>JAIFGZ020000399.1:0-1389904 GCA_019925245.2 Oryza australiensis | reverse complement strand
TACGTTCGGCTAGGGGCCGCTGTTGACGGGTCGGCCGAGTTGGACTCGGGTCGAAACCAAGTATACCTGAGCCTACAAGATCGCACACTTAACGGGAAAGAACAGGCATTTGAGTTTGACTCGGATACGACTCAATTAGATAGAGATCCAATCGGACAAGGAGTCCAGATGGGCCTTTAGGCCCAGTCGGCAACCCTATATAAAGGAGGCGAGGGGTGGAGGGTTCAGCGCAACACACAGCCGGACAGATCTCCTCCACGAAAACCCTCCCACGTCCGAGCCAAAATCCTACCGTGCATCGCGTGCTAGCACACGGGTGTTCGAAGTTCTCTCCCTGGATGTGTGGATACCGGTAGAGACATCGCTACATTGCGGCGTTCTTCCACAGCATTGAATCTCATCGAGATCAAATTAGCCGAATTCAATTCGGTGATTTGGTTCAGGGTCGATAGGTCTGAGGGTCGGGCGAAGCAACTTGGCATCGTCGGCATCAGCAACCAAACGCAAAGTCATCGGCATCGGCGAATCCAAACGCCACTAGGCGATCGAGCGGCGTGCATGGAGTTTGGCAGGGTCGAGCGAGGCGAACCGGAATTGCCGTCGGGGTCGGCTAGAATGTTTTCGGGGTCGGCAAGATTTTTTTGAAGTCAGCAAGCAACATATTGATTGTTTTCGCTGCACTACACATTAATAGGTAACAATCTATGGACCCTTACTTGCAAGCTTTCCTGGATTGTATGGTAGGAAATTTTGTTTTATGCTATCGTAGCCTCCACGTTATCCTTCAGACTGAACCAGTATAATTCTCTGTGTCTTTGCTCTTAGGCTCATCTTAGGACTTGAGTCGACCATCAGATACGTCGGAGGACAGCTTCTCTACCATTCTCTTTCACCTCCTTGGGCAACCCCCTTTGAGGACTGCCGACCCACCCGTCGACAGTTGGCGCGCCAGGTAGGGGCGCTGTTCTTTGTCTTAGGTGAACTGATGAGGATCTCCCTCTTCAGCGACTTCATGGAGCCAATCTTTGGAAAGGTACGTATTCTGCCCTCAGTGTCTATCTTTGACAGCAGCTTTGATACTTGTCTTTTTATCATTTGTTGCTTTCCCGTGCCAATGTCGGGCAGCCTTTGCGCACTCAACAGCTTTCGCACACATACTCATGACCAGCTCTGAGATTCATGGCCTCGACCTCTCTCGGTCCGGGTTCCCAGGAAGGAAGTTTTGTTGAATTCACCCTTGCTGCCCTGGGTCTTGGTGTTTTCTCCCGACCGTCAAGAAACATTCCAACGTCCTGATAGCTTCCACGCAAGTACTCATGACCAGCTCTGAGGTTCGTGGCCCTGACCTTTCTTGGTCTGGGTTCCCGGGAAGGAAGTCTATCGGGGAAGTCTGAATTTACTTAATGGTTTGGAAAGTTCCCCCGAGTACCAGATCGACGCGTCCTAGCCCATTGTAGTGGCCCGATCCCATGCCCTCCGGTTGGAGTTGGTTTATCCCTCCCAGAGTCGAGCTCCACTTCGGCCTTGGCAGCCACCGCCTCGGCCCTTGTTGTCTTAGCCTCGGCCTTGCTGTCTCAGCCTTGGCCGCTTCGGCTTTGGCATTAGACTGTGCCAACCTCCCTGCCTCGGCCTTTTCAGCCATGAGGTCGGCCCAAGTTTTCTCGAGCTTCTCCTCCACTAAATCTCGGGCAGCTTCGGCCGTCCTCAGGGCATTGTTCGAGAGCCCGAGAAACTCTTGGGCGCTGTCTAGCTTCGCCCGGAATATTTCAGCCTGCTTGCAGGCTTCCTCGGCACCTGCAAAAACACCACGAGTCATTTCAGGGCATAAGAGAAGGGCAGAAGGGCAAGAGAGGCAAGCTTACGGTGACAAGCATCAACTAGCTTCTTCTCTAACTCTTGTTTGACCACCGAAGGTCCAGACGATCGAGGGCACCCATGGAATGGTGAAACATCGGTGAAGGTTAAAAATTAAAGGCGAGAGATTGGAGTCTGTCACGCCCAGAAATTCAGACCCAAATTTCCGAAGCTACATATGTATTAAAATCCCTATCCAGGACCAGCCAGGGAACACATACGACAATTGTTGATATTACAGTTTCACGTCTTAGAAACAGTACAAAAGATTACAAAAGAGCAGCGAAAAAAAAGAAAAGGGGCCTAAGCCTAAGCTTGACGCTGGCTACGCGGCTTCGACCACTCCACAGGCAACTTCCAGAGTGTAGGACAAAGCCTACCCCACTTCGTCTTCTTCTTCAGCTTCTTGCTCAGGTTCTGGTGAGGAGGCAAGGATGAGTACTTCCACGTACTCAGCAAGTCACACCGAAGGGGGAGAGAAATGAATGCAGGGAAGACAAGGGTTTGGCTAAGGTTTGCTTTTGCGCAAACAGCAAAGGGTTTTCCAAACAATACATATTTTGAATACAGTCAAAACAACAGTAATTTAAGTAATTAAGGCATTTTGAATCCAACACTATCCAACGTTATCCCCACGTTGTGAGAGGCCAAGGCCATCCACCTATACTAGTCATGTTCCATTAATCAAGGTTTAATAGTGTGAGACTAATCACGGTGAGCTCGGTTGATCGCCCCATTACCGTGGACACGGCTATTCGAATAGTTTTACTCTGATCAGAGGTGTACAACTGTACCCACAAGACACAGCCCCACGACATGGTCTCCCGTGCATCGGAACGCCACCATGGTACCCCAGAAAGGAAACTATGATATGACCTTTCGTATAACCCCCCCACTAACCAAGCGAACCCCACCAAGGTTTCGCCCCCACTCCTGGACCCTGGGATGTGGGCAGCCCCCCGAGTGCCTTGGAGAATCCGGCAGCCCAGCAACCCTTATACCGGGGTTGACTGAAACTCCATCCCGCTCACCCTTGCCGATGGGTTCGTCAGCTAGGAGAGGCTACACTACGGGACCTACCTTACCCATTTCGGCTTGTGGTTTGCATGGTCATTCTCCCGAGGGGTCTCGTGAACCGGTTCTTAATTGCCATGGGCACCGCTAACCAAAACCATAGCACCCATAGCCCACCATTTGTCATATTTTAGTTATAATCCGGTTCACCTAAGTCTCTAATTATTAATCCTTCGAACAAATGTCCAGGAGAGACATATTAAGTGAGAATGACCCATTTAGTGAGCTAGTGAATCTAAGCCAGGCTAAGCATAACCTAGTCCTGAGTCTAATCATATTATTTTTCCAAGTTTAATCAAAGGGTTTGGAGTGTCAAACCTAAGGCATAAACTAAACATATGGTGTAGTATTTCCCATGAAATGACATTATAAAAGACATGCAGTTTAATAGAGTAAAATAGGTGTTTTAGCAAAATGGGAGCAAAATGATCAATAATATAGTATAACTTACCTTGCTCTTCGACTTGAGGGACTTCTGCAATAAACTCAAAGTAAACCGGAACGGCAGAACTACCGGGATCTACACGGCAAACAATCACTTCAACAAAATAGGCCAAAAAGCTACTGAAACAGGGAACAAAACTATTTTTAATGGATTCTTGGCATTTTTATGAATTTAATGAAATTTGAATGGGCTAAAACGGAGGTCGGATTGAAAAGATATGATTTTTAGAAGTTTTCTGGGTTTTTTACTAAAACACAGAAATCCTTAATTGATTTATTGCGCAATAAAGCCCGGGGAAGGCGTCAGCGGCTAGGGCTGACATCAGCAGCCGAGGGCTGACGTCAGCGGTCCGCGGGAGCGCTGGTCCACAGGGTCCACGGGCCGGACGGGGCGGTGCACCACGTGGCGCACACGTGGTGCCGATGTGGCGACTACGTGGCGTGCCACGCGGGCAAGCGGGGATTGACGGTGCTGATCGGCCGAAACCAATCGGACGGGGTGCAGGGCGCGGTCGGCCGACGGCGGTGGCTGGTGGCCGGAGGCCGGCTGGTGCCATTCGGGCGGCGGCGCGGGGGGGTGGGGTGCCGCGGATTACGCGTGGGCGGAGCCGCGCGCAACCGAGAGGCAGCACGAGCGACCGAGAGCGGAGGGAGAGGGACGGCTCACCACGGTAATTGCCAGAGTTGAGGGAGACGACGACGACAACGGCAAGGGAGACGGCGGGAGCTCGCGATGCCGAGGTGGTGCGGGCACCGGCGACGAGGGAGGAGGCATCGGTGGGGCTCAGGGTGCCTCGGGGCAGCGAGAAAATGTGGCCGAAGATCGGCGGCGAGGTCTGGAGTTAGTGCGCATGGTGCGGGGACGACGGAGAGAAGGATGAGCTCGGGTGAAGGTGTGGGGAGCTTGGGGAGGGCGAGGGGGTGCTTAAATAGGGGATGGGGAGGTCGGCGGCGTCCGAATAAGAGCGTAATTGCTCACCGGAGTTAAGGGAGAGAGAGAGAAGGGGGAATAATGGCCGGCGATCAATTCCGACCATTATTGGATGCGGGAGAGGCGGCCGGGGATTTTGAATGCCGGCGGGCACGGTGGGGAGTTAAGGCAGCGGGATCCCGAGCGCAGGGGAGGCGGGCGCGCGAGATCCGAGCGGAGAAGGGCGGCGGAAATGGCGCCGGGGCAGCCTGAGGTAGGGGATGACGGCCAGACAGGCGAGCCCCGCCTGTTGACGTCCCGGGGGTGAAGGGGAGGCGAACTAGACTTAGCCGCGGCGCAAGAGTTAAACGGGCAGACACCCAGTTAGGGTCGGGACTACCTGCTGCCTCCAGGTGGTGAACCCGGCCAGCACACCGAATACCACCTGCCTTTTTAGGTTGTGGTTTCCTTAACTCCATCCATGGCCTCCAAGCCACGATGAAGGCAACACAGGGTCCGCTGTATGCTTCCGAGTAGCGAGCCCGTCGGATCCAAAAGAACCTTCATTAAATCCCGGGCAATGCTCAGGTCAGAGGGTGACCGAAAGACATTCTTCATGATTTGACCCTATGCTCGGATGTGTCATCTGACCCTAGGCTCGAGGGCTACACCCGCCAGTGCACTGGCGGTTGTAACACCCGTGGTGTTTTCCCCTTTTAAAAATCCAAAAGAAAATCGCAAAAGAAAATCGTTGGAATTAACTCGGAGAGAATTAATAATTTTAAAATCCAAATGTTAAATGGAAATGGCATGGTAGGATTTTTCCTAAATTCTACATGTCAAAATATGCAAACATGATTTTTAGTGGAATTTTCGAGCACAAGAAATAATTTTTAACCAATTAAAATCAAAATTAGAATTAATAAATCCCGGGAAAATTAGTTTCTCTCTCCTCCGTCCTTTGCCGCTCTTTTTCGGTGTGGCCGCCGCCCGAGCCGACGGCCCAATCCCTTCGCGCGCCCGTCCTTTTCCGCCCGCGCGTCCTTCTCCCTCTCTCCCTCACGGGCCGACAGAAGGCCGCAGTCCGTTTAACTCTTGCGCCGTGAACAAGTCCAGTTCGCCTCCCTCTTACCCCTGGATGCCGACAGTGGGGCCCACCGTCGGCCGTCGTCCCGACCCCGCCGCCTCGGCGCCATTTCCGCCGCCTCCTCCGCTTGGATCTCGCGCACCCGTTTCCCCACGCTCCGGATCCCACCGCCTTAACTCCCCACAGTGCCCGCCGCATTCAAAGCCCCGCCGCCGCTCCGCGCGCCCTAATGGCCGGATTCCATCCCCGGCCATTACTTCCCCCAAACCCCGTCGGCGAGAAATTCCGCTCTTATCCGGTCGCCACCGACCTCCCCATCCCCCATTTAAGCACCCCTTCGTCCTTCCCGAGCTCCCCACACCTCCACACAAGCCTCCCTCTCTCTCCGTCGTTCCCGCACCGTGCGCCCCTGCTTCGGACTTCGTCGCCGAGGTTCGGCCGTGTTTTCCCGCCGCTCCGAGGTGTCCCGAGTTCCGCCGACTCCTCCCTCCTCGTCGCCGGTGCCAGCGCCGTCTCGGCCACCCTTCCCCGAGTGGTTCCGCCGCCTCCCTCACTGTCCACGCCGTCGTCCCCTCCCCCTCCAGCGACCCGCGGTGAGCGTCCCTCCCTATTTCCCCTCTCGGCCGAGTGCGCGTCGCCGTTCCCAACTGCGCACGGCTCCGCCCACGCGTGAGCCGCGGTATTCCGCCGCCCGCACCGCCGCCCGAATGGCGCCGGCCGGTCTCCGGCCGCTTTGCGCCATCGCCGGCCGATCGCGCCGCCCGAACCCCTTCCCGGCCGTCCGATCTGCCTTGGCAGATCGGGGCCGTCCGTCCCCGCTGGCCCACGTGGCACACCGGGTGGCCGCCGCGGCGCGCCACGTGGTGCGCCGCTCTCCCTCTTGGCCCGTGGACCCGGTCCACCGTGGACCGGTGCTCCCGCGGCCGATGACGCCATCGCTGACGCTAGCCCTAGCGCCGACGCAATTTCGGGATTTATTGCGCAATAAATTATTATGGATTTTCCTATTTTAGTAAAAACACAGATAATATTCTAAAAATAATGTGATTAGATTTCAGGACTAGGTTATGCTTAGCTTGGCTTAGTTTCACTAGCTCACTAAATGGGTCATTTTCTCAATGTATCTCTTCTGGACTTTGGTTCGGAGGATTATCAATTAGTTCTAGGTGAACCGGACTAATAACTAAAATATGACAAATGGTGGGCTGTGGGTGCTATGGTTTTGGTTAGCGGCGCCCACAGCGATTAAGGACCGGTTCACGGGACCCCTCGGGAGAATGACCGTGCAAACCACAAGCCGAAATGGGTAAGGTAGGTCCCGTAGTGTAGCCTCTCCTAGCCGACGAACCCATCGGCAAGGGTGAGCGGGATGGAGTTTCGCCGGCCCGGTTTAAGGGCCGCTGGGCTGCGGATTCACCGAGGCACTCGGGGCTGCCCACTCCTGTGGTCCGGAGAGGGGGCGAAACCTTGGTGGGGTTCGCTTGGTTAGAGGGGGGTTATACGAAAGGTCCTATCACAACTCCCTTTTCGGGGTATCGCGGTGGTATTCCGGCGCACGAGAAACCGTGTTGTGGGGATGTGTCTTGTGGGTACAGTTGTACACCTCTGATCAGAGTAAATCTATTCGAATAGCCGTGCCCACGGTGATGGGGTGATCGACCGAGCTCTCCGTGATTAGTCCCACACTTTTACACCCTAAGTTTTGAAACATGACTAGTGTGGATGGTTTGGGCCTGTCGCAACGTGGGGATAACGTTGGACAGTGTTGGAATCAAAATGTTTCAATTACTCAATTTATTGTTGTTTTGACTATGTTCAAAATTCGTATTGTTTGGAAAAACCCTGCCGTTTGTGCAAAAGCAAACCTTAGCCAGACCTTTGTCTCCCCTGCATTCATTCTTCTCCTCTTCCGGCGTGACTTGTTGAGTACGTGGAAGTACTCATCCTTGCTTCTTCACCAGAACCTGAGCCAGAGGTTGAAGACGAAGACGAAGTGGAGTAGGTTTTGTCCTATACTCTGGAAGCTGCCTGTGGAGTGGTCGAAGCCGCGTGGCCAGCGTCGAGCTCAGGCTTAGGCCCTTTTTCTTTTTTCGCTGCTCTTTTGTAATCTTTTTGTATTGTTTCTAAGACGTGGAGCTGTAATATCAACAATTGTCGTATGTGTACCCTGGCTGATCCTGGACAGGGATTTTAATACACATATAGCTTCGGAAATTCGGGTCTGAATTTCTGGGCGTGACAAGTGGGCATCAGAGCCAATTTCCAGACCGTAGGAAAAGCCAAATGGAAAACCTTAGGAGCCCTTTGAATCTTTTCATATGCATAAGCCCTGGCTTTTGAAAATGGTTTTGGGAAAATGGGTCTTGTTTCCTCGGGATTGGGGAAAAATTTTAAGTTTCTCTCAGAGCATTTTGAAAACTTGGTCAAGTCTAGGTGATAGGATTCTAGAGTTAAAACTTGGAAAAATCATTTGATCTCTTATTCAGCCGTCAAGTTGGGATTTTCTAAGGGATCAAAGTCCTAAGTCGGGATAGGAGGGAATGGTCGCTAATTTTATATAACTAAGCATCTATTTTTCAGCATCATCTAGAGGATGTTCTTAGGAGGTTTTAATTAGTTTCATAAAAATGTTTCTCAAAAACCCTCTTTTTCTCGTTTACTTTACTTGAGTCCTTTATCGTTTGTCTAACTTGGGTTTGAGCATGCATTGATCCCCTACCTTGTCTCCTCTAGATGGCAGGCTGTCCTGTCACCCACAACGGTCAGGGTCTGAAAGGGTTCGTCGCGGAGCTGGCAAGAATGGCCTTGGTAGTGGGCTATCCGGATGCACCTGAGTACACTGTCGTCTCACCGTTCGGCAGTGAGTTGCCTCACCAAGTCCGCCTGGAGGTGCACGGGTTCGTCGGCACCAATATCCCAAACATGTTGGTCACGGCGTCAGGAGGAACAGATGAGCATGCCTGCCAAGAGGCGGCTTATCTAATGCTGGCTCGAATAAGGGAGATGCATGACTACCATCTCCGCCACTCTGCCTACCGGTACCATCCTCCGCGGGGAACTTCATCAGCAATCAACACATTCCAATCTGCTGAAGGGGAAAACAACACCACCTTCTCCCACATGAGGACGGTGATTGAAGGGTGGATAAGATGCATGCGAAATCCACATGGCGGCAAAGGCTCGAATGACCGTAAGATCTTAAAGATCAAGAGTTTGAAGGATGAGGTGGATCGACTCAAGAGAGAGATCGCCAGTCTGAAGGGGCTTCCACCTCCCAACATCCTTCGGATAAGGATCACGCCGCGGAAGAACACCAAGGCTCCGGTGCGGATGCAGCTGGCGCCCATGGTTCCACCTCCTGCACCACCGCCTTCCCCAGTCCCCGTCCCAGTACCAGATCCTGCTCTTGCTTTGGGTGCCCGCCCCAAGCGGAGGAGGAGGATGGATCTCGGTGTCCGGCAGCGCAAGGCGTGCGCCGGCAGCTCAAGAGCCCCGGACGGAAAGACGAGTTAGCCGCTCTCGGCCGCTCGAAGGAAAGGAAGACGGGAACTCCCTTGGAAGTGGTTTCGACTCCTCCGACCGTGGAAGCCGTTCCAACCCTTAGAGCGTCGCCACCCTTAGTTTACCGTTTTCCTAGTTTTTCTGTTTGCTTAGTTGCTGTGTGTTAGGAGTGCTGTCCGTGGGTAGTGGTCAACCTGTATCAAGTGTGGATATGGGTTGCCCAATTAAGGATGTTGGGTGTGTTTTAAATGTTTTAAGTCAAGAACAAATCAAAACAAGTAATAAAAGATCAACTTCTCTGTTCAATCTGTTTTACTCCTTCTCCCCGTCTTGTTTGTTCCGCTTCTTCAAGATTGTGAACACCAGGAACGGTAGCAACAGCAATGAGTCAGCTGAGAACAACACCCGTGCTAATACCAACAACCCACCTCCTCCCCCTGAGAACATCACTTTGGCACAAGTCCTAGCCAACCAGACCCAGATGATGGCTGCAATGATGCAGCAAATGCAACAGCAGCATCAGCAGATGCAGTTGCAAATGATGCAACAGTTTCAACAGCAGAACCAGTATCAACACGACCATTTCGCACCACCACCTCCTCCTCAAAACAAGCTGTCAGAATTTCTTCGAGTCCGACCTCCAACTTTCTCCAGCACCACCAACCCAATGGAGGCTAATGACTGGATCATAGCCATAGAAAAAAGTTGGACCTTCTCCAAGGCACGACCAGAAAGGGTGTCTTTCGCCACTCACCAACTCCAAGGTCCCGCCTGCTGATGGGACAATTTTTTGGTCACCCGTCGGGCGAACGCACCCGCAGTTACTTGGGCAGAGTTTTGCTACCAATTTCGGAAGGCTCACATCCCCGGAGGGATAGTAGCCCAGAAAAGAGGGAGTTCAGACCTTGGAGCAAGGCACCCGAACTGTCACCGAGTATCTGCACGAATTTAATCGCTTAGCGCGATATGCTCCAGAGGACGTACGTACTGACGCCGAGCGTCAAGAAAAGTTCTTGGCCGGGCTAGACGATGAGTTGACGGACAAACTCATCTCCGGTGAGTATGCCGACTTCGAGAAGTTGGTCGACAAAGCCATCCGTCAAGAAGACCAACGCAATAAAATGCTCGTAAAACGGAAGGCTACCCGCTTTAGGCCACATCCTCGGCAAGGGAATTCCCGGCCCACGTTACACTGGGTGGTCGAATGGACCTACCACTATGATCGTTCGTCGCATCGCCCGTACCATCCCGGGAATTTCCAATCCAGCGGAAGCCGTCCCGGACAGCCGCAGCGGAATCTGGCTCCGCGTCCGCCAACAGCGCAGCCACCACCGCAGTCCAAGCCAATGCCACCAAAGAAGGACTCGGGATTCAAACCGGGTAATCAGCTTTCAATCAGGAGAACCCGGACATTTCGCAGACAAATATCCAAGACCAAAACGCGCGCCTAGGTTTATCCAAGCAAGAGTGAATCATGCTTCACGAAGAGGCACAGGGGCACCGATGTCGCTCGGGTATGTTCCTGTGAACTCCTTTAATGCATCGATCCGTTTGATTCAGGTGCAACCCATTCTTTCATATCAAAAGCATTTGTGGGGAAACATGGGTTGTCGGTGTTAAAACTTAAGATACCCATGCGGGTCCAAACACCCGGGAACCATTTGAACACCGCCCACTTTTGCCCTTCAGTGGCCATAAAAATCCAAGGATTTCCCTTTCTAGCCAACCTTATCCTTCTAGAATCAAAAGGCCTGGATGTCATCCTTGGGATGGACTGGTTAACCCGTCATAAAGGTCTGATCGATTGCGCAAGCCGCACGATCTCTTTAACCAATGACGAGGGGAAGAAAGTAATTTACCGCTCCCCTAAACCACTGAGGGTAGTGGCAAGCCTGAATCGGATTTTGGCTAAGGAGAAGTCCGAAGAGAAAGGAAAGGACCAGGCGAAGTTAGAAGATATTCCTGTGGTTTGTGAGTACCCGGAAGTCTTCCCGGAAGACCTAACCACAATGCCACCAGAAAGAGAAATAAAGTTTCGGATTGAGCTAGTCCCTGGCACTGCTCCGATCCACAAGAGACCCTATAGAATGGGAGCCAATGAGTTGGCAGAGGTCAAGAAGCAAGTAGATGAACAGTTACAGAAAGGTTATATCCGCCATGGACAGGATTCAAAGTCCAACTGAAGTCAAAACCGAGAGTCCTCGGGATGTGGTTGATGGCCTGACCCCCTGTAGAGGGGTGTCAGACGTCCCAACCTTTCCCCGAGTTCGACCTCGGTTCACCTCTCTCGACCTCGATTTCACGACCCGACCTCGACCATATTTGGGACAAGACTTGGCGCGCAAGGAGGAAGAGGGAGGAGATAGCCCGGCAGGGATTAATGTCACCCGACAGCACAGTACAGGCATCTCCACCGGAGGAAGGATCCCAAGGCAAGTGAGAGAGCACAAGATGCCCATGGTGTATAGGACCTAGCATACCATCTTGTATCTTTTCAGATGTTATTTGTACTCACCTTTTAGCACATTACACATAGCTTTCTTGGCCCTGAGTTCTCCTGTAACTGCCTCCTTGAGCTATAAAAGGAAGGGCCGGGCGAGGGGGCTGGGGGATGAACTCTAGCATTCTCATTCTCAGTCTTGGCCAGCTTGTTCTAAGCCCAAAGAACTCACCCTTGTAATTCTTGTTCATCATACTCCCCAACAAAAAACACTGAACGTAGGCCTTTTATTCTTCGGGAGGCCTGAACCAATATAATTCTCTATATCTTTGCTCTTATGCTCGTCTTAGGACTCGAGTCGACCATCGGATCCGTCGGAGGATAACTTGTCTACCATTCTCTTTCACCTCCTTGGACAACCCCTTGAGGACTATTGATCCACCTGTCGATACTTCTTTAATTTGAGGTATTTAATAGGGGCCCAACGGATTAAGTTTTTTGGGCGTAAGACCTAAAAACTGGCTATTTTAGGGTCCATGTTGAAGATGCTCTTAGCCTATGTGGTGGCAATTCCGGAATATAAATATTAGGATGAGATCAAACTAAAGTATATACGCATATGCAAATGAAAATCAACGTACACATGATCAAATACAAAAAAAGAAATCAAAGTACCTTGCTAATACAAGACAACATTCTGTTACACGTTATCATCAACCAATGCTTATGAATATCTCTCTCTCCTCCTAGCATATTATTATTGAGATAATTTATATATTCAAAATCTTGTACTGTGGAAATCTATCCTGATAAGGTCCGTAGCTGAAACTATCACGCCATCCATTAAATTCATTACTTTCGTAACATTGAGAATGAACGTTTGGAGCCCACCGTCTATCAGTTTCTCTAGATTCAATCATCTCCCAGTTAATTTAATATTTCTATAGACAAATAGATTCGAGAGAATAGTGCTAATAGAATTGTTTCATCTAATTAAAGATAAAGTTATATTTACTTCTACTCCCACCTTTTTCATATGCTTTCTTATTTTCATTGAAAAAGGAATTCAATTTGAAATAAGAGCACAATTATATATATATAATTAGTATGTATAGAGTATTTTTAAATTTTTAAGTATCATATACTAACGTATATTTTTGTTCGGGCATTCTTATTATAAAGTTTATTTTTATTGCATGAATTTTCATATACTAGAAAAAACCCGTGCGTTGCAACGGGACGACAACGCAGGGAGAGAAGCAGACGGAGGGCGAAGGTCCAGGCGGTGACGCGGGAGCTCCGAGCGGCGACGGGAAAGAGGGGCGCAGACGCAACGCAGGGCGCCACGTGGATGGGAACGGGAGAGAGGGATGCAGAAAATTTTTTTTATGCAAGCCCTCCCTTTCTTTTCAGCATTGAGACTGCAGGTTAATTTTATAAACACTCAAGGAGTTTTCTGCAAAATAACCCATTTTTTTCTTTAACTGTTTTTTTAAAATAGCCAGACGGACTACGGGTCAATTTCGGAAAAACTCAAGGGGTTTTCTATAAAATAGTCAGGCAAAATAAAATTTGGGTGAAAACATTACTTGCTTTATAGATAGTTAAGACAAGTTTAGTACGATTTGTATTTTGTAATTAACCAAAGCTAGTTTAAAATATCCACATACCATACATATTTAATACAAATTAAAGAGGAAAAACATAACATGTATTTCTTTTAGTTATTATTTAGAGCATTAATATAATCCGCAAAACATAGAACATATATATGGTGGTAACTATAGCTTATCACCATATGCACCGAATAGAGTGAAAACTATATTTTAGACGTATTTAATTATATGATGATAAAATTCAAAACATTAAAACCCTCAATGAAACCAATTTTTCGACGGCGCCATCGCCATGTACCCGGCAAGGTCATCAGAATGAAGGACAAATTCGATCCTGACAGCGTCTTCTCCAGCGAGTGGAGCAAAGGTGCTCGGCATCGACGGGTGCAATGGAGGGGCTCTACATCTGCTCCGACGACTCGCATTGTAGGTCGGACTCAAGATGGGAATGGTTAGGATATGGATCAAACCTAATCTCTAGTGAGTCTGTTGATCTATTATTTAATAAGATAAATCCATCACGATTTCATTATATTAATAGGTTATCTATGGATATGCAAATAGATCAGTTATATTTTTATTATAAAAACTCATATTATATGTATGTAAAACTCGTATCTAAAATTTTTAAACTCACGTTAACATTATAAAAACTTATCAAATTTAGTTTAATTTTCTAAGAATGATTTATTATACGTAGAAGCATCTTTTTAGCCATTTATATATGCGGGACCCACGAAGACCTAAAAATTATAGTCAAATATACGTAAAACTTAGACCCAAATTTTCAAACTCACGTTCATATATTAAATTTAGTTAAATATTATAGAAATAATGTATTATATAGAGAAACAACTTTGTATATATTTTAAAGATATTTATACATGTAAAATTATTTTGGGTTGAACCCTTTAAAATTAGATTCTAATAGTTTGATAGTTTGATTTGTTTGATCTATTTATATTTTCAAAACGATCTTAATAATCTATTGAATCAAATTTATAAATAAATTTAATAGATAAATAAATCAAACCTAATTATTCCCATCCTTATGCCGGAGCAGGGTTACTTCTACCGGTCGGGGAAGGACTTCACGGAGGCGAGGATATTCTCGTCGCGAGACACAGCCGGCGGCGCCATGTGGCAACGTCGTCAATGTGTGGGTCCATGCAAGCCGTGTACACGTAAATATCGCTATCTTCTCTTGATTATTGCGACCGATGTGATTTGACAGGTGAGATCTACTAGTTCAGTTTAAAATAAACAAACTAAATATAATAGGTGATACGTTCGAATTTAAACACATCTTAATGTGTTCAGATTTTTTATTATAATATATCATATTTTTAGAAATATTATTTATTTTAGGACAGAATTGAATTAACATATGTGACGTGTTGATATGGCTTTTGTTGCGGGACATTAATTGACGCTCTGACACAGCTGGTATGTGATGGCATTGATTCGGGTTATGGATGCAAATTAATCGCCATGTAATTGTTGTGACGTTGAAACCTTATTTGTAATTTATTAGGCTGAGTTTTTTTTATGTTTCCAACTTAAATTCCTTCGCATACATTTTCTTAAACTTTTTTAAAATACTTTTATATAAAAGTTGGTATTAAAAGTTATATTGATCTCTTTTATAAAAGGTTAGCTCATACTTAATTAGTATTAATTATATGTTAATGAGTTGTTTCGTTTTGCGTGGCATGATAAATTAGTTTTCAATGCCAAACAATCAACTCAGTCTGTCTCTGATGTTTTGTATAGACGATCGCAAATCCAGAATACAAACAGTGGATGAGCTCAAAGTATAGTATATACGCGCATACGCAAATCAAATTCACCACACAAATGATCAATATAAAAAAGAAACAAAAGGAGTACTTTGCCAATACACCACAGCATTCTTTTAGACCTTATCATCAATACTTCTGAATAAATATCTCTAGCTAGCTCCATATCACATACCATCAAATTATTTGTCTTTGATAGAAACATAAGCATATATAGACATCTTCTTTTGTGATTAATTTTGAGTATTAAAAACATGTTAACTTGTGTAATTGTCAGTGTTATGAGAAACCTAGAGTTTCATTCTCCCTACTCGTTTCAGTTTTGGCTAGACCTCAAAGCATATTTACTAACCAAATGTAGCAAATGGTCGATCAAAGAAATGTAAATGGTTAGACTGTTGAAACCTTCAACCTTAGAAGATACATAAAAAAAGAGTCGTATAATGAACACCTCAAGAGTATGAGAATATGCGCAAAATATTGGAATGTGATATTATATAAGGATTAACGGAAACCACTAACCTTGAAAGTCATGAGGACAAGGTAATTGGCAATAACACCCTAGTGGTGTGAATATGAATCAAGGAAATGCGAATGTTCAGACCATCGTAACATTCACGATCTCCTTAAACGTCAAAATTAGTGACACCTCAATAAAATGAGAAGAATGACGAAAGTTTGGTAATCACATCATAGAAGAAATGTTCGCACTCTTAATCTTGAATGTTTATCCAGAAAATAATAAGTGCAGCTGTACCCTAGCGGTGAATATAGATCAAGAATGGTCATCCTTAGTTCAAGGCAATTGCTACAAGTTCTTAGAAACCACCTCGATGTTTCCTAGGAGACGACATTGGAAAATTTCCATCACCCTACTCAGAAACAAGTGGATCCAAATGTCAAGCTAAAACATCCAGCCATCCAAGTATGATATGGAGAATTCATCTTGGCGAATCATCTCTACTCAAGGATTAAAAGCAAACTGGTGAGATCAAAAGCAGAAACCCTTGTTTGTTTTAAAGGAAAGTTCCCAACGGTTCTCCAGTTCGGACATTTGTGGGAAAATAACATCGACGATTGTGACCTTTTAGTCTCCAAAGCTAGCACATGATACAAGAACCAACAGAATAAAGGAGCTTTGTGAATACTTCATTTCGATGGAAGGACAAAGAATCAGTTCTACGGATCAAGTTGCCTATAAATCAAAAGAATCAGTGATGAGCTGTTAGCAGAGTGATATCAATCTCAAGTTAACAAGCTCGAATCTAAGGCACACCCCAAGCGATCATGTCAATAGTTCAGCCAAAAGAAGCAATAACTCAAGACACTCGCAGTTCAGATAAAGGCAGATTAAGTAGTTTCTTGGAACGCTTGTCGTTCAGATCATGAGCATTGAAACGAGATTCTGAGTCTGTGGTTTCAAGGAAGTCAGTTTCAAGGTTTCAAGAACAACTCCACTAGTTTCAAGTCCACGAAGAGAGTTCTCAGAACACCGAAGGTGCTGGTGTAGCTGTGCAGTCTAAGGAAGATCTTTCAACCTCTGCAGCCAGATCAGAGTCAGTGCGAGCAGAATCAGTCAGTGTGAGCAAGCAGGAACCGTAGCAATCAGCAAGCCAACCCAATCTCACCCTACCTTCTTTCTTTCTAACCCCAAATCTCGAGACGAGATTCCTGTAAGGGGGTAGATTTGTCACAGCCCGATTTTCGTTCGGGAATAAAAATTATTAAATAAATCATTTTCCAGAAATCAAATAAAATGAAAGCAAATTAAGCAAGAGAAGTAAATAAGAAAATTAATTTTTCCTTTAAAAATCATGGCTTGAAAGATTTTTGAAATATTTTTCATGGCCTAAATTATTCTCTCAAATTTTTCGTGAAATTTTGGAGCTCCAGAAATAATTATAATAATAAAAAGAGTATTAAAGTAATTATTTAAATAAATCAATTAATCATTAAATGAGCTGGTGATATTTTTCTTAAATATCTTGAGTGTCCATATATTTTCACAAATTTTCTTGGAATTATTTGAGCACCGAAAGTATTTATAAAAATTCAAAATCATTTATATGATTAATCTAAATGTAAAACAAATTAAAATTACTCCTCCTATTATTGGGCTCTTTTCGGCCCAGTCCGAGAAGTCCGTATTCCCTCCCTCCTCTCTCTCTTCCCAACCCGACCCACATCTTTTCCCGTTTGTAAAGTCCAAATTGCCTCCCCTCTCCCTCCCGAGCTACTGACAGGTGGACCCCACCTGTTAGCCCATCTCCTCTCTTCCCAAGCCACCGATAGGTGGGCCCCATCTGTCGGGGTCGTCCTCGACCTCCGGCCGTGCTCGACTGTCATTGCCGTCGCATATCTCGCGCCCCGCCGCGTATCTTGGTCGAACCCGCGCCCCATCCCGCGCGCCCACATCACCCTAACGTCGCCGCCTACTTCCCGCACTCGCACCGGTTGATGAGAAATTCGATTTTCACTTACTGGCCTGAGAGATTTGCTTTACTCTAGTGCAGGTCCAAGACAGTCGCCTTTGGTGAATTTAGGGCGTGCCAGTTGGTTTGATCCTGTAACCAACAAGAACAAGAAATAGATGTTAAGTTAAAATTAGATCCTACCGGATCGGCTGAAGACATCAATAAACACATAATTGCTATCCTAAAGCACATTTATACTAAGTGATTGGGATAGATCGGTAGTATACCGAGACAGTATAAATCACTTAGGCTAAAGGCACACTAGGATAATAATTATCTTCATTGATAACCTAACCGATACTACAGGTCTAATGTGAATAGGCTAATACTCCGATACATTTTATAAAAAGATATTAACCTAATCTAAATGTGCTAAACCTAGATCAATCGGCTGTCAGCGTAACTTGACAGATTGATACTGGCTTAGAGCATTTAAACATATTGAGATCTTAATATAAAAGGCGGTTTTAATATATCTAATAACATTTAAAACTAAAACATAAATAAAACAGGTAAAGCTAGCTGAAACTCCAGCACTTTCTCTAATAATAAGCATTAAACCAAACAGATCATAGTAGTTCTAAAAACGACTTAATAGGTCGATTAGATGCAACATTAAGTACAAAAACAAATAATAGATCTGTATAAGTTAATGAGAACCCCTTGAGACGGTAGACACGACATATAATCTAATTCAACCCCTGGATCTAGCCTCATCGGCCGCTGTCTTCAGAGAGAAACCAGCTGATTGCGAGATAGATCTAGGCATTGCTCTAGATTATAGGCCGTGTATGATAGATTGCGTAGTTTATGACATTAAAACTAAAGTATCATGATGATTGAAGCACCAATCCCGATGATACAAACCACTGGTAACAAGAAATTACCTTGTTCGGAGATCGAAGCCAATGCAAACCGAACAAGAGCAAGAACTCGTCGAAGAGAATAAGAAGGTTGGCGATGCACCGAAGTTGCTTTATTGTGTGTTGGCTGTTACAAAGAGCCTTCGGGTCTTATTTATACCCAGGCATAACGACATCCAAGTAGGACACGGTTTCTACCTTATCTACTATTTACAGTATGACAATATCTCGGGACACAGCCTCATGCTGCATTACAAAAGGAATATTTAATAACTTCCTAATTTACAAATAATATCGCCATTACAGGACCTTATCCATAGATGGCAATATCTGTAACGCACAATTTGGAGACCGAATCCAATACTTTATCTTCAAATTTTCCTCTCGGGACTGGCCCCAGCTCTATCTTCACACAGGATCGGCTATTGGCTCACTGTCTGGGCGCCGTGCTCCTGGTGAGGAGACTATTGTCGACTCAGGACGAGGGATGGTGGCCTTGAAGCCGATGCGTGTGCATTTGGCTGGATTGGGACCCCCCAGGGTGGATTCTGCTGTCCCAATGGTGGGATCGGCCGGCCCTGAGTTGACAGCGTCCAGTCGCCCGGGAATTGGCCGTCAGTGAAATAGATTGGCCCCTTTGGTAGTTGCTCGGCTATCTTCGAGCTGACCACAGTGGCTATCATGTTGTTGAGGGTATTGACTAGTATGTCACTTTGGTTGATGAGGGCGTGATGGACAACCAAGTCGATTTGGTCCTGTAGAGTATGGAGTCCCGAATCATTTTGTTCCTCTTTAATGTCCTCCATTTTCTTCTTCCCTTTCTTGTCCTCCTCGAGGACATGTTGGGGTCTTCGAGCTTGAATTTGAACTTCTGGAGGACAGCCCCAGATCTAGTCTGGGTAAAGGATTGCAGGTAATTAGCCTGCAGCTGTTCAACCATCTGTTTATAGTCGACTAGTTGTTCAGCCGACACTTGTTCAATTGTTACCAAGATGATGTTTTCCTCGTTGATTTCTAGGTTCTTGATGCCAGACATTGTGTCGATCTTGGAAGTGTACAAATGTGTCCCACTCGGCGTGCCAAAAGCGTGTTGATGAGAAATTCGATTCCCACGCACTGGCCTGAGAGATTTGCTTTACTCTAGTGGAGGTCCAAGACGGTCGCCTTTGGTGAATTTAGGGCATGCCAGTTGGTTTGATCCTGTAACCAACATGAACAAGAAATAGACGTTAAGTGAAAATTAGATCCTACCGGATTGGTTGAAGACATCAATAAACACATAATTGCTATTCCAAAGCACACTTATACTAAGTGATTGGGATAGATCGGTAGTATACCGAGACAGTATAAATCACTTAGGCTAAAGGCACACTAGAATAATAATTATCTGCATTGATAACCTAATCGATACTACAGGTCTAATGTGAATCGACAAATACTCTGATACATTTTGTAAAAAGATATTAATCTAATCTAAATGTGCTAAGCCTAGATCAATCGCCAGTCAACGTAACTTGACAGACTGATACTGGCTTAGAGCTTTTAAACTGATTGAGATCTTAATATAAAAGGCGGTTTTAATTTATATAATAGCAATTAAAACTAAAAGATAAATAAAACAGGTAACGCTGGCTGAAACTCCAGCATTGTCTCTCCTAATAAACATTAAACCAGACAGATCTTAGTAGTTCTAAAAACAAGTTAATAGGTCGATTAGGTGCAGCATTAAGTAAGAAAGAAATAATAGATCTGTGTAAGTTAATGAGAACCCCTCAAGATGGTAGACACAACATATAATCTAATTAAACCCCTAGATCTAGCCTCATCGGTCGCTGTCTTCAGAGAGAAACTAGCCGATTGCGAGATAGATCTAGGCATTGCTCTAGATTATAGGTTGCGTATGATAGATTGCATAGTTTATAATATCGAAACTAGAGTATCATGATGATGGAAGCACCAATCCCGACGATACAAACCACTGGTAACAAGAAATTACCTTGTTCGGAGATTGAAGCCGATGCAGCCCGAGCAAGAGCAAGAACTCGTCGAAGAGAATAAGAAGGTTGGTGATGCACCGAAGTTGCTTTATTGTGTGTTGGCTGTTACAAAGAGCCTTCAGATCTTATTTATAACTAGGCATAACGACATCCGAGTAGGACACGATTTCTACCTTATCTACTATTTACAGTATGACAATATCTCGGGACGCAGCCCCATGCGGCATTACAAAAGGAATATTTAATAACTTCCTAATTTACAGATAAAATCGCCGTTACAGGACATTATCCATAGATGGCAATATCTTTAACCCACAATTTGAAAACCGAATCCAATACTTTATCTTCAAATTTTCCTCTCGGGACTGGCCCCAGCTCTATCTTCATGCAGGATCGGCTATTGGCTATCCTGGCCCAACTCGGACTCAGCTGACTGGCTCCGCAGCCGATTCGGACTTAGCCGACGCGGCCCCTGTTTCTCCGCAGGTCGCACATCTTCTCCGATTCCACCTCAATCTCTACTTCAAACCTGGGGATTTGGTTACTAAATTTTGTCGATAACACATGCCCCCCAAATCCGTGATATGAAAATGTTGCGGATTTTGTATAATCCAAATTCCATGCGCAACTCTAGGTTGACTCTGTTTCGGTTGTTATGAAAACTCCTTAAATAACGCCCGTCGCCTGCCGCCCGCCGAACAACTCACGTCGTCAACAGCTAACCACTCCAGCAAACGTTTCGAGTCCTCCGGCGACCTCTCCGGCGTCCCCAAGCTCGCGGCGGTGATTTCTTCCTCCATCGACCCCAGCGCATTCCAATGGCATCCTCTGCCGCTCCGTCGGCCCCCTCTCCTGTCGAGTTCCCTGAGGTATGCCCTAATCGGCTAGAACCCCTTTTCTCGCTCATTTCCCTTTATAGGTCTGAATTCTAGGGTTTATGATTCTGAAATCCGCATTTTCTCGATTGCAGCATCTTGCTCACCTAGTAGCTATCCCCAGCCTCCTGCAAAATGACAAATACTTTCTAGGGCCGATCGGCAATAAGGACCCCACCGAGTTCATAATAGCCAAAACCAATAGAATGCCCTATAGGATGAAAAACCCAAGTCGTAGCCACTCGGCAGGCACCTTTAAGTCTTGGCCATCAATGGACAAGTCTTGGCCGGCATGGTACAAGAGAATGGAGCCGGCCAAGCGCAGCCACTAGGAGGAAATTTGGATAGCGCAGTGCTTAGCCCTGTCTGTAGCCGATATGGCAAAAGACGAACCACTGATATCGGCTACAACTTATTTCTGGAACAACACATGGAATGCTTTTATCTTCCAACAGGGCCCAATGACCATCACCTTAGCCAATGTAGTAGTGATAACTAGATTGGATGTCTTGTCATCGGCTAACCCCAACAGATTGGCTGGCAAGGGCCAATTCCAATTTAAGACTAAAGTCATAGGGGGTTGGAACGGCTTCGTGGCCACAAACATGCAGGAAGGGCCAGTTAGTGCCAGGGAACATGCTGTTTTTTTAATGATGTGGCAGAAAAAATTCTTTTTTTGTGGATCCAGTTGCGAGCCGACGGCGAATTGGTAAGTAATAGCCGAAGCCCTAGTAGACAAAAAGAAGATCCTATTAGGCAAGTTCTTGCTCGGCTACTTGTACCAAACCTTGAATCAAGCCGTTTCCAAGATCGCCTCCAATGCCAACATCAATACCGTGGGCCCCTAGTGGTTCCTCCAATTGTGGCTGGTGTTGATGACACAGAAAATAGCCGGTCGGCCACATTTGACTGAAGCCCGCTTCTTCCTGTTGGAGCCGATCGAAGATGATGAAGGAGACGAAGTGACCACCAGGAGATGTCTGAGCTATGGCGAAGCAGTGGCTACACACATTGGATCTAAGCAATCGGCGAACTGCTAGCCGAATGGTTCATGTCCCTATATGATGGTTTTGCCAAGGACAACCGATGCTGGTACTTTTACAGGGACAGAACACTTTTCGAGCTGCCAATTGAGTTAAACTTTGAAGAGGTCAATTCAGAAGACTACCCCAAATGCCGAGAAATCCACCAAGGCCGAAACGTGGCAAAGACTTACGAATTTTATTATCCGGTGTCGGCTGCTCGGCAATTCAGACTTGGGAAACTGCCCATCGGCTGTTATTATGCTGACAAGATCAAAATCCGAGGGGTGGTGGATGAGCCGCTGATCATGAACAGATTAATGGAATTGGCAGGCCCACCTCTCGGTAGCATCGGCACTCTGGGGCTGTCTTATAAGAAGAGCACGACATATGAAAGATGGTGGGTAGAGATCAAGAGACACTTGTTCCATCAACGGTCTTCCTACTACATCACCTCCTTGATGCCGGATAAAATCCCCTCGGTAAGCTCTTGACTTTGAAGATTTTTCCCTCTTTGAGCGGTCGGCTAACCTGGCTTACTAACACTTAAGTCTTCTTGTTCCTCGCAGATGACAGAAACGGATCTGCCGAAGGTGAGCAATTCCGGGATCACCATCAAGTACCGCCTAGACGTTCTCCCTGGTGGCTGTGGATTAGCTCCTTCGGCGATCGGCTGGGAAGCGCCAAAGCTAACGACCTTGCTATACGGGCGAACGCGCGAACCGCTGGCACGGAAGAAGAGGGCCGCCCCTACTGTAAAGCTGTCGGCTGCACCTGACAAGAAGCAGAAGAAGAAGAAGTTGGCCACACCAGCCGACAACCTCCCATCCATCGACCCAAGCATCGACCAGGCCCTCAACGAGGAAGTCATAGATGACGAAATGTCTCGAGCTGTCGAGGAGGCGGTCGAATCAAGTAATTCGAGCCACAACTCAGTGAGCCCACCAGCCGACGACCCGTCTCCTCCAAGCCCTCCTACCAAGAAACGGCTAGTAAGTCCTTCTCTCGTCAAATCTGACCCACGAACCTTGATCAGCTTAATCCTTAACCAAATTTTTCTTTGTAGTTTAAAAAGCTAGTTGGTCGCCCTTCACGTCCTGCTTCACCAGTAAACTTCTGACCCTGTCTTTTCTTTGCTTTGTTTTCCTTAGCCGATCTGAACTAACACTTTGTCCATTGTGTAGCCTCCTCGGTCTCCATCGGTTGCCCCCCAAGTCTCAAGCGAGCACACTCAATCGACTATCGCCAGTCGCAATGCCGAAGACATTGCTGGGCCGACCAGCGAGCACGCTGAGGAGGTGGCCACTTTGATCAGCAATCACCATGGGGAGGCCGTCGCTCTAACCAGCCCGCGGTCGAGGAAGTGGTGACCCCAGTTCCTGCAGCAAGAGTAAGCCTTGTTCCTTTCTTCTCTTTGGTCCTTGGATGATTGGCCATTCTTGACTGTGATATGATCTCTCCATCTCTTTTGCAGGCCCTAGCCGATTTGTTATCCTTTGACCTCAAAGAATTCCTTGGTGATGAAGAAGGCAAAGCAACCAGTCCGGATAACACCATAGCCGATGAACTCAAGAGCAAGCTTCAAGACATCCGCAATCGGCTGGATATTGACGTGGAGCACCTGGTTGTGGAGTGCGGATCGGCCAGGTCGCGGTTCTTCGAGATTGAGGACCAACTCCCTGAGGATCTGGCCACTAAAATCTTTGAGGCCATCTTCATCGACCTGCATTGGCCTAAGTTAGGGCGTGCGATGCAAAGGATGCTTGAAAGAATAGCCCAGGCTGATGTAGCAGCTAGGATGGAAGAGACGGTCAAGAACGTGGAAGCTGGAAAAGCGAAGTTGAACGAGCTGACGGTTGGTCCATCGACTTCACAGGCCCGGATTGCCGATCTCAAACTTGAAGAAGCCGGCCTGTTGGTGCAGTTGGAACAATGCAGAGCGAAGATTGCTGCCGAAGAACAACTGCTAGCCGATCTGCCCAAAGCCACTGAAGATCAAAGGAGCAGATTGACGACCACGATCAAGCATCTAAAAGAGTTGTACAAGACGGCTAAGGTGGTCCCCGACTCCAATGAGGAAGATCTGGCTGTGGTTGATAAAGTAAAGGCCATCAAAACTTCAGCGATCTCGGCCATAGATGCATTCTTAGGCATGTAATAGGATCTAGATCTCGAAGTTTGTATTACATTAACTGTGTTTAAACAATCTTTTTTAATCGGCTCACTGATCTCAATCTAACTCCTTCTATCGATCCAAGCTTTGAATGCCTTGAAAATTTTTTGAAAACTTGCTAAGTCTGATTCTTGATGTTGTATATGTATATGCCCCCCTAGTTTTGTCGATGATGGCTACAACATTGATAAAATTAGCATTCCGAACAAACCAAGGCCTGTCGGCTGTATCGAGCCGATTTAGGAAAACCAGAGGTGAAAAACTTAGAAAAAATGATCTGAAGGCGATCCGTGTATCCCACCATATCGGCTAACACGAATCGGCCAGGCATTAGCCGAATTATGAGTTGATCCAAACACTGGGGTGATATTTTTTCAGATATTTGGCGCATTGAGAGCCCTCCCAAATACTTCTCCGTCCAAACCTTTCAACATGTAGGCACCTTTAGAGACACATTTGTGGATCTTGAAATGTCCTTCCCAGTTAGGTGACCACTTGCCGAATTTGTTATCCTTTGATCCAATCAGCAATATTAATTTCCAAACGAGCTCGCCCTCCTCAAAATACTTAGGGATAACTTTCTTGTTATAATGATGGGCTACCCGCTCCTTGTCTCTGGTTATTTTTTCCAAGGCGCGCATTCTTGAAAGGACTAGGTCTTTCGATTCATCCACCATCAAGTTATAATAATCATCGGCTATTAGCTGGTCTTGTAGTTGAATTCTTCTGGAGCCGATGATATTTTCCCATGGCAGAACTGCTTTATGTCCATAAACCAGTTTATATGGGGGCACCTAGATTGATCTATGGCCAGCCATCTGATAGGCCCAAAGTGATTCGGCTAATCGGTTGTGCCATTGCTTCGGCTACTCAGCAATCTTTCTCTTTATCAACTTGATCAAGCTTTTATTAGAAGCCTCGGCTTGCCCGTTGGCCTGAGCATAGTATGGCGAAGAATTTAACAACTTGATTCCCATGCCGTCGACAAACTGAACAAACTCGTCGGACACAAAGATAGATCCCTGATCCATAGTTAGTGTTTGAGGGACGCCGAATCTGTATATGATGTGTTCTTTAACAAACTCGATTGCATCCCCAGAGTCAACCTTCTTCAAAGGAATTGCTTCCACCCACTTGGTAAAATAATCCGTTGCCACCAATATAAACTTGTGTCCTTTGCTTGAGGGTGGATTAATTTGGCCGATCATGTCGATTCCCCAAACTCTGAACGGCCAAGGTTTGATGATAGGGTTCATAGCCGATGCTGGTGCTCTCTAGATAGCTCTAAATTTCTGACAGTCCTGGCATCTCTTGTAGTATTTGAAACAGTATTCCAGCATCGTTGGCCAAAAGTATCCTGCTCTTCAAAGTAGCCATTTCATCTTGTGAGCCGATTGATGCGTGCCGCAAATTCCTTCCTGCACTTCTCCGATAGCAACCTTGGCTTGATCGGCACTAAGACATTTGAGCAGCACACCATCAATCGTCCGGTAATATAAGTCTTTTTCGAGCAAAACTGTTGATGAGAAATTCGATTCCCACGCACCGGCCTGAGATATTTGCTTTACTCTAGTGCAGGTCCAAATTGGTCCCCTCTGGTGAATTGAGGGCGTGCCAGTTTGTTTGATCCTGTAACCAATAAGAAACAAGAAATAAGCATTAAGTTGAAATTAGATCCTACCGGATCGGCTGAAAACATCAATAAACATATAATTGCTATCCCAAAGCACATTTAAACCAAGTTACTGGGATAGATTGGCTATGCTGAGACAGTATAAATCACTTAAGCTAAAAGCGCATTAGGATAATAATTATCTGCATTGATAACCTAGCCAACACGACAGATCTAATGTGAATAGGCTAATACTCCGATATATTTTATAAAAATATATTAATCTAATATAAATGTGCTAAACCTAGATCAATCGGCTGTCAGCATAGCATGACAGATTGATATTGGCTTAGGGCACTTAGATAGATTAAGATCTTAATATAAAAGGCGGTTTTAATATATCTAATAGCAATTAAAACTAAAGATAACTAAAACAGATAAGGCTGGTTGAAACTCCAGCGCTGTCTCTAATGATAAACATTAAACCAAACAGATCTTAATAGTTCTAAGAGCGACTTAATAGGTCGGTTAGATGCAACATCAAGTACAAAAAGAAATATCAGATCTGTGTGAGTCAATGTGAACCCCTCGAGACGGTAGACACGACATATACTCTAATTCAACCCCTAGATCTATCCTTATCGGCTGCGGTCTTCAGAGAGAAACTAACCGATTGTATGATAAATCTAGAGATTGCTCTAGATTATAGGCCACGTATGATAAATTGTATAGTTTATAACATCAAAACTAGAGTATCATGACGATGGAAGGACTAGTCCCTATGATACAAACCACTAATGACAAATAATTACCTTGTTCGGAGATCCGAACTGATGTAGCCCGAGCAAGAGCAAGAACTCGTATAAAATGAAAAGGGTGAAGATGCTCCGAAATTGATTGATTGTGTGTTGGTTGATCTATTTACAAAGAGCTCTCGAGTCTTATTTATACCTAGGCATGACGATATCCGTGTAGGACACGGTTTCTACCTTATCTACTATTTACAGTACGACAATATCCCGGGACGCAATCCCATGCCGCATTACAAAAGGAAAATCTAATAACTTTCTAATTTACAGATACAATTGCCGTTATAGAACTCTATCCATAGATGGCAATATCTTTAACGATCATTTGAGAACCGAGCCCAACACTTATCTTTATGCTCCTTTTTCGGGATCAGTTCAATCTCCATCTCCAAATCGGAATCGTCTATCGGCCATCCTTCTCTGATTCGGCTTCAGCTGACTGGTCTTCCAGCCGATTTGGTCTTAGCCGATGCGGCCTCTACTTCTCCACAGACTGCGCTCCTGATCCGATTCCACTTCAATCTTGGCTGTGAGCTCGGGGATTTGGTTACCAAATTTGGTCATTAACAAAAACATATCTCAAAGCCTTGTAGCGCAATTTCCTTGAAGCCGCCTGGGAAGGATTTTGCAGGTAGTTGTAGACTTCAAACATCCAGTCATCGGCTATCATGGTGGCGATCTCCACTTCAACATCTTTTATCATCGACCTATAGCCTGATGCCCCCTGAGCTAAATCGTTGGCTTCTGCGTTTTGTTCTCGGGGGATATGCTTCAATGTCACTAGCCAAAAGCTGTCCATCAATTCTTGGCACTTTCGATAGTAGACCATCAGCGCGTTGTTCTTGCATTCATATTCCCCTGACAACTGGCTGATGACCAATAGCGAATCTCCCATTATCTCGATGGCGTCGGCTTCCACCTCCTTGAGCAGCTGTAGTCCTTTAAGCACGGCTTCATATTCGGCTTGGTTGTTTGTGGTGTGGGGTGTGATTGAAAAAGCAAACTCAAAGCTTGCCCCTCTTGGAGAAATTATTACCAAGCCGATTCCGCATCCATTGGTACAAACCGAGCCGTCGAAAGTTAAAGTCTAAGGCATAATTTCCACCGAGCCGATTGAGTCATCTCTGTGTTCCACTATGAAATCGGCTATAGCTTGTCCTTTTCCTGCCTTGGGTGCCTGATATCATAGATCAAATTCTGTTAAGGCAAATATCCACTTTCCAACCTGTCCTTTGAGCACTGGAGCCGATAGCATATATTTTACTACGTTGGCTTTGCATACCACGTTACACTCGTTGGATAATAGATAATGCCTCAACTTTGTGCATGAGAAATACACACAAAGACATAATTTCTCCACTGGTGAATACCTTCTTTCAGCGTCTAGAAGCCATCGGCTGAGGTAAAATATAGCCTTTTTTTCCCTTCGACCTCCTAAATTAAAATTGAGCCGATGGACTTTTCATCAGCTGATAGATATAACCTGAATGGCACCCCTTTTTGTGGAGGAATTAAGACTGGAGGTGAGCTTAAATAATCCTTGATATTGTCCAACGCTTTCTGCTGCTCTTGCCCCAAGGTGAATGCTTGATCGGCCTTCAGCCGAAGCAATGGTGTGAATGGCTCCATCTTCTTTGACAGATTGGCTATGAATCGCCTGATGAAATTGATTTTGCCGATCAGAGACTATAGATCCTTCTTGTTCTTGGGAGGCTGAATCGTCTTGATTGTGTTAACGCTCCTTGGTGTGACTTCAATTCCTCTTTCGTGAACAAGAAATTAAAAATTTCCCGGCCAACATGCCGAACGCACACTTCAAGGGGTTCATCTTCAGGCCATATTTTCTTGTTCTCTCCATATCCTGCCTTAGATCAGCTATATGGTCTTCTATTTCCCTGGATTTAACAACGACGTCACCAATATAGATTTCTAGCTGGGAGCCGATCATATCATGAAAAATGTAGTTCATGACCCTTTGATACGTAGCTCCAGCGTTTTTCAAGCCGAACGTCATGACGACCCATAGGCAAATTGCTCCTGGGCATTTGAAAGTTGTCTTGTGGATGTCTTCCTCGGTCATAAAGATCTTGTTGTAACCTGCGTTGCCGTCCATGAAACTTATAACTTTGTGGCCAGATGCGGCATCCACTAGCAGATCGGCTATAGGCATTGGGTACTCGTCCTTGGGGTAGCCTTATTCAAATCTCTGAAGTCGATGCATACCCTAAGCTTGACTTTTTTAATACTGGAACTATATTGAAAACCCACTCTGCATATCGGCAAGTCAGAATAAACCCAGCCTTGTATAACCGAGTGATCTCGGCTTTGATCGCATCATACATATCGACTTTAAACCTCTTGGGAGGCTGTTTGTACTGCCGATATCCAGGCTTTATTTGTAGCCGATGCGCAACAATTGATGGTCTAAGACCAGGCATCTCGAAATACTCCCAAGCAAAACAATCTATATATTCCTTTAATAAATCAATAAGCTTGGCCCTAAAACGAGAAGACAAGTTTTTACTAATATATGTCGACCTAGGCCTATCTCCTGGACCTATATCAACCTCTTCTAGCTCGTCGGCCGACATAAACCCCTGCCCGAGTTTTCCATCGTTGTCATCCACGGTGTCCTTGTTGTTGACGTTCGAGCCCTCCACGACACCTTCAAAGTAGTAACTGAGGCTCCTCGTCTCCAATGGGCTGTATATCAGAATCGGACACCTTTAGAAAATTGGCTTGCCAGATTTTGCTGGACAGGCAATCAATACCATCGATTTCCCACAGTGGGAAATCGGCGTTAGCAACGTTAATTGACCTATCGGCTGGCATGATCTCTATATTGTCGCCTTGCCACTGGATCAGACTTTGGTGCATTGTAGAAGGGATACAACAGTTGGCGCGAATCCAATCTCTGCCGAGCAGCAGGCTATATGATCCCTTCCCATCGATGACGAAAAATGTCATGGGCATGGTCTTGTTGCCGACGGTCAGCTCGACATTTAAGACTCCCTTGGCCTTTGAAGGGTTGCCACCGAAGTCTTTGAGAATCATATTTGTCTTGATCAGGTCTTCGGCTCCTTTGCCCAGTTTCCAAAAAGTTGCATAGGGCATTAAATTGATAGCAGCCCCTCCGTCGACCAGCATCTTGGACATCGGCTTGCCATTGACGAATCCCTTTATATATAGTGGCTTCGGGTGCCTATTCTCAGTCCCCTCAATTTTGTTGAAGATAGCTTGTTCTGGGGATCGGACTAGCTTTGCCAAGGTCTCCTTGACGTTGCCTGCATTGGCCTCGGTGGCCTCAAACTCGGCTAGCAACATAAATACCATGTTGACCGATGCAGAAGCTTTTCCTTTTCCTTTAGCCGCCCTTCTTGCTTGATCGGCTAGGGTCTCATTGGCTGGGGTAGTCTTCTCCTTGGGTCGCCACTGTTTCCTGCCCTGTCGACGTTGGTGATGCTGAATTATCTGTTGGACCTCTTCCTCCTGCCTTTCACTTGTCAGCCTTTGTATTCTTCTTTTTTGTGTCTTGGTGAACAGGTCAGAAGGGCACCATTGTGGGTTAGCTGATTGTTCTTCATCGGTTTCCTCTTCTTCCTCATCCTCGCATTCGGAGAAATCTTGATGAATCGGCCCCATCCGATCGTGCACAGGCAGCCTTCTCAGGTTGAGCTTCATGGCCCTGGGAACGAATCGGACAGGACTTTGCATTGGGGGGTCCCTGTACTCGCCCTCTCGAAATTCGCTACACGCTGGGCAGTCTTCGATTGTGGGCAGCCTCATGCCCGATTCCCAGTAGAATCAGAATAATTCGCAGTGCCAATGCGGGTTGCAGTCACTGTGGTGTCTGACATATCGCAATCCTACCCGCTTAGGTTCTCTCTGGTATGGCCTGCCGCGCTGATCTTCTTCTTGTTGCACTCGCAGTTGAAACCGGCATCGGCTATCCATCCGTATCGGCCGACGATCAGCTGACCGGCCAGTGGTATGCACCATGTTGACTGGTGCGGCTTTGTTCTAGTTGGCTTCGGCTCGGTCTTGACTGATTTTAATGATTCGGCTAAGCTGTACGTCATTCTGTGCTGCCAATCAGCTCGCCTGTGGCCGGCCTGGACTATGTTCACCGGGAAAGGATTGCCATCAACCTTCATCGGCTTAGCCGATTCTGTGAACTTTATTTTCCCGGCTTCAATGGCCGACTGGATCTGCTGCCTGAACACCTTGCAGTTGTTGGTGCTGTGGGAGGTGGTGTTATGCCATTTACAGTACTTCTTCTTCTTGAGTTCTTCAGCCGATGGGATGACGTCATTGGCCGAAAGCTGAATCTGCTTTTTCTTCAGCAATAGGTCGAAGATCCTATTGGCTTTGGTTATGTCGAAGTCGTACTTCTCCTCCTTAGCCATTTTCAAAAGCCATTGGCAGACTATGACCTTCTTGTTTCTTGTCCACTCGGCTGCCGCTACTTCAACATCACTGTCGCTTGATTCAGAGTCTGTCTCGCAGACGACGTGAGTAATCTTCTTGACGGCCTTCCTTGATTCTTGAAATCTTTGCTCGTGAGCCATCACCTTTGGGCCAAGTGGGCCAAGCTGTCAAAGTCCTGAGCCAAAAATCTTTCATGGATTGGCGGCAGAAGACCGTGAAACGCCAAATCGGCCAGCTGGGAGTCCGATAAAACCAGACTGTAGCATCGGTTCCTCATTTCTCTAAAACGTTGGATGTAGTCTTGGCCCGATTCCTCGTGCTTCGGTCTGATGCTTGTTAAGTCCGACATCTTCATCTCGTGGTTGCCGGAGTAGAAATAGCTATGGAATTATTTCTCAAGATCGGCCCATCTCTGTATCGAGTTGTATGGTAGCGATGAAAACCAGGTAAAGGCCGATCCTGATAACGACAACGGGAACAGGCGAACCTTGAGTGCGTCAATAGCCGACGCCTCCCCGCATTGAGCCAGGAATCGGCTGACGTGTTTGTAGGTAGACACATTGTCTTGCCCAAAGAATTTGGAGAAGTCTGGAACTTTGTACCGGTTTGGCAGTGGTACCCTCTCGATGTGCTCTGGATACGGGTACCGGTACATATGGCCGGAGTCCTTTGGCTTGAGGTCGAACTGACCGTGCATCACATCGGCAATCAGATCGGCCCAAGGCCTGTTGTCTTGAGCTTGAGGTATCGGCTCATATTGTTCATACGGTATGGGTCCTTGCCGATACTGAAGAGGTGGTGGCGTCTACGGCCGATACTGTTGATCATATTGGCCTCCCGGATGTTGGTATTTCAAGTGATTCAAGGCGGGAGGCGGCCGATGCGCCAGCGGTGGTGTCTATTTAGGAGGGAGCCGATGACCGCCGGAATCGTGTTGTGGCCCTGGAATGAGGTTGCCAGCCGGCTCAGGACGCCGATTGATGTTGAACATGTCTGCCAATTGTTCCTGGCTCACTGTCTGGGCGCCGTGCTCCTGGTGAGGAGGCTATTGTCGACTCAGGACGAGGGATGGTGGCCTTGAAGCCGATGCGTGCGCATTTGGCTGGATTGGGACCCCCTAGGGTGGATTCTGCTGTCCCAATGGTGGGATCGGCCGGCCCTGAGTTGACAGCGTCCTGTAGCCCGAGAATTGGCCGTCAGTGAAATAGGTCGGCCCCCTTGGCAGTTGCTCGGCTATCTTCGAACTGACCACAGTGGCTATCATGTTGTTGAGGGTATTGACTAGTATGTCACTTTGGTTGATGAGGGTGTGATGGATAGCTGAGTCGATTTGGTCCTGTAGAGTATGGAGTCCCGAATCATTTTGTTCCTCTTTAATGTCCTCCATTTTATTCTTCGCTTTCTTGTCCTCCTCGAGGACGTGTTGAGGTCTTCGAGCTTGAATTTGAACTTCTGGAGGACAGCCCCAGATCTAGTCTGGGTAAAGGATTGCAGGTAATTAGCCTGCAGCTGTTCAACCATCTGTTTATAGTCGACTAGTTGTTCAGCCGATAGTTGTTCAATTGTTACCGAGATGATGTTTCCCTCGTTGATTTCTAGGTTCTTGATGCCAGACATTGTGTCGATCTTGGAAGTGTACAAATGTATCCCACTCGGCGTGCCAAAAGCGTGTTGATGAGAAATTCGATTCCCACGCACTGGCCTGAGAGATTTGCTTTACTCTAGTGCAGGTCCAAGACGGTCGCCTTTGGTGAATTTAGGGCATGCCAGTTGGTTTGATCATGTAGCCAACAAGAATAAAAAATAGACGTTAAGTTAAAATTAGATCCTACCGGATCGGCTGAAGACATCAATAAACACATAATTGCTATTCCGAAGAATATTTATACTAAGTGATTGGGATAGATCGGTAGTATACCGAGACAGTATAAATCACTTAGGCTAAAGGCACACTAGAATAATAATTATCTGCATTGATAACCTAATCGATACTGCAGGTCTAATGTGAATCGGCTAATACTCCGATACATTTTGTAAAAAGATATTAATCTAATCTAAATGTGCTAAACCTAGATCAATCGGCTGTCAGCGTAACTTGACAGATTGATACTGGCTTAGAGCATTAAAACTGATTGAGATCTTAATATAAAAGGCGGTTTTAATTTATCTAATAGCAATTAAAACTAAAAGATAAATAAAACAGGTAACGCTGGCTGAAACTCCAGCATTGTCTCTGCTAATAAACATTAAACCAAACAGATCTTAGTAGTTCTGAAAACGACTTAATAGGTCGATTAGGTGCAGCATTAAGTACAAAAAGAAATAATAGATCTGTATAAGTTAATGAGAACCCCTCGAGATGGTAGACACAACATATAATCTAATTCAACCCCTAGATCTAGCCTCATCGGTCGCTGTCTTCAGAGAGAAACTAGCCGATTGCGAGATAGATCTAGGCATTGCTCTAGATTATAGGCCGCGTATGATAGATTGCGTAGTTTATAATATCGAAACTAGAGTATCATGATGATGGGAGCACCAATCCCGACGATACAAACCATTGGTAACAAGAAATTACCATGTTTGGAGATTGAAGCCGATGCAGCCCGAGCAAGAGCAACAACTCGTCGAAGAGAATAAGAAGGTTGGCGATGCACCGAAGTTGCTTTATTGTGTGTTGGCTGTTACAAAGAGCCTTCGGGTCTTATTTATACCCAGGCATAACGACATCCGAGTAGGACACGGTTTCTACCTTATCTACTATTTACAGTATGACAATATCTCGGCACGCAACCCCATGCCGCATTACAAAAGGAATATTTAATAACTTCCTAATTTACAGATAAAATCGCCGTTACATGACCTTATCCATAGATGGCAATATCTTTAACGCACAATTTGGAGACCGAATCCAATACTTTATCTTCAAATTTTCCTCTCGGGACTGACCCCAGCTCTATCTTCACACGGGATCGGCTATTGGCTATCCTGGCCCGACTCGGACTCAGCCGATTGGCTCCGCAGCCGATTCGGACTTAGCCGACGTGGCCCCTGTTTCTCCGCAGGTCGTGCATCTTCTCTGTTTACGCCTCAATCTATGCCTCAAACCTGGGGATTTGGTTACCAAATTTGGTCGTTAACTGCACCATGCCGCGCAACGGTCGAATTCCGCAATTTCTGCTGCCCGCTTTTTCTGCCGCTGGCCTAACCGCCTCCGTCGCATGTTCCGCCACTCCCCGGCCAAATCCGCGCACCCCCGCGCTATAAAAACCCTCCCCGAGGTCACCTCTCCATTTCCCCTCTACTGCCCAAGCTCCCCGTGCCCCCTCTCGCTCTCCCCACGCATCCCCTAGCTCCACCGCTTGTCGCCGTCACTCCGGCCATGCATCGCCGTCGCTTCGAGCGTCGCTGCGCATGCTGAGCCCACCGCCGCATTCGTCACGTCTCGTCGTACCCCGGCCGCCACTCTCCATGCTCGGATCGACACTGAACCGGCCCACCACCGTGCTCCCCGAGCCACCGCCACATGCCGCCCTTCGGCCGCCTTCTCCGGTCGCCTCCTTGTTCCCCGGGCCGTGCCTTTCCCTCTCACGGCTCCGCCGTGCTTCTTCGTCCTCGGCTGCCTCTGCACCGTCTCTAGAAGCCACCGGAGCGCCTGTACTATTAAGTGGGATGTTGCTTCGATATCTAGGGATGAGAAAAGTGCTCAAACATCTTTGTTGAAGTGGTTCTCTTTCTTAGATTTGGATTTGCGTACTATTGTTTTTTGAGTTTTCTAAGATCATCTTTGGAATTTTCCGAAGTGCTTTTGCCTTTGAAAATCGGTACGGGTGCTTTTTGGATATTTCTAAAGGCCGCTTTAGAAATTTCTAAAGCACTGTGAGTTGCAAAATTTTGTACTGGTTTTTTTGGAAGTTTTCGAACGAGTTTCGGAAATTTCAGAACCATTTTGAAATGCCTGTTTTCGATAATGTTGTTTTCAGAAATTTCCAAAGTGGCAAGTTGACAAGATATTCGGTACTGGTGTTTTTTGGATTTTTTTTGAAATATTCTCGAAAATTTTTGAAATGCTATTTTTCCCGATTTTCTGCTATGTTCATGCTGGAATGTTACACTATTCAAAAAAATTAGAAAGTACTATCGCAAACTCGAAGGTATCATAGAAATTTTTGAACGCTATTTTCTCTCTACTGATTTTAAAATATTTCTGAAAACACATCAGAAATGTCCAAAAAAATGGAATCTTTGCCCGCAACGGACAGATCTGAGGGTGTGACTATAAATAGCCCCTCACCCACAAGGTAGGAGGGATCGCGATATTGCTTATCTTGTGCCTTTGGCTTGTGTTGATTTGAGATTCATTTTGAAACTTGCCTTCTCACTTCTTCCTCTCCATCGATCTACAAGGTTGGATTTCATGTGTGTGTGAGAGTGGTTGATTTGAGTTTGTTTGAGTGTTTGGTGTTGACTTTGTTAAGATTTGTTGAGCACTCTATTCATCCCACAAAAATATTTGTTACATTTGTTACTCTTGGTGCTTGAGGACATCTAGACGGCTAGTAGTTAACCTTGAGACACCGATTTGTTTGTAGTGTGTTGAGAGAGTTTGTGAAGGTCAGATCTCACCTCAGAAAGGGAAAATATACTCTTAGTGAAAGGAGGAGCGCATTTGTGCAACCTCACGAGGATTGGGTTGAAAAAGACCCGGCTCATTGTGAGCACATCAACGGAGAGTAGAATCCCCTCAAGGATTTGAACTTGGGGAATATATCATCTTACAAGAATCTCGATGATATCTCTATCTCACTAATCTATTTTTGCTATTTGGGGTCGCTAGTAGCTTAGTTGTTGTTTGTGCAATCATTTTCCTAATCGTGCCGCTATCCCTAAAAATGTTTGCTCAACAAAAAGAAGGACGATTCACACAGATAACGCATCCTATATACAACACCATTCACACAGATAATGCATCTTGTCTTCACCTTGATCTGTCGTGATAAGGAAATCAATGTGGAATTGTCATTGATGGCGAAAAGATAATAGCATGCAGCGTGAAGTACTCCCATAAGGACTCATCCCATACTCGGATCCCTTGTTTCCATAGATCTTCTATATCCTCCATCAAAGGCTCAAGAAACACATCCATGTCGATGCCATATTATTGTGGTCCCTGTCTAAAGATGGTCAACAAAATATACTTCCTTTTCTAACATAGCCATGTAGGGAGGTTGCACATGGTTAGGAGTACTGACCAAGTGTTGTGTGAGCTGCTCAAGTCATCGAATGGATTCATTCCATCAGTGTTCAATGCAAACCTTACATTTCTTGAGCCTTGTGCAAATTCTTGGTACTTTGTATCAAATTCTTACCACTGTCAAGCATCTGTTGGGTGTCGAAGCATCCTATCTTTTTTGCGCTTTTCATGATGCCAGCGCATTAGTTTGGCATCCTCGGGTTCGAGAACAACGCTTCAATCAATTTTTAATAGAAAGGTACCACATCACTAGCTATGAAATCTTCTTCTTGTTGTCTTTGCATGGAGCAAGCTCTTCTACCTCGTCAAGTGCAACCTCTTGATCCTCAGATTGGTTACCTTATTTGTATCGACTAGTGTTGCATGCTGGCCATCTTTCAAAAGTCTCGTACTCCTTACAGAACAAGATACAATGGTTAACACTTGCACACCCAGTGACAACAGGCAAATAAGCTTCTTCACTTGATAAGTGCTTGTTGGCAGGGTGTTGGGCTTTGGAAACAATACTTTCAGCAGAACCAACAATCGTTGAAACTACTGTCGGACCACTCATTTCTGGCCTTCAATCTCAGAAGTTCAAGCATTGTACGCAACAATGTGAAATCCTTGCCAAAACCCTTTGTCTCATCGTACAAAAGTTCCTTTGCTGTCTTTTGTAATGCATCAAAATTATCCAAGCCACGAGAAGACCTAGCCACAACTTCGGGTCTAACATGATGAAACATCTCTTCCAAATCAAAACCAGTGCATCACTACCATCGGTATCGTCAATCATGACATGACCATTGCCAACATTATCATTCAACTCATCATCTACAGATTCTTCTACTACAATGAAATTCCTGCCCCTGAACACTTCATCATTACAGTCCGATGCCCCTTGGATGGGAACTCTCCTGTGGTAGTTTGGTTCACATACATTTACCTCTTCATGGTGTGACCAAGTTGTGTAGCCCTTAACAAATCCACGCGTCACCAAGTGTGTCTCGATTACAGTTGGCTTATCCCAAACTTTTTGATTTTTGTAGTCTGCACATGGACATTTTATTTCCTTCGACTTCTCAACGATAGCATTCTTCTTGGCAGCCTTTATAAATCTATTGACCCCTTCAATGTATGACACATGATATCTCTGTATACATCCATGCTCTGTCAGCCATCTATACATTGCGAAAAAATAACTATGTAGTTAAATATTTTTAAAAATATGTGACATTAAAATTCAATTAATATACGAAAAATTCAAACTATTATGTCAATTATTATAAAGAAGACATGGTAACTAATGCAGTTAAAATTATATTATTACGTCATTTTTAAAATAAATACCACTTATTAATTCCCAATAGTTGAAACTACATAGCCAAAATTGTTAGTGATATGCCCTAGAGGCAACATGGAGATGTTGGATATCATGGTCAATGTTTATGTATAAATGAATAAAGTGTTATTCAGTTCCATGAAATAGACAATTTGTATTGATCAATAAGTACGTGACTTATTTATGAGACTCTTTATGTATGAATCTATTTCTAAATGATCCCTGATCACATGTCATATTGTTGGAACAAATATGATTCAGATCGGCATGTTTATTGATTGATGATCATGTCTCATAGATGAGATACCAAATTAATATATATGGACATGTGTTAGAGAACACATTGTTGGATAGACCCACCATGAGACACTACAGGAATTAATGTGCCATTTGTTGGTCTCAGGTAGTGTTGGTGCAAAGTTCTTAGACATGAGATCATCATGGATTCTGACATATATAGTAGCCTACTTTGGGACTACCAAACGCTATTTCGTAACTAGGTAGTTATAAAAGTAGTCTTCGAGTTTGCTATGAATCATGGAGTGGGATGTAAGTGATCAAGATGGAATTTGCCCCTCCTTTGGAGAGATATCTTTGGGCCTCTCGAGGTAATGGATTATGAAAGTGCATGGCCATGCCGAGTTGATTGAGGAGTCAATCAACAGACAGATAATCCAATATGGTTTAAGTGAATGACTAAGCTATTGATAGGATGACACATATCTTGTCTATAGCTTAATTGGTATCATGAGGAAAAGGGATTTGTGTACACATTACAGATTCAGAGCCAATATTATATTCTTGTATACTATGGTGTCAATATGTGCTGCTAAGCGTCGCTATTGACTGTCAGCCGAGTTGGACTCGGGTCGAAACCGAGTATACCGGAACTTATAGGGTCACACGCTTAAGGGGATAAGAACAGGCATTCGAGTCGGACTCGGATACGGCTCGATCGGATAGGGATCCAATCGGATAGAGTCCCGATGGGCCTATAGGCCCAATCAACAACTCTATATAAAGGGATGAAGGGTGGAGAGTTGCGACATCACATTGAACCGAATCAATCTAATTTGGCGCAACAGATTAAAACACGAGCGGCTTCAAAAGTCAGCGGTTCTCCACGAAAACCCTCCCTACCTCCGAGCCAAACCCTAGCCTTGCATCTTGTGCTAGCACACGTGTGTTAGGCGTTCTATCCCTGGACGTGTGGATATCGGTAGAGGCATTGCTACATTGTGGTGCTATTCAGCGGCTATGAATTGGCTGCGGTCGGGCGCTTTGGAGCGAGGCAGGCACAGTTGGGCGAATCGACGAATCGGCTGTGGTGGGATCGGCTGCGGCATCGGCAAATCGGCTGTAGTTGGATCGGCTGCGATCAAGCGACTCGAGAATCGGCTGTGGTTAGCAAAACGGCTGTGATCGGCCAGTATTGTTTCGGATCGGATAGCTCCTGATTTGCTATATCCGCTACACTCCACTCCAATCGGTAACGATCTATCGACCCTTACTTGCAAGATTTCTGGTTTGCGCGGTAGATTTTTTTTTGTTATTAGCTATCGTAGCCTCCGCGTAACCCTTCAAAATTACCAAAGTACCCTCCTTCTCTTAATTCTATGGATTAACTAGATATAGACTATAGTGCATAAAAAAACCATGGCATATAGATCTACTACAAATAAACCTATCAAAACGTTGAAATCTATGGTAATGTTGAAATCTATGGTAGATCGATCATGTACAATATTTCCTTAAAAGTTTAACCATTTTGAGCTTAACAAATAAAGCAAACATGTCATGGTTTTGGGCCATGGACCATACAAAAGTGTGCTAAATTGTGCACATAAAACATATAAAAATAAAAGAAAACGTGAGGAATATAGTAGTACAAGGTATAAGTAACCTTTGGTAGCATTGATCTATCAAACCATTCAAGTTCAAATCCTTCTCCTCTATATTTGAGTTCTTAAGAGAGAGAAAATCATGTTTAAATAACACGGCTGGTCGGGCTGCCTAGCTATATGTAGGGGAAGGTGTTTTTTCTGGTGGCCCGCTTAAGGCACCACCAGCGAAAATGTTACATGTGGTGGTGCCTTAAATGGGTGGCCAACAAAAAAGGGCTACATTTTCGTTGGTAGTCCATGTTACCAAGCCATCAGTGAAGACCGATTTTCGCTGGTAGTCCTAAACCCCCCACCCCTTGTTACAATTTCGCAAGGGAGCTAGCGTTTGGCCGCCATTGGAAAAAATAGGGTGTTGCCATGAAGAACCCTTTTCTTTAGTAGTGCCAAGATGTTTTTTCTTCATCACAAAAACACTAGTCTTTGTAAAAAGAAAGAAAGAAGAAGGCCTTGTTGGGCCTAAAGGGGTAAATATGAAAAATAATATGTGAGGACAATGCAGTGTTAAGTACTTTGGAACTTAAAATGTGGGCACACAGAGGAAGGGAGGGAGTACATGTAGGAATTCATAGACCTAATGTCTATACATCCAACATTTTTATGTCCGATTTCGATTCAGATTCCAATTCCAATTTCGATTCATATACAAATGTTTCTGTATCTAGGGGATGTTTCTGTATTGTAAGTTTATACATACAATATTTTTATGTATAAAATATATATGAATAAACTTTTTCCGGGACATCTTCTTGTGGTGGAAAATACGCATGTGGCTCAGGCTAAACATGTTTGCTCTCCTAGGCAACATCCGAACACTTGCCCATTAGAAGAGTACTCAATTTGATGTGGCCTTGTTTGACACATATCCTGGTCTCATATCCACACTGGATTCAATGTTCATAAGTTAAATTACAAAGGTTTAAAATTTTATATTTTCTCAAAAATTGGAGCAAAATTATTCATTTAAATGTTATCAGTTTAAAATCAACTCCAGATCCATTTATTTTTGAAACTAGGAATACTCAGTTCTAAGAAATCATAAATTTATAGAGCTAGCTGTACAAAGCTTCATGCGTGAGTGGTGAATTTTTTTAGATCGATAATAAAACAAATTAGTCTTTTTTAACACGTGGACATTAAAACTGCATCACAGGAGGTAAATGCTGCCCTCAAAATGACTTATATATTACATGCGTGATAGAATGCATATTAACTAGTATAATCTATGTTATTGGTAGGAGTCATGATAAAATTGACGAGGAAGTTGCATCCGAAGACAATACTTAATGGTTCGTTCTCCGTACAATGATCAGCGATTCTGTCCGCCGCACCTCCAAATCGAAAATTATAGCCGTGTTTAGTTTTTTATTTTAGGTGTAAACTTTATATCTCAATACCACAAAACAAGATGTTTAGTTTAGTTTTATGTGGAAAGTTTTTAACCGTTTTAAAAAAACAAATTTACTCTTATTAACATCAATAGTTCAACTCATCTTCACTACCATATGAATAGTTCAACTCAGCTTTACTACCCTGAATGTTTGATTCACATGTCACAATTTCTTGCAGTCACAAAGGAATCTGCCCCCAATTAATAAAAATAAATGCCTCACAGCAAGACAAAGTTTGGTCAGTACAAACTGCACAAAGCATGCAACGCCGAAGCATGCGTCTTCATTTAGGTTAGGTAGCATAATGTATGTTTTCCATGGATATTTCATTAGAATAGTTTGAAAGAATGATATTGTTATTCATTGTACTGATTGTTTATAAAGATGGTTATGTTGCACAATATATGAGATTGTTAAAAATGTGCACGTTGCTCAAAGGGAGAATGAATTTTATTGTGAATTAATAGTAGCACTAATGATGTATTGTGACATAGTTTTCTTTGATATTGGTAAATGTGATATTAAATGTGGTCGTTAATATTATTCACTGGAAAAAGCCACATTAGTCCCGGTTGGTAACCTCAATAGTCCGGTTGTCAAACCGGGACTACGAATCTGAACTAGAGATGGACGACCTCTAGTCCCGGTTAAATAACAGGGACTAGAGATACATCTTTAGTCCGGTTGAAGCCACCAACCGGGGACTAAAGATGGCGAAGCCACGTGGCCGGATCCGTCATCTTTAGTCCCGGTTGGTGGCTCCAACCGGGACTAAAGCATTTTTTATTTTTTTATTTTTACTCCTGTTGCTTATTTATATGTGCTTTTTTTGTTTTTTTGTTGTTTTTTGTTGCCGAAATCAAATTCACATATCAAATTAACATCCTCAAATCACATCACAAATTCGCATCACAAATTTTTTCACAAATTCGCATCACAAATCCACAACACAAATCCACATCACAAATCCACAACACAAATCCACATCACAAATCCACAACACAAATCCACATCACAAATCCACATCACAGATTCACATCACAGATTCACATCACGGATCGAGTAATGAACATCACAGATACACACATATATATCAAATTTAGAACATCACAAAAATCTCTAAAAATCTTCAGATCCGTCGCTCCTGGAGAGGACGAGGAAGAGGAGGAAATGGAGGAGGCACTGACACCACCACCCGAGCCGCCGCGTCGCAGCCACCTCCGAGCCGCCAAGCCACCGCCATCTTCGAGCCGCTACCACATCCCCTCCCACCTCCTCACCTTCTCACGTCCCACCGCCGTCGCCGGAGCGAGAGAGAGCTGAGAGAGGGAGAGAGAGCTGAGGGAGAGAGAGAGCTGAGAGAGGAGAGAAGAAAACAACTAAGTATTGGATCGGTGGAGAAGACGATGCGCGCCTGGGATATATATAGCCACTGATTTTTAGTCCGGTTGGTGTCACCAACCGGGACTAAAGATGATTTTCCTCTATTTTCAATTCATCTTTAGTCCGGTTGGTGGTACCAACCGGGACTAAAGATAATTTCCTGGTATTTCTAATTCATATTTAGTCCCGGTTGGTGGCACCAACTGGGACTAAAGATATTCTCCCGCTATTTTTCCAATTTTATTTGGTCCTGGCTAGGGTTAACAATTAAATAATTAGTAAATAGGGCCAAATTAAATTCATTAAATATAGGTTTAAAATAATAATATTAAAATTTAATCAAACATATATAATCCTAGACATTAATGTGCCTTCTAGATGGTGTTCCTCTTTTGCCCTCTCTCATTTTTCATATTCATCTCGAAGTTGTTGTTTTTTTAAATTCGACTTTTTGTTTTATTTTTTATATTTTTTATGGACTTAGGAGCACACGAGAGGTAACCACATAAAATTTGAGCATAAACAAGCAAAAGACGTGGCCTGTGGAAAATTCAGAAGACACGCTCAGAGTCGGAAAAAAGCTTTCGGGCTCAGAAAGATAATCTTCTGAGGCTTTTTTGAGGAAAATAAAATTGCCAAACGTGGAAAAGAGGCAAACGAGCGCATCCAAAAAATTTTTCTGATCGATTTTCATATATAGAACATCTCGATCGGAGTCCGTATGTGAAAGTTATGGCCGTTTTAAAAACCGACTCCGAGTTAGAGGACAAAACGGGGGCAATGCGCGTAAAACTTGTTAAACGCGCATAAACTAGAGGTGATGGCCAGGGTTTAAATGTTCTTATCAATATTGTACATCCCTTCGATTCATATATTATCACCAAAATAATTTTACAAAAGATTTTGTATATTGAGAATCATTAGTTAATAACAATATGATGATATGTAATTAAAATGTAATGATTAAATTAAAGCTTCCTTCTATCTTCAATCACCCATCCCCACACAACATCACGCTCTTTAAATTACAAATCCCCTCAAATTAATTTTATATATTTGTATATTTTTATTAGGTTCTGTTAAAAAAATAAACACATTCATGGTGTTACCAACCAGCACTAAATATCAAAATTATCTTTAGTCTCGGTTGGTAACACCAACCGGGACAATAAATAGCATCTTTAGTCCCGATTGGTGTTATCAACCGGGACTAAAAATGGTGTTAGAGGTTGTCAGAGATTGTCAGAGCGCTGAGCATCTTTAGTCCAACCGGGACAAAAAATGGCATCTTTAGTCCCGGTTGGTGTTATCAACCGGGACTAAAGATGCCCAGCGCTCTGACAACCTCTAACAATATTTTAACCGGGACTAAAGATGATCTTTAGTCCCGGTTCGTGTCACGAATCGGAACTAATGCTTATAGAAATCCATAGACTTTTTAAACCAGGATTAGAGATCATCTCTAATCCCGGGTGCAAATTAAACCGGGACTAATGTGATTTTTGCTACTTCAACCAATAATGATTTCTCCAGAAGTGATTAACAACCATACAGTCCCGGTCGTTAGTGTGTTAAAAAGTACACAGTCCCGGTTGTTATTGTGTTAACAACCACATCTTGTCTCGACTGTTAATGGATCAACTACCTCATGTGATTTCGTAATTATGGTCGTTAATAAATTAACATTGACATGTTGTCCTTAACAAATAACGGTGAGAAAAATTACGTGGTCGTAAGAAAGCTATTAAGGGCGGAGTCTTTATTCACCACTGACGAAGTCTTTATTGACCACTGACGATCACGGTTTTAGTCGTTAATAGTCATTAACGACTTTTTAACGACCACATCTTCTGTTATTAGTTCTCTAGTGACACTAACTTGAACTCACAGTTGTGTAACTTTTTCAAACAACAAAAAACTATATATGACAGTCATAAGCAAGGGCTTATATTTTTGCACGAAAAATAGGAAGTGTCGAACATAAATAGCAGCAACAAAGGGGCAAGGCACACGCATTCTATTGTGAAGTTTTTACATAGAAACCCGGTAGAGGATTGAGAGGGCGTAAAAGGGAGAAATTATATGTTGCGCCACATGGTGTGTGCACTAGGAATCTCAATTGTGCTACACTCCTTTGTACGTGCGCTCTGATGCAATTTGATCGTAGCATGAAGAATAGCATGCATGACAGCACGAGGAATTCGTCAGCGGCAATCCCAATATATAGTTTTTATGGATGGCTTTAAAAGTAATAAATTCTAATTTAGACCTAACTTCTTTAATGCATAGTTTTTATAGTAGTTTGTAATTCTAAAAATAATTAATGACATCATGCATGCTTCATAAATAAAGCTTGATTTATTGTAGCAAGGATCTTTGTAGCAGTCAATGGATACAAAATAATCTCGAAAACATATAGTAGTCCATAGTAATTTAGTTTGTAAAATTATGTACATCTTATTATTAGTCGGTTCTCACAGAGAATAGGTATATTTCGTTTGATAGCCTTTTTTTGTCTTTTCAACTTTGTGAAAGTAAAATAAGGAGCAAAGTGATGACAAGCACATATATTTAATAATAGTAATCCTAAAATAAATATAATAGATAACGCATATAATTGATAACAATGAAACTAAAGTTCATAGTAAAATAATAAGGCACTATCATCAAAAAGTCATCAGGTCACACGGTACTCCAGAAATCATCATCTGCAAGGAAAAATAAAAATAGTAAACATATTATTTCAAAAGAATCATTATTTACTGCAAACTAAAACCCATTCTCAATTTCACACAAATCAGAAAATCCATTCTAAAAAAGGCCTGATAAATGCAATCTATAGTCCACAGGACAGCTATGAACTAATTAATATGTCATTGAATTTGTAAAAACATAATCTAATACCTACACCAAAATATATTTTGAAGGAAAATTTGTACTTCCTAGAAAATTTGTACTGACCAAGTTAATATATTTTGAAGGAAAATTTGTACTTCCTAGAAAATTTGTACTGACCAAGTTATGCACTGACCAAATTCATTCTCCCTGAGACTTGAGATGGATTGGGCAGATGAGGCTAGGTCTTGGAATTGGGGGCACCTGTATTGGATTGGGCAGACGAGGCTAAATTCAATCACAACAAAACCAAACCAGGAAAACAAATTTTCTCTAGTACTAAAAAGAAATCTAGGAAGTCACCCATTGCCTCTGAGAAGAACCAATACTACTAGCTCTGCAATATGAATTTACTAAAAAACCCTCTCTGTAGCTATGCTAGATTTAAAGTTTCTATGTCAATGTAGACATGCTTTCATAAAAGCGTGTTAGAAGTGTCTTTATACGTAGCATGTCAGGCCTTGTAGATATGAATTCTTTAAACGTTGCTACGAAAGAAAGAGACATTTTATAAACACGTTATATGCATATCTAAAAATATAATATAATTTTGTAGACATATGTATAAAACATCACTTGTGATGTAGTTATGTAGTAATGTAACGCTTCATTATGTGTTAAGAAACATAGACACAATTTATAGATATATGTACAAAAACATGCCTACTAATATAGACGTGTTTCATAACGACGCCTTATCGTGCAGCAATTATTGTAGAGACGATTTAGTAGAACGTGACAGTTGACGTGACATGACGAATGATGTGACGAGTGATGTGGCACGTGACACGGATGATTGTGTCAGGTGACGTGGCGGGTGACACGTTTTGTGTAACACCAAAATGTGTGTTAATAAATGTAGAAATAATATCGTACACACATTTTTATTACGTGTCTATGTATATAGACACGTTTTGTAGTTACACCATATTGTGTATTAAGAATTGTAGAGACGATTTATAGATACATCTATTTTCCATGTGTTATATAATGATTCTTTATTTGTATTTATAATTCTAATATATCTTTATATTTTTCTAATTGGCTAATAATTTATAAATAAATGATCCATATCATTGCATTGATAATCAATTCTTTGCTTCATGAAAACTAAAGTGAGTACTTTGAACCAACAAGTGCAAGTACCTAAGATACTGTGAACAAGACAAGACAATTGTCTTGTACCATACAAATAGTTCAACCTATGCTTCATTATTCATTCTTAAACTTATGCTTTAGGTACCGTGAACAAGACAATTGTCTTGTACCATACAAATAGTTCAATCTATGCTTCATTATTCGTTCTTAAACTTATGCTTTATTATTCGCTCTTGCCCTTCTCTATCGCACCTTCACTTCTCCCTTGAGAACTTGTAACTTTTTTCATCTGCAATGGAGCATGGAGTTAGATGAATAAAAGATATTACGAAACTATAGATTTAATCTTTAAAAAAACTTATATGTAAACGAGACCAATGAATAGTATAGCCAATAGCACTAGTAGTGTACGACTCTCAAAAATAGGCCTAGGTATCATCTCATCTCTTTTATCTCTAATTTCAATGTTTTCAAGCCCCTTCAACATAAACTCCAACATATTCCTTTCCAAGCATGATTCCTCCAATCTCTCGTTTGTAATCATTAGTCACTAAGTGCGTAGATGGCACCTCTAATAATGTTTGCTCAACAAAAAGAAGGACAAACATAAAGAAGAAATGCTGCTGTACTAAAAATATTGCACAAAGTAGTGTTTTGGAGCATATAGGTACATCAGATAAATTCTGTACCCATTCATATGCACCTTCCTGAATTCCATCAAAGATCTATTACCCAATTAGGCTGTGTTTGAATGAACTCTTTTCATAAAGAAGACCCCTGACCTGCACTGTTTTGTATTCGGCGTCAACCAATATGATGGAACAAACACCAATTAGCCAAAGGTGAACAAAACAGTGGAATCATAGCAAACTGTACCGCTAGTTTGAGAGACTATGTTTGAATCGATAAATATTGCTTAGTGTAGAATTAACATGGAAATGTATACATCCTATAATGACAGTGCCACAATTTATGTTTGATCATATGAAAAAACATTTAGCATAAAATTGAGAAAAAGTGACAATGCATATGACCCTAAACCAATCGTAAAATATATCATCTTGTAAGCATGATGGGTGGGCAAATTCATTAATACTATATGATCAGGCCATAGACCCAATGCTAAGCTTAGTAGATGATAAATTGTACTTATGGCTTGGCAGATATTTTTAAAAATTAACTTAAAATGGATTAATATAATTTTTTAAAACAACTTTTCTATAAAAAATTTTAAAAAAACACACCGTTTAGCAATTTAAAAAATGTGCGGGGAAATGAAGAAGGGGAGTTGGGAACACATGGTTCCGAACACAGCCTTAAATTGGATCCTAACATGTTTCGCAATTGTAAAAATTAGTTTTTGACTCTATATAAGCTACTTTGAGTTGATCCATATCATCCCTTCCGGTACATGCAGAGCTGGATTGCTCTTCTTGCTCTAGCGCCTCTATCTGCAATAATCCCCTAAGGAGAGAGAGATATTAGCTGGACACAATAATTAGACATCCAATTATTGGTTCCTTACTTCCTTTCCAACACCAATTCAACTATTCCAGCAATCTCCCCCTTTTATATGTGAATTAATTTCTCTTCAGGAGAAGGGAATAGTTTTGTAGTATGTGTTGTGTCTTCAGTACATATGCATATTACAGGAATAGTTTGTTAATTTTCTGGGAAAAGGGACTAGTTTGTAGTTTGTGGATTCTGTGCTTGATTCTAAGCATATACCAGGAAAAAGAAAAACAGAGTTTGTGGATTTCCTGCACACCACCTAGTCTGTCTATCAGTTTGTAATTTATCAATATTCCATTAAGCCATAAGCACATTGGCACTGCAATCAGTGTAATCTTATTCTTAATCATTGCACATAAGCCTGTATACAGCATTTAACCGAATTTACATTCAGATTGTAGTATTAACATTCTTAACCCAAAAATAAGAATACATGACAGATCACCAATTCTGAGACTTGACAACGGGGAAAGAGGTGTGAATTAATTAAAAGGCTTCAACTACAATTCGGTGAAAACATCTTTGTTCAAATCGGAAATCTCTATTTGAGCTAACTAAAAGAATATAAAACTTCACTCGATTCTAAGCAAGTCCCAAGAACTTGACATCTAAAATTCAGAGTAACTTATTTTATCATCTAAAATTCAAAGTAACTTATTTTAAAATTCATACGCTGATAGATAATTTAGAAATTTTGGTCATTGGAGAAAGAAGGAGCAAAGGTAGAATCATGTAAATTGCTGCATCATTTCTCTCAACCATAACTTCTGAAGAAACAGAACAATCCCAAAATCACTCCCTAACCTTCTGATGAAAAAAAAATACTCTCAGATCTTGGAGATAGTTCTGATAAAAAAAATTTACTCTCAGATTGGGTAACTATCCCCAATGAACTATCCCTAACCTTCAATCATAACTAATGAAGAAACAGAACTAACCTCAAATCACAGACACCACAGCATCTCACAGGCAATTTTAAACAACAATTTTTCAACGAAGTAGGCTAGAACCCTAGATGAACTGAAAAATCAGAGAACCAATAACACACCTTGGACAGCGGCGGCAGTGGAGAAGGGGTCGAGGGGTCGGCGGTGTAGATCTTTGGGCGTCGCCGGCGATGGCCGCATCGGAGCCCCGGGTGAGGGCGGAGGGCGATGAGGGTAGCGGGCGGAGCAAGGAGGATACGCCTTGGATCCGGGAGGAGGACGTCCACGACGCTGACGAGAGGGGGCTTGCGGTCGCCGGCGGAGGAGGATGTCGTCGGCGGTAGCGTTGGAGGGCAATGTTGGACGGTGGCGTTGGAGGGCGACGTCAGGCGATGGCGCCCACCACTACGCCGACGGCCTCCAGCGGCCCCCACCTCCAGGCCAGCTGCCATAGAGGGGAGAGGAGAAGGAGGAGGAGAAATCGCTCGTGTTGCGGAAGGTTAAGGACTAAAGGCCAGTGCGGAAGGTTGAGGATGTGGATGTGAGATTTCTAGATAGGTCGCAGCCTGCTGCCATCGCCCAAAGATTTTCAAGACTGCCACCACCACCACCGCAAAAATATAAACATGCTGTCATGTTTCAAACCATTGAGACATAGTAGCATATTGGTAGTTCTGTCCAAACTGTAAGCTATCAATCTGAGTTTGAATCCTGATGTCTCCATTTTTCCCCCTATTTTTACTGTACAAATTAAAATCGAGTATTTTATCTTAGCAAAAATTACACAAATTTAGTTTGTAATATTAATATGTATTTTTTTACTGTACAAATTAAAATCGAGTATTTTATCTTAGCAAAAATTACACAAATTTAGTTTGTAATATTAATATGTATTTTTTTAACATTTCCAACATATTGTTTTATCATCTTTTGCATTTTTTAAATCAGTACCTTAATATTTTATGAAATTTTTATCATCATTATGAGATAAAACCATATAAACTTTTTTATTTTATATGACCTAATGTTTATAACCTTTGTGGTATGAAACGATATAGTTATTGATGCCTTTATGGACCTAATGGGAGTATATATATGGACCTAATTAATATTTATTGGATGCCTTTATCTATATTATAGTTTATATAGCAGCTAATGCTTATAACCATTGTGGGACAGAACCATATCGTTCTTTATATATTCAATATCACCTAATGTGGGCACCTTTATGTATATTATATTTTAGATTCACTTAATGCTTATTACCATTGTGGATGTCTATATAATATAGTATAAAAATCAGGTAATCTTTATTGAAAGCCTTCATCATATATCTATCGATGCGTGTGCTCGACACGCGGGAATCCGAGGGACCCCTTTTTTGGTTCGGCACAGGGAAGCGATGAATTAGGGCTCAAACTCACGGTAAGAATGGAGAGAAGGTAGTAAAATGGAAAAAGATCACAACCGCAACAGACACAAAATATTTATACAGGTTCGGGCTGCCTGAGAGGCGTAATACCCTACTCCTATTCTTTGTGTAATATGAGGGATGAATTACAAGGATTGGTAAGGGTGTTCCTCCTTGGGGAGGCTGGAGCTGATGATTGAGGTGGGATGCTTAAAGCCCAAGGTCTCCAACAATGGCGGAACCTTGGACTCGTTTCTGGAGTCGCTAGGAAAAGTTGGGAGAGGGAACCATTTTTCAGGAACCGTTTTTATGATGGACTTGGGCCTCCTTTTATAGTGCAAGGGGACACCATAGTAGTCCTGGTTTTATCTACTCCGCTCCACGTGATGGAGCGGTTCTTGCCTTGTCTTATCGGGGAGGCTACCCCTATCTTGTCCCTGTTGCCGCGTCACGGGAGTTGGTGGAGAAAAAATGGGCGTCGTGGACGCCATGTTGCTGACGTGAGGATGGACCGGCCTACCTACTCCAGTGGGGCCTATTGGTCAGTGGCCCTTCACCTGGAGAGGTGTCGATGCAACACCCCATGTGTTCGTGTTCTCTCTCCCACGCGGCCGCCCAACGCATTTAATGCGACTGGACGGGGCATGGAGGGAGGCGTGCATGGGGTGACCGTGCAGCCATACCGCGGTCGTCGTCAAAGACTTTATACTCTCTTTACCTCGTGACGGGCAAAAGGGAAATGATGATGGGCGGCTGACAGACGCGCCTCACGTTGCAATAAATGCGGCGGGGCAGGCGCCTGGCCTCTTTCTAGATATTAAATGTGGTAGTTGGCAGTTGGACTCGCCCCTCTCTCGGAGAGGTGCCGCCTAGGAGAGCAGTGGCCTCCGGGCAACCCCCGAGCCAAGCCCCTCTTGGGGTGGCCACGTGGCCGCCGTGGCCCGGACCCGCTTGAGCCATCCAGGTCATGTTTTTGGCGCGCCCTGGTGGGCGAAGGCGCCTTCCTTCTTCAGATATAGCATCCTCGACATACCCCCGAGCCCATATCACCGACAGTAGCCCCCGGTGTTGACCGGGACTGAAGTCAGATTCGGACGCGGTTAACACCATTTTCTTGAGTGTGTGGGCCCGGGCACTGGATGTGTCTCGCCGTAGTAGGAGGCCGGTACGTGACAACTGACGCTGTGCTTGGCTAAGTTTTCTCCGGACAGGGGGCACGTTATTCGGGCCGCGCACGCGGGGGCCCATCAAACCGCCTAGCTCTCTCCGTCCCGCGTAGTGTGCCTGGTGGGCGTGAAACCCTAGGCCGCACGAAACCCCAGTGGCATGGGAACCAAAGAGGATGCGAAAAAATGAAGGGGCGCGGAGCCGAGGAGGCGCGTCACGTGGTAGTGGGGCGAAATTAATGTCGTAGAACTCGAGGGGGCCGTGGTTGCCTATAAAAATAGATCTACGAGAGGGGGGATCAGTTTCTACGCTTTCCACAATCATCGCCTCTCATCTTCCCAACGCCCTTGCTCTTTCACCTCCTTTCTCTCCGCCACCAGCTTCCTTTTTCGCACTCCAGCGCCTGCCTTGGAGATGGCCCGTGATTCGCCCTTGGAGCCGGGGAGCGTGCTCCCGAAGTCCCTAGTTCGCACTGCAGAGGCCCGAAGCCTCTTCAACAAGTATTTGCTGCGTGGTATGCGCAGCGGCGACGACATTCCAGAGGAGCGGCCCCCCCACGAAGATGGTGTTCTTCGCCTCCTTCGCCATGGTCGAGCTGGTGTCACCCTTCTCTCGTTTCATCGTCGACGTGTTGGAGTTCTACGACCTCCGGCTGCACCACCTCACCCCCAACGCCGTCTTCTACCTTGTCGTCTTCGCCTACACCTGTGAGATGTTCGTGGGGGTGATGCCCTCACTGCATCTTTTCCAGCAATTCTTTCGCGTGTGCCGGCGGGCTCCCCAGGCGCGGTTGGATACGTGGCGATCCAGCCGCGCAACGATAGGACCGTCGACACCCCCATCATCGACATCTACCCTCGCTCCAGGTGGGAGAACTGGAGGGCCTTCTGGTTCTACACCAGCCTGGGCGACGACCCCCGCCTTTCCCTTCCGACGGGAATCCCGGTGAACCAGAGGAACTGGGGGGCGCGTCCACGAGCCGGGAGGGAGTTGGACGGAGTGCTGGAGCGGATCAGCTACCTCCGGAGGGGGGCCTGTCCAGCCACGCAGTTTTTCGGGATTTCCAGATGAGGCGCATCGCACCGCTGCAGGAGAGGCCGCGCCCCGCCCACATGTACACGGGCTTCAACGATGACATGCGGACTCATGTGGGCGCCATTTTCAACTGGGACGAGAACAACCTCGCGATCCTGGTTCGCCGCACCCTCGGTATCACGGCGATGGACTCGACGCAGCCTCCCGCCGGGTTGATGCCGTGCTAGGATTCGACGCGTCCGGAGATCCCGCATGCGCCGCGGGTGGTGGCGACGCGTGGGCTCGTCGTCGCAGCGGCGGGCGTTACCTCAGGGGGTGGGGGCGACGACTACGACGACGCCGATGACCAGTGCCTATCGGGCGGCTGGGCCGCCGGTCCGGCAGTAAGGGAGTCGGGGCCCCTGACTGAGGGGAAGAGGAAGAGGCCAGAGGACGACCCCGCACCTCCCCCATCACCACCACGCGGCGACGGCGTGGAGCGTGCCGCTCCTCCCCGTAGGTCTGGAGGATCGCAGACGGCGGGCCCGACCCCAGAGGCCACTCCGTCGGGGGCCAGAACGGCCATAGCGATGGCGACGACGACGACGACGGCGGAGGCCGGGAGCACGCCCACGGCGAGCGCGCCATTGGCGAGGGCCGGCCGCGGCGCTCCAGCGACAATGGAGGCAGCGAGCGACAACCCGGCAAGCCTTCCAGGCGGCCCCGCGAAGAAGAAGTGGGCCATCTCCCGGGTTTCCTGGGGCTTCAACGCCGCCCGCAGGTAACGCCTTGCAGATGCGTACACGCCCTATGGGCCTTGTGCTTTCATCTTGTGTTTTGATCCCTTACCAGCATTTTCGCCACAGGGTTATACCCAAGGGCAGTTCTGCTTCTGGCTCGGCGGGGGAGGAGCAGGAGAGGCCCGGGGCGCTGGAGCCCTTCGGGTCCAGATCACCCCCTACGGCTTCGGGCCCGGCTCCGGTGCGAGCTGAGGAGGGGGCCCACCCAGATGCCGGGGCGCCGGTCGTCCACGAGGAACAAGCCGGGGCCCTTCGCGCGATGCATTCAGGCGACTGGCCCCGACGTGGAGGAGGCGGCAGCGGGCAGCGGAGAGCAGCTCCAGGGGTCCCCTCCGCGGCAGCCATCGCCGCCACCACGACAGCCATCGCCCGCACCGTGCCATCCGGCGTCGTCGCCCCGCCGGCCAACACCAGCATTGCCGGCGCCGGTCCACCGCGATCCTCCGACGCAGGGAGCGGCCTTACCGGAGGGCGGGGCAGCGCCGGCGGGCGAAGCAGCGGCGGGCGGCTCTGGCCAAGGGGTGCCTTCAGCTTCCCGCCCCACGCAGTGGTTGACCTCGCTCGAGCTCGACTCCGACCGGGGCGCTCGGTCCGGTCCGTGGTCGCCCGGACACCGAGCCCTCGTCCGGCCGCAAGAGCGGGCGAGGGTGATTGTGTCCAGGGCACTGGGGGGAGGCCAACACGGTCTCCCTGGAGGGGCTCCGGACCCAGGTTTAGGCCTTGGCCTCGAAGGAGGTCACGGTGGCGCGGCGGGAGGCCGACGTCGACGAAGGCCGTCGGGAGCTGGTGGCCTCAGCGAGGGTGGAGGGCCTCGTCCGCAAGCGAGAGCTGGCGGATATCGAGCAGCGCTGGGGGAACTCAACCAGGTGTTCGAGGACACCGTCGTTGAGCGGCACGCCGCCGACTTACGCGAGCAGGTCGCCACCGCCGTAGAGGAGAGGTTCCGCATCACCGTCGGAGGGTTCATCCGTGACCTCAACGAGTGTGCCCAGGAGCTCGACCGGCACAAGCGCACCCTGTGCGGTGTTGAAGCCACCGCCGCCAGTACCGACGTCGAGCTCCAGGCCCGCGAGGATGGCCTGGCGGAGCGGGAGAAGGCTCTGGAGGCGGCGTGGAGGGCGGTCGAGGACCGGGAGGCTGCCGTCGCCGGGGCCGAGGAGGACTCCGCCGCGCGGGAGGCGAACGCGGTGGCTCAAGAAAAGGCCATCGCCGAGCGCGAGCCCGCCGTGGAGGGGTGCGAGGTGGCGGTACTAGAGGCCCAGGAGGAGGCCTCCCGGTGCCTGAAGGCCGTCTAGGAGCGCGAGCAGCTGCTCATGGCCGCCTCATGCCGTCGGCAAGACGAACTGGAGCAGTGGGAGCGGGACTTGGCCCCCCGGGAGCAGGCGGTTGGCGACGCGGAGGCGCAAGTGCGGAAGCCCCCGCCGGCCCCTCGCTCCAGTGACGCGGCGCCAGAGTTGGAGGAGGCGCGTCGTGGGATCGCGGAGCTGGAGCACACCCTGAGCTTAGGGCTACGGGTCGTGGCCTTGTCCATCGAGCGCCTTCAGGAGGCGGCCCGTGAGGTGGGGGTCAGCCGCTCCCTCACCGGCGTCCCTAGCTTGGGGGGTTTGGCTGCGCACATAGATGAGCTGGCCGAGGGGATCAAGAGGGTGCCGGAGGAGGTCAACGAGGTGGCGAAGGAGTCGTCATACGACTTGTCCCGCCAGGTCGTGACGCTCATCCTGGCGAGCTACCAAGCCCGCGACCCCGGCTTCGACCCCTACATCCCCACCGAGGACTTCCCCGAGGGCACCGAAGAGGCCGCTCGGCGCCGCGTCAAGGATGCCGTCAATTCCATTATGATTGGCTTTGACGGCACTCCGACGGCATTCCAGCTCGCCTTCCACGAAGACCCGTCGGACGAAGATAGCCCGAAAAACGCCCCCAGCGACCCGCCGGCCGTCTAGGACTCCCCTGCCTTTTTTGCCTTTATCTATACTTGTGAAACAACATTGCAATATTGTTTATAATATTAGTGCACTTGCCTTTATCATGCTGGACTTGTATCGTAGCAACCGATCGTGGCCGTCTCTGATGATTCATAACGATTCGTATATATATGTATATATATTGGGAGCCCCCGGCCAACTTAGCGCACACGCAGTGGCGGTTAGTTGGCCCGAGCCTCTGCCTGTTTGCCTCCCTACAACGGTAGTTCAACTTTTAGTTAGCTTAGCCATTGCAAGAATATGGTAGCATGGTCTCCTGCCATGATTCGTCCCATGTAACCGGGAGCCGGTCCGGGTTCGGGCAGCGTGCATCGGCCGGCGGCCGGTGCCTTCCTGGGGTTTCGGGTAGGAGCGAAGGCATAAAAAGACACGGGCAAGCAAGAATGGGGGTTCGGGACAGACGTGACAAGACGCACCCGAGCCCCTGTGCGTTGACTACCCCTGTGCATGACAAGATGCAAGCATCGCTCTACCCTCGACGCCCTTAGGGCTCTCAGGCTAAGGCGGGCAAGGCCATAAGACCACTGGGAACCAGCATCCGCAGTACATGTTCCAGCACATGGGGAAAAACACACTGCAAGTAGGTATTTTTCAAGGGAAAATCATAAAGAGTGTAATGAACTACTTGTTCGTGCCACGAAAGCAGTGAATGAACTTCCATATATGTTTCAAAGACACCATGCGGCTTATGGGTAGAACTTGCGCAGTGGGAAATGTTCCACGGGTTCGGGAGTGCCGTCCTTCGTGGCGACGAACGCTCTCCGGACGTGGGGTGCCGATAACTTTGTATGGCCCCTCCCACATCGGAGATAACTTGCTCAGCCCCGCACGCGTTTGCACGTGACGCGAACGAGATCATTGATTTGCAGTGCTCGGGGCTGACTTTGTGTTGATGGTAGCGGCGAAGGCTCGCGATAACGGGCCACGGAAGTGCCGCCAGGCGCCGTCTTTCTTCCGTAGTCCAGTCGTCGTGACGCAGCTGTTCTTGATCTCGCTTCGGTGTATAACATGGCTCGGAGCGATCCCAGGGTGAGCTTGGAAGGCAAGACCGCCTCAGCTCCATACACCAAGAAGAAAGGTGTTTCCCCTGTGGCGCGGCTCGGTGTTGTCCGATTGGCCCAAAGGACCACAGGCAGCTCGTCAGTCCACGAGTCCCCATGCTTCCTGAGGATGTTGTAGGTCTTCGTCTTGAGGCCTTTCAATATTTCCGCGTTTGCACGCTCGGCCTGACTGTTGCTTTGGGGGTGGGCGGGCGAGGCGAAACAGAGCTTGATGCCCATATCATCGCAATACTCGCCAAACAGCTCACTCGTGAATTGGGTGCCGTTGTCGGTGATGAGCCTGTTGGGGACCCCGAACCTTGCCGTGATGCCTCGCATGAACCGCACAACCGAATGCTTGTCGATGACGCTGACTGGATAGGCCTCAGGCCACTTGGTAAATTTGTTGATGGCGACATATAGAAATTTGCAGCTGCCCCGTGCCTGCTTGAATGGGCCCAGGATGTCCAGCCCCCAGACCGCAAACGGCCACGAGAGCGGGATGGTCTGAAGGGCCTGAGCTGGCAGGTGCGTCTGCTTGGCGTGGAATTGGCACGCTCGGCACCGCCGCACGAGGTCTGTTGCATCCTCTAGCGCGGTGGGCCAGTAAAATCCTTGGCAGAATGCCTTTCCCACCAAGGTTCGGGAGGCTGAGTGCGCTCCACATTCTCCCTCATGGATCTCGGCTAGGAGCTCGAGACTCTGTTCCCGAGCGATGCATTTCATGAGTACTCCGTTGGCACCGCGTCGGTAGAGTGTCCCTTTCACCAACACGTACCTTTTGGAGGTGCGGGCAATGCGTTCGCTTTCCTCGTGTTGCTCGGGCAATGACGCGTCTTGCAGATATGCCTGGATTTTCGAATTCCAAGCCACCTGGCGCGTGATGTCGGTCCCGGTAGGACCAGGCTGTGGCTGGCCCGCCAGGTCCGAGGCGTCGGGACCAGCCGATTCCTGTCCTTGGGGCGGTTCGGGGCACGCCAACGGCTCCGTGAGTCTTTCTTCGAAAGCGCCTGGCGGGGCTGGGGCTCACGTGGACGCGATCCTAGATAGCTTGTCCGCTAGGGTATTGTCTGTGGAGATTATGGCAATCGGGTATCTACATGGCAAGCTTATCCGACTGGAGGTAGGGATAGATTGCGCCTGCCATATCTGTAAACCAAACATGACTTGGGTGTTACGTTGCCAATTGAGATAATACAACGGCCTATAGTCATGGTTTGGTAAGATTGAGGAAACCGACTTAGAGTAAGATGGAGTTTTCGATCTGTAAGCCCTCCTCCCAAGACTATATAAGGGGGGTAAGGGGCGTCCCTTGAGGGATATCAGAAGTTAGATCAGCTTTCAGCTTTAGATACACAAGATCATGAGATTAATAAAGACCCTCGGCGGATCGAATCCCCGAAACAGGAGTAGGGTATTACCTCACGAGAGGGCCTAAACCTGTCTAAACCTCGTTTTCTATCTAACCCATTGTGCTTGGCGATCTTGACTGCACCCCCAAAATTCTATTGTCGAAACCAAGTTTCGACAGTTGGCGCGCCAGGTAGGGGCTCGCACGTCAAGACTTCTTCAACAATCTCGCCGACAAGCGTAATGGGATCTCCTTCAGGATTCGGCGACCTCGCCGCCAACAACTTCTCCTCCTTCGACTTGGACTCGAACCAGTCGGAAGGAGAGACCCACTCGGCGGGGTTCGGGCTCTCGAACAGCGCCGAGATCTACGACGACATCTTGAAGTCTAAGATGCAATCCGCCCACTCCGACGAAGGAATTCACTCGGCACCGTTCGGACTACCGAATGCCGCCAGAATCTACACCGATCTTCTCGTCTCCCCAACGGAGACGATCTACTCGGAAGAAGACCTCTCGGCGCCGTTTGGATTACCAAACGCCGCTGAGATCTACGGCAAACTCCTCTCCCCCGAGTCGAGGTCGACCCACTCGGAGGAGCCCGCGTCCCCAAGCTCGACTCTGGACTGGAACGATCCGACCCGAGCTACCCAGGGTCGAGGAGGTCGCCGTCATCCTCCATCGTCGGCTCATGCTCATCTTCGAGCTCAACGAATACCTCGCTCCGCGGCTTTGACGACCTCTATGGCATCCCCTCGCGGCGAGCCGACGACTCCGACCGCCACAAGGACTACGAGCCGAAGTGCTTCGATGTCCTCATGGCCGAGCCGGCCGAGTCCGACTCAGCCATGGCCCGCAGCTTGCAGAGGAAGAGCGAGCCAAGATTGAGCAAGAGCGCAAGCGGCAAGAGGAGAAGAAACATAGGGAAGAGGCCGACAAGAGAAAGCAAGATATACGGGCAGCCGGACGATCCGCTCAGGAGGCTATCCTTCAAATACGGGTCCGCAACACCAATATCTTCCAGACGACACAGCAGAACGCTGTTGCCGCACTCACACTCTTGGACACCGTCATGGAGACGGCGCCCCCCGACGTGACTCCAATACTTGACAAAGTCAAGACCATCGTCGTAGCCATAGCCAACGGTCATCCCTCCACCTCGCACGAAGGCCGACCGAGTCCGTGGCCGAAACGCCGACAAAAGCCGACTCCCGCCTCTAAGGTCGGGAGACTACAAGAGGCCCGAGCCGCATCGATCGACGACTAGGCCAAGAGGCCCACGCCACGAGTCCACGCAGAAGCATCGGAGCAAACGGCCGACTCCTGCGACAAATGACAGGGACGTCCACCCGTGCACCACCGCGTCCGCCGCAACAACAGCTCCAGCTACCCAACTAGCCAACCAAGGACCCCGCCGAGTGATTTGCGGGAAGTCCTCGATCGCCGTTACCAGGAGCGAGACCGATGCACTCGGGAAGATCGGAGGGGATCACCCGATAGCAATGACGACGGAGTGCCAGCTTTCACTCGGGAGCTTCGCCGAGTGCATTGGCCGAATGGATTCAAGCCCACAGGAATAGAGAAGTACGACGGCAAGACCGACCCCGAGTCGTGGCTTACCGTGTATACTCTCGCCATCTGCGTAGCAGGCGGCGACAACAAGGCTATGGCCAATTTCCTGCCCGTGGCCCTCGCCAGCTCAGCCAGGAACTGGCTCACGAGCCTGCCAAGAGGCTCAATCGGCTCGTGGAGCGAGCTGAGGGACCACTTCATCGCCAACTTTCAGGGCACCTTCGAGAGGCCCGGCACCCACTTCGATTTATACAACGTCATCCAGAAGCCAGACAAGCCTCTGAAGGATTACATCCGACGCTTCTCCGAAAAGCGCAACAAGATTCCCAACATCACCGATGACATCATTATCGCCGCCTTCCAGAAGGGAGTCCGTGATGAGCTGTTAATCGGGAAGTTCGGGCGCAAGCCACCGAAGACGGTGAAGCAGATGTTCGAAACGGCGAACAAGACCGGCCCGATAGGAGGGAAGATAAGCAGGCGGGAGAAAGCCGGAATCCTAAGAAGGACAACGGCAACAACAACAACCAGGGCCAAAAAGATCGCAAGCGTCGATCCGAAGATCTAGTGGCCGCAACCTCCAACTCTCAACGCCGCCCCCGAGTCGCCGCCTACGACGCCATTATGAACACATCCCAATCACAAGCACGCGGCTAAGGACTGCTTCATTTACAAACAGTTCGCCGAGCAGTACGCGGCGCAACTCAACAAGAAGCCGACTGATGAGGCTGGTCCATCGGGCGCCAAGAAAAACAACGTGGCTGAGAATGCCGAACCTTTCCAAGACATTGTGGGAGAGCTCAATCACATCTTCGGGGGGCCGCTAACCTATGAATCCAAGAGGAAACAGAAGCTAACCGACCGAGAGGTCAACGCGGCTCAACCCGAAGTCCCTCAATACCTGCGATGGTCGGAAGTGGCCATCACTTTTGACTGCTCGGATCACCCCGACCGAGTGGTTCACCCGGGGCGCTATCCACTCGTCCTGGACCCCATGGTCCGCACATCAGGCTTAAGCGCATCCTCATCAATGGGGGCAGCGCCCTCAATATTCTGTTCGCCAAGACCATAAACGAGATGCAGATTCCGAGGGCCAAATTGAAGGCAAGCTCAGCCCCCTTCCACGGAGTCATTCCGGGGCTGTCATCTACACCACTCGGGCACATCGCCCTCCCGGTCACCTTTGGAGCTCGAGAGAACTTCCGAACCGAAAACGTCACTTTCGAGGTGGCCGACTTCGAAACGGCCTACCATGCCATCATCGGAAGGCCTGCGCTAGCCAAATTCATGGCGATCCCAAATTACACCTACCTCTGCATGAAGATGTTGGGTCCCAACGGCGTCATTACTCTTCGCAGCGACGTGAAGCAAGCCTTCACCTGCGACAAGGAGAGCTGCGACATGGCCCAATCTCGCGAGAGATCACGTGGCCAGCAAGAAATCCGATTGGCTGCATCGACTTCGGCAGAGGGTGAAATCCCCGTGAAGAAGATAGCCAAATCAGGATCCAGCGATGCCAAGACCAAGAAGATCTCCCTTGATCCATCGGATCCCTCGCTAACCGCCGTAATCGGCGCCTAGATCCCAAATAGGAAAGCGTGCTCGTCACCTTCCTCCAAAATAATAAAGATATTTTTGCTTGGAAACCATCGATATGCCCGGAATTCCTAGGGAGGTGATCGAGCACTTTGCACGTCAAAGATGACGCCAAACCGATAAAACAACGATTACGCAGATTTGCGCAGGATCGAAAGGACGCCATCAAGGAAGAGCTCACAAAGCTCTTGGCTGCCGGCTTTATCAAAGAAGTCCTACATCCTGACTGGTTAGCCAACCCAGTCCTGGTCCGCAAGAAGACGGGGCAATGGCGCATGTGCCTCGCCAAAGATCCAAGTCCCAAAGATCCATTCGGGTTGCCTCGCATCGACCAAGTCGTAGATTCAACAGCCGGCTGCCAACTCCTGAGCTTTCTGGATTGTTACTCGGGCTACCACCAGATCAGTTTGAAAGAATCCGATCACTGAAGACGTCGTTTATCACGCCGTTTGGAGCCTATGCTACATCACCATGCCTTTCGGCTGAAGAACGCCGGCGCCACATACCAACGCATGATCCAGAGATGTTTCCAGACGCAGATCGGCAAGAACGTAGAAGCTTATGTCGACGATGTCGTCATTAAGACCAAGCAGAAAGAAGACATGATCGCTGACTTAGAAGAAACCTTCGCAAACATCCGGGCCTTCAGAATGAAGTTGAACCCGGAGAAGTGCACTTTCGGCGTCCCATCAGGCAAACTGCTCGGCTTCATGGTGTCACATCATGGCATTGAAGCCAATCCAGAAAAGATCAACGCTATCTTAAGCATGAAGCCCCCGAGCAACCAGAAGGATGTCCAGAAGCTCACTGGCTGCATGGCGGCGCTAAGCCGTTTCATCTCCCATCTCGGCGAACGAGGCATGCCCTTCTTCAGATTGCTAAAGAAAACGGACGACTTCCAATGGACCACGGAAGCCCACAAGGCCTTTGAAGATTTTAAGGAATTCCTTACAACGCCGCCCGTCCTGGCCTCGCCTCAACCCCAGGAGCCCCTGCTGCTGTACGTTTTAGCCACTCACCAAGTGGTTAGTACGGTCCTCGTGGTCGAGCGCAAAGAAGAAGGACGGGCCCAGAAGATTCAGAGGCCGATCTACTTTGTTAGTGAAGTATTGGCAGGAGCCAAAATTCGCTACCCACAGGTACAAGAATTGCTTTATGGTGTCCTGATAACCGCGAGGAAATTGGCGCACTATTTTCAGGGTCACTCGGTCACCGTCGTCACCTCCTTCCCACTCGGTGATGTCATCCACAACCGGGAAGCAACTAGACGCATTGCTAAGTGGGCTCTGGAGCTGATGCCACTGGATTTGACTTTTAAGGCGAGGACGTCCATAAAGTCACAAGCCTTGGCGGAATTCCTGGCCGAGTGGACTGAGCAACAAGAAAGCGTACCTCGGGAAGACCTCCAACACTGGACCATGCACTTCGATGGATCCAAGAGGATCACCGGCTTGGGAGCAGGAGTTGTGCCGATCTCCTCGACGGGGAAAGGCTAAGATACGTCCTCCACCTCCACTTCTTCGCCGCACAACGTCGCCGAGTACGAAGCCCTGCTACATGGACTGCGGCTCGTAGTTTCACTCAGATATGTCGGCTCATCGTGAAAGGGGACTCCTGTACTGGTTGTCAACCAAGTAATGAAGGACTGGTCCTGTCTAAACGACACCATGGAGGCCTACCGACAAGAAGTCCGCAAACTTGAAGACAAGTTTGACAGACTCGAACTGTCACATGTCTTGAGACACAACAAAGAAGCAGCTGACGAGCTGGCGCAGTTCGGGTCCAAGCGTGAAGCCGCCCCAACGGACGTTTTTGTCGAACACCTCTATGAGCCAACCATCACGGCAAAGACAACTTCCAACGAACAAGCTGTAACGAAATCGCCATAACCAACGCCGACTGGAGGACACCCCTCATCAAATTTTTAACACAACAAGAGCTGCCGAAAGACCGGGATGAGGCAGAACGTGTCCGACGTCGTTGCCAAGCTTATGTCATGGTTGATTCCAAATTATACAAGAGAAGCCCCTCCGGAATCCTAATGAGATGCATTACACCCGAGGAAGGGAGACAACCGCTCCAGACATCCACTGGGCATATGCGGAAGCCACGCGGGCACGCACCTTGGTAGGCAAAGCCTACGACAGGTTTTTTCTCGCTTACCACGGTCTCCGACGCGGACAAAGTGGTACGAACCTCGTGAAGGCTGCCAATTTTTCGCCCGACAGAGCCACGTCCCAGCCTAGGAGATACAAACAATCCCACTATCCTGGCCGTTCGCGGTATGGGGCTTAGACATGGTCGGCCCTTTCAAGAAGGCTCCAGGAGGCTTTACACACCTATTCATCGCAATCGACAAGTTCTCCAAGTGGATTGAAGCCAAGCCGGTTGCCACAATTACTGCCGACAAGGCACGGGATTTCTTCCTCAACATCGTGCACCGCTTCGGTGTCCCAAACAGATCATAACCGATAACGGGACTCAATTCACGGAAGGCATCTTCAAGGAATTCGCGAAGACTTCGGAATCAAGATCGTTATGCATCGGTCCGCACATCCCAAAAGCAACGGACAAGTCGAACGGGCCAACGGCATGGTCCTTCAAGGCATCAAGGCCCGCGTGTTCGATCGTCTAAGCCCTTACGCAGGCAAGTGGGTTCAAGAGCTTCCCTCGGTTCTATGGTCTCTGCGGACCACAACCAGTCGGGCTACCGGCCAAACTCCTTTCTTTCTGGTCTATGGTGCAGAAGCCATGTTGCCAAATGAGGTGGAGTATGAATCCCTCCGAGTCCACAGCTTCAACGATGAACGCTATGACCCCGACCGAGTGGACGACCTCACCCGACTGGAAGAGGCCCGAGAGGCAGCCCTCATCCAGTCGGCGAAATATCTTCAAGGGCTCAGACGATACCACAGTCGCAACGTTCGAGCACGAGCTTTCATCATTGGCGACTTGGTTCTGCGCAAGATTCAAACCACCAAGGACCATCACAAGCTATCCCCCTTATGGGAAGGACCATACATAATCGCTGAGGTGACTCGGCCAGGTGCATATCGATTAAAGCGCGAAGACGGATCTATGGTGGAGAACTCCTGGAACATCGAACATCTTCGACGATTTTATGCTTAAATTGACTAAAGTTTCATGTTTTTCTTGACTGCCAACCTCAAGTAAGATGACTTCTTGAGTTAGCAGTCGGGGGCTATACATATATCAATAAAGCATAGTTTTCCTCATCAACCTTTGTGCATGATTCGGTTTATCATTATTTAATGTTCCTTGATTCGAGTTCAGTGTTTAAGGACTGAGAGTTTTCTGATGACTTAATCGAGCCTAGGCTCGGTGACAGCCGGACGAAAATTACTTAAGAAATTTCGCATAAAAACTCGGATTGGGGCATTAACACAAATAAGCTGAATATTCACAAGTCCACATCAGAATGTCACAAGCATCCAACATTTACAAGGCGAGTCAAGGCCGGAAATGGTTTACTACATCGGCAGCCACCCTTTTGGCCGACTCCTGTGCCTCGCTAATCAAATCAAGAGCCTGCTCGTCTGAAGTTCCCTCAGCGAAGCCCTCCCCGACTGAGTCCACATCCACCCGAGGGTAGAGTGACTTCATTTGTGCAAGGGCGAAGCCCGCTCCCATAACGCCGCCTCGAAATGTTGGCTAGATACTGGTCAGGGGCTCGCCTAAGCTTGTCGAAGACTTCAACTGGGTCCATCGAGCTGGTCCCGACTCCATTGTGGAATAACGACAACAGGAGCGGTGTCGCTGCGTTGGCAACCTCTTCCCGGACCTGTTCGGCCCGTTTGACCCTCTCAAGAAGCACATCATATTGAGCTCGGGTCTTAGCTTTGTAAGCTGCCAAAAGAGTATGATCACGCAAAGCACCCGAAGACAAAGCAGCACAAAGGATATTACTTCAAAGAAGCTTGCCTTCGAACTCGGCCTCTAACTCGGTCTTGCCGAGGCTGACTGCCTCCAGCTGGACCTGGAGCGAGTGGACCTCCGACGAATTTTCTACAAACACAGAAGGCTATTAGCGACTGAGATCAGCACAGAACCCATAAAGAAACTGGGAAGATTGGACTTACTCCCGACTGAACCGCGGAGGTCGAGGTTCTCCTCCTGGAGTTCGGCTATCTCCTTCCTCAGGGCCGCCTCCCTCGACGCGGCCTCCTCCCGGGTGGTCTTTAACTTCTGCTGGATGTCCTCTAGGGAGTTCAGATGAGGAACCAACTTCTCCAGCACCTCGGATTTGGCCATAGATCGACAATACGCCTTCTGCACGCAAGATCCGAGGTTGACCGACTGGAAAGAAATGATGATACAAAATAGAGAAAAGATCTAGGCTTACGTTGAGTAGCCGAGTCGCCTCATTTAGGCTGTTGACAAGGGCATTCCTTTCTTCGTTTTTCGCTTGCTTGTCCAAGATGATGCCCTGCCTTTGGCCTTCCGAGTCTCGCCATTCGATTTTAATCGGAGGAACCCAGGTTTCAGAAGACTGTAACCTGGGGATTCCCTCTACTGTGGCTAGCAGATCGGGAAGGGCAGATGAAGACATGGAAGATGTGAATTAAAGATTAAAGACAAGATTTTGACTCGAGACTTACCGGCCGGCGGCCGAGCTCAGGACCGAGCAGCCCGGCCGGTCTTCTCCTCTCGCTTTTCCCGACCGACGTCTTCCGGGGCTCCCCGAGCCGTAGCCGGGCTTCTCCACCCGACCGGTTCCCACCGGGCGTCCCGGTCGGCAATGGGGCTCCTTCCTCGACATCCTTCTTGGAGGCGAGGGCTTTCGCCCGGAGCGCTCCGCTCGGGAGAGGGCTCGGGGTCTTGGTTCCGCAGCTTGGATGCCTCGGAAGCAACACCTGGAGTAGGCCCTTCACTCCTCCCGGCAGGATCTATATCCTGGGGCCTCCTGCCAAACCAACGACGCACTTAGTCGGAATGAAGACAAAGAAATTTTCAACAATGAAGATCCGGCTTCAGTCCTAAGGCGTACCTAGACGACCGGCGGATCTTCGGCGCCGCCTTTGGCGATGGCCTTGGAGGAGGCGTCTCGACAGGAGGAGCCGGGACGTCATCGTCCGAGTCGTCGATAACGAGCCTCCTTTTGCTTGCCCGTTTGTTGGTGTCCTTACTCCGGCCGCCCGTTTCCCGACCGGATCACTTTGGATTTTTACTCCGCCGCCGGCCTCTTGGCGCGAAGCGGCACGTCATCATAAGGCACCTTGTACGGTTTTGAAACGATGGAAGCATTTTCCTGCAAGAGAAATTCCCGCAATACTAAGAGGTATGACATCAAGGTTGCAAGACAATACAAAGAAGTCAGTCGGCTTACCAGAGGAGGAGGCCGATGGATACTGAAGGGAAGAACCGGCAGCACGAGGGCGTGCTCGACTGCAATTCCAGTTGAGAAGATCTTGTACATCCGGATCTTCAAGACCTCGAAACTGAGGTGATCTTGATCTTCCCGATTGGGGTCCTTCCCGCCTTCGTACTCGAAGGCTGGCTTCGACCGCTCTTTGATTGGTGCCAGTCGGCACCTGATGAAGTGCCGAGTGATCTGCTCGCTGCGAAGACCTTTCTGCTTCATCGCCAGGATCTTCGCTAGTAGTTTGTTGGCCTCATCCCAATCGTGAGCCACTGGAACAGTGCTCCAAGTATGCTTGGGTACAGGGGGAAGGCCGACAAAGGCTGGCAGGCTGGGTTCGAGATTGCTGATATAGAACCAGCCCGCGTGCCATCCCTTATTGGAAGATTTCAAAGGTAGAGAGAAATACTCCTTGCGAAGGGATCCGCGGAGTTGGAAGCCTGCCCCGCCAACAACGCAGGGCTGGTCCTTGTTGGGATGCGGCTTGAGATAGAACATGCAACGAAAGAGTTGGAAGTGGGGGAGGATGCCATGGAAAGCTTCACATACGTGGATGGAAAGAGCAATGTGAAGCATGGAGTTGGGGTTCAGATGGTAGAGTTGAAGCCCATAATAATCCGTAAGCCCCTAAAGAACTCGGAAGTAGGGAGGCCGAACCCGCAATAGAAGAAGGAAGTGAACACAACAAGCTCACCGGTGTTTGGGGTGGGGAAGTCTTCACTCGCCGCCGGCGCCAACCCACGATCTCTTGGGGGAAGCACGCCGTGCTTCACCATCTCCTTGAGGGTGGATTCCCTCACATCCGATGTGGCCCATTGGTCAAAGGGGATTTTCTTTTCATCCGCCATGAGTGTGGTTTGGGTGGGAAGTGGATCTGGTCGGAAAGGATGGGGATTTGAGCAAGAGATCTTGGGAGCTAGATGCGGAGGCTAGTTTGTGGCAAAGAGCGAGCTCCTGGGTTGATGGATTCGGGCGCGCGCAAGTCTAGGGTTTTCCGCAGGGAGCTGATGAACAGCACTGTGAAAAGAGGAATTTTTCGGGAAGACGAAGTGGCGGGGATGACCTCGAGGCTTTGTAGAAAGATTGAGGGCTGCGTTAGGTTTTCTCGTGATTGGGCCGAGCCCATGAGAGACCTGTGGCCCAGCTAAGGTGTGGCCCGACGCGTGTCCTTAGGGACTTAAGCGGATGAGTTTAAGCAAATTTGCCTTGGCAATATGCACGTGTCCGAATGCCCTATACCTTTGAAAATCCTTTCATGCCGCAGTTTGCTTGACTTCATGAGAAGCTAGCACGATGCAATTTAAAAGGTGACAAACAGCTAAGCTTTTTATAGCTGCCTTGATGATAGGGGCTGCTTGGTTTAATAGCATTTGATTAAGCGATTATATCAATGCTATTTTCCACCTTGGTGAAGATCTTTATAGATTGAGACCAGTATTATGGCAAGAGCTATTTAATAACTTGGTCATATTTTTCATACGATTGAAAAATTTGTTTGCCCATGAGGGACGATTAAAATATTTGTTCCGAAATAACTCAGGCAGATCCACTCGGATAAGCATGAGCTTACCGAGTGCTTTCCACCTATGAGGGTTGATTGAGTTATTTGTTCTAAGATGACTCGGGCAAATTCACTCGGATGAGTACGAACTTGCCGGGTAATGAGATTTTTATGATTACTTTAGCATGAGCTAAGTATTTATATGAGAATGATTTTTTATAGTTCTTGACTATATGTTTAGTTTGATTTTGACTAACCATATAGTCGGGGGCTACACCTAATTAGGTGCATCAAGAGATGCATTTAGGTATTTATTTTTGAGAATTTTTTAGATATTTTCCAGCCCTTCATAGTCTTTGGAGCCACTCGGGAAGATTCAGGCAGAGATGATGGAATCACTCGGTGCCACTTGGCCGTTTTTGGCTGTATGCTGTCTTGGTTTGAAGCTGAGTTGTCTCGTCGATTGAAAAGGACTCGGGGGCTACTGTGGAGATTATGGCAATCGGGTATCTACATGACAAGCTTATCCGACTGGAGGTAGGGATAGATTGCGCCTGTCATATCTGTAAACCAAACATGACTTGGGTGTTACGTTGCCAATTGATATAAGGCAACGGCCTATAGTCACGGTTTGGTAAGATTGAGGAAACCGACTTAGAGTAAGATGGAGTTTTTGATCTGTAAGCCCTCCTCCCAAGACTATATAAGGGGGGTAAGGAGCGTTCCTTGAGGGATATCGGAAGTTAGATCAGCTTTCAGCTTTAGATACACAAGATCACGAGATCAATAAAGACACTCGATGGATTGAATCCCCGAAATAGGAGTAGGGTATTACCTCACGAGAGGGCCTGAACCTGTCTAAACCTCGTTTTCCATCTAACCCATTGTGCTTGGCGATCTTGACTGCACCCCCAAAATTCTATTGCCGAAACCAAGTTTCGACATTGTCTCTTCTGGGAACATGGCGTAGCTCGAGGCCATCGAAATGGCGCTCCATACGCCGTACTTCCTTGACATACGCTTCCATCTGGGGGTCGGTGCATTGGTACTCCTTGGAAACTTGGTTTACGACCAGTTAGGAGTCCCCCAGGACTAACAGACGGCGGAAGCCCATGCCTGCCGCCGCTCGCAGCCTCGCTAGAAGTCCTTCATACTCGGCCATGTTGTTGGTTGCCCGGAAGTCAAGCCGAATGATATACCGGAGTACGTCACCCGTCGGGGAGGTTAACGCCACGCCTGCCCCGGCCCCGTGCAAGGTGAGTGAACCGTCGAAGTTCATCACCCAATGCACGGTCCATTGGCCGCGATCCTCCGCACTCTCGGGTTCACCCGGGGATGGATCGTTATCGGCCACTGGCGTCCATTCAGCCACAAAATCGGCCAAGGCCTGGCTCTTGATTGCATGACGGGCTCAGAAATGCAGGTCGAACTCTGACAATTCGATGGCCCACTTGACTACCCGTCCCGTGCTCTCTCGGTTATGCAGGATTTGCCCGAGAGGATAGGACGTGACTACCGTTTCCCGATGCGCTTGGAAGTAGTGGCGCAGCTTCCTGGAAGCCATGAGCACGGCATAGAGCATTTTCTGGGCTTGCGGGTAATGTGCCTTTGCATCCCGTAGAGCCTCGCTGATAAAGTAGACCGGCCGCTGCACTTTGGTGCGGGCCTTAGCTACTTTACTAGGGGCGATGGGTGCGGGTGCACCGGGGCGGGTTACCTTAGTGTCTGGGGCTGCCGGGCCATCGCCTTCCCCGGGGCCATCAGGGCCGCTCTGGGTGGAAGGGGCCTCGGGAGCCTCCGGACTAGGGGGCTGGGCGGCTCCCTGAAGCTCGGGGGGCCAAGGGCCGCCTCCGGCTTTGGGTGCTTCCTCAGCCAACACCGATCCAAGGTCTCCTGCCTCCGGGTGTGGTGGGGCTAGGGGCGTCTGAGGGTCTAGCTCGTCATCGCGCTCCACAACCAACGCCGCACTGATCACTTGGGGAGTTGCCGCCAAATATAAAAGGAGGGGTTCTCTTTCTTGAGGTGCTACCAATATGGGCGGCGAGGAGAGATAACCCTTGAGCTCGCCCAAGGCTTTCTCTGCTTCGTCCGTCCAACTATAGGGCCGGTTCGCTTTAGCGGCTTAAATAGAGGGAACGCCCGCTCTCCTAGCCTTGATATAAAACGGCTCGGGGCAGCTACACAACCAGTAATTTTTTGCACATCCCAGCTTCCTAGGGGCGCATCTCCTCTATCGCTTTTATTTTTGCGGGGTTGGCCTCGATGCCTCAGGCAGAGACCAAAAACCCTAATAGTTTGCCTGCCGGTACCCCGAACACGCATTTTTCTGGGTTCAGCTTCATGCGGGAGGACCGGAGGTTATCAAATGTCTCGGCCAGGTCCGGGAGCAAGGTTCTTTGGTCCCGGGACTTGACCACGAGATCATCGACATACGCCTCAACATTACGCCCTATTTGGTCTTTCAATGTGATGTGGACACCATGTTGGAAAGTGGACATGGCATTCTTTAAACCAAAAGGCATAGACATGTAGCAAAAGGTACCCACAGGGGTAATAAATGCTGTTTTCTCCTCATCCTCTATAGCCATGCGAAACTGATGATAACCAGAGTATGCATCTAGGAAACATAAAAGGTCGCACCCCACAGTGGAGTCGACTATCTAGTCTATTCGAGGCGAGAGGGTAAGGGTCTTTAGGACAAGCCTTGTTGAGGTCGGTGTAGTCGATGCACATGCGCAGCTTGTGGTTGGCTTTCGGGACGACTACCGGGTTAGCCAACCACTCCGGATGCAGCACTTCCCGGATGAAGCCGGCCTCCTGGAGCCGTGCCACCTCTTCGCGGATGAACGCCTGCCGCTCCGGGGCCTGTCGCTTCACCTTCTATCGGACCGACCGTGCATCCGGCCGCACTGCAAGTCGGTGCTCGATCACCTCCTGGGGACTCGGGCATATCCGACGGCTTCCAAGCAAACACGTCGGCGTTCGCCGCGGGAAGGAGACGAGCGCGTCTTCCTATTTGGGGTCCAGGTTGCCGCCAATCTTGGCGGTCTTGGACGGGTCGCCGCCCAGCTGGATGGACTTGATTACCACCTCGTCGGCCGAGGTGATATGTTGTTTAGGGTCCCGGGAACCCGAGGCCTCCCCTTGAGGGCCTTTGGGTTCAACGCGGTCGGCCGCCGCAATATCATCCACGCGCGCCTCCGCACAATCTAGCGCGGTATTAACGTCGGCATGGACGGCGATGGGGCCTCCGGGGCTCAGCATCTTGAGCTGGCGGTAAGCATAATGGGTAGCCGCCATGAACTACACCAACGCCGGCCTCCCGAGCACGGCGTTGTAGGGCAGGTTGAGGTCCGCCACATCGAAGTCAATCCGCTCAGTGCTGAAATTGGTGGGATTCCCAAAGGTAACCATCAGCGCGATCTACCCGAGGTGCCACACCTGAAGGGTTACGCGGAGGCTACGCTAGCCGAAAACAAAAACTTTTAACCGCGCAAACCAGGAACACTTGCAAGTAAGGGCCGATAGATCGTTACCGATTGGAGTAGAGTGCAGCGGAATAGCCAATCAGGGCAATCCGATCTAGAATAGTGTAGCCGATTCCCGCAAGCCGACAGCGGGACAGCCGATTCGCCAATCAGCTGATTCGCACCGATTGCAGCCGATCCGAAGCCGATCAACAGCGCGCAACGTAGCAACGCCTCTACCGGTATCCACACGTCCGGGGACAGAACGCCGAACACCCGTGTGCTAGCACGCGATGCAAGGCTAGGGTTTGGCTCGAAAGTGGGGAGGGTTTCCGTGGAGATTGATCTCGGCGACTTTTGTTGCGGATTCGGTTCAACGCGATGCGAAACTCTCCACCCCGCCCTTTATATAGAGTTGGCCGACCGGGACTAGTGGCCGATCAAGACTCTATTTTGAATCGGATCTCATCCGTATCTCATAGAGTTGGCCGCCCACACGTCGTAAGCCCATAGGACTCTATCCGATCGGATCCCTATCCGATCGAGCCGTATCCGAGTCTAACTCGAATATCTATTCTATCCCCTTAAGCGTGTGACCCCGTAGGTTCAGTATACTCGGTTTCGGCTATAGTCTAACTTAGCCGATCGTCGGCTCGAGTCCAACTCAGCCGACCCGTCACGCGGCGCCTAGCAAGCACATATTGACACCATAGTATACAAGAATAATATCGGCTCGAACCTGTAATGTGTACACAAATCCCTTTGCCTCACGATACCGGTTAAGCTATAGGCAAGATGTGTGCCATCCCTTCAATAGCTTAACCATTCACTCGAACCGTATTGGATTATCCGTCTCGTTGATTGACTCCTCAATCAACTTAGCATGGCCATGCATTTCCATAATCCATTACCTCGAGGGGCCCAGAGATATCTCTCCAAAGGAGGGGCAAATTCCATCTTGATCACTCACATCCCACTCCATGTTTCATAGCAAACCCGAAAACTACCTTTATAACTACCCGCTACGGAATAGCGTTTGGTAGTCCCAAAGTAGGCTACTACACATGTTGGAATCCATGGTGATCTCGGTCTAAGGACTTTGTACCAACACTACCCGAGACCAACTAATGGCACATTAATTCCCGTAGTGTCTCATGGTGGGTCTATCCAACAATGTGTTCTCCAACACATGTGTCCATGTTTATTGATTTGGTATCTCCATACCCATGATCTATGAGACATGATCATCAATCAATAAACATGCCGATCTTAGAATCATATTTGTTCCAACAATATGACATATGATCGGATCGTTTAGAAATAGATTCATACATAAAGAGTCTCATAAATAAGTCACGTACTTATTGATCAATACAAGATGTCTATTTCATGAAACCGAATAACACTTTATTCATTTATACATAAACATTGACGTGATATCCAACATCTCCATGTTGCCTCTAGGGCATATCACTAACAATCTCCCACTTGCACTAGAGTCAATCATGTAAGTATCTAATACCAATTACTCTTGTGTGCGCGTCATGCTTCGGCGAGGGAGAGGTTTTGTCGCGGATCGGCTATGTTGAGATCCGTGTGCACTTTGCATATCTTGACATCACCTCCGTCCACTATCTCGCGGATGAGATGATATCGCCGAAGTATGTGTTTGGACTTCGATGTGACCTCGGCTCCTTGGCTTGCGCAATGGCTCCACTATTGTCACAATAGAGAGACATTGGACCGCCGCACTAGTCATCACACCAAGCTCGAAACGAATTTCTTGATCCAAACAGCCTCCTTTGCAGCTTCAAGAAGAATGTACTCGGCCTCCGTTGTAGAATCAGCAACGGTATCCCGCTTGGAACTCTTCCACTGACCGTGCCTCCGTTCGAGCGTAACACGAACCCATTGCGATCTACAATCATCCTTGTCCTGTTTGGAAGCTAGCATCGGTGTAACCGCTTACAACGAGCTCTTCTTCACCTCCATAGACTAGGAACATATCCTTAGTTCTTCTCAAGTACTTAAGGATATTCTTTACGGTAGTCCAGTGACCTTCACCTGGATCTCGACGGTATCTCGCTCGTAGCACTCAAAGCGTACGAGACATCCGGGCGTGTACAAAGCATGGCATACATGATGGATCCAATTGCCGAAGCATATGGAACCATACCCATCTTATTCCGCTCATCATGTGTCGAGGACACCGATTCTTGCTAAGATTAATGCCATGTGACAAAGCAAGAAACCTTTCTTAGAATCATGCATGTTGAACATTTTCAACACCTTGTCAATGTATGTACTTTGGCTTAATCCAATTAGCCTCTTGGATCTATCTCTATAGATCCGAATGCCTAATATGTATGTTGCCTCCCCTAAGTCTTTCATGGAAAACTATTTTTCAATGAAGACTTGACGGATTCTAGCATAGGGATATCATTTCCAATCAACAATATGTCATCCACATATAAGATTAGAAATACAATTGCGCTCCCACCGACCTTTTTGTAAACACAGGCCTCTTCTTCGTTTTTGATGAAACCAAACCCTTTGATTACTTCATCAAAACGAATATTCCAACTCCGAGATGCTTGCTTCAATCCATAAATGGATTTCGTAGCTTGCATATCTTTCCGAGCGATACTGGATCGACAAAACCCCGAGGTTGTATCATGTATACATCCTCGCTAGGTTTCCATTCGGGAAAGCCGTTTTGACATCCATCTCGCCATATCTCATAATCGAAATATGCAGCAATCGCTAGGATAATCCGAATAGATTTAAGCATTACGACGGGCGAGAAGGTTTCATCATAATCAACTCCTTTAATCTGTTTAAAACCTTTTGCCACCAATCGCGCCTTATAGATGTGAACATTTCCATCCATATCGGCCTTTTCTTAAAAACCCATTTACACTCAATGGTTTTGACACCATCGAGTGGATCAACCAAGTTCCAAACTTGATTGTGGTACATGGATTCTATTTCGGATTTCATGGCTCCAAGCCACTTGTTGGAATTGGGTCCCACCATCGCTTCCTCATAGGTCTTACGTTCATTGTTGTCCAACAACAATATATCACATTGTTCCGCACTTTGTGTACTGCGTGTGCACGACGTGATCTTTCGGACCTCGTGGCGGTGTATCTACAACCGGTGGCGCAACACTTTGCTCCTCCCGTTGTGGTTCCGTGGTCGCCGAAACGTTTTCGGTGTTTCTTGAACTTCTTCAAGATGCACCCTGCTCCCACTAACCCTTATTGAAAGAAACTCTTTCTCCAAGAAGACACCGTGTCGGGCGACAAACACTTTGCCTTGTTCCCGATTATAAAAGTAATATCCCTTAGTTTCCTTAGGATATCCCACAAAGAAGCACTTGTCGATTTGGGTGTGAGCTTGTCGATCGTAAACGTTTTACATAAGCTTCTTATCCCCAAATTTTGAGAAAAGACAAACTAGAGGGTTGCCCTGTCCATATCTCATATGGTGTCTTTTTCAACCGACTTAGATGGAACTCTATTTAGTGTGAGCGCAGTGTTTCAAGAGCATATCCCCGAAGGATAACGGAAGATCACTTTGGCTCATCATCGACCGCACCATGTCCAACAAGGTGCGATTTCTCCGTTCGGACACCCCATTCCATTGTGGAGTTCCCGGCGGAGTCAACCGTGGAACAATTCCACAATCTTTCGATGATTACCAAACTCTTGGCTCAAGTATTCTCCTCCACGATCCGATCGTAGAAACTTGATTGTTTTCCCTAAATGATTACTGTACTTCATTCGGAATTCTTTGAACTTTTCAAAGGATTCGGACTTATGCCTCATTAAGTAGATATAACCATATCTACTAAAGTCATCGATAAAGGTAATGAAGTACGATAACCACCTCGGCCGTTGAGCTCATTGGTCCACATACATCGGTATGTATGAGTGCCAATAAGTCACTTGCTCTTTCACCGTGTCCCGTGAAAGGTGCCTTTGTCATCTTACCAAGTAAACAAGACTCGCATGTCTCAAATGATTCAAAATCAAAAGAGTGAAGCAATCCATCCTTATGAAGCTTCTCCATGTGTTTCTTATTTATATGGCCTAAGCGACAATGCCGGATAAACGTGGGGTTTGTATCATTAGAGAATTGCCTTTCGTATTAATGTTATAGATGGGAGACGTTTCAAGATTCAAAACGTATAATCCATTCACCAATGGAGCATGAAAATAGAACATATCTCTCGAGATATATTGAACAACCATTGTTCATTGATCTAAAATCATATCCTTCGCTTGCAAACATGAAGCGGAAATAACGTTTTGACATAGTGTTGGAACACAATAACAATTATTCAATTCCAAAACTAATCCTGAAGGTAGATGAAGTGGTATGCGTGCCGACAGAACTATAGCAACGCTTGCTCCATTGCCGACGCGCAGGTTCACCTCGCCCCTTCTCAATCCTCTACTTCTTCTCATTCCCGCAACGATTTGCAAATATGAGCTACCGATCCGGTATCAAATACCCAAGAGTCGTAGGTGAAGTAGCAAGATTAATGTCTATAACATTAATACCTGAAGCGAAGTCGTACTTTGCTTCTTTTTGAGATCCTCCATGTACTTCTTGCAGTTCCTCTTCCAAGTGGCTGTCTCCTTGCAATAGAAGCAAACGGCATCCGATGCCGCCGACCCCTTCTTGCCCTTCTTTGCATTGGAGGCACTCGCAATCTCATCGGGAGTTAACTTCCTCTTGGTGCAAAGTTTCTTGACAGTGGTTTGCGCTTAGCCTTCTGCATCATCATCACATTATGACCATTCTTTTGGATACTCTCCTCACTGTCTTTAGCATCCCATGCAATTCAGCCAAGGTTCTATCCATATTGTTCATGTGATAATTCAATATGAATGGCTCGAAGCTCGGAGGGAGCGACCGGAGAATCACATCACTAGCCAACTCTTGGCTAAGGGGAAAACCTAGTTTTTCCAAACTCTCAATGTAGCCAATCATTTTTATCACATGCGGACGACGGATTCCCTCAACAAGCTCGCACGCAAACAAGGACTTTGAGGTGTTGAACCTCTCGGCCCGAGCTTGGTTCTCAAACATGCCACGCAGTCCCGAATAATAGTGTGAGCATCGCTGCTCTCATATTGCTTCTGAAGCTCAGGGGACATTGTAGCAAGCATGAGACAGCTTATATCTAGGGCATCATTAGTGTGCTTCTCATAAGCCCTTCGTGCAGTTGCAGTGGCATTATTTGGCAAATCCTCAGGATAGGGTACTTCAAGAACGTACTCCTTACGCTCTTGCTTGAGAACAATTCTCAAGTTGCGATACCAATCCATAAAGTTTGTTCCATTTAATTTTTCTTTTCGAGAATAGATCGCAAATTAAAGGTACTGGGTGTAGTATTAGCCGCCATTTATTCTACAACGTAAAAAGCAAAGTTTAGCACAATGTTTATGCTATGTCTATTGTTAAACAATTTAACATTAGACTCCCATTACGTATTTTCACCTTCCCTCTAGGTTATGTATTGGGTCAAGATCCACATGTTAATTAATTTTCTAGTGAGCTTTGGCATCGTGCTAGAAAATTAATAACATCGATAAGCAACTCCTTGCTAATCACATCTCTATGTGACTCTTGTTGTTGGTGTGGCATCTCCATGCCCCGGCCCCAACCTATGCCCCAAGGCCCAAAACTGTTTTGATAGCCTTGTTAAGTAAACCAAATGTTCCCGCATGTATATGTCCGACATATACCCCCTCGTGTTATGAGAGAGAATGGCACTCGCTTTGGCGGACCCACCATTGACGAGCATAACGTGACGGGTGCAACATTTGGAAGGGCATCATTACTACTTAATTTTACGAGGGATGCTATCCTATCAAACAAACATATCACATATGAAAGCAAGAAGAATAGCATATAGTGAAATAGTATGGCCCCCTTCACATGGTGATCTCCATCTCCATGTCGACGCTGAGGATCTCCATCTTCGGCACCATCTTCCAATGTGCATGATGCTTGATTTCTTCAAACTAAGCTACTACTATAGAAGCTCTAATTGAAGATTACATCGACTCGCAGTCGTGAAAGAATATTACAAGCATTGCACGTATGAAAGAATATTACAGGATTGCACATATGAAAGAATATTACATGCATCACATGCATCTCATACATACAATAGGGCCATACCATCTCAAAGCATTCTCTGCAAAAACAAGTTAGGCGTAGAAACATTTTCTACCTATCGCAGAGAAACGGCATCGAGACGACCTATAAGGGGGTACGCACACGGCGGTCCCGATACACTATCAAGGGAGATGGTTTGCGTAGGCACGAGGCAGCTAACAAGATCGGACTACGAGATAGCGTCGGCATAATCACATTATACCGTTTCGATACACTATCAAGGAACGCTATCTCGAAGCCGACTCAAACCGAGTTCTATGGATATAGCTTCGACGTAATCACATTACGCCGTTCCGATACACTATCAAGGAACGCAATTAGCATGAACTCTCCTCAAAAATCTCGTAAAATCGATTGATCTAATCAACCCGTGCGCAAAACTTGTTCCGATCCAATCTAAAACCCGAACTAAGCAAGATTAGCTCGATACCACCGAAGGGTTACGCGGAGGCTACGCTAGCCGAAAACAAAAACTTTTAACCGCGCAAACCAGAACACTTGCAAGTAAGGGCCGATAGATCGTTACCGATTGAGTAGAGTGCAGCGGAATAGCCAATCGGGGCAATCCGATCTAGAACAGTGTAGCCGATTCCTGCAAGCCGACAGCAGGACAGCCGATTCGCCAGTCAGCTGATTCGCACCGATTGCAGCCGATCCGAAGCCGATCAATAGCGCGCAACGTAGCAACGCCTCTACCGGTATCCACACGTCCGGGGACGAACGCCGAACACCCGTGTGCTAGCACGCGATGCAAGGCTAGGGTTTGGCTCGAAAGTGGGGAGGGTTTCCGTGGAGATTGATCTCGGCGACTTTTGTTGCGGATTCGGTTCAACGCGATGCAAAAACTCTCCACCCCTCGCCCCTTTATATAGAGTTGGCCGACTGGGACTAGTGGCCGATCAGGACTCTATTTTGAATCGGATCTCATCCGTATCTCATAGAGTTGGCCGCCCACACGTCGTAAGCCCATAGGACTCTATCCGATCGGATCCCTATCCGATCGAGCCGTATCCGAGTCTAACTCAAATATCTATTCTATCCCCTTAAGCGTGTGACCACTGTAGGTTCAGGTATACTCGGTTTCGGCTATAGTCTAACTTAGCCGATCGTCGGCTCGAGTCCAACTCACCGACCCGTCAACAGCGGCGCCTAGCAGCACATATTGACACCATAGTATACAAGAATAATATCGGCTCTCGAACCTGTAATGTGTACACAAATCCCTTTGCCTCACGATACCGCTTAAGCTATAGGCAAGATGTGTGCCATCCCTTTAATAGCTTAACCATTCACTCGAACCGTATTGGATTATCCGTCCGTTGATTGACTCCTCAATCAACTTAGCATGGCCATGCATTTCCATAATCCATTACCTCGAGGGGCCCAGAGATATCTCTCCAAAGGAGGGGCAAATTCCATCTTGATCACTCACATCCCACTCCATGTTTCATAGCAAACCCGAAAACTACCTTTATAACTACCTAGTTACGGAATAGCGTTTGGTAGTCCCAAAGTAGGCTACTACACATGTTGGAATCCATGGTGATCTCAGGTCTAAGGACTTTGTACCAACACTACCCGAGACCAACTAATGGCACATTAATTCCCGTAGTGTCTCATGGTGGGTCTATCTAACAATGTGTTCTCCAACACATGTGTCCATGTTTATTGATTTGGTATCTCCATACCCATGATCTATGAGACATGATCATCAATCAATAAACATGCCGATCTTAGAATCACATTTGTTCCAACAATATGACATATGATCGTGGATCGTTTAGAAATAGATTCATACATAAAGAGTCTCATAAATAAGTCACGTACTTATTGATCAATACAAGATGTCTATTTCATGGAACTGAATAACACTTTATTCATTCATACATAAACATTGACGTGATATCCAATATCTCCATGTTACCTCTAGGGCATATCACTAACAACACCTTCCTGGGCGTCACCCCAATGATGGGATAGGTTGGCCCAAGCACCATCCCTGGGGCCTTGATGGCATCAAAGGCCTTCGGGGATAGTATATTGAGGGCCGCACCCCCGTTAATTAAGACTCGGGCGACCTTGACGTTGCAACTGGTGGGGGAGGTCATGAGGGCCAGGTAACCGCTACGTGTGATGCTCCCGGTGATCTGTCTTGTCGAAGGTGATTGGCACCTCCGCCCAGCGCAACTTTCGGGCCGCCTCGTGGGACGGCACGCCGCGAGGAGCTCACGCCTCATGGACTTGAGGCTCCGGCGGGACACCTAGGTGCCTGCCCCTCCGTCGATGGTGGCGATGACGTGCTTGGGGTCTTGGTAGCCTAGATAGTCATCTTCGTCTTCGACGGGGGCCACACTCTTGGCCTCCTCTCGTCGGTTGTCAGAGCGCTCCGCCGGGGCTTTACCCTTGTGGCGGGTTTCCTTCTCCTTCTCCCTCCGCTCCTGGTCGTACTTTTGTACCCGCCGGCCAAGTTCTTGACCGAGCGACACTCGGAGAGGTCGTGGTGGGAGGTTTGGTGCACCATGCACCACTTGTCCCGACCCGGCCCTAGGGCGAGGGTCCGGAGCGCCTGCGGTTGCCCGCGGCTTGCCCTTCCGCGAGGGCTTCGGCACCGCTCGGTGGCGAGGACGTGGCCCTCCTCACCACCGCGCGATGGCTTGTGTTTCCGCCGCCGCTCGCGCTGTTCCTCCCGGATGAGGAGGGGGAGCGCTGGTGGAGGCGGGGGCGGATTCCTAGGATTTCAAACCCGAGCCTCTTCCTTGCGGGCCACCCGGTCGCAAGCTCGAATATCTCGTGGTGGTCCGGGCCTTGGACTCGATCTTCTCCAACATAACGTCGTGGCATACACCACTCCGGAAGGCGAAGATCACCGCATGGTCCGCCGATGGACGGTATAGTGTTGCGTACACTGCAAAAACGCCGGATGTATTTGCACGTGACTTGTCCTCTCCTCGTCGGACCATGTGGAGGTCGCCTCTACCTCCGGCGCGGGTACGTGCCCCGGAAGTTAGAGGTGAACTGCCGGCACAAGTCGTCCCACGAGGTGACCGACTGGGCCTGCGGGTTCATTAGCCAGAGCAGCCCGGCCCTTGAGCGCCATGGGGAAGAAGTTGGCCATGACGAGCTGTCACTCCCCAGCAGCCTTGATGGTCGTGGTGTAAATCTGGAGAAACTCGGTGGGATTCATCGAGCCGTCATACTTCTTCGTGAGGGCCGACCTAAACTTGTTAGGCCAAGGCACATTGCGGAGGCCGGCGATGAAAGCCCGATGCCCGTGCCACCGGGAGGGGGCGACGAGGGCCGAGGGGCCCCCTTGGGTGCCGCAGTAACCTCCCGCTCGTGGCCGGGCCACCATAGCCGCCGCCGTCCCCGAGGGGCTCTCCGCGGCGGGCGTCGCCGCGCCGCCGAGCGCTTGCGTCTCCCGTCGAGGAAGCGCAGCCTTGAGCTCGCCCCATGCGACGCCGTCGCGACGTTGCTCAATACGGCGGGCGTCCTGCTCCGCGTATAGCATCCCGAGGAGTCTCCGGCTGGGCTGCAGCCAGGAGACTCTCCTCTCGCCCTCGCGGCGCCGCCGCTCTTCGGGCTCGCCGTCGAGATGACGAGCCGACCACGGTGTGCGAACCACGCGGTTGGTGATCGGAGGAAGCAAGGTCGGCCACACCGACGCCGGGCCGTGCTGACCAGCGCTTCGCCACATCGTCAACCAACGCTTGGCGTTGATCCTCACCGGTGTGACTAGGGGGTGACGCAAGAGCGCTCCGCCGCTCGAAGGCGCCCTCGGCGTGCCAAACTCCAGGTGACGATGGACGCCCCGCAGCCAGCTGCGTACGCCCGCTGCGTAGCCCGGATCCTACAGTGCGTTGGCAATTCTGCAGATGCCCGGCCTCCTCCGCCCATAGCCGCCGTCTCCGGCCGGGGGCAAAGAAGGTGGCGCGGCCCCGTCGCGCCGCCGCCGTCGAGGGGTTGAGGGGGACAAAGGTCCTTTCCCCCGCGGAGGTGGCGGAAGTTAGGGCTATGCTCGCTCGTGTCAACCTCCTCGGGTGCCTTGTTGGCCAAGTCACACTCGTGGGTAGCGAGTGAGCCTGGTGCAGACCATAGGATGTGGCCGTGAACCATGGCGAGGATGGGGAGAGGGGGTTTTTTTCGGCGGGAGGTGGAAGGAACACGGAAACCCAAATGCGTAAGCGCTCCCCTTACCTCGGCGCGCCACTGTCGATGTGTGTGCTCGACACGGGAATCCAAGTGACCCCTTTTTGGTTCGGCACAGGGGAGCGATGAATTAGGGCTCAAACTCACAACCGCAACAGACACAAAAGATTTATACAGGTTTGGGCCGTCTGAGAGGCGTATACCCTACTCCTTTTCTTTGTGTAATATGAGGGATGAATTACAGGGATTGGTAAGGGTGTTCCTCCTTGGGGAGGCTGGAGCTGATGATTGAGGTGGGATGCTTGAAGCCCAAGGTCTCCAACAACGGCGGAACCTTGGACTCGTTTCTGGAGTCGCTAGGAACAGTTGGGAGAGGGAAACGTTTTCCAGGAACTGTTTTTATGATGGACTTGGGCCTCCTTTTATAGTGCAAGGGGACACCACAGTAGTCCTGGTTTTCTCTACTCCGCTCCACGTGATGGAGCGGTTCTTGCCTTGTCTTATCGGGGAAGCTACCCCAATCTTGTCCCTGTGGCCGCGTCACGGGAGTTGGTGGAGAAAAATGGGCATCGTGGACGCCATGTTGATGACGTGAGGATGGGCTGGCCTACCTACTCCAGTGGGGCCTACTGGTCAGTGGCCCTTCACCTGGAAAGGTGTCGACGCAACACCTCCTGCGTTCGTGTTCTCTCTCCCATGCGGCTACCCAACGCATTTAATGCGACTGGACGGGGCATGGAGGAGGCGGGGTGAAGGACGGGGAGGGGTCCGGTGATCCCACCCGCCGCCCGGGAGAGCGGTGGCCTCCGGGCAGCCCCCATGCCAAGCCCTCTTGGGTGGCCACGTGACCGCCCGTGGCTCGGGCCGCTTGAGCCATCCAGACATGTTTTTGGTGCGCCCGCGGGCGAAGGCGCCTTACTTCTTCGATATAGCATCCTCGACATACCCCGGGCCCATATCACCAACAATATCTATATTAGAAATTAAGAAAATATATATTGAAATTTTATAAACCTTATCTATGACCTAGGGCTTATAAACTATCTTACAAATTAAGAAAATATATATTAAAATTTTATAAACCTTATGTATGACCAAGGGCTTATGAACTAAACTAGAAATTAATAGAATATATATTGAAATTTTATAAACCTTATATATGACCTAGGGGTTATAAACTATATTGTAAATGTGGTTTGAGAAAAATTATAAAAAGACTTAGAAAAATCATTAAAATAAAATATAAATTAAGTAAATATATATGATATGGCTATCACAAACATGTTGTTAGCTCCGTGGTATGGCTGTATGATTCTAAAGCTGCCAGCCTGAGTTCGATTCCTAGGGGCACTATTTTTATATTTTTTTAATTCAGTTGTATGGTTATATGATATTTGTATTTGTTTAACAATTCAAATATATTTTTTTGTTTATCCGTGTCAATGATTAAATATAAATACTAGGTTATGTGGTATCTGTATTTTTTACAATTCAAATATATTATTTCTTCATTCCTTTCAATCATTACAAAAATTATTTATAATTCAAAATATCATTTATTCATCCTTATCAATGATTAAATAATGTATATGTTATATGATACTTGTATCTTTTTACCAATTCAAATATATTATTTCTTGTCCTCCTCAATGATTATAAAAATTAGATTCTTTTGATCCAAATAAGTATCATTTCCTTTTCAAATCAAAATTCATATTTACGTGTCTATTTGATACGCTTTATAACGTATCTACATGTTATTTACAGTTCAAAGCATGTCAAACTTTGTATAAATTCAATATGTTTTTCTAATCAAGTCAGAAAACATCTATACTTGAATATAAATAATTGTTTGATATGCTTTACAAGGTATCTTATCTATGGGATAATGACGCTTCAAAGCGTGTGTAACTCCGTGTCATTTTATATTGATGGTTAGTTGATACGTTTTACGACGTATATACATGCTATCCACGGTTGAAAGCATGTCAAACTTTATATCAATTCGATATGTTTTTCTAATCAATTCAGAAAGCATCTATACCTGGCTATAGATAATTGTTTGATATGCTTTACAACGTGTCTATGGGATAATGACGCTTCAAAGCGTGTCTACCTCCGTGTCATTTTGAGACGACTTCAATAGCGTGTTAAAAAAATTGTCCTTATATGACTAGTAACACTATAAGCATGTCTAATATCGTAATAATCTGACATATTTTTAAAATCATGTCAAAAACATCTTTACGTATCGAAGTAGAGATATTTTTAGGCTGCGTTACTACTACAACATATCTAAGGGGGTTTCTAGTAGAGCAACCGAGCAATGGACAATAGTCACTCTAACATGCCTTGGAGACTAAGACCCTATTTGTTTGACGGACTAAAGTTTTAGTCTCTGTCATATTAAATATTTAGATGCTATTTTAGAGTATTAAATGTATAGTATTTATAAAACCATTAATAATCGGTGACTAATTCATAAGACGAATCTAATAAGCCTAATTACGCCATGATTTGACGATGTGATACTATATTAAACATTTACTAATCATGCATTAATTAGCTAGATTTAATATATCCATCTTGAGAATTAGTCACCGATTTTGTAATTATTTTTATAATCAATTTATATTTAGTACTTCGAATGTCCGAACATAAATTTGTCCTTTGATCCAAACCCCACCTGACACTCTCGTTCGCTTCCATCCTCCAATTGAGAAAACCATGTGTGTCATTGCAGATGCTCACAGCACAGACAAATAATCTTCGGCAAAACCGACCACGCAGTACTGTATGCACGTCTGTTATTAATTTCCTTGGTGGCTATCCATCCGATGCAGCCTTTACTACAAAACATTATCCCATTAATGACTTGAAGCAATATATATATAAGTGAACATCTTTTACCCCAATATACATATATATATATGTAGCATGCTTGGCACCCAAATGCAGAGTTTGCACAATCCCGTATACAAGCTTTCGAATTTGCTGGATACCTAGTTATAACATGAGAGGGTGACAAACTGAGCAAAAATTCCCAAATTGTGCATACATGCGTACATATTAGGAATGGAAGTCATCACGGAACGGTCTCGAACGGAACTAGATCATGTCACCAGTGATGTACAACATGATATCTTCTTGCCGCGGCAACACTCCTTCATCAACATTTCAATCCGCAGACTAACAAGATTGTGGAGACTATCCTGTAAGAAATGGACCTCAAAAAGGATTGACAGAGATCCATCCAACACTAGGGCCTCATTGATTATCTTGGGATTCATTAGCCCTAACATGATATCCTTAGAGAAATGTGTGGCTAGGATGATATAAATTTGAAATTTTTGATTTGTTCTAGACAATGGGATTTGGACATAATGGGCTAGACGTTTGCATTTGGTATATTGAAATTTTTTTTCTGACAACTCGTGTAATATTTCGTAGCATTTTGCTTTCGTACTAATTATTAATTTAAATTGAAATGCCTCCAGTTGCACTTCAATAGTCCCATGCGAAAATGCTAAGAGAATGAAACGAAATATTCATGGTGTCAAATTGTACTCTGTTTTGACAGATCATTCTTTTTGTCAGGTTGGCCGAAAGCAATTTTATTAAGTAATTGGGAGAAAAGGGTTTGATTACAACAACAATACCATGCCAACCTTAGACAACCCTTACGTGAGGCCTAGGAAATCATAAAACAAAAGAGCAGTAAAGAATGGGGGGGCTTCAGTTCTTCTTAGAATGTCTCGGCACTGGAAACAGAGGACCATGTCCAGCGCGCAGGCTTCAGTTAGCTGATTACTCGCTATTGACGGGAAAAACTCCTGCTTTCCTCCATTCGTCGATCTCTTCTCTAATGTCCTGTACCAAAGCGGTAGCCGTTTTTGCCTGATTCTAAAAAATTTTTGTGTTCCTTTCCTTCCAAATCCTCCAGCAAATGAGCATAAAAACGCTGTCAAAAGAAGCTCTGTTCCTTGTCCGAAAATCATTCCTGATTCGCAGCCACCACACAGCCAGGCTCCCATCATCTTCAGTGGGAACTCTGAAGCTCATATTTAACCATCCTCTCATCAAGCACTATACTTCATTGGTGAAGCAACATCGCATGAAAAGATGGTGGCCGTCCTCTGGTTTGCTGCGACACAGTTGGCAGCAACTCTTATGTGGCCAGTTTCTTTTAGCAAGGTTATCTGCCATTAAACACCTCTCTTGCAAAGCCGCCACATGAAAAATTTAATTCTACCCGGAATTCTTGAATGCCATAGAAGCTCGCCACATGGGCAATCTTCTCTTGCCAAGAAAAGCAGGGTGTATGCTGAAGAAGTTGAGTACTTGCCACTTGATTCCGGTTTCCATCTGATTTTGTCAGGCCGGGAGCACAGGGAGATGCACTGCACTTCATCCCACAACTGGAAAAAAATCCCCAATTGCTTCATTTGAGAGGGCACCCTGTAGGTCACGAACCCATCGGTGGTTTATCAGAGCCTGCGCAACCGTCAATGTAGAGCGCCAACATAGGAGAACAAGCAAGGCCATCTGTGCTGAACGCTGCCTTGACCTGACCAATTCGCCATCCAAAATGGCGTTAGACCCCCATCTCCCAGGCTATAAGACACAGAAGAAGCTGCAATTCGGAGAACATCCTTCTCAAACGGAAAACCTACAGCATTCCACGGTCTTCCTGAGTGAATAGGGGACAGCAAGCCCGCGACCCCTGCTTGATCCACCAATGCCTGCAGTACATCCATCACGACCACGAATAACATCGAGGAGAGGGGATCCCCTTGCGTTAGACCTCTGGACGGCTTGAATGGGGCTGTCGCCACACCGTTCAGCAGTATGCTTGTTTGAGCTGTCAGCAGTAGGGCCGAAATACACTTGCGCCAACGACAACCAAACCCCCAGTAGCTTAACATGTTTAGAAAAATGGCCATGACACTGTATCAAACGCTTTAGTGATGTCAAGTTTAAGCAGCATCCTTCCTTATTTTTCCCTGTGGAACTTATTCACCAAACCTTTCACCAAAATGAAGTTTTGTTGCAAGCATCGGCCTTTGATGAATGCTGTTTGCGTTGGAGGTATTAGCTCGGCCATTCTGGGTGCCAATCTCAGTGCCATAACCTTAGCAGCCAGCTATGTATTAAGCTTATAGGTCTGAAATCCCTCAGGAGCGTTGTATCTTCTTTCTTTGGAATTAAGGTACTCATCGCAGAATTAAGGAGATCCAGGTTTTGGATGTTACCCGAACAAAATTTGGAAATTGCAGCCATGCCGTCTAACTTTATTGTCCCCCAGCAAATTTGATAAAACAGTGCTGTGAATCCGTTAGGCCCGGGAGATTTCTCACTAGGCATCCCCCTGATCGCATTCCATATCTCTTCCTCCGAAAAAAATTCTTCCAAGGAGTTGAGCTGAGCTTTTTTGAGGTGCACGCGCTCAAAGTTTATTTGAGAGGACTGATTTTGATCACCAGTGAGAATCGACTTGAAGTAGTCACTTGCCATTTGTTTCATTTCCTGTTGAGTCGTGCTGAGCATCCCATCATGCTCAAGGCGGGGGATCAGCACCTTTCTCCTTATTGAACTTATTCAAGTTAAAGAATGTTGTGGTTGCCTGCCCTTCTTCCCATTCTTCGATTTTTGCCCTTTGCCGCAGTCTAATTCTTTCCATTGAGGCTAGAGCGAGGCATTTCCCTTTCAGCGCCGCCCTTAAGCTTCTCTCTTCTTCTGACAACGTTCTGCTCTGTTGCGCCACATCGAACCTGAGGATTAACTCATTAGCCACCTAAATTTGCAGCCTGTTCTTGCTAATTTTCCTCTAACCTCACCTAGACAGGCACTTCGAAAGTCTTGCCATCTTTACGTTGAGGATCGAGTAAGGATCATTAGAATTAACTTCTTTGTCCCAACACTCCTTGACTGTTTCTTCGAAACCCTCCATCTTCATCCAAAAGGTTTCGAATCTAAAATTTCTGTCTCTACTGAAACTGCTACCACAAGTAAGCAGCAATGGACAATGATCTGAGACAGAAGAGCTCAATGCTTGTAGGTTAGACTCAGGGAAATTCTCCTCCCAACTTGTAGAGCAGCCTATCTAGCTTGATTAGAGCTGATGCTCGCTGTTCGTTACATATATCTCCTGACAGATCATTCCGATTGAAACGTTTCTGCGCTAAGTTGAGTCCATCATCATAAGAGGTTAATTTAATTCGATCCATGCTTGGGATCCTCTTCTTGTCGCGTAGAGCTGAGCTGACTAGGTTCAAGGAAGATTCATACCATTCTCTTACTTTACAGTGAGGTCATATCTAGTGAACACTGTCTGGTTGGTGATAGTTACTGCGTAAGCCCACACATAGATTGTAAGAACAAATCAAATTTACAAAAATTACAAGCGATCTGGGTGAACACATATTCTTGCAAAATAACTAGGGCAAGAGCCAACGTACACAAGCAATATACTTGTACCACTGCTGGAGAAGGCGGCTTTAGTCCTGATTGTAACCCTTTTTAGTCTCGGGTATCAAAGCGGGACTACGAAAGCGCGACAAAAGATCGCTTTCTTTAGTCCCGGTTAAAATACCCATGACTAAAGATACATCTTTAGTCCCGGTTGGTGCTTTTCTTTTTTTTACTTTGCTCCTGTTAGTAGCTTACTTGTTGTTAATATATATTATGCATATATTTTTGACACACATATATATTTATACATATATATGCAATATGTATATATGTGTATAAATATATATTTTACACACATATAAATGCACTTAATTAAGAAGATATATACATATATCACCAAAATATGTACACACATAAATATACACATATATTATATTCCTAATTAATTTCTACTGTTCTATATTATATGTTACAAAAATTTCTCTACGTTGTGGATCCCACTCAAATCCTAGTAGAACTCTCCCCGAGGCTCAATAATCTGATCGTTGATAAATTCCATCAGTTCTTCTTGAGTAGCTTGTATGAAACTCGCGAGGGAGTTTGTCCCTTATGCAAATAATCTGTTATTCAAATAAACGAGAAATAAATATATAAAATAAATACAAAATCGTGATGTAATGTAGAATGGTTGTTATACGTACATCCAAATCGTGAGGACATGTGTCATGGTTAACTAGGCTGTGAATGTAGTCACAGATGTAGTAGCCGCACAAGTTTGTACCCTTTGCCTTTTTGCCACTAAAGAAGAAACGATGATAGATTTAATATATATTTTTATTTTAGAATAAATTAATGATTTAATATAACTTTAGAGCATGTTACTCACTGAAAAATTCATCCTCACAACAAGCTTTTCTTCTCAAGCCCTGCGAACCGTCACACGGAGCCGTGTCCATGCCCTACGTGCAGTTGAAAACTAGCGAGTAATTATCCGAGAACCACATATATGCAATAGCAACTAAGATGACATTACTTGTTTAACATTTTAAAAATCTTTGCGTATGTAGACTCTGGTTTATCCATTGAGTCAAACACGTGGATCCGTGAGCTGCCAACGTCAATTATGAAAAGGGCCCAGTGGAATCTACAAATTGAGTGAGATATCATATGAAACGTATATATGCACGAGATTGAAATTGGTACGGAAGGTAGTAAAAACTCACGATGTGTTGTATGGCAGAAGTATCCATGTCTTATAATGATGTTGCATTAGCATTTTGATGATATTGTCCTCTGTTTGCACTGGATATTGATCTACCATCGCGGTGTTAATTTTTTGGGGGTCCATGAATCCAAAGTTGGTCCATCCCCGCTTGTTGCAATTGTGGATCACCAATCTACAATCGAATAAAAGAATTTTAGTCAGCTACATACAAGGAGCTAAGGAATGAAATAAATATAACTGAACGATACTTACAAAACCCACGTGGCCATAAGAGAGACGTCGAGGGCATCCAACTAGTATAGGTCGAAGATGTCTTCGAATCGGAGCCACACGATGTCATCTCCATCGAAGAAATAGTCGGTTGAGTACCTTGCCACGAATATATTTGTACCTTTGCTAGATTCTTGTATGTACTACTTATGGAAGCAATACATCTGTGTAGGTAAAGTTTTAACCTGTTCGGGCTTTACTAGAGGTAGCCCGAGTACGAACTTGTACTTCAGCTCAGCCTTCTCGATAGGTGCACGTCCGGACACTTGATCCTTGGTTATTCCCGCAGATTCCATAATTTTTCTTAAATCGGCTCTAATAGGTTGAGACGTGCTGAAATCAAGGGGTTTCTGCGGTTGCACCCGAGCTGCGGTACATCTTTGCCCTTTGCTGTCGCCTTCCTAGCTGCCTTCTTGATCGTCCTGTCGTAGCCGAACTGCGGCGGTGGTTTAGTCCATGGCGTACAGTACGTTTTCTTAAAGAAGGCCTTGGTCTCCGGGGCGATTTCAGGAGGCTTCTCAGGAGACTTTTTGTTGAAATGTGCCCTCACCTCAGCTTGGATGGCCTCGTGCAACTCCTCGGGAGTCTTGTCATACGACGTTTTCTTTGGGCTGGCGGGAGCGGGTCAATTTAGGCATCTTTCTTCTTGATCCACTGGTTGACATTGACTGCGTGGCTTGAGCTCTATGCTTAGGAGGCGACAAAGGAGGCAGAGGAGGCTGAGAGGCAGTCTGTTTAGGAGTTGGTGCTCGTTGTGGCGATGGAGGAGGCGGAGAAGGCTAGGGAGTGGGAGACGGTCGTTTAGAAGTCGGTGCTCTTGGAGGCGACATAGGAGGCGGAGGAGGCGAAGGAGGCAGAGCAGACGGTCCACGTGGTGGAGACGGAGGAACAGAAGGCATCGCTTCTTGCCCGGGAAAGACGATGAAGGGCTTGCTCCATAGAATTATCCCATGGGCTATTTCTCCTAGCGTCATCTCCCTGTCTCCTCCGGGGATATCCAACTCGAGATCTTCATAGCCACGTTTCACCTATTCAATTTCGACTTTAGAGTACCTAGGTGGAACGGGCATGCAGTGGTAGGTTCCGTCTCATTCGACTGGTATCGTCATGCCCGACACCACCTGTTCGAGAAGAGAGTTTAATAATTAGTAATCAACCTTGATTGTCAACTTCATGAAGGGAATATATAACATAAAACTACGAGCATACCTTGATCGAATGATTCTTCAGTGAAATATGCAGCTCACAAGGTGTCCGCTGTGTTATCTCGTCAACGGGGCATGGCGAGCAGACTCGAGATTGTACGGGCAATTCAGCGTCATTTCCTGTAGAAACGTAGCTGCTGCGCTGCTGCTGTAGTTGCGCTGCTGTTGCTGGATCTGGTTGGGTCACATTGTGGCTCCGCTGCTGGGCCATCTTTTTGGCCAACTTTTTGTCCACTATCTCATCGATCTGTGAGATACGGAGCTCCATTTCTGCGAACCTCGCATCCATATCTCGCTTCTTCCTCATGCGACTCCTGTAGGTGTCGACGTCCTCTTGAAACCCGTATTTCCAGAAAACGACGCTTTTTCCTCACGTTCATCTCGGATGCTCTGGGTTTTGGAGTGCGAACATTAGCTCGTCCTTATCTCTGTCGGGCTTGAATGAGCCCGAGGCAGAGGCCTCCATTGCGTCCTCCAATCTCCTGGCGGCTTCTTGGATTGTAGCGCCGAAGATTACTCGTCCATTGGCAGGATTGAGCGATCCACCGTGAGCATAGAACCAGTATTTTGATCGTTCCGGCCAGGTGACTATGCCCGGAACGATATCTCGCGCTAGGAGGTTGGCTTCCATTTGCTCCCATTTTTGCACTGCCTTCTGATAGCAACCTGACCCTAGCTTGTGATGGTATTGCTTCTTGGCTGCGTTAGCCTTTTTTTCTCAATAAGCGCTCGCTCTTGCTCTCCTGTCTTGTGATCCACAAAAGCCTCCTAGTGACCTCTCAGCTTAGGGGATCTGTTAAAGTCGGCGGTCTGGCCATTCAGGATGTATTTCTTGTGTAATTCCTTTTTATAGTTCCTGAAGAGCTCGACCATCTTCTTTAGCGTTCATTCCTTGACCCTTGCCTGTTCTGACTTTGGGATGGTGAAGGTCTGCAACATTGTTGACCACAACATCTCCTTTTCTGTGTCCGGGAGATAGCTCTGCTCATCCCCTCCTGTCCTGGTTCGCCTCCAGTTCACAACGCTGATGGGCATGTGATCCCTCACTACCAATCCGCTGTGTGACACAAACTTCCTTGCGGCGTCGGCTGGGGCACATGGTCGATCACCTGTGCCACTTTCGTTATTACATGTCGACCCTCAATCCTCTTACTGACATCGCGTTGCCCGCGTGCCCTCTTCTGTCCAACGGCTGGTGTGCCCTCATTCCCCTCCTCGTTTGTAACCTCGTTCCCCTCCTCGTTGAGGTATTGATTGGGATCCTCATTTCCCTCCTCAATGAAATACTGCTTAGACCCCCGTGCGATCTCGTGAAGGATGAACCGTTCGTCCTCGCGGTTAGCCATTTGATTGTTGTGCTTCGACGACTTGATCAAGTAATTCTTACAAGGAAAAATGATTCAGTTAATACATGTATGATTCTCAATGCATAGGACATCATTAAAAGTAGAATTTCTGGACATCCTCAACACTAAATATGTAACTAAGGAAAATATAGATGAAATCCGGCAAATATATTCAATATAGAAAAAAATTGTAAAGTTTTTTCCTTCTTTTTTTCTTTGGGTTTTTTCTCTAAGTTTTTCTATATTGACTATATTTTAACTTGTAAAATATACTATATCTTGTATTTTATATTTTACATGTCATTACCATTTAGTCTTTTGCCGAGAGACAAAGAGAGGAGGATGACATGAGGGAGGTGGAGAGGAGAGGAAGTGGAGAGGAGAGGAGAGAAAGAGAGGAGGATGGCGAGGTTGATTCTCTTTTTTTCCATATAAACTATCAAAATTATGTCCACTCACATTCACATTCAAAATCCATTTAGTTTTTTGCCGAGAGAGAAAGAGAGGAGGATGACGTATGGGAGATGGAGAGGAGAGGAGAGAAAGAGAGGAGGATTGAAGGGTTACGCGGAAGCTACGCTAGCCGAAAACAAAAATTTTCTACCGCGCAAACCAGGAACACTTGCAAGTAAGGGCCAATAGATCGTTACCGATTGGAGTAGAGTGCAGCGGAATAGCCAATCAGGGCAATCCGATCTGGAACAGTGTAGCCGATTCCCGGAGACAACAGCCGATCAATAGCGCGCAACGTAGCAGCGCCTCTACCGATATCCACACGTCCGGGGACGAACGCCGTACACCCGTGTGCTAGCACGCGATGCAAGGCTAGGGTTTGGCTCGAAAGTGGGGAGGGTTTCCGTGGAGATTGATCTCGGCGACTTCGTTGCACGCGATACAATTGATATCCGGCGCTCTCCACCCCTCCCTCCTTTATATAGAGTTGGCCGACGGGATTAGTAGCCGCTCGGGACTCTATTTTGAATTGGATCTCATCCGTATCTCATATAGAGTTTGGCCGCTCACACGTCGTAAGCCCATAGGACTCTATTTTGAATTGGATCTCATCCGTATCTCATATAGAGTTTGGCCGCTCACACGTCGTAAGCCCATAGGACTCTATTTTGAATTGGATCTCATCCGTATCTCATATAGAGTTGGCCGCCCACACGTCGTAAGCCCATAGGACTCTATCCGATCGGATCCCTATCCGATCGAGCCGTATCCGAGTCCAACTCGAATGCCCGTTCTTATCCCCTTAAGCGTGCGACCACGTAGGTTCGGGTATACTCGGTTTCGGCTATAGTCTAACTTAGCCGATCGTCGGCTCGAGTCCAACTCAGCCGACTGTCAACGCGGCGCCTAGCAACATATTGACACCATAGTATACAAGAATATAATATCGGCTCGAACCCGTAATGTGTACACAAATCCCTTTGCCTCACGATACCGGTTAAGCTATAGGCAAGATGTGTGCCATCCCTTCAATAGCTTAACCATTCACTCGAACCGTATTGGATTATCCGCATGCATTGATTGACTCCTCAATCAACTTAGCATGGCCATGCATTTCCATAATCCATTACCTCGAGGGGCCCGAGATATCTCTCCAAAGGAGGGGCAAATTCCATCTTGATCACTCACATCCCACTCCATGTTTCATAGCAAACCCGAAAACTACCTTTATAACTACCCGATTCACGGAATAGCGTTTGGTAGTCCCAAAGTAGGCTACTACACATGTTGGAATCTATGGTGATCTCGGGTCTAAGGACTTTGTACCAACACTACCCGAGACCAACTAATGGCACATTGATTCTGTAGTGTCTCATGGTGGGTCTATCCAACAATGTGTTCTCTAACACATATGTCCATGTTTATTGATTTGGTATCTCCATACCCATGATCTATGAGACATGATCATCAATAAATAAACATGCCGATCTTAGAATCATATTTGTTCCAACAATATGACATATGATCGGGATCATTTAGAAATAGATTCATACATATAGAGTCTCATAAATAAGTCACGTACTTATTGATCAATACAAGATGTCTATTTCATGGAACCGAATAACACTTTATTCATTTATACATAAACATTGACGTGATATCCAACATCTCCATGTTGCCTCTAGGGCATATCACTAACAATCTCCCACTTGCACTAGAGTCAATCATGTAAGTATCTAATACCCATTGCTCTTGTGTGCGCCTCATGCTTCGGCCGAGGAGAGGTTTTGTCCGGATCGGCTATGTTGAGATCCGTGTGCACTTTGCATATCTTGACATCACCTCTGTCCACAATCTCGCGGATGAGATGATATCGCCGAAGTATGTGCTTTCGAAGCAGCAATGTACTCGGCCTCCGTCGTAGAATCGCAACGATATCCGCTTGGAACTCTTCCAGTGACTGCGCCTCCGTTCGGCGAACACGAACCCAGATTGCGATCTATAATCATCCTTGTCTGTTTGGAAGCTAGCATCGGTGTAACCACTTACAACGAGCTCTTCTTCACCTCCATAGACTAGGAACATATCCTTAGTTCTTCTCAAGTACTTAAGGATATTCTTTACGGCGATCCGTGACCTTCACTGGATCTCGAGTATCTCGCTCGTAGCACTCAAAGCGTACGAGACATGCGGGCGTGTACAAAGCATGACATACATGATGGATCCAATTGCCGAAGCATATGGAACCATACCCATCTTATTCCGCTCATCATGTGTCCGAGGACACCGATTCTTGCTAAGATTAATGCCATGTGACATGGGCAAGAAACCTTTCTTGGAATCATGCATGTTGAACCTTTTCAACACCTTGTCAATGTATGTACTTTGGCTTAATCCAATTAGCCTCTTGGATCTATCTCTATAGATCCGAATGCTAATATGTATGCTTGCCTCCCCTAAGTCTTTCATGGAAAAACTATTTTTCAATGAAGACTTGACGGATTCTAGCATAGGGATATCATTTCCAATCAACAATATGTCATCCACATATAAGATTAGAAATACAATTGCACTCCCACGCCCTTTTGTAAACACAGGCCTCTTCTTCGTTTTTGATGAAACCAAACCCTTTGATTACTTCATCAAAACGAATATTCCAACTCCGAGATGCTTGCTTCAATCCATAAATGGATTTCGTAGCTTGCATATCTTTCCGAGCGATTCTGGATCGACAAAACCCCGAGGTTGTATCATGTATACATCCTCGCTTAGGTTTCCATTCAGAAAGCCGTTTTGACATCCATCTGCCATATCTCATAATCGAAATATGCAGCAATCGCTAGGATAATCCGAATAGATTTAAGCATTGCGACGGGCGAGAAGGTTTCATCATAATCAACTCCTTGAATCTGTTTAAAACCTTTCGCCACCAATCGCGCCTTATAGATGTGAACATTTCCATCCATATCGGCCTTTTTCTTAAAAACCCATTTACACTCAATGGTTTTGACACCATCAGTGGGATCAACCAAGTTCCAAACTTGATTGTCGTACATGGATTCTATTTCGGATTTCATGGCTCCAAGCCACTTGTTGGAATCGGGTCCCACCATCGCTTCCTCATAGGTCTTAGGTTCATCGTTGTCCAACAACAATATATCACGTTGTTCCGCACTGTACTGTCGGGTGCACGACGTGATCTTTCGGACCTCCGTGGGGCTGGTGTATCTACAACCGGTGGCGCAACACTTTGCTCCTCCCGTTGTGGTTCCGTGGTCGCGAAACGTTTTCGGTGTTTCTTGAACTTCTTCAAGATGCACCCTGCTCCCACTAACCCTTCTTGAAAGAAACTCTTTCTCCAAGAAGACACCGTGTCGGGCGACAAACACTTTGCCTTGTTCCCGATTATAAAAGTAATATCCCTTAGTTTCCTTAGGATATCCCACAAAGAAGCACTTGTCGATTTGGGTGTGAGCTTGTCGACCGTAAACGTTTTACATAAGCTTCACATCCCCAAATTTTGAGAAAAGACAAACAAGGGGTTGCCCCGTCCATATCTCATATGGTGTCTTTTCAACGACTTAGATGGAACTCTATTTAGTGTGAGCGCAATGTTTCAAGAGCATATCCCTGAAGGATAACGGAAGATCACTTTGGCTCATCATCGACCGCACCATGTCCAACAAGGTGCGATTTCTCCGTTCGGACACCCCATTCCATTGTGGAGTTCTGGCGGAGTCAACTATGGAACAATTCCACAATCTTTCGATGATTACCAAACTCTTGGCTCAAGTATTCTCCTCCACGATCCGATCGTAGAAACTTGATTGTTTTCCCTAAATGATTCTGTACTTCATTCTGGAATTCTTTGAACTTTTCAAAGGATTCGGACTTATGCCTCATTAAGTAGATATAACCATATCTACTAAAGTCATCGGTAAAGGTAATGAAGTACGATAACCACCTCCGGCCGTTGAGCTCATTGGTCCACATACATCGGTATGTATGAGTGCCAACAAGTCACTTGCTCTTTCACCGTGTCCCGTGAAAGGTGCCTTTGTCATCTTACCAAGTAAACAAGACTCACATGTCTCAAATGATTCAAAATCAAAAGAGTGAAGCAATCCATCCTTATGGAGCTTCTCCATGCGTTTCTTATTTATATGGCCTAAGCGACAATGCCGGATAAACGTGGGGTTTATATCATTAGAGAGTTGCCTTTCGTATTAATGTTATAGATGGGAGACGCTTCAAGATTCAAAACGTATAATCCATTCACCAATGGAGCATGAAAATAGAACATATCTCTAAGATATATTGAACAACCATTGTTCATTGATCTAAAATCATATCCTTCCGCTTGCAAACATGAAGCGGAAATAACGTTTTGACATAGTGTTGGAACACAATAACAATTATTTAATTCCAAAACTAATCCGAAGGTAGATGAAGTGGTATCTGTGCCGACAAGAATCGTAGCAACGCTTGCTCCATTGCCGACGCGCGAGTTCACCTCGCCCCTTCTCAATCCTCTACTTCTTCTCATTCCCCGCAACGACTTGCAAATATGAGCTACGATCCGGTATCAAATACCCAATAGTCGTAGGTGAAGTAGCAAGATTAATGTCTATAACATTAATACCGAGAAGTCGTACTTTGCTTCTTCTTGAGATCCTCCATGTACTTCTTGCGTCCTTTTCCAGTGGCCTGTCTCCTTGCAATAGAAGCAAACGGCATCTGATGTCGCCGACCCCTTCTTGCCCTTCTTTGCATTAGAGGCACTCGCGATCTCATCGGGAGTTAACTTCCTCTTGGTGCAAAGTTTCTTGACAGTGGTTTGCGCTTAGCCTTCGCATCATCATCACATGATGACCATTTTTCTCGGATACTCTCCTCACTGTCTTTAGCATCCCATGCAATTCAGCCAAGGTTCTATCCATGTTGTTCATGTGATAATTTAATATGAATGGCTCGAAGCTCGGAGGGAGCGACGGAGAATCACATCGTAGCCAACTCTTGGCTAAGGGGAAAACCTAGTTTTTCCAGACTCTCGATATAGCCAATCATCTTTATCACATGCGGACTGACGGGATTCCCCTCAACAAGCCTGCACGCAAACAAGGACTTTGAGGTGTTGAACCTCTCGGCCCGAGCTTGGTTCTCAAACATGCCACGCAGTCCCGAATAATAGTGTGAGCATCTTTGCTCTCATATTGCTTCGAAGCTCGGGGACATTGTAGCAAGCATGAGACGCTTATGTCTAGGGCATCATTAGTGTGCTTCTCGTAAGCTCTCCGTGCGCATTGCGAGTGGCATTATTTGGCAAATCCTCGGGATAGGGTACTTCAAGAACGTACTCCTTACGCTCTTGCTTGAGAACAATTCTCAAGTTGCGATACCAATCCATAAAGTTTGTTCCATTTAATTTTTCTTTTCGAGAATAGATCGCAAATTAAAGGTACTGGGTGTAGTATTAGCCGCCATTTATTCCACAACGGAAAAAGCAAAGTTTAGCACAATGTTTATGCTATGTCTTTTGTTAAACAATTTAACATAAGACTCCCATTACGTATTTTTCACCTTCCCTCTAGGTTACGTATTGGGTCAAGATCCACATGTTAATTAATTTTCTAGTGAGCTTTGGCATCACCGCTAGAAAATTAATAACATCGGTAAGCAACTCCTTGCTAATCACATCTCTATGTGACTCTTGTTGTTGGTGTGGCATCTCCATGCCCGGCGCCAACCTATGCCCCAAGGCCCAAAACTGTTTTGATAGCCTTGTTAAGTAAACCAAATGCTCCCGCATGTATATGTCGACATATACCCCTCGTGTTATGATAGAGAATGGCACTCTGCTTTGGCGGACCCACCATTGACGAGCATAACGGTGACGGTGCAACATTTGGAAGGGCATCATTACTACTTAATTTTACGAGGGATGCTATCCTATCAAACAAACATATCAAATATATGAAAGCAGGTAGAATAGCATATAATGAAATAGTATGGCCCCCTTCACATGGTGATCTCCATCTCCATGTCGGCGCGCGAGGATCTCCATCTTCGGCACCATCTTCCAATGTGCATGATGCTTGATTTCTTCAAACTAAGCTACTACTATAGAAGCTCTAATTGAAGATTACATCGACTCAGCAGTCGTGAAAGAATATTACAAGCATTGCACGTATGAAAGAATATTACAGGGATTGCACATATGAAAGAATATTACATGCATCACATGCATCTCATACATACAATAGGGCCATACCATCTCAAAGCATTCTCTGCAAAAACAAGTTAGGCGTAGAAACGTTTTCTACTTATCGCGAGCTACGGCATCGAGACGACCTATAAGGGGGTACACCACACGAAATTCATAGATCCAATCTATGAAATCGCTTATGGAAACCATATCGGCATAATCATATTATGCCGTCCCGATACACTATCAAGGGAGATGGTTTGCGTAGGCGCGAGGCAGCAACAAAGTCGGACTACGAGATAGCTTCGGTATAATCACATTATACCGTTCCGATACACTATCAAGGAACGCTATCTCGAACCCAACTCAAACCGAGTTATTTGGAAATTGCTTCGACGTAATCACATTACGTCGTTCCGATACACTATCAAGGAACGCAATTACCATCTACTCTCCTCAACAGATCCCGTAAAACCGATTGATCTAATCAACCCATGCGCAAAACTTGTTCCAGATCCAATCTAAAACCCGAACTAAGCAAGATTAGCTCGATACCCTGAAGGGTTACGCGGAAGCTACGCTAGCCGAAAACAAAAATTTTCTACCGCGCAAACCAGAACACTTGCAAGTAAGGGCCAATAGATCGTTACCGATTGGAGTAGAGTGCGGCGGAATAGCCAATCGGGGCAATCCGATCTCGGAACGGTGTAGCCGATTCCGGAGACAACGGCCGATCAATAGCGCGCAACGTAGCAGCGCCTCTACCGATATCCACACGTCCGGGGACGAACGCCGTACACCCGTGTGCTAGCACGCGATGCAAGGCTAGGGTTTGGCTCGAAAGTGGGAGGGTTTCCGTGGAGATTGATCTCGGCGACTTCATTGCACGCGATACAATTGATATCGCAGCTCTCCACCCTCCCTCCTTTATATAGAGTTGGCCGGGATTAGTAGCCGCTCGGGACTCTATTTTGAATTGGATCTCATCCGTATCTCATATAGAGTTTGGCCGCTCACACGTCGTAAGCCCATAGGACTCTATTTTGAATTGGATCTCATCCGTATCTCATATAGAGTTTGGCCGCTCACACGTCGTAAGCCCATAGGACTCTATTTTGAATTGGATCTCATCCGTATCTCATATAGAGTTGGCCGCCCACACGTCGTAAGCCCATAGGACTCTATCCGATCGGATCCCTATCCGATCGAGCCGTATCCGAGTCCAACTCGAATGCTGTTCTTATCCCCTTAAGCGTGCGACCACAGTAGGTTCAGGTATACTCGGTTTCGGCTATAGTCTAACTTAGCCGATCGTCGGCTCGAGTCCAACTCGCCGACTGTCAACGGACGGCGCCTAGCGGCACATATTGACACCATAGTATACAAGAATATAATATCGGCTCCGAACCTGTAATGTGTACACAAATCCCTTTGCCTCACGATACCGGTTAAGCTATAGGCAAGATGTGTGCCATCCCTTCAATAGCTTAACCATTCACTCGAACCGTATTGGATTATCGTCATTGATTGACTCCTCAATCAACTTAGCATGGCCATGCATTTCCATAATCCATTACCTCGAGGGGCCCAGAGATATCTCTCCAAAGGAGGGGCAAATTCCATCTTGATCACTCACATCCCACTCCATGTTTCATAGCAAACCCGAAAACTACCTTTATAACTACCCGATTACGGAATAGCGTTTGGTAGTCCCAAAGTAGGCTACTACACATGTTGGAATCTATGGTGATCTCGGGTCTAAGGACTTTGTACCAACACTACCCGAGACCAACTAATGGCACATTGATTCCTGTAGTGTCTCATGGTGGGTCTATCCAACAATGTGTTCTCTAACACATATGTCCATGTTTATTGATTTGGTATCTCCATACCCATGATCTATGAGACATGATCATCAATCAATAAACATGCCGATCTTAGAATCATATTTGTTCCAACAATATGACATATGATCGAGGATCATTTAGAAATAGATTCATACATATAGAGTCTCATAAATAAGTCACGTACTTATTGATCAATACAAGATGTCTATTTCATGGAACTGAATAACACTTTATTCATTTATACATAAACATTGACGTGATATCCAACATCTCCATGTTGCCTCTAGGGCATATCACTAACAAGGATGACGTGAGGGAGGTGGAGAGGAGAGGAAGTGGAGAAGAGAGGAGAGAAATAGAGGAGGATGGCGAGGTCGATTCTCTTTTTTTCCTTGTAACGAGCAAACGAACGACCGACCGAACGAATGACCGAACGACCGAACGAACGACTGACCGAACGAGCGACCGAATGAATGACCAAACGACTGACCGAACGACCGAACGAACAAAATTTAGATGAAAATTTTCTTAAAATTAATTAACATTCACACTCCATATCAAATTCACAATCCATATATTAATTCACAATCCATATATCAAGTTAATTAACAGTCCATATACAGTCCATTCACATTTCAAAATTCTAAATTCACATCCATATATACATTCAAAGTCCATATACACATTCAAAAAATATATATCAAAACATATCAAAATTCATCCATTTACATATATATATATATATATATATATCACAGTGGCGGCGGCGTGCGGCTGTGGCGACGGTGATGGCGACAGCGATGTGTGGCGGCGGCGTGGGAAGGCATGCAGCATGTGGCGACGGCGACGACGTGCGGGGCTGGGGTTAATTAGGGTTGGGCGAGACGTATGAGGGTTAAGGTTAGGGTTAGGGTTAGGATGTTACCTGGACTGCGGCGATGACGGCGGCTCGATGGGAGACGATGGCGGTAGCGCGAGACGACGGCGGCGGTGTGAGACGACGACGGCACGGTGGCGGTTTAGGGTTCTCTGCGACGAAGACGAAGAGACGATGGAAAAAATGACTAAGTGTTTGGATCGACCACGCGCTCTGCTATATATAGATATCGGGATCTTTGGTCCCAGTTGGAGCCAACAACCGGGACTAAAGAAATCTTTAGTCCCGGTTGAAGCCACCAACAAGGACCAAAGATATACTCGTCCCGGTTGGCGGCTTAAACCGGAACGAAAGATCCAATCTTTAGTCTCGGTTGTTGGCTCCAACCAGGACTAAAGATCCCCGTACCCGTAGTAGGTGAGAATTTTTAGTCCCGGTTGGTGCCACCAACCGGGACTAAAGATGTTTTTCCGCTATTTTCAAATATCTTTAGTCCTGGTTTAATCCACCAACCGGGACTACATATGTTTTCCCGCTATTTCCTAATATTTTTTTCCCGGTTGATATTAAAACCGAGAGTAAACATTTAAACAGGGCCCTATTAACAAGTATTTTAAATTCCAATAATCATATAGAATTAACATATTGCCTATTGAAAAGTATTTTAAATTCTAACAATCATATAGAATTAACATTTTTCCTATTGAAAAGTATTTTTAAATTCTTATAATCATATAGAATTAACATATTCACTATTGAAAAGTATTTTAAATTCTTATTCAAAAATATTTTAAATTCTAACAATCATATATAATTAACATATTACCTATTGAAAAATATTTTAAATTCTAATTAATAATCATATATCATTAACATATGCCCTATTGAAAAGTATTTTAAATTGTAATAATCATATATAATTAACATATGCCCTATTGAAAAATATTTTAAATTCTAATAATAATATATTATCCTCCAGTAGTTACAAGGCTACATTTCAAACTTAGATTATCCATGGTATTATGCAAAAGGTCAAATGCAAAGGTGAAGATAGTGTCATAGTTCACTAACCCTGAAGTTTAACACTGATTAGATAGGCTTATGTGCGACCCAAAAGCTGGCGAGCAAACACATGGAGGAAATGGTGAAGCATCAGACGTGCCTGGTGACGGATACGGTGCCAATGTAACGACACGAACGGAGTGATCGACGTTCACGGTGATGGACATTGTCAGATGCAAAGGTGAAGATAATACGATAGTTCACTAACCCTGAAGTTTAACACTGAGATAGGCTTATGAAACCCATGTTTTCATAGGGACGGGTTGTCGGTCCGCCTAAATAGGCACGGATCATGTTTTCACAAGAACGGACGCGTCGGTCGGCTAAAACACGCCCGAGACCCCCGTTTTCACAGGGACGGGCGGTCGGTGGGCCAAAACATGCACAAGCCCCACGTTGTCATGGGATGGGCGGTCGGTCGGCCAAAACACACACGAGACCCACGTTTTCATGGGATGGGCGGTCGGTCGGCCGAAACACGTACGAGACCCATGTTTTCACAGGGACGGGCGGTCGGTCAGCCTAAACATGCACGGGACCCGTTTTCACAGGGACAGGGACGGGTGCCTCGGTCGACCAAAACACGTACGAGACCCATTGTTTCTCAGGGACGGGTGGTCGGTCGGCAGAAACACGTACGAGACACACGTTTTCACAAGAACGGACGCCTGGGTCGGCCGAAACATGCACAAGACCCCCGTTTTCACAGGGACGGGTGGCCGATCGACCGAAACACGCACGAGACCCACGTTTTTACGGGACGGGCGGTCGGTCGGCCGAAACACGTACCAGAGCCACGTTTACTAACCCTGAAGTTAGTGCCATAGTTCACTAACCCTAAAGTTTAACACTGAGATAGGCTTACGTGTGACCCAAAAGCTAGCGAGCAAACACGTGGAGCAGATGGTGAAGCATCAGGCCTTGTTTTGATTGTTGATGTATAGCTCTGACAGCAGCATCTAAATTCAATAAATTCAACAATTTACAATAATTTATAATAATTTACAATAAATTATTGTTGAATTCAATAAATTCAGTAATTTAAAATAAATTCAATAAATTCAATAATATACAATAAATTCAATCTATTTTACATCGTCCATACAAAAATTTAGCTAAGTGATGGTTGTCCTCACGTACTTTCTTCGGACTATTGTTCCTTCAGTATGATTGTTGCATCAGTAAGGGGTGTCCTCATTTGATAGGACGATGCTCGGGTCAACCGCCACGGCGAACGGAGGTTGCCCGTCAAACTGATCGTAATTTTTGTAAGTCCTATCTTCGACTCCCATGATTTTCCTTTTGCCTGAAAGAACCACGTGGCGCCTTGGCTCTGTTAGTGATATGCCCTAGAGGCAACATAGAGATGTTGGATATCATAGTCAATGTTTATGTATAAATGAATAAAGTGTTATTCAATTTCATGAAATAGACATCTTGTATTAATCAATAAGTACGTGACTTATTTATGAGACTCTATATGCATGAATCTATTTCTAAATGATCCCTGATCATATATCATATTATTGAAACTAATATGATTCTAAGATCGGCATGTTTATTGATTGATGATCATGTCGCATAAATCATAGGTATAGAGATACCAAATCAATAAACATGAACACATGTGTTAGAGAACACATTGTTGGATAGACCCACCATGAGACACTACAGGAATTAATGTGCCATTAGTTGGTCTCAAGTAGTGTTGGTGCAAAGTCCTTAGACCTGAGGTCATCATGGATTCCAACATGTGTAGTAGCCTACTTTGGGACTACCAAACGCTATTCCGTAACTGGGTAGTTATAAAAGTAGTCTTCGGGTTTGCTATGAAACATGGAGTGGGATGTTAGTGATCAAGATGGAATTTGCCCCTCCTTTGGAGAGATATCTCTGGGCCACTCGAGGTAATGGATTATGGAAATGCATGGCCATGCTAAGTTGATTGAGGAGTCAATCAACAGACAGATAATCCAATACGGTTCGAGTGAATGGTTAAGCTATTGAATGGATGGCACACATCTTGCCTATAACTTAATTGGTATCTTGAGGCAAAGAGATTTGTGTACACAGGTTCAGAGCCGATATTATATTCTTGTATACTATGGTGTCAATATGTGCTTCTAGACGCCGCTGTTGATAGATCGGTTGAGTTGGACTCGAGCCGACGATCGGCTAAGTTGGACTATAGCTAAAACCGAGTATACCTGAACCTACAGGGTCGCACGCTTAAGGGGATAAGAACAGGCATTCGAGTTGGACTTGGATACGGCTCGATCGGATAGAGTCCTATGGGCTTACGAAGTCCAGCCGGCCAACTCTATGAGATTCGGATGGGATCCGATTCAAAATAGAGTCCCGATGGGCCTCTAGGCCCAACCGGCCAACTCTATATAAAGGGGCGAGGGGTGGAGAGTTGCGGCATCGAATTGAACCAAATCAATCTGATTTGGCGCAAAAGAAGTCGGCGAGATCAATCTCCACGGAAACCCTCCCCACCTTCGAGCCAAACCCTTGCCTTGCATCGCGTGCTAGCACACGGATGTTCGGCGTTCTGTTCCCGGACGTGTGGATACCAGTAGAGGCACTGCTACGTTGTGGCGATATTGATCGACTACGAATCGGCTGCAATCGGACAAGTCGGATCGGCTACGGCATCGGCGAATCGGCTGATTGGTGAATCGGCTGTCGGCTTGCGGGAATCGGCTAGACTGTTCCAGATCGGATAGCCCTGATTGGCTAGTCCGCTGCACTCTACTCCAATCGGTAACAATCTGTCGGCCCTTACTAACAAGTGTTCCTGGTTTGCGCGGTATAAAAGTTTTTGTTTTTCGGCTAGCGTAGCCTCCGGGTAACCCATCAGGCTCGTCGGACCCTTTCCCCTTCTTTGCTTTGCTAGCCATGTCCTTCACATCAAAAACTTGCCGTACATCATTAGCAAGGACGAAGGGTTCGTCTGAGTATCCAACCTTGCTAAGGTCGATCATTGTCACCGTTGATCAATGGACGGACCTCCACCGAGATCACTTGCATCAATGGTTATGCCTCCACCACTCAGCCTAACCCATTGGCACCGAAACGGACGGACCTTCGGAGGTCCATAGTCAAGTTCCCATATGTCCTCGATTCTACCATAATACGAGCTAGTCGTATCATCATATCCCACGTCATCGATGCAGACATCGTTGTTCTAATTCGTTCTCTTTAAGTTTTGGGCCCGTGTGTAAAATGTGTACCCATTGATTTCATATGCCTGGAATATGGTGATCGAGCAAAATGGTCCCCTCGCCAAGAAGGCTAGTTGTTGATCAATGTTCCCGTTTCCCATGAGATGTCGTCACAGCCAAGTAGGGAAAGCATCAATGTGATGACATGTAATCCAGGCATCCATCTTACCGATGTTTTCCGAGTGAACATTCGCCAAGTGCTCCTCAATGTAAGGAGCCACCAAGGAAGATAGCTGCAAAACAGTCCAATGTGCTTTCCTAAACAATTCATTGTCTACGGTCATTATTGCCTTCCTTTCAAGAGTCCCCTTCCCCCGTAGTCTTCCTTCATGGCTTGATTCGGGCACCCCGATGAAGGTCTTCAATAAAGTCGACGTAGAACTTAATGACCTCCTCTGTTCCATATCCCTTGGCGATGGTGGCCTCCGGACGAGAACGGTTACATACGTATCTATTTAGAACACCCATATACCTCTCGAAAGGGAACATGTTATGTAGGAATACATGACCAACGATACGGATCTCTTTGACAAGGAGGCATAGGAGATGCGTCATGATATTGAAGAAGGAAGACGAAAAGATCATCTCAAAGCTGACAAGATATTGCACCACATTATTTTGAAAGACTTCTTGTCTGTGTGGATCAATGATCTTCTGCGAAATTGCGTTCAGGAAATCACATAGCTTTGTTATTGTTGCCCGTACATTATCGGGAAAGATACCCCGAATTATAACAGAAAGGGGTTGTGTCATCAACACATGGCAGTCATGAGACTTTAGATTTATGAACTTCTTATCCTTCGTGCTTATTATTCCCATTATATTCGAGGAGTATCCAGACAGTACCTTGATGCTCTTCAGGCATTCAAATATGATTTCTTTTTCTACCTTGCTCAGAATGTAGCTGGCTAGACTTAAGTAGTGGGTTCCTTTCTCCTTTGGCTGCGGGTGAAGGTCGTCGCGTTGTGCCATATGCTTAAGATCATTACGTGCCTCAAGTGTATCTTTCGATTTTCTATATACACCTAAGAAGCCTAGAAGGTTTAGAAAAAGGTTCTTAGTGAGGTGCATCACGTCGATTGTGTGGCGGATGTCCAAGACTTCCTAATAGGGTAGCTCCCAAAAAATGGACTTTTTCTTTCACATCGCCGCGTGACCACCTTAACTTGCTATAGGTTGGCTGCCATGTCCCTTTCCAAATACTACTTTGAGGTCTTTCACCATAGCAGACACAGACTTTCTGTTGCGATGCTTTGGCTTAGTACGATGGTCCATCTTTTGTTCAAAATATTTTCCTTTTCTCCGGACAGGATGGCTTACAACAAGAAAGCGACAATGGCCCATGTATACTACCTTCTTACAGTGTTTTAAGTATGTACATTCAATCTCATCCATACAGTGGGTGCAAGCATTGTACCCCTTGTTTGACTGTCTGAAAAGGTTGCCAAGTGCAGGCCAATTGTTGATGGTAACGAACAACAACACTTCTAGGTTAAACTGCTCCTTTTTATCCTCATCCCACACGGGGACACCTTCTTTCTTACACAGCAGTTTCAGATCTTCGATCAGTAGTCTCAGGTACACATCGATGTCGTTGCCAGGTTGCTTTGGGCCTTGAATAATAATCGACATCTGAATGTACTTCCGCTTCATGCATAGCCAAGGCGGGAGGTTGTAGATACACATCGTTATAGGCCAAGTGTTGTGGCTGCTGCTCATCTCTCCAAAATGATTCATGCCGTCCGTACTTAAGCCGAATCTTATTTTCTTGCATCCTCGCCAAAGTCTTTAAATGTTCTGTCGATGTTTCGTCACTGTGACCCATCGGCGGGATGTCACAGCATGCCGTCTTGTTGGTGTTCTTCTACGTGCCAGCGCATCATCCTTGCATGCTCTTTGTTCCTGAACAGACGCTTCAGCTGTGGTATTATAGGAAAATACCACATCACCTTAGTAGAAACTCTTTTCTTCGAAGGTTGTCCGTCACCTTTGCCTAGATCATCTCGTCTGATCTTGTATCGAAGTGCTTTACAAATCGGACATTCTTCTAGGTTCTCGTACTCCTCACCGATAGAGGATACAACCGTTAGGACATGCGTGTATCTTTTGTACTTCCAGTCCTAGAGGGCAGACTAACTTCTTAGCCTCATATATTGATTCTGGCAATTCATTTCCCTCTGAAAGAATGTTCTTCACGAGTTTTAGTAACTCATCAAATGCCTTGTCACTGACGTCATTTTTGGCCTTCCATTGCAAGAATTCCAGCGTGGCACCCAACTTTTTGTGTCCCTGCTCTCAACCTGGGTACAAGGATGTTTTGTGGTCCGCCAGCATACGCTCCAATTTATACACCTTCTTTTCACCTTCGCAGTCCTCCTGTACGTTATGCAACATCTGACCAAGGTCACCAGCACCGTCGTTTTCTTCAGCATCCCTGTCCGCCTCACATGTTGTATTCTCTTCAAACCCACCATATTAACCACAGTCCGGAATGTTGGCACCGTCTTCTTTATCTTCTTCCATTGCAACCCCTACCTCTCCGTGCGATGTCCAGCAATTGTAGTGAGCATGAATCCTGACTGAAACAAGTGGACATGAATATTTTTTTATGTAGAATACTCCTTCTCGTTTTTGCACTTTTTGCATGGACAATGTATAAATCCCTCCCTTATGCTTGTTGGCATCGGCTACACTCAAAAATAATGCATGCCTTGAAATAAACTCTGTCGACCGTCGATCCGTGATGTATATCTATTGTCGATCCATCTACATGAAACGCACAAAAATCATAAGAAAAATCCACAAAAGTCAAACAATTTAAATAATACTACGATAACTAAATAAATATAATTAGATAATAATTATATATTAATCCAACATACCTAATGTATTACCTAATGTATTGTACTTAAAAAATCTTAGAATTATTTTTAAAAGTTGATTGAAAGTTGTAAAGATATTTTTAATATACATAGTGTACTTATTTCTAACTATATTAATTTTAATGATCTTTATATTACCTTAGTTTTCTAATATACTATCAATCTTTGTATATTTTTTCTTTGCCATCTATTTTATAACTTTTTCCTAAAAATTTCTGTCTCATCATTTTTCATAAATATTTTTAGAGATAAAAGTGTACATAAAATATACCTATAAATATAATATGCTAAGCATACTTTTCTCTTTCTTTATTTTCCCAAACAATTTTCTCAAACAAATATAATGTGCTTAGTAAAATAATTTTTCTAAACAAATTTTCTCTCTCTTCATTTGACATTAACCTACCTAGAGATAAAAATGCTATGAAATAAACCATAAAAAATAATATGCTAAGCATAGATTATAAGAGGATTAAATTGCTAACCTTGTAGATAGCAAAGATTTATGTATTATGACCAAAATAAATTCATAAAAAATTTTGACAGCACCTTCCTTCTAGAACAAAAGTTTGAAGACACTAGTTCGGGCTAGAGGAGGAAGATAAAGTATAAAAAGTACCTTCACTCTAGTCCCGGTTGGTGTTAACAGCCGATGCTAAAGATCAAAATGATCTTTAGTCCCGATTGGTGACACCAACCGAGACAAAAGATAGTATCTTTAGTTCTGGTTGGTAACTAAAAATCCCCGATGTTCTGACAATATCTGACAGGAATCTAACCGAGAATAAAGATGATGTTTAGTCCCGGTTGAACACACTAACCGGGACTAAAGATTCCAGAGAGCCATTGCTTTTTTTACCGAGACTAAAAACTTCTTTTATAGTCTTGATTTCTATGTAACTGAGACTATTATGAATTTTGATAAATGAAACAAAGATCATCTCTTAAGTAATGTACAAACTAACATTCCCGACACCAACTAAACGTAAACAATTTTTTAAGTTTTAATCCGCCATCATCACCAATCCTATCCAGCAAGTCTCATCTATGGAATCCATAAGGCCAGTCTCAATGTCACGTTTCATGTCACTGTTTCCAATACTTTTTGTCTTGAAAGCTGAAGCATGAAACAACCTCTCTCAGTAGAATAGTTTCGTTGCACAGTTTCATAGATTTTTTTAGTATTTATTTCTTGTCATTTGTTAGGATCAAATGTGCTAAATGACTTTGTATGTGTATCTCCTGCCATAATAGCCATAATAGTTATGACGATGTGATATATATATATATATATATATATATATATATATATTACACTACTAACTTGCATATATATAAACATTATCAGCATCCACACAAGATATAGTATTCCGTATATTAAGGTAGCAAATTGGACACGGTCATATATTAAGGCAGCAAAAGTCTGGATTTGAATTTAGAAGACAAGTACTTGTATAAATGGGTATTTTTTGAATAAACATGTACTTGCAAATGATAGTATATCACTGATCTGTTCTTCTAAATGAGTGAAATATGAAATCTAAACTAAGGCAGTAGTTGCACATTTCATATGTGAAATTTAAACTCGTATATCAGCAGCATGATAGTAGGTTTATATACTCAGCATTTGTTTATGTATACAGGCAGTTTTTATTATTTCAGTAACACCACCCATCATTCAGCCTCCACGGAAAAACTAGAGGATTTTATTATTTCAGTAACACCACCCATCAGTAAAGAATATGTATTTGTTTACACAGTACAGAGTCCTAGACTATCACAAGTTCAGGCTTCCATCTAAAAAACGAGCCAAAAATTCCAAAATATCTTCAAAATGACAGTCCAGTTTCTTAAGTTCTATATGTTTTGTACTTTTATGCATACAATGCATCACGATTCATACATATCACTGCACCCATAAAAATACAAAACATTTGTGTTTTTTTTTCTCAAAAAATATACAGAGAACCTCAGTAAGAGACATTCATTCACCAAAAAATCACTAATCTGAATCTCAAGTCACTTCCCCAGCAATAATCGAACCACAAGACCACAAGTCACCGACATTGGAGCAAACAGAGGGGAATAAAGCATCGTCCTTCACAGCGGGAATAAATTTAGGTTATATGAAATGTTCAGAAGCTGAATCAAGATCTAGATTACTTGATCATCATAACCTGACAATACAGGACCTGAATCAAGATCTTGATTACTTGAACTGGGAAAATTTGGGACAGTTGCAACACTAAAAATGTAAACTCAGGCAGTATTTGCAGATTTCATATGTGATATCACAAAGCCTTCTTCTGGCACCAAAAATTTACAGGATCTATTAAATTTCATCCAAATATACTTTATCCTAAAACTTTTGACAAATGTCCAATGCAAAATTTCCTCTAAAAACTACTGAAATCAAGAACTGAACTTGGCCAGCCCAAGATAGATCGGCAATCAGAGATCATGTGATGTAGCAACATTAGGCTTCAGAGATAGTCTCATTCACAAAATGCAGCAAAAAGATAAGTTGCAAATGCAGATGCAAACAAGCTTCACAGATGAGAACTACAGAGAAAATCTCATCTACATGAATAATCTCATCTACCAAACTACCTTTCCGATCATCAGAACAGGTGGGGATTTTGATTTAGATCTAGACGATGATGAGAGGAAGAAACTCACGAGTAGTAGGATTTGTGCAGCAGCACAGAGCTCCGGCCGAACCCGCGGTTGTCAAAGCAGCAGACCTCGATACCAACTCCTTGAGGTGGCCTTGCTGCCACATACGAACTCGCCGTTGGGAGGGATGTCAGCGGTGGTGGCGACTTGGAGGCCGACGGCGCAGCCGAGGCCACCGTCTTCAATCCCAGCCGAGTGCCCCCGCGTCCTCTCCATTGTGTAGCATATGGGCGTCGCCGGTTGCTCGCTCCTGGATCCATCGACGTCGTCGACTGGATTGGGGAGAAAGGGAATCGCCATAGGAAAGGACGGATTTGGAGAGCGGCCGATTCGCGTGCAACAACGCCTGAAATCGTTGGGAAAGGGCTGGATTCGCGCGCTGGAGGCTGGAGCACGGGATCGTCGAGGATAAAATTTTTTGGCTCAATCCTAGTTTCATGCGATTTCCAACCACTTGGTAACAGAGCTCGGTAGTGTCGTGGGGATGAAACAAAACCCTTCTCTTTTTTCTTCATTTCATACGAAAACCCTTAAATTGTTGATTTAAATTGTTGATGTGTTATCGTATTAATCATACATGAAATTCTCATAAAATGTTCATTGAGAGTGGCCAATACGTGAGGGCAATCAAGCGTGTCCTAGCGCAGCACCAGCTCTAGGCAGTCTGATCCAAGTATTAATAGCGGTCAACAGCGAAGGCCCAGAGGCCAATAATTACACATTTATAAATAAGTCTTCCGGTAGCTTCTAATTAAGCCGACTAATTCGGGTAGTTCAGCATCATTTTCATTTGAAAATGATAACATAGGTATATTTATTATATAATGAAAATGATTTACATCTTTGTCTACAGACACACAATCAATGTATTCTAGAACTAAAAAAAAGAATTAGAAAAGAAAGAAAAATATGAGTGATAGGACAAGTTCCCAGCTTACATGAGAAAATGATTACCAAGTCAAAAGCTAAGACAGAACATGTAAATTTTAGAAGTAATTTTGTAGATGCTAATTCGTCAAAACGGTATAATGGACCCTTGGCTACCAATTTAAAAAATGTAGCACCACTGTACATAGTATCTTATTCCTTGTGTGATAACATCAAACATCAATCATGGAACCAACTGAACATAACTTGCATATATAGGATTGCATAGGATTAGCCATTATTTTATTATAAAAAACTTTATCATTTTGACATTGTCAAATTGATAAACATAGGACACTGGCCTCAAATAAAACCATTTTTTTGACCTAGGCACCCATAAGCTAATTTCCACAAATATTTTTGGCACTACAGGACAGGAGGGATATTAAAAGCAAAAGAAAAGACACATCGTAAAACAAATAGTGCTACATGACATTCAAAAATAAAGGTGTTGAATTTTATCTGATGCATTAAAAAATCAACATTGCTTATCATCCCCCCAATTCTTTTTTGCAAGGTTATCCTTTGTAAGGATTAATTTCTCGTGAAGGAATACATGAATACTTTGATTTTCGGTGGCACTTTCATGTGGATACTTATACTATAATTCACCATTGCATTATACATCGAGTGAACCGAAAATTGGCCATTTTTATTGTAGTGATCAAATGAAGCAAATCTTTTCATCTGCCAACGTTATATTAGCTAGTTGTCGTACAAAATCGTTCCACTCGACTAGCTTGGGACCAACAATTGCCCTCCTAAAGGAGACATTTACTAGTGTTATGTTCATAACCTCTGGAAAAGAACAATGCTTCTTTCAAGCTAGTTATATAAAGAAGGGTATTTATCTTTGAGAGGTCATGTTTCTAACTATGTATCCTCCCAACATCTTATGTATGTCCCATTGCCGTGTCGAAAAGATCCAAAATGAAAAAATTGTCTTTTATTCGCATCAAACCAGCCCAAAACTAGAATATCCCAGGTTTATTAGACATATAGGTGATAGGTTTCCCCTTCAAATATTTGTTTCTTCAAAGGTCCTGCCATAGTCCTTCGTCATTGACCATCTGAAAAAAGCCATTTGGCTAGTAAACATATATTCTTGACATCAAGGTTCTTGACACCTAGTCCATCTTGGTCTTTTGGTCGGCATATTCTATCCCATTTGTTTAATATGTATTTATTTTTCCGGTTTTCACTACTCTAGAAAAAACGTGATCGGTAGAAGTCTAGTCTTTGAAGTACCCCTGTAGGATTTCAGAGAAAGACAACATGAACATGGGAAGGCTAAAAGAAAAGAGTTTAGAAGGACTAATCACCCATCATAAGACATGTTTTTGCCCTTCCAGGCGCTAAGCTTTCTTTCGAACCTATCTTTCACTCCTTTCCAATCAATGCTCCGAAACTTCCGATAGTGAATGGGTATATCGAGGTATCTAAAAGGAAAGGATCCTAAACTACAATAAAAAAGTTGTCTATATTTATCCTCTTCTTCCTTGTCTTTCCAAAAGCAAAAATTTCCACTTTTGTGAAAGTTAATTTTTAGCCCCGAAAGTTGCTAAAAGACATATAGAATGGCCTTCATGTTTTCGGCTTGATCGAAATCATGATTTAGAAAGATAATCGTGTTGTCAGCATATTGGAGGATGGACAAACCATGATCCACTAAATGTGAAATTATCCCTCTAATTTGACCATCAGATTTGGCTCTCTTTATAAGGATTGCTAACATATCGATGACAATGTTAGAGAATTGGGGACATATTGGTCCCCTTGCCGCAATCTTTGTTGGGTCTGAAAATTAGGACCTACATCATCCTTGACTTTAAAGCTGACACTTCCTCCTTCAACCTATTGGGAAATCCAATTACACCAAAGTTGGGAAAATCCCTTCATTTGTAGTCACTACTACAAAAAAGCGCATGAGTATCGCCTCAAAAGATGTCGGTTCAAATAAATCCGACATCTATTATATCTATAGGTGTCGGTTTAAATAAATCCGACACCTATTGTCCCAAATAAGTGTCGGGTGTAGAGAAAAACCGGCACTTATTGTATAGGTGCTGGTTTTTATTACGAACCGACACCTATTCTTCCTGAATACGTTTCGGCTCAAAAAAAACCGATACCTATACAATTTGTAGAGGTTTTTTTTTAAAACCGAAACCTATAACATATTATAGGTGTCGGTTTTTTTAAAAAACCGGCACCTATAGAAAAGACCGGTCAGTCCTTATCCATCCGAGCAGAGCCTGGATTGTTCCGTCCATTCGGTGCGATCCCCACCTCTCTCTTTCTCGCCCCCATCGCTGCCTCCCCGCATCCGGCGCCGCCACCTCCCCTCATCCGGCGGCAACATCGGCGTGGAGAGGGACCGGACGGCAACCTCGCTTCTCCGCATCCGGCGCCGCCCCCTCCCCGCATCCGGCAGCCGGCGTGGAGGTGGAGGCCGCTGGAGGCCGATGTGGAGGTGGGGGCCAGCGCCATGGAGGTAGGCGCCACCGCCCGCCGTCGCCCTCTGGCCCATCGCCCTCCAGCGCCACCGCCGATGACGTCCTCCACCGCCGGCGACCTCAAGCCCCCGCTCGTACCGACCAAAGTTCATGTAAATCATTGTATTTATTTTTTGCAAGCTGTATTTCTATACGTATCCTGTCTATTTTTTTAGCAGTATATATTTTACTTGGTTGTTACTTATGAACAATAATTCCTTGTACTCTATGCTGTAGTGGCCTAAAATGCAGGTTATACTAGTGGCCAGCAAATTGGTTCACTGAAGTTTAAACAAGATAAAAAATCAATCAGTGCTGTAAGTTAAGAGTCTAACATGACGGTTTTTTCCTATATTTATTCAAGTGACTAAATTACTGTTGACAACTTTGTTACTGCTGCAGTGATCTAAATAAATTTTCTGAGATATGGAAAGAATAACAAATTAAGGGTGCTTTCCTTCATTTTTCATTTTAAAAACTTTATATCTACTTATTTGTGCAATTTTGGCTTAAACTAAATTCATCGATCCTTCAGGCAGTGGCTGCAATTACTGATGATAGGCATTTCAAGTCACAGCTAGACCCGGTATTTCTTCTTTTGCTTTATGACTTATCAATATTTGCATTTGTATCTGCAATGTATCAAAGTCACTGCTGAAGTACAATAAACATTATTTTTTTCCTTTCATCACTCATGCAGTATATGATAGGTGCCCTTGCAGAAATTGCAAGTGAAAGGAGACTCTTTTGTGGATAATTATGACCGAAAGACTAAGGAGACCAAAGTTGGCATAATGCAGTTGACAACAGAAGTTGCTCAATGGCTTGGCAGGTACCATGAAACCTTGATAACTAAGATTTAGTAACTATCTTTTCTTCTAGGTTTTCATACTAAATATTTGTTTTCTTTACCTTTAACAAGGAAACTGGGTTACAAGTATTATGACATTGAAGAAGATGTTAATTTGCTCTATTGACCTTTTGTGAATGTCTACTTTGGTGCTGCTTATGCAAAATGGCTATTCTCATGTGACGATAAGTATGTATTTTGCTTGTCAGAGATTGCAATTAATTTCCTTTGACATATTTTATCTTATACTGCCAAACACAATTACTTGCCAAAAACACTGCAGAGAAAGAACTGAAGAATTCGTTGTTAGAGCTTACAAGGGAGGCAAAAAGAAGGCTGCTCAGAAATCAACTTCCCCCATTTTTCAACGCTATCTTTATGTGAAGGAGGTCTTGTTGTCTATGAAGTTTCGCCCTTAATAATTTATTTCCATATTCAGCTTCTAACTTTCTTATCCTGTGAAAAGTGTGCCTTAAGCACTAAAACAAATTCGTTTCTCTTAGCACTTGTGAACCTCCAAGGTCCCAGGCCTAGCAAACCTTTAAGTTGGAGAAAATTGGTTTGAACTTCTCATGTTTGAAACCTATGTTTAGTGACTTTCTTTACTGTAGTTCATGTTCACCTGACCTGTAAATCAGTGAACATATATTATATGTATAATGATACTAATTATGTATTAAGTTTGTTGTTTTATATCACTATCTGTATCACCAATAACAGGGTCTTCTCTTATTTTGAATCTATGGTCAGGCCAACATTCAGGCATCCTGAAAAAACATTTTTGCTCTTAAACTATTTGTTTTGTTGCATTGTATTGCTTTTCTAAGTCATACATGTTTAGTACTTTAGCATGATTATCCATCACATCAGTGTTGTTGTAAATCAATAAACCGAAATGCTAAATAAACCAAAATGCTAAATATTATTTTTTTGTGTTTTAGGGGAATAGGTGCCGGTTCTCAATAGAAACCGGCACCTATAATGCCTAATAGGTGCCTGTTCTTATATTTTGGCCGACACCTATTATGTATTATAGGTGCCGGTTCCTATTGAGAACCGACACCTATTAGGCCTAATAGGTGCCGGTTCTCAATAAGAACCGTCACCTATTTCCTAATAGGTGTCGGTTGAAGAACCGACACCAATGACTTTGGTCATTGGTGCCGACCAATAGGTGTTAGGTCCGAAACCGACACCTATTGGGGGTTCCGAACCGGTACCTATTAGGTTTTCTGTACCAGTGAGTGTTTGTTGGAGGAATTGCTATTTAACTTTATTATAAGCCTCTTTAAACTCAATTTTCAGAATGATCCCATCCATTTTTTTCCTATGCAATTTATGCATAGTCTCATGTAAAATTACCACCCCCTCCATGATATTTCTATAGGGCAGAAATGATGTCTAAGTTGGGCGAATAACTTTATGGGCAACTAAAGTAAGCCTATTATTTTCAACTTCTGTAAAATTTTGAAGCTGACATTCAACAAGCAAATAGGCATATATTGTTGAATCTTTTTCACATCAACTTTCTTGGGTAGAAGCACAACATTCCCAAAGTTCAATCTAAAGAGGGGAAGAGTCCCTTTATGGAATTCCCCAAACAAAGCCATAAGGTCATCCTTCAATGACTTTTCAAAATACTTGATAAAACTCTGTTTGAAACCTATCTAGACCTGGCGCAGAATTACGTTCCATCTGGATGATTGCCTCTTTAATTTCTTTCACTAAAAACTCAGCTATATCATTTTTAAGGTCCAACACTTGTGGGATACAATCGTTCCATTCTTAAACACATTATTCATTTATGGAGGCCAAATAAAACTTTATAATAAGTGATGATATTATCCTTTAGATTATTGTCACCAGTTATTATTTCTTCTTTTTGCTCCAACTAAAAAATTATCTACTTATGATGCTTGCCGTTGGCTATCAGGTGATAGTATTTGGTGTTTGCTATCTTCTTCAAGGAGGTGTTTTGCTTTCGATCTTTGGTACATATATCATATATGTGATCCATCCAATGCGAAGCAATATTATGATATATTGCGCAACTGAAATTTCTAGTGCCTGGATGCCTGCCACTCCACTAGGAAAGCACACCTTCAACACCGCATATTATGTCTAGCTCTCGCATACGTGCTTCCGTATAAACTTTATAACGAGAGAATGTACAGAGGAGTTGTAGGTGAACTATTTATTACCGAGCACAACTGCAGGTGAATTAGTAGCAGGCACTTCATATGTAAACAAGAGTAGGAGAGTTAGCTAGTCAGAAAGAACGAGAGGCCTATCTAGGAAATGGCTAAACACCGTGTGTTGCTTGCACACAAAATAGGAATAGGAGGCATCAGGGATTTGACGCGCACTGCGATAGACTTAGTCGGTGTTTAGTTTGTTACTTAGCTGTGGTCCCAAGGTGTTCCAGGCTGATGCAGGCGCAACGGCTGGGAGAATAAATTTGTTATGCATGCGCAAGGGATGCGGCAATCTGAAGCAATGTGGTGACCGCGTCAGAAGCAAAGCGTGGGCATGAGTTCAGTGCGGTGTGCGCAGTCGTCGAGTCCAGGAGAACCAGATTGTGAGATGGCACGATTTAGGCCAAGGATTCTTTTTCTGTTTGTTGAGTATAAATAGCAAATCAGCTAAGTTTCTATTTGTATGTTTTTTATTCCGTTGAATGAAAACCACCAGAGAATCGTCCCACAATTCTTTGCTCTCTCGCAAAGTTCTACAACTCCTATGCTTTCCTCTCTGAATTTCGTCTTTCTCTCTTACTGCATCTCATCATTGCCATGCCAGATTGCTGCAGCACGCATGCAAGGTGCTTGATTGTTGGTTTAGCGCTAACAAGTGGTATTACAGCTCTCAGGTATGGGGCTGATCTGAGGCCATGTTGATTGTAATGGTGGATGCGGCGAGGGTGAGCTCAGGGAGCGTGTTCCTCTACCCACAACACACTACAACCAACTACACCAGTTGGGTGATCCGGGTGCAGGCAATGATGGAGGACCAAGGCGTATGGGAGGCAATTGAGCTGATGGCTAGGGCGTTTGTCGACCCAAGGAAGGATATGAAGGCGAGGTTGCACCTGCTGTAGTCACCCCCAGAAGATCTCCTGATGCATGTGGCAAAGAAGCGGTCGGCGAAGGAGGTGTAGGACTGTCTCAAAACAAGATTTGTCAGCATGGATCATGTTCGTGACGTGCACTTGCAGACGGTGAAGGCTGAATTCAGCGGCATGTGCATGGCCAACGATGAGTCATTTGACCAGTATGCAGGGTGGATCACAGCCATGGCGGTCCGACACTCAGTATTGGGTGCAACATTGAACGATGCCGCCATGGTGAAGAAGTTGTTCGACACCGTCCCACAGAAGTTTGTTAGCATCGTGGCTGGCATCGAGTAGTTCTACAACCTCAAAGATATAGGGTTCGAAGAAGCTATGGGTCGCCTCAAGGCCTACGACAAGCACATGTGCAAGATGAAGGGCTCCGTCGATGGGTTTCATCGCCGATGGGCAGGTGCTCCTCACCCAGGCTGAGTGGGAGGCATGCTTGAAGAAAGATGGTGGTGAATCCTCGTCAACGCAGAAGAATAAGGCTCCTGACGTGTCGATACAAAAACACGACAGCCCGGGAGGTCTGCTTAGCTCCTGTGCTGGTTCAAAACATCGGTGAGATGCGAGCGTGCCAGTTGGTTTGATCATGTATCCAATAAGATCGACAAATAAAAGTAATCAGAAGACGATAGCCGACCGGCCAATAGGCCGATGTCATGTCGTGATGACCTAGCCGATGCAAATGAGTCAAATTGGCTTTAAGGTAGAAGATGCTCCTCATGAACAAGATTTAGATTAGGCATAACCATAAACATCTTTTCTTTAACAAAACCAATCCAATAGGTCGAACCCAATCGATGTAGAATAAAATTGAAGCTATTAAGGTCAATTGTTATATGATTATGTGATCTAAAAAGTTAGTCAAGGGGTAGATATATATTAAAGATTTGACCTAAAACAATTATGATCGGCTGTAGATGTAAACGACATCTAATTACTAATTTAATCCTTTTCTTAACTATAAGCAATTACGATAGATTGGACCTGTCCGAGGCAGTATTAATTTGCTTATAACCAAGATCGGACAACTTAAGGATTATATGGACTTATATCATAGCCGATGAAATATCTTAAGTGTTTACATAACATACCGGCTATAACTTCGACATAGGCTTATATAGGACTATCAACCTTATAATTCTGATATAGCCTTATATAACCTCAACAGATCGGACCTAACCGAGATAGTGCGAGGCTAATGGTAGGCTTAACAGATTTAAAGGATTGATACACTTACATAAGATGATAGATATAAACAGATTAAGCCAAAACAAAACATATAACCTTAACCAAAATAGTTATACCAGGTAAGATCAACTAAAACCCCGATACTACCCTCGTTGACAATCCAAGAGCAAGTTAGTTCTCACAACTTGACCAAACCCAATTGATGCAGCACTAAGTATGAAAGGAAAGATAAGATCTAAACAAACCTTTCTTTGTTTTTTAGGGTGGTGGATACATTAAATAATCTAAACCGTCAAGAACAGTTTAGTCGATATCAGCAAACCTTAAGTGAATCGGCTGATACAAGTAAACAGTACTAACAATTTAGATTAGATAATGTATATGGTAACTTAGCGCTTGTATTGACCAGAATAGAGTGTCGAACTCAACCAATGGAAGCACTAGCCCCAGCCGACACAAGCAACTATAGACAGAACTCACCTCTTGCTAGAGATCAAACCTAACTAAAGCAGCCCAACTCGAAACAAGAACTCATCAAGATGAAAACCTAAAAAACTAGGGTGGCGATGCACCGAAAGTGTTTATTGAACTGATGTTGTTTTTACAAGACCCTGGGCGTACATATTTATACCCTTGAGTATAAACGAGTCCATCTCAGACACGACACAGACTTTTTCTAGGGATAAAACACAAAATACAAGCCCAAACTGGACTCTACTTAGTCTTTCCTAAAATTATTAAAGGAAAATAATTAAACATGCCTAATTAATAGAAAAATCTTCATGTCGCTTTCTTCCCGAATCCGATCTCTTTTTGGTAATATCCCTAGTCCCTTTAACCGAATCCAATAAGAACTCAAACCCCTAGCACTTATTGGCAACCGCCAGCCGATATTACTTTGTTGATGCTTTCTGCTGATACACCGTTAGCCGATGCAATTCCCTGTTCTTGGCAACTAAAATCACATCATCAATCCCGCTTTGCACTTGTTTCTTATTTAACAGAATATGTTAAAATTTGTCGTTAACATATGCCCCCAATTCCGTAGTATGGATAAACATGCTTCGGAATTCTTCTGCGTGACCCATTTCTCCTTACCAGCCCATTAGGCCATCTGCCTATTCAGCCCGGTATGCCTTTTGATGTATCTAAATCATAAAAACCCACGGGAACTCCGGTAATCATCACCCTGACAAAAATCTCTTCATCCTCCACACCAGTGAGCTCTCTTCCTCTCTCTCCTCCATCTCCAGCGACATCATCGAGGAAGCACCTTTCTCTAGCAAATCAAGAAATGGTGACCACCACTGAAATCCCTGCGGTAAGAAAGTCTAAAATCCTAATTTTCTTTGATTTTTACCGTATCATGTAGATTTAATATAGATTTCATCTTTATTATGCCCCGTGTTCTTCGTGTTCTTCATATTTTACTGTTTATCTAAATGTAGTACCTGAGAAACCAAATTGCCATCCCTATACTCGACCAACCACTCTTCTATTACATGGGGCCAAAGGGTACGAAATACCAAGTAGAATTTATCAACGACTGAGACCAAGAGAATCCCTTTCACTCCTTCCAACCCCAATATCTCGGATTGGCATCTTAGTTTTAGATCATGGCCTTCAAAGCTATTGGGCTATAGAAACTGGTATCGGTGCATGTCCTCTTCCAAATTTCAATTCTGGTCTGATAATGGCATCGCCCAATGCATCGAGTTATCCTTAGCAGAAATAGAGAAGGATGAATCCCCCATTGCATCGGCTAGCTAATTCTGGTCTGATACACTGAATGTCTACCTCTTCAACCACGGGCCAATGGCACCAACATTAATGGATGTAATTATGTTGACCGATCTGGATGTATCTTCAACGGCCAATTTTGTCAGCATGAGGGTAAAATGTTCTCATGAACTTGAAACCAAAGTTGCAGGAGGTTGGTCTAGCTATATTTCCAAGAATGCAAAAACAGACTCAATCTCTTAGGGGGAACATGTGGCCTTCCTGTAGGATCGAGATGTCGACTAAAGGAGGGTGAATAGGCTATTTAAAAACTAAAGGCACTAAATCAAAACTAACCTAAGTTGCTAGGCTTGGTGAGGAATAAGTCTAACTAAGCAACTAAGTTATGTTTTGCAAACCTAGGGTGATAATGGCTCAAGTATGTCTCTACAAATGTAAAATTGCACAAAAGTAAATGTAATAAGTAAATGAGACAAGAGACAAGGAATTTTTCATCCGAGGTTCAGAAACTCGCCGGTTTCCTAATCCCCGTTGAGGTGAGCCCAACTCCACCACTCAAACATGAAGCCATCGCACGCCCCCTTCGTCAAGGGGTGGGCAAGGTGGGAGCCGACCCACAGAGAGGACTACCCAAGCCTCGATCACTAGGGGTAGTTCTTCCTTCGCTCCGAAGGTGGTGAACTCCAAACCACTCACAAATACGACACCGAGCCTTCTCCACAATCTTCTCGGAGAGGTCACCGGGCAACTCCTCCATAAGCCGTCTAGGAGGCGGCAACCTCCAAGAGTAACAAGTAATCACACGGCTCGGAGATGATCAAGTGCCACACTAGCTCTACAATGGAAGCAATGCACTTGGCTCTTGGCTAAACAACTCTCAACCACCACAAAGGATGAACACTAGCTCAAATGAGTGTGGGAGAGAAGCAAGGGATGTATGCAAATGAAGTGAGTGCCAAGAGTAGTCCCTTGCAGCCAATGGGGGGTTATTTATACCCCACAACAAGATAACTAGCCGTTGTGGACGAAATCCACCAACTCTGCTGCCTGGCGGTCAGACCGGCGAAGGGTGGCCGGTCAGACCGACCTAAGTTGTAACGGTTAGAAAACTAGTCGTTACAGTGCATTTAATGCTCTGATACCAGGGAGGCCGGTCAGACCGGAGGCCAGATGGCCGGTCAGACCACCCACGGCTCGGTCAGACCGCCATCGGCTCGGTCTGACCGATTATGGCTCTGGCGGCTTTGGATCGCCAGGCCAGAGGGAATCAAGGAGACCGGTCAGACCGGAGGTGTGTGGCCGGTCAGATCGCCACAAAACGCCGGTCAGACCGCGCAAAGACCTGCGGTCAGACTGCCCCAAGGCCTCCGTCAGACCGGATATACATCCACGGTCAGACTGGCCTTGGACAGAAGGTGACAAGAATTTAAAGAAAACCAAGTCTAAATGCAAATGACCTAATATGACATTTTTTATCATCTCTTTGCTTAGGTCATTACCCCTCTTGATAGTACGGCAAAGCTATAATAATTTCTATGAAATTTGATCGCCCAAACTCCTCGATCAATTAAAATAAACTATTAGTTTTACCGTCTTCAATCCTTTTGCATTGTGCCATCGGAAATAATCCTCGGTGATCATCCATGCACTCTTATTGTGTGACTAGCTCAAATATATGAAACTCAAAAGTATCATTAGTCCATAATTAGCGCTTGTCATTAATTACCAAAACAAACAACGAGGTCTAGATGCTTCAATCTCCCCCTTTTTGGTAATTGATGACAAACACCACAAATATATAATAGGCATGAATCACGAATAATGATAGTATAAGCTCCCCCTAAACATATGCATAATAATCACAAGTATCAACAAGGCATAGAGATCTTCCATCATAAAAGCATATGACACAATAAACATCCATTACGAGATATCCATAAAGATCATCATCCAATCCACAAAATAAGTTCACTAGGCTATACAAGACCACGAAGGGCCTAAAGCTCACAAGAGATTGACAAAACGACAAAGAACACACAAGATATATAATAGTATTAGCCCATTACATATATATCCCTCCAACTTAGCCTAGTACAAAAGAGGACTAACCTCACTAACTCTAGTTCCATCCCACCTAAGATAAAGAAAGTTCTTTCTTCTCCCCTAAGACTTCTCCCCTAAGATAGTCTTATCCCCCTTTTGGCATCAAGGACCAAAAAGCTTCACTCTTGAGGAGGAGAAGGAGGACGTGAAATGGGATAGTGAGAAGAACCGAAGCACCCATGGCGACGAGAGTAGACAAAGGCATGAGAGGTCTCCAAAGCAGTCATGCGCTAGTCCAACGTGTTCACTTGATTGGACAATCTTTCCACAGTGGCATGCAAACTACCCACATCAGTCCTTAGCCTCCTAGCATCCTCATACATGGCTTCTTGCCCAGTGCTCAACCTTGCCATGTTAGCATTAAGGGAATTAATAGCATCTAGCACTGGGTTGAAGTAATCTTGAGGGGGCATTCCAAAGCAAGCATACTGTGGGGTGAAATAAGAGCCAAAACCTTGAGGAGGAGGAGGTGGTGGTGGAGGTGCCGCACTCGAACTTGCGCCATGAGCAAACTGTGGTTGGCGCATCCTAGGAACACGGGGAGTGCTAAGCTGAAGACGAGGCTTATACTGCTTGTGCTCCTTAAGGTTGTTTCCGACACGTCCAAGCTTTTCTTGAATCAATCTCATGATGTAGGACGTATAGTAAATACCTTGACCAAACATCCCCTTAGAGATAGCAATTTGTTGCAACATGAGATTTACCACATCAAATTCACGACCCTGGAGGATTGCATCGATCACATGCCAGGTTACTCCCCTGATCTCATCATTGTTGCCACATCGAGGAAGGATGGTGGCCTGCACTATCCTGTTCACAACACTGGGAATAGTCCTCAAACCTGCAACCTTCCCATATGTGTGACGTCATCCATCCCATAGAACTATTCTAGGTCATTAATGGAGAAAGGGTTGTGGGCATGTTCCTCATGCAGATCATCTCCAAAGTCAAAATGGATGTTGAGCAACCTCCGGAACTTCCTTATAGAGACAGTACACTGGAGGGTGTCTGACATCCACTTCATCTCAGAGAAGTCTCCAGCAACCCAAACTGTGGCATAGAACTGGCAAACAATTTCCTCATCATAGTCCTGCCTTAGGGTCACAATCCTATCAATTCCTACTGCCCTAAACATGTGCTGCAGGCACTCAAACTCCGAGTCTCATTTACGCTGCGCTAGGAGATCCACTTATGCTTAGCGAAGGCCTTCCCTCTACAAACTTGCTCAAACACCGACTTTTTGGACAGCGGTGTGAAACCTTGGGTCATTGCAGTCTCGAGGCCTTCGAAATTGATCATGGTGCCTGAGGATGGTGTACTGAGTGGGATCTCTCATATTAAGCACAAAATGCATGGAAGGATCAATCTCCATCTCATCACCACTGTCCTCACTCTCATTTTCTAATTCTGCCACTTCTTGTTCTTCTTCATTTTCTGCATCACCACTTTGAGCATATTGTTCTTCACTAGATTCATGCTCGTTTTTTGAGTCTTGAGCTTGACGGCTCCGGCGAGTGCGAGGAGGCATCTCTGAATGCAACAAATCAAAGAAGGGATATTAGCAATTATTTAGAGGTCACTTGGACGTGGAAGGGGTGTTTTCAGCCTGTCAGGGGCGGTCAGACCGTGGCCTCGGCCGGTCAGATCGACGGCATCAGGCCAGTCAGACCGCAAGGTGACCTGCGGTCAGACCGTCGTCCTCCTCCGGTCAGACCACCGGCGGTAAGCTTCGGATGTCCGAACATTCCAAGCAGGGAGGTTCGGACTTCCGAACGGGCTGCTAGTCAGACCACGACCTAACTGTCGGTCAGACCACCGGTGACAGGGACCTCAAATATCCAATCTTTTCACACCCACAAGTGTATCTAAAATTGCTAGAAACAAGGTATACACAATAGATAGAGCAAGAACAATAGGGATATGTCATTTCATCAAAAATTTGATTTAGAAGGAGGAACTACCCTTAACCCTAGAAATTTGAAATAGACGATTTCGATGAGCACAAGAGTGGGGAAGAAGGATTACCGGTTGAAGGAGTTGATTTGCACGAACAAAGCCCCTAATTTGTGCACAATCAAGAACACCTCTTCCTTCACCTAGGGTTCCAATCCATGGATCAAAAACTCAATAAAAACGCAAGATAATCCATGGAATAGAGAGAGGAAGAGGAGGGGATTTTACTTACGGTGTAACCGGAGAGAAATCCGTGGTCAAACCGAGTGGAATCAAGGAGGATATGTGTTAGGGTTTGAGGGGGAGAGAGAGAGGATGAAACTTTTGGGATGAGGAAGTGAGGGTATGAAAAGGAGAGAGAATAGGTCGGGTAGAAGAAGATTTGGGAAAAAAGATCTGGGCCCACCTGTTTGGCCAGTCTGACCGGTGCTATTCAGCCGGTCAGACCACCGCACCCGGCCAATCAAACCGCGCATATAGCACCGGTCAGACCGTCGAGGCCCCTGCGGGCTGAAAACAACCCTTGCACAAGCCGGCAACCCCCACAATAAAATAATCCAATAAAATTTTAATTTTGGAGCAAACTTAAAATATATGAGTTGAAATATTGCTAACCATCCATAATAATTAAAAATTATGATGATTTGCAACTTAACTCACTTAAGTGTTAGGAGGTGACCTTTTATGATGTATAGGAGTTTTTTGGCCAAATTGATTTCCAAATAACTTTTGAAAGATTTATTTTTGAAATTGATTTGAATACCAAAAACATTTAAAGATGTCTTCTCTACCAATTTTGTTTTGACACTTTTCTCAAAATCCTTCTCAAACTCATTTTGGAGATAAAACTCATTTTAGCCAAAACTAAGAATCTAGTTTCTTCAAAGAAGAGCCAAAATGACATTTTCAATCAAACTCCATTTTTCTTGCAATGAAAGACTTGGATAACATATAAGGAACTTTCTAAAACTTGTTTCAAAGAGAAAATTTTGAAATTACTTTGATTTTCCAAAAAATTTGACTTATGTTGACTTGGGCATTTTGGAAAACTCTACTAGAACTTGAATTTGATTGGTTCAAAACTAAGGAGTAGTAGAGCACATGAGGAAGTACGATACTCCCCCTTAATGTGATAAGATCCATTTTCAACAAGAATAACCAAAGAGCAATAAATTCCAAGAATAAGACCAAGGTGCAAGGAAATATGCAATATGCACAAATAGCAACCATGGTGCATGATCTCAAGCAACATTTGAGAAATTTATGACATTTAACTCATTCCTCAATTTGCAAAAGCGGGTTTCATCAAGAGGTTTGGTAAAGATGTCGGCTAGTTGATCTTCGGTTCTTAGGTGGCTAATGACTATGTCACCCTTGGCAACATGGTATCTTAGGAAGTGATGACGAATGTCAATATGCTTGGTTCTAGAATGTTGGACCAGATTGTTTGCTATCTTTATGGCACTATCATTGTCATATAGGAGTGGCGTTTTGGTGAAAGATATACCATAGTCCAACAATGTTTGTTTCATCCAAAGCAATTGGGCACAACAACTACCCGCTGAAACATATTCCGTCTCAGCGGTAGAGAGGGCTACGAAGTTTTGTTTCTTGGATGACCATGACACAAGGGATCTACCAAGCATTTGGTAACTACCGGATGTGCTCTTTCTATCCACTTTGCAACCGGCATAATCCGAATCGGAATAGCCAACTAGCTTAAATTTAGCACCTTTTGGGTACCACAAGCCAATAGTTGAGGAATGCTTTAAATATCTTAGAATCCTTTTCACGGCCACTAAGTGACACTCCTTAGGAGCGGCTTGAAACCGTGCACACATGCAAACACTAAACATGATATCCGTCCTAGATGCTGTAAGGTAAAGCAAGCTACCTATCATGGAACGATAAAGCTTTAAATCTACCGGTTTACCTCCCTCATCAAGGTCGAGATGCCCGTTGGTTGCCATAGGTGTCTTGATGGGTTTTGCATCCTCCAAGCCAAACTTTTTGAGTAGATCCTTGGTGTACTTGGTTTGGCTCACAAACGTCCCATCCTTGAGTTGCTTGATTTGAAGTCCAAGGAAGAAGCTCAACTCTCCAATCATGGACATCTCAAATTCCTTGGACATCGTATCACCAAACTCCTTGCAAAACACTTCATTAGTAGAACCGAATATGATATCATCAACATAAATTTGGCAAATAAAGAAGTCATCACCAATGATTTTTGTGAAAAAAGTGGTGTCTACTTTTCGAATTTTGAAATCCTTTGACAAAAGAAAATCTCTCAATCTTTCATACCAAGCTCTAGGAGCTTGTGTTAAACCATAAAGAGCTTCTGAGAGTTTATAAACATGGTTAGGATTTTTAGGATCTTCAAAACCGGGAGGTTGTTCAACAAAGACAAGTTTGACAATTTTATCATTTAGAAAAGCACTTTTCACATCCATTTGAAAAAATTTTATATGAAAGCATGATGCAAATGCAAGAAGGATGCAAATGGCCTCAAGTCTTGCCACGGGAGCAAAAGTTTCACCGAAATCCAAACCTTCAACTTGTGTGAAACCTTGAGCAACCAATATTGACTTGTTTCTCACCACCAACCCATTCTCATCTTGTTTGTTCCTAAAAACCCACTTTGTCCCTATAACATTGTGGCCTCTAGGTCTTTCAACCAAAGTCCACACTTTATTTCTTGCAAAGTTGTTGAGCTTTTCTTGCATAGCATTAATCCAATCCGGACCACCAAGAGCTTCATCTACATGTTTGGGCTCAAGACAAGAAACAAACGAGTAATGTTCACAAATTGAAGTGACACGAGATTGAGTTTGGACACCCTTACTAATGTCACCCAAAACTTGGTCAATTGGGTGATCCTTGGAAAGAGTGGTGTGTATCCTTGATGGCATAGGTGGATCTTGTGCCTTGTCCTCCTCCACTTCAACTTGAGCTTGATTTGGCATAGCGGAAGTAGATGGCTCATCTTGAGTAGAGATGGATGACTTGTCTTCCACTTCAATAGGCTTGGTGTCTCCAATAGACATGTTCTTCATGGCTCTCATCAAGCCTTCATCACCTACATCATCCAAATTCTTGTGCCCCTCTTGGGAGCCATTAGTTTCATAAAATTGAATGTCAGTGGTTTCTTCCACAATACCTTTGCTTTTGTTGTAGACTTGGTATGCCTTGCTATTTGAGGCATAACCTGGAAGAAACCCTTCATCACACCGACTTTCAAATTTTGTTAGTCTAACACCCTTTTGGTAAATATAACACTTGCAACCAAAAACTCGAAAATAGGCAACATTTGGCTTCCTCCCAACAATTAGCTCAAAGGAAGTCTTTTTCAAGAAGCGATGCAAATAAAGCCTATTGGTTAAATGGCAAGCGGTGTTTATGGCTTCCGTCCAAAAGGAATCGGAAACACCATATTCATCAAGCATAGTCCTTGCCATCTCAATTAATGTATAATTTTTCCTCTCCACTACACCATTTTGTTGTGGTGAGTAGATAGCGAAAAGTTCATGCTTAATACCAAGATCATCACAAAAATCCTCGATATTGGTATTTCGGAAATCGGAACCATTGTCACTTCTAATTTTCACAAGAGTGCAACTAAATTCATTTTGGGCCCTTTTTGTAAATCTTTTTGAAAAGCTCCGCAACAATAGACTTATCATGCAAAAAGAACATCCAAGTATAGCGAGAATAGTCATCAACAATCACAAGACAATGACTATTACCACCAATGCTCTTATAGGTTGTTGGGCCAAACAAATCCATATGCAAGAGCTCCAATGGCCTAGATGTGGACATGATACTCTTAGAAGGATGAGAGCATGCAACTTACTTGCCGGCTTGACAAGCACTACAAAGTTTATGCTTCTCAAACTTCACATCTTTCAAGCCCACAACTAGATCATGTTTTGAAAGTTTGCTCAATTGATGCATACCAACATGGGCTAGCCTCCTATGCCAAAACCAACCCAATGTCGTAGACGACCCGGACCTCCCATTATATTTGCAAGATGAGGTGAAACGCTTCAGCTCATCTAACAAACATAATGAAAAATCCGACGTCCCGAGAGAGGGATATGTGAGACATTGCTGAGCCTTTAGCCTGCGAGTCAACTTTAGCCTGAGATGTGCCCGTCAAACCACTTGAAGGCGGCGACCAGATGTGTTACACATTCAGGAGACTTGGCGAAATTGGCTAAAGATCTACAACATCTCAAATATTCCTAACTCATACTCGTGTGAATCTAACTCCCAGGATGTGCACTAGATTCACACTTTCATCTCAAGCATGGATATACATAGCGAATACATGTAAGATGAAACGAATTTAAAGGATTACAACACATAAATAATTACATAGGCCGACCGGCCAAACAAATATAAATAAATCAGAGAACAGCGGAGGCTTGATTACCCACCCACAAGCACACCGACTAGGGGTTAACCCTGTTAAGTTCAATCCTAGAAGAAACAAATCGATAACCCACATATCTCAAAAGCTAAATCTAAGTCCTGCAATAAAATGGATATTCTAATAGCAAGTGTCAGTACATTATTTGAAATAATGTACTAGCAAGAGCACAGTCAAACCTAAGTACATGACAGCTCTACTTCAAAGGAACGCTAATAGTAGTTTCAATTTATGGCATAAAGCAGATTTTAGTTCGCAATCAATTTGCAACGTAATTTTAAGCAAGATATTTTCAGCAACACATAAATTGTCACTAAACATGGCATGGTTTTTAGTCATGAGTCGATAGATAATAATCCCTTACACACGTCGGGGAGTAAGGTAAATACATTGCTCAAGACATCATCATTTTTAGCACAAAATAGTTCATTTCAAGAATATTTCTGAAAAAAACAAAATTATACCCATAGCATATCATCATGTCGGTCATGACCGTGAGCACGGCTAATCGGTTAGTTTAATTAACTTTGCAGAGTTTGTATAGCTTTACACACATGATATGAACTTGTTTTGAGTTTGCAAGACTCTACCACACTCTTCATGTTGAGTGCGATCTAGAGGTTATAACGTAGTCTTTACACTACTTAGTCCCTAGACTTGCACCAGCATGATACGTGTTTCCTTCATCCTAGGTCATACTGGAATGATACGTCTGGGAGTAAGGTAAATACATTGCTCAAGATATCATCATTTTTAGCACAAAACAATTCATTTCAAGAATATTTAGGAAAAACACAAAATTATACCCACAGCATATCATCATGTCGATCATGACCATGAGCACGACTAATCGATTAGTTTAATTAACTCTGCAGAGTTTGTACAACTTTACCCACATGATATGAACACTTTAGTTTGTTTTGAGTTTGCAAGACTACCACACTCTTCGTGTTGAGTGCATCAGCACGATACATGTTTCCTCCATCCTAGGTCATACTAGAATAAGACCTAGAACCGTTAAGTGGCGGGCCTACGCCTTAACTTAACGCCGTGGTGGCGGACATGACAGAAACCCACCCACGTGGGACGATATCGTTGTGTTGGATAGACTGAGTCACCTAAACTACCACATCGGTGGTAAATAGGAAGTTCCTCTGAGTTATCTGAACTCATACATTTCGGCCTACCATAATGCAAGGCTAGGTGCTAAATAGATTACACAGCTAAGGCTATCCCATACTAGCACATGTGGATGTACGCTATACACAATGAATGACATGTAGTTCAGTCCTTAATCGACTCGGGCAAACACCCCCCTATCGGTATACGAATACATCAATCGCATACCACTTGCCACCCAAGTCTAAAATCACATTTTATTGAAATTTTATTTCACAAATATTCAGAGTTTCACCTCTGGTTCAAAATGTCCAAAAATTATTTTCAAATAAAACAATATTTAGTCCATAACCATGTCATAGTTTACTACTTGAGCAAGGCTAAGCATTCGCAAGACTTGTAAAGCATACATGGTATAGTCATCTGAGCACAATTAAAGTACTATAATTAGTACTAAGGTTCAAATCAGCAATGAATTAATTTTCAAAAGGGGTTCGTGCATTTTTAGGACATAGCTACAGATAATAGGTTTAGCCCAAAATACGCATGCAACTTTACAAACAAATCATTTAGCCCAAAAACATGGGATTCAAAGTGTTCAAAGGAAGGGCATTAACTTGCCTTGGTCTGGAGAAAAGTTAGCACATCATCCACTCCTCCGTTTACGCAATCATCTAAACAAAATATACGGTATGCAATTAAATACCGAAAACAGGCGAAAAATCCAAAATGCTCTAAAATGCATGACTTGTGCACATTGTGTAGGTACTGTTCTAAAATAAATTTAGGTGAAATAATTTTCAATTTATCTTATCCTATTTGGTAGTTATTGATTTTAGAAATTTCCTCGGGTCATAGCGGCATAGGGTTAGGTGAGGTTTAGGCAGTGTTTTCTATATTTGGATTTTTATTAATTTGACTTTACAAGGGCAAGGGAATTCATTTTCTAGCTATAACACAGTTGGTTTCATAATTTTTAGAGTTATTATTATTTTCTTAGGCCTATTACAATTTATAACGGGTTCTAGGCCTATAGTGTTCTATATATATGGCTTTAGGGTTTTGTGTCCAGAACTTGTTATTTCATGACCTAATTAAGTAAACTAGATATGTTTTTATTTATTACACTCTAGTTTTACAAGTTTAGATTTTATTTTATTTTACCTCGTACTTTGCAACTAGAGGTGTCCTTTGTTATAGTCTTTTTAACATACTAATCTAGATGTTGCTATAAGGGCTAGGTGCTCTAAATTTTAGTGAATGAGAATGGAACTATGGTTCCTCTGATCCAACATGTTCTATCCTAATTTGCTTAGCGCTAGGATTCAATTCATGTATGTACATATTCATATTCACATGGTGCTTAGCCTATTTAGGGGATTAACACCTAGGTTGTCTATTTAAGGTTTACCCTTCATGCTTAGTGTATGAGTTGTCGTATTTTATTTTACCTAATTGAGGTTCATTATTTGCTGGTCCTATAGAGATTTAGGTCTCTTCAAAAGGGTTAAAGATGAATTTTCTACAAATTGCGCAAGTGAAGGTGTGCCCTAGGTTGCCTACTCCTTATTTAAATAGTTAAGGGATCTTACTACACAGTGAGCACATATTTTTTATTTCATAATTTGAAAGTACATGTTTTGGTGATTCTACAGAATTTAAGTTTACTCAAAAAGGAGTTAGTATGAAATTTAAATAAATCTCTAAATTTCAGCTTACCAAAATCACCTCATTTTAATATTAATAATTTTAGGGGTATTTGGTACAAAGGAACTATATGTTTTTATTTTGTCCTAAATAGAGCGTATAAGTTGATGGACCTGTAGAATTTGAGTTTGTCCAAAAATAAGTGAAATTAAAGTTTCTACGTATTTTTAGAAGTTTGTGGTGGCTCTATGTGTGACTTCCTTTATTTAAATTTTTGAGACTAAATTTGCACTATAAGTGATAAGTTTTATAACTCTAAATTAAAGTTCATCTTCTTATTAGTTCACAGAAATTTGTCCCACTCCAAAATGTGTTGTAGCTTATTTTATATAGATTTTACAAGTTTAACAATTTTTCTGTTGAAGGAATAGTGTTGTGCCTATTTTCTTTTGAGATTTAAATCTAGAAAATCATTGGGGCCCATAGGTCAGTGGCTTGGCAATATGCAAAAAGGCCCCCGGAGTTCTTAGTAATAGAACCCGAGGTCCCTAGCACGTGGCAATTTGAAAGTTTCTTAAGAGCGCTCAAGTTTTAGTGTTTTTGCAAATAGATCCTCGACCCCACATGTAAGTCTAACATGTTTTGTATATAAGACCTCACAAGTTTTAAACTTTCTTAGCGCCAAATGGCGTGGGGTCCGCATGGCAGTGGCATGGCAAGAGAAGAAGCAGAGGCTGTGGCGGCCGGAGATCCTTCTCGACCTCGCTGGCGGCAAACGGCAGCGTTCCAGCGGGGATGACCAAAAGAGAAAAGGAAGAGGGTCCCATGGCAAACCTATCGGCGGTGGTTTCGAGTACTGTGGTGATCGGAGTAGCGCCGGCGGCGAGTGCAAGCGGTGGTCGGGTTCGGGCGATGTGTCCATCTAGTCTATGGATTGTTTTGTGACAAGGCAGCACATGCATGAGTGTCTCCTAGTGTCCAGGGTGCTTACCCGAAGTCACACGTGGGCTAGCGGAGCTCGGACGACGACGACAATGGAGGGGGTAGCCCGGTGGCGACGGAAATCTTTCGGGGTGAACGGCGGCGGCTCAATTCAGCCATCGAGAGGTCATGCAAGCATGGGCATGGTGTTAGATAGGTCCTAGAGATGCTCCACACACGAGGAATTGGACTGCGACTTACTGGTGTGGACGAATTTGAAGATGGAGTCCGACGGCGGTATTTGGCCGGACTTAGAGAAGATGATGGTGATTCTCGTATCTGCTGCATCTCTGGTTGGAAATATTGAGGGGGTTTTATGGTGATGGTGAGACGATGCTGGTGGCGCAATGGCTTGGCTGGCCTCGGTCCAGAATGGTCGGAACGATGACGAGGTCACGACGGCGTCGCGCAGAGCTCGTCCTAAGGCCGGTGATGACGCAGCGGTGTTCCTGTTGATCACCGGTCATGTTTTGAGTGCACCCACTATCTAGCATCCAAATTCCCATCCAAATTCCTCCTCTCGAAGCATCCAAATTCCATCCAATTATGCATATGAAGCTGATCCTACTTATCATCGATGCATGTCTCTTGGTGAAGTAGCATTGGCTTATCCCGACAGCCATTTATCGGTCGATGGGATCAAATTTTGGTTTGACCATTTTTACCACGGTTTCCCCAAGGAAGCCAGAATGTGGCATGTATATGAAGACAACAGTGTCTACGAGCTTCCTTATAATGTCGACCCAAACATGATTAACTCTAACGAGTACATCAGGAAAATATTTATATTGGCCATATCACCATGCATCCTCCCAACAAGTATATCGACTGGTCATAGCTCTCGGGTATCGTACAAGTTTTATCACCCATCGGTCACTACTCATTACCTTGGGTTCGGCTAAGTCCATATCAGCCTTTACTTTGTTGACCGTCCTTAACTGCCAAAATCCGACCGTCAATTCCTACGTAAACTGAACAAACGATGCACACCAACGTAGCGGTAGGGTTATTTACTAACTGAACAAACGATGCACACCAAGTGTTGCTGATTATTTGTATGCAGGTAAATAACACATCGAAATGAAGTGAAAGTATGCTTTCGTGGTGAAGAAATACAACTTCGACCAATCGACGCTCGCCACGTCAGCTTCCCGTGGATCGGAGGGTCCACAAGTCAGGTGAAACCAACTCAAAGTGGGGCCAAACATCCGGGAACCGCCTTAAGGGCCCACATGTAAGTGAAAGGCAGTGGATAAAGGAGCTGACCAGGGTTCGGCCCATCCCTGGTTCGGCCGAACCATGGCTGCCTCCTCTCCGCTCCACTGACCACGTGGCACACTTACAACCCTCCACAATGGCGGTTAGGCAGGTATGGCAGTTACAAACCGCCATTACAACCGTCATTGGAGGCTATTTAAGGAGGAAAGTTCACTTCAATCAACACAACTCAAGAAGATCAAAGCTCCACCCCAAAGGTGTAGTACTAGGTCTCTAGTGCTTAGAGGATATGTGTTAACGACCAAATTTGGTAAGCAAATCCCCGAGTTTGAAGCAAGGATTGAGACGGAATCAAGGGAGCGTGCGATTCTCAGAGACAGAGGTTGCGTTGGCTGAGTCCGAATCGGCTAAGGAGCTAGTTGGCTGAGTCTGAGTCGGGCAGGGTAGCCGATAGCCGATTCTGATTGGGAAAAGCAGATGAGACCGATCCCGAAAGGAAAGCTTAAAGATAATCATTGAATTCGGTTTTCAAGTACTTCAAAGATGTTGCCATCTATGGATAACATCCTGCAAAGGCAATTGTATCTTTAGTTTTGGGTATTTTGTATAGTTTTATTGTGTATCACGGTAGGGGACCCTGTCCCAGGATATTGTCGTATTTTGAATAGTAGATAAGATAGAAGTCGTGTCCTACAAGGACTTTGTTGTAATCGGGTATAAATATGGCCCGAGGGTTTGTAATCAAAGAATCGAATCAACCAATACAATCTCGGCGCATCGCCACCTTTTACTTTTACTTTGCAATCTCGACAAGTTCTTGCCTCGCATTGTGCTGCATCGGGTTCCGATCTCCAAGCAAGATAACTCCTTGTTACAAGTGGTTTGTGCTATCGGGGTTAGTGCTTCCATCGTCATGACACTCTATTCTTGTTTTTACAAATTACTTAAATTATCATATATGTCATATAATCTAGATCAATGTCTAGATCTAACCTAAAATCGGCTAGCGTCTTTTCGAGGATAACAGCCGACAAGGTTAGATCTTGGGGTTGATTTGGGTTATATGGCGTATCTACCATCTTGCAAGGTTTTCATTTGCCTATATAGATCTCATGCTTCTTTTTGTACTTAATGCTGCATCAACTTGATCTACTAAGTCGCTCTCAGAATCATATAGATCTATTCGGCTCAATGACTGCTATTAGAGATAGTATCGAGGTTTCAGTCGATCTTACCTGTTTTAGCCATCTTATATGTTTTATTACTGTTAAATGTGTTAAAGCCGTCTTTTATATTAAGATCTCACCCTAGTTAAATGTGTTAAACCTGGTATTAAATGTGTTAAACCTGGTATCAATATGTTAGGTCATCTTAACAACCGATTGATCCTTGCTTAGTATATTTAGCTTGGAATAATATCTTAGTATAAAATTGTATCAGAGTACTAGCCGATTCACATTAGATCTACGACATCAGCTAGACTATAAATATATATAATTATTATTCTAATGTACTTTTGGATATAAGTGATTTATACTGTCTCGATATACTACAGATCTATCCCAATCACTTCATCTAAATGTATTTTGGAATAACAATTGTATATTATGGATATATATAGCCGATCGAGTAGGATCTAACTTTAACCAAATTGCCTATTTCTTGTTTCTTGTTGGTTACAGGATCAAACCAACTGGCACGCCCTACACATCGAAGGCAATCCAATTTGGACCTACACTAGAGTTAAGCAGATCTCTCAGGCCAGTGCGTGGGAAAATTTCTCATTAACAATAGGGTAGAGAGTGAGGGGTAGCTCAGAGGAGTGCTAGGGATCTCGGCACCGACCTCTGACTTTGTACCTCGGCAGATGCTTCTTCTAATAAAGTAAGTCTTCACGATTTACTATGGTTGCATTACTTTACGTTAAGTGATTGTTTTACGCATTTACTTACGGGATCATCATCTATTGGTGGATGCTCTAGCTTAAGATCCCTCATAAAGACAGGTGTTCTTGGCCAAGACTAGAGTAGAAATCGATAACGTAGACATGATGTCTAGGCTAGAGTTTACCTTTGTTTGCCGCGTATTGCACAGGTTGTAGAGGTGGGTGGCCGGTGGTGACAGCCCTATCCGTCCTATGTAATCCTCCACGTTCAGGTATGTCGTAGAGCTTATGTAAGCCGGCACCCGAAGTAAGTAAAGAAAGTAAAGTGATTACCACCTATCTAGAGCCACAACCATAGAAATCCTCTCTATCCCTCCGCCTACCTATTCTTGGTGTTCTTGGATGAACTTGACCCTTAGATAATCCACAAACATTCCTCGTGAACTCGATACCCTTGAATACTCCCGGGTGAAGTGCTACAACGATATTCCGTGCGCTTACGGATTTTATCTGCGGTCATCAGAAATACCAACAAGTATTTCTAGCGCAGTATCCGGGGAATGGTTTCTGTTTTATCCTAGAGCCTAGGTCATCCTCGTATCTTTTATCTTTTTCTTATTTTATATTATGGAGCAACCAATCCAAAGTCTATCCGCTCCAAAGGGCGAGTTCTATGAGCCACCATCTTCTTCTGAGCCAATTCTTTCATCTGGCTATGAACTCCATCCAGGCTTTATAGCCATGGTTTGGGAGCAAACCTTCTCTGGGCACAATAGCGAAAACCCATACCACAACCTGCGAGAGTTTGAGCAATTGTGTTCGTGCTTGATGATTCTAGGCATGACACAAAAAACTTTGAAGTGGAAGTTGTTTCCCTTTATGCTTACCGAAAGAGCGATGCAATGGTACACTCTTACCGTAGAGAAAGAAAACGATGAGTGGGAGGAATTTAGAGATAGATTATATCTTGCTTTCTTCCCGCTAACCCATACCACATCGCTACGAGTAGAAGTTCTCAGCTTTCGATAGAGTGAGAAGGAGACTATAGGTGCGGCCGGGCTAGGTCCTTAACTCCAATAATATCCGGCCTTGACTTGTCTTTACCCGACCATGTGTTGTTACAACATTTTTGGTCAGGTCTTGGCAAGGATCTGCCCTATACCTTCACATCTCAGCCGACGTTTCTTTCTCGCATAAAACTTCGATGGAAGAAAGCTAAATTCTGAATCATATTTTAGAAAACACTTCCTTCAACGAAGAATATCATGAACCCCTGTCCGAAGAAGTCAAGGCAAGCGACGAGGACCATTCACAAGTCAAATCCGATCCTTTACCATATACATCTCAAGATCCAACTGTAGAATCCTCACCTGAATTAGAAACACTGAAGGAGGAACAAATTCAATCTTTAGAGTTTCCTTTCATATTCGAGGATGATCTTTTTGAAGATTATGGAAACACCTCAAATTTGTTTTGCAAAAAGAGACCGCCAGTTCCAGTTACTCCTCCTGTGCCTCTTGAGGATAAATTTCTTAGGAAGACCGCGAAGGGGTTAACATCCATTATGAGCCATGAGTGGTTGAAAGAGTGTGAGCTATCATCCGAAGCAATTCGGATTAATTCGCCTTCATCAACAATTCATTGTGACATAAGGGAAAGTCTGGTCGAGGTTCTCTACAATCCCATCGTTAGGGCAAATATCATTTCTAATTCCTTTGCGTTCGCACTTCTGGGTGATGAACCTTTGACCCCTATCGATAAAACTTTCAAAACTCCTTCTGGAGGTATTCTAGAAAGTGATGGGATTTTGCAAAACGTGACCATAAGGCACGAGAACCTTGAGGATTTCCTATGGATTCATGTGTTCGAAGCTCTAGACTTTGACATTCTGATCGGGCATCCATTTAAAAAGCTTTTCTTAGATGCACTGACACTAGGAGTCCTCAACATTAAACTCGGGAGAGAGGCATTTTCCATTCCTATTTCTAGAGCTATGAACACCATAGTCTAACCCTCTCCCGAGTATGAGTCTATCGACGAAGTTTTGGAGGTTTCTCCTTTTGAGCTCCTAGAATCCGTCCTTGCGAAAAAAGCTCACTTCTTTACTCAAGAAACAGACGATTCTGGAGACACAATCGAGCTCCCCAAGACTGAACCACCATCACGACCTCCAATAGAGCTAAAACCCCTACCATTTGGCCTCCGATACGCTTTTCTACATGGAGATACAGAATCCCCCGTCAATATAAGTGACAAGCTTTCTGACGAAGAAACTTCAAAACTTATCTCCATCTTAGAAAAGCATCGGTCTGTTCTAGGCTACTCAATCCAAGACCTCAAGGGAATAAGTCCCACTCTCTACACACGTCGCATCCCTACTGATCTAACTCTCACACCATCTAGGGAACATCAACGAAGGTTGAATAATGTGATGAGAGAAGTGGTGAAAAAAGAGGTCTTAAAACTCCTTCACGCTGGGATAATTTATCCGGTACCCTATAGTGAGTGGGTTAGCCCAGTTCAAGTAGTGCCAAAGAAGGGGAGTATGACGGTCATTGCAAATTCTCAAAATGAATTAATTCTGCAACAAACTGTCACGGGATGGAGAATGTGCATTGACTACTGGAATCTCAACAAGGCAACTAAGAAGGATCACTTTCCACTTCCTTTCATCGATGAGATGTTAGAGCGGCTTGCTAATCATTCCTTCTTCTATTTCCTTGATGGTTATTCTGGCTATCATAAAATTCCTATCCATCCTGACAACTAAAGTAAGACCACCTTCACACGCCTCTATGGAACATATGCCTATCGTAGGATGTCTTTCGAGTTGTGTAATGCACCCGCATCGTTCCAAAGGTGCATGAAGTCTATCTTCTCAGAGATGATTGAATAAATCATGAAAGTCTTCATGGACGATTTCTCTATCTATGGAAAAAATTTTGATCATTGTCTCGAGAATTTAGATATGGTCTTACAAAGGTGCAAGAAGGACATAGTACTTAATTGGGAGAAGTGCCATTTCATGGTCCATGAAGGAATAGTCCTTGGACACCTTGTGCCTGAAAGAGGGATAGAGGTGGACAAAGCCAAAATCAATATTATCGAAAAACTTCCACCTCCTATCAATATCAAGGGAATCCGCAGCTTCCTAGGTCATGTAGGGTTCTACCGACGATTCCTTAAGGATTTTTCTCAAATTGCTAGACCCCTCACAAACCTCTTAGATAAAGATGTCTTCTTTGACTTTGATGAGTGTCTGCGCTCCTTTAATATTCTTAAAGAAGCACTGAACTCTGCTCCTATAATTCAACCTCCCGACTGGTCGCTACCATTTGAAATAATGTGCGATGCTAGCGACTTTACAGTAGGAGCAGTCCTTGGCCAAACCAAGGATAAAAAGCACAATGCTATAGCCTATGCTAGCAAAACCTTAACAGGAGCTCAACTTAATTATGCTACCACTTAAAAAGAGCTTCTTGTTGTTGTTTTTGCTATCGATAAGTTTAGATCTTACTTAGTAGGAGCTAAGGTAATAATTTACACTGTTCATGCTGCCATGAAATACCTGCTCACTAAGAAAGATGCTAAACCTAGGCTAATAAGAGCATCTCCAACAGGTGTTGTATATCTCTATTAATCCCAATAATACATAATTTTACATAAAAACTAGTCTCCAATAAATTTTGCATAGGCTTTTTCATTTTTATTAACCCTTCATCCCGAATTTCTCGCTGGCTTCTTATAGCCAAGGGCACACAGAGTCGCTATTTTTATGAATCTATTGAAGGATGCCAACACAAATAGAAAACCAACTTTTACATAGGCTCTTCAAACAAAGATTATACATAATTTTTATACAACAATCTTTGGAGATGCTCTAAGATGGATTCGCTTACTCCAAGAAATTGACATTAAAATCAAGGATAAAAAGGGAGTAGAGAATTCGTAGCAGATCACTTGTCTCGTATGCACTATACTAACATGAAGGAGCTGCCAATCAATGACTTCCTACGAGACGATATGCTACTAAAAGTGACGGACTCTAGCCCTTGGTATGCGAACATAGTGAACTTTATAGTCACCGGATATGTCCCACAAGGGGGGAACAAAAAGAAGCTTATCTATGAGAGTCGTCGTCACCTTTGGGAGGAGCTTTACCTGTATAGGGTATATGTTGATGGATTGTTAAGGAGATGCATCCCAACAGCCGAAGCCACCCAAATCATCAAGAAATGCCATGCGGCCCCATATGAAGGACACTACGGTGCATTTTGAACACAGGCCAAATATATGGCAGAGTGGATTTTTTTGGCCAACAATGTATGAAGACACCAAAGAATTCATTCAAAGGTGCTAGAGATGCCAGAAACATGGAGGGATAAGTGCTCGCGATGCAATGCCCCATTGCATACAATATTCAAGTGGAACTTTTTGATGTATGGGGTATTGATTTCATGGGACCTTTTTCCTAGATCCTATGATTTCGAGTACATCTTGGTGGCCGTTGATTACGTATCCAAGTGGGTAGAAGCTATGCCATGCAGAGCTGTTGATTCCAAGCATGCCCGAGAGATGTTTCATGAAATCATCTTTCTGTGGTTCGGAACACCAAGGATGGTCATAAGTGACGGAGGGTCTCATTTCATCGATAAGATCTTCCGAAACTTCTTGAAGGAGCTTAGAGCCCAACACAATATAGCCACTCCATACCACCCCCAAACAAGCGGTCAAGCTGAAACATCGAACAAACAAATCAAAAATATTTTGCAGAAGACTATTCAAGAAATGGGGAAAATCAGGGAAGTGGAAACTACCCGATGCACTATGGCCATATCGGACTGCATACAAGACGCCACTCGGCATGTCACCCTATCAACTCGTATACCATTTACCTATCGAGTTGGAACATAGGGCATACTGGGCTATCTGGAAATGGAACATGGACTTTAATCAAGCCGAAGCCCGGAGGAAGATGCAACTCTCCGAGCTAGAGGAATGTAGAGATAAATCTTATCGCAATGCCATGATCTATAAGGAAAGAACAAAAAGATGGCATGATAAGTGGATCAAGCCAAAGGGATTCAAACCTGGGGACAAAGTTTTGTTATTCAACTCGAGAGTCAAGCTATTTGGTCATGAATAACTCTCGAGTAAATGGGAAGGACCGTTCACCGTCATCAACACATCATTGCACGGAGCAATCACACTCCAAAATGACGAAGGTAACATCTTTAAGGTAAATGGTCATCGTTTAAAAGTTTTTCTTGATCCTGTTAAAAATCTAGAGAAGGAGGTAGATGCTATTGAATTGTTTTATTTAGATGCTTTGCCTGAGTTCTCGTAGATTTTCTTTTAGCTAGACTAGTATTTTCTTGTTCCCCTTAGTTTATTCCTTCCCTCATAAAAAATTGGAGCAAATTGGACCACCTCAAGCGCACCTCCACTCCATTTTTCCCTCAAAAATCCACCTATCTTCCCTCTCAAATTTGGCCTAATCCAAGGATTTTGGGGGTAGTTAGAAAAGGTTTTTCCTTTTAATCCCCATCTAATCTATTCTCCTCCATTCATCCAAATTCCACCCAATCTCCATCTAGCCAAACCCTAGACACCTCCTCCAATGGCTGGCAAAGGGCTAATCCCATTCACTTCCTGCACCTCAACTTTTGATCTCGACGGGAAGCCCACTTCGGTGAACCGCCTCGTCGATCTTGGCCACTATATCCTTGAGGAAGTCCGAACTATTGAAGTGGAGCCCCTAGCCATCATGCCACCTGACAGCCATGACGGGAGGCCAATTGGCCCCGGCTGGGGTTCGACCGAACCCTAGTTTGGCCTAATCAGGGCTAGCCAGCCTCGGCCCAAGTTCAAGCGCGCGGACTCCTTCACCAAGGAGGTCACAGAGAGGGCAGTCTCGCATGGCCAGCCCCTACCAGCGACATGTTCTAGCGGCACCATGACCCAAACGGCTAGTGAAAACTCATCTCTTCCATGGAGGCGATACTCTTAGTCTGTCCTCTCAACTGGCGAATCACTGCGCCAGTGCGGTGGCATGCAAATTAGAAGAAGGCAGCCACCCAGGCCCATCGTCCTTCTCTTTGGATAGCCCGCCTTTCCAATAGCGTTTCCATGTCCACAGGGTGCGCACCCTGATGGGCTATGGGAAGGTGTTGAAACCGGCTCTCATTCCGGAGAAGAAGCAGCCAACGGAGTCCATTGACTCCTCGCCGACTACCGATAGGGTGAGGCGCCACATTTCGCCACCTCCAATCCATCAGGTGGCATGAATTTTTTAGAGCAACGGGAAGAAATCCCCCATGGAGCCCTCATACGTGCAGTTAGCCTAAACTACAAAAGATCTACAAGCTGAAAATAGGAGGCTACGTGACCTAGTTGCGGAGGGCGGCATTGAAATCACCGATCTAAAGGACGATTTTAATACCCTCCAATGCAACCTTTGTTGTAAAGTTAAGCGACTTTTTAAGTCCGTAGGGAAGGATGACCTCTATCATACTCCATCTCCTTAAAGACCTTCCCTAGTTATCTTAGTGATCTTAGTTTTCAGCCGCCTTAGTTTATTTAATTTTCAATTTCATTTCCCTTCATTGTAAGCGCATTGATTAAATTGAATAAAATAAAGTTCTCCGGTTTGTCACATCGGTAGAATTATTTTTGTCTCCACTTGTGTTTTGTTCGAATAAAGTTGCAGGTACAAGAATAAGTGTGGGGGAGTCCCTCGGTTTGACAAGCAAAATCTCTCAAACCACCACCACATTGTTGCACATTTTGGCACAGGATAATACAAGTAAACATAGCGAGATTGGAATGTACTGTGGTTCGGCCGAACTATGGTTTGACCGATCCAGGGTAGGCCCCACTCATCATCACCCTCTCCTGTTGCGCAGGTTTGCAATCCTAACCCTCTAGTACCCTGTTTATTAATTTGTATCTTCTAGCACTATGAGCATGAACATAAAAGATAATAATCTGTCCATGGAAACATGATATATTTTGGTTGGCTCACGTACATTTTATTCCAATGACATTCACTTGTAATCTGTGAAATCAAATATTTAGGGAAAGCATGTTATCCGAGTAATTGATTAATGAGATATAGTCTGGTAATAAGAAACTTTGTTTCATGCTGCATAAAATGCTTAGTTGTTTATTTTGAAAAATTCAGAAACCATAACTTTGCAACTCCTCAATGATGTTTTATTTCCACCATAGTCATATGTTGATTCTCATGATTAAACCTTATACATATGCTACTTGCAGTCATTTTGAGTTTAGTCAAATAGTTGGACCCTCATTAGAATCTTTTCATGTTTTCATTGATCAAAGTCTTGTGCATATCCACCATATAAAATTTGCTCAAACTCTACATTAGAGGTTTAGCCAAAAAATATTCCATTTCTCAACCATATGCAAATTTATACTATGGGAGTTTGCATCCACCTTTAGTCAACCACAAAATAAAGACTCCAATTATTCATGATCATCGTTCCTCCTATCCATGCCAAATGAGATATGAGCTATAAGAACAAATACAAAGTGATAGTAAAAAGATCATGATGCTCACAAAAAGAAGAAACAAATCTTCTCGAGTAGAATGATAAAAAGGTATGTATTCATAGCCATGTTCTATAAAATAAAAAGAACGGAATCACCAACCCAATTATTTTCCTTTTTCCAATTCTCCACACATATATCCCTTTCCACATATATATGCACAAGCTTGATCATGATTACATGACTAGTATTATTCTTGGATCTTCTGTTTGACTTTACAAAATATTTGATGCAAGTATGCCTCATGATTTTCCCTACCTTGAGCTTCACATAAGCCTTATTAGAATTAGGAGAAAATTTGGCAAAAATTGCCTTGGTGAGGAATTAAACACATGGAGTTACACCAGAGAATCAACAGAGGAGTAAAGTTATGTTTTTTCTTTTTGAAAACCTCTTGAAAACCCCCAAGTTATTTAAGGAGAAGAAATAAAAGTAACTTAAACATAGACTGTTCCATCTTCAGTAACTTAGGATATCATGGTAGACACATCTAGATTCACAAATATGGGTACGTCTAGAAATAACTTGTATGTTACCATTGTACCAAAATTAATCATGATCCACCTTAGTATTCAACCTTTACTCGAGGACGACCAAGGGCTATGTGTGGGGGAGTTTGTTGATGGTCCTTAACTGCCAAAATCTGACCATCAATTCCTGCATGAACTGAACAAATGATGCACACCAACGTAGCAGTACGAACGTAGCAGTACGGTTATTTACTAACTCTTTTCATGAGTGTTGGTGATTATTTGTATGCAGGTAAATAACAGATCGAAATGAAGTGAAAGTATGCTTTTGTGGCGAAGAAATACAACTCCGACCAATCGACGCTCGCCACGTCAGCTTCCCGTGGATCGGAGGGTCCACGAGTCAAGTGAAACCAACTCAAAGTGGTGTAAAATCAAAGTGTGTTTGATTCTTCATTGGTGATGAACAATTGGCATCTGTGATTATTGATCGGGCTTGTACTGCCGGTCTGACCGGAGGACCTTCTGTGGTCAGACCGGGTGGGTTTCACCAGTCAGACCACTCGACACAGTCCGACTGCAGGCCGATTTGGTTTCAGTTTCGGTTTTGTGTTGTTCCCTTGTTTGTTTATGGAAGATTCATGTTTCTATGCACATGTATGGTTGTTTATGCTGACAATGAGTCAAGTTGGAGATAGCTTGTGCTCGGATATGGTTTCTTTCTTTAATTATGTGCAGGTAATCTTTACGCCTCGGGAAAGTGTCGCCGGTAATCGAGTTGGAGTCAACTTGGAGATAAGGTGCCGTCCAAGATGGAGATTATGCATGATACTTAAGGGTAGAGATCAGTGCATGTAATTGGTGAAATTTCCATATGGCATACGATGGAGATATTGAGTGCGTATGGAATATGATGTTTTCAAGATTGGAAAGACCGAGATTGCGACGGTTGATTTATGTCAAGTTTGTACTTGTATGGGAAGGTTTCATCGAGGTTTAGGCCTTTCTATATGAGTTGGATTCGTGGCTTTTGGCTGCGTGTCTTGTGTATAAATAGTGAGGGGAGGCGTGGCCTATTTGTATCGAGTTTTAGAGAGTTTAGAGTTGAGATAAATTTAGGGTTTCCAGGTTTGCTCGAAATTTTGTGATGAGGGTTGTTGCTGCGCTTTGTAAACACAAGAGAGATCCAATAAAGTTCAATATACTTTTGAGAGATCTTTGTGTTGTGTTTTCATCGGGTGCGGCGGTCTAAGTGGCTGTTAGACCGGTGGCGTCCAACCAGTCAGACCGTGCGGATCATTGCGGTTGGACCGGTGCTCATCGTCTCTGCACGGTGATCGGCTACTTCAGGAGAATCGGCTAAGTCCAGGAGATCGGCTACATGGTCGGTCAGACCGACGCTATACAGGTGATCAAACCAGCAGGTTCACGCGGTCAAACCGGTGCAACACTGCCGGTCAGACCGTACGCCATCGAGTTGTGAGGGTAAGTCTGATTTCCACTGAGATTTGTTTCTGGGTGTACCAACCATTCACCCCCTCTGGTTTGCTTAGTTTGGGAGTTTGATCCTACAAGTGGTATCAGAGCCTCGTTTTCCTCTTTGGATTTTTATCGATCTAAAGTTTTTTTCACCATGTCTGATAGATTTTCCACTAAGACGCATGTTTTCGATGGAACCGATTTTGCTTATTGGTGTAGCAAGATGCAATCTTACATCATCGCTCAAGACTATGATGTGTGGCAAAAGGTTGCTATTCCTTATGAGATCCCTGAGGTTATTAATACTGAGGCTTTGAAAACTGAATTTAATAACAATTGCAAAGCTCGTAATATTTTATTGAATGGGATTTCTCGTTCGGATTTTGATTATGTTTCGCATCTTCAAACTGCAAACGAGATTTGGATTACTTTGAGAAATTTTCATCAAGGAACTACGAATATAAAGAACTTCGTGAGATCTTTTCAAAAAGGAATACATAAAATTTGAGATGAAACCGCGAAGCTTTGGATGACTATCTTGGTAGGTTTAATAAAATTTTGAGTAATCTTAGATCTGTTGATTGTTCTTATGACACAAATTATTCACAATCTGAGATTTCTCGTCACTTTTTGAATGGTCTCGACATGTCTATTTGGGAGATGAAAGTTACTTCAATTCAAGAATCTGTAAATATGGCTACTTTGACTTTGGATTCTCTTTATACTAATCTCAAAACTCATGAGATGAATATTCTTTCTTGGAAAATTTATTCCAAGTCAAGTGCTTTGGTTTCTTCTTCTTCAACTTCTTTTGATTATGCTTCTTCATCAACTCCTAGTGCTCTTGCTTTAATTAATGCCATGTCCGATGAACAACTCGAGCAATTCGAGGAGGAGGATTTGTCTTTGGCTGCTAACAAACTTTCTCGAGCTATGAACAAAGTCAGGTTCAGGAAATGAGGAGGACCAGCTCGGTGTTTTGAATGCGGCACTTTGGATCACATTCGCTCCAACTGCCCCAAGCTTGGGAGAAGCAAGAAGGAGGACAAGAACGAGGAGAAGGCGAAGGACGACAAGCCCAAGGGGAAGCGCTCAAAGGAGATGATCAAGAAGGTGCTTGAGCCAAGTCTATCCCGCTTTTGAACCACTAAGCGACATAGATTTCGATAGCGAGGAAGAGAAGGGCAAGAGCATCTCCGGCATTTGCCTCATGACGCATGGAGATGAAGATTCTGAAGATGAAGACAATGAGGTAAGCTCACTTGAGGAAGCAATTCTTGTTTTAAGTGCTAAAAATAAAAAATGTGAAAAGATGTGTCGAAACTCGGTTTCGGCAATAGAAAATTGGGGGTGCAGTCAAGATCGCCAAGCACAATGGGTTAGGTGGAAAACAAGGTTTAGACAGGTTCAGGCCCTCTCGTGAGGTAATACCCTACTCCTATTTCGGGGATTCGATCCGCCGAGTGTTGATTGATCTCAAGATCTGTTGTTCCTAAAGTCGATAGCTCTTGCTAATGAATCTGATCTAACCTCTGATATCCCTCAAGGAACGCCCCTTATCCCCCTTATATAGTCTTGGGAGGCGGGCTTACAAATCGGAAACCCTATCTTACTCTTAGTCGGTTTCCTCAATCTTACCAAACCGTGACTATGAGTCGTTGCCTTATCTAACCGGCAACGTAATACCCAAGTCATAGTTGGTTTACATATTTGGAAGGCGCAACCTATCCCTATCTCCAGTCGAATAAGCTTGCCATGTGGATATCCGATTGCCACAATCTCCACAGTAGCCCCCGAGTCCTTTGCAGTCGACGAGAAAACTCAGCCTCGAACCAAAGTAGCACGCAGCCAAACAACTCTTTGGCCGAATGCTTCTGGCACCGAGTGATTCCATCACCTCTGCCTGAATCTCCCGAGTGGCTCCAAAGACTGTGAAGGGCTGGAAAATATCCAAAAAATAAACACCTAGGTGCATCTCTTGATGCACCTAATTAGGTGTACCCCCGACTGTGTGGTTAGTCAAAAACAAACTAAACATATAGTCAAGAACTATATAAAAATCATTCTTATATAGACGCTTAGCTCAAGCTAAAGCAATCAAAAAAAATCTCATCACTCGGCAAGCTCATGCTTACCCGAATGAACTTGCCCGAGTTATCTCAGAACAAGCAGTTCAATCAACCCTCATGGGTGAAAAGCACTCGGTAATCTCATGTTTATCCAAGTGGATCTATCCGAGCCATCTCGGAACAATCATTTTAATAATCTCTTATGGGTAAACAAATTTTTCAGTCATCTGAAAAATACGACCAAAATATTAAATAGCTCCTGCCATAATATTGGTCTCAATCTAAAAAAGATCTTCATCAAGGTGGAAAGATAGCATTGATATAATCATTTAATCAAATGCTTAAGAACCAAACAGTCCCTGTCATCAAGGGAGCTATGAAAAGCTTCACTGTTTGTCAGCTTTCAAATTGCATTGTGCCAACTTCTCATGAAGCTATGCAAACCGCGGTATGAAAAGATTTCCAAAGGTACGGGGCACTCGGACACGTGCATATTGCCAAAGCAAATCTGCTTAAGTTCATCCACTTAAGTCCCTAAGGACACGTGTCAGGTCACACCTTAGCTGGGCCGCAAGTTTCTCATGGGCTCGACCCAATTGCGAGAAAACCTAACGCCACCCTCAAATCTCTTACAAAGCCTCGAGGTCATCCCCGCCACTTCGTCTTCCCAGAAAAAATTCCCCAATCACAACACTGTTCATCAGCTTGCAGCGGAGAACCCTAAGCTCTTGTGCACACCCAATCCACCGATCCAGAAGCTCGTGCTTCGTCACCAGCTAGCCTCCGCATCCATCTTCATAGATCCCCAGCCCAAATCTCCATCCTTCAAGCCAGATCCACTCCCCCACAAACCACTCTCATGGCAGGAGAGAAGAAGATCCCTTTCGAGCAATGGGCTACCTCGGATGTCAGGGAGTCCACCCTCAAGGAAATGGTGAAGCACGGAGTTATCCCTCCTAAGGAGATCGCGAGCTGGCGCCCGACGGCCGGTGAGGAGTTCCCCACTCCGAACACTGGTGAGCTCGTCGTCTTCACTTCTTTCTTCTATTGCGGTTTCGGCCTCCCTACCTCTGAATTCTTTAGGGGGCTTCTTGACTACTATGGTCTTCAGCTTTATCATTTGAACCCAAACTCCATGCTCCACATAGCCCTTTTCATCCATGTGTGCGAAGCTTTCCTTGGCATCCTCCCCCACTTTCAACTCTTCCGACGCATGTTCTATCTTATGCCGCATCCGAACAAAGACCAGCCCTGCGCCATTGGTGGGGCGGGCTTCCAACTCCGCGGATCTCTCTGCAAAGAGTACTTTTCTCTCCCCTTGAAATCCTCCAACAAGGGCTGGCATGCGAGCTGGTTCTATATCGCCAACCTTGAACCCAGCCTACCAAACTTCGTTGGCCTTCCCCCTGTGCCTAGGCCCAACTGGAGCACCGTGCCAGTGGCCCAAGATTGGGATGAAGCCAACAGGCTGCTAGCGAAGATCTTGGAGATGAAGGAGAAAGGTCTTCGGGTCGAGCAGGTCACTCGGCACTTCATCAGGAGCCGACTGGCTCCGATCAAGGAGCGATCCAAGCCAGCTTTTGAGTACGAGGGCAAGAGGGACCCCAATCGGGAAGACCGCCACTCCCTCAGCTTCGAGATCTTGAAGATTCGCATGTACAAGGTCTTCTCGACTAGAATTGCATTCGAACACAGCCTCATGCTGCCAGTCCTCCCATACAGTCTATATCGCCCTCCTCCTCCGGTAAGCCGACTTAACTCTTTCATTGCCTTGCAATCTTGATGTCACACTTCTCAGTGTTGTAAGAATCTTTCTCGCAGGAAAATGCCTCCATCATTTCAAAGCCAAATAAAATACATCATGAGGATGCGCCGGCTCGGCCTGCCAAGAAGCCAGCCGGTAGCGTGAAGATCCAGAGCGATCCAGCCGGGAAGAAGGCGGCCCCGAGTGAAGACATCAGTAAGCAGGCGAGCAAGAGGAGGCTGATCATTGATGACTCGGATGACGATGTCCCCGCTCCTCAAGCCGATGTGACCCCTCCAAGGCCGTCACCGAAGAGAGCGCCCAAGATCCGCCGATCGACCAGGTACGCCTTACGACTGAAATCAAGCTCTTTGTTAAGAATTTCTTCATCTTCATCCCGATTACTCCTGTCCTTGTTTTTCAGGAGGCCTCAAAACATTGATCCCACGGGGAAAGTGAGGGCCCAACACCAGCTGCAACGACCGAGGTATCAAAGCCTGTGGAGCCAAAACCCGGAGCCCTCTCCGAGCGAGAGTGCTCCGAGTGAGAGGCCCTCACCTCCCAGTGAGGATACCCCAAGGAAAGAGCCCCCGACCGCCAGCCGAGATTTCCTGACTGAGAACCAGTCGGCCACAGAAGAGCCCCCGGCCACTACTCAAAAAGCCCCGACCGAAAACCAGTCGGGCGAGAGCCAAGAAAGGAAAAGCAGCCGAGAAGTGCCATTTAAAGATTCGGCCACCGAAACCGGTAAGTCTTGAATCAATCTCTAGCTTTTAATCTCGGGTTTAATCTTTCTGTATCTTTCTCTGCTCCTTCTGATCCATTCAGCCAAAGTGGAAGAAATTTCCAGGTTGCAGTTCTCTGAAACCTGGGTTTCTCCGATCAGAATTGAGTGGCGGGATTTCGAAGGCCAGAAACAAGGCATCATCTTGAACAAACAAATGGAAAATGAAGAAAGAGATGAGCTTGTGGACAGCCTGAATGAAGCGACTCGGCTATTAAATGTAAGTCCTCATCCTTTTCTGTTGTAGCTTCATCATCTCTTTTCAGTCGACCAACTTCAGAACTCGCATGCAGAGGGTATACTGCCAATCAATGGCTAAGTCCGATGCACTCGAGAAGTTGGTCCCACACCTGAACTCTCTGGAGAACATCCAGCAAGAGCTTAAGACCACTCGAGAGGCCCGCATCGAGGGAAGCAGCCGTAAGGAGAGAGATAGCCGCACTTCGGGAGGAGAACCTCGACCTCCGGGGTTCAGTCGGGAGTAAGCTTAGCCCTCTCGATCTCTTTATGTCTTCAATTGTAGCCTGTGTTGATCTTGATCATTGATAACTTTTCTTGTTGTAGAGAACTCGTCAGAGGTCCACTTGCTTCAGGCCCGGCTGGATGAAGCCAACATCACCAAGGCCGAGTTGGAGACCGAGTTTGAAGGTGAGTTCTTTCAAAGCCACGTCTTTCGTTTTGCTTCATCTTAGGGTATTTTGTGTGATCGTATCTTCGGCAGCTTACAAGATTAAGACCCGAGCTCAGTACGACATCTTGATTGAGAGGGTCAAAAAAGCTGAGAGCATTAGGGAGGATGTTGCTAACGCGGCGACGCCGGTGTTGTTGTCGCTGTTCCATAACGGACTCGGGACCAACTCGTTGGACCCGGTCGAGATCTTCGACAAGCTTCGGAGGGCCCCTGATCAATATCTGGCAAACATTTTCGAAGCAGCCGTCATGGGAGCGGGCTTTGCCCTTGTGCAAACCAAGTCGCTCTACCCCCGGGTAGATGTTGATTCAATTGGGGAAGGGTTCGCCGACGGTACTTCAGACGAGCAGGCCCTGGACTTGATTAGTGAGGCACAGGAATCGGCCAAAAAGGTGGCCGCCGATGTAGTGAATCACTTTCGACCTTGATTGTCTTGTGAACATTGTATGCAATTTTCTGATGTAGACTTGTAAATATTCACCTTATTTATGTTAATGCCTTGATCCAAGTTTTTATGTAAAATTTCTTAAGTAATTTTTATCCGACTGTCACCAAGCCTAAGCTTGATTAGGTCATCAAAAAAATTCTCAGTCCTGATACGTTGAACTCGAACCAAGGAATATTAAACAATGATAAACCGAATATGCATAAGTTGCTGAAGAAAACTATGCTTTATTGACATATGTACAACCCCTGACTGCTAACTTAACAAGTCATCTTGCTTGAGTTTGGCAGTCAAGAAGAGCATGAAACTTAAGGCAATTTAAGCGTAGTATCGTCGAAGATGTTCTATGTTCCAGGAGTTCTCCACCATGGATCCGTCTTCACGTTTTAGTCGATATGCACCTGGCCGAGTCACCTCAGCGATTATATATGGTCCTTCCCATAGGGGAGATAACTTGTGATGGTCCTTGGTCGTCTGAATCTTGCGTAGAACCAGATCGCCAACGATAAAAGCTCGTGCTTGAACGTTGCGACTATGGTATCGTCTGAGCCCTTGAAGATATTTTGCCGACTGGATGAGGGCTGCCACACGGGCCTCTTCCAGTCGGATGAGGTCATCCACTTGGTCTGGGTCGTAGCGTTCATCGTTGAAGCTACGGACACGGAGGGATTCGTACTCCATCTCGTTTGGCAACATGGCTTCTACGCCATAGACCAAAAAGAAAGGAGTTTGGCCGCTAGCCCGACTGGGCGTGGTCCGCAGAGACCATAGAACCGAGGGGAGCTCTTGAACCCACTTGCCGGCATAAGGACTTAGGCGATCAAACACGCGGGCCTTGATGCCTTGAAGAACCATGCCGTTGGCACTCAACTTGTCCATTGCTTTTGGGATGTGCAACCAACGCATAGCAGATTTTGATCCCAAAGTCTTCGCAGAATTCCTTGAAGATGCCTCCAGTGAATTGAGTCCCATTATCGGTTATAATTCTGTTTGGGACGCCGAACTGGTGCACGATGTTGAGGATGAAGTCTCGTGCCTTGTCAGCAGTGATTGTAGCAACAGGCTTAGCCTCGATCCACTTGGAAAATTTGTCAATTGCGACGAATAGGTGTGTGAATCCTCCTGCAGCCTTCTTGAAAGGGCCGACCATGTCTAAGCCCCATACCGCAAACGGCCAGGATAATGGAATTGTTTGTAGCTCTTGGGCTGGGACATGGCTCTGCCGGGCGAAGAACTAGCAACCTTCACAAGTTCGTACCGCTTTGTCAGCGTCGGAGACCGCCGTGAGCCGAAACCTTGTCTGTAGGCTTTGCCCACCAAGGTGCGTGTTGCCGCGTGGCTTTCGCATATGTCCAAGTGGATGTCTTGGAGTAGCTGTCGTCCTTCCTCAGGTGTGATGCACCTCATCAGGACTCCGGAGGGACTTCTCTTGTATAAATCGGAGTCAACCATGACATAAGCCTGACAATGACGTCGGACATGTTCTGCCTCATCCCGGTCTTCCAGCAGCTCTTGCTGAGTTAAAAATTTGATGAGTGGTGTCCTCCAGTCGGCGTCGATCATGGCAGCTTTGTATACAGTTTGCTCATTGGGAGTTGGTTTGGCTGCAACAGTTGGTTCATAGAGATGCTCTACAAAAACGTCTGTTGGAGCGGCTTCTCGCTTGGACCCGAACTGCGCCAGCTCGTCAGCTGCCTCGTTATTATGTCTTAGGACATGGGATAGTTCCAGTCCGTCAAACCTGTCTTCAACTTTGCGAACTTCTTTCCGGTAGGCCTCCATGGTGTCGTTTGGACAGGACCAGTCCTTCATCACTTGGCTCACAACCAGCTGGGAATCCCCTTTCACGACGAGCCGACGTATCCCGAGTGAAACTGCGAGCCGCAGTCCATGTAGCCGGGCTTCGTACTCGGTGACGTTGTGTGAGGCGGAGAAGTGAAGGTGGAGAACATATCTTAGCCTTTCCCCAGTGGGGGAGATCAGCACGACTCCTGCTCCCAAGCCGGTGATCCTCTTGGATCCGTCGAAGTGCATGGTCCAGTATTGAAGGTCTTCCCGAGGTACGTCTTCTTGTTGTTCGGTCCACTCGACCAAGAAGTCCGCCAGGGCTTGTGACTTCAGAGATGTCCTCACCTTGAAAGTTAAGTCCAGCGGCATCAGTTCCAGGGCCTACTTCGCGATACGCCTAGTCGCCTCTCGGTTGTGGATGACATCGCCGAGTGGAAAGGAAGTGATACCGGTGACCGAGTGACCCTGAAAGTAGTGTGCCAATTTCCTCGCGGTTATCAGAACACCATATAGCAGTTTTTGTACCTGAGGGTAGCGAATTTTGGCTCCTGCCAGCACTTCGCTGACGAAGTAGATCGACCTCTAAATCTTCTGGACCCGCCCTTCTTCTTCGCGCTCGACCACGAGAATCGTACTAACCACTTGGTGAGTGGCTGAAACATACAGTAGCAGGGGCTCTTGGGCCTGGGGTGAGGCTAGGATGGGCGGCGTTGTGAGGAACTCTTTAAAATCTTCAAAGGCCTTATGGGCTTCCGGAGTCCACTAGAAGTCATCCGTTTTCTTTAACAACCTGAAGAAAGGCATGCCTCTTTTGCCAAGTCGAGAGATGAATCGGCATAGTGCCGCCATGCAGCCAGTAAGCTTTTGGACGTCCTTCGGTTACTTGGGGGCTTCATGCTCAGGATCGCGTTGATTTTTTTCTGGGTTAGCTTCAATGCCATGATGTGACACCATGAAGCCAAGCAGTTTGCCCAACGGCACGCCGAACGTGCACTTCTCCGGGTTCAACTTTATTCTGAAGGCCCGAATGTTCACAAAGGTTTCTTCTAGGTCGGCAATTAGGTCTTCTTTCTGCTTGGTCTTGTTGACGACATCGTCGACGTAAGCTTCCACGTTCTTCCCAATCTGCGTCTAAAAACATCTCTGGATCATGCGTTGGTATGTGGCTCTGGCGTTCTTCAGGCCGAAAGGCATCATGATGTAGCAGTAGGCTCCAAACGGCGTGATGAACGATGTTTTCAGGCAGTCGGATTCCTTCAAGGTGATTTGATGGTAGCCCGAGTAACAATCCAGAAAACTTAAGAGTTGGCAGTCGGCTGTTGAGTCCACGACTTGGTCGATGCGAGGTAGTCCGAACGGATCTTTAGGGCAGGTTTTGTTGAGGTCGGTGTAGTCAACGCACATGCGCCATTGCCCAGTCTTCTTTCGGACCATAACCGGGTTAGCCAACCAGTGGGGATGCAAAACTTCCTTGATAAAACCGGCGGCTAAGAGCTTTGTGAGCTCTTCCTTGATGGCATCTTTTCGATCCTATGCGAACCTATGTAATCATTGTTTAATTGGTTTTGCGTCATCTTTGATGTGTAAAGAGTGCTCGATCACCTCCCTAGGAATTCCAGGCATATCAGATGGTTTCCAAGAAAAAACATCTTTATTATTTTGGAGGAAGGTGACGAGCGCGCTTTCCTATTTAGGATCTAGTTCAGCGCCGATTACAGCGGTTTTTGAGGGATCCGATGGATCAAGGGAGATCTTCTTAGTTTTGGCGTCGCCGGTTCCCGATTTGGCTATCTTCTTCGCGGGGATTTCACCCTCTGCCGAAGTCGATGCGGCCAATCGGATTTCTTGCTGGCCACGTGATCTCTTACGAGATTGGGCCATGTCGCAACTCTTCTTGTCGCAGGTGAAGGCTTGCTTTACGTCGCTGCGTAAGGTGATGACGCCGTTTGGACCCGGCATCTTCATGCAGAGGTAGGTATAGTGCGGTATCGCCATGAACTTGGGCGAGTGCAGGCCTTTCAATGATCGCGTGGTAGGCCGTCTCGAAGTCAGCTACCTCGAAGGTGATATTCTCCGTCCGGAAATTCTCTCGAACTCCGAAGGTGACTGGAAGGGCGATGTGCCCGAGTGGCGTAGATGACAGCCCCGGGATAACTCCATGGAAGGGGGCTGAGCTTGCCTTCAGTTTGGCTCTTGGGATAACCCCATCGATGAGGACGCTCTTGAGCTTGATGTTGCGGACCACCGGGTCTTAACACCAGTGGATAGCACCCCGGGTGAACCACTCGGACAAGATGATCCGAGCGGTCAAACGTGATAGCCACCTCCGACCATCGTAGGTACTGTGGGACCTCGGGTTGCACCGCGTTGACCTCGCGGTCAGTTAGCTTCTGTTTCCTCTTGGATTCATAGGCTTGCGGCCCCCCGAAGATTTGATTAACCTCGCCCACGGGGTCTTGAAAAGGCTCCGCGTTTCCAGCTGGGTTGTTCTTCTTGGTGTCCGATGGACCGGCTTCATCAATCGGCTTCTTGTTGAGCTGTACCGCATATTGCTTGGTGAACTGTTTATAAATAAAGTAGTTCATGATAGCGTCGTAGGCAGCGACTCGGGGGCGACGTTGGGAGTTCGACGTCGCAGCAACTAGGTCTTCAGGTCGACGCTTGCGGTCCTTCTGGCCCTGGTTGTTGTTGCCGTTATCCTTCTTAGGATGCCGGCTTCCTCCCGATTGCTTGTCGTCCCTCCTGTCAGGCCGGTCTTGGCGCGCCGCTTTGATTGCGTCGCTAGACTTGGCGTACGAGTTCGCCGTCTCGAACATCTGCTTCACCGTCTTCGGTGGCTTGCGCCCAAATTTCCCGATCAACAGCTCATCACAGACACCCTTCTGGAAGGCGGCGATGATGATGTCGTCGGTGATGTTGGGAATCTTGTTGCACTTTTCGGAGAAGCGCCGGATGTAGTCCTTCAAAGGTTTGTCCGGCTTCTAGATGACGTTATAAAGGTTGAAGTGGGTTCCAGGTCTCTCGAAGGTACCCTGGAAGTTGGCGATGAAGTGGTCCCTTAACTCACTCCACGAGCCGATCGAGCCTCGTTTCAAGCTCGTGAGCCAATTCCTGACCGAGTTAGCAAGGGCAACAGGCAGGTAATTGGCCATGGCCTTATTGTCGCCTCCTGCCGCACGGATGGTGAGGGTGTACACGGTTAGCCACGACTCGGGGTCGGTCTTGCCGTCGTACTTCTCGATTCCAGTCGGCTTGAAACCATTCGGGCAATGTACTCGGCGTAGGTCCTGAGTGAAAGTGGGTACTCCATCGTCATTGCTGTCGGGCGAGCCCCTTCGATCTTCGCGGCAGCGCCGATCTCATTCCTGATAGCGTCGGTCGAGGACTTCTCGCAAATCGCTCAGCGGGTCCTTGGCAAGCTGCTTCGGTAGTTGCAGTTATTGCTGCGGTGGACCCGGTGGTAGACTGGTGATCGTCCGTGCCGCTTCTCGCGGGAGTCGGCCGATTTCTTCTGATGCTTGCGCGTGGTCTCGTGGCGAAGGTCTCTTGACCTAGTCGCCGTCCGGTCTGGCTCGGGCCTCTTGTAATCCTGTGACCTCAGCGGCGGGAGTCGGCTTCTATCGGGCGTTTCTGCCACGGATTCGGTCGGTCTTCAGGCTGAGGAGGAGGGAGGAGCATTGGCTGTAGCCGCGACGATGGTCTTGATATTGTCCAAGATTGGCGTTACGTTGGGGGGCGCCGTCTCGATCACGATGTCCAGGAGTGTGAGGGCAGCCACAGCTTTCTGCTGTGGCGTCTGAAAGATGTTGGTGTTGCGGACTCGCGTTTGAAGTATGGCCTCTTGAGCGGATCATCCGGCTGCCCTCAGATCCTGTTTCCTTCTGCCGGCTTCCTCCTTGCGCTTTTTCTCTTCTTCCGCCAGCTTGCGCTCTTGCTCAAGTCTAGCTCGTTCTTCTTCTGCGAGCCTACGGGCCATGGCTGAGCCGGACTCGGCCACCTCAGCCATGAGGACGTTGAAGCACTTCGGCTCGTAGTCCTTGTCGCAGTCGGAGTCATTAGCTTCGTTTGAGGGGATGCCGTAAAGGTTGTCAAAGCCTGAGGAGCTGAGGTACTCATCGAGCTCCGAGGATGAGCATGACCCGAACGGTTGGAGGATGACCGCGACTTCCCTCGAGCCTGGGTTGCTTGGATCTGGATCGTTCCAGTCCAAGTCGTAGCTTAATGACGTGGGCTCCTCCAAGTGGGTCGACCTCGACTCGGGGAAAGGAGCTTGCAGTAGATCTCAGTGGCGTTTGGTAGTCCAAACGGCGCCGAGAGGTTTTCTCCCGAGTAGATTGGTTCTGACGGGGAGGTGAGGAGATAGCTGTAGATCTTGGCGGCGTTCGGTAGCCCGAACGGCACCGAGTGGATTCCTTCGTCAGAGTGGATGGACTGCATCTTGGAACTCAAGATTTTGTCGCAGATTTTGGCGTTGTTCGGCAGCCCGAACGGCGCCGAGTGCGTTTCCCCTCCCGACTGGTTTGAATCTGAGTCGAAGGATGAGAACTTGTTGAAGTCGTTGGCAACGAAGTCACCGATGCCTGAAGAAGATCCCATCGCGCTTGCCGGTGAGATTGTCGAAGAAGTCTTGACGCGCGGGCCCCTACCTGGCGCGCCAACTGTCGAAACTCGGTTTCGGCAATAGAAAATTGGGGGTGTAGTCAAGATCGCCAAGCACAATGGGTTAGGTGAAAAACAAGGTTTAGACAGGTTCAGGCCCTCTCGTGAGGTAATACCCTACTCCTATTTCGGGGATTCGATCCGCCGAGTGTTTATTGATCTCAAGATCTGTTGTTCCTAAAGTCGATAGCTCTTGCTAATGAATCTGATCTAACCTCTGATATCCCTCAAGGAACGCCCCTTACCCCCTTATATAGTCTTGGGAGGCGGGCTTACAAATCGGAAACCCTATCTTACTCTAAGTCGGTTTCCTCAATCTTACCAAACCGTGACTATGAGCCGTTGCCTTATCTAACCGGCAACGTAATACCCAAGTCATAGTTGGTTTACATATTTGGAAGGCGCAACCTATCCCTATCTCCAGTCGGATAAGCTTGCCATGTGGATATCCGATTGCCACAATCTCCACAAGATGTTTAAAAAACAGGAATTTGTGATTGAGTCTTTGAATGCTGAAATTGCTAGATTAAAATCTTTTATTCCTAATGATGATGAATGCAAAAATTGTGAGGTTTTAATGCTTGAAATTTCAAAAATTAGAGATACCAATTATTCTCAAGTTTTGGCTACTAAACCTTGTTTAACTTGTGATGCTAATGAATTGAAATAAAAAGATGCTTTAGCTTGTGTTAAGCACATGGAAGACATAGTTAAACAAGATGAGGTAGTTTCTTGCTCTAAATGTCGCAAAAATAAAGATGTCATGATTGGTTGTGAAAATTGTGCAAATCTTAAAAAAGAAGTTTCTTTTTTGAAAAGTTCTTTGCAAAAATTTTCTGATGGTAAGAAACAACTTAACATGATTTTGGATCAATCTAAAGTGTGTTGCGACAATAGAGGAATAGGTTTTGATGCTCGTGACTATCTCACCAAAAATCCTCCAAATGTTTTGAGAATGACTGAAAATGGTGAGATTTTGACAAAACCTAATGATGTGAAAACCGTTTTTAAATCTGCTGGAAATATGTCATCTCTTTCTGTTTATTTAAAAGAAACTAAAACTAATGTTTTGAAACCATCAACCACTAAGGAAAAGTTTTCGGCTTGTTTTGTGGTAAAGATGGTCATCTTGTTAGTTTTTGTTTCAGATTAGCACGAAAACAAAAAAAAGGAAAGAGAGGTTAATTTTGCAAAATCAAAGTGGCAAAAATCGGCTTTCCTCGGGAGGCCGCCGACGGCCGTGGCACCCGGTCGACCGACAGCACCGCCTCGGCCGACCGGCGTTGGCATGCGGTCAGACCGGCAGTACCCAGCAGTAAGACCGGCCCCTAAGGAATTTTTTTGAAAATTCTAAAACTATTTTTGCACGTGGATATATGCCTATTGGATCTGTTGGTCGTGTGTCTCAGTACTGGATTCATAAATTTCTTTTGACTAACCCCAGTACTGAGGCTTCGACATCTTCTTTTGCGTAGGCATTGGTGGTGAGGAAGGAGAACGTGTGGATCGTGGACTCCGGTTGTTCGCGGCACATGACCGGAGATAAAAATTGGTCCTCCTTCCTCAAGATGGCATCCAAGACTGAATCAATAGTCTTTGGAGATGCTTCTACAAGTGTCGTTCTCGCTACCAGATCAGTCAAGGTAAGTGACAAATTTGAATTGAAAGAGGTAGCTTTAGTCGAGGACTTAAAGTATAATTTACTCTCAGTTTCACAAATTGTTGATGAGAATTTTGAAGTTCACTTTAGGAAAACTGGAAGTAAAATATAAGTTTCTTGTGGTGATTCTGTGTTGAATATTTCTCGTTATGGGAGAGTTTTTAAAGCTGATTTTGGAAAACCTATTTCTCCTGTTCTAACATATTTGGTTGCGAAATTCAACAAAGATTTAATGTTTTGGCATTGCAAACTTGGACATATTGGTTTTGATCATTTGACTAGATTAAGTGGTTTGGATCTTGTTCGTGGGTTGCCTAAACTTAAGAAAGATCATAATTTGGTTTGCACACCATGTCGTCATGGAAAAATGGTTGCTTCTTCACATACTCCAATTCTTTCTGTGATGACGGATGCACCAAGATAGTTTTTACATATGGACACTGTTGGTCTAGCTAGACTGCAATCCGTCGGAGGAAAATGGTATGTGTTGGTTGTTGTTGATGATTTTTCTTGATATTTTCTGGTTTTCTTTATGGCAACTAAGGATGAGGCCTTTGGACATTTTCGAAGTTTGGTTCTTCGCTTGAATTGTGAAATTCCTGGATCTTTGAAAACTATTAGAAGCGATAATGGTGGTGATTTTAAAAATGCTTCTTTTGAACTTTTTGGCAACGAAAAAGGCATTGAACATCAATTTTCTTCTCCTCGTGTTCCTCAACAAAATGGCGTTGTTGAAAAAAAAACCGTTCTTTGGTTGAGATGGCTAGAACAATGCTTGATGAGTATCACACTCCTAGAAAATGTTGGGCCAAAGCTATTAACACTGCTTGCTATGTTTCTAATCGTATTTTCTTGCGATCTAAACTTGGTAAAATGCCTTATGAGCTTCGATTTGGTCGTCAACCCAAAGTTTCACATTTGCGTGTTTTTGGTTGCAAGTGCTTTGTCTTGAAATTAGGAAATTTGGATAAATTTGAATCACGTTCAACCGATGGTTTATTTCTTGGTTACCCCACACACACTCGTGCCTATCGCGTACTTGTTTTGGAGACTAACAAAATTGTCGAGACTTGCGAAGTCACTTTTGATGAGGCTAGTCCCGATACTAGACCAGAACTTTCAGGTACTTTGCCACAGGTTCAGGGGGAGGATGGTCGTATCTTCGAAGACAAAAGCGACAACGAAGACGACGAGGTCGACTTGATCGGTCAGACCGGCCGAGTGCCATCGGTTAGACCGGAACAGGCTGCCCGGTCAGACCGGCCAGAGACCCGGTCAGACCGGCAGGGGCCAACCACTTCTGATTCAGTGGACTCCAATCAAGGAGATTCGTCGGGGACTACGACCAGCGCAGGTACAGAACATGAAACAACTTCTGAGATCACTGCTCCATTTCATATTCAGCGACAACATCCACCGAAACAAATAATAGGTAATTTACATGAGTGGACTACATGATCTAAGGTAACTACGCATGACTTTGCAAATTCTGCTTTTGTAGCTTCTTTTGAACCCAAAGATGTTACTCATGAATCAACTGATGAATCGTGGATTAACGCCATGCATGAAGAACTTGAAAATTTTGAAAGAAATAAAGTTTGGTCTTTAGTTGAACCACCTTCAGGACATAATATCGTTGGAACCAAGTGGATTTTCAAAAATAAACAAAATGAGGATGGTTTAATTGTTAGAAATAACGCTAGGCTTGTTGCTCAAGGTTTTACTCAGGTGGAGGGTTTGGATTTTGATGAAACTTTTGCTCCTGTTGCTAGGGTTGAAGCAATTAGACTTTTGTAAGCTTTTGCTGCTTCAAAAGGTTTTAAATTGTATCAAATGAATGTTAAAAGTGCTTTTCTGAATGACTTTATACAGGAGGAAGTTTATGTTAAACAACCACCGGGTTTTGAAAATCCTGATTTTCCCAATCATGTGTTTAAATTGTCAAAAGCTTTGTATGGTTTGAAACAAGCACCTAGAGCATGGTATGATAGACTTAAGAACTTTTTGCTTGAAAAAGGCTTTCAAATGGGAAAGATTGACAAAACGCTTTTTATTCTTAAGCATGGTGAAAACCAACTTTTCGTTCAGATTTATGTGGATGATATCATCTTTGGTTGTTTAACTCACGCTTTAGTTGTAGAATTTGCTGAGATTATGCGCAAGGAGTTTGAGATGAGCATGATGGGTGAATTTTCATACTTTTTTGGATTGCAAATTAAGCAAACACCCCAAGGTATGTTTATTCATCAAACAAAGTACACCAAAGATCTTCTGCGTAGGTTAAAGATGTGGAGCTGCAAGCCAATCTCTACACCTATTGGTTCTACTGTTGTTCTTGATCCCGATGAAGATGGTGAGGCCGTGGATCAAAAGGAGTATAGAAGCATGATTAGATCTTTGTTGTATCTAACTGCTTCTAGGCCAGACATACAGTTTGTTGTGTGTTTGTGTGCACGCTTTCAAGCTTCTCCTCGTGCTTCACATCGTCAAGCGGTCAAGCGAATAATGAGGTATTTGAATCATACACTTGAGTTTGGAATTTTGTATTCTACTTCTTCTTCTATTTGCTTAAGTGGATATTCCGATGCTGATTTTGCTAGTTGTAGAATTGATAGAAAAATTACTAGTGGAACATGTCATTTTCTTGGTACATCATTAATTGCATGGTCCTCTAGGAAATAATCTAGTGTAGCTCAATCAACTGCTGAATCTGAATATGTTGCTGCTGCTAGTTGTTGTTCACAGATTCCTTGGCTTATTTCTACTTTGAAAGATTATGGACATGCTTTTGAGAAAGTACCTCTTTTGTGATAATACAAGTGTCATTAACATTGCTAAGAATCCTGTTCAACACTCACGCACAAAGCACATTGATATTCGTTTTCACTTTTTGAGGGATCATGTTGAGAAGGAAGATGTTGAATTGAAGTTTTTGGACACAAAGTTGCAACTTGCTGACATTTTCACTAAACCATTGGATTCTTCTTGCTTTGCTTTTCTTCGAGGAGAGTTGGGAATTATTCATCCTTTTGGCATGTTTTGAGGGGGAGTTTTGTGCTCTTATTTTTATCAAGCAATATTTGAATGAAGTAAATTGAAAAAGAAGAGCTTTGTCTATACATATTGTATTTTCATGTGCATGCTAGCAATACTATGAATATTTACTTGTCACTAGCATAGCTTTTATGTGTTCTAGTATTTTTATGTGATCTAGATTTTATTTTTAAGTGAAATGATGCATGACACTTTAATATCATACCCTAATTAATGAAATATGCAATGTTGATACTAGTGCATGTGTTGATTTATAAATGCTTATATATGCACTGTATTGAATTATTATTCCTCAACTTACTTTAAAATTGCTCATTGTGTAAAGAGAATAAAATGTTATCTATGAGAGAAAAAATGAATACCGAATCCTTGGAAATAGTCTTGACAACAAGGACGTATTCGATGTGAGCAAAAATAATGGGTGTCGAATCCTTGGAAACAGTCTTGACGACAAGGACGTACCCGGAATAATTGAGAGAAAAAATATGAGCAACAAATATGGCTCAAATCAATATGAAAATTTTTTCTCTTGAATTATGAGTGCAAAAAGGTAAATTTGAAAAAGAATCAAAATTGCAATAGGTATATATATTTGGTTTTATTTGTCAACCTATGTGCTCGTAAAGATGTTGCATTATAAATCGTTTGAATCTATGAATTTTTATTGTGTTATTGATCTTAATTTTAAAATCTTTGATTCATGCTTATACTCTAGTGCATATTTGCTATATAATTGATGAGTTTATCTTCGTATTATTGCAACACATGACATGACTTGATTTATGTATGGTTCTAAGCTCTTGAACATTGATAATCATAATTCTTATGCTTGATGAAAACATTGTCAAAAGGGGGAGAACAAAAGTTTGAAAGAAAACACAAGTGCAAGTTTTTCAAGTTCAAAGGATTTTCTTTCTTTTCAAAAGGGGGAGAAATTTTCTTTGATTTTTTTGAGCACTCAAATGCTTTTTACCATTTTTGTTTTTAATTTTTCCAAACACCAAAACAACATTTTTATTTGGTTTGCCAATGTGTTCATCAAGGGGGAGATTGTAAAATCAAAGTGTGTTTGATTCTTCATTGGTGATGAACAATTGGCATCTGTGATTATTGGTTTTGTTATTTGGAGATTATTGGCAAAATGGATTTGGAGATATTTGGTTTTCGGACGTGAATAGTACTCTGCTGTTTACCTTGTCCGGTCTGACCGGGCTTGTACTGCTGGTCTGACCGGAGGACCTTGTGCGGTCAGACCAGGTGGGTTTCACCGGTCAGACCGGTCGACACAGTTCGACTGCAGGCCGACTTGGTTTCAGTTTTGGTTTCGGGTTGTTTCCTTGTTTGTTTATGGAAGATTCGTGTTTCTATGCGCATGTATGGTTGTTTATGCTAACAATGAGTCAAGATGGAGATAGCTTGTGCTCGGATATGGTTTCTTTGTTTAATTGTGTGCAGGTAATCTTTACGCCTCAGAAAAAGTGTCGCCGGTAATCGAGTTGGAGTCAACTTGGAGATAAGGTGACGTCCAAGATGGAGATTATGCGGGATACTTAAGGGTAGAGATCAGTGCACGTAATTGGTGAAGTTTCCATATGGCATACGATGGAGATATTGTGTGTGTATGGAATACGATGTTTTCAAGATTGGAAAGACCGAGATTGCGATGGTTGATTTATGTCAAGTTTGTACTTGTATGGGAAGGTTTCATAGAGGTTTAGGACTTTCTATATGAGTTGGATTCGTGGCTTTTGGCTGCGTGTCTTGTGTATAAATAGTGAGGGGAGGCGTGTCCTCTTTGTGTCGAGTTTTAGAGAGTTTAGAGTTGAGATAAATTTAGGGTTTCGAGGTTTACTCGAAATTTGGTGAGGAGTATTGTTGCTGCGCTTTGTAAACACAAGAGAAATCCAATAAAGTTCAATCTACTTTTGAGAGATCTTTGTGTTGTGTTTTCATTGGGTGCGGCGGTCTAATCGGCGGTTAGATCGGTGGCCTCCAACTGGTCAGACCGCGTGGATCATTGCGGTTGGACCGGCGCTTATCGTCTTTGCACGGTGATCGGCTACTTCAAGAAAATCGGCTAAGTCTAGGAGATCGGCTACACGGGCGGTCAGACCAACGCTATACGGGCGGTCAGACCAGCAGGTTCAGGCGGTCAGACCGATGCAACACTTCTGGTCAGACCGCATGCCATCGAGTTGTGAGGGTAAGTCTGATTTCCACTGAGATTTATTTTTGGGTGTACCAACCATTCACCCCCCTGGTTGGCTTAGTTTGGGAGTTCGATCCTACAAGTGGGACCAAACATCCGGGAACCACCTTAAGAGCCCACATGTAAGTGACCAGTGAAAGGCGGTGGAGAAAGGAGCTGACCAGGGTTCGGCCAAACCTTGGTTCAACCGAACCATGGCTGCCTCCTCTGCCTTCCACTGACCAGCACACTTACAGCCCTCCACGATGGCGGTTAGGCAGGTATGGCGGTTACAAACCACCATTACAACCGTTATTGGAGGCTATTTAAGGAGGGAAGTTCACTTCAATCAACACACCTTAAGAAGATCAAAGCTCCACTCCAAAGACGTAGTACTAGGTCTCTAGTGCTTAGAGGATAGGGTGGAGAGTGAGGGATAGGTCGGAGGAGTGCTGGGGATCTCTGCACTGACCTCCAACTTTGTACCTTGGTGGATGCTTCTTCTAATGAAGTAAGTATTCGCGATTTACTATGGTTGCATTACTTTAAATTCAGTGTTTACTTTACTGTATTTACTTACGGGATCATCGTCCATTCGTGGATGCTGTAGTCTAAGACCCCTGATGAAGATGAGTGTTCTTGGCCAAGACTAGAGTAGTAATCGATAGCGTAGACGTGGTGTCTAGGCTAGAGTTTACTTTTATTTGCCGCGTACACCACGGGTTGTAGAGGTAGGTGGTAGATGGTGGCAGCCCTGTCCGTCCTGTGTAATCCTCCACATTTGGGTACGTCATAGAGCTTGTAGGTTGGAGTCACTCGGTAGACCGAGTGTAAGCCGGCGCCCGAAGTAAGTAAAGATAGTAAAGTGATTACCACCTATCGAGAGCCACAACCATATAAATCCTCTCTATCCCTCCGCCCACCTATTCTTGATGTCCTTGGATGAACCTAGCCCTTAGATAATTCACAAATGTTCCTCGTGAATTTGATACCCTTGGAATATTCCCGGGTGAAGTGTTACAACGGTATTCCATGCACTTGCAGATTTTTTCTGTGGTCGTAAGAAATACCAACATAATTCCGATAAGATACAAACAAGGGGCTTGGTATCAAATGACCTTGAATAGATTGGCTAATGATGCTAGAAGGCCCAACCCTTGGCACTATCGGGTATTTCGATAACCATGCATTAGGTTTTTGGCCATGGTCCCGATGGTGGGGTGAATGAAAGAACATATATTTTAATCTTGACATATCAAAGTTCCTAACACTGCTTGAACCTGACCTTGCAGCCGATACTGAGGTACTATTACTTTTATAGTTATTTTTCTTCACTACTTCACATAACTCATCATTTTTTAATGTTTAGGCTGCTTACTCCAATCCCCCAACTATCAGTCTCAGCGGAATCCCAATTGATTATGCCCCTGCATCAATTAGATCAATCCTTGGTGTCAACACACCTCCTCCATCATCCCTTCTTGTGGGCCAAATCAGACGGCCGATCACAAAAGAAAGAAAACTTTAACACATCTCGGCCGCAACAAGCACAAGAAAAATGCCAGCCCCAAACCTGTAGAAGAAAAACTCCTAGAGGTGGACCCTGAATCGACCGCAGCCATGGATGAAGCCATTGCTTCAGAAGAGATAGCCGAAGCGATCCAAGTTTTTGCCGATCAAATACAAGACACCGTGCCTACTGCCAATGATACACTCAAAGGAGAACTCAAGGCAGATGAAGACCTGGGTAGCGATATTCGAGTCGATCCATCACATACATCATCTCCTGTATCGGTAAACATTCTTCACCCTTTCTCTTCGCAAATGTATCCACATTTCTTAAGATTTCTCCTTATTTCAGCCTGCTAATCAATCAACTCAACGCAACCCATCGGCTTCAAGCGAGCGCATGATAGATGACCACCACTCAGCCGCCGATAGCCACCAAATAAAATACTTAAGTGTTAAAATTTGAGTATATACCTCCATCTTACATGTAAATCACCCATTTTACATGTTAAAATTTGACTATATACCTCCTGTTTCTCCGATGCTTCTCCAATACAAAAGACCTCACTTTTATTAAAATTGATCTTGAGCCCAGAAAGTTACTCAAAAAGACATAAGATGTATTTCAGATTCCTGACATATTCTAGGTTGTCTGGCAATAAGAAAATTGCATCATCTGCATATTGCAGAATTGGAACCTTGTCATTCTTACTCACACCCAGACCTTCTACTAGGGAACTATTCTCTGCCATTTGTACTAACAAAGTAAGTGTTTCTGCTATTAAATTGAACAGCAGGGGAGAGAGTGGATCCCCCTGTCTAAGCCCTTTGTGTGTATTGAAATAAAAACCCAGTTGGTCATTTACATTACCTTCCATCTTGCCTCCTTTCACTACTTTCATGACCCAATCACACCACTGATCAGCAAAGTCTTTTGATTTTAGCATTCTATAAATAAAGACCCAATCCACCTTTATCATAGGCTTTATCAACTTCCACCTTAAAGAGGATACCACTATGTTTTCTCTTATGTAAGGTGTTCAAGATCTCATGCAGGATGACCACTACTTCCATTATGTATCTGTTCTTAAGAAAGGCAGTTTGATTTTTTATATGTTACAAGCCATGGTGTTATTTTGTCTGTTCATCAGCACCTTTGTTATAATTTTGAAACTAACATTTAAAAGAGAAATTGGCCTAATTTTTTTATTTTGAGCTGCATCCTTTGTTTTTTGGAATAAGAGAGAATACCATAATTAAGTCCTTCAATATTCGCCAACCCCTTATGAAAGTCATTGACCAACTCCAACAAATCCATTTTGATAACACTATTACAGAAAGGCACAAAGAAGACGACACTATAGCTGTTCGAACAGCTAAAACCGACACCTATACTGATTTTCCCACCTTCGCAGGTTTAAAAAATTATACAACAGTCACCTTTGAACAACTATAGGTGCCGGTTCTAGAGAAAAACAAACACCAATATTATAGGTACTGCTTTTTAAGAAAACCAACACCTATAATATATTATAGGTGTCGGTTCCGCATGGGAAAGAGAGATATTTTTAGCCCGACCCACCGTCCTTATCTTCTCCCCTCGTGCTCTCTCTCTCGCCCTTCTTCCATCAACCGACGCCTCGGCGATGATGCTCTCCTCTCGACGGCGCATGGCGATGGCGGCACGTGGATCCGAAGGCGGCAGGGGCTTGTGCATGGGTGGATCCGACGGCGGTGGTGTTTCCCTCAATAAAGCTACAGCGGGGGTGCCTCCCCGACGAGCTAGGGCGACGGAGGGGACACGCGCATGGGTGGATCCGTCGGCGAAGGGCGCCCTCCCAGGCGATCTACAATGGCAGCGGCGGGCATCCTCCCCAGCAAGCTACGGTGGTAGCGGGGGCTTGCACATGGGTGGATCCGATGGTAGCGGGTGCCATCCCCGGTGAACTATGACGGTGGCTGCTCACACATGGGTGGATCCGATGGCGGCAAGAACCCTCCTTGACAAGCTGCGGTGGCGGCGGCGGGCACTATCCCTACTGTGCTACGGTGGTGGCCATGCAGTGGCAGAGTCCTCCATTGAATCTTATGCCTTAGTTTTGGGATGCTGAGGATGAATGTTCGATTCTTGGATTTTTCGATTTACTTTTTGGTGGATTTAAAGCATCGGCTCGAATTGAGCCAAGCCTGCTAATTTTTTTACCAAATCATACATTTCATATATGCCGGTCTGGCACCTATGAGATCCCTCATCTATGCCACCTGCTGGGTGCTGGTTTGAGAATCCGGTGCCTAAGACTTGTTCTCAACCGACATTGAAGTCAATTTCTGTAGTAGTGTAATAAAATTCCCTAGGGAAGCTACCTGGGCCAGGGGCCTTGTTTTGTTTTAATTCAAAACCAACTTTCTTAACCTCTTTCAAGGTAAAAGGTTTGATTAACATTTCTTTATCTTCTTCTGTGACCATTTTGACACCTACCATATCTAGTGTTAGGGTCTTTTCTTTTGAGTGGCCAACGAGATCCTTATAGAACTGTGCTATATGTATCAACAAGTTGTTTTGTCCAGGGATTTCTCCTTCCTGCTGTGTTGGAGAATGAATTTGTTTCTTTTCCTCCCATTAGCCTTAGCGTGGTAATATTTGGTGTTGCTATCCCCTTGTAGAATTTCTTTCTCTTTGCTTCTCTCTGAAACCGTTTCAGTTTTTCCTCACATTTGCTTCTAACTCCCTTCTCTCTTCTCTATCCCTGCTATCCATTCCAACTGTTTCGGTTTTGATGTCAATTGCATCAATTTTATCAAGAATTGCTTTTTTCTTCTTCTATAGTCCCCTTGCCAATTTTTTTCCAGCCATTCATTTTTTTTCCTTAAGAGTTTGAGTCTTTTCTGCCATTTATCCACACTAGAGCCTGTCTAGTTCATGTTCCACACCTCCCTCACAATACTTTCCAAATCATCCCTAAGACACCAGCTCAGTTCAAAATTAAACATAGAATTTCTAATTGCCAAACCTCCTATGTCCATCAACATGGGATTATGATGAGAAAGGGCTCTTACCAGACAATTAACTGAGGATATTTAGTCTCCCACTCATTATTGATGAACACTCTGTCCAGCTTCTACAGAGTGGGGTGCTCCTGGCTATTACACCAACAAGTGTATTGCCGGCCACCCATATTCACCTCTCTCAGATTGTGTTAGTCAATAATTGCATTGAAACTCCATTTATTGTACCCTCGATTTTTTTTCATTTTACTTTCTTAATATGTTGAAACCCCCCTCCCATCACCAAGGGGTTTTTTTGTGTGTAGTTCTTTAGCCAATTCAACTAGGAATTCTTCTTTATGTAAATATAAATATTATATTCAGGGAATGGAAGATATCCGGGATTATAGTTGCAAATATTCATGTATTCTGGGCTCTACAAATCACTCAACAGCTCTTTAGAATCATAAGATTTAGACTCGTAGAGATCACCATGATTCAACCGAAAACTAGCAGTAGCAACGGGGAGAGCTTCTGTACAGCGAATTAGTACAACCTTGGCTACCGTGCCTAGTAACGACATGTTCCAAAAGTGCTAGAGTTACTCACAAAGAATGATAGTAGCACCGAATAGAAGGTTTCATAAATTTTAGCTGCAATTTCACAATACAAACTAGGAAACTGATTTAACTGAATTTTGTTGATGTATGTAGTTATAACTCATTCTTAATTGTTTATCGATAATATAAAATTAGGCTGCGTTCTTTTGTCAGAAATGAGGAGCTAATCCCTCTTTCATACAAAAGTTTTCTATATAGAAGTTTCTTTAAAAACATATTAACCCATTTTTATGTTTAAAATATGTTATGGGCGGCACCTAGCCTATCTCTGCATGCATTTGGTTAGTTTGTTAGGCATTGTTAGATAAGGTTGTCAAGAGGTTTGTTAAGAGTCGGCTCTATATAAAGAGAGACATGATAGTCATTTGGAATTAATCAAGAAAGGAAGTTAAACCTATCTCTAGTCTCCCCTCTTCTCTGTTCGTTCTCACCCCAACTCTGGGGCCGTCGAGCACCCCAATTCATCCATGCACATAACAAAATAACTAATACTTAGGACCCATTTGGTATGGTTCCGGATTCTCGGAGAAACGGGAGAAACGGGAAGAAATGTTTTTAGTGATTCACGGGTAATTCTCGGAGAAACGTTTCTTCCAGAAACCAACGAAACTATCTAAAGGGGTTTCTCATTTCTAGTTCAAAAAATGAGAAACATTTTTGCTGATTCTCTAAGAAACATTTCTCCTTTTTAACCGTTTGGTACAGATTCTCGAAGAAACACACTAAATAGGAACCGATTCTCGCAGCAAAACGGGCCCTTACATAATATGATAATAACTCACGTTGTTTCGCGTGCCGTTAAGTAGCTCTACCCAAGCGCTCCTTGAACTTAGCCTTATTCATGGACAGAATAGTTTATTATTTGATCATTTATCTCCAAATAAGTTACTCCCTCCGTTCTCTTTTATATGTCGTTTCCGACAGCTTTGACGAATTAAGGAACACGCCAATTGATGGTTTTGCCCTCCCGTTGCTGAATAATTCCTGCGGTCTCCCCCGCTGTTGCGTTCGTCCACACCACGCTAGCGGGGCAGGCGACCAAGGAGCAGAGCAGCAGTGGCTATGAATGGTCATCGGAGGCCGTCGTGGTTGTTCCCCCACCGCCTCAGAAGAGTCCATCCCCATCCCAATGGCTATGCAGCAGGCCACGACGACATCGGGGCAGCCATGAAGGAGGGCAGGGTGAGTGGGCATGGAGCAAGAGAGGTTGGGAGGCCATGAAGCAAGGGGCGGGCACCTGTGGAGCACGGCAGCGACGGCTACAAATGGTGTTCAAAGACCACGGCGTCATCCTTGGCTGGCCAACTCCCCGCTGCACGATGGTAGCAACCCAGCTCTCAATCCATCAAGGACAACCTAGCAAGCTTTTCCACAACAGCCAGCGGTTTCATCTTCATCTTTTCTACACTCGAGGTTCGCCTTGTTTATCCAATTATATCTTGTGCGTGCCTTAGAGATTAACTGAATCTTGATGTTTGTGATTGTGAATTTTTAATTTTGGTGTGACATGTTGTTGTTATAAAATCACAGTGGTTGATTATTTATTTTGTGATGAACAATTGCTTTTTGAAGATAATTGGTTTTGATATTTGGAAGTATTTTGTGAAGTGGATTCGGAGATTTTTAGATGATGAATAGTTTTTGGACGATGAATAGTGGGTTTTTTCAGTTTCGGTCCAGTCAGACTAGGCAGGTGCTGCCGGTCAAACTGACGTGTGTTGCACGGTCAGACTGGCCAGCCTGACGATCTGATCAACTCTATGCCGGTTTCGATTTTGGGTTGTTTCTAATACTGTTGTATGCTAATATAATACTGTTGTGTGCTCATGTAGAGTCAGGTTGGAGAGAACGTGTGCTCGGATATGGTTTTTGGGTTGATTCATGCGTACATGTGTCTTGATGACCCAGGAGAGTGTTGCCGGTGATGGATCGAGAGTTAACTTGGGAGAAGATGATGGCCGGACGATCAGGATATCATGCGAAAAGCGTAGGCAAAAGAACAATGCACGTGGTTGGTAAAGATTCTATATGACATCCGATGGAGATATTATGTGCGTATGGGATAAGGAGTCCAAATTTAGTATAATTAGAGTTGCTAAAAATTGTTTCTTGCACCAGAAGGTTTTCTAGGGGATTAGGACTTCTTGTACAAGTTGGATTCGTGGCTTTAGGCTACCTATCTATGGGAATAAATAGTGAGGGAGGTTGAGTCCTCTCGGTATCGATTTTGTGAGAGTTTAGTTTAGAGAAAAGTTAGAGTTTCAAGTTTAATCAAGATTTCTGAGAGGATTGCTATTATTGCACTTTGTAAACATGAATAGAAGTAATAAAATTCAATTTACTTTTGAGAGATCTTTGGTTTGTATTTTCTCGAGTGTGGCGGTCCAATCAACGGAACACCGGCGGTCGGACCGACGACATTGTACTAGTCAGAATGGCGTATACAGGGCAGTTAGACCAGCGGCAGCGACAGGTGACGGCGGTGCATCAGGCGGTTGGACCAGCGCAATTACACCGGTTAGACCAGAGGTACCCATGCGGTCAGACCGGTGGCAGCGATAGGTGATGGCGGCGCATCAGGTGGTTGGACCGGCGCTACTACACCTGTCAAACCGGAGGTACCCGTGTTGTCAGACCGGCGCATCTACTATGCTCAGACTGATCTTCATCGATTACTAGGTAGGGTAACTTTTAATTTCGTTAGAAGTTTGGTTTTTGGGTAGTACAACCATTCACCCCCTTTTTGATTGGCTTAGTTCTTACTATTTTATCCTATAATTTCATCCTACAGTTGTTCCTGAGGAGAATAACGAGTGGATCACTATAAAATTCATCTCAGGCTGAATCTTGGTATGTGAATCTTGACTCCTCTCGGGGAGGCTCAGACTTAGCTCGATATTCTACAGAGATTATGTAATCTTTGCCAATTAATCAGTAAATGAATCTTGGTCAGTGTTTAGCTTTCACCATGCAGCAATGTGTGTTCAGCATGTAGAACCCACAACTTTGCTATTCTAAAAAAAATTGGTGAGGATGAAAGAGATGACTACATTTACTCTAAAATTTTCATCTAAAAATTTGATTACTGCTAGCTTTCATCTTATGAGTATTTCAGATCATTTCTAGTTTCCATCTGAAAATTTGATCATTGCAAAGGTCCAAAATTCACTTCTAATTCTTACTCTTTCCACAAACCCAAAATACAGAGGTGTTCATGATACAACCGTACGAGAAGCTGAGAATTACTGCTTGTCTCTAACTGGAAATGCATGGATAACTTTATGGGGAGCGGAATGGTTTCTACTCTAAACATATTGATTTAGACTAGAGATTTTAATGTGCAAAGAGGTTTTAACTTATTTGGAGTATATTTATAAGAGATTTCAACTGATTTGGAGTATATTAGGGTACTAGAATTCATGATATATTTGGAGTACTCAAATGACTTGAGTTCTTAATTGCACAATTCTTACCATGATCCATTAAATTACTCTTAAGAGTAGTTAAGAATACAAATTGACCTCTCCTTTTCTGAATTTCCTTATATCTTTGTCTGATTCTAATTGTACCCTGTTATGGCATTGCACCTAATGGCCAGCCTCATTGCACAAATGCAAAGACCCACATTGTTCATTCTTACTCACAGTTCACAAGGAATCAGGAAGAAATTAGCCTCCTTTATAGCACCATAATTTTACTCTTGTTGTCTTTACAAGAGTACAATAAATCACGATGGTAACTTTTCAAGAGGTTGTAATTCACAAGAAACCAGAATGTTAATATTACAAGAGTATTGTCAAATTGCACAAGCACAAGCTTTTGCTGCTGTTGAGTTGAAGTGACTGGAGCATCAATTAATGTTCTAGTTTCATCGAGTTCCTGTACCGCTCCAGAACTTCTCTCAAAAAATACCAGGTTAGTGTTGAGAGTAATGGTAACCTCTGAAACTGGTTAGGTCTAAATAACTGACAGTAGAGGGTAGCTGAATAAAAGTTTTAGGAAAGGAGGAGAGAAGAAAAGAAAATGCAGTGTACAAGGTACCTGCACACAGATACTACTAGAGAAATCATCTTTGGTTGAAGTGCCAAAATCCACAATAATCTCGGTTGGAGTTGTACCCGGGACTAAAAAATATTTTTAGTCCCGGTTTAAAAAGACAACGGCTATCTAGGAACTTTAGTCCCGGTTCGTGTCAATAACCGCGACTAAAGATAATCTTTTATCCCGGTTATATTCCTGTCGGAACCTGTTAGGGCGCCAAGAGTCTTTAGTCCTGGTTGGTAACACCAACCGGGACTAAAGATGTTATTTTTTGTCCCGATTGATGTTACCAACCAGGACAAAAAATCATTTTGATCTTTAGTGCCGGTTGGTAATACCAACCGGGACTAAAGATGGGGTTCCTTTTTATACTCTTTCTTACTCCTCCAGGCCGAGGCAGCTCCACTTGTCTTCAAACTTTTGCTATACCTAGAGGGGAGGTGCTCCCAAAATTTTTTGTGATTTTGTTTTGGTGATAATACACAAATCTTTGCTATCTACAAGGATAGAAACTTCTTTCTCTTATGATATGTGCTTAGCACTTCGTTTTTTATGGTTGTTTTCTAGACATTTTCATCTCAAGATTTTTATGCAAACATGAAGAGAGAGAAAATTTGTTTGGACTAATTATTTTACTAAGCACGGTACATTGTGTTGAGAAAAATGTTTGGAAAAATAAAGAGGAAGAAAAGTATGCTTAGCACGTTACATTTGTAAAAATTTATTACATACAATTTTATCTTAAAAAATATTTATGAAAAATAATGAGAGAGAAACTTTTGGACAAAAAGGTTATAAAATAGATGACAAAGGAAAAAATATAGAAAATTTGACAGTAGGTTAGAAAAATTTAATGTACACTACGTACATTAAAAAGAACTTTTAAAATAATTAATTAATTTTATGATACCACTTTAAAAGACCTTTTAAAAATAATTTAAATTTTTTAGAACAACACATTACGTATGTTGAATTAGTATATAATTATTGTCTGATTACATATACATAATATTTATATGGTTTGAATTTCGTGGAGTTATCTTATGATTTTTGTGCATTCCATGTAGATGGATCGGCAATGGATGTACAACGCGAATCGACGGTCGACAGAGTTTATTCAAGGCATGCATTATTTTTTGAGTGTGACCGATGCCAAAAGCAGAAGGGTTTCATACGTTGTCCATGAAAAAGTGTAAAAATGAGAAGCCGTATTCTACATCAAGAATTATCATGCGCACTTGTTTCGGTCGGGATTCATGCCTCACTACAATTGCTTGGACATCGCACGGAGAGATGGGGGTTGCAATGGAAGAAGATGAAGAAGACGACGACAACATTCCGGACTATGGTCAATACGGTGGGTTTGAAGAGAATACAACAGGCGAGGCAGGCGGGGATGCTGAAGAAAATGACGGTTCCGATGACCTTGGTCAGATGTTGGATGACGTACAGGGGGACTGCGAAGGTGAAAAGGTGGTGCAGAAATTGGAGCGTATGTTGGCAGACCACAAAACGTCCTTGTACCCAGGCTGTGAACAGGGGCACAAAAAGTTGAGTACCACGCTGAAATTCTTGCAATGGAAGGCCAAAAAATGGTGTCATTGACAAGGCATTTGGCGAGTTACTAAAACTCATGAAGAACATTCTTCCAGAGGGAAACAAATTGCTGGAATCAATGTATGAGGCTAAGAAGTTAGTCGGCCCTCTCGGACTGGAGGTACAGAAGATACACGCATGTCCTAACGATTGTATCCTCTACCGCGGTGAGAAGTATGAGAACCTAGAAGCATGTCCGGTTTATAAAGCACTTCGATACAAGATCAGACAATATGATCCAGGCGAAGTTGACGGACGGCCTTCGAAGAAAAGGGTTCCTGCTAAGGTGATGTGGTATTTTCCTATAATACCACGGCTGAACCGTGTGTTCAGGAACAAGGAGCATGCAAGGATGATGCGATGGCACGAGGAAGAACGCCTACAAGACGGCATGCTGAGACATACCGCCGACGGGTCACAGTGGCGAAACATCGACAGAACATTTAAAAACTTCAGCGAGGATGCAAGAAACCTAAGGTTCGGCTTAAGCACGGATGGCATGAATTCTTTTGGAGAGATGAGCAGCGGGCATAGCACTTGGCCTGTAACAATATGTATGTACAACCTCTCGCCTTGGCTTTGCATGAAGCAGAAGTACATTCAGATGCCGGTTATTATTCAAGGCCCAAAGCAACCTGGTAACGACATCGATGTGTACCTGAGACCGCTGATCGAAGATCTAAAACTGCTGTGAAAAAAGGTGTTTCCGTGTGGAATGAGGATAAACAGGAGCAGTTTAACCTACGAGGGTTGCTGTTTGTTACCATCAACGATTGGTCTGCACTTGGTAACCTATCCGGACAGTCAAACAAGGGGTACAACGCTTGCACCCACTGTATGGATGAGACCGAGTGTACGTACCTGAAACACTGTAACAAGGTAGTGTACATGGGCCATCTTCGCTTTCTTGTTGCAAGCCACCCTGTCCGGAGAAGAGGCAAACACTTTGATCAAAAGGCAGACCATCGTACTAAGCCAAAGCATCGCAACGGAAAGGTCGTGTTTGCTATGGTGAAAGACCTCAAAGTAGTATTTGAAAAGGGACCCGGCAACCAAACTATAGCAAGTGAAGGTGGTCACGCGGCGATGTGGAAAAAGAAGTCAATTTTTTGGGAGTTGCCCTACTGGGAAGTCTTGGACGTCCGCCACGCAATCGACATGATGCACCTCACAAAGAACCTTTGCGTAAACCTGCTGGGCTTCCTAGGTGTATACGAAAAATCAAAAGATACACTTGAGGCACGTAACGATCTGAAACTTATGGCACAACGCGATGGCCTTCACCCGCAACCAAAGGAGAAAGGAGCCCAATACCTAAGTCCAACCAGCTACACTCTGAGCAAGGCAGAAAAGAAAATAATGTTTGAATGCCTGGAGAGAATCAAGGTACCGTCTGGATACTCCTCGAATATAAAGGGAATAATAAGCACAAAGGATAAGAAGTTCACAAATCTAAACTCTCATGACTGCCACATGCTGATGACACAGTTGCTTCCTGTTATAATTCAGGGTATCCTTCCCGATAATGTCTAGGCAACAATAACAAAGCTATGTGCTTTCCTGAATGCAATTTTACATAAGATCATCGATCCACACAGACTAGAAGACTTTCAAAATGATGTGGTCCAATGTCTTGTCAAATTTGAGATGATCTTTCCGCCTTCCTTCTTCAATATCATGACGCATCTCCTATGCCACCTTGTCAAAGAGATCCGTATCCTCGGTCCGGTATTCCTACACAACATGTTCCATTTCAAGAGGTATATGGGCGTTTTAAAGAAGTACGTTCGTAACCATTCTCGTCCGGAGGCCAGCATCGTCAAGGGATATGGAACAGAGGAGGTGATTGAGTTTTGCGTCGACTTTATTGAAGACCTTCGTTCCATCGGGGTGCCTGAATCAAGCCATGAAGGTAGACTACGGGGAAAGGAAACTCTTGGAAGGAAGGCAATAATGAACATAGACAATGACTTGTACAGGAAAGCACATTGGATTGTGTTGCAACAATCTTCCTTGGTGGCTCCTTACATCGAGGAGCACTTGGCGATTGTTCAATCGAAAAACATTGGTAAGACGGAAGCCTGGATTACACGCCATCACATCGATGCATTCCCTGCTTGGCTGCGACAACGTCTCATGGGCAACGCGAGCATGACCAACAACTAGCCTTCTTGGCGAGGGGGCCATCTTGCTCGATAACCACATTCCAGGCATATCAAATCAATGGGTACAAATTTTACACACTGGCCCAAGACTTAAAGAGCACGAATCAGAACAGCGCTGTCCGCATCGATGCCGTGGGATACGATGGTACGGCTAGCACATATTACGGCAGCATCGATGACATATAGGAGCTGGACTATGGACCTCTGAAGGTCCCTCTGTTTCGGTGCCAGTGGGTTAGGCTCAGTGGTGGAGGCATAACCATTGATGCAAGTGGGATGACAACGGTCGACCTGAGCAATGTTGGATACTCAGACGAACCCTTCGTACTTGCCAATGATGTACGACAAGTTTTCTATGTCAAGGACATGGCTAGCAAAGCAAAGAAGGGGAAAGGGTCCGACGAGCCAAAGCGCCACGTGGTTCTCCCAGGAAAAAGGAAAATCGTGGGAGTCGAGGATAGAACTGACAAAGATTACGATCAATTTGATTTACGGGCAACCTCCGTTCACGGTGGCGGTTGACCCGAGTATCCTCCTATCAAATGAAAACACTCCTTACTCATGCAACGATCATAATGAAGGAATAATTGTGCGAAGAAAGTACATGAGAACAAATGTCACTTAGCTAAATTTATGTATGGACGATGTAAATTAAATTAAATTATTGAATATTATTGTTATCATTTGAATTTATTGTAAATTATTATAAATTTGTCATATTTAAAATAGGCCTTATGATTGTTAGAATTTTAAATAGACCAATAGACCATATGTTAAATATACAATATTATTTAAATTTAAAATAGTTTTGAATATGACAAATGTTAATTATATGTTATTATTTAAATTTATAATATTTTTCAAATAGGCCATATGTTAATTATATTTATTATTTAAATTTAAAATAGTTTTGAATATGACAATTGTTAATTATATGTTATTATTTAAATTTATAATATTTTTCAAATAGGTCATATATTAATTAAATATTATTATTTAAATTTAAAATAGTTTTGAATATGACAAATGCTAATTATATTTTATTATTTAAATTTAAAATATTTTTCAAATAGGCCATATGTTAGTTATATATTATTATTTAAATTTAAAATAGTTTTTAACACATTATCTAAAATACATTATAATAGGGCACTATTGAAATATTTAATCCCGGTTTTTAACACAAACCGGGACTAAAGATGAATTTGGATGGGCGGAAAAACATCTTTAGTCCCGGTTGATGGCTTAACCTCGAGACTAAAGATGCCCACCTACTGGGCCACGTGGTGACCCGCCATCTTTAGTCCGGTTGGTGGCTCCAAGGACTAAAGAGATATTTTTTGTCCCGGTTGAAGCCACCAATCGGGGACTAATGTATCTTTAGTCCCGGTTCATGGCTTCAATCGGGACAAAAGAGCTAAAATCTATATATAGCAGGGGCCGCACTGGGATCCGAAAACTTAGCCATTTTCTTCGTCGTCTTCGTCGTCGTCGCCCTTTAAGCCCTAGGACGCCGCCGCCGCACCGCCATCTACATCACCGCGGCCGGAAGCCGGAAGCCGTCGCGCCGCCGTCGCGGGGGACACGCCGCAGGTTAGCCGCCGTCGCCGCCCCTCTTTTGATCCCCTCATGTGTGATGATCGGGTTTAGGGTTTAGGGTTTTCGGGCTGGGACGGCATCGCCGCCGCCGTCGTCACCCCTTCATGCGCCCGCACGCCGCCGCCCCTGCACCCCCCCACGCCACCGCGCCGTCGCCCGCCCCCTCCCCACGCGCGCCGCCCGCCATCGCCTCCCCCACACGCACGCCGCCGCCGCTGCCTCCTCACACGCCGATGCCGCCTCTTCCTCTCCGGCCCGCCGCCGCCGCCCTTTGCCCTCTCGCTCCCCTCTCGTGTCGTAGTCGACTTGATGAAATATATTTGATGGAATGAATTTGATGAGATTTGTCAAAATTTTCAAATTATGTATGTGTATGTATGTCTCAAATTTGAATGCATATGGAATGGAAATTTGTCAAAATTGAATATATGTATGTATATGTTAGAATGAATTAAATATATATGTGAATGGATTTTGTATATGTTTGTAAATTTATTTGAGTGAATTTTGTATGTTTATATATGTGCAAATGGACTTTATGTATAAACGGACTTTTCATTTAAATTTGAATGCATGAAGATTGTGAATTTTGAATGTGTATTTAAATTTGAATGCATGAATAGATTTAAATTTGAATGTGAATGTGACTTGTGAATGTGAATTTTGTATTTTCGAATGAACGAGAATGATAAAACAAACGAACGGACGTGAACGAACGAACGGACGGACGGACGAACGAACGAACGAACAAGTTTCGTTTGGTCGTTCGGTCGGTCGTTCGTTCGTTCGTTCGGTCGTTACAACGTACATAGGCATGCAACGTCCTCTCTTTCTCTCCTCTCCTCTCCTCTCCACTTCCTCTCCTCCCCCTTTATCTCCCTCACGTCATCCTCCTCTCTTTCTCTCCTCTCCTCCAGACGATCGTACCCACGGACGTGAACGAACGATAGAACGAACAGACGTGAACGAACGGATGTGAACGAACGAACATGAACGAACGAACGATAGTTTCGTTCGTTCAGTCGCTGTATGGTTTAGGGTTTAGGGTTAGGGTTAGGGTTTAGGGTCCGAACGGACGGTAGAACGGACGTGAACGAACGAACGGACGTGAACGAACGATAGAAGGGATGTGAACGATAGAACAAACGATCGTTTGTTCGTTCGTTTGTTTGGTCGGTCGGTCGTTCGTTCGGTCGGTCGGTCGGTCGTGTTCTAGCAAAGAGAAACAAAAGAGAAGAAGAAGGAAAATATAGAACGTAGTCCGGCAGATGCTATAGCCAAGTGTGCATATCTATAATTGCGACATTGTTTAGAAGTCTCTTCTAGTTTTGAGAGAATCACAACTGATTCTCTCAATCCTGGAAGTGACTTCTGAAGAATGTCACCATTATGGATGTGCACAATTGGATCTAGTGTCTGCGGGATTTCATCTATTTTTCCATCTTATTCCTTTTGTCTATGTTTTTTTGTACATAAACATACATGATTTTCCTGAATAATTGATACATGAATTAACCAAATAAATTTTTCCTTGTCAGAATTCTTTGATTAAGTCCTCAAACCCATAATAATAAAATGGTGGATCGTGACGACGAACAGTTTCTCCTTTACGAGATTACACGCGGTAGCACACGGTTTTACACTAAGGAGGGGACCGAGGATCCAGATCAATACCTCAACAAGGAGCGAAACGAGGGGGGGACGAGGAGGGGAACGAGGAGGGAAACGAGGAGGGGAATGAGGGCTCTGCCTCCGTTGGACAGAAGAGGGCACGCGGGCAACGCGGTGTCAGTAAGCGCATCGAGGGTCGACACGTCATAATAGAAGTAGCACCGGACGATCAACCAAGTGCCCTAGCGGATGCCGCAAGGAAGATTATGGCACATAGCGGATGGGTGGTGAGGGATCACGTGCCCATCAGCGTTGCGAACTAGAGGCGATCAAACAAAGGAGGAGATGAGCAGAGCTATCTCCCGGACACAGAAACAGATGTTGTGGATGACAATGCTACAGACGTTCATCATCCCAGACTCAGAACAGGCAAGGGTCAAGGAATGGACGTTAAAGAAGATGGTTGAGCTCTTCAGGAACTATAAGAAAAAGTTACACAAAAAATACATTCTGAAGGGCCAGAACCCAGACTTTGACAAGTTCCCAAAGCTTAGAGATCACTAGGAGGCCTTTGTAGAACACAAGACTGGGGAAGAAGCGCGAGCGCTCATTGAAAAGAACAAGGCTAACACAGCCAAGAAGAAATACCATCACAAGCTTGAGTCGGGCGGCTATCAGAAGGGAATGCAGAAACGGGAGAAGATGAAAGCCGACCTTGAAGGGCGAGGTATCGTTCTGGGCAGAGCCAACTGGCCCGAACAATCAAAGCATTGGTTCTATGCTTAGGGCGATTCACTTAATCCCGGAGATGGATCAGTTATCTTCGGTGCTGAAATCCAAAAAGCTGGGCGAAGATTAGAGGAAGCGCTGGAGGCCTCTGCCTCGGGCTAGTTCAAGCTCGACAGGGAGAAGGACGAGCTAACGCTCGCACTCCAGAACCCAGAGCATCCAGGACGAACGTGAGAAAAAGGCGTCAGTCCCTAGAAATACGGGTTTCAAGCGGACGTTGACACATACAAGAGCCGCATGAGGTTGAAGCGAGAGACAAATGCAAGGTTCGCAGAAATGGAGATGCGGCTCTCGCAGATTGATCAAATTGTGGACGAAACTGAACGCAAGATTGGTAGAGGAGCGGAGCCACTGGGTTAGCCAACAGCCAGATCCAGCAACAACGGCTCAACTACAGCAGCAGCTCAGCAGCTGCGCGTCAACAGGAAATGAAGGCGAGTTGGCCCCACAAGCTCAAGCGTGTCCGCCATGCCCCGTGGATGATATCACGCAGCGGACACCATGTGAGCTGCACATTCCGCTCAAAAACATAACAATAAAGGTATGTTCGTACTTTTATGTTGTATATTTCCTTGAATAACTTGAGAATTAAGGTTCATTACTAACTAATAAGCAATCTTCTCGAACAGGTCGCGTCGGGCATGGCGATTCCAGTAGAACGAGATGACACCTACCACTGCAGGCCCGTTCCACCTGCGTACTCAAAAGTGAAAGTTGAACAGGTGGAACGCGGCTACAAAGATCTCGAGCTGGATATCCCCGGAGGAGATGGGGAGACGACGCTAGGAGAAACAACTCACGGAATATTTCTTTGGAGGAAGCCTTTCATCACATTCACAGGACGAACAGCGTCTCCTATTGTTCCACCGCCATCGCCTCCACGTGGACCATCTCCTCAGCCTCCTTTGCCTCCTCCGCCTCCTCCACCTCCTGCGTCGCCTCCATGAGCACCGACTCTTAAACGGTTGTCTCCAACTCCACCGCCTTCTCAGCCTCCTCCGTCGCCAGAATGAGCACCGACTCCTACTTCGCCTCCTCCGTCGCCTCCTAAGCGCAGAGCTCGAGCCACGCAGTCAATGTCAACCAGTGACCAAGAAGCAAGAGGCCTAAACTTGACCCGCTCCCACCAGCCCTAAAGAAAACATCGTACGACATGACTCCAGAGGAGCTGCATGAGGTCGTCCATGCTGAAGTCAAGGCCCACTTCAGAAAGAAGTCTCCTGAGAAGCCTCCTGAAATTCCCCAGGAGAGCAAGGACTTCTTCAAGAAGACGCACCTAACGCCAGAGCCTAAACCGCAACCTCAACCGCAGTCCGACTACGACAGAACTATCCGGAAGGCTGTTGGCAAGGCGAAGAGAACGGGCAGAGATGTACCTAGCTCGGCATGCAGCCTGAGAAACCTCTGGAGTTCAGCACGGTCCAAATGTTAGAACTGAGTTAAGACAATTTATGGGATCCGCTGGAATTTCAATGGATCAATTATCCGACCGTGCTCCCCTCGCGAAGGCTCCGCTGAAATACAAGTTCAAACTTGGAAAGCCTCTTGTAAAGCCGGATCAAGTGAAAAAGCTACCTACATAGATATACCGCTTCCACAAGTGGTACATGCAAGAATCCAGCAAGGGTGGAGAGATGGTATCGGGTAGATATTCACTGGACTATTTCTTCGATGGAGGTGACAACTTCTTTATCCGATTCGAAGACATATTCGACCTGTACCAGCTTGATGCCCTCGACGTATCACTTCTAGCCACGCGGGTGCTGTAAGTATCGTTCTGTTATTTTATTTCTTACCTCCTTGTATTTAGCTGACTAAATTTTTTTTAACCGTTGTAGAATGGCGATCCAATATTGCAACAAGCACGACTATACCAAACATGGATTCATGGATCCACAAAAAATCAATGGCACATTGGTTGATCAATTTCCTGATCCAACAGTGGATAAAAGATACAATGCACTGGTGCAGCACCACTTCAGGCCGTTTATCCTTCTGCCCTACAACACTGCGTAAGTTTTTTCTTCCTTTCGTACCAATTTTAATCCCGTGCATACATAAAGTTTCATATGTGTCATCTAAACCAATTTACAGATTCCACTGGGTTCTGTTAGTAATTGACATGGATCACTCGTGGATCCATGTCTTTGACTCAATGGATAAACCAGAGTCCATGTACGCAAAGATATTTGAACTGCTAAACAGGTAATGCCATCTTACTTGTTATTGCATACATACGGTTCTCGGATAATTACTAGATATCTTTCAACTGCACGTAGGGCATGGGCATGGCTCCGGGTGAATGTTCGCGGGAATCGAAAAGATAAGCTCTCTATGAGGATGAACTTTCCAGTGAGTAATATGCTCCAAAGTTGTATTGAATCATTAATTTATTCTAAAATATAAAATGTATATTCAATCTATCGTCGTTTCTCCTTTAGTATTCAAAACAGGCGCACGGGACCAACTCATGCAGCTACTACGTCTACGACTATATTCACCGCTTTGTTACCGAAGTCAATAGTCTCGACGATATAGATGTACGTATAATAATCATTCATACATTACGTCTTGATTTCTTATTCATTTCATATATTTATTTCTTATTTATTCGAATTAATGACAGCTTATGCAAGTAAGAGACAATCTCCCCCACGCGACTTTCATAGAGGCTGCTCAAGAAGAATTGATGGGATTTATAAACGAGTAGGTCATTGATCTCGCAAGAGAGTTCTACTTTAGTTTAAGTAACTTAACCACTAGGTTCACAAAGTAGACAATTTTTTATAACATACGAAATATAAGTGGATATTGTATATATGTGTACATATTTTGGTAATATATGTATATATTTCTTTTATTAAATTTATTTATATGTGTATAAAATATATATTTATATATATATGCATGTTGCATATATATGTATAAATATATGTGTGTAATATATATATATATATATTATTGAAAGGCAGCAAGCTAGTAGCTAGGAGAAAAAATTTAAAAAAAATTTAAAAATATCTTTAGGTCCGTTTGGTACACCAACCAGGACTAAAGATAGCGGAGCCAACCACGTGGCGTCGCCATCTTTAGTCCCTATTAATCCAGCCCGCACTTTCGTAGTCCCGGTTTAAGAACCGGCACTACAGGGGTTACAGGGGTTACGAACCGGGACTATTGTGGGGTTCTCCGCCAGTGAGGGTCCTAAGTTCGAACCAAGAGTTTTGCAATCTTCTACTCCATCTTTCTAAACAAAATCAAATCTTTCAAAATTCTGCTCACCTCTTCTAAATTCTTCAATTAGATATGCAGTACTCCATAAGCTAGCAGCAGCAGATGAAGATGCAGAAGCAGAAGGCGAGGAGAACCTTGCTTGGTCTCCAGCAGAAGCCTTGCGGCAAGAACGACGATGGCATTTGCAGATGCAGTACTGTTTGGTCTCCATTGAGCGGCAAGAACGACGATGCCGTACTCAGCTTGTCACCAGCCGAGTGGCAAGAATGACGATGGCAGCAACAGCAATGCGCTCAGCTCCCAGCGCCTCGCCGCCCTGCGCGGCCCATCCCCCGGGGCGATGGTGTGCCGTTGATGCAAGGTGTAATGTTGGAAAATATTTTTCGGGATATATGCCGACATCAAATATTAAAACACCTTTTTAAGTTGTATATCAGCGTCGTATAAAAATGGATCGAGGAAGTAATTTAGAGGAAACAGAGAGCGGTTATATCGCCATCCTGTCATCAGAAAGGTACACATTATTTTATTGTCTTTTTAATAATATCAGTTAATATCAGTTAGATAATATTAATTGAGGTACCATCATAAATTAATACGAGCCTCCTAATTACTCATGAATCACATTGGCAGGGTAGAATTTCCTCGAATCTATTGATATTTTTGTGAAATCTGGCTTCAATTCAAGGCACAAACACTAGTACATAAAACAACTAATTTAGGTCTCGTTTGATAGGGATTCTCCTCTCTGATTCTCAACAGAATCAATAAAATCTCTGTCAAACGGGTTATTTTGTAACTGATTTTGAAAAAAATCACATCAAGTGATTTAGCAGTTTTATATAGAGAATGAGAATCACCTAAAAAGTAGTTTCTCCTCAGAATCACCTGAAACCAGTTTTTCCTAAAAATCATCAGAAAATTACATAAAATATTGTTCTAATTATTACTTTATTATATTGATTCTGATTCTCTTCAGAATCTGATTAAGGAGAATCAGAATCTAGAATAAGAGAATCATAGAATCAGGAGCCCTACCAAACGGGTCCTTAATAGTTGGTAGGAGGTTCTGTTTGGATACCCTGAACTAAGCTAAACTCTAGTCACTTTAGTCAACTAAAGTGCCAAACACCTCCAACTAAATGGACTAAAGAAGAGGTTGCTAAACTTTAGTCCTCTAGTCACAAAAGAGGAGCTAAAATGAACTAAAGGGTCCGGACTCCCACCCCGCGCTTGCGCCCTCCTCGCCCCACGCCCACACCCTCCACCACCGCCCCGCAGCCGCCCAGCATGCCCGCGCCCTCCCCACTCCTTCGCCGCAGCCACCACCTCCCCCTTCCACCATGGACGACTAGTGGAACTACCGGGATTACTTCTCTCAGGGTAAATCTTCTTTGGCGGCTCCCTCACTCCGTCCTTCTGCCGCTGCCCCTGACAACTTCGACCTCTTCTCCCAACCACGATCGGATGTTCCGTTGGCCCGCAGCCTATTCGCTGGAAGGGTGAACATTGGGGATCTGGATCTCAACTCCCAGGGTGATGGTTTCCCCTTCCTCGACGAGAAGGGTGCGCAGGGGCAATTGCCTAGGCGGGAGGCAAGAGGGATAGCCGGGGGTATTCATGTCTTTTTCAGCTTGTTTAATGACCTTTAGTCACTTTAGTCACTACAACCAAACAGGTAAGTACTAAAGTTTAGTTAGCAACTTTTAGTCACTTTAGTCAGCTAAACGTTAGCAAGGGGTATCCAAACAAGGCCTTAGTAATTTAGCACCAGCATAAGCATGCATATATCTAGCCTTCGGCCAGACTCATCAGCTATATATGCGCCAAGAACATCATGCACCTGATACAAGCATAACTAGGACTTAGGGAAATCGATTCGCATGCGAGGTGAATATATACTAGGAATAGGAGGCGTAGGGGACTCGATTCGCATGGCATCAGACCCTGACTCTATGCCTGCTCATGCCGGCGTAGCTTTCCTCCTCGAACGGTTAGAGCCGCAGGCAATGCAGGCCAGAATTTCGTGCGGAATATGTTTGCTGTGTGGATGCATACTGAGTAATCACCTGGAGACGGGAGAAGAACCGCAAAAACTCTCTGATTCTTTTGAAGTCCTTCATGTAACTCTAAGATCAGAAGCCTCAAACTTTCCATTAAGCGAGCACCCAACACTGTAGAGCTGCAGTGCCCGTGTTATTGCTGCATCTGAGTTAGTTCTTGATTCCTTCCAAATAATTTGCTGGACCTCTCTAACATTCCGTTTTCTTTTTCCATATCTCGTTCTCTTCTTGGACAGGTACCTAAAACTTGGATATCGATAACTGCCGGTGTTGAAGTTGGATTGATTGGCTTGCAATTGTTCACCGCAAACGAATAGATGATGGAAGTTCATTTTAAGCCCAAGCTGAGCACCTGAAATGAGTTCTTAAGAGCACATTCAAACAGTGATTCAAGCTGAGTACATTCAAAATCGTTGTGTATCCCTCTGTAATACTGAAAAACCTAAGCGCTATACAAATGGAACTCAAATTCGGGATACACACCAAAACGTGGAATCTGAGAGGCAGAGCTCCTGCCTTTGTTTTTTTAAAAATGGAATCCAAGAGATCTCACAGGTTGTGCAGAGGGTGATCTCACATGAGTATTTCCGAGGAAATTTTTTTCTTTTATTTAGTATTTTTCTATTTTTAAATTATTTTTTGAATTCATATGAATTTCATTTGTGGGATTGTGGGCTACATGCTGGGGAGCAATGGGGAAGGCACGTGCGATCGAGCACAACAGTAGTGTCACGTTAGACCTCATTAAGGCGAGAACGACTGGATCCCACGTAAACGCCAATACTTTCTCTTTTTTTCACCCATGTGGTTTTATTTTTTTAATGTTTATACATTAAAAGCTCATATACTGATAAACCGAATATTTATACATACAAAGTTTATATACGTCAGATTTTAATTCGGATTCTTTATTCTGATTTGGATGCAAATGACTATATAATCTTGTTCTGGGACAGTTGCTTGTGGTCAGCTGGCTGCTCGGGTTGCACATATCCGCTCTCCTAAGCCACACCCGAACACTTGCTCGTTAGACCTATGAAGACTCGTAGAACTTGCATGGACATCATTCTCTCTGGTGAAGAACGACGTTTTGCAGTGGTCCTGATCTCATATCCATATTGGATTTAGTGTAGGGCTCAATTATTATCACTGATTTTTAGTGTTATAGACAATACTGTAAAAGAAACTTTTTTAAAAAAAATTGAAGACGTGGAGCAAAGAATCTAGGACAATATATAATGTATTTTTTTAACCGAGTGGCAATAACACAGTGATCACTGTAGCTGAAAAGAACTGAATCTATTGTTCCCGTGAGATGCTAATAAGACACATATGCCATCTATTTATATATAAAAAGACAGTACTACAATATTGTGTGACATAGATAGAGCTAACTCAAGCGCATCAAGCGGCTGTCTTTTATTTGCCACAAATCGCCGTGATGAACGCTTACCATCTTACGTCCGATCTTATTTCCCATCGGACGCTCCGGCCCACAAAGAGTTCTAACGCGTTACCAGTCCAAATATTATCAACCCTTACCACTAGCTTCAAATGATTTTTCTTGTTGAGCTATTTATTTAATCCGTGATCTGATTATAACATTGAATTCTTTATAATTAAATTTTTATAAGACCCTTCATGCACTGCTAAGTAAACCCTGCTGAGAAACCCTGTATAGTCCCGGTTTACAACCCCATTTAATCTCGGGTTGCAAACCGGGACCACGAAAACGGGACTAAAACGGGACTAAAGATATTAGTCCCGGTTGAAATATCTGGGACTAAAGATGGCAGTGTTACGTAACTGACACAACTATCTTTAGTCGTCTCGTTGGTAACATCAACCGGAACTAGGGATCGTTTTTTAAAAATTTTACTCTTGCTTGCTTGTTAATATATCATGCATATATATATGCATAATATATATATAGGATATAGATTTTTTAATTTTGTTCTTGTTGCTTGCTGCTTGTTTATATATTATGCATATATATATATATATATGTAAATACATATAGATGCATAATATATATGTAATATGTACATATATCTAATATATATTTATATATATGTGCAATATACATATATATGTATAAATACATATTTTACACATATATATGCACTTAAATAAATATATACATATTTTACCAAAATATGTACACACAAATATAAATAATATACATATATCATAATATTCCTGCTTAATTTATAATGTTCTATATCGTACATTATAAAATCTAATATGTGTGGGGTTGATCGTCAATAGGATGTCCATCATAGTGAAACTTTCTCGTGGAATCAATAATCTGCTCATTGATAAATCCCATCAGTTCTTCTTGAGGGGCCTTTATGAAATTACCGTGGGGGAGTTTGCCTCTCATGCAAATAATCTGTCATTTGAAAAAAATTAGAAATAAATATATGAAATCAATAAGAAATCAAGACATAATGTATGAATTATTATTATACATACATTCAGATCCTGTGGACATGTGGCTTGGTGAACTAGGCGATGAATATAGTCGCACACATAGTAGCCGCACAAGTTTCTCCACTGCGCCTGTTTTGCACACTAAAGGAGAAACGACGAGAGATTTAATATACATTTCTATTTTAGAACAAACTAATGATTCAATATAATTTTTGAGCATGTACTCACTGGAAGTTTCAACCTCACAGCAAGTTTTTCTTCCCAAGTCCCGTGGATCGCTGCACGGAACCGTGTCCATGCCCTATGTACAGTGACAAGCTCGTGAGTAATTATTCGAGAACCGCATGTAGCAATAAGAACTAACATGACATTATCTCTCTATCACTTCAAATTTTTTTGCAAAGATAGACTCTGGTTTATCCATTGAGTCATAAACATGGATTTTGCACGAAAAAAGGTCAATAAGGTCAAAAAAGGTCAATAGTGGAATCTGTAAAATTGTGTGATATGATATATATGAAACTGTATATGTATGATATGAAAATTGGAACGAAAGGCAGTAAAAACTCATGTTGTGTTGTACTGCAATAGTATCCAAGTCTTGTAATGCTGTTGCGCCAGCATTTGGACGATATTATCCTATGTTTCCTTCTGATAATTTTCTAACATTTCCGTGTTAATTTTGCAGGGGGTCCATTAATCCTATTTTGAGCCACCCCGCTTACGGCACTCGTGGATCGCCATTCTACAACGAATAAAATAATTTTAGTCAACTACATACAAGGAGCTAAGGAACGAAATAAATTGATCTAAACGATACTTACAAAACCCGGCAGCTGAGAAGAGAGACGTGAAGGGCGTCTTGCTGGTACAGGTCGAACATGTCCTCGAAGTGGATCCACATGATATCATCTCCTTCGAAGAAATCTGCTTTTCTAATCCACACGGCTAGCATCTCTGTACCTTTGCTTGAAATTTCTATGTACCACTTATGGAATCGGCACATCTATGTAGAGAGATTTTTGACCTGAGAAGGGTTGACAAGAGGTTCACCGAGTCTAAACTTGTGTTTCAAATCCTCTTTTGTCGCCTTCTTGATTTCTGCGCCTCCATAGTTGCTCCCTCGTTAGTCCTGCATCTCCCATAAATGCTCTTAAGTCAACTTCACTAGGTGGCAACAAGGGCTCAAGAGATTTTTGTGGTTGCTTCCCGAGCTAGGGACATCTTCCGCCTTTCCTTTCGTCTTCTGAAAAGCCATCCATATTGATCTATCATTGTCGGAAGGCAAGGCCGGTTTAGCCGGTGGTGCGGACATCTTCTTAAAGAAGGCCTTAGCGTTCGGGTCGATTGGAATTGACTTTCCAGGAATCCGACGCTTGAAATGCGCCTTCACTTGCACAGCTATGATCTCGTCAATCTCCTCGGGAGTGCGGTCGTACGCCATTTTCTTTAGAGCGGGGAGCCTTGGCTCATCAAGTCTTTGCTTTTTTGTTTGTGATCTCATTGACCTTGATGGTGCGGCTCAAGTTGTGCGCTTAGGAGGCGGAGGAGTCAGACACTATTTAGGTGTCGATGCTCGAGGAGGCGACGGAGGAGGCTAGGGAGTCGGATACCGTTTAGGAGTCGGTGCTCACAGAGGTGACGGAGGAGGCTTGGGAGTCGATGACCGTTTAGGAGTCGGTGCTCATGGGGGCAATGGAGGAGGCGGAGGAGGCTGCGGAGTCAGTGACCGTTTAAGAGTCGGTGCTCGCGGAGGTGACGGAGGAGGTGGAGAAGACGATCCACGCTGAAGAGGCAGTCCACGTGGTGGAGACGGAGGAACGGAAGCAGCTTCTCCCCCGGGAAACATGATGAATGCAAGCTTGCACCGTAGTATGATTCCATGTGATGTGTCTTCCAGTTTCGTCTCCCTGTCTCCTCCGGGGATATCCAGTTCGAGATCTTCAAAGCCTCGTTCCACCTGTTCAACTTTGACCTTAGAATACCTTGGTGGAACGGGCATGCAGTGATACGTATCATCTTGTTCAACTGGTATGTCCATGCTCGATGCCACCTTCATGAGAAGAGAGGTTATTAATTAGTAATCAACCTATGCACATGCTTTCGCAATGTACAAGTCATATATCATAAACTACGAGCATACCTTGATTGACAGGTTCTTGAAGGGAATATGCAGCTCACAAGGTGTTCGCGGCGTGATCTCATCAACGGGGCATGGGGGTACGTCTTTCGCTTCAACGGCCTGTTTAGGTACTTGGCATGTCGATGCGTAGCTGCTACGCCTGCCTGAGGGGCTCACCATGATGGCTAGTACTTGATCTACTTGGCTTTGATGGCTCCGCAGTTTGGCCATCCATTGTTCCATCTGTCTAGACACCTCCGCTTCCATCTTCAGATCGAATGCCACGAGTCGGTGCTCCAAATCTATTAGCTTCGCCTCCGTATCTCGCTTGCTCCTCATGCGACTCCTGTACGTTTGAGGTCCTCTTGGATTCCATATTTCCAGGGAACGATGCCTTTTTCTCGCGTTCGTCCTGGATGCTTAGGGTTTTGCAGTGCGAGCGTAAGCTCATCATTCTCTCTGTCGTGCTGGAATGAGCCCGAGGCAGAGGTGTCCACTAGATCCTTCAATCGGCTGGCGGCTTCTCGGATCGCATCGCCGAATATCAAGGAGCCATTGCTAGGATTGATAGATCCGCCGTGAGCATAGTACCAATGCTTCAATCGTTCCATCCAGTCAGCTATGGCCGAAACAATATCTCTGGCTATCAGATCGGCTTCCATTTGCTCCCTTCTCAACACTGCCTTTTGATAGCCGCCTAACCCTAACCTGTGATGATACTGCTTTTTAGCGACATTGGATTTATTCTTCTCAATCAGCGCTTGTGCTTGCTCTCCCATCTTGTATTGGACAAAAGCATCCCAATGATCTCTTAGCTTTGGGAATTTGTCAAAGTCAGGTATCTGGCCCTTCAGGATGTACTTCTTGTGTAATTTTTTCTTAAAGTTCCTGATTTTTTAAGTGTCCATTCCTTCACCTTGGCCTGTCCTGCCTCATGGATTGTGAATGTTCTGTCTCAGGGATTGTGAAGGTCTTGAGTATTGTGGACCATAACATCTTTTTCTGTGTCTGGGAGATAGCTTTGCTCATCCCCTCCTGTCCTTGTTTGGCATCAGTTCATCATGCTGATGGACACATGATCCCTCACTACCCATCCGTTGTGTGCGACAAACTTTCTTGTGGCGTTGGCTGGGGCACATGGTCGGACGTCCTGTGTCACTTGAGTTATAATATGTCGACCCTCAATTTTCTTGGTGACACTGCGTTGTCCGCGTGCCATCTTCTCTCCAACGGCTGGGGTCCCTCATTCCCCTTATCATTGCCCTCCTCGTTGAGGTACTGGTTGGGATCCTTGTTCCCCTCCTCAGCTACCCAGTACTGATTGCTCCCCTCTGCGATCTTGTCAAAGATGATCTGTTCTTTCAAACGATCTGTCATTTGTTTGTTTTGCTTGGACAACTGGATCAAGTAATTCTGGCAAGGAAAAAATTATTTAGTTAATACATGTATGATGTTACAAAGTCTAATATTTAGGTAATGCATATGTACGTTGTTATGTTAGAGATCGTGACTCAGGATATTGGGTGAAAACAACCAAACGAACTCCTATGCATAGGAGTAAAGAAAAAATTTTGTTCTGATTCCCAATGCATAGGAGTCAAGACAAAATTTTGTTTTGACATCCAACGGTAGGAGTCAAGACAAGGTTTGTTTTGGAATTGTGTTTTCAGCCAATATATTGAACCACTACCTACTCCACTCGTCCGGTCGTAAAAGTCATTCTATTGTTCTCGTTTGTTCGTAAATAAATAACACAATATATAAATAAATATACAAATGCCAACCTAGAGAAAAAACATAGAGAAAAAAAAAGAGAAGAAGAAGGAAAAACTCTTTCTTCTTCTCTTTGGGTTTTCTTCTCTAAGTTTTTTTCAAAGAGAGCAAAATTTTCAGTCCCAATTCATAGACATAAAGTAGCCCACAGGAATACCTTGTAAGTATCATATCTACTTTATAACTTTTATAACTATTATAGTTAAAGTAGCCCACACGAATACATGAGCATTTATCTTAAAGTGTGTTCGAAAATAAATAAAACGGGATGACACCTACTAAGGTTCAAAAGTCCTCTCTTCAGTTTTTAATAGATGACGCCATACATGCACCTTTTACTCATATTTGATCCTTCATCTTATTTAATACTTTTATGCAAATATGTGAAAATGTAATTCATGCTTAATTACCTTTAATTGATAAATTAAGTCATAATAAAATAAATAATTATTATTTATTTTTTAATATAACTAAATGGTCGAACATGTTTAAAAAATTCAACGGCGTTATCAATTAAAAACCAGAGGTATTAGGTATTGCTTATTTTTAAGATATTTGTTAGATATGCATGTTTCTAGATCAATACCCACACTATCCTAAAATATAAATATAAGTATTTTTGAATTTTGGTGCAGTCTTTGAGATGCTACTTTGACTAATAATATTTATAAAAATAATTTATTCTAGATAAAAATATTTATGTCATGTTTAATATAAATTTTACGTGATTGATATTCTTAATTTTTTTCTAAGTTAAATTGTTTGACTTAGAACTATTCTAAATATGCTTACATTGTAGGATCATTTCTATTTTTCTATCTTTTGTAATCCTCTGACATCCACACATTCACATTCATCAAGTCCTATATTTACAATCAAATACATCAAGTCATATATTTCATAGTTATCCACACATTAAAAAACAAAATTAGGTTTCAGAGTCATTCAAAATAACAATATTCATATATTTCATAGTCACATTCATATATTTCAAATTTCTTTAAGTTTTATTCAAACAGAGCAATAGGTTTGGCTAGCCGAGAGATGATGAGTGCACGGCGGCGGCGGTGTGCGGTGGCAACGGTGACGGCGGGTGCGGTGTGTGGTGGTGATGAGGAGGACGGTGACGACGAGTGTGTGGCGGCGGCGGCGTGCGGTGGCGATGGTGACTACGGGTGCGGCGTGCGGCGGCAATGATGAGGATGGCGATGGCGAGAAGACGAAACGACACTGGTAGATCAACAAAGATGAGATACGGTGGTTACCTTGGAATGCGATGATGACGCGACGAAGTGAGACGACAGCAATGGCGGCTGTTTAGGGCACAACAAAAAGCTCGCCGCAAGAAGATCAAAGAAACGACTAAGTGTTTGGATCGCGGTGCGCCTTATGCTTTATATAGATCCGAGGATCTTTAGTCCCAGTTGTTGGTTCCAACCAAGACTAAAGATATCTTTAGTCCCGATTGAAGCCAACAACCGGGACTAAAGATATCTTCGTTCCAGTTGATGGCAACAACCGCGACTAAAGATCCCATCGTAACTTGGTAGGTAAAAATCTTTAGTCCCGGTTGTTTGCTTCAACCGGACTAATGATTTTTTCCGCTATTTCCAAATATTTTTTATCCCGGGTAGGATTACCAACCGAGACTAAACATTAAATAATGTATAAACTGGGCCAAATTAATTTAATTAAATATAGATTTAAAATAATAATAAGTAATGCGTTAAACTTTAAAAAATAAACAATTTTAATGAGAAAACATTTAAAATAGTTTAATGTTGTTAATAAATTTTAATAATCATATATAATTAACATATGTCGATTTAAAATTGTTTCAAATTGTAATAGTCCTATATAATTAATATACAACCCATTTAAAATTGTTTAAAATTGTAATAATCATATATAGTTAACATATGCCTTTTGACAAATATTTTAAATTGTAATAATCATATATAATTAATATATGCCCTATTTAAAATTGTTTCAAGTTTTCATAGTCCTACATAATTAACATACAATCTATTTAAAATTGTGTAAATTATGTAAATTGTAATAATCAAATGTATTAACAGATGGATCTTCAGTAAATTCAAAATAAGTTACATCGTCCATACAACAACCTAGCTAGGCCAGTATATTTGACATAATTTAGTGCGCGATGGTTGCCCTCACATACTTTCTCCTCACTAATGTTTCTTCGCTATGATCGTTGCATGAGTAAGGGGTATCCTCATTTGATAGGAGGATACTTGGGTCAACCGTCAGCGCGAATAGAGGTTACATGTCAAACTGATCGTAATCTTTGTCAATCTTATCCTTGACTCTGATGATTTTCCTTTTGCCTGGGAGAACCACGTGGTGCTTTGGCTCGTCGCACCCTTTCCCCTTCTTTGCTTTGCTAGCCATGTCCTTCACATAGAAAACTTGCCTTACATCATTGGCAAGGATAAAAGGTTTGTTTGAGTATGCAACCTTATTAAGGTTAACCGTTGTCATCTCACTTTAATCAATCATTATGACTCCACCAGTCAGCCTAACCCATTGGCATTGAAACAAAGGGACAATCAAAGGTCCATAGTCAAGTTCCCATACGTCCTTGATGCCACTGTAATACGTTCTAGTTGTATCATCGTATCTAATGGCATCGATGCAAACAACACTATTCTGGTTCGTGGTCTTTCTATCTTGGGCTCTTCTGTAAAATGTATACCCATTGATTTCATATGCTTGGAATGTCGTGATCATGCAAGATGGTCTCCGCGCCAAGAGGCTAGTTGTTGGTCAATCTTCCCGTTGCCCATGAGATGTTGTCGCAACCAAACAGGGAAAGTATTAATGTGATGGCGTGTAATCCAGGCATCGGTCTTACTGATGTTTTTGGAGCGAACAACCGCCAAGTGCTCCTCGATGTAAGGAGCCACCAACAAAGATTGTTGCAAAATCGTCCAATGTGCTTTACAGAATAATTAATTGTCTACGGTTATTATTGGTTTCCTTCCAAGAGTCTACTTTCCCCATAGTCTCCCTTCATGGCTTGACTCGGGCATCCCGATTGGATGAAGGTCTTCAATAAAGTCTACGCAAAACTCAATGACCTCCTCTGTTCCATATCCCTTGGCGATGCTGGCCTCCGGACGAGGACAGTTATTGACGTACTTCTTTAGAACGCCCATGTACCTCTCGAAAGGGAACATGTTGCAAAGGTATACAGGACCGAGGATATGGATCTCTTTGACAAGGTGACATAGAAGATGTGTCATGATATTGAAAAAGGAAGGTGAAAAGATCATCTCAAAGCTGACAAGACATTGCACCACATCATTTTGAAATGCTTCTAATCTGTCTGGATCGATGATCTTCTGCGAAATTGCGTTCATGAAAGCACATAGCTTTGTTATGTTGCCAGGACATTATCAGGAAAGATACTCCGAATTATAACAGGAAGCAACTGTGTCATCAGCACGTGACAGTAATGGGACTTCAGGTTTGTGAACTTCTTCTCCTTCGTGCTTATTATTCCTTTTATATTCGAGGAGTATCCAGATGGTATCTTGATGCTCTCCAAGCATTCAAACATGCTTTCTTCTTTGCCTTGCTCAGAGTGTAGCTGGCTGGACTCAAGTAACAGCTTACTTTCTTCTTTGGTTCCGGGTGAAGACCATCGCGTTGTTCCATATGCTTGAGATCATTATGTGCTTCAATGTTTCACGTAACAATCTCAAGCATATGAAATAATTTGACGGGCTTCACCCGAAACCAAAGGAGAAAGAAAGCCATTACTTAGTCCAACTAGCTATACTCTGAGCAAGACAGAGAAGGAAAATATGTTTGAATGCTTGGAGAGCATCAAGGTACCATCTGGATACTCCTTGAATATAAAGGGAACAATAAGAACGAATGAGAAGTTCACAAACCTAAAGTCTCATGACTGCCATGTGTTGATGACACAGTTGTTTCCTATTATAATTTGGGGTTTGAGGTATCCTTCCTGATAATGTCCAGACGACAATAACAAATATATGTGCTTTCGTGAACGTAATTTTTTAGAAGATCATCGATCCAGACATATTAGAAGCCCTTCAAAATGATATGGTGCAATGTCTTGTCAGCTTTAAGATGATCTTTTCATCTTCCTTCTTTAATATAATGACGCATCTTCTATGTCACCTTGTCAAAGGATCCGTATTCTTGGTCCTATATACCTACACAACATGTTCCCTTTCAAGAGGTACATGAGCGTTCTAAAGAAGTACGTTCATAACCACTCTCGTCCGGAGGTAAACATCGCTAAGGGATATTAAACAGAGGAGGTCATTGAGTTCTATGTAGAATTTATTGAAGACCTTCGTCCAATCGGGGTGCCCGAATCAAGCCATGAAGGGACACTACGGGTTAAAGGGACTCTTGGTAGGAATGCAATAATGACTGTAGACTCAAATTTATTCCGTAAAGCACATTTCATAGTTTTGTAACAATCTTTATTGGTGGCTCCTTACATCGGGGAGCACTTTGCGATTGTTCGCTCCAAAAACATCGGTAAGTCCGGTGCCTGGATTACACGCCATCACATTGATACTTTCCTTGCTTGGCTACGACAACATCTCATTGGTAACAAGACAATTGACCGACAACTAGCCTTCTTGGCGAGGGGACCATCTTGCTCGATCACTACATTCCAAGGATATGAAATCAATGGGTATACATTTTACACAAGAGCCCAAGACAGAAAGAGCACGAACCAGAACAGTTTTGTTCGTATCGATGCCATGAGATACGATGGTACAACTATCATGTATTACGGTGGCATCGACGACATATGGAAACTTGACTATGAACCTTTGAAGGTCCCTTTGCTTCGGTGCCAATGGGTTAGGCTGACTGGTGGACGCATAACGATTGATGATAGTGGGATGACAACGGTTGACCTTAAGAAGGTTGGATACTCAGGCGAACCGTTCATCATAGCCAATGATGTAACGCAAGTTTTCTACGTGAAGGACATGCTAGCAAAGCAAAGAAGGGGAAAGGGCCCGACGAGCCAAAGCGTCACGTGGTTCTCCCTGCAAAAGGAAAATCGCTAGAGTCGAGGATAAGACTGACGAATGTTACGATCAGTTTGACGGGCAACCTCCATTCGCGGTGATGGTTGACCGGAGCATCCTCTTATCAAATGAGGACACCCCTTACTCACGCAATGATCGTAGCGAAGGAACATTAGTGAGGAGAAAATACGTGAGGTCAACCATCATCCTATAAATTATGTTTAATGTACTAACTTAGGTTGTTGTATGGACGATGTAAATTATTTTGAATGTATTGAAGTTTCATCTGTCTCAATTGATTTTTAATATATTCTTTGTATTTTCATGATTTTATTTCATCTTTAATGCATTTAATCGACATATGTTAATTATATATGATTATTATAATTTTAAACAATTTAAGTCAGGCATATGTTAATTATATATGATTTTTATAATTTAAAACTATTTAAGGTGGTAAATCCAAATTCATATGGTTATTCATAGTTCTCAAAAAAATATTGTTAGTCATAGTGAAGGGGCATTAAAGATTAATATTCCAAACCAATGAGACAAATAAATTATTCTGTATTTAAATTTGCATCAGGGACAAACTATCCTCAAAATCAATTCAATAGTGTTATCATATCACATCTAGTAAGTAAATCATCATGCATAGTTTGATTTTTTTTTAATTTAGAATCATCACACAAAAATATTGAATAATAAGATGCAAGCAATAACATGTTCGAATTTCTCATACTGAGAAATAATATCATCTTCTGATAACGGTTTTGGAGCACTTCGCTTTTCCTTTTGGCCATCAAAAGAAGTATCATTGTTCCTTCAGGCATGTCACCTCGCCAAGAAGCAGCAATGTCCCAAATAACAATATTTGTGCCCATTAACAAGTCTATGGTAGTAGGTCATGCATATTTACCTTTTGTCTCATGCCTGACAAGTTTCCAAATGCTGGAAAATCATTGATTGTCCAAAGCAAAATAGCATGTAAATTAAAAGTCTGCATTGCAGAAGCATCACATGCTTCCACGCCATCCCACAATTGCAATAGCTCATCAATTAATGGCTGCAACACTACGCGGACACCGGCTATCTCTAACATCTCTATCGGGTTGGCCCCCCATCACTGTAAAAAGGTCATTGATGTGAGAAAATATCTCTAACGGGCACAAGGCCGTCACGAATGCACATTATCTCAACCGGGCCATAAAAAATGCCCGTCACAGATGAGTAGTCAAACCAGTGGGGTTAAACGTCCGTCACGGATGACACATCTCAATCGGGCCTATTTATAAGCCCGTCACAGATGACAACTCATCTCTAACGGGCCGTGGTTACCGGGCCGTCACCGATAGGGTTGACCAAACACGAGGTCAAATAATGTCCCAGTTTTTTGCCCGTCACGGATGACGTATCTCTAACGGGCTTAAGTAGCCCGTCACGGATGTCATATCTATCTCTATCGGGCTTTTAGGTTGAGACCGTTACGGATGTCCTATCTCTATTGGGTTTTTCCACAATGCCCGTTAGGGATGAGTTTATTATCCAAAAAAAATAAAATTTGTTTTTTGGCTAGCCTCGGGCCTTTGCTAGCCATGCCCGCGCAAAAAATGGACAGATATCATCACACCCGGCCCAGCCATTCCATTTGACCATTCATCACGGCCACACCATGTTGATCCATTCACATATACATTCATCACAGCCACAGCCACAGCCATATCCATATCCATTCACATATATATTCATCACAGCCACAGTCATATCCATTCACATATATATTCATCATATATATATTCCACAGCCACAGCCACAGCAAAATAACAAGTGTACTAACCCCAAAAAACAGGAAAAAAAAGTCAACTATAGATGGCTTTTTATTTATTACAAAAAAGAACATGTGTAAGAACAAAAAAAGAAACAAGTGTACTGCTTAAAAAAGACAAGTGTAGATTGTCTGTTTTGTTCCACAAAGGAACAAGTGTAGTTCAAAAAAAAGAAGTGTAGTTTTAAAATAGTCTTTACTTTTTGCTCTCAGAACAACTAGACTATATATGTAATAGTATGAGGTGTTGTGGTAGCTTAGGTGGCTTCCAAAAGATATCCGCCGTGCCCTGTGACACAAGGTTTGATACGGATATCTTCGGAAGCCACCCGGACTACAACACACCTAAATAATTTGAACCGTGTTTTGAATGTTGCAATTTTCAACATGTCTGAACGGCTTCAGTTCATCATCGAGCGAAATAATTTAGTTACAGATGCATCAAAACCTGCAAAAATGTATTATAAAAAAAGCAAGTATATACATAAACAACGTGCAGAATTGTATTACAAAGAATATTTACAAAAATCAAATATTTACATCCATAGAATGTTTTGTGAATTCTAACCTCTTGTAATCTATACAGAGCACTAACTACTAAGCACAATATTATAGCTACTGGTGCCAGTAGAGTAGAGTAGTTGAAGGACAATTTTGTCTATATTTTGTTGAGTCCATCAAGCACATCATGTTGCATCCAAAAGGATCTTGCAGAAGCTTCCCTAGGAAGTAAAAGATACAAGAAGCTTCCCTGGGGAAGTGCATTTACTGATTTAAGATTTGAACATTTACAATCTGAAATAAGTTCAGTTTGTATTTACAAGCTGCATAATATGGGAGATATACTGAAAAGAAAGACTGATTTAACCAAATGAAGTTGAGATTTAACCAAATGAACTCTTGAGTGTACCGAAATCTATGGAGTTGGTTTTAAGTCTTTAAGCAATTTAATACACATGTAAATTAAAGAATTGCAAATATAACAATTAGTTCTTACTTTAATTGGTTTAGCATCTATTTTGCATGTTTAGCACACCCCACTGGCCACTGGGTATCATCACAATCATCCAAGCATCCAAGCAATCATAACCGTATCATCCAAGCAAAAGGGCATAAAATTTCCATAAAGTTAACAATCATCCAAGCATGATAAATCTAACCGTATCATCACAAGCATCAAGAATATATGTATGTAAATCATCTTGAGCATCCATAAGAGCAACAAAAGAGCAATGGAAGATCAACTAACCAGTGAGCGTGGACGAAGGCGGCGTGGAGGAGAGGAGGCGTGTGTACTAACTGGTGTGGAGGAGGAGGCGTCCGGGCTCAGCGAGGAGGCGTCCGGGCTCGACGAGGAGGCGTCCGGGCTCGGCTCGGCGAGGAGGCATCCGGGCGCGGCTCGGTGAGGAGGCGTCCGGGCTCGGGGTCGACGAGGAGGCGGCCGGCATGGAGGAGAGGATGAGAGGAGGCGACGGTGTGGAGGAGAGGAGGCGGTGGCGGCGATGGCACTCGTGGATCTGAGTGGCGGCGGCGCGGAGGGGAGGAGGAGAGGAGGTGGCGGCGTGGAGGGGAGGAGGCGACAGCGATGGCGCGCATGGATCTGAGAGGAGATGGCGGCGTGGAGGCGAGGAGACGGCCGGGCTCGGGGTCGGCGTGGAGGCGAGGAGAGCAGGCGGCAGCGTGGATCTGAGAGGAGGAGTGAATGGATCTGGATCTACGGGATTGACTAAGTAACCCTAGTCAACATCATCTCTGACGGGCGAACTACTAAGGCCCGATACGGATGAGTCATCTCTCATGGCCCTTATAGTACGCCGATACGGATGACAATCATCTCCATCGGGCATTAAAATAACGCCGATACGGATGAATATCATCGCATCGGGCGATGACAATAGGCCCGATACGGATATGTGTCATCCGCATCGAATATCATATTAAATTAGTTTACGGGTGGGATTATATTTTAAAAAATATTATAATTAACGAGATGAATTATTAATATAGTGTACATTTAGCACTAAATTTTAAAAAAACCATGATAAATTAAAATATGTCTTATTAAATTAGTTTATAATTACCATTATATTTTTAAAAATTATTATAATTAAAAGATAAATTATTTATATAGTGTAAATTTGCCATTAAATTTATAAAAAACCATATAAAATTAAAATATGCCTTATTAAATTAGTTTTTACTTGGGATTATATTTCTAAAAATATTATAATTAACGGATGAATTATTTATATAGTGTACATTTAGCATTAAATTTTTAAAAAACCATGATAAATTAAAATATGCATTATTAAATTAGTTTACAATTGCCATTATATTTTTAAAAAATATTATAATTAACAGATGAATTATTAAAATAGTGTAAATTTGCCATTAAATTTATAAAAACCCATAAGAAATTAAGGCATGAAAGATATGCAGATCATTCATTAAGGCACTGGTACAAAATATTTCGTCACATTCATCAATTTACAAATTATATTACTACAAAGACTCTATTTACATGGATATGCCTTTCGAATGGTCTGAGCGAGCGTATGCCACTTCGTCTTCGTGATCATCGTCATGTTCGATCTGAGGTCTCACATGAAGATTCTGGTTGTATTCTTCTTCATCAACGATGTTGTCAACCCCAACAATTCTTCGTTTGCCATCCCTAACAACGTGCAGCTTCATGTTTGCGGGGTCTTTTATATAGAAAATCTGCTCGACCTGCTTGGCTAGGACGAATGGTTCGTCCGTGTATCCAACCTTGGCCAGATCCACTAAAGTGAATCCTTCCTTGTTGACTTTAACTCCGGTTCGAATATTCACCCAGCTGCAACGAAAAAAAAGGGACTTTGAAGCTCTTGTAGTTCATCTCCCAAATCTGCTCTATGCGGCCATAATATGTGTTCGATCTAGCTTTATCCTGATATGCGTCTATACGGACTCCACTATTCTGCACTGTGCTTTTGTTATCTTGTGTGACGGTGTAGAATGTGTATCCATTGTATCATACCCTTGCCATGTGTCAACATCCCAGCTTGAGCCCCTTGCCAACCTTCGTATTATCTCAGTTGGGTTATCGGTCGATCGTGCGATACGGTTCTTGAACCATTCATTGAAGCGAGTAGTATGTTCTCTGTTGATCCACATGTCTGATCAACCCATGTTGTCCTGTTGGACTTTCGCTAGACGCTCCTCAAAATATGGAGTTACTTCAGCCATATGTTGTAGCACAGCGAAATGAGCCTGCGCATAGGTAGCTCGATCGGGAACAATTTTTTTCTGCCTATTGTGCCAAGGCCTGCTAACCTTCCTTCGTGGCGAGACGCAGGAACTCCGATAAGATCAGTCTCGGCCATAAAGTCGATGCAGAACTCAAGAACCTCCTCCGTCGTGTACCCTTCAATGATGCTCCCCTCTGGTTTTGCTCTATTTTGAACGTACGACTTAAGAACTCCCATATTCCTCTCGAACGGGTACATCTCCTTTAGAAAATCTAGGCCACATATTTTTGTTTTCTTCACTAGATGAACAGGGAGATGAACCATGATATCGAAGAAAGATAGTGGAAAATACATCTCCAAGTGACACAGGGTATTGATAATATCAGCCTGCATGTATTTACTTATCCTTGCTGAATAGCCCGAAGGAACCTTAATATCAGACAGGCATGACAACATTGCGATCTTTTCATTCTTCGACAATGTGTGGCAAGCTGGTGGGAGGGTACACTCTTCCTGTCTTTTCATCCGTAACAGGCTGAAGCTCACTGCGAATGTTCAATTCCTGCAGATCTAGGCGAGCAGTCAAGCCATCCTTTGTCTTTCCAGGCATATTAAGCAGCAGCCCGAGCAAACTGTCACAAACGTTCTTCTCTACGTGGATTAGATCAATGCAATGCCGGACCTCAAGGTCTTTCCAGTATGGTAGCCGCCAAAATATGGATTTCTTCTTCAACATAGCTTTATCATTTTCCTTGCCACGTTTTCTTTTCTTCCCAAACTCATTAGTTATGTCTTTGACCATGTCATGGACCTCTTCTCCGGATAGATCCTTGGGAGCAGTTCCAAGTTCTCTCCTACCGTTGCAAATTTTCTTTTTTCTTCTAAGAGCGTGGCGTAGCGGGAGCCATCTCCTATGACCCATGTAAACCATCTTTCTAGATTTCTTCAGCCACCTACTGCGTGTATGTTCCATACAGTCGGAGCAGGCCTTCTTTCCTTTCATGGTTTGTCCATAAAGACTGCCTAGTGCGGGATAGTCATTAATGGTGCAGAACAGTGGAACTCGTAGCTTGAAGTTCTCCTGACCATATGCATCCCAAGTGTCCACGCCTTCTTTCCAAAGAATCTCAAGATCATCGATAACAGGCTCTAGGAATACATCGATATCATTGCCCGGCTATTTTGGACCTTGGATTAACAAGCACAACATAATATATTTTCTTTTGAAGCACAACCATGGCGGGAGGTTATAGTTCGCAATAAGGACGGGCCAAGTGTTGCGAGAACTGCTCATATCTCTAAAAGGATTCATGCCATCCGTACACAAACATATCCTCATGTTTCTGGGGTCGGCAGCAAATTCTTTGTACATTCGATCAATATTCCTCCATTGAATCGAATCCGCTGGGTGCCTTAGCAAACCGTCGTTTGTTCTCTCTTCGGCATGCCACGGCACTAATTTTGCTTCCTTCGGGTTGGCAAATATTCTCTTGAAGCGATCAATGATGGGTAAATATCATACAACCTTCGCCGGACCACCCCGCTTTGACTTCTTTCCCTCCCCCGCACTTTTCTTTCGCTTGTATCGAGAAGCCTTACACACAGGACAAGGTTCTAGGTCCGCATATTGCTTGTGGTACAATATGCAATCGTTTGGACAAGCGTGAATTCTACGAACCTCTAACTCTAGGGGACACAGAACCTGCTTTGCTTCATATGTCGTTTCAGGCAATGTGTTCTCTTCAGGAAGCATGGCCTTCAATATTCTCAAAAGTTCTGTAAAACTTTTTTTCTGTCCATCCACTACTTGCCTTCAGCTTCATTAGGTCCAACGTAACTGATAATTTGGTGTGCTTTGCCTTGCATCCGGCGTATAAAGGTGTCTCGAAGTCACTGACCAAACGGCTGAAATTCAACGAATCTCTCTCGTTGTGAGCTTGCTCCTCAATATCACGTAACATCTCTTGCAGCATATCAGGATCCACATCAACCATTTCACCACCCAATGGAGATGGAATAAACATGTCACGCTCATCTTCATCTTCATGATTGTCGGCACCGATGCTGTCTGCAGCTGCACCATTATCCGATTCTGTCTCTCCATGCTTCACCCAACATGTGTAGTCCTTCATGAATCCTCGTTGTATCAAGTGAGAGTGTACCTCCTCTCCGCTAAACAAAATCTCATTCTTGCAATCTCTACATAGACAACACATGTATTTGCTATTTCTTCTTATCCTATCCTCCTCCGCGACGTTCATAAAACTTAAAACGTCATCTCTATACTCCTTACAATGACGCTTTAAAGTTATCGCATTCATCCAACTTCGATCCATCGCTACAAAATTTAACAAAACATTAGTTATCATACTACTAAATTGTAAAAAAGAATCAACCTTTATACTTACTTCTAATATATTACTTTTTTTAAAATAACAAAAATTCGCCCCCTCAACCTCCCACCAAAAAAGTGAACAGTGGGATGAATTCGGAAGTGGTTCTTTGGTGCATTTATAGTGTGTCCGAACTATATCTCAATCGGGCCAGTTAAACAACCTCTGTAACAGGGCACAGACATCTCTAACGGGCGTCAATGAAAGCCCGACACCGATATGAGTCATCGGTGATGGGCTATAAATTCATCTCAATCAGGCCTTATTTTTGAGCCCGTCACTGATGACCCTCATCTCTGACGGGCTCGGTACTACGGCCCGATTGAGATATACTAGGTTATCTCAATTGGGCTTACAGTTGGGCCCGTCACAGATGTGTTTCATCGCTGACGGGCTATTTGCAATTGGGGTTGTACGAGTACATCTACAACGGTGCAAATGACGACCCGATTGAGATGACTTCATTCTGACGGCCCAAGTGCTCCAGGCATATTTGGGTCCGTTACGGATGGAAGGTTCTGTACTAGTGCAAGTCTTGCGTGTCAATGTCATTACCAGGTGCTTTTGGCCCAGGAATTATCTTAGACATCACCATATATGGATCTTTCATTCACATCCAAGGTGCAAGTTATACATAACAAGAACTACATGCTAGATGCTATATGAAGAACTCATATTTCCAAATGGGTTAAATCAATCACTAGCAAGACCAAGTCGGATGTTCCATGCGTCCAATGCAAATGAAGGAAATTTTCCATCGAAGACCTTCCATTCCTTTGAATTAGCAGGATGTCTCATATATCCGTCATCTACTAGCTTCTACTCGTACCATCGCAAAGGTGTTGCATGTTTTGTAGACAAGTACATCCATTTTAACCTCGATATCAATGGGAAGTATCACCAATATCTTCTGTGGGACTTTGTTTACTCTTCTCCTCCTTGATTTAGAGACATTATTATGCCCCTCATTTTTCCATCTTGAAATGCCACAAACACGACAAGAATCAGCCTTATCATAAGCCCTATAGGATGCATTCAAACAAGCATCGATCTTTATGTAAATCCAATCCAAGATCTGCCGTAGTCTTCTTTGCATCACTATATGACTTAGGAACTTTATTGCTACTAGGAAATGCCTCGCATAACATGGAAAATAGAGCCTCCATTGCATTTGCACTAAGATCATAGAGACACTTGATATTTAACATTTGTATGACGAATGCTAGTGTCGAAAAGGCACCACACCCTAGATATAACCCTTGTTTTGAATCTTCTAGAAGTATGTAGAATTTGTTAGTTTTTTCGTTAGTCACGGTAGAGCTATCCATGCCCTTATTCAAACCAGGTGTTGAGCCACCCAGTGATCCCTTGTTCACAACCATAGCTTCTCCAAAATCATTCATCTTTTGATCCATACCATAGTTATCATGATTTTCCTCCATATCAATACTATTCCTGTCTTCTAAATCTGGGACAATTTCTCCATGATAGACCCATAATTTGTAGTCTTTTTGCACTCCATGGATAAAGAGATGTTCCTTTATATTATTCTGAGCAAAGAAGTGACTATTTTTGCACTTTCTGCAAGGCCATCGGAGGAATTTGTCTGCACTGTAATCTTTTGAAACCAAACTGAATAAATTGGTCAACTCTTTGCTCATATTCAGGAAGACTCCTGTTAAATAGGTCCATCCAGCTTTTGTCCATGGTCGTAGAGTCTGACATCATCTTGGCAAGGAAATATTATTTTCTAATCACTTATTATCGTTAAGTCGTTAAATGATAAGTAACCTATTGTAATTTGAAAACGAACATTTAGTGGTACTCTATTTCTTATTTCAGTTTCAGGCTGCCAGCAATGTGATATAAACTGTATCTGTAAGCATTATTTTAATTTTATTGTCGTGTTAGTTTTGGTGTGGAGCAGTATTTAAGTGTGAATATATTCTTAGTAATGCAAAAGCTAAATGTACATTTATGAACATATAGAAGTTGTTGAAAAGTCCAATAAGTGGGAGATTTAGATGCTTTCTTGAGCCTGGGCATGTATAACAATGAATAATAAGTGTGCACAAATACATATAACTCCGTGTAACATTTACCACGAGACAATTGAAATTTAGGTCAAGTTTTGATTTAGGAGAGGAAAAGAATCTCCCAAGATTATATAGATGGTCATGTATTCTTAATAGTTTAACTATGAATCCTGTATTATCCTGAAAGGAAAATGTAATGGTTGTTAGATAATTATGTCACTTTGCTTCACGTTAAAAAAATCTGCAACAACTTTATTGCTGTTGCAATTTTTTAATTGCTGTTGCAACAACTAATAGTCTTTTTGCACTTCTTATTAGAGCAAATAAAGTTGTTGCAGATTTTTTTTAACATATGGATACATACCGGTGTCTTTGCTTTATCTTCATTTTTTACCTACTTTATCTCTAACTCTTCTTCTATTCCTCCCTATTAATCTTCTCTCACACGCACGGCTGATTGGCAGCCCTAGCACACAAGGAGGCGCCGGTTCGGCAAACGCTCGCGCCACAACGAGGTGAGGAGCACTATCACCACCTGTTAGAGTGGCCTCTTCCCAGCCTTCTTCTGGCTCTGACGCCTGCCCTCCAGGAATTCCCCCACACCGTTGTCCACGTATTTATATATTGTCTAACTTCTATGTTACTGAGATCAGTGTTTAACCTTGCCGTCAATGACACAGAGCCGATTAAACTAGATAGAATTTGGTATCTTGCCACTAAGATACTTAGCTACGCAAATCCTTATGTCAGTCATATTGTCCTTGGAAGTTCAGTGCCGGCAATACAGCTGTTAGATTAAGCTTAATTATTGTGCTTAGCCACCAGGCCAACGCATGCAACAGTACTGTATAAGTATTTAATTACCATGTTTGAAGCAAGCTAAAACAAATGCTCACAACCATTGTGATTATAACGTGAAGCAAAGTGACATAATTATCTAACAACCATTAATTACATTTTCCTTTCAGGATAATACAGGACTCGTAGTTAAACTATTAAGAATACAGGACCATCTATATAATCTTGGGAGATTCTTTTCCTCTCCTAAATCAAAATTCGACCTAAATTTCAATTGTCTCATGGTAAGGGAGTTGTATGTATTTGTGCACACTTATTATTCATTGTTATACCTGCCCAGGCTCAAGAAAGCATCTAAATCTGCCACTTATTGGACTTTTCAACAACTTCTATATGTTCATAAATATACATTTAACCTTTGCATTACTAAAAATACATTCACACTTAAATAATGCTCGACACCAAAACTAACACGACAATAAAAATTGAAATAATACTTGCAGATACAGTTTGTACAACATTGCTGTCAGCCTGAAACTGAAATAGAGTACTACTAAATGTTTGTTTTCAAATTGCAGTAGGTTACGACTTAACGATAATAAGTGATTAAAAAATAATATTTCCTTGCCAAGATAATGTCAGACTCTACGGCTATAGACAAAGCTGGATGGACCTATTTAATAGGAGTCTTCCTGAATATGAGCAAAGAGTTGACCAATTTATTCAGTTTGCTTTCAAAGATTACAGTGCAGACAAATTCCTCCGATGCCCTTGCAGAAAGTGCAAAAATAATCACTTCTTTGCTCAGAATAATATAAAGGAACATCTCTTTATCCATAGAGTGCAAAAGTACTACAAATTATGGATCTATCATGAAAAAATCATCCCGGATTTAGAAGACAGTGATAGTATTGATATGGGGGAAATCATGATAACTATGGTATGGATCAGATGATGAATGATTTTGGAGAAAGCTATGGTTGTGAATAAGGGATCACTGGGTGGCTCAACAGCTGGTTTGAATGAGGGCAAGGATAGCTCTACAGTGACTAACAAAGAAACTAACAAATTCTACAGACTTATAGAAGATGCAGAACAAGAGTTATATCTAGGGTGTGGTACCTTTTCGGCAGTAAAATTCATCGTATAAATGTTAAATATCAAGTGCCTCTATGATCTTAGTGCAAATGCAATGGAGGCTCTGTTTTCCATTGTAAGCCATTGTAAAAGTTCCCTAAAATTTTCTTTGTTGTTAGAATCCTTTGACTCATCATGACCATGAAAAGCCAACCCCTGCCACAAAACATATCTTATACACTTAAGTGACCATGTCAAGCGCACTAGATATTGGACCTTAAACTCTGCGGTGTTTGAGGCAAAGGACTCACGAATTGATGTTTTAGGTTGCATGAACAAATTGTATTTCTCTTCAGCTTCACAATGAGCACTATTGACAGCACCAGCATGTTTACTAAATCTACTTTTCATGTTCCAATTTCTAAACCCTCCATTGACAAAAGCATCTCCACCATGATTGCTACTTCTATCTTTGAACAAATAACAAACAAATCAATATGCAGCATCTATGTGCACACTATACTCAAGCCACTTGAATTCAGAAAACCACTTTGGCATGAAGCGACGCATACCTCCACACTCATGCTGCGGAAAATCCTTCGTCTTCATCTTTGGTTCACAAGGGCCCAATGCAATATACTCCCTTCTAACTGAATCTTGATCATTGACATCATATTGTGAGATAGGAGTCCGCAATCCAGGATCATGCTCTATGTCATATGCACCACCATTATTGTCTTCATCACTTGAAGACTCATCATTCGGCCCTCCAATATCATCATTCTCAAGATCAGGTGTTATTCTGCTTGGACCGCTTGCCCCACTAGCACTCTCATTCTCAGATTGACCTTGATATATCACTAATTGCATCTGACTCTCAATGCAAGAAGGCTGACTTGGATCAGTTGGTTCTTGAGTTCTCTTCTTTGCAGCAGCTCTTTCTAAAAAAGCCTTTAAATTAACCGTGGGAGCGTTTTTCGTCTTCATGTTTCAGACCTACAAAACAACTCTGCTAAATATGTGCACTGATGCAATTTATAAATACTAACTCTACTACTAAGCTTCACAAATCAGTGAATCACAAGTTTCAAAGTAACTCTACTTTCAAAGTTTCAAAGTTACAAATCAAATTTGCGAATGACGAAAACGACAAATGATCTGAATAATGGTTAGGTGCTGGTCATATATTGTAACCATTAGACTACATGCTCTCGCAAGCTTATGATTTAAGTAGAGGAAAATTATACGGTACAATGGTACAATAGTACAATTATGCAGCCGAATGCATGTAGTAATCAAAATAGAGGTTCAGAACCCTTCATTTTTGAGCCTAAGCATCATGCACTAATAAACTAGTGCAAGCAAAACATTAGTATATCATGGTCACACATGATAGAAAGAAAATGTAAAGGAACAAAGCAGCTCAAGTGAGTGTCAGATGCACTAGCTACTGATGATGCACCTTCGTCCTAATCCAAACGGTGTGGTGGTGGTGGGTGGTGCCGGCGTGGCTCCGGCAGGAGGCGACGGGCGAAGGGGACGGACGGCCGATGGCGGCCGCCGCGGGCTGCGCGTGCCGCGTCGCCGCGTGGCTGGGCGCAGGGGCGGCGGCGGCTCCCTTGCATACGACTGCGACGCAGCAACGGCCGACGGCCCGGGCAGGCAGGGACGGCGGGGAGGCCGGCCGGGGGACGGGGGCGTCCGGCGTTGGGAGGAGGCGGGGAAGCTCGGAGCTCCGAAGCTGGGCGCGGCAGACGCCGCCACCGGGTGCGTCGACACCATGCGCGCCGCCACAGCCAGGGAGGACTTCGGTGGAGGGCTGCACGATGGAGGTGTTAGGGTTTCTTTTTTTTTACTAAAGTGGACTATTGGGCTAATGGGCCAAGGAGAGGAGAGAGACCGGGTGTTATTTGTTGGGCTTCTCTGAAAAAGTCTATTTTGCATACCTTTTTATATACATATGAAATATATATTACATATTTAAATTTTTTTGTCAAAAATCTTGGGTATTCAACTGAATACCCTTGAATCATGGTGGGCCCGCCCCTGCAGAGAGGAAGAGTGAAGATGGTTTCAGAGCTATTTGTTGGCTGGTTAGGTGATTTGTCATGGGCTAAGACTTGATCTAGAGGTAATTCCACAGTGAGATGATAGCATGGCGTGGTGACTTATGATGGTTAGCCCAGCGAGATTTAGACACTCCTGCTTGACTTGCCACAGAAGATGATGCATAGTCCACGAAAAATTTCGACCTGGAGAGGTCTTCTATGAACAGCCAGATAGGCCTGTCTTTGATTTTTTTTCCCTTAACTAGAAAAATATACCGGTGCATTGCAAAAAAAAAAACTAAAATTATATCGAAACATGAGTAATCTTTAAATTTAAATTGCAAAGCCTACTCAGCCATGCCTTGGGTACCGAAACAACGTATAATTATTTTGATGAACTAAAGTAATCAAAATTGTGCTACCATATACATTTAAATGCACAGCCTATAGCTGTATTGTCAATGATGCTTAACAAACAAAAGCATGTACATAATGTGTACAGTACACACCATTGCCTTCAGGCAATTTCAGGTTCATATTACCTACCTCATCTCAATCCAGGCAGCACCTAGAGCCCTCCTATCATCCATTCATCCTCGGTTAATTTAATAGAAGGATGCAATTTGAGTGATCTTCGAAGCTCAATAAAGATACACTATAGCATATACTCCAAGGGCCGATACTGTTGGAATGGATCGAACAATTTGGAAAGAACATGTTGCCGTACGTGTTGGAGAACAACGAAAATAGGTGAGAACGGGGCGCTGCCGTGTTGGAGGAGAAAGCCATCGCAGACACAGCACGGGAGTGGAGTGGGTCCATAAGGAGATCGTCCATGCAAGACCTCCCCATCTCTCTATTTTTTTAATGAAAAAGTGACACGATCGTGCCTTTTTATTGAATAGAGATGGAAAAAATACAGCCTTAAGGCAAGGAAAGAAAAGGAAAAGCCAAAAACTACATAGGACTATACGGAATTATTTAGAAGCTCGCCTAGACGCTTAGCCTTTGCTAGGACCCATGGCTTAGCCTCGTCGTTGATTTTTGCTAGAAGAAAAACCGTCGTAGCTTCTTTGTGATCAAAGATTTTTCTGTTTCTTTCCTTCCAAGTTTCCCATGCCACCACCAAATAAAGGATCTAAATCCTTTTTTCGGAACGCCGACCGTGCTAGCCCTGCTCTCCCACCATTGCTGAACTGATGTTGGTTGATTCCATTGGACCGGGTCTGTCTGTGGGTAGGCTATCCATTCTACCACCATTTTCTAAATTTTTCTGGCGTATATGCATTCGGCGATTAGATGCAACGTCGTCTCATTCTCTTGGCGACACAGAGGACAAATACCATGATTCTGCCAACCCCTTGCTGTCAGTCGGTCGGAAGTCCAAACCCTGTTCTGTATGATTAGCATAGCATGAAATTTACATTTTCCCGGGGCCCAAACCCTCCAAATGGTGGCGTCAAATGGGGTAGTAGTCATTCCATAGAATTGCGCTCTGTAGGCTGAAGTCGTAGTGTATTCGTCGTGTGTCGTCAATTTCCATCGGATTTGGTCCGTTTCGTCGCTAACAAGGTGTACCCCCCTTACTGCTTCCCAAAGGTCGACTAGCTGGGACACTAGGTCCACTATTATTGTGCTATTTGGTTGGAGGTTCAAGTCTTGGACCCAACAATCATTCTCCTTACCCTGACGAAGGGATTTGCCCTTCTCTTTGGAAATTGTATAGACCAATGGCATCACTTCCTTTGGTCTTCGCCCATGCTCCAACCAGGCGGAGTCCCAAAGCTTATTTTATTACCATCCCCAATCGTTATTGTTGTTAAAGCCGCAAAGAGGCTTCTATCTCCCTCATCGCAAGGCGTCTCCAAGCCTATCCAAGGCTTAGAAGGTTCCTTCCATTCCTGCCGCAGCAATCGAAGTCTTAGTGCCCTTGTGAATTGGTGCCAATTTAGGACACCCGGACCTCCATTCTTGGTGGGCAGACAGGCTCTTTCCCAATTTACTTTGCACTTTCCCCCTATAATGTCTACTGCCCCTACCCACAGGAATCGACGATGTTGCTTGTCCATTCGTTCGAGGGATTCCTTCGTGACCCTGAGAGCGGTTAGGAGATAAGTGGGTTGGGCTGTCAGGACTGATTTGACCAGGGTTGATCTTCCTGTTGTCCCTATATTCCTTCCTCTCCAACCTGCTATCTTCCCGGTGATTCTATCATAAACAGGCTGCAACTCCGTCTTTCTCAGCCTTCCCAAAACCAGAGGTAGCCCAAGATATTTAATGGGGAGGTTTGCTCTGACTGCGAGACGCCTTCTAAAATCTCCTCTAGGGGGACGACATTACATCTGATCGCAACTACTTGCGATTTGTGGAGGTTGGTTACCAGACCTGTGGCCTGACCGAAGCCATCCAAGATGGAAGCTAAGAAAGTTGCATCCCTTCTGATAGGCTTAAGGACGATAATGGCATTATCCGCATACATCGAGATTCGTGTTCTGCTGCCTCTCCCTTTATGAGAGAAGCCCCACCTCAGTTGCCTTATCTAGGATCTTTTGCAAGGGATCTATCGCTAGGACAAAAGGAGAGGTGACAATGGGTCCCCTTGTCGAAGGCCTCGACCATGCATGATTTTTTGGCCAGGGTGGCCATTGAGAAGGACTTGGGAGGTGGAAGTGTAAAACATTGCACCCAACTAATTTAGCCATCTCAAATGGAATCCTTTGCATCTCAGCAAGTCCAGGAAATAGTCCCATCGAACTGAGTCAAAGGCTTTGGTGATGTCCAGCTTGAAAAGAAGCATAGCTCGTCGCAGGCGATGGTACCTCCTAGCCAGTCATCTCTCTAGATCACAAATCATGCATGAAAATATAATCGTACATGAAAACTTAATCGAATATGCAGCAACAAGCAGATGTGGGGTCAGGATCGGGCTGGGCTTGCTTTCCCTTGTGGGACGAACGATGGAAAAACCGATCGGGTGATGAACGCACAAACGAGCAAGTAGGGCAGACACCGACATCATATCAGAATAGGATGACGTATCAAAATTTTAGACAGAAACATTTTTATTTTTTATAATAGTAGAAATTAGTCTATAGACCATGCATGAGGACTGTACAAGAAAAGCCGATGGTGAGGCCATCTAAACAAAAATTCAGTCTGAAGAAGCCGAAGGCAAAAGGGCCAGTTAGGCTTATCTTGTTTGTTTCTGAACCGTGACGGTTGTGCCATTGGGATGTCGACTTCCTCATCCCACGGTAAGGTTAGAAATGGATTTCGTATATTGCTTCTCTCATATATGTGCTCTTGCCACCATGAAATTCAATTAAAGATGACAATTCGGTGGCATGAGATAGATGGGTTTTCATTGTTTTTCCTGGTTGCATTAACTCGCACGAATCTGGTACGGCCCAATTCTGACGTCTCCACCGATGATGTCGGGAACAACAAGGCCAATTTCCCAGTCGATCCATAGCCCTTCCTCGTCACTGGCCTCGCAGTTGAGCATGCCTGGAACAGGCCGACACGTGGCCGCATGGCGCTTAGTGGTGAACCCACAAGAGAAAATGAATATTACGCCATCGTATCCATCAATCCAATGCCAGTGGAGGCGAATCAGCTCCATCCAACCCTCAATCTGGTATGTCACTTCCTGGAAGATAGTCAGCGAGTACATGTTGAGGCAGCACATCTTTCTCCGCTTGGTCTTGGCTTGATCAAATTGCGCACAGTTGCACAGCGAGATCAGTTTGCTCGTGAGTCTCCTATCAATTCTCAGAATCATGTGATTACAGTGGTTAAGCATGATGAAGGGTATAATGCTAGACCTTGCACATACATTAGAGTCTGTTGGTTGATGTTTCTTGCATTCCTGTTGATGAGAAATTTCTCTCACGCGCTGGCCTGGGAGATCTACTTAACTACAGTGCAGGTCCTTCTCGGCTACCTGTGCTGGGCAGGGCATGCCAGTTGATTTGATCTGTTAACCAACAAGAAAAACAAGGGAATATGCGTTAAGTGTTAGGTTAGATCTCCACTGGATCGGCTGAGGGAATCCACGAGCATATATATGCTATCCTAAAATATATTTAAGCCAAGTGACTGGAATGGATCGGCTGTACCGAGACAGCATCAGCCGCTTAACTCAAATACAGTAAAGGATAATAAATATATGAATCGATAACCTAGCCGATACTGAAAAGCTAACAATGAATCGCCTAGTACTCCGATAAATCTTATAGAAAGATATCATTCTTGAAACAGATGCATAGCCTGGAAATCGGCTGTCGGTTGTCGATGGCGGGCCGATTTCGGCTGGCGACGTCCGACAAGAACGTGATCTTAACATAAGAGGCAGTCCTAGTACAAATCTAATAATAAATATATTAAAAGAAACATATCAGGGCAGATAAGACCGGCTGAAACCCCGGCGTTGTCTCTAAACAATATAAATCTTAGCTGAATAGATCATTGATAGTTCTAAAAATGACTTAATAGTTCGAACGCGATGTAGCATTAACTATAAAAAGAAAAACCTGATCTATTACAGCCGATTTATATCCCTCGAGACGGTGGATACCACATATAAACTAGCAAACCTTTAGATCTAGCCCTATCGGCTGCAAGTTCTTAATAGAACTGGCCAATGGCAGGATAGATCTAAACATTAGTCTAATTTATATGCGCTATATGATAAATAGCGCAGTATAAACTCTTGAATCTAATGTGTGATTACGATGGAAGCATTAGAAACAACGGATTATACCACTAATGACAAGCATTTACCTAGATCTGAAGATCAAAACGATGCAGTCCGTACCTAAACAAAGTGCTCGTCTGAAGAAAAAGGTTGGTGATGCGCCGAAGGTTTGATTGATTATGATTGTATATGATTACAGGGGGTCTCGGGTCCTATTTATACCCAAGATACAGTTATCTGTACAAACCCTGGACTCTATCTAAACTACTATTTAGAACACAACATTATCCCGAAAAGGACCCATGCCATGTTACAACTAATAGTCTAAACAAACCCCTAAATTACAGATACAATTGCCGTTACAGGACTCTATCCATAGGTGGCAATATCGTTTAACGCGCTACTAACAACCGAATCTTCTATTTATCTTCAAACTGCTGCATCGGAAACGGTTTTATCTCTTTCGGACCTAGAATCAGCATCGGCTGCCCTCGTTCGATCCACCCTTAGCCGATTGGCCTCGTAGCCGATCACTCCTCAGCCGATGCGGCCTCTGTTTCCACACCAAACCAGCCAATCCGATTTTGCTTCGCCTTTGCAGACTTAGGAATTCAATTACCAAATTTCAGTGTTAACACATGCCCCCAAGTCCGTGATACGAAGTGTTATGGATTTGCTTGCCTGTTCAAACTCCCGCTCTTTTCTTGACCTAAACCGCTTCGGCTTCTCCCCAAGTGCCCTTTAAATATCCACTCTCCTCGGCCGAGACGCTTACGCCTTCAAAGCGCACTCAGTCTCCTTCGCACACAAGCCTTTCGCCTTCTCTCTCCTCTCCGGCGATCCCACCGGCGTTCGTCAACCCCCGTCGTGCTCCACGGAGCAGACGCATCTTCACCCGCAAGCACTCCGATGGCCTCCACCGTCGCCGCATCAAGCACCTCCGTCGCGCCAGCCACCGCCGCCACACCAGCTGTAGCCGCTGTGCCAACCACCGCTGTTGTTTCGGCCGCCGCCATGGTTGAGTTCCCTGAGGTATTCCCGTTTGATCCAGAACTCCTTTTTCATTCGGATTTACTTCTCCATCCATGTTGCATCAATCTTGCGTTCAACCATTTTTTGGAGTAGCACTTTCCTTCATTTTTTCTTAATTAGTACTTTTCCCTTCCTTGAACTGTAATATGCAACCGTTCTTGATTAGCGCCCTCTTTTTCTTTCTGAACTGTAGCGCCTGTCACACCAAGTACTCATCCCAAATCTGACACACGCACAAAGGTACTTTCTCGGCCCCATCGGCAACACGGATCCAGCCGATGTGATTATAGCCGGAACCAACCGGATCCCCTTCAACACCGCCAAGCCATCCCTCGCCCACTGGAACGGGACATTCAAATCATGGCCGACCACTAACGCAGCCTGGGTTGAGTGGTACAAAAGGGTGCAATCGGTCAAATACACACAGTGGGAGGAGACCGGGATTGCCCAGTGCTTGGCCCTGTCCATCGCCGGCATGGAAAAGGATGAGCCGCTTCTGTCGGCTACAACATATTTTTGGAACGACAGCCTCAACGCCTTCATCTTCCGGCAAGGGCCGATGACAATCACGCTGGCCGACGTGTACATGACGACTGGGCTGGACATCGAGTCGTCGGCCAACCCCAGCAGCTTGAGCCGAAAAGGGCAGCACCAGTTCAAAACAAAGGCCATCGGCGAGTGGAGCGGCTTCATCGCCCAGAACATGAAGGACGGATCAGTTGGCCACAGGGAGCACGCCGCGTTCTTGATGATGTGGCTTAAAAAATTTGTGTTCTGTGGATCGAGCTGTGGGCCGACCGCCAACTGGCAGGTCGTAGCCGAAGTCCTGGCCGACGGGGAAAAACTTGCGCTGAAGAAATACCTCCTCGGCTACTTATATCAGATGTTGCATCAGGCCGCCGCAAAGATAGCCGCCAACGCCCCAATCACCACTAGCGGCCCCTAGTGGTTCCTTCAGATCTGGTTAGTGCTGGCAACCCAAAAATTGGCCGGTCGGCTTCCTCTGACAGACGCCGTATTTCCAAGGCTGGAGGCCGATCAAAGATGAGGACGGCAACCAGATCACCACCACCAGGTGCATGAGCTACGGAGAAGCAGCAGCCGTTCACAAGGCTCAAAGCAATTGGCCGAACTGCTGGCCGAATGGTTCATCGCCCTCTACGACGGGCTGTCTCGCAATAACCGCGCCTGGTACTTTTACCGGGAATGGGGATTGTTCGAGTTGTCGGCCGACTTCCACTGGGAAGACGTCAACTCTGCCGACAACCCGAGGTGCAGGGAGCTATTCATCACCGCTCTCCCCTGCATCTTGCCGACCGGGATCCATCAAGGCCGATCAGTGGCCAAGAGCTACGAGTTCTACTACCCGGTGTCGACGGCGAGGCAGTTCGGTCTTGGGCAGCTGCCAATCGGCTTCTTTTATGCCGATAAGATTGAGACGAGGGGAGTGGTAAGCCAGGACTTGATAATGGATCGGCTGCTGAATATAGCCGGCCCTTCCCTCGGCGACGTTGGCGTGATGACCCTGGCACTGAGGAAAAGCGCTGCTTACGACCAATGGTGGACTGAAATCAAGCGCCACATCTTCCACCAGCGGTCGTCTTATTACGTCGACCTTCTCCTGGCCGAGGAGATCCCCTCGGTAAGCTTTTAAATCCCAAATGATTTTCTTCATCTTATCATCGGCTGATATAGCCGATTAACATTTGCCCTTTGGTTTGCAGGAGACGGAGACAGAGCGGCCGACGATGAGCGACTCCGGGCACCCCCTCGAGTACCGTTTAGGTGTCCTGGATGGGGGCGGCCTCGCTCCATCGGCCATCGGCTGGGGGGCGCCGAAGCTGGCGTCGTTGCTGCGAGGGCAGGTGCGCCAGCCGATCGCCCAGAAGAAAAGGGTTGCACCACCCGCACGGCCATCGGCCACGCCTGCCCCCAAGAGGCTGAAAGAGAAGAAACCGACAGCGCCAGCCGATAGCCTCCCTCCCTTGGACCCGGCCGTCGCGCAGTTCCTTGATGTCGTCGCCAGCGAGGAAATGCCGGCGGCTGTTGGAGCGGCGACCGAACCCGGGAGTTTGAGCCATGAGTCGGTCAACGCCCCAGCCGACGTCCCGTCGGTCCCAAGTCCCCCAGCGAAAAATCGGCCGGTAAGTCCTCACTTCACCAATATTGGCTTTACGATGTTATCACCTGCATCTGACCGAACCATTATTTTCAGGTCAAGAAATTGGCCGGCCGCACTTCACGCCCCGCGCCATCGGTAATCGTCGCTCGCCACTTGACCTGTAGTAATTAGCCGATTTGTTTGCTAACTCTTCTTTTGCAGCCCCCACGATCTCCGTCGGCTGCCCCCCAGGCGTCCAGCGAGCATGTTGCGCCTACCGCAGGCGGCGGCAACGACGTCGATGAAGAGGCCCCGACGGTTGCAGGCGATGAAACAGCCGAGTCGATCATCTTCTTGATCGGCTTTATCAGCTCAATATCTTCTTGATCATCTTCCTCTTTGCTGCAGAAGATAGCCGACCTCCTCAATTTTGACATGTCGGAGTTCGAGGAGTCCGGCGAAATCGGCGAAGAGGCGCTGGTGACGCCGGCTGAGGACCTGAGGGCCACTGTAGCTGACATCGGCAAACGGCTGGAGGCCTCGCTGGATGCGCTGGTGGTCGACAGCGGTTCGATACACGTGCGTTTTAGAGAAATCCAAGGCCAGCTGCCGGAAGCTCTAGCCAACACCATTGTGCCGGCCACCTTCATGGAAGCCTATCAGCTCAAGTACGAACATGCACGGCAGCGGATAGCCGATCACTGCGAGAGCCAGGCACGGTCGGCCACCCTCCAGTCGACCAAGGACGCCATCGAGAGCCGGAAAGCTGCCTTCGACCGCCTGAAGACCGAGCCGGCGGCCAAGCTCGAGCAACTCCTCGCTCGCCAAGATCAGCTGATGGCCGATCTCGTTCAAGTCATGAACGAGATCGATGTCCATAAGGAGTACATGGATGGTTTGCCGGCAGAGATCGAAGCTCAACGTCAAGGCATCAAGGCGGTTGTGGCGCACTTGCGAGACCTAGTGAAGGGCATCTGGCCGGTGGCAGGGTCCGAGGCCAACGACGTCAGGACCATTGAAGAGATAGACCAGATCAGATGGACGGCGTTGTCGGCCATAGCCGATCTCTTAAAACAATGAACTTGCAATATTCTAATATTCGGAAATCAGCTGCCGCCTCTTGTATTATACTTGTCAGGCTCTTGTGCTGGGGTTGGACTTTAATTGATTTGCTCGTACATGTAATCGGCTGTAACTTATGTGTAACATAGTTTATCAATTTTTTGTCGCTGTGCTTGTAGATAAGATCGGCTTGTGGCCACGCATATTGTCTTGCATTGTACCCTGAAATCGGCCCCAGCTGCCCGTATCGCTTCGTGTGCCGATTCCGAGGCCACACCACAACCGTTACTGTCAGTGCTTGAATTACGTTTATCGATCCAGACCACTTCCAACGCTCTTATTTGGACTGCTGATTACGAGGCTAAAAAGTTCCAAAAAATCTTTCAAAATTCCAAATCCTGACGCCCAATTTTGTAATCGGCTCGTGTATGTATATGCCCCCCAAGTTTTGTTGATAGCTTCGGTGTCGACAAAATTGTGAGTTTGAGCCGTTCGCGCATCATTGCTGCCCCTATCAGCCAATCATTAGCCGATCATAGAAAACTTAGCAAAAACGTTGCATAAAAATGCCTAAAGGCGATGCCTTGTGTAAGACATCGGCTGTCGTAAATCGGCTTAAGCAGCCAGAGCCGAATCACAAGTTGATCTATATGCTTGGGTAATATTTTTTCAGGTATTTTCCATTAAGAGCCCTTCCAAATACTTCTCCGTCCAGCCCTTTTAGCATGTAAGCTCCTTTAGAGACGCATTTGTGGCCCTTTCCAATTTGGAGATCACTTGCCGAATTTGTTGTCTCTAGATCCAATCGGCAGTATCAATTTCCAAACGAGTTCGCCTTCCTCAAAAGATTTAGACATCACCTTTTTATTATAATGTCTGGCTACTCGTTCTTTATCTTTTGTGACTTTTCCAAGGCCCTCATCCTGGATAAAACTAAATCTTTCGATTCGTCCACCATCAGGTGATAATAATCGTCGGCTGTGAGTTGATCCTGTAGCTGAATGCGCCTTGAGCCGACGACACTTTCCCATGGCAGCACTGCCTCATGTCTGTAGAACAGCTTGTATGGAGGGACTTGAATTGACCCATGGCATGCCATCCGATACGCCCACAGTGATTAGGCTAATTGGCTGTGCCACTATTTAGGGTACTCAGAGATCTTTCTTTTAATCAATTTGATCAAACTTTTGTTTGAGGCCTCGGCTTGTCCGTTGGCTTGTGCGTAGTACGCCAAAGAATTAAGTAGTTTGATCCCCATGCCGTCGGTAAACTAATCAAATTCGTCCGATACAAAAATAGATCCCTGGTCTATTGTTATTGTTTGTGGAACGCCAAATCGGTAGATGATATGTTCTTTGACAAACTCGATTGCGTCCTTAGAATCTACTTTTCTGAGGGGAATCACCTCCACCTACTTTGTGAAGTAATCTGTCGCCACCGGGATAAATTTATGCCCTTTGCTTGAGGGTGGATTGATCTGGCCGATCATATCAATGCCCCATCCTCTGAATGGCCACGGCTTAATAATTGGGTTCATAGCCGATGCTGGTGCTCGTTGTATAGCGCCAAACTTCTGGCAATCTTGGCAGCCCTTTAATACTTGAAACAATCCTCCAAAGATCGTCGGCCGAAATACCACGCTCGGCGGCAGCCACTTCATTTTGTGGGCCGATTGATGTGTGCCACAGATTCCTTCATGTACTTCTTCGATGGCCACTGTTGCCTCATCGGCTCCCAAACACTTGAGTAGCGCGTCGTTAATCGTCCGATAGTACAGATCTTCATCGAGCAACACGTATCGTAATGCCTTGTAACGTAGCTTCCTTGTAGCCGATTGAGAGGGGTTTTTGAGATAGTTGTAAACTTCAAACCTTCAATCATCGGCTGTGATGGCGGCAACATCTATGTTGATTTCTTTCAGCATCGGCCGATATCCCGATGCCCCCTGAGCCAAGTCATTGGCCTCTGAGTTCTGCTCTCTAGGGATATGTTTCAAAGTAAACAGCCGAAAACCGTCCATTAGTTCCCGGCATTGCCGATAATAGACCATCAGCGCATCATTTTTGCATTCATATTCTCCTGCCAATTGGCTGATGACCAACAATGAATCTCCCATTATTTCGATGGCATCGGCTTCAACTTCCTTGAGTAAATGTAATCCTTTAAGGATGGCTTCATATTCGGCCTGGTTGTTTGTAGCATGGGGGTTGATGGCAAAAGAAAACTCGAAGCTTGCCCCCTTGGGCGAAATGATGACCAAGCCGATGCCACAGCCGTTGGTGCAAACCAATCCGTCGAACGTCAAAGTCCAGGGCATAATTTCCACCGAGCCGATTGAGTCGTTTCTGTGTTCCACAATGAAATCGGCTATGGCTTGCCCCTTGACTGCCCTTGGTGCCTGATACCTCAGATCGAATTCTGTTAGCGTGAAAATTCACTTTCCAATTCTTCCTTTGAGCACTAGAGCCGATAGCATATACTTAACTACATCGGCTTTGCAGATTACTGTGCACTCATTGGATAGCAGATAGTGTCTTAACTTCGTACATGAAAAATAGAGGCATAGGCATAGCTTCTCTACAGGTGAATACCTTGTTTCTGCGTCTAGCAACCGTCGACTGAGATAGAAGATGGCTTTGTCTTTGCCGTCGACCTCTTGGATTAGGACGGAGCCAACTAATTTGTCATCGGCTGACAAGTACAGCTTGAACGGTATTCCCTTTTGTGGAGGCATTAAAACTGGAGGGGAGCCTAGATAATCTTTTATGTTGTCTAACGCCTTTTGCTGCTCTACCCCCCATGTGAATGTCTGATCGGCTTTCAGCCGAAGCAGTGGTGTGAACGGCTCCATCTTTTCTGAGAGATTGGCTATGAACCGTCTGATGAAGTTTATCTTGCCGATCAATGATTGGAGTTGTTTTTTGTCCTTCGGAGGTTGAATTGTCTTGATAGCATTTATGCTTCTTGGTGTAACTTCAATTCCTCTTTCATGGACAAGAAATCCCAAGAATTGCCCGACCGATACGCCGAACGCGCACTTAAGCGGATTCATCTTCAGACCGTACTTCCTCGTCTGCGCTAACACTTGTCTCAGATCGGCTATGTGGCCTTCTATCTCCCTTGACTTGACAACCACGTCGTCAATGTATATCTCTACTAGCGAGCCGATCATATCGTGAAAGATGTACTTCATGGCCCGTTGATATGTTGCCCCAGCATTCTTCAAGCCGAACGTCATTACTACCCATTCGTACAAGCCGATTGCGCCGGGACCCCAAAAAGCGGTCTTGTGGATGTCCTCGTCGGCCATGAATATTTGATTATACCCTGCATTGCCATCCATGAAACTGATAATTTTGTGACCTGAAGCAGCATCGACAAGCAGATCGGCTGTCGGCATTGGGTATTCGTCTTTAGGGGTTGCCTTGTTTAGATCCCTGAAATCGATGCACACCCTAAGTTTACCTTTTTTTTCAACACTGGGACAATGTTTGATACCCACTCGACGTATCGGCAAGGCCGAATGAATCCCGCGTCGTATAGCCGAGTGATTTCGACTTTAATTGCATCGTACATATCGGCCTTAAACCTCCTGGGAGGCTGTTTGAACGGCCGATAGACTGCCTTAATCGGCAGCTGATGGACCACTATCGATCGGCTAAGGCCGCGCATCTCAAAGTACTCCCAAGCAAAACAATCATTATATTCTTTTAACAACTCAATAAGCTGGGATCTACAATGAGGAGACAGATTTTTGCTAATGTACGTCGGCCTCAGCTTATCACCAGAGCCGATGTCAATTTCCTCTAATTCGTCGGTCGACGTGAAACCTTGCCCTAGCTTGCCATCGTCTTCGTCCGCGGTGTCCATGCTGAAAACGTTTGAGCCCTCCACCATGTCTTGTTCAAAGCAGCAGCTGCGATTCGTCATTTCCAATCGGCTGTATTGTGGAATTGGACACGTTTAGAAAATCGGCTTGCCAGATTTTTTCGGATAAACAATCGATGCCTTCGATTTCCCAAAGCGGCAAATTGGCACTGACGACACTAACTGACCTTTCGGCTGGTACGATCTCGATCTTGTCGCCGTCCCATTGGATCAGGCTCTGATGCATTGTTGAAGGGATGCGCGGTTATCGTGTATCCGGTCCCTTCCGAGCAAGCGGCGTAAGACCCCTTCCCGTCGATGACAAAGAACGTTGTGGGCATGGTCTTGTTGCCGATGGTCAGTTCAACGTTGAGGACGCCCTTGGTTTCCGATGGGTTGCCGCTGAAGTCTTTGAGCACCATGTTGGTTTTTATTAGGTCTTCGGCTACCTTTCCTAGTTTTCTGAATGTTGCGTAAGGCATGATGTTGACTGCAGCTCAACCATCAACTAGCATTTTGGAAATCGGCTTGCCGTTGACGAATCCTTTAACGTACAACGGCTTTAAGTGCTGATTTTTGGTTCCCTCGGGTTTGTCGAAAACAGCCCGGTCTGGTGAGATTGCCAGTTTTGCCAGGTCGTCCTCAATGGTGTCTGCATCGGCTTCAGGGGCGCCGAACTCGGCTGGCATCACGAACACCATGTTAACTGATGCAGAAATTTTGCCTTTCCCTTTGGCTGCCCTCCTGGCTTGATCGGCTGGGCTTTTCTCGGTTTGCTCTTCGTCGGCTATGGTAGCTTTCTCTTTGGGTACCATCGCCTTTTGATTTTCCCCAGCCGACGGCGCTGTTCGTGGATCATTTGCTGAACTTCATCTTCTCTCCCTTCATGCTTGAGCCGTTGAACCCTTCTTTTCTGCGTCTTTGTGAAGAGATCAGACGGGCACCATTGGGGGTTGGTTGATTCCTCATCGTCGGCCTCTTCATCGTCGCGGTTGTTGCCATTGCGGTTTTCGTCGACGAAGAAATCTTGGTGGATCAGGCCGAGCCGATCACGGACAGACCGCCGCCTTTGGTTTAGCTGAACGGCTCTGGGGACGAACCGAGTTGGGCTTGTAGCCGATGAGCTCCTATGTTCATCGTCGCGGCGATCATTGCATGCTGGGCAATCGTCCAGTCTTGGCAGTCTCATGCCGGATTCCCAGTAGTACCTGAAAAAATTACAATGCTAATGCGGATCGGCCTGTCGCGATTTACCTCGTATCGTCGGCTTTGGGTGTTCGGCTCGCGCTGACGAGGTGCTTCATTGTAAGCCTCTTCCTGCCGAGACTGGTACTGATGACGGTGTCGGCTACGTTAATGGATCGGCCGTTGGTCAGCCGATCTGATAACTGGGCGCACCATATTAATTGGCACGGCGTGGCATCCAATTTGCTCGTCTTCTGTCTTGGCCCCGATCGATGTATTGACTAAGCCGTGCACCATTCTGTTCTGTCGATCAGCTTGCCTGGGGCCGGCTTGGACCGTGTTGACCGGGAAGGGATTGCCGTCTACTTTCATCGGCCGATTTGAATCGGCGAACTTCAGCTTCCCGGCCTCAATTGCCGACTAGATTTGCTGCCAAAAGACTTTGCAGTCATTGGTGGCGTGGGATGTGGAGTTGTGCCACTTGCAATATTTCTTTTTCTTCAATTCTTCGGCCGACGGGATCACGTGATTTTCAGGCAACTGAATCTGCTTCTCCTTGAGCAGCAAGTCAAAAATCCTGTCGGCCTTAGTGATGTCAAAATCGTATCTTTCTTCCTTGGCCGTCTTCAGCAGCCATTGGCAGACGATGGCTTTTTTTGGCCCATTCGGCTGCCGCCACTTCTGCGTCATCGTCGTCAAACTCGTAGTCTGATTCGACGACGACCTGAGTTATATTTTTGATGGCCTTCCTGGTGTCTTGGAATCGCTGCTCGTGGGCCGTCACCTTCTGCGCCAATTGGGCTAAGCTGTCAAAGTCCTGCGCAGAGAATTGCTCTCGGATCGGCGCGATCAAACCATGAAAGGCCAAATTGGCCAGCTGGGCATCCGATAGCACTAGGCTGTAGCATCGGTTCCTCATCTACCTAAAGCGTTGGATGTATTCTTGGACTGGTTCATTGTGTTTTTGCCTGATTCTGGTGAGGTCCGACAACTTCATCTCGTGGTTGCCGGAGTAAAAGTAGCTGTGGAATTATTTTTCAAGATCGGCCCAGATCTGAATTGAATTGTAGGGCAATGAGTAGAACCAAGTAAAAGCCGATCCTAAAAGAGAAAGAGGGAACAATCGGACTCTCAAGGCGTCCGTAGCCGATGCTTCGCCGCACTATGCCAAGAATCGGCTAACATGCTCGTAGGTTGAAACGTTGTCCTGCCCTGAGAACTTTGAAAAATCTGGGATCTTGTATCGGTTGGGCAACGGGATCCGCTCAAAGTGCTCTGGATAGGGATACCGATACATGTTCCCTGAGTCTTTCGGCTTGAGGCCGAATTGATCGCGCATGATGTCTGCGATCAGATCGGCCCATGTCCGGTTGTCTTGCTGTATCGGCTCGTATGGGTCATATGGCGCGGGTGCTTGCCGATACAAAGGTGGTGGCGTCTGAGGCCTGTAATGATGATCCTGACGACCTCCTTGGTACTGGTAGTGATGATCAGCGGGAGGCGGCCGATGCGTCGGTGGTGGCGTTGGTGGTCCTGGAAAAAGTTGTCGGCCACCAGCGTTGTACTGTCTATTTGGATCAATCAGTTCTGACTGCCGATTGTCATTGAACATGTTAGCAGTCTGATCTTGGGGCAACGGCTCGTATCGGTTCAGCATAGTAATTGCTGACTTATAGCCGATTCACTTGGATTTGGCTGACCGAGGACTTCTCCCGGCGGCCCTTGTTGTGCTAGTGGTGGGATCGGCCGATTCTGTGTGACCAACGTCCTCTAACCAGAAAATTGGCTGTCTGTGAAGTACGTCGGCCCCCGTTGCAGCTGGTCGGCTATCTTGGCGTCGACCACAGTAGGGATCATGTTATTGAGAGTGTTGACTAGGATGCTACATTGGTTGACTAACACGTGGTGGACGGCCGAGTCGATCCGGTCTTGTAGAGAATATACAGCCGAATCATCCTGTTCCTGGGTCGGCTCCTCCATCTTCTGTTTGCCTTTTGTCTCACCAGAGGAGGATGCCTTAGTGTCGTTCATGCTGAACTTATATTTTTGATGTACGACCCTAGATCTTGTTTGGGTGAAAAATTGCAAGTATTTAGCCTGGAGCTCTTCCACCATCTTCTTATAATCGGCTTGCTGTTCAGCCGATAACTACTCCATCTTCACAGGCACGATGTTGTCCTGGGTAATGCTGGGGCTCTTGGAATCGACCATCTTGCCGGCTGAATCTATGCGTCCGAGTCGAGCCTACAGAGAAAGTCCCACTGGGCGTGCCAAGAAGCGTGTTGATGAGAAATTTCTCTCACGCTCCGGCACGGGAGATCTGCTTAACTCCAGTGCGAGTCCTTCTCGGCTACTGTCTTTGTGCGGGGCGTGCGATTGATTTGATCCGTTAACCAACAAGAAAAACAAGGGAATATGCGTTAAGTGTTAGGTTAGATCTCCACTGGATCGGCTGAGGGAATCCACGAGCATATATATGCTATCCTAAAATATATTTAAGCCAAGTGACTGGAATGGTCGGCTATACCGAGACAGCATCAGCCGCTTAACTCAAATACAGTAAAGGATAATAAATATATGAATCGATAACCTAGCCGATACTGGAAAGCTAACAATGAATCGGCTAGTACTCCGATAAATCTTATGGAAAGATATCATTCTTGAAACAGATGCATAGCCTAGAAATCGGCCGTCGGTTGTCGATGACGGGCCGATTTCGACTGGCGACGTCCGACAAGAACGTGATCTTAACATAAGAGGCAGTCGTAGTACAAATCTAATAATAAATATATTAAAAGAAACATATCGGGCGAGATAAGGCCAGGAAACCACAGGCGCGTCTCGAACAATATAAATCTTAGGAATAGATCATTGATAGTTCTAAAAACAACTTAATAGTTCGAACGCGATACAATATTAAGTATAAAAAGAAAACCCTGATCTATTACAGCCGATTTATATCCCTCGAGGCGGTGGATACCGCATATAAACCAGCCAACATTTAGATCTAGCCCTATCGGCTGCAAGTTCTTGATAGAACTGGCCAATGACAGGATAGATCTAAACATTAGTCTAATTTATATGCGCTATATGATAAATAGCGCAATATAAACTCTTGAATCTAATGTGTCATTACGATGGAAGCACTAGAAACAATGGATTATACCACTAATGACAAGCATTTACCTAGATCTGGGGATCGAAATGATGCAGCCCGTAGCCAAACAAAGTGCTCGTCTGAAGAAAAAGGTTGGCGATGCGCCGAAGGTTTGATTGATTATGATTGTATATGATTACAGGGGGTCTCGGGTCCTATTTATACCCAAGATACAGTTATCTGTACAAACCCTGGACTCTATCTAAACTACTATTTAGAACACAACATTATCCCGGAAAGGACCCATGCTGTGTTACAACTAACAATCTAAACAAACCCCTAAATTACATATACAATTGCCGTTACAGGACTCTATCCATAGGTGGCAATATCGTTTAACGCGCTACTAACAACCGAATCTTCTATTTATCTTCAAACTGCTGCATCAGAAACGGTTTTATCTCTTTCGAACCTGGAATCGGCTATCGGCTGCCCTCGTGTGATCCACCCTTAGCCGATTGGCCTCGCAGCCGATCACTCCTCAGCCGATGCGGCCTCTGTTTCCACACCAAACCAGCTGATCCGATTCTGCTTCGCCTTTGCAGATTTAGGAATTCAATTACCAGATTTCAGTGTTAATAATTCCCTCTACACTTTCGAAAAGATCTATATATTAGAGCAACTGTTGCACCTTACGGTCATCTTCTTGAATGGTACTATGATCAGAACAAATCCAGGATTTTAGTCCAAGTTCTTTTGCTGAGTCTAGATAGGGCACCAAGAAGTTTGATTGTTTCTCGTGGCACAATCATTGGAGGGATGGGTCGCTCATGGACAGTTCCGGTGTAAATCCTCAATGGGAATTTCCTGGATGCTTTCCCAGCCGATGAGGACCCAATGCCGATAGATGGAGAGCCACACCCAGAACATACACTAGTTGTCCTTGGTCCACATCTGCAGGAGCCGAATTGGCAGGGTGAGTAGCAGGGTGCGGCCTTTAATTTGGGGTTCTTTGGGGCTAATCCCCATCCCAATCAGCCGACACATGTAGAACAGAATTAGAATCAGCAAGCCTAAGGTGATGACAACATGGAATTAGATGATGACCTGGATGCAGAGCCTGAAGGTGGCGAACCTTGGCCGGCTTGGAACCCGCAGTTTTTATTGGGAACAATCAGCATAATCAGGGGATGCAACACCCCGATGTTCCTCAGGATTTGATGGATCTTGATATGTCAAGCTCCTCTATCCATTTTCTGCGGGGTACAGGTCCAGATATCTCCCTTGATGATCTAGTTCAAGATTTGCAGTCAGATGGCAGTTCCTCTTCGTCAAGTGATGTATCTACTGTTCTGTATGAAGACATGGCTAGATTTGTGGCAGCTCAATGGGTGCAGTTAGTGTGGTCTCGATATTATTCTACCAAAGTGCCTCATGCTGCAAGAGAAGTTGGCTCATTTTGGTGGAAGGATGTGCTAAGACTGAACACAATATACTGCACTATTGCTCGCTGCACGGTTGGAATGGATCCACGGTCTGTTTTTGTGACGATCAATGATCTGGTCATGTTCTAAAGCATACCTATCCAATGCTTGCCTCCTACTTAAGGTCAGATAACGTCTCGGTCCTAGGGATCATGCAAAGTGAGGACCTTGATTCCCTCTTTTGTCTACCCCTGTCACAGCAAGCGCTAGAGAAGCTGAAGCTTTTGCAGGAACATCTGTAGAATATATATACCCTATGATGAAAATTCTCATGATTGTTAGAAGCCTATATGGGGGAGTGATTACTCCACCAGAAAGTTTTATAAATATATTTTTGACACAGTTGAAGCCCATCCAATCTTCAGGTTGATGTGGAAAATGAAATTGCACTCCAAGAGTAAATTTTTTTGCTTGTTCTAGTGGATCGCCTCAACACCAAAACAATGCCGACCAGAAGGAACATAGGCTCTCATTATGATGATCTTTATGTCATGTGTGACACTAGGGAGGATGAAACCATTGATCATCTATTCTTCACCTGTCCATTGGCAAGTCAATGCTAGTCCTCAATCAATTTGTTTGGGATCACTAGCTCAATCTTCAAGATCGTTTCATTCAGGCAAAACAAGATCATGGCTACAGTTTTTTTAACGGAAGCTGCAATAATTGCTGCTTGGGAAATATGAAATATGCGTAATGACAAGGTTTTTGAAAGACTTTGTAATTTTAAAAGTCAGTGTCTTATTTAGTCAGTTAGGTTCAAAGCTGATCTTAGGTCAGCCTTTTGCTTCTGGATAGATGCTTTCAGTTAATTTCTCAATGTAGTTTATTCGAACTCTCTTTAATTATTTATAAGAGCTATTTCACTGTGGGGACCTCCCCACAGTTTTTGCCTTAAAAAAAACGGTACATAAATATGCATATATACTAGCAGGTTTGCAGTCTAGTTTCACCCAGCAATATATTGTCTTCTTCACCAGCGCATGCAGAGTCTTTTCTCCATAGCTATAATGTTAGGATGGGGAGACGTGAGGAATCAAAATATGCCAAGCATGTGCAACTCAGGAACAAAAGGTTAGCTACACCCTACACTGGTGCTCAAGTATGGCTGAATGTTTCAGAGATGAAACAATTGGATAGCCCTTTTCTAGGGTTAGGATCTGTTCTAATTCATCTACTTCCGAACCATTATGACAGGCGTACGTATTGGTGATCGGAGTTGGCAAACTATTGTATTTTCTGTGGTAAGCTGTGCACTAGTCCATACTGATGCCCAAGATGTTTCAGCGCCGGCAATATACGAATCCACTAGTTGCACTTGCATATCTTCAGCATGGAAGATTGTTTACTCTGTTTTGCCTAAAATGCCTTTGTACAACATGGCTGGATTGTGAATTTTTTACACATCCAAGCCATACAATTTAGAGAGAAGGAAATCGCTAAGAAAGAACTACAGGCACATTTATGCATATTTAGTATAGTGGTGATACATGAGCTGCATGTGAGCTCAATCTTAAGTAAAAGAATTCAGCGATCTTTGATATATGAGCTACAAGTTGTGACGGGTCTCGTTTGATGGACCCGTCGCTGATGGCCCGTCATAGACAATAAAAAGAGTTTTTTGGCACGGTAGAATAAATGGTAATATTGGTAGTGAAGACTCATTTAAGTAAGTGTTATATGGTCGATAGGAGCTGCGTGAATCATCTCGTGTAACAACTCCCTTAAGTACATTTCAGAGCAAGCCCATGGGTGCGAAACCGTCAGAACAAAAGGTTTTACCGTGAGAATTTCTTTTTCCTGTAGGATAGCTGTGGTACTGTCAGAAAATATCATCACCCATAACCTTGCTCTCAACTCTGGTAGTGTTTGTATCATGGGGAAATTGAATTCTTGATTTTTCACCTTAATAAAATAACTTGGAATAAAAATAGATTTGATTAGTTTACTCGATCTCAAAGTGTACATTCATTAATGCACATCAATCTTTTCCTGTATAAATGCCCAAAATACTATAATAGTCTTTGAATGTTCTGGATGTGTGGTGCATATAAACTGCTAAATAGCTGCTGTGTAAAGGCGCAAAAGGGAGTTAAGATATAAAGATCAGCTAAGATAGTAGGGCAGTAAGAGCTCGATGTAGGGACGAATCGTCGCATTGTGCCATCATATTAGCCCAAAATTCTCCCATCTACTGGCCGCATGGTAGAAATAATCCAATGAAACGTAGGAATTAGAGTCGTCTAGAAATATTATTCAACATGTTGGTTGGCAACGATGATTTGAGGACAAGCCATAGAGGTAACTTCATTTTGGATAATGACCTTGGAGATGCAACCATAATGGAGGAATTTCTATCTATGCAGTACCTCATCAAAGCTATGGAGGAACCTGTATCAAAAAGGATTGAAACAGATGTTAGCTATGCGACAGGCTTGTTATTATCGATGGAGCATCTGCTTCATACAGAACATACAGAACAGTTTGGATGATAAAAATGTCGGTCAGGAAGACATTGCAGTAGTAGTAATAATATGATTAATTATTCAAGGATGAGATTTGTTATCATTGTACATAATTTCAATTTTAATGAAAATGTCTATCAGAGAAGAAAACATAATGTTTGAAGTTGTTGTTTATACTAAACATAATGTATGAGATAAACTAATTTTGTTACTTGACAAAAATATGTAGGCAGATACGGTCTGATCATCTGAAATTAAATCATGCAAGCCCAGGCATCAATATAGCCCATTTGAAGCCTATTTGAACTGCCCCCTTGCAAAAATACCAGGCAGAGCTGGTAAAGGGCAATTTCAAAGGTTGATCCCAGTGCAGGCTCCTAGTAGCCCACATCAGTAACTAAAAGAAACTCTTACAAACGATTAAGTTTTAACAAACAAACGATTAAGTTTTAACAGAACTTCTCATTAATACTTCCTCCATTCTAAAATATAATAGCTTTTGGCTACAAATTTAGACGAAATAGCTATAGTTGGGGTGGAGGGATTACCTGTTAATTAAATCATTGCATGTTTTAGGATCAAATGTGATCATTCTTTGACTCTTTGTAAAATTAAGCACTGCATCTATTTGGTTAAAAGAACAAAAAAAAATATTTTTCAGGAGTGAAGTCTATTTGTAGTTTTCAAGGACTCAAACTCTTTCCAAAAGTCACCGTCCGAATATAGAACGGAAGTTCTGATCGACTTGGCCTCTGTGTCATGAATAATTCTTGACCGGAAGTTCCCGTTCCCAAACCTATTCCCCTGTTCGAAATTTCAATTTAATCTGTAAATTGGAGTGATAGTTGTGTAGATTTTTTCCTAACCAGCTTAAACACAATAAAATAAAGGTCACATAGAAATTTGGTTCACCTCAATCGGAACTATGATGTATTTTCTTTGGTTTTCCAAAGTTTCAGCACTGTTACCGCACAACTATAATTCACACGATCATTTCATTTCTTCGGGTTTTCTATTTATTTAATTAAGATATAAAGCGCACTACTCTAGTACACTTACCTACGGGATAGGAGTATACATATGAGTCATCCAAGAATGCTAAAAAAACAGTAATACGCTTTTTGTCAAACAAATGGATGGAAGAGTTTAAGTGAAGACGTATTTTCCTTTAACCCAATCGGTTTAGACAATTTGATGCACCTAGGCCAACCAGTCAGTGAGTTAACTTCAAATAGATTCTTATCTTTTTCCTGTTAGTTTTACTAATCAAAATGTAGCTCTTAACTTCATCATCAACCAGCTAATGACCAAGCCTTATGTTGCACCAGCGGCAGGGTCGTTGTGGCCTTGCCGCTGCATGTCGCCAGAGAGAAAATATAGCAGACTATGGAGCAGGCTCTACCAGCCGTAGCTGCTCCAAAAATCACAAAAATAGAATGTATGAATGCCCAGCATCGCATTGCAGATATCGTCAAGGGTGTGAGCTCACCGAGGAGGTCAGAGGAGCCATCAAACACATCCTCTCTGTGCAGGGTTGGCCAAGAAACACAGAAGGGAGGTCAGGGAGAGAGAGAACACAAATGGCAGTATTGGTTTAGGAGAAAGAGTCCACCCGAAGATGGTCGAGTTGGTGGCTTCCTTACTGCTGCTGGTCGAGGTGAACATCTACTCCACTGGATCAGCTTTCCCAAGCTCTGGATGCACCTCGTCCATGGCCTACTGCAGGGCCATGGTTGCAAGGTCATTGGCCTCCTCCTGCGTTGCACTAGCTAGAGGCTTGGAGCTGCCACTTCGAAGCTACCTCCATGGATTCTCCTCTCCTCTTGTTCAACTTGTTCATCCCATTGTGCATGCGAATAAGTGAGAAGGAACAGAGGACGAACGAAACCATGGTCAATAGATTCGATCTCCTATATTCTGCTTTGATAAGCGACAGCTCAACACGAGAGGAAGCCATCTCTGTGCTCGTCGGTCGCCGCCACTCGTCGCTCACCCCGTACGACTGCTCGATCGGTGCCGTGAGGCCGCACCTGCCGTGATCATCTCTAACTCTAACGGCGCGGCGCTCGAACGCAGACGAACACTTGGACTCGGACGCCGATAACGACGGACGACCGAAGGACTCGCATGCTGATGACAACGAACGACGGAAGCGACAACGGATGACAAAAACGCTACTTATTAATATAAGTAGCTAGGTAAAGATAAAGATACACATGCATATCGTAAGTTACTTTTACATAATATATTACACACTTAATAGATATCGCTTATTAGTTTTCGTTGGTTATTCAGCAAAGGAAATCCGTCCACGTCCATACCATACCTAAACTTTTTTCCATATAGTTAGACTACATGTCGATGCAATTTAGTTAATTTTGGTTTTTAGGATAGTTTATATGAAATAAAACACGCTATTGAAAACATCACCACCTTTCTAATATTTTGAAAGATTAATGATTCCAAATTTCAGAATAAGTAATTACGAAGTTGTATTGTCTCTCATTTTAATTATTTTATTAATTTTAACTGTAAAATTCAAAACAAACAATTCATATTATATAGAAATACTTCATCCATTTTAAATTACTTTTCGGATTTATACTAACTCAAACACATTTGTCTTTGACTATTAATTTTTAGAAATCCGTATAGTTTAACAACATATAAATTATATATTATGAAAATATTTCACTACTACAAAACCCTCATAGGGATCGGCTTACAGGTGTCAGTTTATTTACAACTGATACCTATTGAAATAATAGGCACTGGTTCTAAAGAAAAAACGATATCTATACTATTTGTATCTATTTTTTTAAAAACGATACCTATAATATATTATAGGTGCCGGTTTTCTTAGGAACCAAGCCGCCGACAAGTGAGCCAAGCTGGCGATCACGAGGGATAAGTGTATCTCGGTCCCCTCTCTCTCTCCCCCTCTCTCCCTCTCTCCTGATCTCTCTCGATCTCCCCCCTCTCTCTCGATTGAGCCCTCTCTCGGCAACGGCACCCCGACGCCGACGACCACGAGGAGACAAGTCTCTCTCGGTCCCCTCTCTCTCCCTCTCTCTCTCTCTCTCGCTCTATCTCGATCTCTGCCCTCTCCCTCAATCTCTCCCGATCTCTCCCCTCTCTCTCGATCAAGCCCTCTCTCAGTGACGACGGCCTGGCGCTGGTGACCATGAGGAGATAAGTCCCTCTCGGTCCCATCTCTCGATCTTTCCCTCTCTCGCTTTCCCTCTCTCGGCGACGGCGCCCGCGGCGGCGGTGACACCCTCCTCTCCATCCGGGGAAGGGGAGGCGGCACCGAGGGGGAGGTGTCGGACGGCAGGCGGCGACACCCGAGGAGCGGCGACGGGTGGTGAGCGGTGGACGGCGTCCTTCCCTTCTCCAGATCCGGCGGATGGGGAGGTGGCGGCCTTCGGTGATGGCGGCAGCAGCAGCGGGAGGGAAGGAGTAGGATGTCGGCGACATGTGTATCGTCGTCGAGCAGTAGTCATCGTCATCGTTGTGTATGTTCACTTGTTTATTTGTTCTTGCATGTTGTTGATGTTCATAGGTTGAAGGGGAACTGCTCGATGCATCGACTCGATTCGAGCCGATGCATCGAGCCATTTTTTGTATCGTGGAACCTCAAATGTGCCGGTTCCTAAACTGACACCTTTGAGAGAATCACAAAGGTGCCAACTAATAGGTACCGGTTGGGAAACCAACACCTATTGTCGGTTCTCAACTGACACCTATGAGGGTTTGTGTACTAGTGTTTCTAAATACAGACCATATTATGTTATATGAGCTTATAAAAAATGATGATAAAATATTAAATTATTTGACTTAGGACAAACTTTTTTAAGTAATTCAAAACGGATAGAGTATTATTTACTCTATTATATCATTTCATTGTGTATGTAATTAAGGACACCGTCATTAGTATCATTTGGTTGGACAACGAAGGAAATGCAATAGGCCATCCAAATATCAATGTAGCAACTTATACCAAAACCTTCTCAGGTTGGTGTGTGCCATTCAGGTCAACAGTTTATGGCTTATAAGTATAGAACCACCAATGAAAATAAGTAGCAGGCACCCAGCCACGTTCCATGGTTGGTAGCTCAGCACACAACTTGCACACTGCACATCGTGCAATTAATGGACTTACCAAGAGAAATTTCCTAAGCATGTGAGCTTTGGACAAACTCGGAATGGAAGGAATCAAAAATTCAACAAGCATTGTTTCTCATCTTAAAGAATCAAAAGTTGCTATAGAGGGTAGAAGAGCGAGAGTACCAAATTTCGAACTCAAGTTTAGACTTGACGTAGCGGAAAATGCGCTTGATAACTTGGTGATTGTTGACGAGAAATTTCTCTCATGCGCTGGCTTGGGAGATCTGCTTAACTCCAGTGCATGTCCTTCTCGGCTACTTGTGTTGTTCAAGATGTGCCAGTTGGTTTGATCTGCTAACCAACAAGAAAAATAGAGATATATGCGTTAAATATTAAGTTAGATCCTACTGGATCGGCTGCAGGAGTCAATTTACATATATATGCTATTCCGAGGTGTATTTAAACTAAGCGACTAGAATAGATCGGTTGTTGCCGAGACAGTATTAGCCGCTTAACCCAAATATACCACAGAATAATAGATATATGATTTAACAAACTTAGCCGATGTCATAAGTCCAACCATGAATCGGCTAATACTCCGATTTATCTTATGAAAAGATATCGATCTGAGTTAAACACGCTAAACCTAGATCAGCCGATAAACTGATTCTGGCTCAGGGCATTTAACTAGAGCGAGATCTTAATATAAGAGACGGTTTTAAAAATCTTGATAACAAATATATAAAAAGAACATTAAAACAGATAAGACCGGCTGAAACCCCGGCACTGTCTCTAAGCATATACATTTAACCGAACAGATCATTGGGAGTTCTAAAAATGACTTAATAGTTCAATGTTGATGCAGCATTAAGTATAAAAATAACAACCTAATATATTTGTAGCTGATGTAAATACCTCAAGACGGTGGATATCGCATATAATCCTGACAAACTTTAGATCTAGCTCTGTCGGCTGCCGGTTCCTGACATAAGCAAGCCGATGACGAGATAGATCTAAACATTGCTCTAGATTATATGCGGTATATGATAACTAGCGTAGCATAAATCATCGAATTTAGAGTGTCATAACGATGGAAGCACTAAATTCGACGAGATACACCACTAATGACAAACATTTACCTAAACTTGGGGATCGAAACGATGCAGCCCGAAGCCGGATTAGTTGTTCGTCTGAATAAAAAAGAGGCGATGCACCGGAGGTTGTATTGATTGTGTGTGTTAGAATTACAGGGATCTCGGGTCCTATTTATACCCAAGAATAACATTACCTGTACAGACCCTGGACTATATCTAAACTACTATTTAAAATACGACAATATCCCGGGAAGGACCCATGTCGCATTACAATAAACAGTTTAAACAAATTCCTAATTTACAGATACAATTGCCATTACAGGACTCTATCCATAGACATCAATATCTTTTAACGCGCAAACTGATAACCGAATCTTCTATTTATCTTCAAGCACTTTCATCGGAAACAGTTTTATCTTTTCCTTTGACTCAGCATCGGCTATCAGCTATCCTTGTCCGATCCAACCTCAGCCGATTGACCTCGTAGCCGATCGCTACTCAGCGTGATTTGAGCATAGCCGACGCAGCCTCTGCCTCTCCGCAGATTATTCCGCCAATCCAATTCCGCTTTAAATTCGACCTTGAACTTGGGGATTTGGTTACCAAATTTGATCGTTAACAGCGATGTGAGGTTATTGGAGAGGCACACTGAGAAGTGGATGTCCGGCCTTGATGTAGTCAGGTAGAGGAGGGAGCCGATCATGCTCCGGTACTCGCGCTGGTGAACTTCTTCACCATCTGAATCAGGACAGAGCGATGAAGTGGTTTCCATGGGTGTAGCGATAGCCTTGCAGTCGACCATCTCGAACTTCTTCAACAGCTCTTTGGAGTACTTGGTTTCATGAACAAAGATGTCTTCTTTGGTTTGCTTGATTTGTAGACCAAGAAAGAAGGTCAATTCTCCCATCATGCTCATCTCAAATTCTCTGCTCATCACATCTGAAAACTGGGCAACAAGAGCATGAGAGGAGCCACCAAAATGATGTCATCAACATATATCTCAACAAGAAAAAAGTTAATGCCACGACGAAGAGTAAACAAAGTTTTGTCAACAACTCCCATTTCAAATCCTTTTTGAAGCAAGAAGGTTTTCAATCTTCCATACCAGGCTCTAGGAGCATGTTTTAAACCATACAAAACTTTATCAAGTTTGACAACATAGTTTGGAAATTTTGGATTTTCAAAACCAGGAGGTTGTTTGACATAGACTTCTTCCTCAATGACACCATTCAGGAAAAACACTTTTCACATCCATTTGAAAAGGTTTGAAGCCTTTAGAAGCAGCAAAAGCCAAAAGAATTCGAATAGCTTCTAATCTAGCAACTGGTGCAAAGGTTTCTTCAAAATCCAAGCCCTCAACTTGGGTGAAGCCTTGTGCAATTAGTCTGGCTTTGTTTTGAACAATAACCATCTTCACCTTGTTTGTTTTTGAAAACCCATTTAATTCCAATCACATTAAGACCTAAGGGAGGTTCTACCAAAGTCCAAACATTGTTTCTTTCAAAATTTTCTAACTCTTCATGCATGACTAACATTTTTGGGCTCAAAAGAAGCAACAAATGTAGAATTGACAATATCATAGGATCGATTTCTAGTTACCCTTTCACCCAGGCCTCCGATCATCGTGTAAGGCGGATGTCGGTTCTGGATGTGTCGGGGAGCTGTTGGTCCTGAAGTGTCACCATCAATCTCCACAGGTATAACTGCTGAAGATGATGTAGCTATAGCATTTTTTGAAGGTGATGTAGTGCAAAGAGAACCAATTTTTTTGCTCAAGAAGTGGAGTGGCAAGAGGTGGAAGAATAGAATCATCATCGTCCTCATCTGAATCTTCTTCCACAAAGATACTTTCATCCGGAGAACCTGAAATTTCTGGTCTAGCACATGGACAAGCCTCATCAAAAGTAACTTCGTAAGTCTCCATGATTTCTTAGTTGAAAGAACATAGACTCGATAAGCACGAGAATGAGCCGCATAGCAAAGAAAAATGCCATCATAAAAATGTGATTCGAAATTGTCCAAGTTTTCAGATTTTAGAACAAAGCATTTGCAACCAAACACTGTAAAGTGTGAGACACTTGATCGATGACCAAACCTGAGCTCATAGGGTGTCTTGTGTAGGATGGTTCTAAAAAAGACACGATTTGAGACAAAGCAAGCAACAAAAATAGCCTCAGTTGAGAACTTTCTTGGAGTAGAAAACTCATTAATCATAGTTCTTGCCATCTCCACAAGTTTGTGGATTTTCCTTTCAACCACAACATTTTATTATGGAACATATGGCGAGGAAAACTGATTTTCGATACCAGAAGAAGCACAGAAAGATTCAAAAGAATTTTTGAATTCAGAGCCGTTATCACTTCGAATTGCTCAAAGAGATCCATGAAACTCCAAGGCCAAACAACGAGCAAGATCTCAAAAAAGCCAAAAGTCTCTTCCTTTGATTCAAGAAAATACACTCAAGAGTAACGAGAGAAATCATCAACAACAACAAAGACATACCATTTCCCCCCAACTGACTGGACCCTAGCACGACCAACTGTATCCATGTGAAGCAGTTTTCCTGGTCCATCTGTCATGACCAAAGTTATAGCCCTGTGGGAGGAAGATGTCATCTTACCATGACGACAAGGAGCACAAACAAGATCTTTTGAAGTTTTCAACTTGGGCAACCCTCGAATTAAATCCATACCACGATTTGAGACAAATGATCAAAACCAATATGATCAAGTCGTTGATGCCAAAAGAACAAATCTCGGTTGTCAGAAGCAACAAGACACCGAGAGGGTCCAAGAGAAGAGGCATCAAAGTTTGCAAAGAAAATTTGACCAACTCGAGTAATGTCAAAAAACAGAGATTCAGAAGAATCAAGAACTCGGGACCTGTCTTTCTTGAATCAAACCTCAAGATTTTCATCACAAAGTTGTGACACAGAGAGCAAGTTGTATTTGAGTTTGCTTACTAGCGCCACATCTTTCAGTGTGAATTTTTCATTGACTATGATCGTTCCTTTGCCCATCACATGTCCAAAGATCGCATTCCCAAAAGTGATGGTCTCATCACCGGATGCGCGAGTTAGAGAAGTAAACCACTTGGCTTCACCAGTCATGTGACGTGAGCAACCAGAGTCCACAAGCCAAGAGTCACTTCTCCCCACTCGAAAGTCCTACAAAGAAGACAAATCAGATCTCGATGACTCAGTACTAGAGTTAGTGAGAAATGATTTAGGAATCCAATACTGAGTCATATGAGGAATAGAAATAATTTTAGAATTATCAATAGAATGATATGCATGTTGATCATGCCTGTTCTGCCCCAGCCCTGCTAGATCATGTTGAGGGTGCATATCTCGGCGAGAAAAGCGAGACACACCACTTGAACAACAGTGACATGTGCACTCAAACCTCTCAGGACTCTATGGGTAGTTCTTAAAGCCCTAAGACATTCTTAGCGTGAAGAAGTAGCGCGCGCATGGGCGTGGGCGCGTCGAGGACACGCATCGATCGTCGATTGGTGCAAGAGGAGACGGGACAGATCGACGTCGGCTCGCAGCGCTCGCTGATTGGCCGAGCGGGGAAGGCGCGGATCAGCCACGTCCCGCGCGAGCGCGCGCCTAGGACACGTGGCGCGAGATGAGTGGAACATAGGTGGTCTTCGTATATTCTGTGTGGCCTGTGGCCCTCCTGTGCTAGGACACGTGTCGATTATCGAGATGATTTCCTTCTCTTTAAAGGAACAATGGACAATCGAGATTGTATCTGAGTTAGGGTTTCTCCCTAAGGGTAGAGAGGTAGAGGCTAGGGTTTTGGCGGACTAGTGATATATTTTGAGAGATGGTCTTGGCTTTTGTGAGTCTAATTTTCAAATTCGTGAAGGTGTATCTTTCTGTATTCTTAATTCATCTCTTTTGTAATGAATATTTTCTAAGTTTATGGAATTTAATTCTAGTTATTTGATCCTCTTTCCTTACGTAATCTAAATTTGTGCAATTTAAATTCTTGCAATTTAATTTCGTGCAATTTAAATACCATAATTTAAATTCCATAATTTGGATCTTTTTGCCATGAAGGAAGAGGCAACCTCATTTGCCTTTGAGTATTTGAAGAGGTTGAATTTCTCTACCTATCAGGTTTTGCTAAGTTTTTCTCATCCCTTATTTAAGATCCGGCTTGTCCTGTAGCTTCGATCTAAATAAGGATTTAGTAAAATATTTTGATAGGTATTTTTGGGGGCAAATTTAGAGTCTCTGTATTCACCCCTCTCTATTGCAACTTTTCATCCTTGACATCTATCATACGATCTGTGTTTCTTTCTATGTTGAAGCCGGGTATGGAGGATAGCTTTACTCGGTGAAATGGAGGCTATCCTGTTTGGCATCTAGAATCAGACTAATCAGTCGAAGCAGATCCGCGAGTGAGGGGCTCTAGGGCACCATTAATAGGTTGTTTGTTTACTTGCGCAGCTACTCAAACCAGCTGTCCAGCTCGTATTATTTGTTGCCTTACCAGTAATTCTTTCACCACATTTTAGATCCATTGGTTGAGGAGCTGGGTGAAACGTTGGTTGTTTTGTGTGTTTCAGATGGTAAGATATTATTTTTTGATGGCTGTGTTCATTTGGCTCTTTCTATGGATGAAGCTGATTTGTGTGGGAAACAGCCAGTTGTTTCAACAAGTGGCAAGAAGTATACATGACAAAGAAAACATGCTGATATAACACTTCTGTTGCTAGAGAAGATGATCTCAACAACATGGAGTTTAGCACTGTCCAGGTGCTGCAGCCTTTTGGGTATTTCTCATTGCCAAACTTCACACAACTCTATTTCTGTCCAAATTCCAAATTAGAGAGTAAATGTTTTTCTAGATGTGGTATTTCTTTAATAATTTTTTCAGCGGAGCCTTGACTTGTATCCATCTTAATTTCATATTTTTCGATGTGAAAAAAATATAAATATCCTCATATACCAAACATTCGTTAATTAATAATGTGTCTAAAATTATAACCTTTCCATGACATATAAGCTACTAATACATTTTTTTCCTAAAGCAAGTTTCTCACCAACCGTAACAGCCCCTTCGCCAAAATTTGTCTTCTTTTAATGGGTTTACCTCACGGAACCTAAGATTTTTGGTGCATATAAATATTTTTGTTAGACGTTGATGGGTAACTAAAGGAGTACTATAGGAAAACCAAGTTGAGTTGATTCCAATGAGTGCTGCATGCCGACGACGAACTACACAACCGGCGTCATTTCCTGATTGGATGGCACGCTTGAGGTAAGACATGCAAAGTGCTCAACCTGTCCATAGAACGAAGGAAAAATAGAACAACGCGTGGGAGAAGGGGGAGGATATGTGGGAGTTGTACAGCACAGCATTACAAACAAATTTGACCACAGCTCTTGCAATACTGGTAAATCATGTAGCAAAGCACTATTAGTTCAACGTAATAAGTATCTTAACTAGTCAATTCAGAAGAAAAGGAGATGAAACAACAGATGGAGAAATGCAGGATGCATACATATGACATTAAGGTCAGTTTCAATGGGGTTTTATCCAGAGTGTCATGCATATTTAATAGGGTATCATGTCAGTGTTTTGCATGAAACTTATCAGCTTGATTTCCAAAACGTTGGTATTTGCGTGAAACTTCCACTGAGAGATGCAGATGTGTTTCATGGGCACACAGGGGAGGGACACGGAGAGCCGTGACGCCGCTGGTGGCCAGCAGACAGGGGCGCGGGCGCACAGGGGAGGGACGCGGACGACGCGGACGGGCGCGAGCACGAGCACGAGCGTGAGCTATTGTGGGCGGTTGGGGCTTGGACAGCCACGACGCACGGGCGGCCGTGGACGGGGGCGCGGGCGCACAGGGAAGGGACGCGGATGGGCGCGAGCTGCCGCTAGCGGGAGGAAGAAAGAAAATAATAAAATAATTTATGAAACTATATATTGAGGAGGGAGTGACCTGTTTCATTTGAAGTGTTTCACGTCTTAAAAAACTAGGAGATAAAACCTTTACATTGAGACTGCCATAAGAGGTGCATATAGGAACCATATCAAGAAACAGATGGTCGGTCCATTTAATGTAGTTACATGAAAAAACTTCCTCGGACTCATCGCTGCTATATATGGGCGAACAATTTATTGCTTAAGTGAAGTGCTAAATTACTGGTAAATAATTAGGATGGAAATTGTTAGAATATGGGTCAAACCTAAATCATTTCTAATGAGTTTGTTGATCCATGGTTGAATAGAATAAATCCTTCATGAGTCTATTATATTAATAGGTTATCTATGAATATCCAAATGGATCAACTATATTACTATTAGAAAAAAAACTCCTATTACATATGTGTAAAACTTGGACCCAAAATTTTTAACTCGTGTTCACATTATAAAAATTTACCAGATTTAGTTGAATTTTGTAGGAATAATTTATTGTACAGAGAAGCAACTTTTTACAAATTTTGAGCCATTTATACATGCGAGACCCATGATGCATATTCAGACCCAAAAATTTTAGTTAAATGTGTATAAAACTTGGACCTAAATTATAAAACTTGTTAAATTTAGTTATTTTTTATAAAAATAATTTATTATATAGAGATAAATTTTGAAGATATTTATACATGTGAAGTCATTTTGGGTTGAACCTTTAAAGATCCGTTTGATTTATTTACATTTTTGGAGCGATCTAAAAATCCATTTAAATAAATTTATGAATAGATTTAATAAATAAATGGATCGAACATAACCATTTCCATTCCTAGTGAATAAGCAGCAGAGTTGCAGGCACCTAGCAATACTCTAGGCTTGGCAACTAGAGTTGCAGGCACCTTTTTTTTTGACAACTGAGAAGATCAACTCAAGAACACGCAGTTTTGTGTTCTGCAAGACAGCAACCGCTACAGCTTTTCTGGTTATTCTTATTGCCATTAGAAAACCGGGTTGATTTGAAGCAGTTGAAACCTAAATGGATGCCATGGAGAGAACTACATCGGCGCGGCATGGATGGATCTGACCACTCATCTTTGACAAAAGCCAAACCCGTCAGAGGTACCGCTGGTCCTTTATGAGCCCGTCAGGGTGACATGGGCCGACGTAGTGAGTGAAATGTAGGTAGTGAGTGAAATGTAGGATCGAACAAGACCAAATATACCTATCAGAAAGGGGATGAATGGAAAAACAAAAACCCAAAAACTTTTAGCGGAAATAAAAGTTACCCTCGAATCAACAGAGTTCTCGACGTAGTCCTATTGCCGCCGGTCAAACCGTTCTCCTGTCGTCGGTCAGACCACCGTTACTGCATCGGTCAGACCGCCAAAACACCTGCGGTCAGACCGCCGCTTTCCGACCGGTCAGACCGTCGGGATCCAGAAACACTGGTAGATAACAAACTCGAAGATGTAGATTAGAACATCCGATTTTATTGCATCAACTAATGTTTACAAAGTGCAACAACAACACTCATCACCAAAATCTTGAACTAAACTCGAAACCTTAACTTTCTCTCAACTTGTGTTTCTCTAAAACCAATACCAGGAGGCCACACCCTCCCTCTGTATTTATACCACAAAATCCTCCTACTCAAAGTAGAAGTAGAACTCATATTCCCAATAGGACTCAATCACTCTCTTCCACTCCTATTCCCAATAGGACTCAAGAACTCTTATTTTCATACGCATACGATTCCTCTCGTATACCATATGGATTCTCCATCTTCCACATGCATTGTTCTCTAGCCTGAGCATCCCGCGTGATATCCTTGATTGTCTGGACCTCAACTTCTCCCAAGCCTAGTCCCGATTCATCACTGACTATACTCCTATAGCCTCAAGCAACACCTGCACATGAACAACAAAGAAACTCCATATCCGAGTAGAAGTTCGCACCAACATAACTCACATCAACACACAATAGTATCACATATGAATAGAAACCATCTAGAAGTCATATCCATAAAGAAATCTAGAAATCCAACAAAAACAACCTGAAACGACTCCTACATGGAGTCAGCCGGTCTGACCGTCGGGTAACTCGTGTAAAATCAAAGTGTGTTTGATTCTTTATTTAATGATGAACAATTGGCATCTAGGATTATTGCTTTTTTGTCTTTTGATCTTTGGAGATTTATTGAAAAAATGGTTTTGGTATTTCGGACAATGAACAGTGTTGATCGGCTACCACGGCTTGGCTCGACCAAGCGTGTACTGCCGGTCGACCGGAGGTGTTTGGGCGGTTAGACCGCCGATTACTGCTCGAACCGGTCGACGCCGAGCTCCCAACCGGGTTGCCGATTTCGTTTCGGTTTTGGTTTCAGTTTGTTTCCTTACACATACATGAAAGTTTCGTGTTCCTATGCACGTGTCTGATTGTTTATGTTAACAATGAGTCAAGTTTGGATAGCTTATGCTCAGATATTGTATTCTTTGTTTAATTGTGTGCAGGTATTCTTTATGCCTCGAAAAGTGTTGTCGGTGATCGAGTTGGAGCCAACTTGGAGATAAGGTGACGTCCAAGATGGGGATCATGCGGGATGCTGAAGGGTAGAGATTAGTGCACATAATTGGTGAAGTTTCTATATGGCATACAATGGAGATATTGTTACGTATGGAAAGCGGAATTTTGGTTTTAGAAAGACCGAGTTTGTTACGGTTGTTTTATGTTAAGTTTGTTTCTTGTACGGGAAGGTTTCCTAGTGGATTAGGGTTTCTTGTATGAGTAGGATTCGTGACTCTTGGCTGCGGATCTTGGGTATAAATAGTGAGGGGAGGCGTGGCCTCTCCGTATCTTTTTTATCGCTTTTGAGTTCAAGTTTTAGAGTTTCTCAAGTTAGGGCTTCAAGTTTAGATTGAAATTTTGTGAGGAGTGCTTTGCATGCACTTTGTAAACACAGAGAGGTTCAATAAACATAAATTTTCTAGAGAATTCTTTGTGTTGCTATTTTCCTTAGTGCGGCGGTCTGAATCAGCGGTTAGACCGGAGTTCTATCCCGGTCAGACCGGACAAGAAGCGGCGGTCAGACCGACGTACGACATCAGGCGATCGGCTACATCAGGCAATCGACTATTTGGCGATCGGCTATAAGGGCGGTCAGACCGGTGTTGCTCAGGCGGTCAGACCGGCTCTACTAGGCGGTCAGACCGGCGATCCAATCTTGATCAGACCGGCATCAGAACAGAGGTAAAGTTTTATTTCCGCTAAAACTTTGTTTTTGGGGTGCACCAACCATTCACCCCCCTCTGGTTGGCTTTTCATTGGATATTCGATCCTACAAGTAGTATCAGAGCCACGTTTTCTGCTTTGGATTTTCTTTGATCGAAAGTGTTTTCATCATGTTGGATAAATTTTCAACAAAATCGCATGTTTTTGATGGCACCGATTTTGTGTATTGGTGTAGTAAGATGCAATCTTATATCATGGCTCAAGACTATGATATGTGGCAAAAGGTTGCTCTTCCCTACACCATATCCGATGCAATTAATTCTGATGCTTTGAAAACTGAATTTAATAATAATTACAAAGCTCGAAACATTTTGTTGAATGGAATTTCGTGTTTTGATTTTGACCGTGTTTTTCATCTTCAAACCACTAATGAAATTTGGAACGCTTTGAAAACTTTCATCAAGGAACTACAAAACATAAAAGAACTTCGTCGAGATCTTTTTAAAAAGGAATACATAAAATTTGAGATGAAACCGCCGAAGCTTTGGATGACCATCTTGGTAGGTTTAATAAAATCTTGAGCAATCTTAGATCTGTTGATTCTTCTTACGACACTAATTATTCACAGTCTGAGATTTCTCGCCACTTTTTAAATGGTCTTGACATGTCTGTTTGGGAGATGAAAGTAACTTCTATTCAAGAATCTGTTAACATGGCAAATTTGACTTTGGATTCGCTTTATACGAAACTCAAAACTCATGAGATGAATATTCTTTCTCGAAAAATGGATTCTAAGTCAAGTGCTTTGATTTCTCCTTCGACTTCTTCAGATGTTGCTTCTTCATTATCTCCAAATGCTCTTGCTTTAATTAACACCATGTTCGATGAACAACTCGAGCAATTCGAGGAGGAGGATTTGGCTCTTGCTACTAACAAACTTTCCAGAGCTATGAACAGAGTTAGGTCAGGAAGAAGGGGGGACCAACGTGTTGCTTTGAGTGCGACGCCTTGGATCACATCCGCTCCAACTGCCCCAAGCTCAGGAGGAGCAAGAAGGAGGACAAGAGCGCCGAAAAGATGAAAGATGACAAGCCCAAGGGTAGGCATTCCAAGGAGATGATCAAGAAGGTGCTGAGTCAAGGCTATGCCGCGTTTGAGCCACTCAGCGACATAGATTCTGACAGTGAGGAGGAGAAAGGCAAAAACATCTTCAGCGTTTGTCTCATGACGCGTGGAGATGAAGATTCTTCAGATGAAAAAAATGAGGCTTTCATGGCGAGGAAGGAGAACGTGTGGATTATGGACTCTGGTTGTTCGCAGCACATGACCGGAGATAAGAATTGGTTCTCCTCCCTCAAGATGGCATCCAAGACGGAATCGATAATCTTTGGGGATGCTTCAACAAGTGTCGTTCTTGCTACCGCATCCGTCAAGGTAAGTGACAAGTTCGAATTGAAAGAGGTAGTTTTGGTAGAGGATTTAAAATACAATTTACTTTCAGTTTCATAAATTGTTGATGAAAACTTTGAAGTTCTGTTGACGAGCAATCTCTCTCATGCGCTGGCCTGAGAGATCTGCTTGACTCCAGTGCAGGTCCTTCTCGGCTGCCTACAGCGTGTAGGGTGTGCCAGTTGATTTGATCTGCTTATCAACAAGAAAAGCAAGATAGTGTACGTTAAGCATTAGGTTAGATCCCCACGGGATCGGCTAAGGAAATCCATGGATGTATATATGCTATTCTAGACCATATTTGGGCCAAGTGACTAGAATGGGTCGGATACGCCGAGACAACATCAGTCGCCCGATCCAAACATAGTGAAGAATAATAAATATACAGGTCAATAACCTAGCCGATTCTGGAAAGCTAACAGCAAATCGGCTGGTACTCTGATGAATCTTATGTGAAGATAATATTCCTGGATCAAACGTATAAGCAACATCCGCCAGGAACACGATCTTGACATAAGAGGCAGTCCTAATATAAATCTAGTAACAATCATGTTAAAAGAAACATATTAGGGCAAATAAGGCTGGCGGAAACCCCGACGCTATCTCTAGATAATGTAAATCCCAGAAGAACAGATCACTGATAGTTCTAAAGATGACTCAATAGTTCAAACTCGATGCAGCATTAAGTATCAAAAGAAACATCCAATCTGTTACTACCGACTTACACTCCTTGAGATGGTGGATACCACATATGAACCAGCCAACCCTTAGACCTAGCCCTGTTGACCACATATTCTTGACGAAATGAGCCAACTACAAGATAGATCTAAACATTGATCTAATTCATCTGCGTTATATGATATATGACGCAGTAAAATCACTAATTCTAATGTATCATTGCGATGGAAGCATTAGAAACAAATAATCATACCACTAATGACAAACATTTACCTGAGCTTGGGGATCGAGACGATGCAACCCAAAGCCAAACAGATTGTTCGTCTAAAAGAAAAGGGTGGCGATGCGCCGAAGATTAGATTGATTGAATCGTCCTTTTACAGAGGGCCTCGGGTCCTATTTATACCCGAAATACAAATACTTGTAACAACCCTGGACTCTATCTAAACCACTGTTTAAAACACCATATTATCCCTACCGGAACCTATGTCGTGTTACAACTAACAATCTAACAAATTTTAGATTACAGATACAATTGCCGTTATAGGACTCTATCCATAAGTGGCAATATCTTTTAACACGTAACTAATAGCCGAATCTCTCATTTATCCCCAAGTTTCTATACTGAACGCGGCTTCATCTCTTTCGGACTTCAGAATCGGCTGTCGTCTGTTAGTGATATGCCCTAGAGGCAACATGGAGATGTTGGATATCACGTCAATGTTTATGTATAAATGAATAAAGTGTTATTCAGTTCCATGAAATAGACATCTTGTATTGATCAATAAGTACGTGACTTATTTATGAGACTCTTTATGTATGAATCTATTTCTAAATGATCCCTGATCATATGTCATATTGTTGAAACAAATATGATTCTAAGATCGGCATATTTATTGAGTGATGATCATGTCTCATAGATCATGGGTATGGAGATACCAAATCAATAAACATGGACACATGTGTTGGAGAACACATTGTTGGATAGACCCACCATGAGACACTACAGGAATCAATGTGCCATTAGTTGGTCTTAGGTAGCGTTGGTACAAAGTCCTTAGACCTGAGATCACCTTGGATTCCAACATGTGTAGTAGCCTACTTTGGGACTGCCAAACGCTATTCCGTAACTGGGTAGTTATAAAGGTAGTTTTCGGGTTTGCTATGAAACATGGAGTGGGATATGAGTGATCAAGATGGAATTTGCCCCTCCTTTGGAGAGATATCTGGGCCCCTCGAGGTAATGGATTATGTAAATGCACGGCCATGCTAAGTTGATTGAGGAGTCAATCAACAGACAGATAATCCAATACGGTTCGAGTGAATGGTTAAGCTATTGAAGGGATGGCACACATCTTGCCTATAGCTTAACGGTATCGTGAGGCAAAGGGATTTGTGTACACATTACGGGTTCGAGCCGATATTATTCTTGTATACTATGGTGTCAATATGTGCTGCTAGGCGCCGTTGACGGAGTCGGCGAGTTGGACTCGAGCCGACGATCGGCTAAGTTAGACTATAGCCGAAACCGAGTATACCTGAACCTACTGGGTCGCACGCTTAAGGGGATAGAATAGATATTCGGGTTGGACTCGGATACGGTTCGATCGGATAGGGATCAGATCGGATAGAGTCCTATGGTCTTACGACGTATGGGCGGCCGAATCTATGAGATTCGGATAGGATCCGATTTGAAATAGAGTCCTGATCGGCCACTAGTCCCAGTCGGCCAACTCTATATAAAGGGGCGAGGGGTGGAGAGCTGCGACACATCAGTTGGATCGCTTTGAACCGAATCCGCAACAGAAGTCGCCGAGATCAATCTCCACGGAAACCCTTCCCACTTTCGAGCCAAACCCTAGCCTTGCATTGCGTGCTAGCACACGGGTGTACGGCGTTCTGTCCTCGGACGTGTGGATACCGGTAGAGGTGCTGCTACGTTGCGCGCTGTTGATCGGCTTCGAATCGGCTGCGGTCGGGCGCATCGGAGCGAGGCGCTAGAACGCGGTCGGACGACTCAAATCGGCTGATTGGTGAATCGGCTGTCATCGGCTACACTGTTCCGGATCGGATAGCCCAGATTGGCTGTTTCCGCTGCACACTCCAATCGGTAACAATCTATCGGCCCTTACTTGCAAGTGTTCCTGGTTTGCGCGGTAGAAAAGTTTTGTTTTTCGGCTAGCGTAGCTTCCACGTAACCCTTCATCGTCTGCTCCCATTCAACCCATCCTCAGCCCGACTAACCCCGCAGCTCGATCCCTTTTAGGCGATACGATTCCTTTCTTCACCGATCCGATTTCCTGTGCCTTTACGAACTTAGGAACTCAATTACCAAATTTCAGTGTTAACACATGCCCCCCAAGTCCGTAATACGAAGTGTTGCGGATTTGCTCGCCTATTCAAACTCTTGCTTCCTTCTTGGCCTAAACCGTCTCGGCTTCTCCCCAAGTGCTCTTTAAATATCCACCTCTCTCGGTCGAACCGCCTACGCCTTCAACGTGTGCTCGGCTTTCCTCTCGAACAAACTTCCTGCCCTTTCTCTCTCTCCTCCGGCGACTCCATCGGCGCTCGACATCCTTCCCCACGTTCTTCAAACTCATCTTCGACCCCGAACTTCCCGATGGCCTCCGCCGCTGCATCGAGTACCTCCAACTCGCCGGCCACCACCGTCGCGCCGGCCGCAACCACGGCGCCATCTGCTGCATCACCGCAACTGCTCCAGCCGCTGCTACAACCGAGTTTCCCCAGGTACTCTCTTCTGATCTACAATTTTACTCTCAACCTGCTTCTCCAAATATCCTCGTATCAATGATTCGTTCGGTGATTTTTTCAGTAGCATTTTATTCCACACTCTTACCAATTAGTACTTTTCCTGTTCCCGAACCGTAAAACACAATCATTCGTAACTAGTACTTTTCTCCCCTTCTTCGGACTGTAGCATCTGTCTCATCAAGTACTTATCCCCAATTCGACACAAGCGGAGAAGTATTTCCTCGGACCTATCGGCAACACAGACCCAACTGATGTAATCATAGCTGAAACCAACCGCATCCCTTTTAACACCGCCAAACCATCTCTCTCCCATTGGAACGGAACATTCAAAGCTTGGCCATCCACTGATGCCGCCTGGACTGAATGGTATAAAAGGATAAAGTCGGCCAAGTACACCCAATGGGAAGAGAGAAAACTTGCCCAATGCTTGGAATTGTCCATCGCTGGCATGGAGAAAGATGAGCCGCTTCTATCTGCTGTGACCTACTTCTGGAACGATAGTTTTAACGCCTTCATCTTTCGGCAAGGGCCGATGACCATTACACTAGCCGATGTATATATGACAACTGGGCTAGACATCGAATCATCGGCTAACTCCTGCGTTTTGAACCGAAAAGGCCAACATCAGTTCAAAACCAAAGCTATCGGCGGATGGAGCGGCTTCATCGCCCAAAACATGAAAGACGGGACAGTCGGCCATCGGGAATACACCGTCTTCCTGATGATGTGGCTGGAAAAGTTTGTATTCTGTGGATCGAGCTGTGGGCCGACCGCTAATTGGCAAATCATGGCCGAAATCCTAGCCGACGGGAAGGAATTTGCACTGGGAAAATACCTCCTCGGCTACACATATCAAATGCTACATCAAGCTGCCACGAAAATAGCTGCCAACGCCCCAGTTAACACTGGTGGCCCCTGGTGGTTCCTCCAAATCTGGCTGGTGTTAGCTACCCAGAATGTAGCTGGTCGGCCCCGTCTGACAGACGCCGAATTTCCGCGGCTAGAGCCGATTGAAGACGAAGAAGGTAACCAAATTGACACCGGGCGATGCATGAACTACGGAGAAGCGCCGCCGCCCATGAAGGCTCAAAGCAATCGGCCGAGCGTTGGCCGAATGGTTCACAGCTTTTTACGATGGGCTGTCCCACGACAACCGCACTTGGTATTTCTATCTAGACCGGGGATCGTTTGAGCTGCCGATTGATATCAACTGGGATGACCTCAACTCAACCGATAACCCAAGGTGTAGAGAATTGTTCGTCGTCTCTCTGTCTCCTTGCATCTTGCCGACCGGGGTCCACCAAGGCCGATCAACGGCCCGAAGCTATGAATTCTATCACCCGGTATCGGCAGCGAGCGGTTCGGTCTTGGGCAACTGCCCATCGGCTTTTTTTATGCCGGGGGCGGTCGGCCAAGACTTGATAATGAATTGGTTGCTGAACATAGCCGGTCCCCCCCTCGGCGACACCAACGCAATCACACTGTCGACGAGGAGAAGCATCGCTTACGACCGATGGTGGTCTGAACTCAAACACCACATTTTTCACCAACGGCCGTCTTGCTACATCGACCTGCTTCTGCCCGATGAGATCCCCTCGGTATATTCCTGCTTCAAGCCAACAATTTTTTCTCACGATTCACTCATCGGCCGTATTAGCCGATTTAACATTCATGTTTCGACTTTGCAGGAGACGGAAACAGAGCGGCCGACGGTAAGTGACTCTGGACGCCCCATCGAATATAACCAAGGCGTTCTGGATGTAGGGGGCCTTGCTTCGTCGGCCATCGGCTGGGGGACGACCAAACTATCATCACTGTTGAGAGGGCAGGTGCATCAGCCGATCGCTTCGAAAAGAAAAACGACACCACCACCGCGTTTGTCAGCCGTGCCCGCCCCTAAGAGGGTGAAAAAGATAAAATCGACCGCATCGGCCGACAGCCTCCCCCCTCTGGATCTGGCCATTGAGCAATTCCTCTACGCTTCGTCAATGAAGAGGCGCCAACGGCCGCCTGTGGCGGCCGAAACCGGCTTCGTGTCCCGAGTCTGGTAAACGCCCAACCGACGCCCGCCACCCCAAGCCCGCCAACAAGATGTCCTTCGGTAAGCTTTTACTTCGTTGGGCCTGGTTTCGCGATGATCGCTTGCACCTGATTCGTCTGTTCTTCGCAGTTCAAAAAATTGGCCGGTCGCACTCCTCGCCCCGCACCGCCGGTAATCGTCTTCCATCACTTTGTCTGTGGTAATCAATTGGCTCATCCGCTAATCCTTTCTTCAGCCAGCCCGCGATCTCCATCGGCTCCCCCTGCATTGGGCGAATGTACTGCGCCTATTGGGGGTAGTGACGATAACGCCGGCAAAGAGGGTCGGACGGCCATGGGCGATGATCCAGCCGATCCAACAGCCCTGACAACGGCGCCGACGGTAAGCTAACTGATCTTGACTATCGGTTTTGTCACGCCCGATCCTTTCTCTTTCCGCCGTAGAACGTGGCCGACCTTCTCAACTTTGATTTGTCGAGTTCGAGGAGCCCGGTGATACCGGCGAGGAAGCGCTCGCAGCGTCGGCCGAGGGCCTCGAGGACCACTCTAGCCGATATCGGCAATCGGCCGGAAGCTTTATTGGACGCGCTGGTGGTCGACAGCGGCTCAATACGCGCAAGATTCAGAGACATCCAAGACCAGCTGCCGGACGCCGTAGCCGAAGCCATCGTGCCGGCGACCTTCATGGAAGCCTATCAGTTCAAATATGAACGAGCCCGGCAGCGAATCATTGATCACCGTGAGAGTCAAGCGCGGTCGGCTGCCATCCAATCGACAAAAGAAGCCATTGAGAACCGAAAGGCCGCCTTTGACCGCCTAAAGACAGAACCGGCGGCCAAGCTTGAGCAACTCCGCGCCCGTTGGGATCAATTAGTGGCTGATCTCGTTCAAGTTACGAACGAAATCGACGTCCACGAGGAGTACATAGCTAGTCTGCCGGCCAGGGTTGAAGCCGAGCGCCAAGGCATCAGGGCGGCCGTGGCGCATTTGCGCGACTTGGTACGGAGCGCCCGATCGGTGGCCCGGTCCGAGGCCGACGACCTTACGACAATTGGCGAAATCAACCAGATTAGACGGACGGCGCTGTCGGCCATAGCCGATTTCCTGAAGAAATGAGACTGTAAACTGTCCGACCTTGTGAGGTCAGGTCGTATTTCTGTACCATACTTGTGTTCCTGTGATGTAATCGGATAGTCCGTATTATTTGCGCTTGTAGATACAATCGGCTGTGTTCGTAGGTAAGGTTGTCCCTTGGCTGTGTGCGGCGTCTCGACTTGTTCGGTTCGAAATCGACCCCGAGATGACGCCCCGACCTTTAGCGTTTATCCTTCGGACACCTGTCTCACTAGTTATCGGCCGGTAATACCCGATTAACTGTCTTCGTAGGCCGACTCACCCGAATCTGTACTTCAAGAACCCGTGAGTCCTGGGCGATAGGTATCCAGACTTGCACAGTCGCTAGCTATTCAACGATTCCCGACGCTTTTAATGATAATCTCTTCGACTCTCCCTTCGACTCTCGGGTTGGCAGCGACCTTTCACATCTAAAAACCGTATCTTTTATTTCTATAAATGGGCTCCTCCGGCCCTTCCCGAATAACTCACGGCCGAAGGAGACAACCCCCAGTAGTACAACGCCCAGTCTTCCAAGTCTTCGGCAAGGCTTCCCATGGCTTCTTCGAGCTCGTCAGTGATCCAGGTGATTCCCCAACTCATCTATTCTTGCCATTTCCTCCCTTCGAGTACTCAGGAACGGATTTCCTCGCAGCCGCCTCATCCGCTTCGGGTGATCCTGGAGATCATGGAGACACCATACGAACTGTCGGTCAGCCAAGACCGACAAGTGAGGGCGAACCTGAAATGCTTCAGGGAGTTGGAGGCTCGTCACCCGACGGCCAGGCCTCCTGTTCATCTTGGTGGCATCCCGGCTGCTGCCCCCATGGCGTCTTCGACGCTCGCGCGCCTCGACCGGCTGGAAGATAGGCAAGCCCAACTTGCCAACGAGCTTCTGACCACGACCACCGACATAAGGGTCACTCGGCTGGAGTACCTGATCCTGGATGCTCTAGAGATGGAGACTGCGAAGCCCATTGAACGAGCCCTGGCGGCCATTAGGGACTACCTAGCGAACATGTAATCAAAGACGGCTTCGCGTCGATTCTGAATAAAGTTCATTTTAATGTTCCTGATTTCGCCTGACTTTTGTGTCGGAATTGGGGTTTTTCAACTTCTCTAGCTTGATTTTTGTGTTGCAATCGGCCTGCTTTTTTCGATTGTCTTGCGCATGTGTATGTCCCCAAGTTTTGTTGATAGCTTTGATGTTGACAAAATTTGTGAGTTCGATTCGTTCATACATTCTGATCTTCTCTGTCGGGGAATCATGAGCCGATCGTGGAGCGCATGAGGTGGTGTATGTGAATGCCTAAAGGCGGTGCCTTGTAAGGCATTGGCTGTCGTGGGTCGGCCGCTGTGACAATAGCCGACTCACGAATTGATCCATACGCTCGGGTAATATTTCTTTAGATATTTTCCATTGAGGGCCCTTCCCAATATCTCTACGTCCAACCCTTTTAGCATGTAAGCTCCTTTAGAGACACATTTGTGGATCTTGAAAGGCCCCTCCCAATTTGGTGACCATTTGCCGAATTTGTTGTCTCTAGACCCAATCGGCAATATAAGTTTCCAAACGAGTTCGCCTTCCTCAAAAGATTTAGGTACAACCTTTTTATTGTAATGTCTGGCTACTCGTTCTTTATCTTTTGTTACTTTTTCTAAAGCTTTCATTCTGGATAAAGCAAGATCCTCTGACTCGTCTATCATGAGATGATAATAATCGTCGGCTGTGAGTTAGTCTTGTAGCTGAATGCGCCTTGAGCCGACGATGCTTTCCCATGGCAGCACTGCTTCGTGTCCATAGACTAGTTTGTACGGGGGGACTTGGATTGACCCGTGGCATGCCATCCGATACGCCCACAGTGATTCGACCAATCGGGTATGCCATTGCTTAGGATGCTCAGAGATCTTTCTTTTAATCAGCTTGATCAAGCTTTTGTTTGATGCTTCGGCCTGCCCGTTGGCTTGCGCGTAATACGGCGAAGAGTTAAGTAGCTTGATCCCCATGCCGTCGGCAAACTGGACAATCTCGTCTAAAACAAAGATAGACCCCTGGTCGGTCGTTATTGTTTGCGGAACGCCAAATCGGTAGATGATGTGTTCTTTAACGAACTCGATTGCGTCCTTAGAATCCACTTTTCTGAGGGGGATCGCTTCCACCCATTTTGTGAAATAGTCTGTGGCCACTAGGATAAATTTGTGCCCCTTGCTTGAAGGTGGATTGATCTGACCGATCATATCAATGCCCCATCCCCTGAAGTGCCACGACTTGATGATTGGGTTCATGGCCGACGCCGGTGCTCGTTGTATCGTGCCGAACTTTTGGCAGTCTTGGCACCCTTTATAGTATTTGAAACAATCCTCTAGCATTGTTGGCCAGAAGTACCCGGCTCGACGAAGTAGCCACTTCATTTTGTGGGCCGATTGATGTGTGCCACAGATTCCTTCGTGTACTTCCCCGATGGCCACTGTGACTTGATCGGTCCCCAAACACTTTAGTAATATGCCGTCAATCGTCCGATAGTATAGGTCTTCACCGAGCAATACGTACCGTAGCGCCTTGTATCGTAGTTTCCTTGTGGCTGACTGAGAGGGGTCTTTGAGATAATTGTAGACGTCAATTCTCCAATCATCAGCTGTGATGGTGGCCACACCTACGTCTACGTCTCTCAGCATCGGCCGGTAGCCTAATGCCCCTTGAGCCAAATCATTGGCCTCCGTATTCTGCTCCCTGGGGATATGCTTCAAAGTGACTAGCCGGAAACCATCCATTAACTCCTGGCATTGTCGGTGATAGATCATTAGTGTGTCGTTTTTGCACTCATATTCTCCTGTAATTGGCTGATGACGAGCAACGAATCTCCCATTATCTCGACTGCGTCAGCTTCCACCTCCTTGAGCAGAGTTAACCCTTTGAGAACGGCTTCATACTCGGCTTGGTTATTCGTAGAGTGGGGGTCAATGGCGAAAGCGAACTCGAAGCTTGCCCCCCTGGGCGAGATAAGGACTAAGCCGATGCCGCAGCCGTTGGTGCATACCGAGCCATCGAAAGTCAAAGTCCAAGGCATAATTTCCACGGAGCCGATCGAATCGTTTCTATGTTCCACAATGAAATCGGCTATGGCTTGTCCTTTTACTGCCCTTGGAGCCTGATACCTTAGATCGAACTCTGTTAGCGCGAAGATCAACTTTCCGATCCTTCCTTTGAGTACTGGAGCCGACGTATGTACTTGACTACATCGGCTTTGCAAGTTACCGTGCACTCATTGGACAACGAGATAGTGCCTTAACTTTGTACATGAGAAATAGAGAGGCATAGGCATAACTTCTCGACAGTGAATACCTTGTCTCGTGTCTAGCAACCACTTGAGATAGAAAATGGCTCTCTTTGCGGTCGACTTCTTGGATTAGGACGAGCCGATTGACTTGTCGTCGGCTGACAGGTACAGCTTGAATGGTACTCCCTTTTGTGGGGGCATCAGAACTAGAGGAGAGCTTAGATAATCTTTTATGTTGTCTAACGCTTTCTGTTGCTCTACCCCCCACGTGAAGGTCTGATCGGCCTTAAGCCGAAGCAATGGTGTGAATGGCTTCATTTTTTTTGAGAGGTTAGCTATAAACCGTCTGATGAAGTTTATCTTTCCGACCAATGACTGAAGTTGTTTTTTATCCTTTGGGGGTTGAACTGTCTTAATAGCATTAATGCTCCTTGGTATGACTTCAATCCCTCTTTCATGGACGAGGAACCCCAAGAATTGCCCGGCCGACACGCCGAACGCACATTTAAGCGGATTCATCTTCAAACCATATTTCCTCGTCCGCTCCAGCACTTGTCTCGGATTGGCAATGTGGCCTTCTATCTCTCTTGACTTGATGACGACATCGTCAATGTATATCTCTACTAGTGCGCCGATCATATCGTGAAAGATGTAATTCATTGCCCTTTGATATGTTGCCCCAGCGTTCTTTAAGCCGAACGTCATCACCACCCACTCATAGAGGCCAATTGCACCAAGGCATCGAAAAGCTGTCTTGTGGATATCCTCCTCGGCCATGAATATCTGGTTATATCCCGCATTGCCGTCCATGAAACTGATGATTTTGTGGTCTGAGGCAGCGTCGACAAGCAGATCGGCTATTGGCATTGGATATTCGTCTTTTGGGGTCGCCTTGTTTAGGTCCCTGAAATCGATGCACACCCGAAGTTTGCCGTTCTTCTTCAATACCGGGACGATATTCGAGACCCATTCGACGTATTAGCAAGGCCGAACGAATCCTGCTTTGTATAGCCGAGTGATTTCGGCTTTAATTGCGTCGTACATATCGGCCTTGAACCTCCGGGGAGACTGTTTGAACGGCCGATATCCTGCCTTGATCGGCAGCTGATGGACTACTATCGATCGGTTAAGACCGGGCATCTCGAAGTATCCCCAAGCGAAACAATCTTTATATTCTTTTAGTAATTCAATAAGTTGGGATCTACAACGAGGAGATAAATTTTTGCTAATGTATGTCGGCCTCGGCTTATCACCAGAGCCGATGTTGATTTCTTTTAACTCGTCGGCCGACGTGAAGCCTTGTCCTAACTTGCCATCGTCTTCGTCCGCGGTGGGTACGCCGAGAATGCTTGAGCCCTCCACCATGTCTTGTTCAAAGCAGCAGCTGCGGCTCGTCGCTTCCGATGGGCTGTATTGTTGAATTGGACATATTTAGAAAATCGGCTTGCCAGATTTTCCTAGATAAACAATCGATGCCTTCGATTTTCCAAAATGGTAAATCGGCGCTGACAACACTAACTGACCTATCGGCTGGCACGATCTCGATCTTGTCGCCGTCCCACTGGATCAGGCTCTGGTGCATTGTAGAAGGGATGCAGCAGTTAGCGTGGATCTAGTCCCTTCCGAGCAGCAGGCTGTAAGACCCCTTCCCGTCGATGACAAAGAACGTTGTGGGCACATTTTTGTTGCCGATAGTCAATTCGACGTTGAGAACGCCTTTGGTCTCCGATGGGTTGCCGCCGAAGTCCTTGAGTACCATGTTGGTTTTTATCAGGTCTTCGGCCCCTTTTCCGAGTTTTCTGAAAGTTGCGTAAGGCATGAGGTTGACTGCCGCTCCCCCATCGACTAGCATTTTGGAGATCGGCTTGCCGTTAACGAATCCTTTAACATACAACGGTTTTAGGTGCCGATTTTTGGTTCCTTCAGGCTTGTCGAAGATGGCCTGGTCCGGCGAGAGTGCTAGTTTTGTCCGGTCATCTTCGATAGCATCCACGTCGGCTTCGGGGGCGCCGAACTCGGCCGGCAACACGAAGACCATGTTAACCGATGCGGAAGCTTTACCCTTCCCTTTGGCTGCCCTTCTGGCTTGGTCGGCTGGGCTTTCTTTGGCTTGCTCTTCGTTGGCCACAGCGTCCTCCTGCTTGGGTACCCACCGTCTCTTGATTTTGCCCAGCCAACGGTGCTGCTCGTAGATCATTTGTTGCACCTCATTTTATCTTCCTTCACGTTTGAGCTGTTGAACTCTCCTCTTCTGGGTCTTCGTAAAGAGATCGGACGGGCACCATTGGGGGTTGGCCGATTCTTCATCGTCGGCCTCTTCGTCGTCGCGATTGTCTCCATCCCGGTTTTCGTCGATGAAGAAGTCCTGATGGATCGGACCGAGTCGATCATGGACAGGTCGCTGTCTTCGGTTTAGCTGGACGGCTCTGGGGATGAGCCGAACTGGACTTGCAGACGACAAGCTCCCACGTTCGTCATTGTTGCGGTGATCGTTACATGCTGGGCAATCTTCAAATGTTGGTAGCCTCATGCCGGATTCCCAGCAATACCTGAAAAAGTCGCAATGCCAATGTGGATCGGTTCTGAGTACTTGGTTCGTGCCGACGAGGTGCTTCGTCATAAATTTCTTCATGCCGGACCGATATTGATGATGGTGTCGACTTCGTTCATGGATCGGCTGTCGGCTAGTCGATCTGATGACTGGGCGCACCATATTAATTTGTGCGGTGTGGCATCCAATCTGGTCATCTTCTGCTTTGGCCTCGATCAACGTATTGGCTAAGCCGTGCGCCATTCTGTCCTGTCGATCAGCTCGCCCGGGGCCGGCATGGACTGTGTTGACAGGAATGGATTGCCGTCTACTTTCATGGACCGATTTGAGTCGACGAACTTTAACTTCCCGACCTCGATGGCCAACTGGATTTGTTGTCTGAAGACTTTGCAATCGTTTGTGGCGTGAGACGTGGAGCTGTGCCACTTGCAGTACTTGTTCTTTTTCAACTCTTCGGCCGACGGGATCACATGATTTTCGGGTAATTGAATCTGTTTTTCCTTGAGCAGTAAATCAAAGATCTTGTCGGCTTTAGTGATATCAAAATCGTATTTTTCTTCCTTAGCCGTCTTCAGCAGCCATTGGCAGACGATGGCCTTCTTGTTCTTGGCCCATTCGGCTGCCGCCACTTCTGTTTCGTCGTCGTCGGACCCGTAATCTGAATCGACGATGACCTGGGTTATGCACTTGACGGCCTTCCTGGTTTCTTGGAAACGCTGTTCATGGGCCGTCACCTTCTGCGCCAGGTGGGCTAGACTATCGAAGTCCTGCGCAAAGAATCGTTCCCTGATCGGCGCGATCAAACCATGGAAGGCTAAATCGGCCAGCTGAGCGTCTGATAGCACCAGGCTATAACATCGGTTTCTCATCTCTCTGAAGCGTTGAATGTAGTCTTGGACCGATTCATTGTGTTTCTGCCTGACGCTGGTGAGGTCCGACAACTTCATTTCATGGTTGCCGGAATAAAAATAGCTGTGGAACTGTTTCTCAAGATCGGCCCAACTCTGGATTGAGTTGTAAGGCAGCGAGGAGAACCAAGTGAAGGCCGATCCTGAAAGAGAAAGGGGGAATAACCGAACTCTCAAGGGGTCCGTAGCCGATGCTTCACCGCATTGTGCCAAGAATCGAGTGACGTGTTTATAGGTAAAAACATTATCTTGTCCTGAGAATTTTGAGAAGTCTGGGATCTTGTATCGGTTGGGCAGCGAGACCCTTTCGAAATGTTTTGGATAGGGATACCGATACATATTCCCTGAATATTTTGGTTTGAGGCCGAACTGATCTCGCATGACGTCTGCAATTAGCTCGGCCCAGGCTCGGTTATCTTGCTGTATCGACTCGTATGGGTCATACGGCATGGGTGCTTGCCGATACAGCTGTGGCGGTGTCTGAGGTCTATAGTGGTGATCCTGACGGCCCCCTTGGTACTGGTAGCGATGATCAGCGGGTGGCAGCCGAGGCTCCTGTTGTGGCGTTGGTGGGTCTGGGAACAACTATCGGCCCCCGGCATTCTGCCGTCTGCCAGGATCAATCGGCTCTGGCTGCCGATTATTATTGAATACGTTGTCGAGTTGACCGTGAGGCAACGGTTGATGTCGATTTAGAATAGTGACCGCTGGTCTTATAGCCGTCCCGCCTGGACTCAGGTGGCTGATTCCTCCTGGCGGGTTTGGTTGCGCTATCAGTGGAAGCGGCCGATCCTGGGTGACTAGTGTCCTGTAACCAGGAAATTGGCCATCCGCGAAATACGTGGGGCCCCGTTGCAGATGCTCGGCTACCTTGGCGTCAACCACGTGAGAGATCATATTATTGAGGGTATTGACCAGGATGCTGCTTTGGTTGACCAGTGCGTGATGAACAGCCGAGTCGATCCGATCTTGTAAGGAGTATACGGCCGAATCATCTTGCACTTGGGTCGGCTCTTCCACCTTCTGTTTGCCTTTTGCATCGCTTGATGAGGATCCCTTGGTATCGTTCAGGCTGAACTTGTACTTTTGGTGCACAGTTCCAGACCTTGTTTGGGTGAAGGATTGGAGGTAATTATTCTGGAGTTCCTCCACCATCTTCTTGTATTCAGCTTGCTATTCAGCCAATAGTTGGTCCATCTTTACAGGTACGACATTGTCCTACGTGATGCCAGGGATATTGGGATCGACCATCTTGCCGGCAGAGTCTATTCGTCCGAGTCGGACCGACAAAGACAGTCCCACCGGGCGTGCCAAGAAGCGTGGTGACGAGAAATCTCTCTCACGCGCTGGCCTAGGAGATCTGCTTGACTCCAGTGCAGGTCCTTCTCGGCTACCTACAGCGTGTAGGGCGTGCCAGTTGATTTGATCTGCTAATCAACAAGAAAAGCAAGATAGTGTACGTTAAGCATTAGGTTAGATCCCCACGGGATCGGCTAAGGAAATCCATGGATGTATATATGCTATTCTAGACCATATTTGGGCCAAGTGACTAGAATGGGTCGGATACGCCGAGACAGCATCAACCGCCCAATCCAAACATAGTGAAGAATAATAAATATACAAAGCAATAACCTAGCCGATACTGGAAAGCTAACAGCGAATCGGCTGGTACTCCGATGAATCTTATGTGAAGATAATATTCCTGGATCAAACGTATAAGCAACATCCGCCAGGAACACGATCTTGACATAAGAGGCAGTCCTAATATAAATCTAGTAACAATCATGTTAAAAGAAACATATTAGGGCAAATAAGGCCGGCTGAAACCCCGACGCTATCTCTAGATAATGTAAATCCCAGAAGAACAGATCACTGATAGTTCTAAAGACGACTCAATAGTTCAAACTCGATGCAGCATTAAGTATCAAAAGAAATATCCAATCTGTTACTACCGACTTACACTCCTTGAGATGGTGGATACCACATATGAACCAGCCAACCCTTAGACCTAGCCCTGTTGATCACATATTCTTGACGAAATGAGCCAACTACAAGATAGATCTAAACATTGATCTAATTCATATGCGTTATATGATATATGATGCAGTAAAATCACTAATTCTAATGTATCATTGCGATGGAAGCATTAGAAACAGATAATTATACCACTAATGACAAACATTTACCTGAGCTTGGGGATCGAGACGATGCAGCCCAAAGCCAAACAGAATGTTTGTCTAAAAGAAAAGGGTGGCGATGCGCCGAAGATTAGATTGAATTAATCGTCCTTTACAGAGGGCCTCGGGTCCTATTTATACCCAAAATACAAATACTTGTAACAACCCTGGACTCTATCTAAACCACTGTTTAAAACACCATATTATCCCTAGCGGAACCTATGTCGTGTTACAACTAACAATCTAACAAATTTTTAGATTACAGATACAATTGCCGTTATAGGACTCTATCCATAAGTGGCAATATCCTTTAACGCGTAACTAATAGCCGAATCTCTCATTTATCCCCAAGTTTCTATACTGAACACGGCTTCATCTCTTTCGGACTTCAGAATCGGCTGTCGTCTGCCCCCATTCAACCCATCCTCAGCCGACTAACCCTGCAGTCGATCCCTTTTTAGCTGATACTATTCCTTTCTTCAACCGATCCGATTTTGCTTTGCCTTTACGAACTTAGGAACTCAATTACCAAATTTCAGTGTTAACAAGTTCATTTCAAGAAAACTGGAAGTAAAATATTTGATTCTTGTGGTGATTCTGTTTTGAACATTTATTGTTATGGGAGAGTTTTTAAAGCTGATTTTGAAAACCCTGTTTCTCCTGTTGTTACATGTTTAGTTGCAAAATTGAACAAAGATTGATGTTCTGGCATCGTAGACTTGGTCATGTTGGATTTGATCATTTAACTCGTTTAAGTGGTTTGGATCTTGTTCGTGATTTGCCAAAACTCGAAAAGGATCTTGATTTGGTTTGTGCACCATGTCGTCATGGTAAATGGTTGCTTCTTCACACACACCAATTCTTTCTGTGATAACGGATGCACCGGGACAGCTTCTACACATGGACACTGTTGGTCCAGCTAGAGTGCAATCTGTTGGAGGAAAATGGTATGTGTTAGTTATCGTTGACGATTTTTCTCGATACTCTTGGGTTTTCTTCATGGCAACTAAGGACGAGGCTTTTGGACACTTTCGAAATCTTTTTCTTCGCTTAAATTGTGAAATTCCCAACTCTTTGAAAACAATTAGAAGTGATAATGGTGGTGAATTTAAAATGCTTCTTTTGAACATTTTTGTTTTGAAAAAGGAATTGAACATCAATTTTCTTCTCCTCGTGTTCCTCAACAAAATGGTGTTGTTGAAAGAAAAAATCGTTCTTTGGTTGAAATGGCTAGGACAATGCTAGATGAATATCACATACCTAGAAAATTTTGGGCCGAAGCTATTAACACTGCTTGCTATGTTTCTAATCATATTTTCTTGCGTTCTAAACTTGGCAAAACTCCTTATGAGCTTCGTTCTAGTCGTCAGCCCAAAGTTTCACATTTGCGTGTTTTTGGTTGCAAGTGCTTTGTTTTAAAATCTAGAAATTTGGACAAGTTTGAATCACGTTCAACTGATGGTTTATTTCTTGGATACCCTGCACATATTTGTGGCTATCGTGTAATTGTTTTAGAAACTAACAAAATTGTCGAGACTTGTGAAGTCACTTTTGATGAGACTAGTCCTGGTACTAGACCATATCTTTCAGGTACACTGCCACAGGCTCAGGGGGAGTATGGTCGAATCTTTGAAGACAAAAGCGATGACGAGGTCCTGACTCGCTCGGGTCGACCGGCCAGTGCCACGGCCGACCGAGAGGCTGCCCGGGCCAGATCGGGCCGCAGACCCGGCCGACCGGCAGGCCGACCCTTTGAATTCGCCTGATTCCAATCACGAGGATTCTTCGGGGACCATGACCAGTGCTGAACCAGAACATGAATCAACTTCAGAGATCACTGCACCTTTGCACATTCAGCGACGACATCCACCAGTACAAATAATAGGTAATTTAAATGAGCGAACGACAAGATCTAAGGTAACTGCGCATGATTCTGCGAATTCTGCTTTTGTTGCTTTTTCTGAACCCAAAGATGTTACTTATGTATTAACTGACGAATCGTGGATTAACGCCATGCATGAAGAACTTGAAAATTTTGAAAGAAACAAAGTTTGGTCTTTAGTTGAACCTCCTTCTGGACATAATATTATTGGAACCAAGTGGGTTTTCAAAAATAAACAAAATGATGATGGTTTGATTGTTCGCAATAAGGCTAGACTTGTTGCTCAGGGTTATACTCAGGTGGAGGGTTTAGATTTTGATGAAACTTTTGCTCCTGTTGCTAGAATTGAGGCAATTAGGCTTTTGCTAGCTTTTGCTGCTTCCAACGGTTTTAAATTGTATCAAATGGATGTTAAAAGTGCTTTTCTTAATGGTTTTATTCAGGAGGAAGTATATGTTAAACAACCACCGGGTTTTGAAAATCCTGATTTTTCCAACCATGTCTTAAAACTTTCGAAAGCTTTATATGGTTTGAAACAAGCACCTAGAGCATGGTATGACAGACTAAAGAACTTTTTACTTGAAAAAGGTTTTCAAATAGGAAAACTTGACAAAACACTTTTTGTCTTAAGCATGGTGAAAATCAACTTTTTGTTCAGATTTATGTTGATGATATCATCTTTGGTTGTTCAACTCACTCTTTGGTTGTAGAATTTGCTGAGACTATGCGTAGGGAATTTGAGATGAGCATGATGGGTGAGCTGTCGTATTTTTTGGGATTGCAAATCAAGCAAACACCTCAAGGTACGTTTATCCATCAAACAAAGTACATCAAAGATCTTTTGCACAAGTTCAAGATGGAGAGCTGCAAGCCAATCTCTACACCCATTGGATCTACTACTGTTCTTGATCCCAATGAAGATGGTGAAGTTGTGGATCAAAAGGAGTATAGAAGCATGATTGGATCTTTGTTGTATCTACCTGCTTCTAGACCAGACATACAGTTTGCTGTGTGTTTATGTGCACGCTTTCAAGCTTCTCCTCGTGCTTCACATCGTCAAGCGGTCAAGCACATCATGAGGTATTTGAGTCATACACTTGAGTTTGGCATTTGGTATTCTACTTCATCTTCTATTTGCTTAAGTGGTTATTCAGATGCTGACTTTGCGGGTTGTAGAATTGATAGAAAAAGTACTAGTGGAACATGCCATTTTCTTGGAACTTCTTTGATTGCATGGTCTTCTAGGAAACAATCTAGTGTAGCTCAATCCACTGCTGAATCTGAATATGTTGCTGCTGCAAGTTGTTGTTCACAGATTCTTTGGTTGATTTCTACTTTAAAAGATTATGGACTTGTTTTTGAAAATGTGCCTCTTTATTGTGATAATACAAGTGCCATTAACATTGCTAAGTATCCTGTTCAACACTCACGCACCAAACACATTGATATTCGCTTTCATTTTTTGCGAGACCATGTTAAGAAGAAAGATGTTGAATTGAAATTTTTGGACACAAAATTGCTACTTGCTGATATTTTTACAAAACCATTGGATTCTTCTCGCTTTGTGTTTCTTCGAGGGGAATTGAGAATCATTCATCCTTTTGGCATGTTTTGAGGGGGAGTTTTTGTGTTCTTTGTTTTATCAAGCTACATGATTAAAATAAATTGAAAAAGAGAACTTCATTCATACATATTGTTGATCTTGTGCATGCTAGCAGTATTATGAAGGTTTATTTGTCACTAGCATAGCTTATATGTTTTCTAGTACTTTTATGTGATCTAGATTTTATATTTAAGAGAAATAATGGATGACACTTTAATATTACACTTGAATTAAAGAAATATGCAATGTTGATACTAGTACTTGTGTTGGATTTTAAATGCTTATATATCTATTATGTTACATTAATATTCCTCAAATTACTTTAAAATTGCTCATTGTGAAAAAAGAATAAAATGTTATCTATGAGAGAAAAAAATGAATCCAAATCCTTGGAAACAGTCTTGACGACAAGGACGTATTCGATGTGAGCAAAAATAATGAGTACCGAATCCTTGGAAACAGTCTTGACAACAAGGACGTACTCGGAATAATTGAGAGAAAAAATATATGAGCAACAAATATGGCTCAAATCACTATGAAAAATTTTTCTCTTGAATTATATGTGCAAAAAGGTAAATTTGAGAAAGAATAAAGATTGCAATAGGTATATATATTTCGGTTTATTTTTCAACCTATGTGCTTGTAAAGATGTTACATTATAAATCGTTTGAATACATGAATATTTATTACGTTATTGATCTTAATTATAAAATATTTGATTCATGATTATACTCTAGTACATATTTGCTATATAATTGATAAGTTTATCTTCTTTTTATTGCAACACATGACTTGACTTGCTTTATGTATGGTGCTAAGCTCTTGAATATTCATAAATATAATTCCTATGCTTGATGAATTCATTGTCAAAAGGGGAAGAGAATAATGTTGTTTGGGAAAACATTTGCATGGGAGAACAAAAGTGCAAGTTTTTTTGAAACACAAAGATTTTTTTTGGGGTCAAGGGATTTTCTTTCTTGTAAAAAGGGGGGAGAAATTTTCTTTGATTTTTGAGCACTCAAATGCTTTTTACCATTTTTTGTTTTTAATTTTCCAAACACCAAAACAACACTTTTATTTTGTTTGCCAATATGTTCATCAAGGGGAGATTGTAAAATCAAAGTATGTTTGATTCTTTATTTGATGATGAACAATTGACATCTGGGATTATTGCTTTTTGTGTTTTGATCTTTGGAGATTTATTGAAAAAGTGGTTTTGGTATTTCGGACGATGAACAGTGTTCAGTCGGCTGCCATAGCCGGTCTGACCGGGCGTGTACTGCCGATCTGACCGAAGGTGTTTGGGCGGTCGACGGGCGCTGCTCGCGGTCGACCGGCCGAGCTAGTCCGACCGGTTGCCAATTTCGTTTTGGTTTTGGTTTCGGTTTGTTTCCTTACACATACATGGAAGTTTCGTGTTCCTATGCATGTGTCTGGTTGTTAATGCTAACAATGAGTCAAGTTTGGATAGCTTGTGCTCGGATATGGTATTCTTTGTTTAATTGTGTGTAGGTATTCTTTATGTCTCGGGAAAGTGTTGCCGGTGATCGAGTTGGAGTCAACTTTGAGATAAGGTGACGTCCAAGATGGGGATCATGCGGGATGCTGAAGGGTAGAGATTAGTGCACATAATTGGCGAAGTTTCCATATGGCATACAATGGAGATATTGTTGCGTATGGAAAGCGGAATTTCAGTTTTAGGAAGACCGAGTTTATTACGGTTGTTTGATGTAAAGTTTATTTCTTGTACGGGAAGGTTTCCTAGTGGATTAGGGCTTCTTGTATGAGTAGGATTCGTGGCTCTTGGCTGCGGATCTTGGGTATAAATAGTGAGGGGAGGCGTGGCCTCTCGGTATCTCTTTTATCGCTTTTGAGTTCAAGTTTTAGAGTTTCTCAAGTTAGGGTTTCAAGTTTAGATTTAGATTTTGTGAGGAGTGCTTTGCATGCACTTTGTAAACACAGAGAGATTCAATAAAGATAAATTTTCTAGAGAATTCTTTGTGTTGCTATTTTCCTCGGTGCGACGGTTTGAATCAGCGGTTAGACCGGAGTTCTATCCCGGTCAGACCGGACAAGAAGCGGCGGTCAGACCGACGTACGACATCAGGCGATCGGCTACATCAGGCAATCGGCTATTTGGCGATCGGCTATAAGGGCGGTCGGATCGGTGTTGCTCGGGTGGTCGACCGGCTCTACTAGGCAATGCGGACCGGCGATCCAATCTCGGTCAGACCAGCATCAGAACAGAGGTAAAGTTTTATTTTCGCTAAAACTTTGTTTTTGGGGTGCACCAACCATTCACCCTCCTCGGTTGGCTTTTCATTGGGTATTCGATCCTACAACTCGGTCGACGCCCGAACACTCCCGGCCCGACCGGAGACACCCAAGTGGTCTGTCCGGCCACACATGCCGACCTGTACTGTGCATCAATCGAAAACACTATTCATCGTATTTTCATAAAACACTTACCTTTGATAATTATTTATCACATAGATTAAATCATCACATGACTCTACAATCTGCCCCTTGATGAACACATTGGCAACATCTCAAAATGCAATTTGATGTTTGTTGAAAAACAAAAAACAAAAATGAGTCAAAAAGCACAAATGGCTCACAAAACGTGTTTTCAAATGCAATGACAAAGAAAACTCAAACTCTTCCCTTTTTAAAAGAAAGAATTTTCTCTCACCTATTTGCACTTACAAAAAAATAAGCATTTTGTATATCTTTCTCCCTCTTTGACATTGAATTCATCAAGAAATTTTTAAAAAAACATAACCAATAAAGTACAAATGTCATGATAGTAACTTGTAAAACCACTTCTTTTATTTTCTATTTTTTCAGAGCTCTGAAGTGTACCAAAAGCAATTCAAGGTCATGTTTTCTCAAGACAAAGGAGATACATTCATCAACTAGTTAACAAGCATGTACTATAGTATAAACATTAATCAAAGATATTACAATTAAGCTCAACTTAGCAATAAAGATTCATGATTTCAAACGATTTATAATGTAATATATTCACAAGCACATAGGTTGAAAGAAAAACCCCTATATATAAACCTATTGCATTTATTACTCTTTCTCAAATTAGCTCTAAAACCAAACAATCAAGAGAATTTCTAAAATTTATTTTAGCCTTTGTGTTTTTTCTCATTTTTTCTCTCAATTATTTTGGGCACGTCCTTGTTGTCAAGACTATTTTCAAGGATTCGGCACCCATTATTTTTGCTCACATCAAATACGTCCTTGTCATCAAGACTGTTTTCAAGGATTCAATATTCATTTTTTTCTCTCATAGAAATATTTTGTTGTCTTGTACATGAGCAATTAAAGAGCAATTTGAGGAATAACAAATGAACAAGCATATATATAAGCATTAGTCATCCAAACTATGCACAAGCTTCAACATTGCATATTTTCTTAATTTAAGTAAAAGAATTAGTGTCATGCATCATCTAACATAGCAATAAATAGACCTCAATTATTTTGCTAGCATGCACAGAATATAGTAGATGTATAAAACAAAGCTCTTTCTTTTTCTCACTTTTATTTATTTTCAGATTTAAAAACAAAGCATGAAAATAAACATGAATGCATGAGAAAAAAACATAAACTCCCCCTCAAATTAACCTATAATTCTCGCCAAAAAAATCAAGAACAAACCAAAGATTTTTGAAGAAGGCATCCAATTGATAATGATATCACCAAGGTTTTCATAAATTGACATATATCCACTTGTATTAACAAAAAGTAATACCTCAAACACTAGCATATGAAAAGCTAATAATCAAGAGAGTACAACCAAATTATGTCAATCCAAAATTACCTTGATGTTATCATGAAAAGCAATCATTGTCTCTACATTGCACACATAGGGAGTATGCCATCAAAATACCTGTGAACAAGAAAATGTCGAGGCCTTCGTGCTGGGGTTAGAAATAAGAAATTTTGGAATCCAACACTGAGTCACACAACCAGTAAAACCAGTAGGTACATATCCACATACAAAATCAGAACCAGACTTACCTAAAAACTTACCTTGTCGTTTCACAAAAGTCTGATTTGAATATTGCGCAAAATTGCCCTGAGACCAGTCTGACCGCTGCCTTACCTACGGTCTGACCGAGCTTGGCTGGTGGTCTCACCACCGGTTCACCCGCGGTCCGATCGCTAGCCTGTCTCGACCGGCGCTGCTGATCCGACCGTGTCCTTGAACCAAAACCTGATTTTTGCCATCGTCATTTCGCAAAAGCAATTTCACTTTTCTTTTTCTGTTTACGGGCAAGTCTAAAACAAAATCCAACCAAATGTCCATCTTTCCACAAAACGAACAAGTGTATTTCTCACGATGATTAGAAGCACAAGTAGAAACAGATGGTTTAGCAACAGAAGTAGCAACAAGTGGTTTTGCAATCACAGCATTAGTTTTGGAAAATGATGCATTCAAAGAAGTCATGATGCCAGCAGATTCAAACACCGTGTTCTTAGATTCAGGTTTAATCAAAATTTCACCACTTCTAGAACCAACACCTAAAACAACAGGAGGATGTCTAGTATGATGAGCATAAGGATCAAAACCTAAATCATGATTGTTTGTGCTAACTTTAGATTGACCAAGAATCATGTTGAGGTTCTTTTTACCATCAGAAAATTTTTACAAAAAACTTTTCAAATAAAAAACCTCTTTTGTAAGAGTAGCACAATTTTTACAAGCATCCAAAACACTCTTTTTGTTTTCTACAAGTCATGCAAGACATTATTTCATCTTGTTTAACAATTTCCTCCATGTGCTTAATACGACCCAAAGCATCTTTTAGTTTTATTTCATTAGCAACACATATTAAAGAAGGTTTGGTACTAGATTGCTTAATCCTCTTAGAGCTAATCAAATTAAACATCGAGCTAGCAAACAAAACAACTTAACATTTATGTAAAGCTCTCTTAGTAAAAAACAATTCATCAACCAATCTAGTGTTCATGGCCAAGCTAAGTGCAAGACAAGATTCGAATTTTTGAGTTTTCTTAGATTCAACATCAAGCTTCTTGGAATAAACATCTATAATTGACTTAATTTCAGCAAATAAAACCTCACAAGATTGATACTCATCGTTATCAGAAACAAAAGATTTTATTCTACTATTTTCAGCATTAAGAGACTTAATGGTAGCTTCATGTTGACTAATCTTTTTCTCAAACTTAGAAATTTTGTAACCAAGTCTAGCAATAACTTCTTGAAGATATTCAACACTAGGAGCAGGAGTTACCTCATTGTCATCTTCAGAATCTTCATCAATGCTACTAGCCATGAGACAAACTTCAGCAATGTTCTTCCTCTTGTCATCATCTTCATCACTTTCAAAATCAACATCACTTGATTCTTGAACCGCTGCATATGCTTCATCAATTGCCTTTTGGTAGAATTTCTTCATCTTCATGTTCTTGAATTGCTTCTTACTTTGCTTGGCACCCTTGGTGTTCTTGGGTTCATCTTGATCTACTTCCTTTGCACCTTTTCCAAGCTTGGGACATTGAGAACAAATGTGATTTGGTTGTCCACATTCAAAGCAACGAATTAGTCCACCTTTTTCTCCTGAACCTGAGATTTCTTACAGCTCGAGAAATTTTGTTAGCAAAAGAAACCAAGTCCTCCTCACTGATTTTCTCCAGTTGATCATCGGACAAGGTATTAAAAATAGAAAGAGTCGTCATAGGATAAATATCCAAAGAAAATCCAGATGAAGACACTAAAGCAGTAGATTTAGAATTAGTTCTTTTAGAAAGAATATTCATCTTATAGGTTTTTAATTTTGTGTAAAGAATATCCAAAGTCAAAGTGTTCATGTCAACCGATTCCTGAATAGAAGTCACTTTAATATCCCAAATTTTTATGGCAAGACCATTCATAAAGTGACGAGCAACCTCAGATTGAGAATAGTTAACATCATAAGAAACATCAACAGATCTAAGATCACTCAAGATTTTATTGAAACGCCCTAAATAGTCATCCAAAGATTCTCTAGGATTCATCTCAAATTTAATGTAGTCCTTTTTGAAAACATCTTTTCGTAACTCCTTAATGTGTGAAGATCCAGTGTGATAATTATTCAAAGCTTTCCAAATCTCATTTGCAGTTGCAAGATGTGAAATACAATCAAAGTCGGAGCGAGAAATTGCATTAAGAATAATATTGCGAGCTTTGCAATTATTTTCATAATCTAATTTGAGAGCAGGAGTATCAATGCCCTCAGGGATTTCAAAAGGTGGTGAACCTTTTAGCCAAATATCATATCCTTGAGATGTTATATAAGATTGCATCTTTTCTTCTAATAATCAAAATCGGTTCCATTGAAAATATGAGGTTTGTTTGAAAACTTTTCAGCCATGGCAAATAGATCACAAAAGCAACAGATATAAAATAAAAAATAAGGCTCTGATACCACTTGTAGGATCGAACAAGACCAAACAAACCTATCGAGGAGGGGTGAATGGTAGGGAAAACCAAAACCCAAAAACTTTTAGCGGAAATAAAAGTTACCCTCGAATCAACGAGTTCTCGACGTAGTCTTGTTGCCGCCAGTCAAACAGCTCTCCTGTCCTCGGTCAGACCGTCGAAACACCTGCGGTCAGACCGCCGCTTTCCCACCGGTAAGACCGTCGGGATCCAGAAACACTGGTAGATGACAAACTCAAAGATGTAGATTAGAACTTCCGACTTTATTGCATCAACTAGTGTTTACAAAGTACAACAACAACACTCCTCACCAAAATCTCGAACTAAACTCGAAACCCTAACTTTCTCTCAACTTGTGTCTCTCTAAAACCGATACCAGGAGGCCACACCCTCCCTCTCTATTTATACCACAAAATCCTCCTACTCAAAGTAGAACTCCTATTCCCAATAGTACTGAAATCACTCTCTTCCACTCCTATTCCCAATAAGACACAAGAACTCCTATTTACATACGCATACGATTCCTCTCATATACCATATGGATTCTCCATCTTCCACGTGTATTGTTTCTCTAACCTGAGCATCCCGCGTGATATCCTTGATCATCTGGACCTCAACTTCTCCCAAGCCTAGTCCCGATCCATCACTGGCTATACTCCTATGGCCTCAAGCAACACCTGCACATGAATAACAAAAAAACTTCATATCCGAGTACAAGTTCGCACCAACTTGACTCACATCAGCACACAATAGTATCATATACGAATAGAAACCATCTAGAAGTCATATCCATAAAAAAATTTAGAAATCCAACGAAAACAACCCGAAACAACTCCTACCCGGAATCAGCTAGTCTGACCGTCGAGTAACCCGGTCAGACTGCCCGAACACTCCCGGTCTGACCGGCGACACCCAATCGGTCTACCCGGCCACACATGCCGACCTATACTGTGCATTAACCGAAAACACTATTCATCATATTTTTATAAAACACTTACCTTTGATAATTGTTCATCACATAGATTAAATCATCACATGACTCTACATGAAATTGGCCGTTGAAAAAGTTGTATGTACCAGGGGCTCCTATGTATTTGAGCTGCCAGCCTTGCTCCGAAGAAAAATGGATGGAAGCAGTTTATACCCAGAAACATGTCTGGTGAACTGCATATATAGGTGAAGTATCATCATAGAGAAGTTCTCATTGGTGTCGGTTTCAAACCTCTCGTAGTTGCCGATTTTTGAACGGTACCAATAGAGGGGAACTAATAAGATAGCCATTGGTTCCGGTTCTACTTTAGAATTGGCAGGTGTACCCTTTCAGTTTTGCAGGAAAGGCAAAAAAAAAGTATTTTACTATAAACCTGTACATGGTCGCACTTCGGCTCCAACAACTCACAAGACTCATACCAATTTTGTACTCATTTGCAAGATTTGAACAGGCGACATCTCTCTCCATCCAAAGCCTACTCTCACCAATTTGTTATCTTGAAAGCAAATATTATTCTTTTGAGACTACTCTCACCCGAAACATATAATACATATTTAATAACATAGATGATCTCAAATGAAAAATGTTGTCAACAACTTAGATCTCATCGAGATTTACAACTTTCATATAGATTTTGTCTTTATCCAAGATCGTTTAAAAATTTTAAAATTTGCATATCCAAATATATCTAAGAAATTAGAACACATGTTCAAACATCTAAACGACCTCAAATGAAATAGTCATCAACTATAAAGTTGTAGATCTCACTAAGTGCTACAAATTTATTATTAAGTTTACCTTTATACGACTTCATATAAAAAAGTTAGGTAAAAAAACATATATGAGTGGCTGCATCATGTGTTGATTTTAATTATCAATCGACACCTGTATACTTACATGTACCAGTTTTTGACATATGAGCCAGTTCATAATAAAAACTTGTACCTATGTCTATGTCTCTGCACTTAGGTATGGATATTTTAAAAGAACCAACACTTATATAACATTTATAAGTGCCGGTTTATTATAAGAATTGACACCTATAACTCTTTGGTTATTTTTTTATGAACCAGCACTAACGGTTGGTTATAGATACCAGTTCTTATTTTGATCCTATCAAAAAGGCTTATTTGCATGAAAAATTTCTGATATGTGTCGGTTTTAAGACATATGAGGACATTACAGATGTGGTGCTATATATGTATTAGTGTATATATATGCACCTACATTGTTGTATGTATCTTCTGATGCATTGGCAAGGGGTTGTCTCAAACTACGAGAAACCCGCACATACTTAGGTGTTGTTTGGATCAAGGGACTAAATTTTAGTCCCTGTCACATCGATGTTTGGATATTAATTTAAAGGACTAAATGTGAACTAATTATAAAAATAATTACAGAATTAAAGGCTAATTCGCGAGACGAATCTATTAAGCCAATTTAATCCATGATTAGCAAATGTTTACTGTAACATCACATCATCAAAATTATGGCGTAATTAGGCTCATTAGATTCAGCTTACAAATTATCCATTGATTATAAATGAGTTTTATAAATATTCTATATTTAATACTTCAAAATGGCATCTAAATATTCGATGTGACAAAGACTAAAATTTAGTCCCTGAACCAAACAGCACCTTAGTTAGGCCTTCAGGATTTGGATGGGTTAACATAGCAAGCAAGGTTTCCTTTTTCATGATACAGCTTGTATATCCGTTTTGTGATTTTCTTAGAAAAGAGAGCTTTCAGTTATTGCGGTTTTTTTCTCATTTGCATTCCAAAAGCATGTGATGTTGATCTATACCTTGTGACACAAGGGGCAGCGCAAACTGGATTTACTATAATTAAATACCTCACAAGCATTTTATCAAATGCATTCTGTGCACGCAACAAAATAGTACATTGGGCTGAAACCATATACTACAAGGTGCTGTTTGGTTGGAGAATGCAAACGTAAACGGTAAGGGAATCAGGTTACACTGTGATTGTAATCAAATTACAGCAAATTCAGATTCTGTTTGGTTCTCAAATGTAACAATAAGAGGTACCTTTATAATGTTTGGATGAAAAAAATGTAATGTAATTGTTTGGATCCATCCATGGACAAACAGCCTATTGCAGGCAGAGATGTCGAACTCTGGGTCCTTCGATCGCTGCCACTGGTCGACGACTTCCCCGGCATCCTTAAGCTGTTCGCACATCAGGTAGGAGGAGAGCAAGCAGATGTAGTTTCGACTCGTCATCCTCTATGAACTCATCAGCATGGATTTCCTGTCCTTGATTCTGTCCCGGTTGCCAAGCCCAGTGTGTAAAATGACAAGGAAATCGTATGTGATCCACTCCCTCTGGCTGATCTTCGCCTCTGCTTCCAACAGAAATATACAGGTTCATCATTTCATTGTAAACAAGGATATTCATGGACAGGTTGGCATCCTTCATTCTTTTAAACAGCCTCTCTGCTTTGTTTATCATCTTGGATCGAGCATAAGAATGCAGGAGAGTTGTATATGCTTCCAGTGGTAGCGCCCCGGCTGGAAGTTTCTCAAAAAAGTCTTCAGCTGCATTAGCACCAAAAACTCTGGTAATCAAATCAATGCGCATTCCATAGTCATTCTCAGATAGATCGGACTCATGATGTGTCTTCATCCACTCTGCTACCTGTAAAATTTTATGCTATGAGCTGATTATCTTGAGTTTTGATATAATTTTATTAGAGGATAAACGTACCAGACATTACCAACTTGTTTTTATCATGCTTACGATGTTCCGCAGGGCATCTGTATAAACAATCAAATAAAAAAGGGACTAAATTGGCATGTTCTAACTCCAACCAGGTAAAGGTTTGGTGGCTAAATCTTGTCAATTCATGATTAACAATTATGATTCTATCATGATTGTTTCCAATATACCAAGAACAAGTATGCTGGCCTTTTTCCGTGGGTGTGTGTGAGAGAATCTGGCCTATTTAATTTCGTAATGTGTATGTAGAAACCTAAAAATAGTAGCTCAGCACGTAAATAACACCTCTCATGATGGTTGACATTCATTTCTACATGAAGTGAAATTGTTAGACGTGATGACGGCAAAACAAGAAGTAAACAAGATCAAACCGTAAAGGAGACACGAGATTTAACGTGAAAAAACCCTCCCAACACGAGAGAAAAAAAACCACGGACGCCAGCCAACAACAATCTTCACTATATCTTGGTGAGGTTACAAACGCCTGAGATTTAACAACTGAATCAACTTATCCCGTGCGGCGGCTTACAGGAAGTACTTAAATAATGTCGAAACCCTAAACCGGGTATATGGAAACCCTAAACCGGGTATTATGTGGACCGCGGGGGGCTCCGCCCCGCACCCCCCGCTAGGGCGCACCCAAGCCTCCGACGATGAGCCTCCACTACGCGACAGTCAGAAGTCGGTCTTTGTTTGTAGATGAATTTGGAACATAAATAACAGAAATAGCATGACATGGCATGGATAAAAATGTTCAAAAACCTGCAATTCTGATGACAAACAAATTCAGTAATGGTGTATGTAGACTGCAGAGACCTAAAGATAGTGGCCCAGCTCATAAATAACACCCCTCATGATGGTTAATGTTGCTATGGACAATGTTGCTGCCCAGCTTCGGCGACTCTCCTGCTCAGCAAATGTATCTGATCATTCTAGTCTTCTTTTACTATATTTCTCACAAAAATGGAAACTATACGTGTATATATGTGCATGAGTTTTGTAACCGTTATCTTAAAAAAACATGAAATTTCTGACATTTGCATATCCTTAAAATGGTTACTGCCTGATAAATATTGTGCAGAAATACATGGCTATACGCCTAATTCCTTAATGCGAAAAATGATGGACGAAAACAGTGCGGCCTTACAAAATAACCGTTTTTGTTGAATAAACAATAAGTGAAGGAAGATCCTAGCAGAAGAAAAACTAATCAAACAATTGTTGCTATTATGTCATGATGTCATGGATATTGGAACTATCATGGTCGATCTCTTTCTCTACCAGGGTACAAGCACAAAAACTCACACAGCTTTTTCCCCAACCTCTTCAAATCGGAGTTATTACTGCTCACTTCACCCCCAACAAATTTACTTTCCGAGATAGTTGAACAGAAAATTCCAATGTCAAGGCAAAGGCAAAACACGAACAGTCAACCAACTCTAATTCTGTAGATCATTCCTAAGATTATAACATAGGAGCATCATTAAATATGACCTTTATTACCATAGAAACCCCAGGGGGCAGCAAACAAGGTCCCCAAAACTCATAAACAGATACCCGCTCATCGGAAATCTAAATAAAACTTGGAAGACACCACTATGGAAAGTTTTCTTTTCTACCAACCCGCTTCGTACCTCGACAAATTCCCACCTTTTCATTTATATAGGAGTAATTTCAAGCATATTACTTTAGAGGCTTATAAAACAACCGTATTGAATCATGCCTACAGTATTTCTTGCAATGTCAAGGCATGACACGGTCAGTAAATTTCTCTACAGAATTACAGGCAAGGCAAATGTTGAAGAGAAAAGAAGTTAGTTCTTGCAATGTCAAGGCATGAACAGTCAACCAACCTATTCTGAATTAGATTGACACAATGGGCAAAAAGCCAACAACACCGATAAATTTCTAGCCCCAAAACATTATTGCACAGGAGGCTTCATAGATCAGGAATGAAGAAGGAAACAACAAAACCACAGATGGCACAACCAATTCGAACTCTAATCATCAGCAAAACAAGTAATATCATCATAAATGGGTGATTTTAGTGGGGGAGGGTTCTCACCGGCGGTGATCAACGACGGAAATGAAGGAACAAAATCTTCGGCTGGCCTCCTGCTCTGCGGCCTCACCCTTCTTCCCGTCAAGAACCCGTCACCAGGGAGTTCTTCTTCCCGTCAAGATCCAATCTCCAGAGGATGTGGAACTTTGGGGAGGAGGGACTGGAGGTGGGGGAGCACCGGCGTGCCGTCCTGGCCAAGCTCCGGGCAGTGGTGGAGGAGATCGCGAGGGTGCGGCACCGGCGACGCGTGTGGGGTGAGGATGCGGCACTGGCGACATGCGTGGGGCGAGAATGCGGTGCTGACGACGTGCGGGGTGAGGCGGGGAGAGTGGCGCCGGCACGCGAGGTGAGGCGGCGCTAGGTCACGCACATGCACTTGAGCTCTCCTCCTTACGAGCACGCGGTATCGTAATCCCTTTATGCCCATCCAGGAGCGTAATCTGATTTGTATTGGGCTGTAATTTGATTACGAACTATCCGATAACAGTCCAACTGAAACAAACAGATGTAATGGGCTCGATTAACGCTGATTACAGATACGGGCCAATATCAGCCCAACCAAACAGCTCCCAAGTTGTTCTAGGATCACTGTCCACAATATGCTTTGGACTCACCATCCCAAGCGTCATCAATATATCAAAGAACACATGTGTGTATACCATCTCATATGTCACACAGCCATGACAAGCTTTAAACTTGACCAAAGAAACCAATGGGAACTGGGCTCATGAGCCATTCATACGAAAAGAATACCAAATTAAGAGTGGACACGAGAATTTACATGAAAACCACTTTTGGAAAAAAACATAGGTGGCGGGATGATCTCCACATTGAGATGAAGCAATATAAGAGGTGGGAGCCAACAAGCTTAATCGATTAGGCTCCAAAATCCCCAGATGACTCGCTCCAAATAATTTCCACATTTGGTGTTACTCATCTCTCGCCCTTTTGCTCCCTAACCCTACATCGCAAGAAACTGAAGAACAAGTTCATCTCTCTCTGGTTCAGGATGGAAAGAAAGTTTAAATGTCACTTTATAGAACAGCCCCTTACCTTGTTAAATATTTTAAGCAACTCAACTTGAATACTAAACTTTGTCTAATCACTCTTTTGCATGATGAATGAGCCAAAATGGCTCCCAAAAGGTGAAATTAGGAGTTGCACACATCGCAGTGAGCTAGAGAGACGCGTCGTGGGTGCGGCCCACCCATGCCCGCGTACTTCTAACGATGAGGAGTGAGTCTTCGAGACTTTGACGCACACACCTCATTCAAATGCAACGATCGGACATGCGCCATTCTCCATAGCATACTTGCCCCGGATCTCCTCAGCACAACAATAAAAGGGAAAGGGCACAGTTCATGGGTGGCTGACGATCTACGTAAGATAAGCCACTCCCGATAACCCTATGCCTGAACCGATTCTAATACACACTGGAAGGAGGTCAAATGGTGATCTCCAAAGCACCGTGAACGACTACATCAGCATCCCACTACCACGCCTTGCACCTTGTTGACGATTACCGTAGCGGAACCTTCAAGCTCAAGCGGTCAGTTCACTTCACCAAATTCCGCATATATAATGCTTAGGTGATCTCCAACAGGCCTTATATATTTACTCAAGATCAAAATTGTGCAAGCTATTAGTGGGTTTCGCTGGTTGTATAGGTTCATAGGCTACACAGTTTTGCTCTCTTTTCATTGAAGGAAACTCAGATTATTCAAGATAAATTGAAGATAAGAACTACTTAGGCCTCTTTTGCTGTTGCACGGATACTCCGCGGCCCCGTCGTATCTCCGTATCGGATACGGGGATACGGGGATACGCGCATCCTAGACGTATCTTCTTTCGGTGCATAGCCCATCCACCGCCGCACCTGCGCCGCGCTCCACCTCCGCGTCGTCGCCGTCATCGGAGCTCGCCGTAGTTGAGGGTGTCACCGATGAGAGCTACTAGTATTTTCAGTTTTTCCTAAATCCTATCCAGCGACAGGACATAGGAGTAGACAATAGTAGGTAGAAGAAGACATTAGTTAGCTTTTTTTCACTGGATAGTTAATTTTCTCGGGGGATTAGATTTACTATTTATCAACTATCTATTTATTTATCTATTCTTTGACAATTAAATTTTTTAGCTTAATGTATCCTACGAATCCCCGTATTGCTGTTTTTCTAAAATTCTATATCGTCGTATTCGTATCCTCATATCCGTATCCTCCTACCGTGCAACATTTTGCATAGGATGAGGTTTGAAGGAATTTTGTAAGAACTGGACTATTTCGTGCGAAATTAAGGCGTTCCTAAGAAGCCTTTAACATGAAAGCAGGAAGCGTTGTTCCTCAACAGAAGGGCCTAGTCAGTATCGGCTAGATTGATTTGACGGACTTTCCAGGGTGAATCAATATGCAAGTTTCGAATTTAAATGTAACTGTTTTGTGCTTGTAATGGAAATGTTCAGAGGGCTAGGTGGAACTGTTCTCAAAGTTCAGTTATATTATTATCATCTATTCCTCCTTGTGCTAGTAGGCTGCTAGTTGATCACATTTGTGGCCCCAGCAGATTCTTGATGTCCAAAGAATCTGAAACTTTCCCCATAGAAATAAAATTTTTCAACGGCCAATTTAAACTGTTGTCAGTCATAATTTAGTCATCGACCTAAATGAATATATGCAATATCAACCTAGGTAGCTGGTTCAAATAATTTTCAAACCAGAATAGCTCACAGCCTGCACAACACATTGGTGCCTTGCAGGTTGGCTGTTCTCTTATTTGTGCCCATGCTGCTGCCTAGATATATAGTTCGTCAGCAGCGAGGCAGAGATAGCGTACCACATAGTAAGAGTAATTCTACATTTCTACGAATTGGAATAATCACTGCTAAAAAAACCCTTATAGAGATCGGCTTATATGTGCCGGTTTATTTAAAACAGACACTTATTAAAACAATAGGTGTCAGTTCTAAAGACAAACCGGCACCTATAATATTAGTACCGTTATTTTAAAAAAACCTAACATCTTAACATAATATAGGTATCGGTTCTAAACAAAAACCGGCACCTATAATATTGTGGTACCGGTTTTTTTAAAAAAGGGACACCTATAATATATTATAGGTGTTGATTTTTTAAAAAACAGGTACCTATAAAACTGAACCAAGCCGGAGCCAAGCGGCCAGGTGTTTATATTCTAGATTCTTCTCTCCCTTATCTCTTACATCTCGTTTTCTCCTTCTCTCGTCGCCAGAGCAAGCAAGCGGGGGCGCGGGCGAGGCGGGGGGGGCGGTGGGAGGAGGGGCGACGGCGGCGGCGGAAGGGGCGGCGGGAGGAGGGGTGACGGAAAGGCGAGGGGAGGCGGCGGTGGGGGTCGCGGCATCGGCATCGGCGGGGACAGGGATCTGGGGCTCATGGATCTTGCAGCGGGACTCGCGGATCTTGCGGCAGTGGTCTCGCCGGGGTGGCGGCAGGTGAGCCCATCGCCGAGGGGAGGCAGCAGCGGTAGGTGGAGGAGATAAGTCTCTGTCTCGATCTCTCAATCTCCCCTCTCCCCCTCTCTCCCTCTCTCTCTCTCACAGTCTCCCTCTCTCCCTCGGATCGCTCGCTAGCTTGGCGACGGCGACCTGAGGATCTCTGCTGGGGGCGGCGGGCGGCGCCTCCTCTTTGCCAGATCTGGAGGAGGAAGGCGGCGCCCGAGGGGATCAAGCTGGCGGGCGGTAGGTCTCCCCTCCCTCTCTCGACTAGCTAGGCGGTAGGGGCGACGGGGGGTGGCGGCAGGGCAAGCGCAATGGCTCGAAGACGACGACTACGGCAACGGCTACTCTAGAGGTGTGGATCTTTTTTTTTCAAAAATTATGTTATGGATGATCTGTGGATTGATCTGTGTTGTGGTTGGATTAATCCGTGTCAAAAATTATTATTGTTTTTGATGTGGATTGATATGTGTTGTGGATGATCTGTGGACTGTGTGGTGGATGGGAGGCAGTTGGCTCGATTCATTGGCTTGACAAGCCTCACTAGTACAAAACCTTCCATCCGTAACGGCCTGTAATATGCTAGAATTATTGGGCCGTCACGGATGAGTCATGTGTGATGGGCCGAAAAATCGTCTGATTGAGATATGGTCGCACAGACATGTTAGATGGGCATAAAACTCAGGCCCGTCACGGATGACACCTATCAGTGCCATTGTTTAGGTCCGATTGAGATAACATTACATATCTCAATCGGGCACCAAGTTAGCACCCGTCACGGATGACTCTCATCTTTGACGGGCCTATATTATAGCCCGTCACAGATGACTCTCGTCTCATCTCTGACGGGCCTAGATTATAGCCCGCCACGGGGCCTAGATTATAGCCTGTCACGGATGACTCTCATCTCATCTCTGACGGGCCTATATTATAGCCCGTCACGGATGACTGTCATCTCTGACGGGCTTAGATTATAGCCCGTCACGGATGACTTTTTAAAATATGACAACTTCAAACAACATTTTTAAATACTAAATGATTTCAAATGGAAAAATTATCAACAACAAAGTTATATAACTTACGAAGATTTACAACTTTTATTTTGGTCATTTTCTATATAACGTATTTTTGAACAATTTGAATTTGAATTTGAAAATATGATAACTTCAAAACAACATTTTCAAATACTAAATGATTTCAACTGAAAAAGTCATCAACAACAAAGTTTTATAACTTATCAAGATCTATAACTTTTGTTTTGGTCATTTTTCTATACAACTTTTTTTAAACAGTTTGAATTTGAATTTGAAAATATGACAATTTTAAACAATATTTTGAAATACTAAATGATTTCAACTAAAAAGTCATCAATGGTCCACGGGTTATGTATGTGAATGAATGTATATGAATTGGGGATGCTAGGGTATGACATCGTGGTTCACGGGTTAATAGGATTAATAGAATACTTATACCAACAAACTACAATTTCTTTCTTGGAAGCCAATCTCCAAAGAACAATGAGGTTAATTGTGCTGGCCCTTATGCTGCAATTTTAGGATGGGTGACCTATTGGGAAGGCCTTATGCAATTTCAGGATGGATGACCTATCGGGAAGGCACACGAGTGAGGGCATTCAGGATGGGTGACCTATCGAGAAGGCACACGAGTGAGGGCAAAGGCCAGAGGCTAACCCAAAAAATGAAAAAAAAAATTTATTATACTCATCCATGACGGGCTTATAATCTAGGCTCGTCAGAGATGAGATTCATCCTTGATGGGCTATAATCTAGGTCCGTCAGAGATGAGAGTCATCTGTGACGGGCTGTAATCTAGACCCGTCAGAAAGGCACACGAGTGAGGGCATTCAGGATGGGTGACCTATCGAGAAGGCACAGTGAGGGCAAAGGCCAGAGGCTAACCCAAAAAATAAAATTTATTTTTTTATTATACTCATCCATGACGAGCTTATAATCTAGGCTCGTCAGAGCTGAGAGTCATCCGTGACGGGCTGTAATCTAGACCCGTCAGAGATGAGAGTCATCCGTGACGAGCAGATGCCTGATTGAGATATTTTCTCACATCACTGACCTTTGGTCAGTGACGGGGGCCCTGCCCAATAGAGATGGTGCTTTAAGCCTGGTAGAGATAACCGAACCTATTCTAGTGCCGATGCATCAAGCCAAATATTTTTTTATTCGTTAAACCTAAAAGATATCGGTTCTTAAACCATCACCTATTCCTTTTCATATTAATGCCGACCAATAGGTATCGGTTGAAAAAACCGACATCTAAGGGGGTTTTTCAACCGGCACCTATATATGTTTCTGCAGTAGTGAACAGAAGGGCTGGGTGGCGTCGACATGGGGTAAATTGCAGGAGCTGAGCAATATTACACTATATACATAGTTGGAATGGAAGGCATCGGGTATCCCAGTCCAACTACTTAACTAGCTCTTACTTCAGTTGAAGGAGATGGCCTGATATTAACTCCTGGTCAGAACTTCCTGCGATGTAAACTATGCATACGCACGCAATAATAAGATTTGGTGCAACTGTGAGACGATCAAAGGCTCAAAGCTAGGCTAATGTAGTATTATAACCTTGTAAAGAACAAGATGCAAAGGGAAATAGGGAAAAGCTAAAGGATATAGCCATGGGAAACATGGGTATTTTGGATTCAGATCAGACTAGGTTGCATTCATTTGAGTCGCCGCTTACTAGTGATCAGGTCTGGGAAACAAGACATACTCTTGTTCGGTTTATTTTGGCTATAGCTACTACTAATTCTGTTCTCTCTGCTAGTGGACATTTTTCAGAGAATTAAATAAATGAAATATTCGGTGTCAAATTGAACTGTGTTATGGCTGTGGATTCCAATTGAAATGCTTCAGGGCAAAGTTGAGTCCATTGTAATAGCTTATTTATTTTGTTCCAAGCTGGAGATCGGCTTATTGTAATGCAGAGCAGGCAATTTCAACTTTCAAGCAAGTTCATATCATGGAAAAACTATCGTACACACTGCAATTTAGAAAAATATATAATGCAAATCATATACATAGTGAAAACATAGAAACTTTTAAAAAGTAAACGTCTGAAATTTGTCTATGTATACTACCAATTAATAAAACATTTACTAGTGGTTGAATCTGGGAGTAAATTTTTTACTCTGGATGACGTGAACAGTGAACAGATATGTTTAGATAAAACGGTAGTTTTCAGGTTAAATATGTGGTTTGCATGTTCCAAAAACCATAAGACGTACGTCATAAAATGGTGGCTTTGCTAGAGGGCACCCAAGTTCATGATTATTAACAACAAATACTATCACATAAAACATGAGAGAGTCCAATTTGCTTTGTCAACACGGCCTTCCTTTAGGATATTTGCCCAGCCGAACGGCTTCAATAACTAGATTTATGTTCCCATGTATCAGGATTTCAGTTTGGATTAGGCTGTTTTCTCCAAAGAACACATCACCCTGTACAGTTCAGCTAATGATACCTTGTTGCATGTTTGTCTAGGTTCACATCAGAGAACCCTCCTCTGTAGATCAGTACTATACTTGGACGAAGGGCTTGTTATGGATGGTTTAACTGCAATATGTTGGGCCACATCAAAAATCAGAATTGTAGAGACTGAAAACAAAAAAAGGTAAAATTTTCAAATATTAAGTACAAAAACTCAAACCATATATTTTTTTAAAAAAATGCATGTGTATGGTGGTACAAAACTTGTACGGACGATTCCACTTGGCATACGGTCTGATGGCAGCTCAATCGTTGGCACTGCAACGGGAACTTTCATCCGTATCGAACGGCAACCCTTATTTGTATCGGGTATAGCGTCCATCACGACGCAAAGATCAGTGATATGAGAAGTCATTTGTATCGGGCACAAGCCCGTTACCGATGCACTTATCTTTGTCAGGCCTAAACTTAAGCCCGTCACAGATGACACTCATCGGTGATGGGTCTAAATTTAAGCCCGTCACAGATGAGTATCATGAGTGTTTCCCAAACAAAAAAAATAATTTTTTGGCTAGCCTCTGGCCTTTGCTAGCCATGCCTGCTGAAAAATTATTCACATATAAAATTATTCACAGAGATATATATTCTCATTCCCAGCATTCCCATTCATATATAAAATCATTCACACGAGACCCAATTAATAACTCACATATGATATTCATATATTTCACATATTCATTCATATATACAATTTATTTTTGAAATGGAGGAGAATGGATCTTTGAATTTATCTCAGATCTATACATGTCTCATTATACAACCAAAACAAAAGTGATATTATCTTAGATATATACATGGCACCTCTCTATGTGTTTCTCTAGATATTGTTCCTCTTTTGCCCCTCTTTTTTTTGTTTTTTGGTTGTTGACCTTTTTTGGAAAAATTTGATTTTTTTTATTCTTTTATATTTTTTCTTGACTGAAGAGCACACGAGAGGTAACCATCGAAAACTTGAGTCTAAACAAGTGAAAGACGTGGCCGGTGAAAAATTCAAAAGACGTGCTCGAATCGACAAAATCTTACAGCTCGAAAAGACAATCTTCTGAGCAGTTTTTGAGAAAAATAAAATTGCCGAACCCGAGATCAGAAATAAAGTTATGGCCGCATCTGAAATTTTTTCTGATCGATTTTCATATATGGAACGTCTCAATCGGAGTCCGTATGCGAAAGTTATGGCCGTTTTAAAAACCAACTTCAAATTAGAGGACAAAACGAGAACAATACACAAAAACTTGTTACACACGCACAAACTAGACACGACGGCTAGGGTTTGATGGAAATACATGATATGACATTCATCTCAGATTCAATACATGACATGGCATTCATCTCAGATGTATACATAAGGGAGCACGACAACACATGAGGGAGATGGACTTACCTGGAGCATGATGGCGCTCGGTGGCCAGGCTCGGGGACTACGACGATCGGGCTCGGAGACGGCGACGCTCGGTGGCCAAGCTCGAGGACGGCGGCGCTCAATTTTCGGGCTCGGGCACGGCGGCACACGGTGGTGGTGAGGGAGAACGATGGCACCAGGCTCGGGAGGGCGCGAGGGATGGCGGCGATGGGCTCCGAGAGATGGTAGCGGCGCTAGGGTTCACAATTTGAGGACTTAGAAAATTTTCGTGCTCATGTGTAGATTTAAATCGGCGCTTGGGCTAGGTTAAATGATTTTGAAGTATATCCGTGACGAGCCTAATTGTTATCTCAATCGGGCCTCAGATTGAACACCATCACCGATGACACTCATCGGTGAGAGGCCTAATTGTTATCTCAATCGGGTCTCAGGTTGGTGCCTGTCACCGATGAGTGTCATCCGTAACGGGTTTCTGTTGGGGCCCGACAAAGATATCGTACGTTATATTTGTCGGGCCGTGATTTAAGCTATCACCGATAGGTATCATTCGTGACGGGCTCGAGTTTTTTTTTCATCTAACATGTCTATGTGAGTATTTGTTTGTCGGCCTCTTTTTAGGCCCGTTTAAGATATCTTCGTTGTGACGGCCCGTAAAACCTAGACATGTAAGAGACCGTCATAGATGACAGGATCTGTACTAGTGCGGAGTATTACCATGAGCCTGAAAGCTTCCCCAAAGAATCCGATAGTAAAATACAGGTAACTTTTGATCCCTGACTCGAATCGAGGTCAACAAGAATCTAACCTCATTTCTGTACCAAAGTGGAAAAGATGATGAAAAGGGGTCCAAAGTTAAAATAGAGTCTAGAAGCTCTAACGTAAAACTTTGGTAAAAAAGGGGTCGAAAGTAAAATGCACTCATAAATTTAATTTAACGAAATGTCTTTTGCAACCATGAAGAATGCACAACCGTTGGATTTTCGAACTATCGTATGAGAGAACCCTGCATGGTTGATGGAGTTTGCTCGAGCCCTACAGTATATATACAATAATGATACATGCATCCATAGTCAGAATAGAAAGCAGCAAAAAAACACCAAAGTTTGTGCCAACGAATTGAGCACGTTTTGGGTGGGTAGGGGCCGGTTATCCGTGAGCATCAAGAACATCGAGCTACTAAGGTTCATATTAGAATCAGGTCTGGTACTATAAAATATATACCTAATAACAAAACATAGTCTCTGTATAACCACTGCTGGAGAAATCATCATTGGTTGAAGTGACAAAACCACAGTAGTCCCGGTTTGAGTTGCACCCAGGACTAGAGATGATCTCTAGTCCCGGTTTACAAATTCAACGGCTCTCTAGAAACTATAGTTCCGGTTCATATAAAAAACCGGGACTAAAGATCACCTCTAGTCCCGGTTCAATTGTTGTCAGAGCGTGTTAGAGCGGCGGGTATCTTTAGTCTCGGTTGGTAACACCAACCGGGACTACAGATGCTATATTTTGTCCCGGTTGGTTTTACCAACCAGGACTAAAGATGCTCCGGCGCTCTGACAGGTTCTGACAGCCTCTGGCGTCACCTTTAGTCCCGGTTGGTAATACCAACCTGGACTACAGATGCTATATTTTGTCCCGGCTGGTTTTATCAACCGGGACTAAAGATGCCCGGCGCTCTGACAGGTTCTGATAGCCTCTGGCGCCATCTTTAGTCCCGATTGATAAATCTTTAGTGTCGGTTGGTAACACCAACCGGCACTAAAGATGGGGTTCCTTTTAAACTCCTTCATTCTCCTCCACTGAGCCGCCTACGTTGTCTTCAAAATTTTTCTCTAGAGGGAAGGTGCTGCCAAAATTTTTTGTAATTTTGTTTTGGTGATAATACACAAATCTTTGCTATCTACAAGGTTAGCAACTTCTTCCTCTTATGATCTATGCTTAGCAGTTCAAATTTTATGATTGTTTTCTATACATTTTCATCTCTAGATTTTTTTTGTAAACATGAGGAGAGAGAAAATTTGTTTGGACTAATTATTTTGATAAGCACATTATATTGTGTTGAGAAAAAGTTGGAGAAAATAAAGAGGAAGAAAAGTATGCTTAGCACGTAACATTTATAGGAATTTAGTCCGTACAATTTTATCTCAAAAAATATTTATGGAAAATGATGAGAGAGAATCTTTTGGACAAAAAAGTTATAAAATAAATGAGAGAGGAACTTTTAAAATAGATGCAAAATAATAATTAATTTTATGTTTGTCACTTTAAAATACCTTTTAAAAATAATTCTATTTTTTTAGAACAACATATTACGTATGTTGGATTAGTATATAATAATTGTCTGATTATATATATATAATTATTGTAATAATATTTAAATGATTTGAATTTCGTGGAATGTTCTTACGATTTTTGTGCATTCCATGTATTGGATCTCAATGGATGTACAACGCGGATCGACAATCGAGAGAGTTTATTTAAGGCGTGCATTATTTTTTGAGTGTGACCGATGCCAACAAGCATAAGGGTTTCATATGTTATCCATGTAAAAGTGTAAATACGGTGGGTTTGAAGAGAATACAGTGGGCGAGGCGGGCGAGGATGCTGAAGAAAACGATGATGCCGATGACCTTGGTCAAATGTTGCGCGACGTACGGGGGGACTGCGAAGGCGTAAAGGAAGTGCAGAAATTGGAGCCTATGTTGATGGACCACAAAAGGTCCTTGTACCCAGGCTATGAACAGGGGCAAAAAAGTTGGGTACCACGCTGGAATTCTTACAATGGAAGGTAAAAAATAGTGTCAGTGATAAGGCATTTGGCGAGTTACTAAAACTCGTGAAGAACATTCTTCCAGAGGGAAACGAATTGCCGAAATAAACGTACGAGGCTAAGTAGTTAGTCTGTCCTCTAGGACTGGAGGTACAGAAGATACACGCATGTCCTAACGATTGTATCCTCTACCGCGGTGAGGAGTACGAGAACCTAGAAGCATGTCCGGTTTGTAAAGCACTTCGATACAAGATCAGACGAGATGATCCAGGCGAAGTTGACGGACGACCCTCAAAGAAAAGGGTTCCTGCTTAGGTGATGTGGTATTTTTCCTATAATACCACGGCTAAAGCGTCTGTTCAGGAACAAGGAACATGGAAGAATGATGCGTTGGCACACGGAAGAACGCCTACAAGATAGCATGCTGAGACATCCCGCCGATGGGTTACAGTGGCGAAACATCGACAGAACATTTGAAGACTTCGGCGAGGATGCAAGAAACCTAAGGTTTGGCTTAAGCACGGACAACATGAATCCTTTTGGTGAGATGAGCAGCGGGCATAGCACTTGGTCTGTGACGATGTGTATCTACAACCTCCCGCCTTGGCTATGCATGAAGCGAAAGTACATTCAGATGCCGGTTATTATTCAAGGCCAGAAGTAACCTGGTAACAACATCGATGTGTACCTGAGACCGCTGATCGAAGATCTAAAACTGCTGTGGAAGAAAGAAGGTGTTCCCGTGTGGGATAAAGATAAACAGGAGCAGTTTAACTTATGAGGGTTGCTGTTTGTTACCATCAATGATTGGCCTGCACTTGGCATCCTATCCGGACAATCAAACAAGGGGTACAACGCTTGCACCCACTGTATGGATGAGACTGAGTGTACGTACCTGAAACATTGTAAGAAGGTAGTGTACATGGGCCATCGTCGCTTTCTTGCTGCAAGCCACCCTGTCCGGAGAAGAGGCAAACATTTTGATCAAAAGGCAGACCATCGTACTAAACCAAAGCATCGCAACGGAAAGGCCGTCTTTGCCATGGTGAAAGACCTCAAAGTAGTATTTGGAAAGGGACCCGACAACCAATCTATAGCAAGTGAAGGTGGTCACGCGGCGATGTGGAAGAAGTCATTTTTTTGGGAGTTGCCCTACTGGGAAGTCTTGGACGTTCGCCACGCAATCGACGTGATGCACCTCACCAAGAACCTTTGTGTAAACCTGCTTGGCTTCCTAGGTGTATACGGAAAATCAAAAGATACACTTGAGGCATGTAACGATATGAAACATATGGCACAACGCGACGGCCTTCACCCGCAACCAAAGGAAAAAGGAGCCAAATACCTAAGTCCAGCCAGCTACACTCTGAGCAGGGCAGAGAAGGAAATAATGTTTGAATGCCTGGAGAGCATCAAGGTACCGTGTGGATACTCCTCGAATATAAAGGAAATAATAAGCACGAAGGATAAAAAGTTCACAAATCTAAAGTCCCATGACTGTCACGTGCTGATGACACAGCTCCTTCTCGTTATAATTCGGGGTATCCTTCCCAATAATGTCCGGGCAACAATAACAAAGCTATGTGCTTTCCTGAATGCAATTTCAAAGAAGATCATCGATCCAGACAGACTAAAAGACTTTCAAAATAATGTGGTCCAATGTCTTGTCAGCTTTGAGATGATCTTTCCGCCTTCCTTCTTCAATATCATGACGCATCTCCTATGCCACCTTGTCAAAGAGATCCGTATCCTCGGTTTGGTATTCCTACACAACATGTTCCCCTTCGAGAGGTATATGGGCGTTCTAAAGAAGTACGTTCGTAACCGTTCGCGTCCGGAGGACAGCATCGCCAATGGATATGGAACAGAGGAGGTGATTGAGTTTTGCGTTGACTTTATTGAAGACCTCCGTCCCATCGGGGTGCCTGAATCAAGCCATGAAGGTAGACTACGGGGGAAGGGAACTCTTGGAAGAAAGGCAATAATGAACATAACAATGACTTGTACAGGAAAGCACATTGGACCGTGTTGCAACAATCTTTCTTGGTGGCTCCTTACATCGAGGAGCACTTGGCGATTGTTCGCTCGGAAAACATCGGTAAGACGGATGCCTGGATTACACGCCATCACATCGATGCATTCCCTGCTTGGCTACGAAAACGTCTCATGGGCAACGCGAGCATTGACCAACAACTAGCCTTCTTGGCGAGGGGACCATCTTGCTCGATCACCACATTCCAGGCATACGAAATTAATGGGTACACATTTTACACACGGGCCCAAGACTTAAAGAGCACAAATCAGAACAACGTTGTCCGCATCGATGCCGTGGGATACAATGGTACGGCTAGCACATATTACGGCAACATCGATGACATATGGGAGCTAGACTAAGGACCTCTGAAGGTCCCTCTGTTTCGGTGCCAGTGGGTTAGGCTCAGTGGTGGAGGCGTAACCATTGATGCAAGTGGGATGACAACGGTCGACCTGAGCAAGGTTGGATACTCAGACGAACCTTTCGTCCTTGCCAATGATGTACGACAAGTTTTCTATGTCAAGGACATGGCTAGCAAATCAAAGAAGGGGAAAGGGTCCGACGAGCCAAAGCGCCACGTGGTTCTCCCAGGCAAAAGGAAAATCATGGGAGTCGAGGATAGAACTGACGAATATTACGATCAGTTTGACGGACAACCTCTGTTCGCGGTGGCGGTTGACCCGAGTATCCTCCTATCAAATGAGGACACCCCTTACTCATGCAACGATCATAACGAAGGAATAATTGTACGGAGAAAATATGTGAGGACAAATGTTACATAGCTAAATTTATGTATGGACGATGTAAATTAAATTGAATCATTGAATATTATTGCTACCATTTGAATTTATTGTAAATTATTGAATCTATTGTAAATATATTAAATCTATTATTGAATCACCGCCACCAGCCTCCATCGGCGGCCACCATAGGAGAGATCTTTTACTGAAACACCATGTTAATTATATATGAACATTTGAACATATGTTAATTATATATGAATATGAAATATATCAACATATGAACATTATAATTATATGAATATAAAATACAATATAATAGGGCATTGTAATAATTAGTCCCGGTTTGTAAAACAAACCGACTAGAGGTGAATTTCGTGGGCGGGAAAACATCTTTAGTCTCGGTTGGTGGCTCCAACCGGGACTAAAGATGTCCACCTACCTACGCCACGTGGCTCCCGCAATCTTTAGTCCCGGTTGGTGGCTTCAACCAGGACAAAAGATATGATCTTTAGTCCGGTTGAAGCCACCAACCGGACAGACATCTTTGTCCCGGTTGGTGGCTTCAACCGGGACTAAAGATCATATCTTTTGTCCCGGTTGAAGCCACCAACCGGGAGTAAAGTATGTTCTCTCCGGTTGTTGGCTCCAACCGGACAAAAGATGCCGTGACTATATATAGCAAGGGCCTCTCTGGGGATCCAACACTTAGGCGTTTTTGCACTTCGCAACTGCATCGTCTTCGTCGCCGTCGTCGAGCCCCAGGACGTCGTCGCAGCACGCCGTCTCCGCCGTCTTCGTCGCCGCGCCGTCGCCGGAGGACCGTCGTGCCGCCGTCTTCGTCGCCGTCGCAGTTAGCGCCGCCGCCCCAAAGACATACATGACATTATGCGCTAGGGTTTGGCCGCCGTCGACGCCATCGCCATCGTCGCGGTCGACGCCGCCGCAGCCGTCATCGCCATCGCCGTCACCCCTCCCCATGCCGCCCACTCCCCTTGCGCCCCGTCCCCATGGCCCCCTGAGCTGGCAGGCCCCTAAACCCTAAACGGCCACGCGCCGCCCTCCGTTCCATGCCGCCGCCGCCGCCCTCTGCATCCTCGCCTCCCCCCCTTCCCGCCGCCGCCGCCGCACTCTATGAATGTTAATATATGAATTTTGAATATATGTGTATTTTGAATATATGAATTTTGAATATATGAATTTTGTATGTATGTGTATATTGAATATATGAATTTTGAATGTAAATGGACTGTTATATGTAAATGGACTGTGAGTGGACTGTTGAGAATTTTGAATATGTATTTAAATTTGAAATTTGAATGTTTATGTGAATTGTGAATTTTGTATTTTCGAACGAACGAGAACGATAAAATCAACAAACGGTCGTAAACGAACGAATGGACGGACGGACGAATGAACGAGTGTTCGTTCGTTCGTTCGTGGATGAACGGACGAGGACGAACGTACGAACGAACGAACGGACGGATGAACGGACGAACGGACGGACGAACGAACGGACGAACAGACGAATGGACGGACGAATGAACGAACGAACGGACGTGGACGAACGGACGGACAGACACTCGTTCGTTCGTTCGGTCGGTCGTTCGGTCGTCTCCTCCTTTCCTCTATCTCTCCTTTCCTCTCCACTTCCACTCTCCTCCTTATCTCCCTCACATCATTCTCCTCTCTTTCTCTCCTCTCCTCCAGATGATCGTACTCACGGAGGTGAACGAACGATAGAACGAACGGACGATAGTTTAGGGTTAGGGTTAGGGTTAAGGGTCTGAACGAACGGACGTGAATGATAGAACGAACGGTTGGTCGGTCGTGTTCTAGCAAAGAGAAACAAAAGAGAAGAAGGAAAATATAGAACATGATATTCTTCACAAGTCTTTCTAGGATGGAGATAATCTGTGATTCTGAATCCATCTTCTTCTTTTTATCTTTTTTTACGTAGACATACATGATTTTCCTGAATAATTGATACATGTATTAACTAAATAATTTTTTTTTCAGAATTCTTTGATTAAGTCCTCAACCCACAACGATCAAATGGCGGATCGTGACGAGGAACAGCTTCTCCTTGATGAGATCGCACAAGGAACAGAGTTTTACAACGAGGAGGGGAATGAAGATACAAATCAATACCTCAACAAGGAGGGGAACGAGGGGAGGGACGAGCAGGGGAACGATGAGGAGAATGAGGGCTCTGCCTCCGCCACCGCTGGACAAAAGAGGGCACGCGGACAACGCGGCCTCAGCAAGCGCATAGAGGGTCGACATGCCATAACGGAGGTAGAATCTGACGATCGCCCAATTGCCCCAGAGGACGCCGCAAGGAAGTTTGTGGCGCACAGCGGATGAGTGGTGAGGGATCACGTGCCCGTAAGCGTTGCCAACTGGAGGCGATCAAGGACAGGAGAAGATGAGTAGAGCTATCTACCGGACACAGAGAAAGAGATGCTCTGGACGACAATGCTGCAGATGTTCACCATCCCAGACTCACAACAAGCAAGGGTCAAGGAATGGACGTTAAAGAAAATTGTAGAGCTCTTCAGGAACTACAAAAAAGAGTTACACAAGAAATATATCCTGAAGAGCCAGACCCCTGACTTTGACAAGTTCCCAAAGCTCAGAGATCATTGGGATGCTTTTGTTGAACACAAGACTGGGGAAGAAGCACAAGCTATCATAGAAAAGAACAAGGCCAATGCAGCTAAAAAGAAATACCATCACAAGCTTGGGTCAGACGGCTATAAGAAAGCAATGGAGAAATGAGAGAAAATGGAAGCTGACCTTGAAGCACGAGATATCGTTCCAGGCACAACCAACTGGCCGGAACGACCAAAGCACTGGTTTTATGCTCACGGCGGCTCACTTAATCCCGTCGATGGCACAGTTATCTTTGGTGATGAAATTCAAGAAGCCGGACGGAGGTTAGAGGAGGCGCTGCAGGCCACTTCCTCGGGCGCGTTCAGGCCCGACAGAGAGAAGGACGAGCTAACGCTCGCCCTCCAAAACCCAGAGCACCCAGGGCGTACGAGAGGAAAAGGCGTCATCCCCTGGAAATACGGGTTCCAAGCTGAAGTCGACACATACAAGAGCTGAATGAGGTCAAAGCAAGAGCAGGATGCGAGGTTCGCTGAGATGGAAATGAAGCTCTCGCAGATTGATCAGATTGTGGAAGAAAGGCTGGTCCTAAGGTTGGCAGAGGAGCGGAGCCATTGGGTTAGCCAACAATGGATCCAAGAATGCCGCCAACTATAGTAGCAGCGCAAGAAGAAATGCGCTTCAAATGGAAATGAAGGTGATTTGGCCCCACAAGATGAACTGGGTCCGCCATGCCCTGTTGATGACATCACACAGTGGACCCCATGTGAGCTGCACATTCCGCTAAAGAACATAACAATAAAGGTATGATCATACTTTTATGTTGTACGTATATTTCCTTGAATAACCTGTCAATCAATGTTCATTACTAACTAATAAACAATCTTCTCGAACAGGTTGCGTCGGGCATGGCCATTCTAGTAGACCGAGACGGCACCCACCACTCCCGGCCCGTTCCACCTGCGTACTCAAAAGTTGAAATTGAACAGGTGGAACGCGGCTATGAAGATCTCGAGCTGGATATCCCCGGAGGAGACGGGGAGCTGACGCTAGGAGAAACAACTCACGGAATATTTCTCTGGAGGAAGATCTTCATAATATTCCCCGCACGTGGGCCGTCTCCTCCGCCTCCACGTGGGTCGTCTCCTCCGCCTCCTCCGCCTCCACGTGGGCCGTCTCCTCCGCCTTCACGTGGGCCGTCTCCTCTGCCTGCTTCACCGCCTCCGCCTCCTCCGCCTCCTGCGTCGCCTCCATGAGCACCGACTCCTAAACGGCCATCTCAACCTCCACCGCCTTCCAACCCTCCTCCGTCGCCACAACGAGCATCGACTCCTAAACGGTCATCATCAAAAAGCGCGCCATCAATATCAAGCGATCGTCCAAGAAGGAAGATTCAAAGAATTGAGAAGACGCCGCCACCCACACAGAAGCTTTCATACGAGAAGACTCCAGAGGAGCTTGAAGAAGCTGTCCAAGCTGAAGTCAGGGCTCACTTCAGAAAGAAGTCTCCTGAGAAGCCTCCTGAAATCCCCCAGTAGACCATGGACTTCTTCAAGAAGACGTACCTAACATCACAGCCTAAACCGCAACCTCAACCGCAGTCCGACTATGACAGTACTATTCGGAAGGCTGCTGGCAAGGCGAAGAGAACGAGCAAAGATGTACCCCAGTTCAGCACAGTTCCAAATGTCAGATTATACTTAAGACAATTTATGGAATCTGTTGGAATTTCAATGGATCAATTACACGGCTGTGCTCCCCTGGCGAAGGCTCCGCTGAAATACAAGTTCAAACTTGGAAAGCCTCTTGTAAAGCGGATCAAGTGAAAAAACTACCAACACGATGTACCGCTTCCACAAGTGGTACATGCAAGAATCCAGCAAGGGTGGAGAGATGGTAACAGGCAAATATTCACAGTACTATTTCATCGATGGAGGTGACGACTTCTATATCCGATTCGAAGACATATTCGACCTGTACCAGCTTGATGCCCTCGACGTCTCACTTCTAGCCACACGGGCTCTGTAAGTATCGTTCTGTTATTTCGTTTCTTACCTCCTTGTATTTAGCTGACTCAAATTCTTTTTAACCGTTGTAGAATGGCGATCCAATACTGCAACAAGCACGATTGTACCAAACATGGATTTATGGATCCACGCAAAATCAACGGCGTATTGGTTGATAAATTTCCTGATCCAATAGTGGATAACATTTACAATGCGCTGGTGATAAACCACTTCCGGTCGTTTATCCTTCTGCCCTACAACACTGCGTAAGTATTTTCTTCCTTTCGTACCGATTTTAATCCCGTGTGCATACATAAATTTTCATATGTATCATCTAAATTAATTTGCAGATTCCACTGGGTTCTGTTAGTAATTGACATGGATAACTCACGGATCCATGTCTTTGACTCAATGGATAAACCAGATTCCACGTACGCAAAGATATTTGAACTGCTAAATAGGTAATGCCATATTACTTGCTATTGCATATATGCGGTTCTCTGATAATTACTAGCTAACTTTCAAGTGCACGTAGGGCATGGGAACGGCTTTGGACTAATGTTCGCGGAAATTGGAAAGATAAGCTCTCCGTGAGGATGAACTTTCCAGTGAGTAACATGCTCCTAAGTTGTTTTGAATTATTACTTTGTTCTAAAATATGAAAAGTATATTAAATCTGTCGTCGTTTCTCCTTTAGTGTGCAAAACAGTCGCAGGGCACCAACTTATGCGGATACTACGTCTGCGACTACATTCACCGCTTTGTGACCGATGTCACAACTATCGACGATATAGATGTACATATAACAGCCATTCATACATTACATATCGATTTCTTATTAACTTCATATATTTATTTCTCGTTTAATCGAATTAATGATAGCTTATGCGAGTAAGAGATAACCTCCCCCATGAGACTTTCATACAAGCTGCTCAGGATGAATTGATGGGATTTATAAACGAGCAGATCATTGATCCCGCGGGGGAGTTCTACTTTAATTTAAGTAACTTAACCACCAGATCCACAAAATAGACAATGTTTTGTAACATACGAAATATATGTGGATATTGTACATATATGTACATATTTTGGTAATATATGTACTGTATATATTTCCTTTCTTAAGTTTATTTATATGTGTGTAAGTTATATATTTATACATATATATTATATAGTATATATGTATAAATATATGTGTGTAAATTATATATATATAATATATAAATATGTGTGTAATATATAGGCAGTAGCCTGGAGAAAGTAGCAAATTAAAAATATATAAAAACTCTTTAGTCTCGGTTGGTGGCTCCAACCGGACTAAAGATGGCGTAGTCGGCCACGTGGCTCCGCCACCTTTAGTCCCGGTTGGAGCCACCAACCGGGACTAAAGGTGGTGCATCCGCAACGTGGCTCCGCCATCTTTAGTCCCGGTTGGAGCCATCAACCGGAACTAAAGATGCATCTTTAGTCCCGGTTATTTTAACCGGGAGTATAGATGACGATCTCTAGTCCCGGATTCGTAGTCCCGGTTTGACAACCGGGACTACTGAGACTTACGAACCGGGACTACTGTGGCTTTCTCCAGTAGTGAACATACATGGCAAGGTTTCAAAACCACTGGGAATAGCCTAAGGGTGTGTCTTAGAGGAAAGAAAAAAAGATTAACAACATACGTAAAAGAAAACAAGCTATTAGCTCATGATAAATTAAGTGTATAATTATTTTAAACTTGAAAACTATATTAATATGATTTTTAAATCAACTTTTTATTAATTTTTTAAAAAATACGTACTATTTACTAGTTTGAAAAGTGTACGCGTGAAAATTGAGATAAATCTTCTTCTTTTCATGCCTTGCCGAACACAGCCTAGGCCTATGGAAGAAAGAAAGAAAGAAATAGAGGAGAGGATGAGAGGAAAAATGGTCTCTCTTTGCCCCTCTCCTCTTTTTTTGAATAGACATAAAATTACATTATTCCGCATAGGATTCACTGCTAGGAAAACGTTATTTAGTCTCGGTTTGTAATCCCTTTTAGTCTCGGGTTTTAAACCGAAACAACGAAAGCAGGACTAAAGATGTCTATTTTTAGTCCCGGATGGTAACACCAACCGGGACTAAAGATGGCAACGTCACGTGGCTGGCTCCACCATCTTTAGTCCCGGTTGATGTTACCGATCGAGACTAATTTTTTCTTTTTTAATTTTACTCCTACTAGCTTGCTGCTGGTTTATATATTATGCATACATAATTTACACATATATATTTATACATATATATGCAATATGCATATATATGTGTATGTATGTATAAATATATATTTTACACACATATAAATGTAATTAATGAAGTTAATATATACATGTATTACCAAAATATGTACACACATATAAATATACACATATTTTACATTCCTAATTAATTTTTACTATTCTATATCGTATATTACAAAAATTTCTCTACGATGTGGATCCACGACCACTCCAATCCCAGTGGAATGCTCCCGCGGTATCAATAATTTGCTCGTTGATAAATCTCATCAGTGATTCTTGAGAAGCCTGTATGAAACCATCGTGGTGGGGAAGTTTGTCCCTTATGCAAATAATCTGTTACTTGAAAAGAATGAGAAATAAATATATGAAATTAATAAGAAATCAAGTCGTAATGTATGGATGACTATTATACGTACATCTAGATCCTAGAGACATGTGACTTGGTGAGTTAGGCGTTGAATGTAGTCGCAGACATAATATCCGCACAAGTTTGTCCCCTGCGCCTGTTTTGCACACTAAAGGAGAAACAACGACATATTTAATATAAATTTCTATTTTATAACAAATTAATGATTTAATATAATTTTGGAGCATATACTCACTAAAAATTTCATTTTCACTTCAAGCTTTTGATTCCAAAGCTCGCAGACCTTCTCACAGAGCCGTGCCCATGCCCTACGTGCAGTTACAAGCTAGTAATTATTCGAGAACCGCATAGTAGCAACAACAACTAAGATGGTATTACCTGTCTAACACTTCAAAAATCATTGCGAAGGTAGACTTTGGTTTATCCATTGAATCGTAGACATGGATCCGCGAGTGGCTAAGGTCGATTAGGAAAAGGACCCAGTGGAATCTGCAAATTGCATGAGATAATATATATGAAACTGTGTATGTATGAGATGAAAATTGGTATGAAAGGTAGTAAAAACTTATGTTGTGTTGTATGGCAATAGTATCCAAGTCTTGTAATGCTGATGCACCAGCATATGGAGGATATTGTCCTCTGTTTCCGCGGGATATTGTTCTAGCATCGCAGTGTTAATTTTCCGGGGGTCCATGAATCCTATTTTCATCCATCCTCGCTCATTGCACTCGTGGGTGGCCATTCTACAACGGATAAAACAATTTTAGTCAGCTACATACAAAGAGCTAAGGAACGAAATAAATTTAACTGATCAATACTTACAAAACCCGCATGGTTATAATAGAGACGTCGAGGGCGTCCAGTTTGGTACAGATCAAAGATGTCCTCAAAGCGGATATACATTAGATCATCTTCTGCTTCGAAGAATGTGTCATTTCTGATCTGCACCGTGCTAATCTCTGTACCTTCGCCTGAAGCTTCCATGTACCATTGGTGGAAACGATACATCTGTGTGGGGAGAATCTTGAGCTCATCAGGCTTGACAAGAGGTCGTCCGAATGTATACTTATATTTTAGCTCAGCCTTCTCGATAGTTGTGTGTCCAGATATTTGGTCCATTATTATTCCCGCATCTACCATAATTTTTCTTAAATCATCTCTTTGTGGTTGAACCACCAGCTCAATGGATTTTTTAGGTTGCATCCCGAGATGCGGGACATGTTTGGCCTTTGCTGTCACCTTTCTATGCGCCTTCCTGACTGTCCTGTCATAGTTCGACTGCAGTTTTGGTTTGGCCAGTGGCGTTAAGTACATCTTCTTGAAGAAGGCCTTGGTCTCCATAGGGATTGAAATAGGCTTCTTAGAAGACTTCTTCTTGAGATGTGCCCTCACCTCAGCTTGGACGACCTCTTGCAATTCCTCGGGAGTCATGTCGTACGACATTTTCTTTGGGGCTGGCGGGAGCCAGTCAAATTTTGGCATCTTGCTTCTTGGTGAACTGGTTGACATTGATCGTGCGGCTCGAGCTTTGTGCTTAGGAGGCGATGGAGGAAGCTGAGTGACAGACCATTTAGGAATCGGTGCTCAAGCTTTCCAGGGAACGATGTTTTCTCCTCGCGTTCGTCCCGGATGCTTAGGGTTTTGTAGCGTGAGCGTAAGCTCATCCTTCTATCTGTGGGGCTGAAATGAGCCCGAGGTAGAGGCCTCCACTGCATCTTCTAATCTTCTGGCGACTTCTTGGATTGCATCGCCGAAGATTACGGAGCAATCGGCAGGATTGAACGATTAGCCGTGAGCATAGAACTAGTGTATTGATTGTTCTGGCCAGTTGGCTATGGCTAGAACGATATCTCTGGATAGGAGATCGGTTTCCATCTGCTCCCATCTAGGCACTACTTTCTGATAATCACCTAACCCTAGCTTATGATGGTACTGTTTCTTAGCCGCGTTGGCCTTGTTCTTCTCAATGAGCGCTTGCACATGCTCTCATGTCTTGTATTGCACAAAGGCCTCCCAGTGATCTTGCAGCTTTGGAAATTTGTCAAAGTCTAGGTTCTAGCCGTTTAGGACGTACTTCCTATGTAGTTTCTTTTTGAAGTTCCTGAAAAGCCCGATCATCTTTTTCATCGTTCATTCCTTAACCCTTGCTTGTTCTATCTATGTGATGGTGAACGTCTCCAGCATTGTCAACCACAGCATCTCCTTCTCTGTGTCCGGGACATAGCTTTGCTCATCCCCTCCTGTCTTTGTTCGTCGCTAGTTCACTACGTTGATGGGTACGTGATCCCTCACTATCCATCCGCTGTGTGCCACAAACTTCCTTGCAGCTTTGGCTGGGGCACATGGTTGACCGCCCTGTGCCACTTCGGTTATGACATGTCGACCCTCAATTCTCTTGCTGACACCGCGTTGCCCGCGTGTCCTCTTCTCTCCAACGGCTGGGGTGCCCTTGTTCCCTCCTTGTTGAGGTACTGGTTGGGATCCTCGTTTCCCTCCTTAATGAAGTACTGGCTACTCCCCTGTGCGATCTTGTCGGGAAGGAACTGTTCGTCCTCGTGATCAGCCATTTGATTGAATTGCTTTGATGACTTGATCAAGTAATTCTGACAAGGAAAAAATTATTCAGTTAATACATGTATGATGTTCCTAAATCTGGTATTAAGGTAATGCATATATATGTCGTTTTCACTAAGTATAAAAACATAGAGAGAGAAAGAGAATAAGACAAAGAGAGAAAAACATAGAGAAAAAACAAAGAGAAGAAGGAAAAAATGTACTATTTTTCCTTCTTCTCTTTGGGTTTTTTCTCAATGTTTTTCTATTCTAACTATATTTTAACATGTAAAAGAAACTTATATTTTAAATTTTATCTCTCTCAATGAGATAGGTTGGGTTGGCAGCTCATTGGAGGCCCTTGTATGTGCGACGGTGTGGTATCTACGACAAAGCTTTGGCGGTTCGACAGATGTGAGGCTCTACGGCAAAGATGGCGGGGTGGTGGCGATCTCGCTCACATTGCGGGCATAATGGATGTCGTGTTATAAGTATTTTTTGTTTTTATTGGAATTCAATTATGGAACGGAGCCACTATGAAGAAATTCCAGGACATTGATGGCGGAGTGGCGTTACTGTTTAAATTTTATATTTTAAATGCCATTCCCGTTTAGTCTTTCTCCGAGAGAGAGAAAGAGAGGATTATGAGGTGAGGGAGATAAGGTGGAGAGGAGAGGAAGTGGATGAGAGGAGAGGTACGAGGATGAGGAATTTAAGTCGCATTTTGAGTCGCATTTTAAGTCGCATTTTAATGCTTCTATTAAATCAAATTCACATTCAAAATTAATTAACATTCTAAATAAAATTCACAGTCAATATTCAAAGTCCATACATATATATATATTCAATATTCAATATTCAAACATGCATAGAGGTATCACAGTCCATATACATATTCAAAATTCACAGTCACTTATCAAAATTCACCGTCACTAATCAAATTCACAAATTCACAGTAATTCAAAGTCCATTCACATACAGTCCATATTAATATACAGAACAGTCCATATTAAACAGAGGGCGGCAAGGACATGCGGCAGCGTGTGGCGGCGTCGACGGTGACATTCACAGTCGTCCATACACATTAATCAAACAGGGCGCGCGCGGCGGCTTGCGGCGGCGGCGGTGGCGGCAACGTGTAGCAGCGACGGGGGCGACAGCAATGACGATGACGGCGATGGCGATGACGACGGTGATGGCGATGGGGTGTGGGAATTAGGGTTCGCCGAGATCATGTACGGTGATGAAACAATAGAATCGGCATCGGCGAGTATGGAGATTATGGCAATCGGATATCCGCATGGCGAGCTTATCCGACTGGAGATAGGGATAGGTTGTACGTGCCAATTATGTAAACCAACTATGACTTGTGTATTACGTTGCTGATTAGATAAGGCAACAGCTCATAGTCACGGTTTGGTAAGATTGAGGAAACCGACTTAGAGTAAGATAGGGTTTTCGACTTGTAAGCCCGCCTCCCAAGACTATATAAGGGGGGTAAGGGGCGTCCCTTGAGGGATATGTTTTTTATGAGCTATAGATCTTGAGATCAATAAACACTCGGCGGATCGAATCCCCGAAACAGGAGTAGGGTATTACCTCACGAGAGGGCCTGAACCTGTCTAAACCTTGTTTTCCATCTAACCCATCGAGCTTGGCGATCTTGACTGCACCCCCAATTTTCTATTGCCGAAACCAAGTTTCGACAGTTGGCGCGCCAGGTAGGGGCCCGCGCGTCAAGACTTCTTCGACAATCTCGCCGGCAAGCGCGATGGGGTCTTCTTCAAGGATCGACGACTTCGCCGTCAACGTCTTCAACAAGCTTTCCTCCTCTGACTCGGATTTGGACCAGTCGGGAGGGGGAACCCGCTCGGCACCGTTCGGGCTACCGAACAACGCCAAGATCTGCGACCGAATCCTGAATTCCAAGATGCAGTCCATCCACTCTGAAGGAGGAATCCACCTGGCGCCACTCGGACTACCGAACGCCGCTGAGATCTACAGTTGTCTCCTCATCTCCCCGTCGGAACCGATCTACTCGGGAGAAAACCTCTCGGCGCCGTTTGGATTACCAAACGCCACCGAGATCTTCTACAAGCTCCCCTCCTCCGAATTGAGATCGACCCACTCGGATGGATCCACGACATCAAGCTACGACTCGGACTGGAACGATCCAGATTCGAGCAACCCAGTCTCGAGGGAAGTCGTGGTCATCCTCCAACCGTTCGGGTCATGCTCATCATCAGAGCTCGATGACTACCTTAGCTCTTCAGGCTTCGACGACCTTTACAACATCCCCTCGGACGAAGCCAACGACTCCGACTGCGACAAGGACTATGAGCCGAAGTGCTTCGACGTCCTCATGGCTGAGGTGGCCGAGACTGACTCAGCCATGGCCCGTAGGGTTGCAGAAGAAGAATAAGCCAGACTTGAGCAGGAAAGCAAGCTGGCAGAAGATGAGAGGTGGCGCAAGGAGGACGCCGACAGGAGAAAGCGATATCTGAGGGCAACCGAACGATCTGCTCGGGAGGCCATACTTCAGACGCGAATCCACAACACCAACATCTTCCAGACGCCTCAGCAGAACACTGTTGATGCCCTCACGCTCATGGACACCATGATCGAGATGGCGCCCGCCAACGTGACACCAATCCTGGACAAGATCAAGACCATCGTCGCGGCTACAGCCAACCGCTCTGTAACATCCCACCCTTCCCAGGCTGGGCCCGCCTACATCTGAAAGCTCTCTAGGACCTTAGACTACCCTCACAAACCAACACTAGTCTTTTCTGCACACTTTGTCCTCACTCATGCGCACCCGGGAAGAACTTCCCGGTCGGTCACCCATCCCCAAATTGCCCCAGGCCAAGCATGCTTAACCTCAGAGTTCATTGGAGATGAGCTTCCAGAAAAGAAGTTGCAACTTGTTGGTATGAGTATTCTATTAATCCTATTAAGCCCTAGGCTAGGATGTTACATCCACACCCCCTTAGAAGACCCTACGTCCTCGTCGGTCAACCCTAGGCCAGGAACCTCCCCTCTTGGCCACGTCCGTGCATCCAATGCCGGCGCATGTGCCATGCCGTGTCCCCTCAGGGCCCACGCCCATGCGCACCATGCCCGCGCAACTGACCTGCCACGCGCCCCGTGAAACCACGAGAGTCGGCTCTGTGGACCCCCGTTTTTGGAACGGGAATCTTTCATGTTCTTAGTACCATTTCCCTGGATCGAGTAGTTTGGTACCCATGAAATACAGTACTGTATAACCAGGTGCACATACACGAATAGTCTTACAACGAAATTATTACAATTGTAGGCCCGGAGGCAATGTCTATCACATAGGAACTCATGGTCCGGATACAACCCAAAAGTAGAAATTAGATAAGGCAGCGGAATAAAGGCAGCGGCATGTCGGTTGCCACAGGCAACGACCGGAGACTAAGACCTAGTAAGCGCCATCAGCTTCTTCGCCTTCCTGGTACTAGGCATATGGATCCTCCGATTCTTCATTCCCAACATCTGAAGGTTTGTGCCTATAGCAAGGGTGAGTACCAACCGTACTCAGCAAGCCAACACGGAAATGATGCATATGATAGGTTTATTCAAGGAATGGCTGGTGCTCTTTTGCATAAAGCCAATTTTTACAAATCTTTTCACAAGCCTAACAACTAGCCAAGTCAGGTTTTAGTTTCATAGTTCATTAATTCGGCGACGGTTCTGTCTACCATCCATCGTAATACCAAGGATGGCTTCCCGCCTCCGGTTCGTCATGGTTTTCTTGGAATCCACCCCTTCTCGCATCTCGAGAAGTTGATCCGCCAGCGAACAAAATCGTCATGCAAACCCATCCCAGCATTTTAAAGTTTAAAGTCTAGCCAAGCGAAAGTCTTGTCACGATGCTCAATATCCGCGAGCACGGCTATTCGAATAGATTGATTCATTCACACTGCAGTGGATATACACTTTACCCGTACTCCGTGACAACCCAACAAATGAGCCTACGTCCCAACACATGAGACGGTCACGGCAAAGCCTTTCGATAACCTCACTTTGGCAGTACCCGCTCCATGAACTTAAGCCCTCATGCACTCTAGCCGTCCTTTTCTAGCAGTGAGAGGAGTTCTGGCGCACCCGGGGTAAGGGGAGATTTCATTCATCAAGTTAAAATAAATTTCAGATTATCATCATCTCTTTCACATCTCATCTCATCCATAAGAACCACTATGCAAGGGTACTGCCTTCGCTCGGCTATCTACTCCGCTAGGTCTATACCCATTCGAGAAGTACGGTTGTACTGGCTCGTTTCCCGGCTATCTCATGGCTCGGTCCTTAATTGACCAGGGTCGGCACTCGTCTTTTCCGGAATCCACCCAAATCATCCAGCCGCCCCAGTCTAAAACATTTGTTTAGTACTTTCAATTTTCATCAAACTCATTTCATCATTCTCATGGCCATGTGGCGCTCATGTCTCCACAGGCCGCATCTCAACTACCTTCCCTAAGGTAGTTGCCCAAGCACAAAGCTTTTCATAAAGTCATGAGTATGCATGAATCTAAGTATAGCATGGCTAAGCAATTTACCGAAGTTACTCTCTGGTTGTTTGTATCACATCGAGAGTTACAGGGAGTAATTCTAAAGGTAATCAATAGCAGGGTTATGGCATAACAAGTGTAGGTAACTCTGTATAGCATGCATGTTTAGAGTTTAAAATAACATCATTTCACAATTGGGATCAATATGTTCAAAGAGTGTGATGACTTGCCTTGCTCGCACGCTTGTGGACTGGTGTCTTCAACGGGGTCGATGCCGGCCTCTTCAGGTGCTATCCGTACGTGCGAAAGATCAATCGAATTCGATTAGAATCCAATATAACACCAAAAGATCGAAAAGAATCATAAAAGCCATGAAAACGATTCCAAGCGCTTAGCCTAAATTTCTACTTGAGTTTGTACGAGGATCGCCAGGGAAAACTCATGGTTTTGACATCGGGTCGATGCCTTAGGGTTTTCGCAAAGCGACGATCGCGATTTGCTCGAGAAAATAGATTTGAAAATATCCGCGGAGGGATTGGTGCTCGAGGTTTTGAAGATTCGAGCACAAAAGTGCAGCACTTTTAAACGGCGAGAAAGGATTAAACGAAACCCGGACTTGAAAACGACGCTAAATGATATTTCGGAAAAGTCGCGTTTTGATTTTCAAATTTTTCACCGAGAAATCATGCAAGAAAATAATTTATTTTTGCCCAAAATTTTACTCAAGTCTTCACAAAATATTTTTCCAAATTTTCCAAAATTTTTCCTAATTTTTCCCTATTTTTCTTTTTTTTTTTTTTTTTTTTTTCTCTCGCACTGTTCATCGCCCACCAACCGTTCGACCGATGCCCGTGAAGAATAGAGGTGGCGGCCGGTGCTAGCGCGTGGGAAAAGAAGGGCGGCGGCGTGGGCTTACCGGCAACGGCGGCTCACGGCGGCTAGGGCGGCGGGGGCTCGGGCGTCGGCGGCGCACGGCAACAACGGCGACGGCGGCTTCGGCGGTTAGGGCGGCGGCCCTTCGGGAGCGGGAGAAAGGGAAGTGGGGAACGGAGGCGAGGTAGGAAAAATGGGGTGGCTTGGCCCCTTTATATAGCAAGGGCCGAGGGAGGCGGGAGAGAAAGGGGGTCGGCACGGCGGCCGCCACGCGGCGGCGCGGGTCCGGCCGGCGTGCGTGGCGCGCGGCGCGGTGGGCGGAGCGCGGACGGGTCCGACGCAGCGGCGGCGCGCGTGGCGCGACGGCGCGCGGGCGGCGGGGGCCGAGTACGGGCGGCGGGCGCGCGGGGTGCGGGCGTGGCGGGGTTCGGCGCGGGCGCGGCGCGCGCGCTGCTGCGCGCGCGCGTGGCGCTGCGGGCACGGGCGCGTACGGCCGGACGACGCGCGGCGGGCGCGCACGAGGCCGAGTACGGCGTCGAGCGTCTAACGCGCAATGAATAGTAGCGTTTCATATTTTCCCGATTTTTAATTTCTAATTTCCCCATTTCCATTCTCTTCTACCCCAAAATTCAAAATAAATTCCAATATTCCCAAAATAATTTTTAATATTATATTTTTAACTTTTTCTCCACTTTTATTTATATATATTTCTTCATATTTATTTAAATTCCTTTTTCCCAATTTCACAATTTCCTATTTTATTTTTCAAAAAAAATTTCCTAGATTTCTTGTAATTCCCTAAATATTTTTATTGTCTATTTTATACCCTAATTAATCTTCCACCATCCACAATAAAATAATTTATTTTTTCAAATTCGTATTTTCATAAATCTGCATCTCTTCTCCGATTTTCTTTTAAAATTCCTAATCCTGCATTTCGAAATTTTCTTCCCAACAATCTCCAACTCATTCACAAACACCGAGAGGAATTGCTCACAACTAAATTTATGCAACTAAGGTGGCAAATAAGAAGCAACAAACCCGAGGAAAAAGCAACAAGCGAAAGTTTTTGCAAGTTCTCATTTTTACGTTCCGTTTTCAGTTTCTTTGATTTTTCAGGATGTTACACGCTCTCCCTCCACCTCAGCACGAAGGCCGACTGAGTCCGCGGAGACCCCAGACAGGAGCCGACTTCCGCCGCTGCGGTCGAAGGATTACAAGAGGCCCGACCAAGATCGGACGGCCACTAGGTCAAGAGACCTTCGCCCTGAGACCACACGGAAGCACCAAGAGCAACCGGCGGACTCCCGCGAAAAGCGGTATGGATGACCACCCGTCCACGACAGGCCCGCCACAGCAACAACTCCGACTACCGAAGCAGCCTACCAAGGACCCCGCTGAGTGATCTGCGAGAAGTCCTTGACCGGCGCTATCAAGAACGAGATCAATGCTCCCGTGAAGATCGAAGGAGATCACCCGACAGCAACGATGATGGAGTACCTGCATTCACTCGGGACCTGCGCCGAGTGAACTGGCCGAGTGGTTTTAAGCCGACCGGAATCTAGAAATATGATGGGAAGACCGACCCCGAATCATGGCTAACCGTGTACACCCTCACCATCCGTGCAGCAGGAGGAGACAACAAGGCCATGGCCAATTACTTGCCTGTTGCCCTCACCAACTCAGGCAGGAACTGGCTCACAAGCCTGCCAAGAGGCTCAATCGGCTCGTGGAGCGAACTAAGGGACCACTTCATCGCCAACTTCCAGGGCACCTTTGAAAGGCCCGGGACTCACTTCGACCTCTACAACGTCGTCCAGAAGCCAGACGAGTCATTGAATGACTACATCCGGCGCTTCTCTGAAAAACGCAACAAGATCCCCAACATCACCGACGACATCATCATCGCCGCCTTCCAGAAGGGAGTCCGTGATGAACTGTTGATCGAAAAATTTGGGCGCAAGCCATCGAAGACGGGGAAGCCGATGTTCGAGACAGCAAACTCTTACGCCAAGTCCAGCGACGCGATCAAGGTGGCGCGGCAAGACCGGCCTGACAAAAGGGACGACAAGCACTCGGGAGGAAGCCGGCATCCTAAGAAGGATAACGACAACAACAACCAGGGCCAGAAGGACCGCAAACGCCGGCCTGAGGACCTAGTTGCCGCGACGTCCAACTCCCAATGCCGTCCCCGAATCGTGGTCTATGACGCAATCATGAACGCTCAGTGCATGCATCATCCAAACCACAATCATGCGGCCAAGGACTGCTTTATCTACAAGCAATTCGCCGAACAATATGCGGCGCAACTAAACAAGAAGCCAACTGATGAAGCTGATTGCTAGCGAAGTGCTGGCAGGAGCAAAAATTCGCTACCCTTAGGTATGAAAATTGTTATATGGTGTTCTGATGACCGCGAGGAAATTGGCGCACTACTTTCAGGGTCACTTTGTCGCCGTCGTCACTTCTTTCCCACTCGGCGATGTCATCCATAACCGGGAGGTGACTGGGCGCATCGCAAAGTGGGCCCTGGAACTAATGCTGCTGGACTTAACTTTCAAGGCGAGGACGTCTGTAAAGTCACAAGCCCTGGCAGATTTCCTGCCCGAGTGGACTGAATAACAAGAAGACGTATCTCGAGAAGACCTACAACACTGGACTACGCACTTTGACGAATCCAAGAGGATCACTGGCTTGGGGGCGAAAGTTGTGCTGATCTCCCCGATTGGAGAAAGACTACGATATGTCTTCACATTCACTTCTCCGCCTCACACAACGTCGCCAAGTATGAAGCCCTGTTGCGTGGACTACGACTTGCTGTTTCACTCGGGATACGATGGCTGGTCGTGAAAGGAGATTCCCAACTGGTTGTCAACCAAGTCATGAAAGACTGGACCTGTTTAAACGACACCATGGAGGCCTACCGGCAAGAAGTTCGCAAACTTGAAGACAGGTTTGACGGACTAGAGCTATCCCATGTCCTGAGACATAACAACGAGGCAGCTGACGAGTGGGCGTAGTTCGGGTCCAAGCGAGAAGCTGCTCCAATAGACATTTTCATAGAGCATCTTATGAGCCGACTGTTGCAGCAAAACCAACTCCCAACGAGCAAGCTGCAGACCAAGTCGCCACGCTCGATGCTGACTGGAGGACACCGCTCATCAAATTTTTAACTCAGCAAGAGCTGCAGAAAGACTGGGATGAGGTGGGACGAGTCCGATGACGTTGTCAAGCTTATGTCATGGTGGGTTCTGATTTATACAAGAGGAGCTCTTCTGGAGTCCTAATGAGATGCATCACACCTGAGGAAGGACGGCAACTACTCCAAGATATCCACTTGGGTATATGCGGAAGTCACACGGTAGCACGCACCTTGGTGGGCAAAGCCTACAGATAAGGTTTCTTCTGGCTTACGACGGTCTCCGACGCCGACAAAGTAGTCCGAACGTGTGAAGGTTGCCAGTTCCTCGCTCGGCAGAGCCATGTCCCAGCCCAAGAGCTACAAACGATTCCATTATCCTGGCCGTTTGTGGTATGGGGCTTGGATATGGTCGGTCCTTTCAAGAAGGCTCCAGGAGGATTCACGCATCTGTTCGTCACAATTGACAAGTTTTCCAAGTGGATAGAGGCTAAGCCGGTTACTACAATCACCGCTGACAAGGCACGAGACTTCATCCTCAACATCGTCCATCGGTTTGGCGTCCCAAACAGAATTATAACCGATAACGGGACCCAATTCACTAGAGGCATCTTTAAGGAATTCTGTGAAGACTTCGGCATCAAAATCTGCTATGCATCAGTTGCACATCCCAAAAGCAATGGACAAGTTGAGTGTGCCAACGGCATGGTTCTTCAAGGCATCAAGGCCCGAGTGTTTGACCGGCTAAACCCTTATGCCGAGAAATGGGTCCAAGAGCTCCCCTCGGTTCTATGGTCTCTACGGACTACGCCCAGTCGGGCTACCGGCCAAACCCCTTTCTTTTTGGTCTATGGCGCAGAAGCCATGTTGCCGAACAAAATGGAGTACGAATCTCTCCGAGTCCGCAGCTTTAATGATAAACGCTACGATCAAGACCGAGTGGATGACCTCACCCAACTGGAAGAGGCCCGTGAGGCAGCCCTGATCCAGTCAGCAAGATATCTTCAAGGACTCAAACGATACCAGAGCCACAATGTTCGAGCACAAGCTTTTATTGTCGGTGATCTAGTTCTGCGTAAAATTCAAGCCACCAAGGACCGTCACAAATTATCTCCACTTTGGGAAGGGCCATATATAATTGCTGAGGTGACTCGGCCAGGAGCATATCGACTAAAACGAGAAGACGGATCCATGGTGGAGAACTCCTGGAACATCGAGCATCTTCAACGATACTATGCTTAAATTGCCTTAAGTTTCATGTTCTTCTTGACTGCCAACCTCAAGCAAGATTACTTCTTGAGTTAGCAGTCAGGGGCTGTACATACGTCAATAAAGCATGGTTTTTCTCGGCAACCTGTGCATATTTGGTTTATCATTGTCTAATGTTCCCTGATTCGAGTTCAATGTATAAGGACTGAGAATTTTTTGATGACCTAATCAAGCTTAGGCTTGGTGACAGTCGGACGAAAATTACTTAAGAAATTTTCTATGAAAACTCGAGTCAAGGCATTAACATAAATAAGCTAGATATCTACAAGTTCACATCAAAGGTTACAAGCAACATCGGAGGCATAAAGAGACCAAGATGATTAAACTTACTCCCGACTGAACCTCGGACGTCAAGGGAATCTTGGAGGCTGGATGCGGAAGATGGCTTGTGATGGAACGAGAGTTCCTAGATGGATGGATTTGGGCGTGCGCGAGTTTAGGGTTCTCCGCGGAGAGCTTGTGAACAGTGACGCGAAAGAGGAAATTTATGGGGAAGATGAAGTGGCGGGGATGACCTCGAGGCTTCGTAAAAAGACTTGAGGGTTTTTACTAAGTCATCTCGCGATTGGGCTGAGCCAATGAGAGACTTGCGGCCCAACTAAGGTGTGGCCTGACACGTGTCCTTAGGGACTTAAGTGGATGGATTTAAGCAGATTTGCCCTGGCAATATGCACGTGTCTAATTGCCCAATACCTTTAAAATCCTTTCATACCACGGTTTGCGCAACTTCATGAGAAGTTGACACGATGTAATTTGAAAGGTGACAAACAATTAAGCTTTTCATGGCTGTCCTCATGACAGGGACTGTTTGGTTTTTAAGCATTTGATTAAATGATTATATCAATGCTATTTTTCCACCTTGGTAAAGATCTTTTTAGATTAAGACCAATATTATGGCAGGAGCTATTTAATATTTTGGTCATATTTTTCAGATGACTGAAAAATTTGTCCTGAGATGACTCGGGCGAACCAAATCGGACGAGCTTGAGCTTGCCGAGTGAATTGGTTTTTTACCCATAAGGGTCGATTAAATTATTTGTTCCGAGATGACTCGGGCAAGTTAACTCGGATAGGCACGAGCTTGCTGAGTGAATTGATTTCTTATCCATGAGGGTTAATTAAATTTTTTGTTCCGAGATGACTCGGGCAGACCCATTCGGATGAGCTTGAGCTTGCTGAGTGAAAAACTTGTTTACCCATGAGGGATGATTAAAATATTTGTTCTGAGATGACTCGGGCAGATCCACTCGGATAAACATGAGCTTACCGAGTGCTTTTCACCCACGAGGGTTGATTGAGTTATTTGTTCTGAGATGACTCGGGCAAATTCATTCGGTTAAACATGAGCTTGCCGAGTGATGAGATTTTTTATGATTGCTTTAGCTTGAACTAAGCATCTATATAAGAATGATTTTTTATAGTTCTTGACTATATGTTTAGTCTGTTTTTGACTAACCATATAGTCGGGAGCTACACCTAATTAGGTGCATCAGGAGATGCACCTAGATATTTGTTTTTTGAGAATTTTTTGGATATTTTCCAGCCCTTCACAGTCTTTGGAGCCACTTAGGAGTTTCAGGCAGAGGTGAGGGAATCATTCGGCGCCAGAGGCACTCGGCCAAAGAGTTGTTTGGCTGTGTACTGTCCTGATTCGAGGCTGAGTTATCTCGTCGACTGCAAAGGACTCGGGGGCTACTGTGGAGATTATGGCAATCGAATATCCGCATGGCGAGCTTATCCGACTGGAGATAGGGATAGGTTGTACCTGCCAATTATGTAAACCAACTATGACTTGGGTATTACGTTGCCGATTAGATAAGGCAACGGCTCATAGTCACGGTTTGGTAAGATTGAGGAAACCGACTTAGAGTAAGATAGGGTTTCCGACTTGTAAGCCCGCCTCCCAAGACTATATAAGGGGGGTAAGGGGCGTCCCTTGAGGGATATGTTTTTTATGAGCTATAGATCTTGAGATCAATAAACACTCGACGGATCGAATCCCTAAAATAGGAGTAGGGTATTACCTCACGAGAGGGCCTGAACCTGTCTAAACCTTGTTTTCCATCTAACCCATCGAGCTTGGCGATCTTGACTGCACCCCCAATTTTCTATTGCCGAAACCAAGTTTTGACAGCGAGGTTACCTCGGAATGCGGCGATGACGATGAGCGACGATGACGGCTCAACGACGGGAGACGATGACAACAGCGCGAGAACACATCGGTGGCAGTGGTCTAGGGTTCAGGGCGACGAACACGAAGAATACGATGGAAACGGCTAAGTGTTTGGATCCACCGCGCCCTCTGCTATATATAGATACCGAGCTCTTTGGTCTCGGTTGGAGCCAACAACCGGGAATAAAGATATTTTTAGTCCTAGTTGAAGCCACTAACCGGAAAAATATTTAAAATTCTAATAATCATATATAATTAACATATGCCCTATTGAAAAGTATTTTAAATTCTAATAATCATATCTAATTAACATATGCCATTATTGAAAAAATATTTTAAATTCTAATAATTATATATAATTAACATATGCCTTGTTGAAAAGTATTTTAAATTCTAATAATCATATCTAATTAACATATGCCCTTATTAAAAATTATTTTAAATTCTAATAATCATATCTAATTAACATATGCCTTATTGAAAAGTATTTTAAATTCTAATTATCGTTGAATTCAATAAATTCAGTAATTTACAATAACTTACAAAAAATACAATAAATTGAAATGGTTACAATAAATACAATAAAATAAATTCAAAATAATTTACATCATCCATATAAAAATTTAGCTAAGTGATGGTTGTACTCACGTACTTTCCCCGCACTATTGTTCCTTCACTATGATCATTGTGTAAAATCAAAGTGTGTTTGATTCTTCATTGGTGATGAACAATTGGCATCTGTGATTATTGGTTTTGTTATTTACAGATTATTGGCAAAATGAATTTTGATATATTTGGTTTTCGGACGTGAACAGTAATCTGCTGGTTGCATGGCCCGGTGAGACCAGGCTTGTACTGCCGGTCTGACTGGAGGACTTTGTGTGGTCAGACTGGGTTGACACCGCCGGTCAGACCGGCCGACACAGTCCGACTGCAGGCCGATTTGGTTTCGGTTTTGGTTTTGGGTTGTTTCCTTGTTTGTTTATGGAAGATTCGTGTTTCTATGCGCATGTATGGTTGTTTATGCTGACAATGAGTCAAGTTGGAGATAGCTTGTGCTCGGATATGGTTTCTTTGTTTAATTATGTGCAGGTAATCTTTACGCCTCGGGAAAGTGTCACCAGTGATCGAGTTCGAGTCAACTTGGAGATAAGGTGACGTCCAAGATGGAGATCATGCGGGATGCTGAAGGGTAGAGATTGATGCACGTGATTGGTAAAGTTTCCATATGGCATACGATGGAGATATTGTGTGCGTATGGAATACGATGTTTCAAGATTGGAAAGACCGAGATTGCGACAGTTGATCTATGTCAAGTTTGTACTTGTATGGAATGGTTTCCTAGGGGATTAGGACTTTCTATATGAGTTGGATTCGTGGCTTTTGGTTGTGTGTCTTGTGTATAAATAGTGAGGGGAGGCGTGGCCTCTTCGTATCGAGTTTTAGAGAGAGTTGAGTTGAGAAAAGTTTAGGGTTTCGAGTTATAGTCAAAATTTTGTGAGGAGTGTTGTGGTTGCGCTTTGTAAACACAAGAGAGATTCAATAAAGTTCAATCTACTTTGAGTTATCTTTGTGTCATGTTTTCATCGGGTGTGGCGGTCTAAACGGTGGTTAGACCGACGGCCTCAAACCGATCAGACCGCGCGGATCATTGTGGTCAGACCGGCGCTCATCGGCTCTGCACGACGATCGGCTACATCAGGCGAATTGGCTAAGTTTTGGAGATCAGCTACACGGGCGGTCAGACCGGAGCTGCTCGGGCGGTCAGACCGGAGCTGCTCGGGCGGTCAGACCGGAGGTGATCAGGCGGTCAGACCGACTCTATACTCTCGGTCAGACCACGCAACATCGAAATCAGAGGTTAAGTTTTATTTCCGCTAAAATTTGGTTTTTGGGTGTACCAACCATTCACCCCCTCTGGTTGACTTAGTTTGGGAGTTCAATCCTACAAGTGGTATCAGAGCCTCGTTTTCTTCTTTGGATTTTTATCGATCTAAAGTTTTTCGCCATGTCGGATAAATTTTCCACTAAGCCGCATGCTTTCGATGGAACCGATTTTGCTTATTGGTGTAGCAAGATGCAATCTTACATCATGGCTCAAGACTATGATGTGTGGCAAAAGGTTGCTATTCCTTATGAGATCCCTAAGGTTATTAATACTGAGGCTTTGAAAACTGAATTTAATAATTGCAAAGCTCGTAATATTTTATTTAATGGAATTTCTCATTCGGATTTCGATCGTGTTTTGCATCTTCAAACTGCAAATAAGATTTGGATTGCTTTGTGAAATTTTCATCAAGGAACTACGAATATAAAAGAACTTCGTCGAGATCTTTTCAAAAAGGAATACATAAAATTTGAGATGAAACCTGCAAGCGTTGGATGACTATCTTAGTAGGTTTAATAAAATTTTGAGTAATCTTAGATCTGTTGATTGTTCTTATGACACAAATTATCCACAATCTGAGATTTCTCGTCACTTTTTGAATGGTCTTGACATGTCTATTTGGAAGATGAAAGTTACTTCAATTCAAGAATCTGTAAATATGACTACTTTGACTTTGGATTCTCTTTATACTAAACTCAAAACTCATGAGATGAATATTCTTTCTCGAAAAATTGATTCCAAGTCAAGTGCTTTGGTTTCTTCTTCTTCAACTTCTTCTAATGTTGCTTCTTCATCAACTCCTAGTGCTCTTGCTTTAATTAATGTCATGTCCGATGAGCAACTCGAGCAATTCGAGGAGGAGGATTTGGCTTTGGTTGCTAACAAACTTTCTCGAGCTATGAACAAAGTCAGGTTTAGGAAAAGAGGAGGACCAGCTCAGTGTTTTGAATGCGGCGCTTTGGATCACATTCGCTCCAACTGCCCCAAGCTTGGGAGAAGCAAGAAGGAGGACAAGAGTGGGGAGAAGGCGAAGGACGACAAGCCCAAGGGGAAGCGCTCAAAGGAGATGATCAAGAAGGTGCTGAGCCAAGTCTATGCCACTTTTGAACCACTAAGCGACATAGATTCCGATAGCGAGGAAGAGAAGGGCAAGAACATCTCCGGCATTTGCCTCATGACGTATGGAGATGAAGATTCTGAAGATGAAGACAATGAGGTAAACTCACTTGAGGAAGCAATTCTTGTTTTAAGTGCTAAAAATAAAAAATGTGAAAAGATGTTTAAAAAACAAGAATTTGTGATTGAGTCTTTGAATGCTGAAATTGCTAGATTAAAATCTCGAGCAACCGTTGTCATCCCACTTGCATCAATCGTTACGCCTCCACCACTCAGCCTAACCCACTGGCACCGAAACAGAGGGATCTTCAGAGGTCCATAGTCAAGTTCTCATATGTCCTCGATGCTACCGTAATACGTGCTAGTTGTATCATCGTATCCCACGACATCGATGCAGACAACGCTATTCTGATTCATGCTCTTTATGTTTTGGGCCCGTGTGTAAAATGTGTACCCATTGATTTCATATACCTGGAATGTGGTGATCGAGCAAGATGGTCCCCTCACCAAGAAGGCTAATTGCCAGTCAATGTTCCCGTTGCCCGTGAGATGTTGTCGCAGCCAAGCAAGAAAAACATCAATGTGATGGAGTGTAATCCATGCATCCATCTTAGCAATGTTTTCGGAGTGAACAATCGCCAAGTGCTCCTCGATGTAAGGAGCCACCAAGAAAGATTGTTGCAAAACAGTCCAATGTGCTTTCCTGAACAAGTCATTGTCTAGGTCATTACTGCCTTCCTTCCAAGAGTCCCCTTCCCCCGTAGTCTCCCTTCATGGCTTGATTCAGGCATTTCGATGGGACGAAGGTCTTGAATAAAGTCGATGCAGAACTCAATTACCTCCTCTGTTCCATATCCCTTGGCGATGCTGGCCTTCGAACGAGAACGGTTACAGACGTACTTCTTTAGAACGCTCATATATCTCTCGAAAGGGAACATGTTATGTAGGAATACAGGACCGAGGATATGGATCTCTTGACAAGGTGTCATAGGAGATGCGTCATGATATTGAAGAAGAAAGGCGGAAAGATCATCTCAAAACTGACAAAACATTGCACCACATTGTTTTGAAAGGCTTCTAGTCTGTCTGGATCGATATTCTAGTGTGAAATTGTGTTTAGAAAAGCACATAGCTTTGCTATTATTGCCCGGACATTATCGGAAAGGATACCCAGAATTATAACAGGAAGCAGTTGTGTCATCAGCACGTGAGTCATGAGACTTTAGGTTTGTGAAGTTCTTATCCTTCGTGCTTATTATTCCCTTTATATTCGAGGAGTATCAAGATGGTACCTTGATGCTCTTCAGGCATTCAAACATGCTTTCCTTCTCTACATTGCTCAGAGTATAGCTGGTTGGACTCAAGTAGTGGCTTTCTTTCTCCTTTGGTTCCGGGTGAAGGCCGTCGGGTTGTGTCATATGCTTCAGATCATTTTGTGCCTCAAGTGTATCTTTTGATTTTCCATATACACATAGGATGCCCAACAGGTTGACGCAAAGGTTCTTAGTGAGATGCATCACGTCGATTGTGTGGCAGACGTCCAAGACTTCCCAATAGGGTAACTCCCAAAAAATAGACTTCTTCTTCCATATCGTGGCGAGACCATCTTCACTTGCTATAGGTTGGCTGCCGGTCCCTTTCCAAATACTACTTTGAGGTCTTTCATCATGGAAAACACGGCCTTTCCGTTGTGATGCTTTGGCTTAGTACGATGGTCTGTCTTTTGTTCAAAATGTTTATATTTTCTTCGGACAGGGTGGCTTGCAACAAGAAAGCGATGATGGCCCATGTACACTACCTTCTTACAGTGTTTCAGGTACGTATTTTTGGTTTCATCCATTCAGTGGGTGCAAGTGTTGTACCCCTTATTTGACTGTCCAGATAGGTTGTCAAGTGCAAGCTAATCGTTGATGGTAACGAACAGCAACGCTCATAGGTTAAACTGCTCCTGTTTATCCTCATCCCACATGGAGACACCTTCTTTCTTCCACATCAGTTTCAGATCTTCGATTAGCGGTCTTAGGTACACATATCTATTGTTACCAGGTTGCTTTGGGCCTTGAATAATAATCGGCATCTGAATGTGCTTCTACTTCAGGCATAGCCAAGGCGGGAGATTGTAGATATACATCATTACAGGCCAAGTGATGTGGCCGCTCTCATCTCTCCAAAACAATTCATGTCGTCCGTTCTTAAGCCGAACGTTATGTTTCTTGCATCCTCGCTGAAGTCTTTAAATGTTCTGTCGATGTTTCGTCACTGTGACCCATAAGCGAGATGTCTCAGCATGTCGTCTTGTTGATGTTCTTCTGCATGCTAGCACATCATCCTTGCATGCTCTTTATTACTGAACAGACGCTTGAGCCGTGGTATTATAGAAAAATACCACATCACCTTAGTAGAAACTCTTTTGTTCGAAGGCCATCAGTCAACTTCGCCTGGATTATCCTGTCTGATCTTGTATCGAAGTGCTTTACAAACCGGACATGTTTCTAGGTTCTCGTACTCCTCACCGTGATAGAGGATACAATCGTTATTACATGCGTGTATCTTCTGTACCTCCAGTCCTAGAGAGCAAACTAACTTTTTAGCTTCATACGTTGATTCCGGCAATTCGTTTCCCTCTAGAAGAATGTTCTTCACGAGTTTTAGTAACTCGCCAAATGTCTTGTCACTGACACCATTTTTGGCCTTCCATTGCAAAAATTTTAGCGTGGTACCCAACTTTTTTTTGCCCCTGTTCACAACCTGGGTACAAGGACATTTTGTGGTCTGCCAACATACGCTCTAATTTCTGCACCTCCTTTTCACCTTCGCAGTTCTCCTGTACGTCGCGCAACATCTGACCAAACCGTCATTTTCTTCAGCATCCTTGTCTGCCTCGCGTGTTATATTCTCTTCAAATCCACAGTATTGACCACAGTCCGGAATGTTGTCGTCGTCTTCTTCAGCTTCTTTCATTGCAACCCCTACCTCTCCGTGCGATGTCCAACAATTGTAGCGAGGCAGAAATCTCGATTGAAACAAGTGAGCATGAATAATTCTTGATGTAAAATACTCATTCTCATTTTTGCACTTTTTGCATGGACAACGTATAAAACCCTTATGCTTGTTGGCATTGGCCACACTCAAAAAATAATACACGCCTTAAATAAACTCTGTCGACCGTCGATCCACAGTGTACATCCATTACAGATCCATTTACATGAAATGCACAAAAATCGTACGAAAAATCCACGAAAGTCAAAAAATTTAAATATGTAATCAAACCAATATATAATTAAACAATTTAACTGTATAGTAAAATAATAATTATATAAATATATATCAGACAATAATTATATAATAATCCAACATACAAAATGTATTGTACTTAAAAATTTTAGAATTATTTTTAAAAGTTCTTTTAAAGTTCTAAACAACATATTTTTAATGTACATAGTGTACTTATTTTTAACTATTTTAATAATTTTTAAATTACTTTAGTTTTCTAATGTACTATCAAATTTTCTATATCAAATTTTCTATATCAAATTTTCTAATGTACTATCAAATTTTCTGGATGGGGTTCTCCTCTCCCGATCCAGGCTCGGATGGCACTGCTATGGAGTTCGAGGTGGGTCCCATGGAGGTGGCAGCAGTGGGGTCTATCAGGTACAGCGCCGGCTCTGTGCTCAACATAAAAGCTTGCTCCATCATGGCTTGAAAGGTGTCCAAGCATGTTGGAGTCATGAGGTAGTAGTGGTCGGGCACAGAGGCAGGAGGTGTCGGTACAACTCCGGTGGATGTACCTGTAGTAGGGACAGGGCGGGAGCACAACTGTTCCTCCAGCTGGTTGACTTGTTGCTTGCTCTTCCTGAGCTGCTCCTCCAGCTCCACCAGGGCTTCCCCACGGGCCATGTAACGGTCCGAGAGCTGCTCATACTGGGCACCGTTGGCCTGTAGCTGTGTCTGCAGTACATTGATCTGATCCCCGTAGCTCTGGTGTTCCCCGACCAGATCATTGAGGCGTTGCTGCTGGTCGTTGATCTCGAGCAAAGCTTCTTCGTAGCAGATCATCTGCCGTCTCGCCCGGGCGGGACAGGACGGGTGACCATAGGGTTGTAGCAGCGGGGTGGCTTCCACGGTGCGGCGGGTTGCCTTCCTCACGATAGGGGTGGTGCACAAACTCAGTCACTGTGAGTTCAGCACGGTGTATAGCATTGAGGCGAAGGAATGCTTCTCGGGCCGCGTCTTGAATGGCTGCTTCCACTAAATCTCGATGGTAGCGGGTGTGGAAGCAAAAAGGTGTCTCACTCCTCATGCGGGCCTCCACGGAAACTGCTGCTTCCCATACCGGATATCCCTCGGAGCCATGCCTCCTGATCTGGTAAGTGGGTGGCTCTGGGTATCTTAGACACCACAGTAATGACTGAAGTTGTGCCACGAATCCCTCATCCCGTGGAATGGTGATTTTCCAGACTCCGACATGGTCTGACATCTGCTTTTGGAAGCAACTTAAGGTTAGAGGGAGAGAGATAACATCAAAACCATTTGGGTAAAGAAAGGGAAATAATGGTATAGGAAAAGGTATATTTGTCTTTTCAGAAATAATAGTTTGCGAAATGGTCCTAGTAGGGATACTTCCCTTTAGCCAACTACTTAGGGGTAGGGCGCCAGTTGGTCTTATCCTACGGTCGCATGGCTCTGATACCAGCTTTGTGGACCCCCGTTTTTGGAACGGGAATCTTTCGTGTTCTTAGTACCATTTCCCTGGATCGAGTAGTTGCTACCCACGAAATACAGTACTGAATAACCAGGTGCACATGCACGAATAGTCTGACAACGAAATTATTACAATGATAGGCCCGAAGGCAATGTTCACCACATAGGACCTCATGGTCCGGATACAACACAAAAGCAGAAATTAGATACGGCAGCGGAATAAAGGCAGCGGCATGTCAGTTGCCACAGGCAACGACCGGGGTCTAAGACCTAGTAAGCGCCATTAGCTTCTTCGCCTTCCTGGTAGTAGGCATAAGGATCCTCCGATTCTTCGTTCCCATCATCTGAAGGTTTGTGCGTATAGCAAGGGTGAGTACCAACCGTACTCAGCAAGCCAACACGGAAGTGATGCATATGATAGGGTTATTCAAGGAATGGCTGGAGCTCTTTTGCGTAAAGCCAATTTTCATAAATCTTTTCACAAGCCTAACAACTAGCCAAGTCAAGTTTTAGTCCCATAGTTCATTAATTCAGCGACGGTTCTGTCTACCATCCATCGTGATTTCAAGGATGGCTTCCCGCCTCCGATTCGTCATGGTTTTCTGGGGAGTCCACCCCTTCTCGCATCTCGAGAAGTTGATCCACTAGCGAATAAAATCGTCATGCAAACCCACCCCAGCATTTTTAAGTTTAAAGTCTAGCCCAGCGAAAGTCTTGTCACGATGCTCAATATCCACGAGCACGGCTATTCGAATAGATTGATTCATTCACACTGCAGTGGATGTACACTTTACCCGTACTCCGTGACAACCCAACAAATGAGCCTACGTCCCAACACATGAGACGGTCACGGCAAAACCTTTCGATAACCTCACTTTAGCAGTACCCGCTCCATGAACTTAAGCCCTCATGCACTCTAGCCGTCATTTTCTAGCAGTGAGAGGAGTTCTGGCGCACCCGGGGTAAGGGAAGACTTCCTCAATCTTTAAGTTCAATTAATATCGATTTAATTTCAACATCCACAACATGGGCCGCAGCCTCATTTCATCACACAAACCACATCATAAAGAACCATCTATGCAAGGATACTGCCTCCGCTCGGCTATCTAATCAGTTAGGTCTATACCCATTCGAGAAGTACGATTGTACTGGCTCGTTTCTCGGCTATCTCATGGCTCGGTCCTTAATTGACCAGGGTCGGCACTTGCCTTTTTCCGAAATCCACCCAAATCATTCGGCCGCCCCAGTCTAAAACATTTGTGTAGTACTTTCAATGTTCATCAAACTTAGTTCATCATTCTCATGGCCATGTGGCGCTCATGTCTCCACAGGCCGCATCTCTACTACCTTCCCTAAGGTAGTTGCCCAAAGCTTTTCATAAAGTCATGAGTATGCATGAATCTAAGTTTAGCAGGGCTAAGCAGTTTACCGAAGTTATTCTCCGGTTGTTTGTATCACTTCGAGAGTTACAAGGAGTAATTCTAAAGGTAATCAACGGCAAGGTATGGCATAACAAGTATAGGTAACTCTGTATAGCATGCATGTTTAGAGTTTAAAATAACATCATTTCACAAGTGGGATCAATATGTTCAAAGAGTGTGATGACTTGCCTTGCTCGCACGCTGGTGGAGTGGTGTCTTCAATGGGGTCGATGTCGGCCTCTTCAGGTGCTATCCGTATGTGCGAGAGATCAATCGAATTCGATTAAAATTCAATATAACACCAGAAGATCGAAAAGAACCATAAAAGCCACGGAAATGACTCCAAGCGCTTAGCCTAAATTTCTACTTGAGTTTGTACGAGGATTGACAGGGGAAAACTTCAAGTTTTGACATCGGGTCGATGACTTAGGGTTTTCGCAAAGCGACGATCGCGATTTGTTCAAGAAAATAGATTTGAAAATATCCGCGGAGGGATTGGTGCTTGAGGTTTTGAAGATTCGAGTACAAAAGAGCAGCACATTAAAATGGCGAGAAAGCATTAAACGAAACCCGGACATGAAAATGGCGTGAAACGGTATTTCGGAAAAGTCGCATTTTGATTTTTAAATTTTTCACCGAGAAATCATGCAAGAAAATAATTTATTTTTGCCCAAAATTTTACTCAAGTCTTCCCAAAATATTTTTCCAAATTTTTCTAAAATTTTTCCAAATTTTTCCTTATTTTTCTTTTTCTCTTTTTCTTCTTTTTCTTTTCTTTTTTTATTTTCTCTGCGCCACTGTTCATTGTCCGCAACGTGTTCGACCGAGGCTCGGGCGAAAACAGGCGTGGCCGACGCTAGCGCATGGGGGAAAAAGGGGCGGTGGCGGGCTTACCGGCGACGGCGGCTCACGGCGGCTAGGCGGCGGAGCTCGGCGTCGGCGGTGTCGGCGGCGACGGCGGCGGCTCGCGGTCTTCGCGGCGACGGCGGCGCTCGGCGGTTAGGGCGGCGCTAGCGCTCGGGAAAGAGAAGAGGGAGGCGGCGGTGCGGGAGAGGGCGGGGAGTTCGGCCTATTTATAGGCGCGGCCGGGGGGGGAAACGGGAGGAAGGGGGCCGGCGGGCGGCGCCACGCGGCGGCGCAAGAGGCCGTGCGGGCGTGGCTGGCGACGCGGCGGCGGCGCGCGGGCGGGGTCCGGCGCGCGGCGACGGATGGCGACGATGGCGCACGGCACGGGCAGGGCCGGTGCGACGGCGAGGCGCGTGGCGGCGAGGGCGCGGGCACGGCGGGGCCGTGCGGCGAACGCGGCGCGTGGCGCGCGGGGGGGGGGCGCGCGCGCGCGGTGCGAGGGCATGGGCCGGCGCGGCGAGCACGGCGCGGCGCATGTCGGGCGCGCGGCGGGCGCGGTACGGCCCGTACGGTGTCGAGCACTGGCGCATTGTGAACAGTGCGCTTTATATTTTTCCCGATTTTCAATTTGTAATTTCTTATTTCTATTTTTCTCCCTTCTAAAAATTCAAAATAAATTTCAAAATTCCTAGAATAATTCTTAACATTATATTTTCAACTTTTTCTTCACTTTTATTTTTCCACAATTATTTTTCATATTTATTTAAATTCTTTTTTCTAATTTTCATAATTCACCTATTTTATTTTCCAAAAATTACCCAGATTTCTTGTAAATCTCTAAATATTTTTATTGTCTATTTTATACCCTAATTAATCTTCCACCATCCACAATTAATACTCTATTTCACAAATTCGCATTTTCATAATTCCGCATCTCATCTCCGATTTCCTTTTAAAATTCCTAATTCGAATTTCGAATTTTTCTCTCCGACAAACTCCAAATCATCCACAAACACCAAAAGGGAATTGATCATAACTAGATTTATGCAACTGAGCTGGCAAATAAGAAGCAACAAACCCGAGGAAAAAGCAACAAGCGAAGGTTTTTGAAAGTTCCGATTTTTACGTTCAGATTTTTACGTTTCGATTTCAGTTTCTTCGATTTCAGGATGTAACACATCAGGATTAAAGATCGTCAGCGCTCTGATTGGTTCTGACATGAATTTAACAATGATAGGAATCTAACCAGGACTAAAGATCATCTGTAGTCTCGATTAGTGACACCAACTGAAACTAAAGATCTTAGAGAGCCGATGTCTTTTTTAACCGGGACTAAAATTTTTCTAGTCTCGGTTTCAATAGGAACTAGGACTATGTGGATTTTGGCTAGTCGATCGAAGATCATTTCTTCAGTAGTAATTTTAAATAAAGATACCCAGCCACATGACCTGAGGGCAATTTTGGTCATTTGCCAGCCCGCATGTGGCGTATAATACCATTAAAATTGTACGCTATGAGTAATATAATTTCGAATAATACCGATAAACCTATTTCTTATTTTTATTCCAGTTCTTTAATCTCAATGTATTCTTCAGCTAGACCTACGGAAGAGCCATATGTATTCAGTATTCATGGCTGCTCCAATTTGATAGATTTGGTACATAGATTAATAATTTTTTGTGTTAGATTAAAGTGTTGCTATAAATTTTAGACAAACTTGGATTTTACTTTCGACAAAACATACTTTGACTAATCGTCCAATAAACTTGGATTTGATATGTGTGCTGCAATTACCATATGTGGACCGGATGTCCTGAATTTCATTGATCAGATGTACAATGAAAACGGAAACTATTTATGTGGGACAGAAATATCAGGTCTATGTGATATCAAAAGCACCATCTGATATGTCTGATTAAGAAGGGAAATGTAATGGCTTTATGCTGCAATTTCATACAAACATATACCTGTCAAGCAATACCACCCGTACGTTGAACAAGTAGTTATACGTAGCAGCCCATTTTAGTCACCAAGTCTCGGCATGTCGGTACAATATACTACCGTAAAGTTCTCTGCAGTTAAATGGATGAAATCACACCTAGCAAACACATTGTGAAGATTGTACTAGGCACCTACTTTAGCCACAGCCTAGTTCATCGATCAGCAGCAAGTGAGGATAAATATCAGTAGTCACAGAATAACAGAACGGTCGTGCTGTCAAGTCGATACGAGTGAAATTGCTTGAGCAAGTAGTAATATTTTTGCGATTCAAGTTCACAGTAGGAATGGAAGGTATCCGTGATTATCATAGTCGAAGAACAATAACTACTGGCACACCCCAGTTTTCTGGCCCTTACCAAATGGTAGGGCTTAGCTCGAGAACGAACAGCCTGAGCTGCAAGCTTACCGTCTTCCTGCACTGTCAATGTAGGGTTCTACCGCATCCTTTGCAGCCCCAGCTTATCCTGCACGGGACCCTTTGCTACTTGACATAATCCTTTCGGGAACTTCAGTGAGCTCTGTTATAAAACCAATCTGAAATCATCATCGAAAACCTAACAAAAAAAGCCCACCCCTTTATTTAGGAAAGATTATAGGATAGAGTTTGACTCTTCCTTTATTTTTAACACGTAATATAACTCTAAGTCTTGCACTGTAACTGATTACGTACACGTATTCGATACAAACTCTAACAAACCCTACATTGCAACAAGTGGATCTCAAGCTTGTAACAAATTAAATTAAGCTCTTACAATCCTCGCAAAATAAAACTCTTACAATGATGGCCTGAACTATGCAGAGTGGATCTCAAGCCTGAAACAATTCAATTGAAGTCCATCGTTAGAACAGAGTACAGTATAACAACATGGATATTTCATTTTTTGAGTAGTTTCTACCTGCAGAGAAAGCAAGAGTCAAATGTGGCCAGAATACAAGGCAAAATTTTATCCAAATATTGTGGCGTAAATAGGCATTACCAATATTTAACAATTTTTAATTTTTGTAGGATCGAATACAGAGAACTAAGCCAACCAAAGGGATGTATAGTTGGAACACCAAAAAGGGAAAACTTTTAGCAGAAATAAAAGTTGCACTCAAACCTGATGGAGATCTGGTTTGACCGTCATGTACACATCGGTCTGACCTCACCTTTGTCGCTGGTCTGACCGTTACCTGCTGCCTATTCACCACCGTCGGTTTGACCGGTTGTTTGCCTGCTGGTTAGACCGCCGCCTTGTCGTCGGTTAGACCGCCTGCTAACCACCAGTTGGACCGCTCGTTGTTTAGACCGCATAACAAACTCCGATCAAACCGTCGAGATCCAAAAAATATGTATCAGTGAAACTCTTGAAAGTAGATCAATTTTATTGCATAATATGTGTTTTACAAAGTGCATCTAAAGCACTCCTCTCTCAACTCTCAAATTAGAATTAAAGACTCAAAATAAACCCTAACTTTTCTCTCCAAAAAGTCAATACCCTTATAGTCTCAACCCCTCTTCTATTTATACCTATAAGGTGACTGTCCTTAGCCATGAATCCAATTAGAAAAAGAACTTCTAATCACATAGAAAACCTACCAAACCAGATAAATAATATCCTATACAACTCCACACTCCAATCTTTTCAAAATTAGGCTCCAACCAAATTTGACTTCTCTTTCCACACACACAACATCATGTGTATGTCATATGGAAACCTTTATCTCAACATATATCGTTCTCTAGCCTGAGCATCCTGCACAATATCCTTGATCACCTGGACCTTAACTTCTCTCAGGCCTAGTCCCGATCTATCACTGGTTATACTCTCATAGACTCAAGCAACATCTGCATATGAACAACAAAAAAAACTCCATATCCGAGTACAAGTTCACATCAACTTGACTCACATCAACACACAAGCAAAATCACATGCGAATAAAAATCATCTAGAAGTCATAAACATGAAGAAATTTAAAAATTACATGAAAACAACTCGAAACCGACTCTGTGGGGGTTGTTACCCCGGGGTACCTCACAGAGCGGACTCAAGGATAACTGAAGTCGGACCAAAAGTCCTCGGGACGGGGTCGGAAGCCCGACCTCCTCTTGGGGTCAGAAGCCTGACCTCCTCTTGGGGTCGGACACCCCGACCTCCCCCTCAGGTCCGACCTTGGCGTCCCTTCTCAATCTCATCTCGTCGGCCCGACCTCAAGTCTCCTCGGGAAGGAAGGCTTGCGTTGCAAGAGTCGCAGAGGAGGCAAGGAGGAAACAATCCGGCAGAAGATGACGTCACCCGACAAGGCTGCACAGATAGTACCTGCGGACGACGGATCCCAAGGCGGGATAAGGCACAAGATGCCCACGGTGCATAGGACCCGAAGAGATCTCTCTGTACTTTTCATATGTTGTTTGTACTTGCTTTTTAGCCTTTAGTCTTAGTTTTCTTGGCCCCCAAGTCCTTTTGTAAAGCCTCCCTTCAACTATAGAAGGGAGGGCAAGATGGACAGGCTAAGAAGAGAGAGGAATCGATAAAACCCTTAGACTGTTCTTGGCAAGCTTCCTCCAGAGCCTCAAGAACTCATGCCATTGTAATCCGAGTTCATACCCTACCCCATCAAAGAACACCACACACTGGACGTAGTCCTATTATCCTTCGAGAGGGCTAAACCAGTATAAACTTTCTTGTCTTTGGCTCGTTTGATACTTGAGTTGACCATCAGATCCATCGGAGAGACGCTCTGACCATTCTCATTCTCCTCCTTAGGTAGCCCCCTTGAAGGATTGCCGACCATCCTGTCGACAGTTAGCGCGCCAGGTAGGGGCGCTTCTTCTCCGTTCTAAGCAATTTGATGGCAGTTCTCTCCCCCACCGACTTCACGACACCCATGGGGAAGACATTTGTCCTCGGGTGCTTGGTCTTCCACGCCGATGACTTCAGCCACCTCACCCTCTCTCAGGAGACCTATGGTGTACTGGGGTGTGTTTGTGCACGAGACAAGTTCATGCAGATTATACTTTTTGACAGCTAAGTACTCTTCACTCAGCTCTTTTTATAAAAGCAGCTTCAATGTCTCTCTTTTTATCGCCTGTTGCTCTCCGTCCCGCCGCTGAGCAGGCTATGTATACTCAATAACTTCCGCGCTATGCTTACGGTCAGCCCTAAGCCGTGCGGCCCCGACCCCGCAATGGTCAGGGTTCCCTGGTAGGAAGCCTATTGGGTACTCCCAAGCTGCTCGGGGGCTCGGGGGATCCTCTCGGCCGTCGGGTAATATTTATACGCCCGATAACTTCAGCATCGCTCTTATGATCAACTCTGAGTTGTGCGGCCCCGATCTGTTATGGTTGAGGTTCCCCAGAAGGAAGCATATCAAGTGCACTGTGTTACTCGGCAGTTCGGCGGTTCTCCCGAGTGCCTCGGCCTGATTGCCCACCGGTCAGAGAATGGGCATGTCCCCTCCCGGGTTGGCTAGGGTTGGGTTCCGATGTGAGTCAGCTAGGTGCAATGCCAAATTACTTGGGGGCCTGATCGCCAACGACCTTTTAATTCACCTATTCGCAAGTAAATGACTACAGCACAGAGGCTCGATCTGAAACCCGTCATGGTCTGGTTAGAGTTTCCTCCCTGTCGCAATGGGCTAAGATCGTGACCCGATGTGCAGTAGTCGGGCACAATGCAAATAGATGAACTTAAAACCTCGTTGCAGTTTAATAAGCTATTCTCTAAATTCGGCCAATGGCTTAAACTTCATTACAGAAAAAAGTTCACGGGCTCTGAACCGATCTAATTTAATTTCTATTTTACATCAGGATATTTTACAGGACCAGGTCCCCGACTATCTTCTCGGCGGTGGGCTCGACCTATGCGTAGATGCTGTCAATGTCGCCTTCCACCACGCCAACGGGCCACCCCGTGGCGATCTCCTCGACCTTGACTCGTGGATAGAGCTTGCGCAGGATGCCGAGGGTGTGGGTCATGGCAAGCTTCGCCGCATGGCACACAAGCACCTGGAGGCGTCAAGGCCCGTCCTGTAGCCGAGCGAGGAATGTCGCCTCTGTCTCCTCGGTCGGCGGGGGCTCATTGTCAGCCGTGTCCAAGAGTGTCCGAGCCCCTTCCTGGAACTAGGTCGATTAGGCCTCGACCACCTCCAGGAGGGGCTTGAGGTCCTCGATCTGCCGACGAAATACCGACGGATGGCTGAGCAAACGGAGGTCGGGAGTCGGTCGGCACACGCAGGAAGAAGAAAAGATAATAAGCGATGTCGATACCGACACTTACTCTCGGCAGCATCCCTCGCCGACTGCCATCAGCCTTCGGGCTATGTTTTTTTTGACTCAATCATTAGCTTCCGGGCTATGACTAAGTCAACTTCAAAACTACCACGAGCCTTCCGACAGTAGTCCCGACGACCTTGGCAGCCACCAATGGCCTTTGGGTAGTGGGTTTGTCGAGCTCGATGACCGCCATCAGCCCCCATGCTATGGCTTTTTTCGACTCAGTCATTAGCTTCCGAGCTATGACTAAGTCAACGTTGGGACTACCACGAGCCTCCGGGCAGTCATCCCGACGACCTCGACAATCACCAATGGCCTTCTGGCAGTGGGTTTGCCGAGCTCACTGACCGCCATTAGCCCTTGGGCTATGGCTTTCGGGCTATGACTAAGTCAACTTCAGGACTACCGTGAGCCTCCGGGTAGTATTCCCGATGAACTTGGCAAACCACCATCAGCTTTCAGGCAGTGGGTTTGTCGAACTTGTTGACCGTCATCAGCCTTCGGGCGATGGCCTTGCCGACTCAATCATTAGCCCCCGAGTTATGACTAAGTCAACTTCAGGACTACCACGAGCCTCCGGGCAGTATTCCCGACGACCTCGACAACCACCAACGGCCTTCGGGCAGTGAGTTTGCCGGGCTCGCTGACCGCCATCAGCCTCCAGGCTATGCCTTTTTCCGACTCAGTCATTAGCTTCCGGGCTATGACTGAGTCAGATCCGAGACTACCAAGGGCCTGTGGGCAATAGTCTCGACAAGTTCAGCAACCACCATCAGCCTTCGAGCAGTGGTTTGCCGACTTCGCCAATCGCCATCAGCCTCCAGGCTATGGCCTCATCGACTTGATCATTAGCCTTTGGGTTACGACTATGTTGACTTGGGACTGCCCCAAGCCTCCGGGCAATAGTCCCCTCGAACTCGACAACCGCCCTCGACCTTCGGGCAGTGGGTTGCCGACTTTTCCATTAGCCTCTGGGCTATGGTCTCATCAACTTAGTCGTTAGCCTCCGGGCTACGACTAAGTCAAACTCGGGACTACCATGAGCCTCCGGGCAGTAGTGCCGTCGAACTCGACAACCACCATTGGACTCCGGGTGACGGCCTGGATTGAGGATGAATGAAAATTAGTCCTTCAGGCTTGCCCCTAGGCTTCAATGTACCATCCGACCCTAGACTTGGGGGCTACACCTAGCAGGTGCACCTAGGCGGTGCACCTACCGAAACCTGTTCAGAATGCCCTGAGAACTCACTGAAGACAACGGCTAAGAAGAAACTTGGACCCTAAGAACGGATGACTCATTCATTCTTAGGCTCGGGGGCTGCTGTGGGGGGTGTTACCTCGGGGGTACCTCATAGAGTGGACTCAAGGATAACTGAAGTCGGACCAAAAGTCCTCGGGACGGGGTCGGAAGCCCCGACCTCCCCCCAAGTCCGACCTTGGTGTCCCTTCTCGATCTCATCTCGTTAGCCCGACCTTAGGTCTCCTCAGGAAGGAAGGCTTGCGTTGCAAAACTCATAGAGGAGGCAAGGAGGGGGCAACCTGGCAGAAGATGACGTCACCCGACAAGGCAGCACAGATAGTACCTGCGGAGGACGGATCCCAAGGCGGGATAAGGAACAAGATGCCCACGGTGCGTAGGACCCGAAGAGATCTCTCTGTACTTTTCAGATGTTGTTTGTACTTACTTTTTAGCCTTTAGTCTTAGTTTTCTTGGCCCTCAAGTCCTTTTGTAACTGCCTCCCTTGAACTATAGAAGGAAGGGCAAGATGGACGGGCTAAGAAGAGAGAGGAATCGATAAAACCCTTAGACCGTTCTTGGCAAGCTTCCTCCAGAGCCCCAAAAACTCACGTCATTGTAATATCAGTTTATACTCCACCCCATCAAAGAACACCACATACTAGACGTAGACATATTATCCTTCGGGAGGGCTAAACCAGTATAAACTTTCTTGTGTTTTGGCTCGTTTGATACTTGAGTCGACCATCATATCCATCGGAGAGATGCTCTGACCATTCTCATTCTCCTTCTTGGGTAGTCCCCTCGGAGGACTGCCGACCATCCTGTCGACAGACTCCAATCCGAAGTATGCCCGGTCAAACCGGTGCCTCTTGTCCGGTCTAACTAGCCACCCAGTGTGACACACTGCACTAACAGAAAATATTATTCATTGTATTTCATAAACACTCACATTTGACAATTGTTTATTACAGAGATTACCATGAATATTTCATTTTTGAATAGTTTCTACCTTTAGAGAAAGCAATAGTCACATGTGGCCAAGATACAAGGCAAAATGTTGTCCAAATATAAGGGTTGGTTTGGTTCGTGGCCTAAATTGGCCTTACCAATATTTGACAATTTCAATATTGTTTAGTGTCTATTTGGTTTGAAGCCAATTTCAGTAGTTAACTTTGGCTATTTTGATTTTAATTCAACCACAATGTTGCCTTGTCAAGATCAGACATGCTAAAACTTGCCAAAATTTAACATTGACAAATATTGGTAAGACCAATTTTGGCCATAAACCAAACCAGCCCTAAATGACATTGTAAACCTCTTTCTTCAAGAGGTAACTGTAACTCATGTACTTTGTTTCTAATTTCCTATCTTAATAAAAGACACGAGTTCTTCAAAAAAACTCTCTAGTTTTGGGATATTAGGCTGCGTCCGTTTCTTCAATTGGTGGGAGCAACTCCCTTGTTTGCGTTTGATATAAAAGCCTTTTAAATAAAAGTTATTTTACAAAATCAAATAAATATATTTTTAAATTTGTAATAATACTTGATTAATTACACTGATAACTCTTTCGTTTTACGTGCCATAGAAAAACATGCTAGTTAATCATTCAAACGCAGCCTTACCCTTGGACATCCAAGTTTGTGGTTATGTGCAAGAGCACCCAAATTTGTTTTTTAAATGTCATCAAACATCACAGAAGAATAATTGAGTTGTCAGCGTAGCCTTCTTTTAGGATTCTGGCGGAGTTATTAAGTTGTAAGTTCACAACAACGGAGATCCTCTGATATAGCTAAAGGGGTGATTGGATAGCTGGAGATCACATCAAATGTATAGATATTATTTTAAAATATTAAATATAAATTATTTATAAAAATTATTTTTAGTCAGTAAATTATTCACGAGATAAATCTAATAAAAATAATTACATCATAATTTAACAATGGGATGCTATCATAAATATTTGCTAATCATAAATTAATTAAACTTAATAGATTCGTCTCACGAATAATCCTTCGATTCCCTCACGAATAATCCTCCGATTCTGTAATTATTTTCTCTAATTACTCTAATTCTGTAATTAGTCTCACGAATAATTCTTCGATTATGTAATTATTTCCTCCGATTTTATAATTATTTTTATGATTAGTTCATATTTAGTCATTTAAATTGATGTACAAACATTCATGTCTCCGATTCTGTAATTATTTTTATGATTAGTTTATATTTAGTCATTCAAATTGAAGTCCAACCATTCATGTCTCCGATTCTGTAATTATTTTTATGATTAGTTCATATTTAGTCTTTCAAATTGAAGTCCAAACATTCGATATGATATTGTCGTATTAGGAGGCTTTTTATGATTAGTCTTTTATGATTAGTCCATATTTAGTCGTTCAAATTGAAGTCTAAACATTCAATTTGATACTGTCGTACTTGGAGGCTTGAAGTCTAAACATTCAATGTGATACTGTTGTACTTGGAGGCTTGATGTGTAATTCTGCTTCGCTTGCTCTATTTTGCGTACTTCGCCAAGCAAGGAGCAACACAAAAGAGCAGCTTCACCCTGCTCGCTGCTATTGTCGTAGCATGTGCTTTGCTGCATCAAATTTTAAGAACTAGTAGTAAACATGAAAACAAAATTAGAACCAAGCTCTGACATGATGCAACTACCATGTTAACGGCAAACATAGCTGATCTTTGATGTGACTTTCAAGCACAAACGCCGGAAAGTTGGACCATGGTGATACCTCCAGTTCTGTACTCTTCCAAGCGCCAAGTGAATGCAAAAAACGATACAGAGTGATTTACTCCATAATCTAAATTTGAATAGTATCATCATCTGCTGAAATGACGTAAAAGAACATGAAGCACATTATTTGGATACAGAAGGGCATGTGGACCTTCATGTAAACTTACTACTGCTAAACGAACAAAATTATTCCCAGAACTTTGTGGGAGAGGAGCGAACATAACATTCCATTTCCCCGGCTCTGCCTACTTTTGCTGATCACCCTTTGCTTCACAACTAGAATAATCCTTCCCCTGCCACAAAAATTATGATGATCTTTAGTGATGAACACACCTTACATCCGTACATTTATACAAATCAATTCATAAATATATTCACTAATCTGATAGTAAAGGTAGCACAGAAAAATAATTCTACAAAATTGAAATGCAGACTTGCGAAAATATAAGAATCAAACTTACTTATCTCATCCAATGATTTGCTAACATCGGTATCACCAGATTGCATCAACTGAATCTTGCCTGCACAGATTAAAAATAACAAACACGAAAGCTTATACACAGATAAAGAAGGAGCAGAACATATATAACATCTATAGAGTGACAATGGCAAGAACTAAAAAATTATATGACCACACTACAAGGTGAGACAAACATGTATACTGAATTTGGGTAGGCCAGTCTTATCTTAAAAATATTTTCCGTTGCTTCAGTCACATCTCGTGGCTTATGAGACAAAACAACTATTGAGTGTTTCTACAGGAAAAGGATATGAATCATTTAAATTTCAGATTAGCATACATACCATCCCGCCGAACACAGATCTCTGGTATATTTTTCTCTTGATCATTAATTCTGTCATTGTAGACTCTGGTCTCAATATCACCCTCAATGTAGACTGCAGAACTGAAACAAGGCACCATGACCATATGCCCTTAGTAACACTAACACTCTGAACTAAAAGTTTAGATCCTATATCATACATGAGAAATTTAAGCCCTACTTGTTGACCAGCTTCTGAACAGCATATGCACCAAGCTGCTCATTGTGAACAGATATTCGATGCCACTGAGCTGGCATTGGCAAGTTTTCAGCACCTACTGTCCTCTGGTCAAACATGCCACCTGTTCCAACAGTAAACACTGTTACTGTATGCCCATTTCTCAGTATTTTCTGCACTGGCAGTTGTCCAACTTTTCCACAAATAATTGCCTACCAAGTATGAGATAAGTCAGCAAGGGTCAAACCTTGTTCTTTCAAAGCAAACAAGGGTCACAATTCATTTCTTAAGAAACAAAGTGCATATTTACATAGAGTGCGCGCATCCAATACCCTGTGCACACCACGGAATACGTGATCTGGCCTGGAATGAGTGAAATCATCTTTGGCGTCACCACCCTTGCCATTCTTCTCATCAACATCAGAAAAAGCTGCGGTCGAGTTCCATGCTTGCGGTTTTCTGTAAAACTCTAAAAGCAACATACACCAAACACTCAGTTATACTTGTACACAAGATGAGCACCTTACACGAACATTAGAAAGGCTAAAGTAAAGTACCCACCAACTGAGTTTCTTTGCTGTCCTAGGAGCCTCCTAACGCTCATGCTCCGGAGCAAATTTGCACTCATCATGGTAACCTATATACACAAAACAGGGCACACAACTGTGAAATCTTATCGAAAACTTTGAACAGAAATGAACGCAGCTGACTTATGTGGAAGTAAAGCAATTTTCTTATAGAAAGTTCAGAAATGTAAATATGAATGATTGGACGAAACAAGGAACTTCTAACTTCAAACTTCTACGCCTCTATGAAAAACAACACCTTTGGTATCTAATCCCTACCAACTCCAGAGATATTAAGAAAATCTAGAAGAAACAGGATGGGTTAATTGGAGTGAAAGAAATTGATCCCCAAGTCCGGACGGATTTCCAATCTAGGGGATGCCGACGCTGCGGAGGACTGGAGAACAAGGGATACGAGAGAAGAAGGGGGTATACCTTCGATTCGAAACGCGATGAGGATGAGGCAGATGGAAGGGGACAGGCCGCGTCGCCGCCGACGGCCGTGCGCGCGAGCAGGAAAGAAAGCACCCGGAGGGGGAGGAGATTGCCGGGCCTTGTCGCCGGCGGCGCGCGCGAGGAGGCACGCCCTACGCGCCTACCCTGACCTCCGGCTCGCTGGAGTCGAGCAGACGCCGCCGGGCGGAAGAGAAGGAGACCGAAGACGGAGAAGGAGGGGAAGAGAGCGGTTAGGAAGCCAAATGGGCTGCCTGTGGGCTGTCAACCACTCTCAAAGCTAGGCCCAACAAAGCAAATGAGGAGCACTACATAAGCAGCAGCAGAGCAGCACTAGAGAAAAGATATTTATCGATCAAATCGGCGAAAGGCAAACAGTGGCGGCGACCTGGTGGCCGGTTGGCACCTTGTCGATCTTCTTCCTTCCTACATTCCTTCTTCCTCTATCTTTTAGAAGATTCTAGTATCTTTCATCACTTGTATTCTCTTAGTTCATCCTCCTTTCGCCTCTATTTATTGGAGTTTGGTTGTTATTGCACTGGATGCTTGCATATTTGAGTGGAATTGAGATTGGAGGTCGGGGTTGCTATTCGATTCCTCGAGTTTTGGCATGACAGTGAGGAGGAACACATGCATCAGTCACCAGGGAGAGATGGAAGAGGAATTGGGCAAGGAAAGTTTTCATGCGGGTAGCACCCTTCAACTATTCGATGGAATGCCATGCCCATTTGAAGTATGTGAGAAAGATGTTATCCTGGTCATGAAAGAGGAGAAGATATCCAGGAATGAAGCAGTAAGGTTGTTACTTGAGGAATAGATGGATGCCAAGCGCAAGACGGTGGAGAAGCTCGATCGGGTCTTGAAGAAGTTAGAAGATATGGAAGTTCACACGAGCAAGGCTTTCGAGGAGACAATTGCTGCAATTAAGACAACCTCCACTGACCTCAAGGCTGCATCTGCACCACTCCAGCCATCTCCTAGTTCAGCGTCCACCAAGTGTTTGACAGTATGCTTTATTTTCAGCGCCCACCCTGTGATTCGAGCTGTGGTCCCACATCAAACTGGCAGCATATAGCCGAAGCCCTCGTAGAAAAACAGCAACATCCCCTAGGCAAATACTTGTTGGGTTACTGCTATCAAATGCTGAACGCAACATCGGCTAAGATTGCAACCAATTCGCTATAGACACCGGTGGCCCATGGTGGTTCCTGCAACTATGGCTAATCATTCGCACTCAAAGGTTGCCGGAAGACCTAAACTAATTGAAGCCGGATTCCCAAGAACACAGCCGATGACGGATGAGGACGACGAAGAAATCACCATGCGCCGATGCATGTCATATGGAGAAGCTGCCACCTCCTACTCTGGATCCAAACTATCGGCTGAACTCCTTAGTGACTGGTTCTGCAACTTGTATGATGGGTTCCTCAAGAACACAAGAATCTGGTTCCCTTATGCTGGCTATGAAGATTTCGAGCTCCCTCATGACTTTAGGTTCAATGAAATCAATTTAAAAAATATGAAAAGTCAAGGGAAGTTTTCTCAGTGGCAATCTCTCCATGCATCCTTCCGGTCGACATACATCAAGGCAGAAATGTCGTAATGTCATATGAATTTTATCATCCCATGGTGCTTGCTAGGCAAATGGGAATGGGTCAGCTGCCGATTGGTCTGTAATTTATTGACAAAATCCAAACCAAGGGTAGCCATCATGTCGAGGCAGAAGAAACACCAGCTCCCATCATCCCTGTAAGTTTTTCTTTCAAACCCAAATCGGCTGATTCAAATCTTTTTAACACCTCAAAAACTCAATTTTTGCTTTGCAGAACCTAGCCGACATGTTTTATTTTAACATAAAAGAATTCATGGATGATGATGAGAAGACCACAAGCAAATCCTTAGCCCCTCTCATTGATGATCTAAAAGCCCAATTATCCGACATAGCTAAATGGCTAGAATGCTCTCTAGACTTCTTAGTCACCCATTGTGGATCAATAAGAGGAAGACTTGAAGAAATTCAAGATCAGATTCTGGACCACTTAGCCGATGTCATCTCTCAAGCCGCTTTCCTTGAACTTCATCGGCATAAATTTGAGAGGGCGCGACAGAGAATGACCGATCGGTGAGAGAGGAAGGCTCTAGAGGCTACCATTGAAGCCAATCGGCGGATGTCACGCCCAGAAATTTAGCCAAATTTCTAGACTATTTTGTGTATTAAATCCCTGTCTAGGAATCTGACAGGGTACACAAAATGACAAATCAATAAATAGATCCAAAGCGTAAATAAAGCGTAAGATACTTACAGAAGAGACACTTAGTCCTCACACCCGAAAGAAAGCAGCAGCAGCGAAAAAAGGCGATCCTAGTGGGGCTTCAGCTCCACTCCACAGGCAAACTCAACTGGGGTCTGAGCCTTGGTCTTCTAACTCCGTCTTCAGCTCAGATGCACTACACTTCTGGGAAAAGGGGGAAAAAGCAAGGCTGAGTACAACCACCGTACTCAGCAAGCCACACGGAGAAATGCAGACGTGCAAGGGGAGATAGGAGTGGCTTGGGCTATTTTGCGTAAATGCGGTTGTAAAACCTTTCTAGTTTAAAACTAAAACAGTTGATTATTTAATCAAGATTCATTCTTTCACTGAACAACGTTATCTCCACGTTGAACAAGCCCAACCAAACCACCTGAACTAGTCCAGTTCCATTAAATTAATTTATTAAGATGGGACTAATCATGGTGAATCTGGTTGATCGCCCATAACCGCGGGCATGGCTATTCGAATAGTTTTACTCTGGCTAGAGGTGTACAACTGTACCCACAAGACACGATTCCACACATGTTCCTATGCCCCGAAGTATCGCCACGATACTGCAAGGGGGAAATCGTGACAAGACCCTTCGCATAACTCCCCCTGACCAAGCGACACCACACCTCAGGTTTCGCCCCTACCTTTATATCCAAGGTAGGCAGCCCCCTCTCGTGCCTAGGTGAATCCGACAGCCGCATAGACCTTTCTCGGTCCATCCAAACTCCATCACACCCACCCTTACCTGGATGCGTCGGCCAGGGAAAAGCTATACTACAAGTCCAGCCGTTGCCCACTCTGGCTTGTGGTAAGTACTGTAAGTCTTCCAGGGTTTCCCATGAACCGGTCCTTAATTGCCATGGGTGCGACAAGCAAAACCATGCACCCACAGCCCACCATTTAGTCATATTTTAATTAATCAAGAACCTTTGCCAAGGTACCTTCGGTCTGAGACCGTCATTTCATGTGACTATCAGCTAGTAGTATAGTTTCTTCCATTAGGTGAGCTAGTGCAATTAAACATGACTAAGCGTAAACAGTTATAGGAAGGTCACATAAGTGACACAAACTAGTCAATTTAATCACCCAGGTTGACAATGAATGGATAACAATTAAACATGCACAAGCGATGAGATAGGTTGACCCGATTCCCGTGTAATTAGCAAAACATGCAATTTTATTTGCAAACAATAAATATTTATAAATTGGGATCACATGCTTCAAGGAGGAATGTGGCTTGCCTTGCTTCTTCAGCTAATCTTCTCTTCTTCGCGAGCGCGAACACCCGAAACGGCGAAGTCTACACGCTGGCACACAAAACGAGTAAAAACCTAATAAAAATCAAATAAATAATACATGAAAAGTAAACAAACATGTAGAGCTCAATTTTAGATGAATTTTATAATTTGAATGGCCCAATTTGGAGTTCGTATGGATTAGATATGAATTTTAGAAGTTTTAGGCCATTTAATTGAATTCTAGAAATTAATTCGATTTATTGCGCAATTACTAATTAATTTCTCAAAGGAAAAGGTATCCGCTGACATCAGCAAAAGGGCCGGTGCCGACACGCGGGCCCCACGAGTCTGCGACACAGAGGGACGACCCACCGTGGACCAAGTCCATGGAGGCAAGGACGCGGATGAGAAGGGGGAGGTGAACTGGACTTCTCGGGGTTAGGCCAAGGAGGGAAATTGGACTATGGTGATGGAGAAAACCTATGGGCCTGCGGCCTGTCACACCCAGAAATTCACATCAGAATTTCCGTAGCTAATTTGTGCATTACATCCTCGTCTGGGCATCAGCCGAGGTACACAAATCGACATTATTGATAATACAGAAACCTCGTCTTAGAAACAATATAAAAGAGTTACACAAATGCAACGGAAAGAAAAAAACTGACTTAAGCTAAACAGGACTCGAGCGAAGCGAAACACCAACACCACAGCTAACCCTTGACGGCGAACAAGCCTACACCTCTTCGGAGACCTCGACCTCAACATCTGGCACTGAAGGGGGAGAAAGAAGCAAGACTGAGTACAACCACCATACTCAACAAGTCATACCAGAAGAGAAGGTATGATGCAGGATAAGGAAAGGGATAATAGTCTCAATTAGCATAAACAGCACTGCAGAAATAATTATAATAGTTGAAAGCAGTAAAACAGTAGTAGTAATTAAGCAATATTAAATAAACACTGTCCAACGTTAAAACCACGTTGCAACAGGCCCATACAGCCATCTGTACTAATCAAGTTCCAACAATTCATTTATATGAATAAGTGAGATTAATCAAGGTGAATCTGGTCGATCGTCCATAACCATGGGCACGATTATTCGAATAGTTTTACTCTGATCAGAGGTTTACAACTGTACCCACAAGACACAATCCCACGACACGTTACCGTGCGCCGGAGTACCACCACGATACCTCGGAAAGAAACTGTGATAGGACCCTTCACATAACCCCCTCTAACCAATCATACCACACCAAGGTTTCGCCCTCAATCCCATCGGGGTAATGGGCAGCCCCCTCTCGTGCCGCGATGAATCCGGAAGCCGATCAACCCTTAAAACCGGGGCCGACCCAACTCCATCACGCCCACCCTCACTAGGGTACGTTGGCTAGAGACAGCTACGCTACAGACCCAGCCATTACCTATGTTGGCTTGTGGTATGCACGGTAATTCTTCTAGGGTTTCCCGAGAATCGGTCCTTAATTGTCATGAGCACGCTAACCAAAAACCAACCATGTGCTCACAACCCACCATTGTCATAATTCAATATTATTAGAGTAGAGTCACAAACTTGACCTCATCTGAGAATTAGTCTCCAGTATAATAATTGGTTAATGTGATCCCCTTAAGTGAGCTAGTTGAGCTAAGCATGGCTAAGCAAGCCCTAAACTACATTTAGTCATATTGAACCCAGGTTATCAATGATATAAGGTAAACAATCCTATGCTTGAGTACAGTAGGCATAATCCCATGAAATAACATTCTAAAACATATACAATATTTGAGAGAAATGAGATATTTAAACAAAATAGGTACAATATGATCAATGTAAAGTATGACTTGCCTTGTTCTGGAGACTGAGGAACCTCGGCGACAACTTCGAGGAAAACGGGGTCGCCGGAAAGCTCGGAATCTACACGACAAACAAAGCACTCAACAAAACACCCTAAAAAGTCTACTGAAACAGCCCTAAAAAATATTTTTAATTGATTCTTGACATTTTTTCTGGATTTAATGAAATTTGAATGGACTAAAAGGGAGCTCGGATTAAAAAGATATAAATTTTAGAAGTTTAATTGCGATTTTTAAACTAAACAGAAAAGACTAAATTAATTATTACGCAATTAAGTCCCGGGATGACGCAAGCATTGCGCGGGTGGCAAGCATTGCACGCATCCTTGATAAAACCAAATCCTCCGATTCATCTACCATTAAGTTATGATAATCATCGGTTATCAACTCATCTTGCAATTGAATCCTCCGTGAGCTGATGATGCTTTCCCTAGCAGAACAACTTCATGTCCATATACTAATTTATAAGGAGGTACTTGGATTGATCCATGACAGACCATCCGATAGGACCACAATGATTCGACCAATCGGCTGTGCCATTACTTTGGATATTCAAAAATCTTCCTCTTTATCAATTTAATTAAACTTTCATTGGATGCTTCTGCCTGTCAATTAGCCTACGCATAATACGGTGAAGAATTTAAAAGCTTGATTCCCATGCCTTTTGCAAACTGGACAAACTCATCTGAGACAAAGATAGATCCCTGATTAGTTGTGATGGTTTGAGGGACGCCAAATCTATAAATGATGTGTTCTTTGACAAACTCGATTGCATCCTCAGAATCAACTTTCTTCAAAGTAATTGCTTCCACCCACTTTATAAAATAATCGGTTGCCACCAATATGAATTTATGTCCTTTACTTAAGGGTGGATTGATCTGGCCGATCATGTCAATTTCCCATCCTCTGAACGGCCAAGGCTTGATAATTGGGTTCATAGCCGATGCTGGTGCTCTTTGGATGGCTTCGATTTTTTTACAGTCTTGACAACCCTTATAATACTTGAAGCAATCCTCCAACATTGTCGGCCAAAAATATCCAACTCTCCGAATTAACCATTTCATTTTATGAGCCGATTGATGAGTGCCACAGATACCCTCATGTACTTCACCCTTGACAACTTTGGCTTGATCATCACTCAAACATTTGAGCAGCACACCATCAATCTTCTGATAGTATAGATCATTGTCGAGCAATTTCCTTGAAGCCGACTGGGAAGGATTTTGCAAATAGTTATGAACATTATACCTTCAATCGTCAGCCGTGATTGTTGCAATTTCCACCTCAATATCCCTTGTCATCGGCTTCTAGCCTGACACGCCTTGAGTCAAATCATTTGCTTCTGCATTCTGCTATCTAGGGATATGTTTTAAAGTAACTAGCCAAAAATTATCCATCAATTCTCGGCATTTTTGATAATAGATCATCAACACATCATTTTTGCATTAATATTCTCCTGATAATTGGCTGATGACCAACAGTGAATCACCCATAATTTCCACAGCATCGGCTTCAACTTCTTTTAAAAGCTGCAAGCCTTTGAGGACCGCCTCATACTCAGCTTGATTATTTGTAGCATAAGGCGTAATTGAAAAGGCAAATTCAAAATTTTCCCTTGGGTGATATGATCACTAAGACGATGCCACATCCATTTGTGCAAACTGATCCATCGAAAGTCAATGTCCAGGACATAATGTCGACTGAGCCGATTGGGTCATCTCTATGCCTTAATAATGAAATCGGCTATAGCCTGCCCTTTAACTGCTTTAGGTGCTTGATATCTCAAGTCAAACTCCGTTAAGGCAAAAATCCACTTCCCAACTCTTCTTTTTAAGACTGGAGCCGATAGCATATATTTGACTACGTCGGCATTGCAAACTATTGTGCATTCGTTGGATAATAAATAATGCCTCAACTTCGTACAAGAAAAATATAGGCACAAGCACAACTTTTCCACTGGGGAGTACCTCGTTTCTGCATCCAAAAGCCTTCTGCTGAGGTAAAATATCGCTTTCTCCTTGCCCTCCAACTCCTAGGTCAAAACTGAGCCGATAGACTTCTCGTCGGCTGATAAATATAACTTGAAAGGTACTCCCTTTTGTGGAGGGATCGAAATTAGAGGGGAGCTTAAATAATCCTTGATGTTATCCAAAGCTTTCTGCTGCTCTGCCCCCCAAGTAAATTCTTGATCGGCTTTCAACCTTAATAAAGGTGTAAAGGGCTCTAACTTCTCGGATAAATTGGCAATAAAACGCCTAATGAAATTCACCTTGCCGATCAAAGATTGCAACTGCTTCTTGTCCTGTGGAGGTTGAATACTCCTGATTGCATTGATACTTTTTTGTGTCACCTCAATCCCCCTTTCATGAACAAAAAAACCTAGGAATTGCCCAGCCAATACTCCAAAGGCACACTTAGTGGGATTCATCTTCAGACCGTATTTTCTAATTCTCTCCAAACTTTCCTTAAATCGGCTATATGGTCTTCAACTTCATTGGATTTAACTACCACATCATCAATATAAATTTCGACCAAGAAGTCGATTGAGTCATGAAAAATATAGTTCATGGCCCTCTGATAAGTAGCTCCAATATTCTTCTGTCCAAAAGTCATGACAACCCATTCATATAAGCCGATTGCACCTGGGCACCTGAGCAGTCTGGACGTCTTCCTTAGCCATGAAAATCTGGTTGTATCCAGCATTGTCATCCATAAAACTTATGATTTTGTGCCCTGAGGCCGCATCAACAAGCAAATCGGCTATTAGCATAGGGTACTCATCCTTAGGAGTAGCCTTAATTTAAGTCTCGAAAGTCGATGCACACTCTAAGCTTGCCATTTTTCTTGATCACTAAAACTATGTTAGAAACCACTCAGCGTATCGGCATGGCCGAATAAAACCAGCATCATATAGCCGAGTAATTTTGTCCTTAATTGCGTAATACATATCGGCTTTGAATCTCCTTGGGGGCTACTTGTATTGCGGATATCCTGGTTTAATAGGGAGCCGATGTTTAACAATCGATCGGCTAAGACCTGGCATCTCAAAATACTCCCAAGCAAAGCAATCTTTATATTCCTTCAACAAATCAATAAGCTTGGTTCTAAAATGAGAAGATAAATTTTTACTAATATATGTCGGCCTAGGTCTATCTCCTGGACCTATAACAACCTCTTCATGCTCATCGACCGACATAAAACCTTGCCCAAGTTTGCCATCCAGATCGTCCACGGTGTCCTTGGTGTAGACGCTCGAGCCCTCCACTAGGCCTTCAAGTAATAATTGAGTCTTCTCGTCTCCAATTAGCTGTATAGTAGAATCGGACACCTTTAGAAAATTGGCCTCCCAAACTTTGCCGGATAAGCATTCGATGTCGTCGATTTTCAAAGTGCTAAATCGGCATCGGCTATGTTTACTGACCTATCGGCTGGCACGAGTTCAATCTTTTTGCCTTGCCCTTGGATCAAGATCTGGTGCATGGTGAAAGGGATGCAGCAATTGGCGTGGATCCAGTCCCTCCCCAGCAGCAGGCTATATGACCCCTTCCCGTCGATGACAAAAAAGGTGGTAGGCATTGTCTTATTGCCAACGGTCAGCTCAACGTTAAGAACCCCATTGGTTTCTGATCGGTTCCCACCAAAATCCTTGAGCACCATGTTTGTCTTTAAGAGATCGTCGGCTCCCTTGCCCAGCTTTCTAAAAGTAGCATAGGGCATCAGATTGACGACAGCTCCCCCGTCAACCAACATTTTTGACATCGGCCTCCCATTGACAAATCCTTTGACATAAAGAGACTTGAAATGCCGATGTCCCGTCCCTTCTGGCTTTTCAAAGATTGCCTTCTCCAGGGACAACACAAGGTTAGCCGATGACTCCTCTACGACGTCTGCGTCGGCTTGGGCCGCTTCAAATTTGGCTGGTAACACAAAAACCATATTAACCGACGCAGCGGCCACGACCTTTCCCTTGGTTTTTCTTTTTGCTTGGTCGGCTAGGTCTTCATTAGCTGCAACGGCCTTGTTCTTTATGCGCCATTGCTTCCTTGGGCGCTCTTGTTGCTTCTTCTTTATAAGCTGATAGTCGATTTTGGCCTAGACCTCTTTCAGCCGACCCTCGCTCTTCAGTCGCTGCACCTTTCGCTTTTGAGTTTTCGTGAAAGTATCGGAGGGACACCATTGCGGGTTCGCAGCCTTCTCCTCATCATCCTCAAAGTCCTCCTGAAAGGAATCTTCATGGATTGGGCCCAGCCTTTGATGTACAGGACGTTTCTTTTGATTCGGCCGATCCTTTCTGGGTGGCAATTGGCTGGAGCTCTCAGCATGCTAGTCTCCGTAACCACCGCAGGCTGGACAGTCTTGAAGTGATAGCAGTCTCATCTCCTAATTCCAGTAAAACCTAAAGAATTCATAGCTCTAATGGGGATCGAAGCCATCATGTTACCGATGGTAAGCCTCTTCCTGCCGATCATGTTTTCTTGGGTGCACTTTGTATACTCTGCCCGTCTCCCTCCCTTCATGTTTCTTCATGAATTTTACTAGGCTATCCATTCTTCAGGGATGGTGATCGGTTGATCGGCGGCTAGTATAAACCATGTTAATGGGAAAATGATTCCCATCGACCTTCATCAGCTTTTTGGGTCTTCAAATTTAATCTTCCCAACTTCTATAGCCGATTGAATTTGCTGGCGAAACACCTTGCAGTCGTTTGTACTGTGGGAACCAGTGTTATGTCATTTGCAATATTTTTTCTTCTTCAACTCCTCGGCCGATGGAATGACATGATTAACCGAAAGTTGGATTTGCTTCTCCCGAAGCAGCAGGTCAAAGATCTTGTCGGCTTTGGTGATGTCAAAGTTGTATTTTTCTTTCATAGCCGAATTTTTCACCCATTGGCAAGTTATGGCCTTTCTCTTCCTTGCTCATTCGGCTGCTGCTACTTTGGATTCGCTGTCGCTGGAGTCGGACTTTGAGGCATAGGCACCGTGGCTTACTTTTTTGAAAGCCTTCTTGGCCTCCTGGAAGCGCTGCTCATGGGCTGTGATTTTTTGGGCCAAGTGCGCCAAGCTCTCGAAGTCTTGAGCCGAAAACCTTTCCCTGATGAGGGTTGATAAACCTTAAAAGGCTAAATCAGCTAACTGGGAATCAGACAACACCAGGCTGTAGCATCGGTTCCTCATATCTTTAAATCTTTGTATGTAGTCCTGGACCGATTCATCATGCTTCTGCCTGATGGCTGTCAAATCAAACAGTTTCATCTCATGGATGCCAGTGTAGAAACACCGATGAAACTGCTTCTCTAAATCGGCCCAACTCTGTACAGAATTGTATGGGAGCGAACAAAACCAGGTAAAAGCCAATCCAGAAAGTGAGAGGGGAAAAAGTCTAACCCTCAGGGCGTCTGTAACCGATGTCTCTCCGCACTGGGCTAAAAATCGGCTAACATGCTCACAGGTAGAAACGTTGTCCTGCCTTGAGAACTTGGAAAAATCTGGCACCTTGTATCGGTTAGGCAATGGAGGCAATGGAACTCTTTCAAAGTACTCAGGGTAAGGATACCGATACATATTGCCCATGTCCTTGGGTTTGAGGCCGAATTGCTCTCTCATTACATCGGCTATCAAGTCCACCCAAGGTTTGTTCTACTGAGGCACCTCATGTGCTTGTTGCTGCACCGGCTCATGCTGATCAAACTGGAGTGGTCCTTGCCGATACTGCATCCGAGGTGAATGAGGTTGATAATGCTGATTAAAGTTGCCTCCTGGATAATGCTGGGGAGATTGGTGCACCATGAGAGGCTGATGATCCTGGAGAGGCTGTGAGCCGATAGGATGTTGTGGGAAGTTTGATGGATAGGATCCTATCGATACCTTGGGCAGAACAGGTGGCCGATCTGCACTGAACATGGCCACAATCTGTTCTGAGGACATCTGAGGGATCTCATGGCCTGCATGGTGAGCTTGTGGCCTTACCAGGACCCTGTGTTGAAAATCTGTCAGCTTTGATGCTGATGGTGGCACGAACGGCTTGAGGGAAACCGATCCTGGCGTGATCGGCTGTTCTAAAGGAACTCCTAAAGTAGTCGGTAACCCATCCGTTGCCAAGGCCCTGTACTGAGGAAATTTACCCTCGGGGAGGAATACTGGTCCCCTGGCTTGATGTTCGGCTATCCTGAAGTTGACCACCGTACTGATCATGTTGTTAAGGGTGTTAAACAGTATCCCAGATTGGTTGATCAAGGCATGATGAACCGCATAATCAATCCTATCTTGGAGGTTGTTCTGCTCTAGCCCATCTTCCTGCTTGATCTCTTGAGGTTTTTTGCCCTTGCCAGAGCTTGGTTCAGGCTCGTCATCGGCTGGCAGTTTCACCTTGTACCTCTTGACGACCATGTCGGACCGAGTTTGTGTTAAAGAGTGCAGATACTGACTCTGCAGCTTGTTCTGGTGTTAACTTATCCACGGTGATCGAAATGATGTTCCCCGGATCAACATCGGAGGTTTGATGTCCATCATGGCGTCTGTCTTGTGATTTGGGTCCCACTAGGCGTGCCAAAAGCGTGTTGATGAGAAAATTTGTCACGTACTGGCCTGAGAGATCTGCTTAACTCTAGTGCAGGTCCAAATTATTGCTTCAAGGTTCATAGGCGTGCGAGTTGATTTGATCCTACAATCAACAAGAAATAATAGAAAGAATTAGCTTGCAAACTATAGCCGATCGGCTGGAGGCCGATGATGTATCGTCTAGGATTAAGTCGATGCAATGAATATTGAATCGACAACCATTAGACCTATCCGATCGGCTGTAGATGTTAACATAATACAATTCAAGTCTTAGAGCATATTTAAACCAAGTGACTGGGATAGATCGGTAGTATTCCAAGACAGTATAAGTCACTTAGATCTAAAAATACTATAAAATAAGGATTATACTTGTTCACAGCATAGCCGAAGAGATTAATCTAACATGTATCGGCTAGTACCCCGATACTGCTTTATACTAAGATATCGTTATTAACCAAATATATTAAACAAGGACCGATCATATGCTAAGATAACTTAACAAATCGATTACAAGCTCAATATATTTGATTATAAAGAGATCTTAATATAAAGGGCAACTTTAATATATCAAGTAAATATAAAACATACAAAACAGTTAAAACAGATAAGATCAGCTAAAACTCCGATACTATCTCTAATAATATTCATAAAACAAGATAGATATGTTATGATTCTAAAAGCGACTTAATAGATCAAACCTAACTGATGCAACATTAAGTACCAAAAGAAGCATAGGATCTATACAAGCCTATGAACATCTTTCTCAAAATGGTAGATATACTATATAATCTAGATTAACATTTAAATCTAAACCTATCGGCTATCATCTAGCGACTAAGGCTAGCCGATTAGGGTTTAGATCACGATATCAATCTATATTATATAGCATATATGATAACTATGCAGATTATGAAGATAAGATTAGAGTATCATGACGATGGAAGCACTAACCCCGACAACGCAAACCGCTTTGATAAGAATTACCTTTTCGTTGGAGATCAAACGATGCAGCCCAATTAGAAGCAAGAACTCGTCGAAAATATTAAAGAAAAAGGTGGCGATGCGCCGAGATTGTATTGATTGTGTCTTGATTCATATATTTATAGGGTCTTGGGTCATATTTATACCCAGATACACAATAAGTCCATAACGGATACGATTCCTATCTTTATTACAGATTAAATTACAAATATGCCTAAAACAAACCGCCATTATCTATAAGGAAACTATACAAAATATTATAATCTAAAGATACAATTATCTTTTCAGGACTTTATCCATAGATGGCAATATCTCTGAAGCACTTAGAAACCGAATCTGATGATGATCTTCATATCTTCCTTCCAAGATCGGTCATATCTGTTATCCCAATCCGAATCGGCTATGTCAGATGTCCTTATCCGATTCGGCCTCAGTCGATTAACTCCTTAGCCGATTCATACTCAGGCGATGCACACCCTGTTTCCAAGAATCACACACTTCAATTCCGCTTCAATTATAGCTTCAAACCCGGGGATTTGGCTTACCAAATTTGGTCGTTAACACATGCCCTCAATTCCGCGATATTGATAATGTCGCCTGTCCACCGCCAGACCAGACGGTCCTGGACACCCGGAGAGAGAGGGAAATGAGCAACCGCATCGCACACCAGAAAGAACTAGGAGATGACTGGAACAGTAAGTGCGCCACGGATATCCGAAACCCAGGAGTGGTTAATCAACCCAGAGGCTACCATGCGCGAGTTCCGGAGGCGCAGCGGCACAGCGAAAAGGATATCCGGCGCTAAAGAGACGATGAAGCGGCCATCAATCCACTGGTCGGACCAGAACAACACGGACTCCCCATCCCTGGACACGAAGAAGGAGGCTGCGAAGAACAAGTCAGAGACCGCTCACTCCTTCCGGGCTGGCAGGTCATCACCACTCACCCAGTGTCTAGTTAAAGCAATTTTTCGGCAAATGGATACTTATATGAACTTGAAATGCAATGAGTACAGAACAGCATCCCGATCATATTTAGCCTCTCCCGTTGTTAGCAAGAACTTCTTACCTATGAATAAGACAAAACTCAGAAGTGACCTTGGACAACTTTATAACCGAAGTAGCACGTGGTTGAAGATGGCAAATACAACTACTACGGGGTGCAATTTAAGACGGAAATATATAACCAACCAATATCAGCTTTATACAATCTAATGTAGTATCATATTGTTCATATGAAATAGAATAGGCAGATGTACCTTCCTAAGCGAAACCAAATCATGAAAAAAAGATATCCATCATGGATAGGAAAGAAAAATTTTCATCACTTTTTCCTAAGTTATATATATATATATATCAGGAAAAAATGATGAAATTATTTCATTGACTAGGAACACAAATACTCATTCAATCGTCGTCTAAATAATTTTCAATTACTGGAGGCTATCAATGGCATTGAACCACCATCTGATCCAACATATTATAATAAATATTATAGAATTAAGCAATTAACCGAAACTACCACTCACTACGGAAAAGCCCATGTTTGGCGAGTGTAAAATTGTTTGCCGAGAGCTTTATATCGGACACTTGGTGAACAATCTATTTGCCAAGCGGGCTCTCGGCAAAAAAAACACTCGGCAAACAGTAGACTTTGCCGAGTGTAATCTCTCGACGAACAAAAACACTCGGCAAAAAAACAATTTTGCCGAGTGCCAATAAGGGACACTCGGCAAAACAGTAACCGCCATCAATGAACAACCATTTGTCAACATCTTTGCCGAGTGCTAAGGTTAGACACTCGGCACAATGCCTTCTTTGCCGATTGCCAGGGCTAGGCGCTTGGCAAAATACCTTCTTTGCCGAGTGTCTTGCCCTCGCACTCGGCAAACATGTGAAAATTTTTCCTCACCTATCCTCCAAACTTTCTCTATTATGTAAATAGAACATATAATTCCTAATTATTAAAGTTGGTAATTTTTCGATTGGTTTTGCTATATTTCTTTGATTTATTGTATTTTCGTGAATTTTTTGGCATGTCTTAAATTAGAACTGCAAGTGGTAAAAAAATAAAAAAATTAGTGCAAATATTATATTCATGTTATTTAGACCCTTTTGAGTCATTATATGGTAAATGAACAAAAATTTCAAAATTTTTCTTCATGCAAAATGGTTAGGAACGTGTTGACCGAATGATTTCAAAATTGTAAAAATAGCAAACGAAGTCGAGAAAATCGTAAAATTTGTTAGGATGTCATGATATCATACGTAGAGGCTGGGGTAAAAAATTGAGAAGGTTTCGAATATTTTATCAGGTACGACGCTCATAAAACCGAAGATTCTCCGAAGACGATTATAAGTGTTGAGAATGATTGGTTAGATTTAGAGAGAAAGTGACGGCCGAATTATCGTTTCATTTCAAATCTTTTTTCCTAGGCAATAAATATCATATATTGGTTTATGCAAAATTTTGGTAAATTTTTGAATTCATTTGATAATTTTTAAATTATTAGAAGCATAAAAACTAAAGTTTTTTTGCCGAGTGTAGCTCTCGGCAAAGTATCACACACGGCAAAAATTGTACAAACCCCTAGTGCGCAAAACTATGCCGAGTGCCTAGAGCATGGCACTCGGGAAAATAAGTCTTTGTCGAGTGCCACGATCGGCTCTCGGCAAGGCGGGTTTTGCCGAGTGCCCGGATCGGGGCACTCGGCAAGCTGCCCCACACGGCAAATTTTTTAATATGCCCGCCTCCTACCCGTGCCACGCTCGGTTTCGGACTTAGAAAAAATTTGAGACTTCGCGCCGCCGCCTCCCGCGCCCATGCCGCGGCGCACGCTGCCGCCGCTCGCCCGGCGTCGGCTGCCCGCCGCCCCGCCGCCCCGCCGCCGCCGGCCGCCCCGCCGACCGCGCCCGCCGGCCGACGCCCTCCCCGTGCCAGTTGCCTTCCACTGTCGGCGGCGGTCTCCTCCTCCGGCCGACGCCCTCCCGCCGACGAACTCCCCGCCGACGCCCCCACCTCCCCACCCGGCCGACACCGCCCTGCTCCCCGCCGACGCCCATCTTCCCCATGACGGCCGATGGCCCACCGGCCGACACCGCCCCGCTCCTCCGGCCGACGCCTCCCACCCCTCCGCATTTTTTCGGTAAGCACGTTTTTAGTTATTGCAACATTTCTTTGTTATTGTAACATTTAGTTCAAACAAAATTAGATTTGTTATTATATAAACATTTAGTTCAAAGTATGACAATATTTAGGTTATTATTGACACATCAAAATAATATCATGTATTTAGGTGTTTATTAAAACGAGTGATATTTAGGTATTTATTAGAAACAAATCTACGGTAAAAACAATGCTATTTATTAGATACATATCTATACTCCTTTGATTTGAGTATAAAATATATGCTATATGCACGTATATATTTTTGAAGTTTATTGTATGCACATATGTTCGAAGCCTTTTTTTGAGATGATGAATGTAGTCGCATAGAGCAGCCATGTCGTCGCTTGTGTGCCGGCCATCGAGCCGTGCTTCCTTATTTTGTAGGTGTTGCTGTCTTTACCGTCGTTTGTCTATGTATAACGTAACCTTAGGCGTCTCCCATTCGAAAGAGATACGGATGAAAATATGTGTCTTCTTGCATATCTTTAACCGTATCTTTTTCGAATTGTCCACGTTTTTTGGACAGCCCGAGGATGTGTAGATGAGTTTAGTTTCCATGGTCTAGTATTCAGTCCGACTCGGAATTTCGGTAGTATCTCCCGTTGTTCTCCGGATACACAATCTCTGTCGGGACGTGTATTTGGAGAACGCGAGGAGGTGCTTCAAATTCGTCTCGAGTGGAGTACTAGAGCATGGGAAGTAAACTCATCTACACATCCTCGAGTGGGATTAGAACCTATCTTTACCTATTAGACATTAGAGGCACTCGGTAGATGGAAATAATATTTATATGATTGTTCGATATGATAAAGGATGGATGACCGTGAGTGGATGTATACGGGCCGCTCAAGTCACGGTTCGTTGACCGATGAATGGATCGAGAAGACCGATGCTTTCTTGAAACTTGCATTTGCCAAGGTTAAAGGAGCGCGTACCACATGGTGTCCCTGTAGCAAATGTTGTAACATGAAGCGACAAACAAAAGAGATCATGGGCAAACACCTTTGCAAGAATGGTTTTACAGCTGATTATACCTGGTGGACGTTCCATGGTGAAGCCTACCGTGGGAGAGACGAGGTCATCCGACAACGCGTCGAGGAGTTTGATTCTGATGCCGGGGTAGGAGACATGTTAAATGACTATGAAGAAGCACACTTCGATGAAGGATGTAGGGAGGAGGAGCCGGAGCCTACCGCAAAGGTGTATTACGACATGTTGTCTGCGGCACAGCAACCCCTTCATGGGCATACAAAGGTTTCTCAACTGGATGCCATTGCACGGCTAATAGCCATAAAGTCCTAGTTTAGCTGGAGTAGAGAGGCCTTTGATGTTATGTTGACAGTTGTTGGAAGCCTGCTTCCGAATGGTCACCTTCGCCAAAGAGCATGTATGAGGCACAAAAACTCCTTTGTGCACTTAAGATGCCATATGAGCGATACATGCTTGTATCGAGATGTATCCTATTTAGGAAAGAGCATGCAGAAGCAAAATACTGTGCAAAGTGTGGATCCTCTGGGTTCGTAGAGGTAGACTCTGGTGATGGGCATAAGAGGCAGCTCGCTATCCCATGAAGATCTTACGGTACCTTCCGTTCATACCGAGGATCCAACGGCTTTACATGACCGAGGAATCCGCGAAACAGATGACATGGCACAAGCTCGGACGTCGATACAATCCTGAGAAGCTTGTACATCCATCCGATGGTGAAGCTTGAAGAAGGTTTGATGTGATTCATTCTGGGAAAGCTCTAGAGGCTCGTAATGTACGGGTTGCGTTGGCAACGGATGAGTTCAACCCTTATGGAATGGCGGCTGCCCCATACACATGTTGGCCCATGTTCGTTATTCCCCTCAATCTCCCCCCCTGTCACGCCCAGAATTTCACACCAGAATTTCTGCAGCTAATTTGTGCATTACATCCTCGTCCAGGAATCAGCCGAGGTACACAAATCGACGTTATTGATAATACAGAATCCTCGTCTTAGAAACAATATAAAAGAGTTACACAAATGCAGCGGAAAGGAAAATAAAACTGACTTAAGCTAAACTTGACACGAGCGAGCGGAACACCAACTCCACGGCTAAACCTTGACGAGAACAAGCCTACACCTCCTCGGAGACCTCGATCTCAACCTCTGGCACTGAAGGGGGAAAAAGAAGCAAGACTGAGTACAACCACCGTACTCAACAAGTCACACCGGAAAAGGGGACGTGATGCAAGATAAATAACAAGGAAAGGTCAAGGGCTCAATTTGCATAAACGGCGTTTGTATATAATAATAATATTTGAAGACAGTAAAACAGTAGTAATATTTAAGCAATATTAAATAAACGCTATCCAACGCTCAAACCACGTTGCAACAGGCCCATCCATCCACCTGCACTAGTCATACTTCAACATTTCATTCGAATAAAATAAATGAGACTAATCAAGGTGAATCTGGTCGATCGCCCGTAACCGTGGGCATGGCTATTCGAATAGTTTTTACTCTGATCAGAGGTGTACAACTGTACCCACAAGACACAATCCCATAACACGTTACCGTGCGCCGGTGCACCACCACGGTGCCCCGGAAAGGAACCGTGACAGGACCCTTCACATAACCCCCTCTAGCCAATCGTACCACACCAAGGTTTCACCCCCATTCCCATCGGGCAATGGGCAGCCCCCTCTAGTGCCGCGGTGAATTCGGAAGCTGATCAACCCTTAAAACCGGGGCCGACCCAACTCCATCACGCCCACCCTCTCTGGGATACGTCGACTAGAGACAGCTACGCTACAGACCCATACATTACCCATGCTGGCTTGTGGTATGCACGACATTTCTTCCAGGGTTTCCCGAGAACCGGTCCTTAATCGTCATGAGCACGCTAACCAAAGTCCAACCATGTGCTCACGACCCACCTTTCTTATAATTCAATATTATTAAAAACAAGGTCACATCTTAATATCACCGGGAGGTCAACTTTAGTAATGAACTTGATTAGTGTGATTCCCTTAAGTGAGCTAGTTGCGCTAAGCATGACTAAGCAACCTTAAACTATCATCTAGTCACATTGGACCCCAAGTTATCAATGGTGTAAGGTAAACAATCCTATGGTTGAGTACAATAGGCATGAACATCCCATGAAATGACATTCTAAAACATATGCAGTATTTGAACGAAAGGAGGTATTTACATAAAATAGGTACAATATGGTCAATGTAAGGTATGACTTGCCTTGTTCGGAGACGAGGAACCTCGGCGACTACCTCGAAAAGAACGGGCTCGCCGGAAAACTCGGGATCTACACGACAAACAAAACACTCAACAAACACCCTAAAAAGTCTACTGAAACAGCACTGAAAAGTATTTTTAATGGATTCTTGACATTTTTCTGGATTTAATGAAATTTGAATGGACTAAAACGGAGCTCGGATTCAAAAGATATGAATTTTAGAAGTTTAATTGCGATTTTTAAACTAAACGAAAAGATTAAATTATTTATTGCGCAATTAAGTCCCCGATGACGTCATCCACGCGTGCCTCGGGGCTGACGTCAGCATGACGTCAGCGGTGGCGTCGGCCCTAGGGCGCGTCGCCACGCCTGCGCACGCGGAGCCGGATTGCTGCCACGTGGCGCGATCCGGGCGGCCGGATCGGCGGCGATCGGACGGTGCAGATCCGTCGCGATCGGACGGTGCGGATCCGTCCGATCCGAAAGATCGGACGGCACAGAGGGAGCGGCGCTAGGGTTAGGGTTAGGGTTTCACGGGTGGCGGCGGCGGTGGCGGACGGTGGCGGCGGACCGGCGGCGGCGGCGGGGCGGCGGCGGCGAGCCGGCGCGCGCGGCGGCGGCGCGGCGCGCGAGCGGCGCGGCACGCGCGGAAGGAAAAGGAAACGAAAGAAAACAAAGGAAACCGGGAACGGCGGCGAGCTCACCGACGGTGAAACGACGGAGAAGGCGGCGATCGGGGCTAGAGCAGACGGCCAACAAAGGGGAAACGCGGCGGAGCTCGAGGGGTTTTAAAGGGGAGAGAAGAGATCGAATCGGGCACGGATACGGCGGGGATAAGGTCACCGGCGTTTCCGGACTCGGAGAGGAGAGAAAAATCGGCGGCCGTTTCGGGCGGCGGCGGCCGTTCGGCGTGCGGGAAAGCGGGCACGGGTGCGACGGCGCGGGCGGAGCCGGCGTGGGGCCCACGCGCGGCGCGAGCGCGCGGAACGGTGCGAAAAGAGGGAGGGCGGCGCGGCTATGGCGGCGGCGGCGGGGCCGGCGGCGGCGGCGAGGGAGGCGGCTCCGACAGGTGGGGCCCACCTGTCGGTGGCCCGCGGCGCAAGGGAGGAGCCGTAGACCTTGCGCAACGCGGCCGGCACCGTGGGCCTCGGCCCATGGCCAGGGAGGAGTGGCGCGCGCGGCCGGCTCGGGCGGAGCAGTGTCGGGCGGCGGCCGGCACGGGCGGAGCGGGAAAACCGTACGGGCGGTACGGAAAAAGGAAAAAAAGAAAAGAAAAAGAAAAAGGGATTTAGGGACTTAATTAAATTCTGTTTTCTTATTTAATTGATTAAAAATACTTAGAGTGCTCTAAAAATTCCAAAAAATCCTTAGCGTATTTTGACATGAAGAATTCAAGAAAAATCCCACCATGTCATTTCCATTTATTAATTGCATTTTAAAATTATAGGTTGACTCCAGGTAAAATTCAGAAATTCCGATTATTTCCGGGTACATTATTTTAATTGAATTAGGGAAAAACCCAGGATGTGACAACCTACCCCCCTTAAACGGAATCTCGACCCCGAGATTCGGAGGTACTGGAGAAGAGTTGCGGGTGCGCGGTCTTTAGCTCATCTTCTCGTTCCCAAGTAGCTTCTTCCTCGGAGTGATGAGTCCATTGAACCTTGCAAAATCTGATAACCTTGTTCCGCGTCCTTTCACTGACCTCAAGAATACGTGCGGTCTCTCTACATAGGTTAAGTCCTCTTGGATTTCAATGCAGTGCGGACTCGCTTGCTCTTCTGTACCCTTAAACACTTCTTTAACTGGGACACATCAAACACGTCGTGAATACCGTCATGTTGGAGGAAGCTCCGGTGATAGGCCACTTCTCCTCGACGTTCCCGAATCTGTATGGTCCCACGAAACGTGGTGCCAACTTACCTTTGGTTTGGAAACGATGTACTCCCGGAGTGGTGTAACGCGAAGATACACAAAATCCCCGCTTCAAAGCGAGATCTCTTCGACGATTATCGCATAACTCTTCGTCGGATTGCGCAATCTTCAACCTTTCCCGAATCACTCGGACCTTTGCCTCTGCTTCACTTATTACTTCGTGCCAAACAAGCGGCGCTCACCCGTCGATCCCGAATAGGGGTGTGCGGCATTTCCGTCCATACAGTGCTTCATACGGTGCCATTTGAATGCGGCTCGATAAGCTTGTTGTAAGAGAATTCGCATAGGGCAAGCTTTTGTCCCACGCTTTTCCAAAATCGAGCGCACATGCTCTCGGCATGTCTTCCAAAATCTGATTCACTCTCTCAGTTTGACCGTCTGTTTGCGGATGATAGGCCGTGCTAAAATTCAAACGGGTACCGAGTTCTTCTTGCAACTTCTTCCGAATTTGGAAGTAAACCGACTTCCCTATCGGACACGATCTTCTTAGGCACGCCATGCAAACACATGATCCTTGCGAGATAAAGCTCGCCAACTTCTTCCCTGAGTAGGTAGTATGTACTGGTATGAAGTGGGCCACCTTGGTGAGTCGGTCCACCACGACCCAAATTGAGTCATAACCTGACGTTGTGCGGGGTAAACCCGTGATGAAATCCATTCCAATTTCTTCCCATTTCCACTCTGAAATCTGAAGTGGTTGCAATAGTCCGGCGGGCCGTTGATGTTCTGCCTTCACTCGCTAACAAACATCACAAAGTGCAACAAACTCGGCTATCTCCCTCCTCATGCTGACCCACCAAAACTTTTCTTTCAGATCTTGATACATCTTTGTACTACCCGGGTGAATTGAGTATTGGGTTTGGTGAACCTCCGTAAGGATCGTCTTTTTCAAATCCTTGTCTTCTGGCACACACAATCTCTTTCCCATCCAGATGGTGCCATGTTCGTCTTCCGTGAAACCACGAGCTTTTCCGACTCTCATGTTCTTCTTGAGTTCAGCCATCTCGGGATCTGATGCCTGAGCAGCCCGAATTTGATCAATGAGAGTGGGTTGGGCTTCCAGAGCAGCCACAAAACCAAAATTCACCAATCGTAGATTTAGATTCTCGAATTCCTGCTGCAACTGGTCACACATTCCTTCGACACTGAGGGTGGTGCAGTAACTTTTTCGGCTTAGTGCGTCCGCAACCACATTAGCTTTGCCGGGATGGTAATGTATCCCTAAGTCATAATCTTTAATTAGTTCCAACCATCTTCTCTGTCGGAGGTTTAAATCCGGTTGGGTGAAAATGTACTTAAGACTTTTGTGATCCGTATACACTTCACAACGATTACCTATTAGGTAGTGTCGCCAGATCTTCAGTGCATGAACCACTGCGGATAACTCCAGATCATGAGTAGGGTAGTTGTTTTCGTGTGGGCGCAATTGACGAGATGCATATGCGACCACTTTGCCTTCTTGCATCAACACACATCCCAGCCCTTGGCGAGATGCATCACAATAAACTTGGAAGTCCTTTGCTGGGTCGGGCAGTATCAACACTGGTGCAGACACCAACTTCCTCTTGAGCTCTTCAAAACTCCTATTGCATTCTGCCGACCACTTAAACTTCTCATCTTTCTTCAACAGTTGAGTCATTGGCTTGGCGATTTTGGAGAAGTTCCCAATGAAGCGGCGGTAGTAACCCGCAAGTCCAAGGAAACTTCGGATCTGCGTAACCGTTTTAGGTGGGGTTCACTTGGTAACTGATTCCACATTTGCTGGATCCACGGCTACTCCTTGGGCATTCACAATGTGACCGAGGAACCGTACCTCCTTTAACCGAAAAGCACACTTGCTAAACTTGGCGTAGAGTTGATGGTCTCTCAACTTCTCGAGTACTGTCCGAAGATGTTGCTCATGATCCTCCTCTGACTTAGAGTAGACCAAAATGTCGTCAATGAACACCACCACAAATTTATCCAAGAACTCCATAAACACCTTGTTCATCAGATTCATAAAGAAAGCCGGTGCATTGGTTAACCCAAAAGACATGACCGTACACTCGTACAGTCCATACCTGGTGGTGAAGGCGGTCTTGGGAATGTCCTCTTCCCGAATTCTCAACTGATGATAGCCCGATCGCAGGTCTATCTTGGAAAATACCTTGGCCCCTTTGAGTTGATCGAATAAATCATCAATTCGTGGTAGGGGATACTTGTTCTTGATAGTAACCTCATTGAGGGCTCGATAATCCACACACATTCTCTTGGTCTTGTCTTTCTTTTCCACAAAAATCACCGGAGCACCCCAAGGCGATGTGCTCGGGCGAATATACCCTTTTTGCAACTGTTCATCCACTTGCTTCTTTACTTCGGCCAACTCGTTGGCTCCCATCCTATATGGCCTCTTGTGTATTGGGGCGGTCCGGTACTAAGTCAATCCGAATTCAATTTCCCTTTTGGCGGCATCCGAGTTAAATCTTCGGGAAAACTTCGGGTATTCTCGACGATGGGGATATCCTCTAACTTCACGGGGTCTTGGCCGCCATTTCGGACGATTCCCCGGTGGAAACATAATTCAAACTTACTATAGTCTTGACTTGCATGGGAGAGCGAAAAACAATTCTTTCTCCATTCATGTTGATTAAAGTAATGGTGCGCCTAGCGCATCAATTACTCCCTTATGTCTGGACAACCAATCCATCCCAAGAATGACATCTATGCCGTTGGATGAAGGAGGATAAGGTTGGCTAGAAACATAGATCCTTGGATTTCAATGGTCACCGAGGGACAATGCGAGTGGTCTCCAAGTGGTTTCCGGGGTTTGAACCCGCATAGGTATCTTAAGTCCCACTCCGACAACCCATGTGCCCCAACAAATTGCTTTGAGATAAAAGAATGTGTAGCGCCGAATCAAATAATACTGTGGCGGGAGTATAGTTTACGGGGAACATACCGTATAACTTCGGGAGCGTGCGTGCTTCCTCGGCGGACGCATGATTGACTCGAGCTGGATGAACCTTGGCCCAGCACGTCTTGGCCGGACACTTGTCCGCAAAATGCCCCAGGTCACCACGGTTGAAACAGACTCTGGCTTTCCTCCCGAGTCCTTCCTTGGAGGTGGTGGTGTGATTCTTTGGGATGACGCCGTTGGAGGGCGCGAGGCTGGAGTACGTTGTTGCGACCACGCCACTGCCGGTTGGAAATTCCACAGGTGATAAGGTCGATGCGACGAACAATCATGGTGGTAGGTCCATTCGACTTCCGGGCATGAAACGCGGCCTCTGCGATTTCCCGCTGTTGAGGAGGTCGTGTGCGGAATACTTTTCTCTTCTTGATCATCTTGTTGCGCTGATCTTCTGTCGAATGGCCTTGTCAACCAGCTTCTCAAAGTTAGCATACTCTCAGGAGATAAGCTTGTCCGTGAGTTCATCATCCAAACCACCAAAAACTTTTCTGCCTTTCGCATCGGTGCGCACATCTTCTCGGGGCATAACGGGCAAGACGATTGAACTCGTGCGGATACTCGATGCGATCATTACCTGCTCAAGAGAACGGAACTCACGCTTTTACGTGCAACTATTCCCGCAGGAATGTGTGCGGTCCCGCTGCGACGAAACTCTTCCCAGTGTAACTGCTGCTCCGCGCGAGTAACCAAGTAGTTGTCCCACCAAGGCAAGCGGGACCACATGCGATGAGTGGCAAACGAGACTTTCTCGATCCGTGCACCTCAGCAGATCTAACTTCTTCTCTATGGCATGAAGCCAATCATTAGCCTCCATAGGATTAGTGGTGGTCTTGGAGAAGGTCGGCGGTCGGACACGAAGGAACTCGCGGCTTGGACTGGGGTGGTGGGGCGACAAGCGATTGTTCTGCTGCTCTGCTGCATTTGTTGCAGCATCTGCTGTTGCATTTGATGGTGTTGTTGTTGCATTTGCTGCATCATTGCAGCCATCATCGTGTCGTGAAGCGAGCACTTGAGCAATGGTGGGATTCTCGGGTGGCGGTGGAGGAGCATTGCCATTGGCGTCGTGAGCCTCGTTCTTTGTCGGCACTGACGCCCATTGTTCTTGTTCGCCCGCGTCTGGTGTTCACCATCGAAGGAGACGACCAGCCGAGAGAGAAAAGAAGAAAAACGAGACGAGACTTAGAACTAATCTTTATTATTTGAATTCAAATGCGTTGTTCTGATCTTGACTAAAAACAAGGAAAAGCACCAAACATCCTTAATTGGTCAGTCATATCACACTTGATATCGACTGTCAGCTATCCCACACACAGCAGCCTAACACACATCAACTACGAAGAAGACAAACTAAGTTAAACGGTAAAACTAAGGAGGGCAACTAGAACGATCCACGAGACGAGGAGTCGAAACTGCTTCCTTCAGAAGATCCCCATTCTTCCGAACGGCTCCTGGAGTCCTCGGGCGTCACCTCAGACTTGGACTCTTCTGAATCGGTTGCCGTAGCCCAACCGATCCTGCCTCTTCCCTCCGAGGAATCTCGAGTCTCTTCGGAGTCCATGTCTTCAGCCGAATTCTCTGAGCTTGAGTCACTGGAGACGGAGATCCAACCATTACTGCCACCTCCGCCTTGATTCGCCGAAGCTGGAGCAAAGGTGAGGCGAACTCGCGGGAGAGAGGAAGGAACCGCGCTGGAACAGGGAGCGGGTGGAGCTGGAGAAGGCGGTGGAATCCGAGGTGCCCTGGATACGGACGGCGCGGTGGTGGTCTTCCGAGGCGTAGTGCGGAGTCGACCCCAACCGGTGGCGGGAGTCCCTTCAACTCGGCTACCTCCTTCTTCGGACGAACCACTTCGTCCTGCATGCACGATCCTCGGCATCTTCTTGTCGTTCGGCTCTTTGGTCGCCTTGTGTAGGTCAGAGTGCATCTGATCCAGTCCTTTGAGCACGGTGCACATGTGACCGAAGGTAGTGTCATTCTCCTCCGCCGTTGACTTGAATGCACGACCTCGGAGGAACTACCTCGACGGGGATGGTAGCGGTAGGAGGAGGTGCGAAGGTCGGCATCATGCGGCTCCCTCATCTGGCCAACATCGGGTAGGCGGCTTCTTGACAAGCGTGATCGACGTGCCTCCGGAAGCGTGACCTCCATGTTGGGAAGACATGTTCCCACAAACCCGTGAACCTCCAACCGAACACGGTATGGCAACTCACCACGAGAGGCGCAAGCGTTGTATACTCCGGTGCTTCGGGATATCCAACCGCAAGGGCCATACGCGCCGGCCCGCTACGCCAAGCCTGTCATCCCTTTTCCCGTGCGTCATTGGGGAACTGCCATCTATAGAAACAAAGGAGTGGAAAAATCAAAACATGCTCAAAACCCACGACCAACATCCCATTTTCGCAATTCCTAAACCCTAGACTCGACTCCACTTTTCAAAACACCCTTTTTTTTCAAAACATATGCACATGAAAAGAATTAGAGGGCTCTTAAGGTTTCCGGTTGGCTTGTCCTACATCACGGGGAAGGCTCGATACCAACTTGTCACGCCCGAATTTCACACCGAATTTCTGCGGCTAATTTGTGCATTACATCCTCGTCCGGAATCATAGAGGTACACAAATCGACGTTATTGATAATACGAGAATCCTCGTCTTAGAAACAATATAAAAGAGTTACACAAATGCGGTGGAAAGGAAAATAAAACTGACTTAAGCTAAACTTGACATGAGCGAAGGCGAAACACCAACTCCACGGCTAAACCTTGACGAGAACAAGCCTACACCTCCTCGGAGACCTCGATCTCAACCTCTGGCACTGAAGGGGGAAAAAGAAGCAAGACTGAGTACAACCACCATACTCAACAAGTCACACCGGAAAAGGGGACGTGATGCAAGATAAATAACAAGGAAAGGTCAAGGGCTCAATTTGCATAAACAGCGTTTGCAGTATATAATAATAATATTTGAAGACAGTAAAACAGTAGTAATATTTAAGCAATATTAAATAAATGCTGTCCAACGCTCAAACCACGTTGCAACAGGCCCATCCATTCACCTGCACTAGTCATACTTCAACATTTCATTCGAATAAAATAAATGAGACTAATCAAGGTGAATCTGGTCGATCGCCCGTAACCGTGGGCACGACTATTCGAATAGTTTTTACTCTGATCAGAGGTGTACAACTGTACTCACAAGACACAATCCCACAACACGTTACCGTGCGCCGGTGCACCACCACGGTGCCCCGGAAAGGAACCGTGACAGGACCCTTCACATAACCCCCTCTAGCCAATCGTACCACACCAAGGTTTCGCCCTCATTCCCATCGGGCAATGGGCAGCCCCCTCTAGTGCCGCGGTGAATCCGGAAGCTGATCAACCCTTAAAACCGGGGCGGACCCAACTCCATCACGCCCACCCTCTCTGGGATACGTCGACTAGAGACAGCTACGCTACAGACCCAGCCATTACCCATGCTGGCTTGTGGTATGCACGACATTTCTTCCAGGGTTTCCCGAGAACCGGGCCTTAATCGTCATGAGAACGCTAACCAAAGTCCAACCATGTGCTCACGACCCACCTTTCTTATAATTCAATATTATTAAAAACAAGGTCACATCTTAATATCACTGGGAGGTCAACTTTAGTAATGAACTTGATTAGTGTGATTCCCTTAAGTGAGCTAGTTGCGCTAAGCATGACTAAGCAACCTTAAACTATCATCTAGTCACATTGGACCCCAAGTTATCAATGGTGTAAGGTAAACAATCCTATGGTTGAGTACAATAGGCATGAACATCCCATGAAATGACATTCTAAAACATATGCAGTATTTGAACGAAAGGAGGTATTTACATAAAATAGGTACAATATGGTCAATGTAAGGTATGACTTGCCTTGTTCTGGAGACTGAGGAACCTCGGCGACTACCTCGAAAAGAACGGGCTCGCCGGAAAACTCGGGATCTACACGACAAACAAAACACTCAACAAACACCCTAAAAAGTCTACTGAAACAGCACTGAAAAGTATTTTTAATGGATTCTTGACATTTTTCTGGATTTAATGAAATTTGAATGGACTAAAACGGAGCTCGGATTCAAAAGATATGAATTTTAGAAGTTTAATTGCGATTTTTAAACTAAACAGAAAAGATTAAATTATTTATTGCGCAATTAAGTCCCTGATGACGTCATCCACGCGCGCCTCAGGGATGACGTCAGCACACGGGCTGCGCACGCGGGAGCCGGGCGCGGCGGCGGATTGCGCCACGTGGCGCGATCCGGGCGGCGGATCGCGGCGACGGACAGTGCGATCCGTCGCGATCGGACGGTGCGGATCCGTCCGATCCGAATGATCGGACGGCACGCAGAGGAGCGGCGCTAGGGTTAAGGTTAGGGTTTCACGGGTGGCGGCGGCGGCGCGGGGCGGCGGCGACGACGCAGCGAGCGGCGGGCGGCGGCGGCGACGAGCCCGACGCGGCGGTGCGCGGCGGCGACGAGCTCGCGAGCGGCGCGCGCGCGGAAGGAAAAGGAAACGAAAGAAAACAAAGGAAACCGGGAACGGCGGCGAGCTCACCGACGGTGAAAACGACGGAGACGGCGGCGATTCGGGGCTAGAACCGACGGCCAACAAAGGGGAAACGCGGCGGAGCTCGAGGGGTTTTAAAGGGGAGAGAAGAGATCGAATCGGGCACGGATACGGCGGTTATAAGGTCACCGGCTGGATTCGGAGAGGAGAGAGAAAATCGGCGGCCGTTTCGGGCGGCGGCGCCTGCTTCGGCGTGCGGGAAAAGCGGGCACGGGTGCGACGGCGCGGGCGGGCCGGCGTGGGGCCCCTACACGGCACGAGGCGCGCGGAAACGGCGCGAAAAAGAGGGAGGGCGGCACGGCTATGGCGGCGGCGGCGGTTGGGCCGGCCGGGTGCGAGGGAGGCGGCTTCGACAGGTGGGGTCCACCTGTCGGTGGCCCGCGGTGCAAGGGAGGAGCCATAGACCTTGCGCAACGCGGCCGGCACCGTGGGCCTCGGCCCATGACCGGAGGAGCGGCGCGCGCTGAAGCCGGCTCGGGCGGAACAAGTGTCGGGCGACGGCCGCACGGGCGAGGCGGGAAACCGTACGGGCGGTACGGAAAAAGGAAAAAAAAAAAAAAAAAAGGGATTTAGGGACTTAATTAAATTCCTATTTTCTTATTTAATTGATTAAAAATACTTAGAGTGCTCTAAAAATTCCAGTAAAAATCCTGTTAGCGTATTTTGACATGAAGAATTCAAGAAAAATCCCACCATGTCATTTCCATTTATTAATTGCATTTTAAAATTACAGGTTGACTCCAGGTAAAATTCAGAAATTCCGATTATTTCCGGGAACATTATTTTAATTGAATTAGGGAAAAAACCCAGGATGTGACACCCCCCCGGCGTCATCTTCCAATGATCGAATATATTCTTGTCGTTGATAATTCCTGGACATCCGGGAAAGAATATGAGTGTTTACATGGATCCTTTGATTGATGATTTGGTACGTACTTGGGAGGAAGGGGTATGGACATATGACCGAGCTACAAAGACAAACTTCAAAATGCATATTTGGTACCATAACTCCCTGCATGACTTGCCGGCATATGGGTTATTCTGCGGATGGTGTGTTCACGGGAAGTTTCCATGTCCAGTATGCAAGGAAACTCTGAAGTTCATCTGGTTGGTGAAGGGTGATAAATATTCTTCTTTTGACAAACATCGACAATTCCTCCCTCTTGACCATTCATTCAGGTGGGACATCAAGTACTTTACAAAAGATGTAATAATTACCGAGGCTGCACCACAGATGATGACAGGTGCCGAGGTTCGTGCTCAGTTAGAAGCTCTTAAGATCAATGAAGAAGACGGTTGTTTTCTGGGATATGGTGAGCAACATGCGTGGACTCAAAAATCTGCCTTGTGGAGTCTCCCATATTTTTAAGATCTCCTTCTTCCACCTAACATTGATGTGATGCACACCGAAAAGAATGTCGCCGAGGCACTTTTTTGTACAATCATGGATATTCCTGATAAGACAAAAGACAACAAAAAGCTCGAGTGGATCAAACTATGTTCTGCAATAGACCAAAGCTAGACATGGCGCCTTCCAGAGGCAGCAAGTCATGGAGAAAGCCTAAGGCCGATTTTGTTCTAACGAGGGCCCAAAGGAGGGAAGTACTCGAATGGTTCCAAACCTTGATGTTCCCTGATGGGTATGCAGCCAATTTGAAGAGGGGAGTAAACTTATCTACCATGCGAATCAACGGGCTCAAGAGTCATAACTACCACATATGGATTGAGCGGCTTCTCCCGATGATGGTTCGTGGCTATGTCCCTGAGCATGTCTGGCTAGTCCTTGCAGAGTTGAGCAATTTCTTCCGTCAGTTGTGTGCTAAGGAGTTATCTCCGACTGTGATTGACGAAATGGAAAGAATGGCGCCTGTGTTGCTATGTAAGTTAGAGAAGATCTTTCCTCCCAGCTTCTTCAATCCGATGCAGCATTTGATTCTGCATCTCCCACACGAGTGCCGAATGGGGGGGCCTGTGCAGTGCCATTGGTGCTATATAATTGAGAGATGTCTGAAGGTTATTAGAACGAAATGTAAAAATAAATGCAAGATTGAAGCTTCCAACAGAGGCATACATTCTGAAGGAGGTTTCAAATTTCACATCAAAATACTATGCTGACAACCTTCCTAGCGTGCATAATCCACCCCCTCGTTACAATGCTGGCGAAGATGAATTGAACCTCGCCTTTTCGAGGCCAACTTGGAAGTGCGAGTGAAGCGACCAACAAGAGATTGAATCATCATGAGTGGCGCAACATCGTGCTATATGTGTTGACCAACCTCGATGAAGTGGAGCCGTACATGCGGTAAATTCTCAAGAAATTTGTTACCAATTAGTCACTATTCTCATTGTTCAACCCTCTTGTTCTCGTTCGTACAGGGAATTTCAACATCAATTCTGGCGTCAACCAAGGAACCTACCCCGCAAGAAGTCGAAAACCTTCTAAGGCAGGGTGCGGGAAATGGAATGCCCGATTTCATTTCTTGGTTCAAAAATAAGGTACTATCGAAAACCTTTTAATGCTTAATCTTTGCCAAAGAGGGTAACCTGGGGATTCTGGGAACCCTCTTTGCCGAGTGCTCAATCTTCGCCGAGAGCTTTGACAACAGCACTCGGCGAAATCCCCCACTTCGTCGAGTGCTTTGGTCAATGCTCTCGGCGAAGTTTTTAATTTCGCCGAGTGCATTCGGAAAAGCACTCGGCGAAGTGTGGGATTTCGCCGATTGTTTTCTTACCGACACTCGGCAAAATTAAAAACTTCGCCGAGTGTTTTTGACGGCATTCGGCAAAATTTTTCGTCACCGTATACCCTACCTAACATGTACTTTTTTGCCGAGTGTCGAGGGGACACTCGCGAAGATTTCGCCGAGTGCCCGATGGAAAACACTCGGCAAAGAGCTCTTTACCGATCCAAAGTTCACCGTGTGAGCTATGCCGAGTGCAACACTCGGCGAAGTGTTCGTCGAGTGTTTAACGCCTTCGCCGAGTGTCCCAGACACTCGGCAAAAAAAGGATTTCCCGTAGTGACCTAAGCAATAATATTATCATCACATTATATTATATATCATACTATTTGAATGTACAGGTTTATTCACATTTCCACCAGAAATGAGCACAATACATACATCACGTCATGAGAATGAAATAAACAGGTCTAAAAAAATGAGAACTGAGAAGTACGATGATTAAGAAATGCCAAGCTTGCAGGATGTACATGTCATGCTAATTTCCATAAGCCATTAGAGTACCCAAACCAGTTTTTGAACCAATCCAGAAAACACATATCCCACACCTCCACAAGCAAACATTACCCACCCCTCGCGCAGAAGAGATCATGTAAATTGCAGAATGGATCTAATATGTATTTCCAGTTTCAACGGTCAAACTTAAGGATGGACAGGCAGTTAGTTCCGTATCAGGGGATGACTGGATCAGAGAGCGGATCGCAGTGGGAGGAGCGAACGATGGCGTCAGGGAGGCACTCCCACAGGATCTCCACCAGCGGCTGCGTGATCCCCGACGGTGCTGCGTCCAGCGGCACCACCATGTAGCCGTAGGCTGGGCCATCGTCGGCAGGTTCTTCACTCGACGGCGACAAGTGCTTCACTCGATGGTGCCAAGACTGAGGCTTCGCGCCATGTTGGCAGAGACAGAGGTGGGCAAGAGCTTCACATGGTTGCGGCAAAGACAACTTCATGCGACGTACGGCGTGTGGCAGATCTAGCCGGAGGAGCTATCCTCTCCGTACCTCCCTCTACTTCCTCGTCTCCACTCTCTGCGTGATCCGGGTTGAGTAGGCGCTGTCCTTGCTTACTTCTTCGTACCCGCCTCCACCGACCACCATCGCTTGGTGACCTTCCGGCATAATTCCGCCGCAGCGTCGCTACCTCGACGAAGGAAAAAAAAAAGGCAGGGCAAGCAGCCCCACGGGTTAACGGGCAGAGGAGCAACCCGTTACCAAAATATGCGTCCCACCAGGCCTAATAGTACGCATAGATCTTGAAGCAGATTTCAGGGACAAAAGAAATCGAGTGATGGATTAAAAATTTTCGAACACCTGTAAAATAGCAAAGATACACGTTTTAAAAGTACACGAATTCAATTTCAAACAAAATGAGAAAAAAACGAAAGATTTATTTTTGGTCATTCGCTTTTTTCTTAGTCATTTTTGTTTGAAATTGAATTCGATGCACTTTTAAAACGTGTATCTTTGCTATTTGGTGTGAAAAAAATCAGATATAATGTAAGAATTATAATTATTTAGCTTTCTAATTATTGATATATTATTTTTTATATTAGATTGTTAATTCAAAGTTAGGAGAGGAAGAAATTAAATGGGAGAGGAGATAAGGGTTGTTGAGGGGAGATAGCACGTGTGCCAATAATTGTAATTTTTTACATGTTTAATGGGTTTTAGTAACTATTACTTTTATTGGCTACAAATAGATAAAAACTTTATAGATTGATTAATACTTATCTTTTCCTATAATAAAAATAAGAATATTTTTATCATTGTAGATCTAATTTAATTATTTTGATGATGTAAGATGAGAAATTATATACCGTTATTGTTTCATAATTTTATAATTGCTCAAATGACACTCAAAAGAAAGAAAATATGACCCAAAATTTACATACTTGTTTTAAAAGGTTAATTATAACGAATATGGGTCTTTGATCATAAATTTAATCATAAACAATCTAGTAATCCAGCAACATAAGCTGATAAAAAATTACATATATGATTTAGACGTTATAGTTGTTTAAATTTTTTTTATAGAAATTTTGTTGGAGCCTAGACAGCTCCCTGTCAGATGACACGACCCATTTTTCTTGTCACATTGGCTTATGTTGAGTATAGAGTGTAGAATCATGTCTTGGTCAGGCTAGCTTCGGGGAGATGGTGTTTTTTCCACGGCCGGCAATGGGAGGAAAAAGAGGACGGGAATAGTAGGGTAAGTACATTTGCACGTATAGGTTAAGGTGGGGCCGGCTTGAGAGTTGTTTTTTATGATAGATTTAATGGCAGTAAATAATGGGTAAAGCAATGGTTCTTTTTTGAAAAAATTATAGGTTTTTTAATTTATTAGAATGATATGTTGCGGTTTAGGAATATTGTAGGAACGGACGGTTTAGGAACGTTAACTAAGAAACTAGCCCACATATTTGCATGGGCATGTATCGTATTATGTATTGCTTAGATAAATTTTTAACCTATTTATTAGCTTTATGCCATATAACATTTAATCATTCTTTAAGTATCTTTAATTTTCTTCATTTAAAATAAAAAACATATAAATTAAATGTTTAGGGGCTAACTTTTTTATCAAATTTTAAAAGACTATGATTGCTAACAAATGTGTTTTATTTGTATTATCTAGCTTGCGCTCCTTTTATTTGGTTTATACTGATGCAATTTAATTATTAGTTACATATAAATAAGGCAGAGGACATATACATACCTAGGTCGTTTTTATATGATGTGTGTGATCTATTGTACTTTCTAAAAGAAAATCTAAACAACTTGACTCTTAAAAATTAAATTTAATAGTAAGAAATATAACTTCTAAACTGACTATATATTATAAACCTTAGTATTTTTCTTATATTATAATAATATGTGGAGAAATTCATAATACCGTGACGTAGGATAGGTAAAAAATCATTAATATCTAAGTACTTAATTAAAAATGACACAATGGTTATGGTAATGTTGTTTCAATTTAAGTGCAAAGTATGAAGCAAAAGAAATTATATGATTTTCCCCAATTAGTTTAATTAATGCCGTTCATATTGGCAATTTTCTATTTTCTGTTTTGTTTGATACAAGTTTTATTTTAAGTTTATAATCTATGATATGTTAAATAGTGATGGAGTGTTACACCTTTTACGTCAACTTTTTTGAAAAATAAATGAGCTGTATAAGCATATAAGACCAATATAGATTCTCCTATAGATTCTCCCTGTTTATTAATTAATAGATTGGATGTAACATAAGACTGTACTAAATGCATGGACTTATAAGTGTGCGAGACTCCATACAGCCTACCGTGAATACAATCAGAGGGCTAAATATAATTGTGCACATATTATTTTTTGAATGTGATTTATTATGAATACATGTTGAGTATCTATGTGATATATCACAAGTGCATTAAACACCATCTAAAATCTATTAGATGGTAACCTCAAAAAAATCTATCAGATGGTAATAATACAGTTTAGAGCACTTAGGCCCACTCAGGTAATTTGATCATATTAATTTCAAAAACATGAAGTAATTGGATCGTTTTCTTTAATAAAGCCACTGGATTTGTATATAGTGACTCGGACTGTTTATATTTGAGTTAACCCTTTTTTTCCTTAATTTAGATATTCATGTTTGCAAAACAATGTATGGTGGCATGACTGGTATTGTTGAATTATTTCTTAATTTTTTTATGGCAATTTGGATGACATGTAAAAGGCCAATGGTATATGTCCCACCGATTTTTCTATTTGATATTTTTTCTTAGGCATAGTATATTTAATTTAGTTTTCATGTTTAAAAAAATAATATATGATGGTACATCCTATGTTGATAAACTATTTCATAGTTATTTTATTTTTGATGACATGTAAAAGGGTAGGGATGTTGTCCATAAAACTATTATTTTATACTTGGATTTATAATTTTTTATATAACCGATTGAATTTAGCTATGCATATTTATATTTGTAGACTAATGTATAATGACATAAATTATGTTGATAATTTTTTAAGTATTTTGTTACAATTTGAATGACGTGCAAAGTGCATGGGTCGATTGTTCTCAAATTTCATACTTCTTCTAAAACAAAATATAGGCATATGCATCTTGCATTCTTTTGCTTGATTATAATAGAGCAAACTTTAGATTATACATCACACATGTAGCTTATAACTACTGATTGTTTCACTTTGATAGCTTAACTAATAAAGAGCGTAGAGCTCGAGCGAAGGAGGGAGGGGAGGATAGTGTCGTGTGCATATGAGCGAGGAAGGTGGAGGTGACTCTTTTTCTAATTTGTCTAAATGATTTAAGTGAAATCCTCTAATCAGAATTTTTTCTCAGATTTTTCAGATTTTTTACTAATTTTGAAGACATGACGTGTTTATATGTTTATAGTGCTTGAAAATAATAAGTAATCAGTGAAAACTACTGATTCTTGGATGTTTTATTTTTTATTTAAGTGCCTAAGTTTTTTTCTAGTTTTAAAATCTGACACATGTTGACTTAATAGCACTCTAAACTACGTTCAATGAATCTTTATTACGTAGAATGATATAAGATGACATCAAATTCTTTTAATGTTTCGTGGCTGTTTGGTTGGTGCTTATATAATCAAACGATATATTTTAATTTTTATATAGCAAAATACGAGTAATATAGATGTTGCTTTACTTAATTAATTATAAATAAAATTACAGTTCAAATGAATTAAAAATCCGATGATGTTTGGTTGCATAGGATTGTATTTTATTTTTATATAGTAAAATATAGGTGATATGAATCTTAAATTATGTTAGTTGTTTTTTATTAAATAGGTTAGTTAAAAATAGAAGAGTAAGGAGAGGGTGGAGGGAGAAAAACGTATCTACTTACGGCTGGAGCGGTGGGAGAAGAGTTTTTTATAGATTTAATTAGCTTAGATAACAGATCTAATGATATAAATAATGGAGGCACTCATTTTCTAATGACATAAATAATGGATTTGCAGAATTTTTTGAATTTTTCTAATTTATTAAAATACCATATGATGGTTTGGAATGATTGTAGGATGTTCATGTGATGGTTTAAGAGCGTCTGTAAGATGTGATGTTGAATGTAAGATGTGATGTTGAATAGACTTTTAGTATATAATAATAGATAGATAATAGATAGAATGGAAGTCATTAGGATACTAATCTCAACCCCGAGACTTTCTCAATCTGTATTTGTCTTCTCTAAACATTCCATTGCACAGAACAGGGAGATATCAGCTTGGAGTTGAGTGTTCCAGAGTACTAAGGGGGCACGAAGCAAACTGATCACTAGATGCATCAGGTATTCAGGTTAACTTGCATACGGAGTTCATTGGGCGAGGGATGGGAGCCTGGGGAGTCCTTCAAGACTTCACATTATGATTGAGTTCGGAGTATGGGATTGCCAGGTCCGGCATCTTAGTTTGATTCTTAGCTTTCCATCGTCTGTTTGCTGCAAAGTAGCATAATCCATGTGTTTTTTATCTTTAAATTTTTCGCCGTTGGGGATGAAAACGGCTCGATAACGACGCAAACCACCTCTTTCATTTTTTTTCATATTTTTTCTTAAAATCAAAATCAAAATCGAAAATTTGAATAAAAATAAACTTGAATATTATCGAATGTAAAAATGAAGTGAATATAAATAGGAGCCAGTACCAGATCCATGGAAGAATGCAAAAATAAGTGCCACCACCACGTGGAATTAGAAACGAGGAAACATTAAAAAAAGACCAAATGATTGCATGCTCTCTTTAGATGAAATCCTGAAAGCATCTTACTTCTCACTTACGGATAACTCTCATATTAGGCCATAGCAATTGGTACAATCGGTCATTTATGAATGGTAAAACTTGAGTTTGTTCATGACTTGTGTCACTGAGAGTATCAAGAGTCGACATATCATAACCGAAGTGACACAAGACGGTCGACCATGTGTCTCACCGAAGCCGTAAGAAAGTTTGTGGCACATAGCAAATGAGTAGTGAGAGATCACATGCCCATCAGCATAGTGCACTGACGGCGAACAAGGACAGTAGGGGATGAGCAAAGCTATCTCCTGGACACAGAGAAGATGCTGTAGTTTACAATGCTGGAGACGTTCACCATCCCTTAGACAGAACATGCCAGGGTAAAGGAATGGACGCTAAAAAAGATGATCGAGCTTTTCAGGAACTTCAAGAAGGAACTACACAAGAAGTACATCCTGAAGTGCCAGAACCCAAACTTTGACAAATTCCCAAAGCTATGAGATCACTGGCAGGCCTTTATACAATACAAGACAGGAGAGCAAGCACAAGCACTCATTGAGAAGAACAAGACTAACGCAGCTAAGAAACAGTACCATCAAAGGCTAGGGTCAAGCGGCTATCAGAAGGCAGTGTCGAGATGGGAGCAGATGAAAGCCGACCTCTTAACCAGAGATATCGTTCTAGCGACAGCCAACTGGTAGAAACAATCAAAGCACTGATTCTATTCTCACAACGGATCGCTCAATCCTGCTGATGGCTCCGTAATCTTCGACGATGCAATCCAAAAAACCACCAGAAAATTAGAAGACGCAGTGGAGGCCTCTGTCTCGGGCTCATTCCAGCCCGACAGAGAGAAGGACGAGCTTATGCTTGCATGCAAAACCCTAAGCATCCGGGACGAACACGAGGAAAAGGCGTCGTTCCCTGGAAAATACGGATTCCAAGAAGACATCAAAAGCTACAGGAGTCGGATGAGGAGGAAGCGAGATACGGATGCTAAGCTAGCTGATATGAAGCTCCGACTCGCACTAATCAATAACGTAGTGACAAGAAAGGTGGCCGAACAGATGGCCGAGCTGCGGAGCCAGCATGTAAACCAACCAGATCCACCGCAACTACAGCATCAGCGCAATAGCTATGCTTCTATAGGCTATGTGGCTGAATAGGCCCTAGAAGCTCTAGCAGTACCGCCATGCCCTGTTGACGAGATCACACAACGGACACCTTGTGAGCTGCATGTTCCATTCAAGAACCTGTCAGTCAAGGTATGCTCGTAGTTTTATGATATATATTTTGGATAAGAACTTGTCAATCAAGATTGATTACTCATTAATAAAATCTCTTCTCGTGAAGGTGGCGTCGGGCATGGCGATACCAGTTGAACGAGACGGGACCTATCACTGCATGCCTGTTCCACCTAGGTACTCTAAAGTAGAAATTGAACAAGTGAAACAAGGCTTTGAAGATCTCGAGCTGGATATTCCCGAAGGAGACAGGGAGACGACACTAGGAGACACAACCCACGAGATCATTCTATGGAGCTAGCCCTTCGTCTTTCCCGGGCGAGAAGTGGCTTCTATTCCTCCATCTCTACCACGTGGACCGCCTCCTCCGCATGGACCGTCTCCTCTGCCTTCTCCGCCTCCTCCGTCTCCTCCGTCACCTCCACGAGCACTGACTCTTAAATGGTCTCCCACTCCCCAGCCTCCTCTGCCGCCTCCGTCGCCTTCATGAGCACCAACTCCTAAACGGTCTGCCACTCAGCCTCCTTCGTCACCTCCTAAGCGCAAAGCTCGAGCCGCGCGGTCAATGTCAACCCGTTCACCAAGAAGCAAGATGCCAAAACTTGATCGGCTCTCGTCAGCCCCAAAGAAAACGTCGTACGACAACACTCCTGAGGAGTTGCATGAGGCCGTCCAAGCAGAAGTGAAGGTACATTTCAAGCGTAAGTCTCCTGAGAAGCCTATTCCAATCGACGCGTCGACCAAGGCCTTCTTCAAGAAGATATACTTTACGCCATCGGCTAAACCGAAACCGTAGTCGAACTACGACAGGAAGATCAGGAAGGCGCATAGGAAGGCGACAACAAATGCCAAAGATGTCCCGCAGCTCGGGATGCAACCTCAAAAATCCATTGAGCTGGTAGTGCAACCACAAAGAGCTGATTTAAGAAATTTTATGGTAGATGCGGGAATATCTATAGATCAATTATCCAGACGCACAACTATCGAGAAGGCTGAGTTGAAATATAAGTATATATTTAGACGACCTCTTGTCAAGCCTGATGAGCTCAAGATTCTCCCCACACAGATGTACCGCTTTCACCAGTGGTACATGGAAGCTTCAAGCAAAGGTACGGAGATGATCACGATGTGGATCAGAAATGACATATTCTTCAAAGCAGAAGATGATCTAATGTTTATCCGCTTCGAGGACATCTTCAATCTGTACCAGTTGGACGCCGTCGACGTCTCTCCTATAACCACGCGGGTTTTGTACGTATCGTTCAGTTAAATTTATTTCGTTCCTTAGCTCCTTGTATGTAGCTGACTAAAATTCTTTTATCCATTGTAGAATGGTGATCCACGAGTGCAAGAAGCAAGGATGGATGAAAATAGGATTCATGGACCCCCGTAAAATTAACATTGCGATGTAGAACAATATCCGACGCAAATAGAGGACAATATCCTTCATATGCTGGTGCATCATCATTACAAGTCCTGGATACTTCTGCCGTACAATACAACGTGAGTTTTTACTACTTTTCATACCAATTTCCATCTCGTACATATATAGTTTCATATATATCATCTCACGTAATTTACAGATTCCACTGGATCCTTTTCCTAATTGACCTTGGCCATTCGCGGATCCATGTCTACGATTCAATGGATAAACTAGTGTCTACCTTCATAAAGATTTTTGAAGTGTTAGAATGTCATCTTAGTTGCTATTGCTACTATGCGGTTCTCGAATAATTACTAGATTGCAATTGCACGTAGGGCATGGGCACGGCTCCGTGAGAAGGTCTGCAGGCTTTGGAATGAAAAACTTGAAGTGAAAATAAAATTTTTAGTAAATACATGCTACAAAAATTATATTGAATCATTAATTTGTTCTAAATAAAAATATATATTAAATTTGTCATCGTTTCTCCTTTACTGTGCAAAACAGACGCAAGGAACGAACTTGTGCGGCTACTACGTCTGCGACTATATTCAACGCCTAACTCACCAAGTTACATGTCTCCAGAATCTGGATGTATGTATAACAGTCATTAATACATTACTTCTTGATTTTTATTGATTTCATATATTTATTTCTCATTTTTTCAAATAGCTGATTATTTGCATGAGGGACAAACTCCCCCACCACGATGGTTTCATACAGGCTTCTCGAGGATCATCGATGAGATTTATCAACGAGCAAATTATTGATCCGACGGGAGCATTCTACTGGGATTAGAGTGGTCGTGGATCCACATCATAGAGAAATTTTTGTAATATACAATATACAATAGTAAAATTTAATTAGGAATATAATATATGTGTATATTTATATGTGTGTACATATTTTGATAATACATATATATATTTACTTAATTAAGCGTATTTATATGTGTGTAAAATATGTATTTATACATATATATATACATATTGCGTATATATGTATAAATATATATATGTTATGTATTTATACATATATATATCCATATTGCATATATATGTATATATATAAAATATGTATGCATAATATATAAACAAGCAGCAAGCTAGGAACACAAGCAAAATTTAAAAAAAATATTTAGTTCCGGTTGGTAACACTAATCGGGATTAAAGATGACGACGTCACGTGGCTGGTTCAGCCATCTTTAGTTAAAGATGTATCTTTAGTCCCAGTTATTTCAACCGAGACTAAAAATAGATATCTTTAATCCCGTTTTCGTCGTCCCGGTTTGAAACCTAAGACTAAAGGGACTTAAACTGAGACTAAAGATGTTTTCTCCAGCAGTGTTCCATGCCTCTAAAAACATGTTTTCTCAACTCTACTGTTGTTTAGACCACTGGTTATAATTATCAGTAAGTTTATTTCACATAATATTTAATTTTGATTTAAAACAAACATATAATACATGGTAATAATTTGATCAGTAATATATCTCTCAAACAGGAGTAGCAGCTCTCTTTAAAAAAGTAGCAGCCATCTGCTTGGGCCAGCCAGACGATGAAGCAAGATAGGCTAGAAAATGAAGAGACGAACGATGAGGACAAATTAGTTGAGGTGTCCAGAAATACAGATCGATGATAGTGAGCAGTCGGAATGCAAGGTATTGGGATTCCGGTCACAACTGGCCAGTACTTCGCTCTAGTTTTGTATTTACATGCAGGGTGCCTTAGTGAGCATTCAACTACAAAGACAACGAAGGCATCAGTGATCACAACAGGTCCGTGCTGAGTCTTCTGAACCACTCAGAAAGTGCGACACAGGCTGATCACCAGATGTTTCAGGAGTTGAGCTTACTTGCATCCGGAGCCGATCGGCGTCGGGAGAAGGGACAGTGTTTGACACGTCACGAGTGTCTCACTCTCACCTGCCTGAGTTGTTTTCTTAGTTCTCATTCTCTGCTCCTCGTGTTGTACGTTGATCAGACTAATAAACAGGGTGTTTTTATAAAAATATAAAAAATTATACTAATATATTTCTTTAATTTTTTAAGCTAATATTTAATTAATAAGCGTTAATTAGTTGTTTCGTTTTGCGTGAGGAGGATTAGTTTTCAACCTGCTTCGTCGAACACGGCAAGGATGATTGAGAAGGATGACACCATGGGACTCAGATGGCAGTGAGTAGTGTAGAAGTTTAAAATCCAAATATCATGTACTATCCAGCCAATCCCCAAATTTATGTTGTTCATCATTAGTTTCCTTATGTTCTCCACCTAAGATCCCCAAATTATCTCGAGTTATAGGTGTATTTTGTTGAAAATTTGTGTGATTTGATTTTTGGACATAGTTGGGATACGTTTAGCCCTGTTTAGGGCAATTATGGCTCCCATTGGATGGTCAGGCCTTTTACTGGATTGGCTGGAGATAGTTGTACCTATGGTTCAGTTCCCACACATTGTTTAGTTCTCAGCTTTGCACCGATATATTGGTTTGTTTGCTGCAAAATACCATAGTCGACATTTGCATTGAATTTTTTCAAGGTCTACCACAACCGAGAAAGCTCAAGGTCAATGGAAAGATTCAAAATACGTGCAATCACCGTGAGGAATTAGAAGCGAACGACAAGAGCAATTGCAAAAGTGCTTTTTTTTTTGGACACAATACTAACAACTTACTTTTCAATTTACCGGTGTCAGGTGACATATCACTCTGTTTAATTTCCTTTCTGACTTTGCATTCAGGAGGAGAGTGTCCGTTTGATGCCTCCATGTACTGGCATGACGGCCAGGTAGCGGTGTTCAATCGGGCGCAAATAAAAAAAGAAATATTAGGGGAATTATCTGTGAACACTAACAATTATTATATTTATTTTAAAATATAATAATTTTTGACTATGAATATACACAGTTATCCAGAGTCATAACTAAAAATACTTATATATATTTTGAGATGCATAAAGTATTACGGACAATGAGGAGGTAATACTGAAAGTAATTTTACGGATGCAAGGATATTGGGATCTGCTATAGATGCTCTTCATCTTTCTAAATTTTTTTCTACCAACAGCTCGTACGTTCATGTGGCTCTCTTTTGCTCTGCTGTTATAATCGACGGTTTGGTTGCAGTTGATGCACTTCTTTTAGTTGTCGATGTCCAGACGGTGTTTTAGAAAAAGGATGGAGCTTCCTTTCATGTATGCACATCTTCATCAAGTGTTCACTTTATTCGAATTTGGTTTCAATGTCCAACCATTCAAAAAAAATATCCATTTATATGAATGGGTTTTAATGAAATCAGCAGACAGACTTTTCCGTTTGGAATGGATTGAACCCATTTAGCTAGAATGGTTTGGTCTCAAATCCTACATGGGCTGGAGCGGTTTTGGATTCCGTTTTAGCCCATCAGCACAGGCCAGGCTATAACAAAGCAATGGTCAGTTAAAAGGTTGAAAGTTAATGAGATATGAAGCATGCAACATGTGTGTATAAGCATCAGAAATTACTCAGGACAAACCAAAACAGAGCGAATATTTCATTTGTTCTATGTTTACACCTCTTTTCACTCGCTGGTACTGCTGTAAGCGCCGTCTATTTATTTTGAATGGCGGTATTTTAGTGAAACCGGGTTGAGGAATCCCCCATTCCTCGGCTAGATCTAACAATGGGAGATCACCAAGGAAATTGGTTGAGTTGTGCACATAGTTGGTAGCAGCTAACTGGAATGGAAGGCATCGAGGATACGGCTTGCATGCCGTTGGGTTCTCTTATTACTACACATCTGTTGTTGTATCATGGCATGTTTGTCTTGCCATTGCAAGGCGTAAAACCGATGTCGGCATTCTACAGCCATATTGACAATGAGGCCATAGAGTCCACAGTAGCCCATTCCAGATTTACCAAATCTGACAAACATGATGCTAAAGTAAGCAGCAGAGTTTTACACCCAAATCGTGGCGTCGAGCGGATGAAGTGGAGCCGCCGCCGTGGAGGACATGCAAACTCTGCCGCGTAGAGTTTCCTAGCTTCGGTTTTTTTTACCTTCTCTTCTTTTTTTCATAAGCCGATCTTATATAAATCAGTCTAATTGATTGTGTACTATATTAATATGTAATTTATTTTATGTATGTATAAAAAAATTGACGAAGTGAAAGTATTGGGCCAGTCATCACTCCAGCCTTGTGGGTTTTGCGCTAGGCATAAAGCAGGGTAATTGGATTAGTGGAGACATATAGTCAGAAATCTTTCATCGCTTTCAAAGCATTTTCTCTAGGTGAAATCATCTTTTTTCCAACGATGGAATTAAAATTTACAAGATGTAAATACCACCGAGAATGGAATTTCCAAATTATTATTCTAGCTCCTCGGATGCAGCTCGAAACAGAGGCCAGATTGTTTTCGGTCTGTCTGGCCTGCCCTGCATGGAGAGAAGTCACAAGTGAACATCTTATAACTATTAGTCCCTCTGTTCTGAAATGAAATGAAATGTTTGACGTTGGTTATGCTCAGTGAGGAAGGTTATATTTTTAATCACGCAAATTGTTAATTTTGTTCTTCTCAGTGAGGAAGGTGAGAGAAGGATGTCAACTTGCTGCTGCTCTTTGTGCTGAAAATCTACTCAGTTAATGACGGGTGGGTGAATTGTTTGTTGGCATGGACTGATTGTTATTATGTCTATCACCTATAATATGTCTTAGCAACGATTCAGATTTAATATATTTTTTTACTCATTTATAATCCAACAAACAAAAAATAAAAGTCGACTTCGTTGATTCATATTATTTTTTATTTTTATTATGTGCATACATGTATAAATTTAATCACGAGATGTTATTCGATTTTTTTGGCTTAGATGCATGTAGGTTATCCAAAATTTATTGTTTTTATTTGTATATATGTTTAAATTTAAAAAGAAGTGATCAATAATTATATTATTGTAATGTTAACATCACGATATTACTAGTAAAAGTAACATGCCCCAACTTGAGCCAACCAGGCAAGATAGGCTAGTAGAAAAATAAAAGGAAAGTCACGAGCTATGAGGGAAGCAGATCGAAGTGTGAGGCATCAAGATACATTTCTTTGACAGCATAAAAGTCAATATTATTGACCTGTTTTTTACGTGCACAGCCGAGCGGCTTGAACCGTTCAGCCAGAGCTCAGTGTTTTCAATTACCAGCATGGTGAAGAGCGCGCGGACTGATTGCTCCAAGTCGACATACATCAAAGTAACACAAGACGCGGTGAAGAGATTGTATTTTTTTGACGTCTTTGGTCATGTTTTTGTAGATTAAGATATATTTTTTTAAAATTTTCGTTAGCAAGTTTTTAAAATCGTTACCCGATATGTTGTTTTGTGTAAAATCTTTTTAAAAATATTAAATATTTTTAAAATTTATAATAACTAAAAATTAATTAATCACTGTTATTGGTTTTTTTGGTTTTACGTGTATAAACTGAATGTTCTTCTCCCTCGTGTTTAAACGGGGCTATATGCTGCCGTACTTGGATATCTTGACTTAGGTTAAAATCGAGTTTGAGAGAGTAGAACTTCCTCTGACTTGTTGAAGCTACGATATTGAGAATATGTTTGGTAGAGATTTTTCTTTCTGATTCTCAACATAATCAGTAGAATCCCTGTCAAACGAGTTATTTTATAACTGATTATGAAAAGAATCACTTCAAGTGATTTAACAGTTTTACATAGAGAATGATCACCTAAAAAGCAGTTTTTCTCCGAATCACTTGAAACCAATTTCTCCCAAGAATCACCTGAAAATCACCTAAAACATTGTTATAATTATTACTTTATTATATCGATTCGATTCTTTTCTAATCTGATTCAGGAGAATCACAATCTAGAATCAGAGAATCATAAAATTAGGAGCCCTACCAAATGGACCCTGAATTTTGGACTATATTTCAATCATGGTCTTTTCAGCAGTTGTAATTGCACATTAAGTTTGAGTATCCATTGTATTTTGAGAAGATTGTAAGAACATTTCTTTGGACATAATCTATTATTGTCTACTAAAAGTCCATTAAACTTTCTACAAACGCTCTCAAACTGACGTGTCTCACTCATACATACGCTTCTATACTGTCACATAACACTTTAATAAATTATAAAAAAATAAAACATCTAACCATTGATTTTTACTTAAATTAGAGGACTCATTAATTTTCACCGTTAGATCAAATCTCTTCCAGCTGACCTCCTCTTCCGTGAGCCTCACCTCTCATCCATCATGACTGTCACGCTCTGCTTTTTTCCCCAGCAGTAAATCACCCGGAAAATCATGCAAAAGAAATCGTCGGAAAAGTTAAAGCAAAACAAACCTAGAATTTTAAAATCCATTTAATAATTGGAAATGGCTTGGTGGAATTTTTCTTGAATTACCCGTGTCAAAATACGCTAACAGGATTTTTATCGGAATTTTTAGAACACCGGAAACAATTTTAAAAATTAAATTAGGCTAATCGGAATTAAATTTCTAAAGGAAAAGGGCTTTTCCTTTTTAATTTTCCCTTTTTCCTTCCCCGTGGGCCTTCGGCCCACTCACTCCTCCTTTTTCCCATCGGCCCATCCTCATCCTTTCCTTCCCCTTTGGCCCAGCCGGCCAGCCCACTTCCCCTTCCCTTCTCTCTCCTCCCCTGGACCGGCCCAAATCCCCTAAGCCGCCAGCGCCGAAGTCCATTACATCTCCTCCTCGGGTTAGGGCAATGACGGGTGGACCCCACTTGGCATGCCCGACCTCCAACCGAGCTGGCCGCATCTCACGCCCGTGCGTGCGCACGTCCGCGCCGTGCCTCCGTTAGCCACTTCCCGCTCTCCCGCCCGCGCCACCCCGCGTTCCCCGCCACCTCCCCACTTCCCCACCTTCCTCTTTTCCGTCGCTCGTGCGCACCGAATTGGCCGCGTTTCAAATTTCGGGCGCCGCCTTACCCGTGCCACGTCGCGCCGCCACTCCCGCTTGACCGGCCTTGCCGCACCGCCTCGACCCCCTATAAAGCTTCTCCGCATCGCAGAGCACCTCTCTCTTTCGCATTTGTCCGCACTCGTGCCTTCCCGAGCTCCCGCACCGTTCAAGCACCCGCCGCCACCGCTGAGCTCCGCTTCTGGCCACCGTTCCGGCCGAACCACCGTACTCCGCACAAAACCAACGCCGCCACCACCTTCGCCGCTCTTGGGAACACGTTTCCCGCGCTTTTCCCCAAAAGTCCGCGCCGCATTGCACCGTCGTCGTTGTCTCCTCCGTCTCCGGCCCCGATGAGCTTCATCTCTCCCTCTTTTGTTTTTCCGCTTCGCCACGTTCCCGTTCGCCGTGGCCGCCGCACCTCGCCTTCGTGCGTGTGCGTGCACGCGTGCCGTCTCGATCGCCGCCGGAGCCTCTAGGGCCCGTGCGTAGCCGTTTCGCCGTCAGCCGACATCGTTTCCTCTTCATCGGTCGCACCTAGGGCCGCTCCTCTCGAACCCGTGTGATCTTTAGTCGTGACGTCGCGTGCGCCGTCGTCCGACTCCCTCCGCCGCTCGTCGGTGACCATCCGGTCCCATGCGCCGCCGCTCCATCGCCAATCCGCCGCGCCATGCCTCGCCATCGGCCGCTCTCGCATGCGCCCTCTCTCGGCCGTCGGATCCGACCGCGGGTGCATCCGGGTTGTCCATACCAAACCGCGCCACCTCGAACCCCGCCGCCCACGTGGCCTCGCACGTGGCTGCCGCGTAGGCGCCACGCAAGTGCCACGTGGTGCGCTCGTTCTCTTCCCGGGGGACCGGTGGACTCGGTCCACCGCGCACCCGACCCCTTGCGCCACTAACCATGGGGCCCGCCTGTCGGTGCCGTCGCCCCCGGCCGTGACGTCAGCCCTAGGGCGCTTGCACCGTAAATCGGTTTTTTTAATTAGTAAAAAGGCTGAAACTTTTAAAAATCACAGAAAATTCATCCGAACTCCGTTTGAGTCCGTTCAAGTTGCAGCGGATTCATAAAAATGTCTAGAACACAATAAAAATAGTTTAATTGTCTGTTTCAGTAGTTTAATAGCCTGTTTTTGGTGTGCTTTGTTTATCGGTAGATTCCGGTTCCGAGGACGCTCCCATTTATTTTGAGGTAGTCGCTGAAGTCCCGTCGGAGCAAGACCAAGGCAAGTCATCTTCCATTGATCATGTTGTACCCATATTGTAAATTATTCTCGCTTTGACTGTTAAATTGCATTGTTTTATAATGAAATCGGGATGGGACCTATAGTACTCAGCCTAGGTCGTTTACCCCACTTTATTGATTGACTGGGAATTAATTTGACTAGTTTCAGGTTTAGGACATGCTTAGCTTGCTTAGTACCACTAGGTTAATAATGAGAGAATTATTTTACTAGACTTTATTCACATGAAATGACGGTCTCAGACCAGAGATGCCGTTGGCAAAGGATAACGGTTAATTAAAACTTGACTAAATGGTGGGCTGTGGGTGCACGGTTTTGCAAGACGCACCCATGGCAGTTAAGGAACGGTTCGCGGGAAACCCTGGAAGAATTATTCATGCGTACCACAAGCCAGCGTGGGCAACGACTGGGCTTGTAGTGTAGCTTTCTCTGGCCGACACATCCAGGCAAGGGTGAGCGTGATGGAGTGCGAATGGACCGGGAAAGGTCTATGCGGCTGCCGGATTCACCTAGGCATGAGAGGGGGCTGCCTACCTTGGATATAAAGGTAGGGGTGAAACCTGAGGTGTGGTGTCGCTTGGTCAGGGAGGGTTATGCGAATGGTCCTGCCACAGACCCCTTTTCGATATGTCGTGGTGGCATGTCGATGCACGGGAATATGTTGTGGGCCTGTGTCTTGTGGTACAGACGTACACCTCTGATCAGAGTTAGAAACTATTCAAACAATCGTGCCCGCGGTTATGGGCAGTCGACCAGATTCACCATGATTAGTCCCACTAATGATGATAACCTGATTCAATGAAACTGGATAGAATAGTTGGGTGGATTGGGCCTGACTCAACGTGGTTTAGCGTTGAGCAGAGATGATTAATATTGTTTAATTACATTTAATTACTGTTTTTACCGTATTCAACTCAGCTTTGTGAAATGTCGCTTTGTGCAAAAGTTAACCCCTAACCTTCCCTTGGAATTACCCTGCATTCATACCTTCTTTCGGTATGGCTTGCTGAGTACGATGGTTGTACTCAGTCTTGCTTCCTTTTCCCTCTCCTCAGAGCTGGAGGGTGAAGCTGCAGTTGGGTTCGACGATGAGTAGGCTTGTCGCTGCCGTCAAGGGATGCCTGTGGAGTGGAGTTGCCGCGCGCAAGCGTCGAAGCCTAGTTCTTTAGGTTTATTTTTCCTTTCCGCTGCATTGTAAGACCTTTTATTTGTTTTAAGACGTGGATCCGTATATACAATTTGTCGTTTGTGTATCCCTGGCTGGTCCTGGACAGGGTGTTTAATGCACATTCAGCTTCGAAAATTTCGGTAGGAATTTCTGGGCGTGACACTGACTCCCCTCCGTATTATGATCCTATTTTTATGCTACTGTTTCACCAGGAAAAAAACTAAAAACTAAAAAACATATGAGTTCATACGGACGTATAGCACGAACGGATAAACCCAAAAGAACACGATCAAAAAAATACCAAAAGAACACACGTGTGTATATATAAATATAAATATAAATATAATCTATATCTATAAAGCAAGTAGTATTTCTATCCAAAATTTTCATTCGTCTGACTATTTTGTAGAAAACCTCTTAGGTATTTATAAAATTAACCCGTAGTCCAAATGATGAAAGAAAGGGAGGGCTTGGATGAAAAAAGACCTCTTGCACCCTTTCTCCTTGCGCCCCTCCCTCCCGTCCCCATCCGCGCCACGTCCCATGTCGTGCCTGCGTCCCTTCCTCCCGTTTTCATCCGCGTCACGCCCCGACTTCACCCGTTGCAACGCACGGGCACAGTTGCTAGTATATCTATAACTATCTATAAAGTAAGTAGTATTTCTACCCAAAATTTTTTTCCGCCTGGCTATTTTACAGAAAACCCCTTGAAAGTTTTAATGCTAAAAAGAAAGGGATTAGATGAGACTTCAACTTTGAAATAATTATAATAAATAAAATGACGCCCGTTGTAACGTATGAGCATATTTATAACGTCAAAAACAACTTTAAAATAGGATTTAAATAAAATATATTGCTCCAGATCTAAAAAAACAAGTTAACAGTTTTCAAATGTCCCTCTTTTAATTATATATTTAATTTATGACCTGGTTGTATTTCATTAATTAAATGAACTACTCATGATCTATAATAATTATGATGATTGTTATATTGTAGTGCTAAATATATCACGAACATAACACCAGCATATAATAATTGATTTCGTAATAATTTTTAAATAATTTTACATCATATATCATATTTTATTTTATGGTGTCAAATATCAACTAACAAATATACTATGCTAATTTCAAGGTACATATTTTTAAAAAACAACAAATTTTTTTTCAAATTAGATCTGATTTAATTTGATGTTGTGTGAGGTTAATATTGTCAAAGTTTTTAATTTGTGCTATCTGGTATTTGATAACTGAGAAGCATTTCCATGCATCTGAAAATATTAAATAAAATCTAGCTTATAATCTTGCTATAATACAATCTATTGATTCATCGTGACAATTATGGTCGTATACGTAGCATTTTTTCCAAATAGTTTTGACAACAAATAAATAATTTAATAACATGCACATTAAATTACACATTATATATTTTCTTATAATGGATGAACTCCAATATATCGGGCATAATTAATATGTTTTTATTATAAAATAATCTATAGTCACTGAATAGTGTGATATATGACTTTTTAAATATTTTTTAAATAATAAATAGATATCTGTGCAGATGCGCAGGCTTACTTTCTTGTTATAATAAAAACAAAATTAAACTTTTATCCTAAGTAAATTAATTTGTTCCAAAATCTATATAATATTATATAAAAGTACATGAAACTCAAGTCACCTCAAGTCACCGTATGGTATCCTAGAACGATGATAAGCAGCCACGTGACACTCTAACAAATAACCAATAACCGTTAATTTTCATTAAATTTGGTGGGCCATTATTTGTAACCATTAGATTTATCTCAAAGAGAAAAATTAACCACCCAAACCCGGCCCACCCGTCCTGTACATACGTACTAAGTATCGTTTTTCAAAGGAATCATTTAATCAATCTAAAAACCATATCTGTTCACCTTCACCGTCACCAATCTTCTACTCCTCTCTACTTTCTATTTTATATTATAGCTAGCAATTCAAAATGAACATAATGAGTTAAATTCTCATGATTTAATTTATAACTGAACATATATTTAAGATCAATAAAATTCAAAAAGTTCTAAGTAAAAAACAAAACATTAAGCCATCCATTTACACTTAAACCGCTGAACCTATTATTTTCAATAATTAGATTAAATTAGATTTATTAAACTAATTAATTTATTACCTCTAATCTCCGCCGTAATTTAAGATCAACAAAATTCAAAAAGTTACGAGAAAAGGCAAAACATCACACCATCCATTTACATCTAAATCGCTGAACCTATTATTTTTATCCATTACATGTTCTATTAAAGTAATTAATATCTCTATCCTAATCTCATAGTAACTACATAATATAATAATATTTGATTCATGTTACGCCTCTCTTCCTAGATTCACTCTTCCTCTTTTTCAACTATTCGAAGCTTGGCTTCGACGCCGGTGTCTCACCAGGTTTTTTTTCGGGTTTCTTTGCAGGTTCGAGCTACACCCATGTGCTTTCCACGGAGGCTTCGACAAGCGAGCGTGGCTTGGGATGCGTGTGTCCGAGTATATTTTGTATGTGTCTAGGGTAGGTGTGAGTGGGTGTGCGTGTGTGTGGTGTGCATTAGATGGTTGTTCATATACTACAGCTTATACTCAGACTAGGGCCTATAAAAAAACTATTCCTTCTCGTATTTTTATACTTTATGTTAGGAAGCAAATTTTGTATTAAAGTAACTATAATATAATGTTTTTAGATTGTTTATGACTAAATTTCAATTTATAATTAAAGACCAAATTTCACTATAATTTAACTTTGAAGAGAAATATGACTTTTTTGGGTCATATTTTTAGATTTTTGCGTGCATTTCAAATAACTATAAAAAAATAAAAAATAAAATATATATGTTATTATCTTATCTAACCTCATAATAATTAAATTAGATCTACAGTCATAGGAGTAATATAATTATGAGTAATGTTCCAAAAACACATTAGGTAGAAAGCAGAATTTGTGTTGAAAAATAAAGCAACTATGACATATAAATCATGGAACTAATGATATTTTAGTTACATGACATCCGTGCCTATGCACACACCACATTCTTTAGATTATTTTATATTTAAAGACCCATATTCATAATAATTCAACTTTGAAAAAAATATGTTACTTTTGGGTTATATTTTCTAACTTTTCCATTAAAGTCCGCAGATGTCGCCTAGAGAGGGGTGAATAGGCGTTCGTGAAATTTACTTAAAATCACAACAGTTAAAACGAACAAGCACCGGAACTTTCGAACAGGAATTCCGAAACTTCCGGTCAGCTCAGGCTGGCCGAAACTTTTGGTGTTCTTGTCTTCGAGGTTCTAATCTCAATCCTAAGTGACTTTTAAGACTAGCCTATGAGCAGATAACAAGAAGGAATAACCTAGATACAAAGATACTCAATAGAAAGTAAATAGCATGCACAATTGAAACAAGAATTTTTTTCCCGGAGTTCGGATTCGAAGAATCCTACTCTCTGTTGAGGAACTCCGAAGAACTAGGTCTCAATTAACCGTTTGCCTCACCAACAAAGCTCTAGGAAGAAGTCTCCGGTTTTCAACCCAACGTTTATAGATTCTTCACTAGAGATTAAGTGACCACATAGATCCTCAACTCGACTCTCTAGCAAGTACCACAAACGAGGATCGCTCTACCAAGACTATCTCTGAAGGCTCAGCTCGGATTTTCACTATTCATATTTCGTTTCCTTGCGGAGGTGACGAAAACCTTCACTAACCTTCCCAGGTCAATCCACAATTCACCGGATACTCACGAGAAACGCCTAACCATCTAGAAGATCACTCTCCAAGAGTAATAAGCATCAAACCACAGCCCTACAAGAATCACCAAGTGCTCAATTCATCCTAGCTCTCTCACTCTCACAAAACCCCTTAGATCCCTCAATCTCTCACAAATTTGCTTCATAGGCTCCAAAATTAAGGTGGAGTTGTCTAGAATAACATGGGAGAGGCTAGAGGACAGAAAAACGAAAGTTGGATTGCCAAAAGTGAGTTGGAGAGGGTGTGGGATATTTATAGGTTAGTGCTGGCGTCACCTACTGTTACTCACATTTGGCGTCACCTACTGTTACTCACATTTGACCTGTAGAGGTGTCCGAAAGTTTTGGTCTGGTACCCTTGAAACTTCCGGTCAACACTTAGGAATTGAACTGGCAAAGGTGTCAGGAAGTTCCGGTCAAGAACCCCGGAACTTCCGGTCAAGACTCTCTGTCCTGAAAAGGGAAATTTTTGAAAAAGGCTAGAAAAAATCTCACTCCTCAAGATTTTGACTTTAAACACTTAGATCATCTCAGGCCATAATTTAAAATCCCTCTTGATAGTACAATTTTCCTAAAAACTCATGATTAAAGGAAAAAGAAATTTAAATACGGCGTTGAATCTTCTCGCCGCTTTGCAATTGTTGTTGGGGGGTTTCTTTTGAGCACATCTTGCACACTAATCACCTACACTTATCTCAATTAAATACATTAGTCCTTTAACCATTTTGTCATTAACCACCAAAACCCACTTAGGAGGCTAGATGCACTTTCAATCTCCTCCTTTTTGGTGGTTGATGACAAGTTGGTTAAAGCTTACAAAAGAGTGAAGATAAATGGATTTTGAGTAACAATAGTTAGTAAGAACTCCTTCTTAATGTATGCATAAAGGAATTTAAGAGTGAATCTCTTATGCATATATTGAAAGATAAATTGAATAGAGTTCTATCCAACACTTCTCACTCGTGGGGTGCAGCAATATGTGAATTGATATGATAAAAAATGCAAATGTCATGGCAAGCACACACAAAAAGGATAAAAGAACAATACACCGCATTTGCCACAAATTATTACATAATATTAATGAGCTAATTAAAATGTCTTAAGACTAACAAGCATTACATCCCAACAACATAGAAGTTTTACATGTCCAAAAGATCAAGAGATGACTATAAAATAAAAGAAACCCAGCACGGTTGGAACTTCCGGTCGGGGGACTAGAACATCCGCCGGGGCGCAGGGGGCAAAACAAACAGGAAGAGAGCTAAGCGGTGGCCCCCTTACTGTACAATCTTGATCGGAAGTTCTGGCTGGCTGGCAGCAGAGGCAAAACAAAAAGGAAGAGAGGTGAGCTGGTGACCCCCTTTACTCTGCAATCCTCTCTCTCTGACATCAAGATACCACCAAAAAGGGACAAGAAGAGAAGGGAATCACTCAGAGTCATCGAAGTGGGGGACAATCTCCGTGTCGCCACTCTGAATATCGTCATCTCCTCTGCCTTGAACACCGGGGCCAGCTGCTGCGGGAGAATCCAAAGTTGGGATGTCCTCCTCGTCCTCCTCCTCCTCTGAGTGCGATGATTGCTCACCAAAAGCTTGAGGGACAACAGAGGGACCCTCACCAACAATGATATCATGAGCCACCTCATAAGTTGCGAAGGGGTCCTCATAGATCTCATCATCAGAGTCATCAGAGACCTCCTTCCCAACTTCCCTCAATAGCAACTTCAGCCTCTTCTCATTTTTCTTTACCTTATTGGCAGTCTTGGCACAGAGACAGAAGATAGACTGGAGGTTCTTCTTGATAGGAGAGCTGGAGCTCAAGGCCGATGGAGGTGCAGTAGAAGGACTTGCAGCTAAGGTGGAAGGAGCAAAAGGTGGTAATCTGGGAGCTGTGGGCACATGAGGATGGAAAGGCCAACGGGAAGTATCGCAAGAGTAGTGGATGCCCGTAATCTCAGTGATCATCTTCATGATGTAGGGGGCATACACACATCCTCTCTTGGGGTCTCATGCAGTGTTGTAGATCTTAAACCAAATAAGCTTCATGATGCTAAAGGGATACTGATTGTACCTCCTGCGACTGAGCAAGTGAACGTGCCGAGCTGGAAGAGCAGTGGCATCCTCGGCCTTGGGAAGGAAAGTCCACTGGAAGATGGAGTAAAGCAGCTTGTACTGAGGAAAGAGCCCCTTGGTGGTCCCCAAGCAGTCTCTGGGAGCATCTGGAGCATAGAGAAACTTGGTGCGAACCATGAGAATGGGCTCCTCACTATGGATGTCAGGTTGGTTCAGGTCATCAGGGTCCAAACCCAGAATCCCTACAAACCGAGCCATATTGACTCTGTAGGATGTCCCCTTAGTCATCCACTTCAAGAACGGCAACACTGGTCTTCGAGGAACCAAAGTACACTGTGGCATAGAATTGCCGGATAACCTCGGTGTTCCAGTCATACTCCAAGCTGAGGATCTTGCCAAGATTCTTGTGATGGCACACTTGCATCAAGTCATTGAAGTGGGAGTTCCTCTTGGACTTCAGGTAGCTCCAGTCCAGCCACTTCATCTGGACCACTAGATTTTTCCTGCCCAGGAACACTGAGTTCTACCAGTCCAGCTGGAAGAAGGTACAAAACATGGGATCCAAGGACTCGACTGGCACAGAGTAAGGATCCACCAGGTGATCTTGACCACACCATGCTATTTGCTTCAGATAGTTGATGATCTGCTACCCAATATGGTAATCGGGGACGGCGTCATAGCCCAATGTCTTGTACAGACGGATGGGGTTCCCAAAAGAACTCGTCTTATCCGGTTGTGGTCTGGCGGACCTCGCACTGGAGCGACGAGCCTTAGGAGGAAACTCAGGTTGAGAGGCACCCCCGGCATCAGTCCTGAAATCATGAATCGTCAGAGGACGACTTTGAGAGGCTCTGGAATGCCTGGAAGGATCACGTGGAGCAGCATGACTTCCACTTCCCCCTTCCACCACCTTCTCTTTTCCTAGCCGCCCCTGAGGATGATGAACAGGGGGATGTAATCCCCGGAGACGTCCTAGCTGGCCTTTTGGCACTTTTCACGAGGCATGATGATCACTACAACAGGAAACAATAAAAGAATAAGAATTGTAGTGAATACAAAAGGTGGAAACAAAGGATGCAGTAGGCTGGTGTCACGCCCAGAAATTCAAACCAGAATTTCTGAAGCTATATGTGTACTAAAAATCCCTGTCTAGGACCAGCTAGGGTACACATACAACAATTGTTGATATTACAGTTCCATGTCTTAAAAACATTACAAAAAGATTACATAAGAGCAACGAAAAAATAAAAGGATCTAAGCCTAGTCTTAACACTTGCAGCGTGGCGCCATCCACTCCACAGGCATCTTCCAGAGTGTAGGACCAAGCCTACTCATGTTCGAAATCTTCGGCTTCTTCAAGCACAGGCTCTGGTGAAGAGGCAAGGATGAGTACTTCCACATACTCAACAAGTCATACCGGGAGAGAGGGGGTATGAATGTAAGTGGGGACAAGGATTTGGCTAGGGTTTGCTTTTTGGCGCAAACAACTAGAATTTTCACAATTAAGGGGGTTGAAGGGGAAATATAGTTGTAAATTAAGTATTTAGGCAGTATTATTTCCAACATTGTCCAACATTATCCCCACGTTGCGATAGGCCTAAACCATCCAACCATACTAGTCAAGTTCCATTATTCAGGTTTTAGCAATGTGAGGCTAATCACGGTGAATCTGGTTGATCTCCCATAACCGTAGGCATGACTACTCAAATAGTTTTACTCTAATCAGAGGAGTACATCTGTACCCACAAGACATAGCCCTACAACACGTTTCCGTGCACCGGAATACCGCCACGATACCCCGAAAAAGGACTATGATAGGACCTTTCGTATAACCCCCCGCTAACCAAGCGAACCACACCAAGTTTTCGCCCCCACTCCTGTTCCTGGGCAGTGCGCAGCCCCTCGAGTGCCGCGGTGAATCCAGCAGCCCAGCAACCAGTAAGCCCCCGGCCAACTGCAACTCCATCACGCTCACCCTCGCCCGGGTTCGTCGGCTAGGAAAGACTACACTACGGGACCCACCGTTGCCCATTCTAGGTTGTAGTTTGTACGGTAATTCTTTCATGGTTTTCCATAAACCAGTCCTTAATTGTCATGGCGCGACTATCCAAAACCAATGCGCCCACAACCCACCATTTGTCAATTTTATTTATTAAACCAGAACACAGGGTAGCAAGATTAGGTCCTTCATTTTATGTGTACAGAGTAGCGTAATTTAGGTGAAATAACCCAGTTAGTGTGCTAGTTGATCAAAGCAGGCCTAAGCATATCCTAGACCAAAACTAGTCATATTATTGCCCAAGTTTGTCAAGGATTCAGGGTGTCAAAACCTAAGGCTGAGTACTACTAAGAAGTGTGTAATAATCCTCATGATATGACATTATAAAATAAAAGCAATTTAACAGAGTAAACGAGGTATTTTAGCAAAATGGGTGCAATATGATCAATAATATAGTATGACTTGCCTTCCTCTTCAACTTGGGAAAACTCCGCAATGACTTCGAAGAAAACAGGGTCGGCGGAACTACCGGGATCTACACGACAAATAAAGCACTCAACAAAACATGCTAAAGATCTACTTGAAATAGGGATCAAAACCATTTTTAATGGATTATTGGTATTTTTATAAATTTAATAAAATTTGAATAGACTTAAACAGAACTCGGATTGAAAAGATATGAATTTTAGAAGATTAACTGTGTTTTTACTAAAGCAGGAAAATCCTTAATATTTTATTTTGCAACAAATCCCGAGATTGCGTCAGTGTTAGGGCTGACGTTAGCATTGACGTCATCGGCCACGGGGAGCACCGGTCCACGATGGACTAGGTCCACGGGCGAGAGCGGGCAGTGCACCATGTGGCGTACACGTGGTGCCTACATGGCGGCAACGTGACATGCCACGCGGGCAGGCGGGATCGGGCGGTCCCGCTCTGTCGAGGCAGATCGAATGACCGAGAGGGGCGTGGGCGACGATGCGCAGCGGCCGAAGACCGTCCGACGCCATTGGAGCGGCGGCACGGGGGGGGGGTGGAATGGCGTGGCTTGCGCGCGGGCAAAGCCACGCGCACACGAGAGCGGTGGCGCGGGCTTGGGCCAAGAGGGAGAGGGCGGGATGGCTCACTGCGGGGCGCCAGAGTTGGGGAAGACGACGGCGCGGGCAGTGAGAGGGACGTCGGGATGCGATGGAGAGGGATGGCCGCGGGAGCTCGGACTCCGGTGAAGGGGATGGAGGTGGCGGAGAGGTCCGACGCGGCTCGGTACCATAGAGAGCGCCGACCGAACAACGGTGGAGGGCGGCAGGCTTCGGTTGAGTTGTGCTAGGGCAATGAGGTGCACAAGGAGCTTGAGTGAGAGTGTGGGGAGGACGGGGAGTGTGTCGGCTAGCTTTTATAGGGGAGAGGGGGCTCAGGCGCGGCCGGAGATGGCGGTAATTCCTCGCCGGAGTAAAGAGGGGAAAGGAATTTGGGGAGTAAATGGCCGGGGATTAAATCCGGCCATATACGGGTGCGGGAGCGGGGGACGGGGGCGGCGACGACTGGCGAAGAGATAGGGATAAGCGTCCTTTAGCTCATCTTCCATTTCCCAAGTGGCCTCTTCCTCAGAGTGATGAGTCCACTGAACCTGACAAAACCTTATAACCTTGTTCCGGGTTCTTCGATCACTTGTCTCAAGGATACAAGCTGGTTTCTCCACATAGGTCAAGTCTTCCTGAATCTCAATCTGATCTGGACTTGCCTGTTCTTCTAGTACCCTCACACACTTCTTGAGTTGTGAGACATGGAATATGTCGTGGATACCAGCCATGGTGGATGGAAGCTCAAGCCGGTACGCTACTTTTCCTCGACGTTCCCGAATCCGATTAGGTCTCACAAAACGTGGTGCCAACTTGCCCTTCATTTGGAAACAGTGCACTCCCCGGAGCGGAGTGACACGAAGATACACACAATCTCCTGCTTCAAAAGCTAGGTCCCTTTGACGGTTGTCTGTGTAACTCTTCTAGCAAGACTGCACAATTCTCAACCTTTCCCTTACCGTTCTGACCTTTGCTTCCGCATCACTTAACACATCGGTCCCAAACAGCTGACGCTCACCAGTCTGGTCCCAAAAAAGTGGGGTATGACACTTTCGTCCATGCAATGCTTCAAACGGTGTTATCTGCAAACTGGACTAATAGCTGTTGTTGTAAGAGAATTCTACATAGGGCAGACTCTTGTCCCATGCTCCTCCAAAATCAAGGGCACAAGCTCGCAGCATATCTTCCAAGATTTGGTTCACTCGCTTGGTCTAGCCATCAGTTTGCGGGTGATAGGTCGTACTGAAGTTCAACCGAGTACCAAGTTCCTCTTGCAACTCCTGCCAAAACTTGGAGGTGAACTGACTCCCTCGATCCGATAATATCTTCTTGGGTACCCCATGAAGGCACATGATCAATTCTGCTAATTTCTTCCCTGAGTAGGTGGTATGCACTGGGATAAAGTGAGCCACCTTGGTGAGTCGATCGATGATGACCCAAATGGAATCATGCCCTGACGATGCCCGAGGAAATCTGATGATGAAATCCATCCTGATTTCTTCCCATTTTCACTTTGGGATCTCGAGTGGGTGTAACAATCCAGCGGGTCTTTGGTGTTCAGCATTCACTCGCTGGCATACGTCACAAAGTGCAACAAACTCAGCTATTTCCCTCTTCATGCTCACCCACCAAAACTTTTCTTTTAGATCCTGGTACATCTTAGTACTTCCCGGATGGATAGAGTACTGACTTTGATGGGCTTCAGTGAGGATCAAAATTTTAAGTTCTTTGTCCCCTGGTACACACAACCTTGTACCCATCCATATTGTTCGATGCTCGTCTTCCGAAAAGTCATGGGCTTTCCCAACTCTCATGTTCTTCTTAAGCTTAGCTATATCAGGATCTGAGACCTGAGCTGCTCGGATTTGATCTATGAGAGTAGGTTGGGCTTCAAGAGCGGCCACAAAACCAAGTTCAACGATTCCTAGGTTTAGGCACTCTAGATCTTCTTGCAACTGTGCACACATTTCTTTTGTGTGCGATAGCATTGCAATAACTTTTTCGGCTCAAGGCATCGACTACCACATTAGCCTTGCCGGGATGATAGTGTATGCCTAGGTCATAATCCTTTGTCAACTCCAACCATTTTCGCTGATGGAGGTTCAAGTTCGGTTGGGTGAAGATGTATTTCAAGCTCTTGTGATCTGTATACACTTCACAACGATTATCGATTAGGTAATGTCGGCATATCTTCAAAGCATGAACCACTGCTGCTAGTTCCAAGTCATGGGTTGGATAGTTGGATTCATGTGGACGCAACTGATGGGAAGCGTATGCGACCACTTTGCCTTCTTGCATCAACACGCAACCTAGTCCTTGGCAGGATGCATCACAATAGACTTGGAAAGTCCTTGGTTTGATCTGGTAGGAATAGAACCGGTGCAGACACCAGCTTCTTAAGCTCTTCGAAACTCTTGTCGCACTCTGTGGTCCACTTAAATTTTTCATCTTTCTTCAGCAATTGTGTCATTGGATTCATAATTCTAGAGAAATTTTCAATGAACCGACGGTAATAACGTGCAAGTCTGAGGAAACTTCTGATTTGGGTAACGGTCTTTGGTGGAGTCCACTTGGTTACTGATTCCACATTGGAGGGGTCAACCACTACTCCTTGAGCATTCATGATGTGACCGAGGAATTGCACTTCTTTTAACAAAAAAATAACACTTGCTAAACTTAGCATATTGATGATCCCTTAAATTCTTGAGCACTAAACGGAGATGTTGCTCGTGCTCTTCTTTCGTCTTGGAGTAGATCAGTATGTCATCGATGAACACGATGACAAACTTGTCCAAAAAATCCATGAATACCTTATTCATCAAGTTCATGAAGAAAGCAGGTGCGTTGGTAAGTCTGAAAGACATGACCGTGCACTCGTATAAACCATACCGAGTGATGAAAGCGGTCTTGGGAATGTCTTCCTCTTCAATCTTTAACTGATGATAGCCTGATCACAGGTCTATTTTAGAGAACACCTTTGCTCCCTTCAGTTGATTGAATAGAAAATCGATTCGCGGTAAATGGTACTTGTTCTTTATTGTAACCTCATTGAGTGCGCAATAATCAACGCACATCCTCTTGGTCTTATCCTTTTTCTCCACAAATATTACTAGAGCATCCCAAGGTGACGTGCTTGGGCGGATGTAACCTTTCTGCAGTTGCTCATCAACTTGCTTCTTGACTTTTGCTAACTCATTGGCTGCCATCCTATAGAGTCTCTTGTGGATTGGAGCAGTTCTGGGGACCAGGTCAATCCAGAACTTTTTCTTTCTTTCGGGTGAAATCGTGGTTAGGTCCTCTAGGAAGACATCAGGATACTCACAAACTATGGGTATATCCTCTAACTTCTTTGGGACCTTTCCTTCCTTTTTAGATATTTCCTTGGTAGAGTTCTGATTCAAGCTTGCTCCCAACCTTGATGGCTTTGGGGAATGGAAAAGAACTTCCTTTCCATTACCATTGGTTAACGTGATCGTGTGACTTGCGATTGATCAATCCCTTATATCGGGTTAACCAGTTCATCCCAAGGATGACATCTAGGCATTTTGATTCCAGAAGGATAAGGTTGGCTAGAAATTGGGACCCTTGGATTTCTATTGCCACCGAAGAGCAGAAATGACTGGTGTTCAAGTGGTTTCCAGGGGTTTGAACCTACATGGGTATCTTAAGTTTCAAAACTGATATCTCATTTGCCCCAACAAATGCGTTTGATATGAACAAATGTGTTGCATCCGAATCAAACAAGACTGATGCGGTAAATGAGTTCAGAGGGAACATACCCAGTATTCCTTCCAGTGCATCCTAGGCTTCTTCTGCCAAAGCATGATTCACCCTTGCTTGGACGAATCAAGGTGCACGCTTGGGCTTTGGACACTTATCCGCAAAATGTCTAGGCTTGCCGCAGTTGAAACAGTTGTCTGGTTTACTTTCGCTGTTCTTCTTTGGCGGTGCTGGCTTAGGTTGCTGTTGTGGTTGCGCCATGGGAAGACGAGGGATAGGATTCCGCTGCTGCTGCCCATTGCGGCTGCTACCAACTTGGAAATTTCCTGGGTGATATGGCCGATGCTGTGGGACGTTCATGGGTAGGTCCACCCTGACCTCCGGGCGTGAAGCGCGGCCTTTGGGGATTTCCCGGTTGAGGTTGAGGTCTGAACTGAGCAGTCTTTCTCTTCTTAAGCATCTTGTTACAGTGGTCTTCTTAGCGGATAGCCTTGTCGACCAACTTCTCAAAATCCGTATATTTTCTGGAGATGAGCTTGTCCATTAGCTCATCATCGAGTCCTGAAAGTAACTTCTCCCGACGTTCGACGTCGGTGTGCACGTCCTCGGGAGGATAACATGCCAATCGATTGAACTAGTGTAGATATTCTATGACGGATCGGTTGCCTTGTTCAAGGGATCTGAACTCCCTCTTCTTCTGCACCACAATCCCTCTAGGAAATTGCGCCTTCTGGAATTGGTGGTAGAACTCTGCCCAAGTGACAGTGGGTGCGTCTACTCGGCGGAGTAACCAAGAAGTTGTCCCACCGGGCGGAGGCGGGGCCTTGGAGTTGGTGGGTGGCAATAGACATCCTCTCTTGGTTCGAGCATTGAAGCAGATCCATCTTCTTTTCTATGACATTGAGCCAATCATTGGCTTTCATGGGGTTTGTGGTGCTCGAGAAAGTTGGGGGTCGGACACGGAGAAACTCCGACAACTTGGATGGAGGGGGAGGTGGGGGTGCGAACTGGTTATTGTTGTTGTTTTGTTGCTGCTGAAATTGTGGCATCATTTGAAGTTGCATTTGTTGGTGTTGATATTGCATTTGCTGCATTATTGCACCCATCATTTGAGTCTAATTGGCCAAGACTTGGGCCAAAGTGATGTTTTCTGGCGACAGTGGTGGAGCATTGCCATTGGCCCTGGGGGTGTTCTCAACGGACTCGGTGTTGGCATTGGAGCCACTGTTCCTTGTGTTCACCATCTGAAGGAGTGGACCGAAAAAGGAGAGGAAAGGAGAAAAACAGATTGGACTTAGAAGCTTAACTTTATTAATTTAGAACTGATTTGATCTGATCTCCATTAAAACACTTAAAACTCACTCAACATCCTTAATTGGGCAACCCGTACCCACACTTGATACAGGTTGACCTCTACCCAACAAACACACCTAGCACACAACATCTAACAAGTAGAGAAAAAACTAAGAAACCGGTAGATTAGGGGTGACAACTCTCTAGCGACCGAAGCGACTTCTGCGATCGGTGGAGTCAAAACCACTCTCCTGAGAGTGTCCAACTTCCTTCTCCTCCGAACGCCTCCAGGAATCCATAAACTCCACATCTCCTCCCGGAGTCTCGGAGCTGGAGCTGCTGCTGCCTCCGCTGCTACTGGACACGGAGATCCATTCTCCTCTTCCTCCTCTGCCCTGGGTCGGAGCAGGCGCAGGGGTAGGAGCTGGGGATGGTGGCAGAGCCAAATGGGGAATCCTGGGCACTAGCTGCATGTGCACAGGGGCCTTGGTGGTCTTCCGTGGCGTGCATCTGGTCCAACCCTTTAATCACAGTCCTCATGTGACTAAAGGTCATGTCATTCTCCCCTGCTACAGACTGGAAGGAGCTGACAACCGATGAACTTCCACGCTGGGGATGGAAGCGGTAGGCAGAGTGCCGGAGATGGTAGTCGTGCATCTACCTCATCCGGGCCAGCATCACGTAAGCAGCCTCCTGGCAGGCGTGCTCGTCTGTTCCTCTCAAAGCAGTGACCATCATGTTCGGGAGGTTGGTGCCGATGAAACCATGCACCTCCAAGCAGACCTAATGGGGCAACTTGCTGCTGAACGGCGAGACGACGGTGTACTCCAGTGCGTCAGGATAGCCTACTGCCAAGGCCATCCTTGCCAACTCCGCGACGAAACCTTCCAAACCCTGACCGTGGTGGGTAACGGGACGACCTGCCATCTAGAGAAGACAAAGGAGGGGGAATCAAAGCTCAAGCCCATGTTAAATAAAGCAATAAAGGACTCAAGTAAAATAAACGAGTAAGAAGGGTTTTATGCATGAAACATTTTCACGAGACCAAGTGAAGATACTATTGACACAATCTAGGCAATAAATAATGCTTAAAATTAATGCTTAGGTATATTAGGTATAAAATTTGTGACCGTTCCCACCTAAACTTGGCTTAGGACTTCTATCCATTTGAAATCCCAACTGACAGTCGAATAAGATTGCAAATGTTTTTTTCACATTTATTTTCAAAAGTCCTATTACTTAGACTGACTTGGTTTTCAAAACTTTACATTTTTGAAATTGATCAAGATTTTTCCCAAACCCGAGGAAACAGAACCCCATTTTCCCAAAACAACTCCAACTGCAAGAACTTATGCATATGGGAAAATCCAGAAGGCTCCTTGGGTTTTTCCAGTTAGCTTTTCCTACAGTCTGGAATTGGCTCTGATACCAACTTGTCATGCCTAAAAATTCAAATCAGAATCTTCGAAGCTATATGTGTATTAAAATCCATGTCCAGGACCAGCCAGGGTACACATACAATAATTGTTGATATTTCAGTTCCACGTCTTAAAAACATTACAAAAAGATTACAGAAGAGAAGTGGAAAAAGAAAAGGATCTAAGCCTAGTCTTGACAATTGTTGATATTGGTTTTGTGCTTGTCTTGTGAAGTGCTTGAAGACATCTTGAGCTTCACTTTTGTCATTGTGAAAGAACACCCAAGTAAAACGGGAATAATCATCAATAATCACAAAGCCATACTTGTTACCTCCGATGCCTATGTAAGCCACGGGACCGAATAGATCCATGTGAAGAAGCTCGAGTGGTCTTGAAGTGGTTATGATGTTCTTGATAGGATGTCGATTCCCAACTTGTTTCCCGGCTTGGCAAGCATTACACACACGATCTTTCTCAAATGTGACGTTAGCAAGCCCGAGGATGTGTTTCCCTTTTAAGAGAGTTGACAAATTTCGCATTCCTACATGGGCTAGCCTTCGATGCCATAGCCAACCCAACGAGCATTTGGCAATCAAGCAAGCTTCCGGGTTTACTCTATCTATAACAAAATCAACAAGATAGAGATCACCCTTCAACTTTCCTTTGAAAGCCAAGGATGAGTCATCCCTCTTAAAAACGGTCACATCCTCATCGGTAAACAAGCAATTATAACACATTTTACATATTGAGAAACCAATAGTAGATTGTAGCTCAAAGACTTGATAATGAGGACATTGAAGATGGATTGATCATTTGAGATAGAAATTTTACCTAACCCAATTATCTTTCCTTTACCATCATCTCCAAAAATGATATTCTCATGATTTCCTCCCTCCTCGTCAAGGCTTGTAAACATAATCCTCTCCTCCGTCATGTGGCTGGTGCATCCGCTGTCCACCACCCAACTTGATCCACCAGAGTAGTATGCTTACAAAAAGAAAGTCATGCTTGGGTTTAAGGTACCCAAACTTGTTGAAGTTTGGGTCCTCGAATGTTAGCCACAAGTGCCTAGGGCACCCACACACAAGCACGATACTCATCATTGTGACCTCCATTGAAGTAAGCAACCATCTTACCATTGTGGTTTTTGCTGATCATAAATGAACTATAGTATATATCTTCTGGCAGAAACTTCTTGGCCCTGCGCCCGGAACATCCTGCCAGTCCCCTGGTTCTGGTAGTGGTCCAGAACTTTCGGTCAGTTTGGCCGGAACATCTGGGAATTCTTCTCTGTCCGAGAAGACATCCTGGCCGGAACTTCCGGTCAACTGGCCCAAAACTTCCAGAGCTCTGACCAGCCAAGGGTATGCTCACTTAGCTTGCTTGTGGGGTGTTGACGGTCACTATCACCCAAAATCCGGCCGTCAATTCCTACATAAGTGGAACCTTGGCACATCAACGTAGCAGTAGGGGTTATTTACTAACTCTTTCCACGAGTGTTGGTGATTTAATATATGCAAGTGACTTATGTATTAAAACGAAGTGAAAGTGCGCTTTCGTAGCGAAGAAACACAACTCCAACCAATCCGCGATCGCCACGTCAGCTTCCCGCGGATCGGAGGGCCCACAAGTCAGGTGAAACCAACTTAGATTGGTGCCAAACACTCGGGAACCGCCTTAGGGGCCCACAAGTCAGTGCCTGGAGAAGTTTGGTGGGGTTTGGCACCAACCAGGGTTCGGTTGAACCATTGATAAGGTCAAATCGCCCAATCTTCCACGTGGTAACTCCACAGCCGTCCCCAATGACAGTTAGGGGGTTCTGGCGGTTGGTAACCAACTTCCAACCGCCATTGAGGGCTATAAAAGAAGGCATTCCACTTCACTTCAACACACCTCCAAGAAGATTAAAGATTCACTACAAAGGCTTAATGAATAGGTTAGAGAGTGAGGGGAAGCTCCGAAAGGGGTGCCCCAAATGTCAGAGTTTTCTCCGAGAGGTAGTTCGGAGGAGTGCCAGGAGTCCCGGTACCAACCTTTGGCCTTGTACCTCGACGAATGCTTTCTTCAATAAAGTAAGTATTCATGTTTACTTTGGTTGTTAAGCATTTACATTGAGTACCTGAAGCAAGAGAAACGCTGAAGCAATTTACTTGCTTATTAGAGTCGCAACCCTAGTAATCCTCTCTATACTATCGCCTACCTAATCGTGGATGTCCTTGGATGATCCTTTGTCTTAGATGGTCCCTACCGTTCCTTGGATTTGATATCCCTTGCAATACTCCCTGGGTGAAGTGCTACAACGGTATTCCCTGTGCTTGCAGATTTTATTTGTGGTCGTAAGAAATACCAACAAGCATTTCTGGCACCGTTGTCGGGGAACGGTTGCTGATTTATCCTAGAGCTTAGGTCATCCTCGTATCTTTTTATTTTTATTTTTCCTTAGATTATGGAGCAATCTATCCAAAGCATATCCGCTCCGAACGGCGAGTTCTTTGAGTCACCATCTTCTTCTGAGCCAATTCTTTCATCTGGCTTTGAACTCTGCCCTGGCTTTATAGCCATGGTTCGGGAGCAATCCATCTCTGGGCACGATCATGAAAACCCACACTATGATCTGCGAGAGTTTGAACAATTGTGTTTATGCCTGATGATTCCAGGTATGACACAAAGAACTTTGGAGTGGAAGTTTTTTCCCTTTTCGCTTACCGGAAGGGTGAAGCAATGGTACGCTCTTACCATAGAGAGAGAAAATGGTGAGTGGGAGGAACTCATAGACAAATTCTATCTCACTTTCTTCCCACTAACCCGTATCACATCTTTGCGTGTAGAAGTTCTCAGCTTTCAGCAGACCGAGAAGGAAACTATAGGTGCAGCTTGGGCTAGGTTCTTAACTCTTATCCAATCCGACCCCGACCTGTCTCTACCCGACCATGTGCTGTTGCAGCATTTCTGGTCAGGTCTTGTCAAAGAGTCTGCCCTATACCCTCGCATCGGTGGTTCGTTTTCACATAAGACTCCGACGGAAGGAAGGGAAATCCTAAGTCATATCTTAGAGAACACCCCCTTCATCAAAGATTATCATGAATCACTATCGGCGACCAAGGAAAGCGATGATGATAACCCTCCAGCCAAATCCAATGCTTTACCTTGCATATCTCAAGATCCGGCAATAGAAACCTCACCCGAACCAGGAACACCGAAGGATGAAGAAATTCAGTCTTTGGAGTTTCCCTTCAATTTCGAGGACGATCTTTTTGAAGATTATGGAAACACCTCAAAATTCTTCTGCAAAAAGAGGCCACCAGTTCCAGTTTCTCCTCCTGTGCCTCTCGAGGATAAATTCCTTAGAGAGACCGTGAAGGGGTTAACATCCATTATGAGCCATGAATGGTTGAAAGAGTGTGAATTGTCGTCCGGAACAATTCGGATTAGTTCACCTTCGTCAACCATTCATTGCAACATAAGGGGAACGATGGTTCAGGTCCTTTACAATCCCATCGTGGGGGCAAATATCATTTCTGATTCCCTAGTGTTTGCACTTCTCGGTGACGAACGTTGATCCCGACTCATAAAACTTTCAAGACTCCTCATGAAGATATCTTAGAAAGTTATGGGATTCTACAGAACGTGATTGTGGGTCACGAAAATCTTGAGCCAATCCTAGACTTTCATGTGTTCGAAGTTTTAGACTTCGACATTCTAATCGGGCATCCGCTTGAAAAACTTTTCTTAGATGCACAGACACTAGGAGTCCTCAATATCAAACTCGGGAGAGATTCATTTTCAATTCCTATCTCTAGAGCTATGAACTTCATAGCCGAGTCCTCTCCTGAATGTGAGCCTATCGAGGAAGTTTTGGAGGTTTCTCCTTTTGAATCACCAGAGTCTTTCCTTGAGGAAGAAGCTACCTTCTTTACTCAAGAACCAAACGACTCTGGAGAGACAATTGAGCTACCCACGTCAGAACCACCCTCACGACCTCCGATAGAGCTCAAACCTTTACCTTCTGGCCTTCGATATGCTTTTCTACATGGAGATACAAAATCGCCTATCATCATCAGTGACAAGTTTTCTGAGGATGAAACTTCCAAACTCATCTCCATCTTAGAAAAGCATCGATCTGTTCGAGGCTACTCACTCCAAGACCTCAAGGGAATCAGTCTCACTCTCTGTACCCATCGCATCCCTACTGATCCAACTCTTACATCTTTTAGCAAGCCTCAAAGGAGGTTAAATAATGCGATGAAAGAAGTGGTGAAAAAGGATGTCTTGAAACTCCTTCATGCCGGGATAATTTATCCCGTTCTCTATAGTGAGTGGGTTAGCCCAGTTCATGTAGTGCCAAAGAAGGGAGGAATGACGGTCGTTGTCAATTCTCAAAATGAATTAATTCCGCAATGCACTATCACTGGATGGAGAATGTGCATAGACTATCGAAATCTTAACAAGGCAACAAAGAAATATCACTTTCCGCTTTCCTTCATCGATGAGATGTTGGAACGATTAGCAAATCACTCTTTCTTTTGTTTCCTTGATGGGTATTCCGGCTATCGTCGAATTTCCATCCATCCCAATGACTAAAGTAAGATCACATTCACATGCCCCTATGAAACGTATGTCTATCGTAGGATGTCTTTCGGGCTGTGTAATGCACCCGTATCGTTCCAAAGGTGCATGATGTCTATTTTCTCAGACATGATCAACCAAATCATGGAAGTTTTCATGGACGACTTCTTCGTCTATGGAAAAACTTTTGATCATTGTCTCAAGAATTTAGATAACGTCTTACAAAGGTGTAAGGAGAAGGACCTGGTACTTAATTGGGAGAAGTGTCATTTCATGGTCCGTGAAGGCATAGTCCTTGGGCACCTTGTGTCCGAAAGAGGGATAGAGGTGGATAAAGCTAAAATCGATGTTATCGAAAGACTTCCACCTCTATCAATGTCAAGGGAATCCGTAGCTTCCTAGGTCATGCGGGGTTCTATCGTAGGTTCATCAAGGATTTCTCTCAAATCGCTAGGCCTCTCACAAACCTCTTAGCCAAAGATGCTCCCTTCGACTTTGATGACGAGTGCTTGTGCTCCTTTAATATCCTTAAAGAAGCACTCATTTCAGCTCCTACCATTCAACCTCCCAACTGGTCGATGTCATTTGAAATAATGTGCAATGCAAGCAACTTTGCTGTAGGAGCAGTCCTTGGTCAAACTAAGGACAAGAAACATAGTGTCATAGCCTATGCTAGCAAAACTTTAACAGGAGCTCAACTTAATTATGCTACCAAGGAAAAGAGCTTCTTGATGTTGTTTTTGCTATCGATAAGTTTAGGTCTTACTTAGTTGGAGCTAAGGTAATAATTTACACTGATCATGCTGCCTTAAAATACCTGCTCACTAAGAAAGATGCTAAACCTAGGCTAATAAGATGGATTCTCTTACTTCGAGAATTTGACATCGAAATGAAAGATACAAAGGGAGTAGAGAATTCTGTAGTAGACCATGTGTCTCGTGTGCATTATGTGCAGGGCTTGCCCATCAATGAATGCCTACAAAACAAGCATGAAAGTTTCTTTCTTGATTATAAGGAACCTTTCTCCCTTAAGGTATCTCTAGAACCTGTCACATTTTATGCCACGAGCACATACAACCACCTTAAGGCCCTCACTAAAGAAATGTTTAGAAGGTTGGTTCTAGATGCTTTCATAAACATTGCAAGTTTCATGGTTGCTCCTTTTGGCACTAACCTTGCAGCTACAACTTCAACGAAAAATCAACAACTGGTGGTGAAGCAGGGAACAACATCACCAGTGATGGCTGTATTGTAAGGACTCCCCATGATCGAGCTTTTGACCATAAACAAAGCACTACTAGGAGGTAGCCCGGATTATCATTTCTTTTCATCAATAAAAAGCAAGAACATGTTTTTAGGATAAGTTTACCCTCGGGTATTTCTAGTCACTAACCATTTTAGGTTAAGATTAGAAATAACGATGGTCATGCTATGCCCAAAAACATGAGAGCTGCAACAGCTGTAGCACCTTGGTGTTTCTGGTGATGGAACGAGTTTCGACAGAGGCTTGACAGCACACACTTGATTTTTGATGTCCCGCAACACAAAAATCCAAGTGTGCGGGAGTTTGGTACATCTCTTAACAAATTCCATTCATGCAGAATTCCACCATGGTTTAGAGATGATGATAGTTCTATCTTTCCTTGCTAAAAAATGAAAAAAAAGTATGAGATGTCCTGCTTTGACATTAAACAAAGCCCTGTCAGGAGGTACCTGAATTTCGCCATTCATATACTCATACTTATCTTCACATGAATATAACTGGATCATATGCTTCCTTTATCTATTCTTGCATGCTCTGGTTTGAATGAATTTTGACGGTCTATTCATAGGCTTTAAATTAAGCATGGTGATTAGGTTAAAAAGTCTTCTTTAATCAAACTAGACATGGTGTCGAATTTGCTTAATGAACCTTAGAGTTAATGCTTGTTTACGTCTTGTTTGTAAACATTCGGGCTTTAAGTTGATTCAACTGGAGATTACCCAAGGCATTGGATACATGACAAAGATGCATAACATACAGAGCGGGCACAAAACCCTCTAGTGTTTATGTTGAGTAAATTTTAATCTATCCTTGGTTGAGTACATGAAAGTTGGTAAAAATAAAATTTTGAAAAATAAAATAGAATAAAAATTAAAAGAGAGAGAAGTAAAACAGGTAAGAAAGGTAAGAATTCCTTTTGCTATTATTCTTTTTGTTTGTTGGCCCATGGGTGACTCATTTTGCACGTACAAAGTCCCCATGAGGATTCAAGTTAAGTTTCTAGGTATGTTTCATTTTAATTGAATAAAGTTCTCTGGTTTGTCACACCGGTAGGATTATTTCTTGTTTGTCTCCACTTGTGTTGTGTCCAATAAAGTCGCACGTACAAGAATAAGTGTGCAGGTGTCCCTCGTTCGACACGCGCAATCTCTCGGACCACCTCCATGACGTTGCACATTTTTCCATGGGAGTAATGCAACAAGACCTCATATGGTTCAAAGCAAATTTGGTCTCGCTCGTCATCATGCTCTCCCATTGCGCAGGTTTGCAACTCTTATTTTTGCACCTCGCATACTAATTCTAGCACTATGAGCATGAGCTTAAAAAAAGAAAAATCAACCTTGGATACATGACACATGATTGGTTGGCTTACACACACTTTATTCCATGACTTGCACTCATATGCTGTGAAATCAAATATTTAGGGATAGCATGTCATTCCGGATATTGATCTATGCGAGATAGTTTGGTAATGAGCAACCATGTTTCATGCTGCATAAAAGTACTTGGGAATTTATTTTGCAAAAATCTAAAAACCATAACTTTGAATTCCTCAATGATGTTTTATTCCCACCAAAGCCATATGTAAACCTTATACATATGCTACTTGCTATGATTTTGAGTTTGGTCAAATATTTAGACCCTTGGTAGAATCTTTTCATGTTCTCATTGATTAAAGTCTTGTGCATATCCACCACATAAAAAATTGCTCTCCCTTTACATTAGAGGTTTAGCCCAAAAATATTTCCATATTGTCCACATCCATATATATGCAAATTTCTACTCCAGGAATTTGCATCCACTATAGTCATCCCCAAAATAAAGACTTCAATCAATTAGTGATCCTCCTACCCATGCCAAATGAGACATGAGCTATAGAAATATAGAATAAAAAGATTCATGATGCTCATGAAAAAGAAGAAAAAAATCTTCTCTAGTAGAATGACTATGAAAAAAAAGAAAAAGAGAGAAAAAATAATCATAGCCATGTTCTCTGAAATAAAGTAGGAGGATCATTCAAACATAGGAGCCATCGAACAAATATTTTTCTTTTTCTATTTTTCCACCCACATAGTCCTATCCACATAAATATGCACAACCTTGGTCATGAGTACATGATTAGTTTTCTTCTTGGATCTTTTATTTGAGTTTACAAAATATTTGATGCAAGCATGCCACATGATTTCCCTACCTTGAGCTCCACATAAACCTTGTTAGAAGTAGGAGAAATTAAGACGAGCATTGCCTTGGTGAGGAATCAAACACTTCTGAGCGACTCGAGAGATTCATCAGAGGAATAAAGTTATGTTTTTCATTTTTTTGAAAACCTTATCAAAACCCCAAGTTATTTAATGCAGAAGAATCATAATAGCTTATATCTAGAGTGTTCCATTTTTCAATAACTTAGAATTGCATGGTAGACACATACAGATTCATAGTTATGAGTAGGTCTAGGAATAACTTGTATATTAGCATCATACCAATAATGTATCATTAATCTCGACCTTTACTCGAGGACGAGCAAAGACTAAGTGTGGGGGAGTTTGTTGACGGTCACTATCACCCAAAATCCGACCGTCAACTCCTGCATAAGTGGAACAAATTTGGCACATCAACGTAGCGGTAGGGGTTATTTACTAACTCTTTCCACGAGTGTTGGTGATTTAATATAGGCAAGTGACTTATGTATCAAAATGAAGTGAAAGTGCGCATTCGTGGTGAAGAAACACAACTCCAACCAATCGGTGATCGTCACGTCAGCTTCCCGTGGATCGAAGGGCCCACAAGTCAGGTGAAACCGACTTAGATTGGCGCCAAACACCTGGGAACCGCCTTAGGGGCCCACAAGTCAGTGCCTGGAGAAGTTTGGTGGGGTTTGGCACCAACCAGGGTTCGGCCGAACCATGCATAGGGCCAAATCGCCTCATCTTCCACGTGGCGACTCCATAGCTGTCCCCAATGACGGTTAGGGGGTTATGGCAATTGGTAACCAACTTCCAACCGCCATTGAGGTCTATAAAAGGAGGCACTCCACTTCACTTCAACACACCTCCAAGAAGATTAAAGATTCACTACAAAGGCTTAGTGAATAGATTAGACAATGAGGGAAGCTTTGAAAGGAGTGCCCCAAATGTCGGATTTTTCTCGGAGGGACAGTTCGTAGGAGTGCTGGGAGTCCCGGTACCGACCTTTGGCCTTGTACCTCAACGAATGCTTTCTTCAATAAAGCAAGTGTTCGTGTTTACTTTGGTTGTTAAGCATTTACATTGAGTACTTTACTTTACTTTAATTTTGCTTGCGGGATCACCGCCCTAAGTTGAGTGCTCTAGTACTAAGACCCCTGATAAAGACGGGTGTTCTTGCGTAAGGCTAGAGTAGTATTCGATAGTTTAGATGTGGTGTCTAGGCTAGAGTTTACCTTTGTTTGCCTCATACTCCACGGGTGAGAGGTAGGCGGCAGGTGGTGACATCCCTGTTCGTCCTTTGTATTCCTCCATGTTCGGGTACGTCATAGAGCTGTAGGCCGGAGTCACTCGACAGACCGAGTTTAAGCCGGTGCCCGAAGTAAGCAAGAGAAAAGCTGAAGTAATTTACCTGCATTTTAGAGCTGCAACCATAGTAATCCTCTCTATACTATCGCCTACCTAATCTTGGATGTCCTTGGATGATCCTTTCTCTGAGATCATCCCTACCATTCCTTGGATTTGATATCCCTTGGAATACTCCCTGGGAGAAGTGCTATAATAGTATTCCGTGCGCTTGTGAATTTTATCTGTGGTCGTCAGAAATACCAACATGGGGCACCTCCTTCCTTGACGAACGTCAAGCATTGCTTGCCGTTCACCACCACCAGTTTGGAGGGTTGGCTTTCTTCTGAGAAGCCAAGACCATGCCTGTCTTTGTTGATGTGGTTGGCGATGGTTTTTTAGAGGGCATCCTTGGAGTGATATGTCTTCTGTTGACCCCAGTTTTTGAGGACGGGAATCATTCGTGTTCATAGTACCTTATCCCTGGATCGAGTAGTTTGGTACCCACGAATACAGTTCTGAATTACCAGGTGCAAAGTGCACGAATAGTCTTACAACAAAAATTATTACAATAATAGGCCCGAAGGCAATATTCAATACATATAGGACCTACCAGTCCGGATACATCCGAAAACAGAAATTAGATAAGATAGCAGACGGAAGGCAGCAGCATGCCGATTGCCACAGGCAACGACTGGGGACTAAGACCTGTTGCGCTCCATTGTCTTCATTCCTCCTAGTAGTATGAGTACGGGTCTTCCTCATCTCCTTCATCTGGAGGTTTGTGCGTATAGCAAGGGTGAGTACTCTACGTACTCAGCAAGCCAACACGGAATGATGCACATGATAGGGTCATTCAAAGGATGGCTATGGTTTATTTGCGCAAAGCCAATTTTCACAAATCATTTCACAAACCTAACATCTAGCCAGATCAGGTTTTAGGTCCATAGTATATTAAATCGGCGACGGTTCTGTCCACCATCCATTGTGATCCCAAGGATAGCTTCCCGCCTCCGATTCGTCATGGTTTTCTGGGGGTGTCTTCCCCCTTCTCCCAAATAGAGAAGTTGATTTCCCAGCACGTAAAATCATTATGCAATCCCACCCATCATTTTAAAATTTATGAGTCAAGCCACGGAAACACTTGTCACGTCGCTCATTAACCGCGAGCACGGCTATTCGAATAGATTGATTAACTCACACTTGCAGTGGATGTACACTTTACCCGTACTCCGCAACTACTCATTGAATGAGCTTACATCCCTCTATATGGGACGGTCACGGCAAAGCCTTTCGATAACCTCACTTCGGCAGTACCCGCTCCATGAACTTAGGCCCTCATGCACTCTAGCCGTCATTTCCTAGCAGGTGAGAGGAGTTCAGGCGTTCCGGGGTAAGAGAAAGAATTGCTCTATCCTTGAACTTTCCATCTTCATGTCCTTTTCTTCATGTTGATCGCATGCCCGATCTCGCCGTACCAACCGGTACACCCCGCCGGAAGGCCCTTAACTATCGTCCAGGCACCCACCGGTGGTGCACCCCACCGGAAAGCCCTTACCTCAACGCCAACACCCGAACCTACTATGCAAGGATACCGCCTCCGCTCGGATATTTAATCGGCTAGGTCTATACCCATTCGAGAAGTACGGTTGTACGGCTCGTTCTAAGTTGTAGTCTCATGGCTCGGTCCTTAACCGACAGGGACGGTACTAGCCTTTTCCGGAATCCACCCAAATCCATCCATCCGCCCCAGTCTAAAAACATTGGTTTGTATTTTCATTTTTCATCAAAGCCATTTCCAACATGATCAAGGCAACGTGGCGCTCATGTCTCCACTTGCCGTGTCTCAACCATCTTCCCAAGATAGTTGCCCAAGCACGAGGCTTATTTGTAAAATCATGAGTATGCAAGAATCTAGTATAAGCGTGGCTAAGCATTTTATCAAGATAACCTCCGGTTGCATCACATCGAAGGTTTACAAAGAATATTTCTAAGGGTATTCAATATCAAGGCAGATATATCAAGAATAGGTACTCATTTGTGTATAGCATGCAATTTGTAATTGAAAACAACATCATTTCACAAAGTAGGATCAATATGTCCAAAGGGGTGTGTTGACTTGCCTTGCTCGCACACTTGTTGGTTGGGGTCTTCTGCGTACTCAACGCCTTCCTCGGACGCTAATCGTACGTGCGAGAAACCAAATTTGAATTCGATTAGAATTCAAGTAGAATCCATAAGATCCAAAAGAAAACCAAGTAAATCGCAATGGCGGCTCCTATCACTAGGCTATGACTCTATGCGAACCTAGGCTCGAGTTTCGACGAAATCCGGGTTAGAGTGAAAGGGTTATAAGGATTCGAAGTTTTGTAATGAATTCGATTTTGTTAAGAAGGGTACGATATTTATCTTAATATGCTTAAAGTTTGAGAAATACTAGAGTTGATGATTCAATTAATAAAAGAAAGTGGTTATCTTTTAATTTCATCGAACTATTTCTGGTTCGAGAGGTCCTAGGGTTTATAATAATCTAAATCGAAATTAATTGATAGAGGTCAGACTTGTATATAAGTTGGTTTTCTAAGTTTTAGAAAATCTATATGATAAACATTATGTGATGACCAACTAAGTCGTAAATAAAATCCCAAACGAATAACTACGCGACAATCTATTGCTTCCGAATAGCTAGCCTTGATATGACCTAGGGTTAATAATAATCGATTCCAAAATAACCTCGAAGCTAAATATTATACTAAATAATCTATGCGTTCAAAAAAAATAGTGTTTTGGCGACAAACTAAGATAGATGGATTCCGAGGTAAATAAATAAATAATGCGATGGCTATATATATATATATAATAAAACCCCATTTAATAATCGGTCCCGAATTATTTTTGAAGTCCTAATTTGTTTTGAAGAAAAATATGTAATTTTTGCCCGGAGATTTTCCGAAATATCTTCAAAATTTTTCTGATTTTTCCAAAATTTCTCCCAAAATTTTTCTTTTTTTTTTTTTTTTTCTTTTCCTTTTTCCTTCTTTCCTTTTCTTTTTTTTCTTTTTTTCTACCCGCCCCTCGCTTCCTTCTTTCTCCTCTCCCCCACGTCTACCCCCTTGGCCGAGCCGAGCGGCCGGCGGCGCAGCGGCGGCGGCGACGGACGACGCGGCGGCGGCGCGCTACGGGCAGGGGAGAAATGAGGAGGACGGCGGCTCACCGTGCGGCGAACGGCGGCGGCGATGCGACGACGGGACTTGGCGCGGCGGTGGCGGTTTGCGAATCCCGGTGTGGCGGTGGCGGCGAAAATACGGTGAAACGGTGACGAGGGAGAAAGGGGAACGGGAGAGAAGAGAGCGGCGGAGGATGGGGAGATGGGGCTCGGCTTCCCCTTTTATAGTTGCGCGGAGAGAGAGATGAAGAGAGGCGACGGCGACGGACGGTGAAAGCACGCGCGCGGACGCGAGGCGGCATGGCGGCGCCGCGCAGCGGCGCATGGCACGCGCGAGGCAGGGCCGGCGCGGCGGGCAACACGCGTCGCACGCGGCGCGGGCCGCGATGCGGTGGCCTGCGCGTGGCGGGAGCGGCGCGCAGCGTAGGCGGGGCCGGGCGCGGCGAGCGCGGCGGCGTGCGGCGAAGACGGGGCTGCCGCGGCGCGGTACGGCGGCGACATGGCGACGCGAGCGACGGCACGGCGTGGTACGGGCGGCAAAACGCGGCACGGCGAGAACGCGCGTGCGCGGGGCCTGGTACGGCGCGGCGACGCGTGGTGTGCGTGCGCACGGCGCGGGGACGTTGTCGAACACTCGCCTACGCATGAACAAGGCCGAATCTTATTTTTCCCGATTTTCTCGATTTTATTTTCCCAAATTTTTTTTCACTCTAAAAATTCCAAATAAATTTTAGTATTCTCAAAAATTAATTTAAAATATATTTTCAAACTTTTCACCCATCTTTATTATTCAAAAAAATATATTTTTAAATTCTAGCTTATCTCCTTCTTTTAAATTCAAAAATTAGGTCTTTTGATTTAGGATTACTTTCCATCTTCGTATTTTTCCTTCTAAATTATTTTGATCATATATTTTTTTTATTACCTATTTTTCCATTATTAAATTAGGGTTTAAACCAATAGTTTATACTTTTTAAGACAACTTTTATAAATCAAAAATCTTAATTATTTTCCTCCTTCAAATCTATATTTTGAACTTTTCTCCCATTTGGGAATCTCGAACTTGGTTTTTTTTTTACCCAACTTCAAATCAGAGCATTTCCACGGTGAATTTTATGCAATCAAACTGGCAAATAAAAAGCGAAAACTCGATCAAGAAGCAACAATCAAAAGGTTTTTGTAAGTTCTGATTTTTGATTCCCGGTTTTAAATTCCTCGATTTTCAGGATGTTACAAATCTACCCCCCTAACAATAAATCTCGTCCCCGAGATTTGGGTCGGGTCGTGATTGGGAGTCGGTCGGTACAAACATATAGGATGGATCCATGGGACTCCCTCTTAACAGGACGACGAATAGATTGGGAGCTCCGGGTGACGCAGGAATCTATCACCGAGTCTCTAAGGGTGGTCCACTTCAATTCTTTGTTTCGGATAGCATGATGTTGTCGGCTCTTAATCCTTGGGAATCCTTCAAGCATGCAGATTCGTAGGTCTCTAATTTTCCTTAAGTTGTATAATAGACTTGCTGTTCTAAACTGTTGGAACCTTTAGCTGCAGACGGGTGGTGATCCTGGTAGGATTGCAGTCGTGTGATTTTGGTGGGCGACAAGAGGTTATCTAGGGAAGGTTCGGTTCTACCAAGCTCTAACATAGTGTCCAATCTGTGAGTCCGGAGTTATGTCACTCTACCCCCTAACAATAAGTTCAAGCTTGGCTTTTTAGGATAAGGCCTATATTGGTGCCGGTATGGGGTACAGTTATATCTCTTCCCGTTGATTGCACTATTATGGGTTTCCTAGGGTTTACCTGACATAGGTTATGTGTTGTGCTTGTTTCTAACGTCATGAAAGAATGCGAAGTTTTGAAACCAACCAAACTTTAACTTAGTGCAGAATGGATGGAGAACGTACCCATTAGCACGATTTGGTCCTCCTGGGCCTCTTCAGCATGCACATGGTTCACTTGGCCATGGCGGATTCCTGTGATGGCCTCCTTCGCACTGGGTGTCCCGAACATCTGCGTCCGTGTATCGGGACAGGGGTCCCTCTTACAACAATGGCGTTGGCTCCAAGACGGACGGGGTGTTACGTGGCTTAGGGCAGTGATTGGCGAAATGTCCATATTCCCCACAGTTGAAGCAGTTTACATTCTTAAGTCTTGGGGTCGTCAAGGCAGGTGCCGGGGTACGGAAAGGGGTGGCAGGTGGCCTGCTGGCGTTGCCGGGTGCAATGGGGCGATTGGTCATTGTGACGGCTGGCTTCCAACCTGTTGGTGTTGCTCCTTTGGGTCGCTGGGGCGTTCCTTGAATCGGGCGGGCTAGAGCAAGTCTTCTCTTCCGGTTGTTTTCAACCGTCTTTTGATCATGCTCGAGCCTTACGACCTTGTTGATGAGGCTCTGAAAGCTAGCATGGTCCTGACCGATCATCGGTCCTCTTAACTCATCGTTCAGTCCTTCAATAAACTTGTCCATCTTTTCATCTTCATCTGCCAGATCGCTTGTGGCGTAACGGGCAAGCTGCGTGAACTTGTTAAGATACTCTTGTACCGTGGTGTTTCCTTGGCGCAGCCTACGGAACTCATTTTTCTTCATCCTCATAACCGCGGCTGGTACGAAATTTTCACGGAAGGCAGCCGTAAATTCTTCCCATGTCGGTTCTCCGGCATCTTCTACCCGTGTCTCTTTGTAGGTGTCTCACCAGTCACTTGCAGGACCTTCCAGCTGATTAGTGGCGAAGATGACTCTGTCAGCTTCCCGTACTTGGACGAGAGTCAACTTCTTCTCTATTACCCTCAACCAATCTTCAGCATCCATTGGTTCCTCTGCCATGGAGAACGTTGGCGGTTTGGCTCGCATAAACTCGCCTAGGCTTGATCCTTCGTGGTGTCCTTGGTTGTTGGCAATGGCTTGAAGCGCTGGGTTTGCGAAGCCATGACTTCCGCTAGGGTGGAGGGGTTAGGCTCCGGCGGGTTCTCCGTAGCTGCGAGGCTCGCGACGGTGCACCATCGAGGAATATAGATGAGGTAAATGAGTGGATCGACTAATGTCATGGTTCTAATCGATTTTTTTTTCAGTGATCTTCAAGTTGTTCTTAAGTGATCTTTTGCACACAACAAGCATGGTGATATAAACTCATTTAAGACATAACATGGAACTTCATATTAGTTCGTAGATGATATATCGGGGGATACATTGGACATGTGTAGTCCATACAACACAACACAACAACACTAATATTGATCTAGGGTCTTCATACATAAGGGTAGGGGCATGGTCGTTGCTGTCTTAATTCCTTCCAAAGCAAGACCGAGTTGATGCGACTTCTTGTCTAGTTGTTTGGGCGCGCCCGATCCGGGGTTGCCTCCTATGGCCGTTGTATTGGCACCGATAAGAGGAGGGATCTTTGTGTGACTTGGGGCATTGGTTGGCATAGTGTCCAAATTCCTCACAGTTGAAGCAAGTCACATTCCTTTTCCTTGGGGCAGCCAGGATAGGTGTTGGAGTGCGAAACGGTGCGGTAGTTGTCCTAGGGCGATCATTGGCATAGTGTCCTAACTCTCCACAATTGAAGCAGTGCACATTCCTCTTTAGACGTCGGGGAATCTCCTCAACATCTTCAGGGGTACACATTGTGCTCGTGATGATCATCCTGTCAGTACCACCTGTGGTCCATTTTGGTGACTTCCTCTTCCTGGAGTTGGATGGCGAACTAAGCCCTTGGCCGGTCATTGGATTGAATTCCTTGTCCTTCCTTCCGCACTGTATCTCTCCCTCAATCGGGGTTCCGGTGTGTTTTTCCCCTGCACTGTTCCTTATTCCATATCCTTGTTCCATGAAGCCGTAGCGGGGGCAAAGTGTTTCCTTCCCTCCTACTGGTGGATTTGGCGTTTCTGCTCTCTGTGGGCTTGACAGTATATTCGCAGGAGTCATCAAGGCTTGAGTCGGAACGTGCCGACGTTGCTCTGGACACGAACCCAAAACTTGAAGGTGTCGTTGCATTAGCTGCACCATCATGATCATCAATTGTGTCTGGCTAGCTATTATCTGGGCTAAGGTCGGATTCAGAGGGAAAGAGGGTGGAAGGTCCATAGGGTCGCTCTGTGTTGATCCATGAGATTGTTGAAATCTTGATTTCCTGCCCTTGTTCTTTCCCATCTATTGTCAGAGAAAGGAAGAAATCAGAGAAAGGTTAAGCTCTGGTTGGGACCTTATTCCTGTGTACTCTTATTGCTTTAGCGGGTGGAATAAACAATCTCCCAAGTTTTAACAGGGTCACAGCCCTATATCTATTTTTGAAGATAGTTTAGGGTTTAGAAAAAGGTAAAATCAAATGTTTGTAGAGAAATTGGGGGGGTGAGAGAGAAAATATGTTTGCCTTGTGAAAATAGTTTGTATTTCCAAAATAATCCTATGTAGGGATATTTCCCTTTGACCAGCTATAAATGGGTGGGGCGCTAGTTGGTCTTATCCTACAGTCAACCTGGCTCTGATACCAGCTCTGTTGACCCCCGTTTTTGAGGACGGGAATCATTCGTGTTCATAGTACCTTATCCCTGGATCGAGTAGTTTGGTACCCACGAATACAGTTCTGAATTACCAGATGCAAAGTGCACGAATAGTCTTAAAACGAAAATTATTACAATAATAGGCCCGAAGGCAATATTCAATACATATAGGACCTACCAGTCCGGATACATCCGAAAACAGAAATTAGATAAGATAGCAGACGGAAGGCAGCAGCATGCCGATTGCCACAGGCAACGACTGGGGACTAAGACCTGTTGCGCTCCATTGTCTTCATTCCTCCTAGTAGTATGAGTACGGGTCTTCCTCATCTCCTTCATCTGGAGGTTTGTGCGTATAGCAAGGGTGAGTACCCTACGTACTCGGCAAGCCAACACGGAATGATGCACATGATAGGGTCATTCAAAGGATGGCTATGGTTTATTTGCGCAAAGCCAATTTTCACAAATCATTTCACAAACCTAACATCTAGCCAGATCAGGTTTTAGGTCCATAGTATATTAAATCGGCGACGGTTCTGTCCACCATCCATTGTGATCCCAAGGATAGCTTCCCGCCTCCGATTCGTCATGGTTTTCTGGGGGTGTCTTCCCCCTTCTCCCAAATAGAGAAGTTGATTTCCCAGCACGTAAAATCATTATGCAATCCCACCCATCATTTTAAAATTTATGAGTCTAGCCACGGGAAACACTTGTCACGTCGCTCATTAACCGCGAGCACGGCTATTCGAATAGATTGATTAACTCACACTGCAGTGGATGTACACTTTACCCGTACTCCGCAACTACTCATTGAATGAGCTTACATCCCTCTATATGGGACGGTCACGGCAAAGCCTTTTGATAACTTCACTTCGGCAGTACCCGCTCCATGAACTTAGGCCCTCATGCACTCTAGCCATCATTTCCTAGCAGTGAGAGGAGTTTTGGCGTTCCCGGGGTAAGAGAAAGAATTGCTCTATCCTTGAACTTTCCATCTTCATGTCCTTTTCTTCATGTGTTCATTTCTTCATGTTGATCGCATGCCCGATCTCTACCCAGGTACCAACCAGCGGTACACCCCCTGCCGGAAGGCCCTTAACTATCGTCCAGGCACCCACCAGTGGTGCACCCCCACCGGCAAGCCCTTACCTCAATGCCAACACCTGAACCTACTATGCAAGGATACGCCTCCGCTCGGATATTTAATCGCTAGGTCTATACCCATTCGAGAAGTACGGTTGTGCGGCTCGTTCTAAGTTGTAGTCTCATGGCTCGGTCCTTAGCCACCGGGGACGGTACTAGCCTTTTCCGGAATCCACCCAAATCCATCCATCCGCCCCGAGTCTAAAAACATTGGTTTGTATTTTCATTTTCATCAAAGCCATTTCCAACATGATCAAGGCAACGTGGCGCTCATGTCTCCACTTGCCGTGTCTCAACCATCTTCCCAAGATAGTTGCCCAAGCACGAGGCTTATTTGTAAAATCATGAGTATGCAAGAATCTAGTATAAGCGTGGCTAAGCATTTTACCGAAGATAACCTCCGGTTGCATCACATCGAAGGTTTACAAAGAATATTTCTAAGGGTATTCAATATCAAGGCAGGATATATCAAGAATAGGTACTCATTTGTGTATAGCATGCAATTTGTAATTGAAAACAACATCATTTCACAAAGTAGGATCAATATGTCCAAAGGGGTGTGTTGACTTGCCTTGCTCGCACACTTGTTGGTTGGGGTCTTCTGCGTACTCAACGCCTTCCTCGGACGTTAATCGTACGTGCGAGAAACCAAATTTGAATTCGATTAGAATTCAAGTAGAATCCAGTAAGATCCAAAAGAAAACCAAGTAAATCGCAATGGCGGCTCCTATCACTAGGCTATGACTCTATGCGAACCTAGGCTCGAGTTTCGACGAAATCCGGGTTAGAGTGAAAGGGTTATAAGGATTCGAAGTTTTGTAATGAATTCGATTTTGTTAAGAAGGGTACGATATTTATCTTAATATGCTTAAAGTTTGAGAAATACTAGAGTTGATGATTCAATTAATAAAAGAAAGTGGTTATCTTTTAATTTCATCGAACTATTTCTCGGTTCGAGAGGTCCTAGGGTTTATAATAATCTAAATCGAAATTAATTGATAGAGGTCAGACTTGTATATAAGTTGGTTTTCTAAGTTTTAGAAAATCTATATGATAAACATTATGTGATGACCAACTAAGTCGTAAATAAAATCCCAAACGAATAACTACGCGACAATCAATTGCTTCCGAATAGCTAGCCTTGATATGACCTAGGGTTAATAATAATCGATTCCAAAATAACCTCGAAGCTAAATATTATACTAAATAATCTATGCGTTCAAAAAAATAGTGTTTTGGCGACAAACTAAGATAGATGGATTCCGAGGTAAATAAATAAATAATGCGATGGCTATATATATATATATAATAAAACCCCATTTAATAATCGGTCCCGAATTATTTTTGAAGTCCTAATTTGTTTTGAAGAAAAATATGTAATTTTTGCCCAGAGATTTTCCTGAAATATCTTCAAAATTTTTCCTGATTTTTCCAAAATTTCTCCCAAAATTTTTCTTGTTTTTTCTTCTTTTCTTTTCCTTTTTCCTTCTTTCCTTTTCTTTTTTTTTCTTTTTTTTTCTACCCGCCCTGCTTCCTTCTTTCTCCTCTCCCCCACGTCTACCCCCTTGGCCGAGCCGAGCGGCGCGGCGCGGCTAAGCGGCGGCGGCGACGGACGATGATGGCGGCAGCGGCGCTACGGGCGGGGAGAAATGAGGAGGACGGCGGCTCACCGGTGCGGCGGCGAACGGCGGCGGCGATGCGACGACGGGACTTGGCGCGGCGGTGGCGGTTTGCGAATCCCGGTGTGGCGGTGGCGGCGGAAATATGGTGAAACGGCGACGAGGAGAAAGGGAGAACGGGAGAGAAGAGAGCGGCGGAGAATGGGGGAGATGGGGCTCGGCTTCCCCCTTTTATAGTTGCGCGGAGAGAGAGATGAAGAGAGGCGACGGCGACGGACGGTGAAAGCACGCGCGCGGACGCGAGGGCGGCATGGCCGGGCGCCGCGAGCGGCGCATGGCACGCGCGAGGGCAGGGCCAGGCGCGGCGGGCAACACGCGTCGCGCGTGGGCGCGGGGCCAGTACGGTGGCACTGCGCGTGGCGGGAGCGGCGCGCAGCGTAGGCGGGGCCGGGGCGCGGCGAGCGCGGTCGTGCGGGGCGAAGACGGGGCCGCCTCGCGGCGCGGTACGGCGGCGACATGGCTGACGCGAGCGACGGCACGGCGTGGTACGGGCGGCAAAACGCGGCACGGCGAGAACGCGCGTGCGCGGGGCCCTGGTACGGCGCGGCGACGCGTGGTGTGCGTGCGCACGGGCGCGGGGACGTTGTCGAACACCTGCCTACGCATGAACAGGGCCGAATCTTATTTTTCCCGATTTTCGATTTTATTTTCCCAAATTTTTTTCACTCTAAAAATTCCAAATAAATTTTAGTATTCTCAAAAATTAATTTAAAATATATTTTCAAACTTTTCACCCATCTTTATTATTCAAAAAAATATATTTTTAAATTCTAACTTATCTCCTTCTTTTAAATTCAAAAATTAGGTCTTTTGATTTAGGATTACTTTCCATCTTCGTATTTTTCCTTCTAAATTATTTTGATCATATATTTTTTTATTACCTATTTTTCCATTATTAAATTAGGGTTTAAACCAATAGTTTATACTTTTTAAGACAACTTTTATAAATCAAAAATCTTAATTATTTTCCTCCTTCAAATCTATATTTTGAACTTTTCTCCCATTTGGGAATCTCGAACTTGGTTTTTTTTACCCAACTTCAAATCGAGCATTTCCACGGTGAATTTTATGCAATCAAATTGGCAAATAAGAAGCGAAAACTCCGATCAAGAAGCAACAATCAAAAGGTTTTTGTAAGTTCGATTTTTGATTCCGGTTTTAAATTCCTCGATTTTCGGGATGTTACATCTTCAAACACCCATAATTCACTAAGGTGTCCAACCTCTCATTCTCCTTCTTGAGGGCCTCTGTAGCTTTAAGGCTAGTGGCATAGGAATCCAAATCATAGCTACAGCACCTAGCACAACCATTGCTAGTGGAGGTGTTGGATGACTTAGTTGCCTCATTGGATGAAGAGGAGCTAGTACAAAGAGTATTAAATTGTACTTCAAGAGCCTTGTGACTTTGGTCCAATACCACAAGCTTCTCTTGAAGTGAGTCATTGATATCCTTTAGGCTAGCAACTAATCCATTGACCAAGGAAAGCTCATCGGTCAATTTTTCAATCCTCTCATGCTCCTTAACCAAATCCTCCACTAAGGCAAGGTTTCTCTTCTTTTCAAGAATGAGCAAGTCTTATTGCCTTTCGAGAGATTTTTCTTTGTAGTCCAATGCCTTCATTAGCTTAGCCAAATGTTGCATGGCCGGTTTGCTAAAACTTTTAAGCACATCATCCAAATCATCATATTTCCTCATCACTCTCAATGTCATCATCAATGGAGAGTTTGGATGAGTGCATTAACTTGTGACCTTGGGCCATGAAGCAAGAATGGTTGATGAAGCCATCATCATCATTGCTCAAGTTGTCGAAGAGGCGCTCCTTGGTGAAGATGGAGTCTGATGGTGATGGTGGCAACTCCTTCATTTCCTTCCTCTTTCTCCTTGGGATCCGTCTCATCACCGGAATAGCACACCTCTCCGATGTGGGCATGCCCGGTCTTCTTCTTTGTCACCTTGGGTTTGGCTTCATTATTCTTGGGGCAATCGGCAAGGAAGTGGCCATATTCCCCTCATTGAAAACAAATTCTCTTGGATTCCCGAGCTTTTCCTTTTGTCATCATTGTTCTTGCTCTTTCCAAAGCCACCACGACGAAGATATTGCCTGAACTTCCTCACCATAAGGGCCATCTCCTCATCATCACTTTCTTCTTCATATGAGGCTTGTTCATTTGAGGCCTTCATGGCAATTTCCTTGTTCTTGATCATGGCAACATTCTTGTCCATTTGCTTGATGGCTTCTTCTTCAAGCATCTCATGAGCCACAATCATGCCAACGATGTCACTTGGGGTAAGCCTCTTGAAGTCCTTCCTCTCATAAATGAGAGTGACCAAGGTAGGGTTCCTTGGTCCGAAGGCTCGAAGAAGCTTCTTGACAATAGCATGATCCATCATCTCTTCACTCCCAAGTCCTTGAATTTTGTTTACCAAGAGAATCATGTGATCATACATCTCTTGGGGGGTCTCTTGGTCTTTCATAACGAACCTCCCGAGCTTTCCTTCCAAAAGCTCGATCTTGGACTCTCTCACCCCGAGAGTGCCTTCATAAGAAATTTGCAATGTGTCCCAAATCTCTTTAGCTTCCTCAATCCCATCAACCTTGTTGAACTCCTCCGGGCTCAAGGTGGAGAGTATTGCATTGGTGGCTTGAGCATTTCTGTCGATGCTTTGCTCTTGTTTCGGAGTGAGGTCCATGTTCTCCGTGGGTACATCGATTCCTGTGCAAACAACCTTCCAAGTACTAGGATGCAAAGAGATTAGATGCAACTTCATCTTGTACTTCCAAGCGGCATAATGAGTTCCATCAAAATAGGGTGCACGCCTGGAAGGCACAGAAACGAAGTTGTTAGAGGGAATGTTAATCTTGCTATAATCAAAAAGGTTTAGGAACTCCCCCTGTCTCTTTGCTTGGAGACTTTCCTCCATTTGCATCATCTTCTTCACGATTATCTACACCTGACATCTTGGATTGGCTCTAAGCGGTGAAGCTTATCAAGATCTTGGGCTCTGATACTAATTGAAGGCCCGTAGATGTCGCCTGGAGGGGGTGAATAGGCGTTTCTGAAATTTACATAAAATCATAGCTGTTAAAATGAACAGGCACCGAAACTTTCGAGTAGAAACTCGAAACTTCCGATCACTCAGTGGCGGAACTTCCGTGTTCGAATCCGAAACTTTGGGTGTTCTGGTATTTCCAGGTTCTGATCTCAAGTCTAAGTGATTTTAAAGACTAGCCTATGTGCAGTTAACAATCTCAAGTCTAAGTGACTTTCAAGACTGGCCAATGAGCAGATAATAAGAAAGAATAACCTGGATACAAATATACTCAATAGAAAGTAAAGAGCACGCACAATTGAAGCAAGGATTTTTTCCAGAAGTTTGGATTCGAAGAATCCTACTCTCTGTTGAGGAACTCCGAAGAGCTAGGTCTCGATTAACCCCTTGCCTCACCAAGCAAAGCCCTAGGAAGAAGTCTCCATTTTTCAACCCAACGTTTCTAGGTTCTTCACTAGAGATCAAGTGACCACATAGATCCTAAACTTGACTCTCTAGCAAGTACCACAAATGAGGATCGCTCTACCAAGACCACTTCTGAAGGATCAGCTCGGATTTTCACTATTTATACCTCGTTTCCTTGCAGAGATGAGGAAAACCTTCACAAACCTTCCGGGTCAATCCACAAATCATCGGATACTCGCGGGAGACGCCTAACCGTCTAAGAGATCACTCTCCAAGAGTAATAAGCATCAAACCATAGCCTTGTAAGAATCACCAAGTGTTCAAGTCATCCTAGCTCTCTCACTCTCATAGAACCCCTCAAATCCCTCAATTCTCTCACAAATTTGCTTCCTAGGCTCAAAAATTAAGGTGGAGTGGTAGAATAACATGGGAGAGGCTACGAGATAGAAAAACGAAAGTTGGATTGCCAAAAGTGAGCTAGAGAGGGCGTGGGATATTTATAGGTTAGTGCTGGCGTCACCTAGCCGTCACTCACATTTGAACTGCAGAGGTGTCCAGAAGTTCTGGTCTGGGACCCCCGAAACTTTCGGTCAACACTTAGGAATTGAGCTGGAAAAGGTGTCCAAAAATTCCGGTCAGGACTCTCTGTCCTGAAAAGGGGAATTTCTCAAAAAAGGCTAGAAAAAAATCTCACTCCTCAAGATTTTGACTTTAAGTACTTAGATCATCTCAGGACATAATTTAAAACCTCTCTTGATAGTACGGTTTTCCTAAAACTCAAGCTTAAAGGAAAAAAATTAAATACGACGTCGAATCTTCTCGCCGCTTTGCAATTATTGTTGGGAGGTTTCTCTTGAGCACATCTTGCACACTTAAGCACTTTTGGTCTAATCACCTGCACTTATCTCAATTAAACATATTAGTCCTTTAACATTTTTTCATTAACCACCAAAACCCACTTAGAGGGCTAGATACACTTTCATCCATGTCATTCAAACAATTATAAAATTATGAAAAAAAGATATAGATTTTATCGTCGTTTATAACTTCACAATAATTAAATTAGATATACAATGAAAAAATTAAAATAAACATGAGTAATGTTCCAAAAAATTACTTCTTCTACTATGATATTATAATAAGCCAAAATACATTATTAGATTTGTAGTGTATTTTTAGTATCTACTCTCTCTATATATAGTATGAAAAGACGACTAAAAAGGATATATCTTAATCAATCAATAAAACCTTATTCTATTTTTAGTTAATAAAGTAATAGTGACTAAAACACATTAAATTTGTAAAATATAATGTTGTAATTATATGCACACGTACTCTCTTCCTAGTCTCTCATTCAATTACGTGCTCTTATAATTTTTAACTAATTAACAATTTAATATAAAAAGATCAATATTAGAAAGCTAAATAATTATAACTCTTATGTTATATCAGTTTTTAAGTTTGTTTGAACTGTTGTTTAATTTATAAATAAATAAATCAATCAAGATTCATATTACCCATATTTCACAGTATAAAAGATACGTCATTTGAACATAGACACCTATGCATGGCAACCAAACAGCAAACAAAAATTAGAACATCATAAAAAACCGATAATAAGTATTATACCATTAATAAATATCATTGTACATCCTCTACAACGCACTGAAGGCATCACGTGTTACATCTTAAAACTTAAACATAAAATCTTGCAAGACAACCAAATAGTAAACACAGATTAGAACATTATAGAAAAAATGACAATGTATTATATCATCTTAAATATCTCTACATCCTCTATAGCGCACTTAAGGCGTCAACATGTTATGTCTTAGAAGCTAAACATAAAATATTAGAACTTTTAAGAAAGAAAATCTGACCATCAGTTTTGAGTTAAATCAGTGGATCCATTATTTTGAGATCTACTTTTACAAAGATGCCGCTATGTGTTATGCTTTAAAAATTAGAAAAAATATTTTAAATTCTAACAACAAAACATTAGATCATTGGTTTTCACTTAAATCATTTAGAAAAAATATAGAAAAAAAATCCCCTCTATGTCGATCTCCCCCTCATATACACACGAACACAGCACTATCCGTCCTCTCCCCTCTCAGCTCGAGCTCTTCACTCTCCCCTCCACCCCTCCTTTTTTTTATAGCTACCAACCTAAAAGACAAATAATATTAAAACATGTATATGTTTAAAACTACACATCTGATTTCTAATCTAACTATTGCTCTTTTCATACTTAAACCAACAATTTAAAGATCCATAAAATAAGAGTGATATAAAATAAAACATGAATAGAAAATGTCAATAGCGACTAAATTCATCCATGTGAAGAAAAACTAATAAATTCATAAAAAATTGGTTTAAACTTTTCACTAAAATTGGAACAACCATTGCATATTTCATTGCCATAAATTTTTTTAAGTGGTTAGATATTAATGGCTTTACATCTATCATATACCATGACATTATGAGTTTCTTCGCATATTGCATATATAAGTCACATAAAGGTAGTATTATATAGTTGCTTAAGTTATATTTGTAACTGTTGGATTAAAATTTCAGGACTCATGTTGACTAGGTATTTTCTTTTTAAAAAAAGATACTATAGATCATGAGTATAACAGGGAAGCGAGGTATACTATATATCTTTATTAATTTATGTGTAAGTATGTAACAAATTGTGTCAATGTGAACGAACTAGAAGGAGGACTAACTTGATGGTACAAATAAAACATATTTACTAACAATAATATGTCTTTAAGATTTGTTTTAAAAAATCCCCTAAACATTTGAATAAACAAGACAACATCTTACTTTTAATTTACACTTAATTTGTTAGACACATTTTTCAAACAAACTAAATCTAACTCTTTTCTAGAAAATGACAAGATCATAGATAATTATTTATAGCAATGTATTAAATATTATATATTTCAAAAGCTAACAAAGCTTGAAAAATTATTTAAACAATACCACTAAGGAAAATTTATTGATAAATAGTATTTTTGAAACATGATAGATGCCATCCAGTTGATATTCTGTCATTTTAAGTTTTTAAACGTAATTTATAATACATGCCTACGGATTCGCGCGCGGGCTACTTTTCTAGTTAAACTTATAAATTGTCTTTCAGCTGAAAGTTCCAATGCAGTACAAATACAAGAGGTCGAACAGGCTTCAGTATTCAGTTCGCACACCGCAGATGCAAGGTTATTCATTGCACTGGCAAGCATATCACCTATCTTAATGCAAATGCACGGTTCCTCTGTTTAGAGTCACTGCTAGTTAGAACTTACTTTTCACTGCAGTTGTTAATTTCCCTTTTCTCGGTGAGGACAGAAAGTGACTGTCCATTTGATGCAACTTTTGTACTGAAAATCCGCTCGGTTGATGAGAGGTTGGTGTATCTTATTTTGACACAGGTGCAACTGCGGTTAAATAAGTAGCAGGCCAAGCAGCATGTATTAGCAGCCAGCAAGATAGGCTAGGAAAAAAAAGGCTTCGACGAGAAATGAGAGAAATTGGCTAAGCTGTATCGACAAGTGACGGTAATTGATTAGAATGCAAGGCATCAGGATACCGGTTGCAACTGGGTATTTCCTTTGCTGCAGAACCTGCTTTTTACGTGCACGGCGAGCTGATCAGCTACCAGCTGACTGTTCTGAACCTCCTAGAAAATACAAGGTAGACTAATCACTAAATGCTTTAGGTCAACTTCATAATGAGCCGGTCGGACAAGGGAAGAGCTGGAGAGTCACTGTACACTTGGGTGAGGTTTAGAGCTAGCTACCACTGAAAGGTTGGGTTTATTACTGGCATGCCCTGAAGAACGTCGTACCGACACCCAATTCCCAACATGGTTGTTTTTCAGGTTTGCAAATACATTTGGTTTGTTTGCCGCAAAATATCATAGTCAACATGTCTACCTGTTTTTTCTAGCATGCACTATGCACGTGCAGCTAAGAGTATTTGTAGATGTGCTATAATTCATTATTCAAAGATGAAAAATGTTCAACTTGGATGGAAGAGTTAATGGAAAGTACGTGCCAGTAAAAAACTAGAAGTAAACAACCAAAGCAGAGCATTTGCTTTGTTTAGATACAATAGTCATATCAGATAACATATATGCCCCCGTTTAATTTTCTTTCATTGAGCAGGCAACCTCCATCGTAGATGTTGAGACATGGCTCACGTGGACAAGGAGAGCAGCGCCTGCGCCACCAACCACCAGCCAGCCAGCTCAGCATTTCATCGAACATCTGATGGGCGTCTGCAGCAGAGGCCCCTTCATGGTTCAAACATGACAGCCGGGAAGTTACCGCTGCCCCCGTACGTTAGCCACTCCATATATATCCTTGCTTGGAATCTCATGAACCGGCTCCTTTGACATCATATCGTGGCATTCCCACACCATCTCATCAACAATAACAGTTCCCTCTATTGGGGCGTCCGGTGGTCTTTTGGTGGCTTGGATCGGCCATTCTTTCTATGGGGCGGTTATTGATAAGCAGCCCTTCGCCATCACCATGCGTTTCCACTCTAAAACTAATGGTGGTCAGTGGATCCTTTCTAACATCTATGGCTCCTGTGCGGAACCAGCCCGCACCCACTTTATTAACTGGTTTAGAGCCCATCTGATTGATGATGATATTAACTGCATCTTCATGGGTGATTTTAATTTTTATAGATCTCTCAGTAACCGGAACAAACCGGGAGGCAATTTGTCAAATACCCTAATCTTCAATGACGCTCTTAGCCACCTCGGTCTGGTCGAACTTCCTCTCAAAGGAAAATCCTTCACTTGGAGCAACATGCAATCGGACCCGCTCCTAGAGCAGCTGGACTGGTTTTTTACTTCGCCAAACTGGACCTCAAATTACCTGAACACAGAAGTCCTTCCCTTGGCTAGGACAACATCGGATCATATCCCTTGTAAAGTTTCCATTGGGACAAAAATTCCGAGATCCAATCTGTTTCGCTTCGAGAACTTCTGGGTAGAAATGGGTAACTTCTTTCAGATTGTTCAGGATAGCTGGCGTCAGCAGGATGAGGTTGTTACTCATTCTCAACCAATTTCAAAGAAACTTAAGAGGCTTAGACATGATCTAAAAGCTTGGAGCAGGGATTTTTCAAATCTCAATCTGCTAATTGGCAACTGCAACAAAGTGATAGCATTTCCGGATGTGCTGGAAGATACAAGACTTCTCCATCTCACAGAATGTGCGCTTAGGAGGTTATTGAAAACTCAGCTTGAGAGGCTCTTGCACTTCAAGAATGTCTATTGGAGGAAATGATATACTGTCAATCGTGTCAAACTAGGGGATGAGTGCACTAAATTCGTTTATGCTATGGCTACTATCTCTTACAGGAAAAACCTGATTCCTTATATCCTCAATGATCAGGCGTTGAGGTTTTTGATCACGACGACAAAGCAGGTCTTCTCTGGAATTCTTTTCATAATAGAATGGGGATTTCTTCTAACCCAGTGATGATTTTCGATCTGTCTATTTTAATCACGCCCATGGAGGATCTAAGCAATTTGGTTGTTCCTTTCACGAGAGAAGAAATTGACAGAGTTGTACAGATGATGCCCCAAAGACAAAGCTCCGAGGCCAGATGGCTTTAATGGTAAGTTTATGAAAAAATGCTGGGAAATCATCAAAGGGGACTTCTATAAGCTTTGTGACGACTTTCATGATGGTCTTTCTAGTTTGGACAGCATTAATGCTTCCTATATCACCCTTATCCCCAAAATTGAGAACCCGGTTTTAGTGAATGACTATTGCCCTATCTCGTTGATGAATGTTAGTATCAAGCTTCTTACCAAAATTTTGGCGGATCGGCTTCAAGCTGTTCTTTTAGGTCTCATTCATCAAAACCAGTATGGTTTTATCAAGGCTAGATCCATCCAAGATTGCTTAGCCTAGAGTTTTGAATATATCCACCAGTGTCATCAGTCCAAAAAGCCGATCGTCATTCTGAAACTGGATTTTGCTAAAGCTTTTGATACAGTGGAACATGAAGCAATTCTACGAATGATGACTCATCTCGGTTTTCCTCCTCGATGGATCACTTGGATCAGAACGATTCTCACTTCTGGTCGTTCGGCTGTTCTTCTAAATGGGGTGCCTGGAAAATTTTTCCCGTGCAAACGAGGGGTTCGACAGGGGGATCCTTTGTCTCTGTTGCTTTTTGTGTTGGCGGCTGAAATGCTACAGGTTCTTATTAACAAAGCAGCCTCACTAAACCTTCTTACTCCTCCGATAAGACAATATACGGATGACTATCCTATCATACAGTATGCAGACGACACACTCCTAGTTATGCAGGCAGATGGCCGTCAACTGTTATTTCTCAAAGCCCTGCTAAACAGTTTTGCTTTGTCCACAGGTCTTAAAGTTAATTTTAACAAGTCCCAAATGATCCCCATCAATATCTCCTCTGAAAGGATATCTCAGTTGGCCAATACTTTCGGATGTAGTGTTGGTTCCATGCCTTTCACTTACCTAGGGTTGCCGATGGGTACAACAAAGCCAAGATTTGAGGATCTCACCCCAATAATGGATAGAGTGGAAAGTAGGTTGTCAGGCCTGTCCACCTGGCTCTCTTACTCGGGTCGATTACAATTGTTGAACTCAGCTATCATTCCAATAACCACTTATGCACTTTGTACCCTCAAACTTCCTGTAGGTGTCATTGACAATATAGATCGTGCAAGGAAGCAGTGCCTTTCGAGAGGAAACTCAGAAAAGAAAGCTAGAAGTAATCTCGTCGCTTGGGATCTGGTTCAGAGACCCAAAGAGAAGGGGGGACTTGGGATTATTAATCTCCGTGTCCAAAATGATGCCCTGCTTATGAAACACCTGCATAAAACTTACAACAATGTTGAGATACCTTGGGTACGTTTAATCTGGTCAAGATACTACCCCTCCAAAGTTCCTCATGAATCTCGGGAAGTTGGATCTTTCTGGTGGAAGGAAGTTTTTCACCTAAATCCAATCTATCGTCGCATTACCACTTGCAATGTGGGATTTGGTAACACCATCAGTTTCTGGAATGACCTTTGGTTGGGAAACAGACTGAAAGACATCTATCCCCACTTAGCTTCTTATGCTAAAGTGGCCTTCATCTTGGTTCAAGGAGTAATGCTAACAGATGATATGGATTCTCTTTTCAGTCTCCCCTTGTCTCCTCAGGCGCTGGAAGAATTGGAAAGGTTGCAGGATGAGCTACAGCAAACAACTTATGTTGCTGAAAATGCTGATAATTGGGTTCCTATTTGGGGGAACCTTTTTTCTGCCTCAAAACTAACTGATCTCGCCTACAGTGCTATCCAATCGCATCAGATTTTCAAGATTGTTTGGAAGGCGCGTTGTACTCCGCGAATCAGATTCTTTTTCTGGCTCATTTTGATGGACCGTCTAAATACCAAAATAATGCTGACAAGGAGGCACATTGGTTACAGAGATGATGATTTCTGTGTTATGTGTGACCACAATAGTAATGAAAACATCCAGCATCTCTTCTTCTACTGTTCATTTGCTCAAAACTGCTGGTTGATGCTTGGTCTCTACCCTGATCCCGTTATGTCTCTTTATGACCGCCTCTTGAATCTTAATTCAAACCAAACCCTGGCTTTCGCTCTCGAAGCTGCTATGATAGCTCTTTGGGAGCTCTGGAAAATTCGCAATGATCGTGTTTTCGAAAGGAAAGCCCCCAGTCTTTCTGACTGGGTTATCAATTTCAAGGCTCAGTGCATCCTTCAGTTCAATCGGTTCAGAATGAAGATCAAAGAAGCTTTTTGTCATTAGCTGGATGGTTTTAGTTAAGTCTTTTCGGTTTTTTTTGTCTAACTTCTCTAACCCTGCTAACTCCCCGCTGTAAGTTTTTCATCCATTTTCCTTAATGTATTTTCTGTGGGGTTGTTTCCTACAGGTTTTACCTAAAAAAACAATTACAGCTAGCTTCCCAAGAGAGTAATTCACATGCACAGTACTAATGATACGATGAGAATAGGAATTTCAGAGGAGGCAGCAATGGTGGACAGGAAGCTGATACTGAGCGTTCTATGATTTGTTCATCGATCTCCACGACTCTTACTTCTCTTTCCTTTTGAATATGTTGTTAAAGGACAAATGCTTCCGCCGAAGGAAAGCTTCACTCTGGATGAAAGAAAAACTATATTTGTTTATTAATTTATAAAAGGATCGGATCCTCTATTATATATCTCTTAAGTTTTATTTATAGATTTACAGTCTAGGTTCACAACCTTAGCGTTTGGTGTGAAGTTCCATTTGACAGGGATATTTATAAGAATAATTGTTGTCTTTTAGTCCATTTGACTGGTCCATGGGTCTCATTGGGCTGCAACCAGGCCACTACATGATCTCTCAGATGAGGCCGATCGTGCTTCGTCGTTCTTTTGCTCTGCTTCGTCTGCTTCGGTCTGTTTCGCCTCACGCTATCAGGCCTGGCCTTTGCCTTTGTGCCACTTCGTCAGGCTCTTTTCTTGCTTCGGCAGGTTGGTCGATATTCCTCACGGCTTACCTTCAACAGAATTCCCGTACAGGCAGCCAATGGTGCCTCTACGAGTTTCGGTTGCATGGCCCAAGTCAAGGCCCAACCGTCCGTGACAGTTCCATGAAGCTCAAAATATTTTATAGATGAAAAATGCTCAATGGTGACAGATGGATACAAAATATGTGGATGCGAACAACTAAAACATACTCCTTCATTTTATATTATAAATAATTTTAATTTCTTTCATAATTAAATATTTTTAAGTTTGACCCAAATTTAGCATCATCTAAAACATCAAATTAATTTTTATTTTGTACTAAAATACTATTTTTTATAGATTTGATCAAACTTAAAAAGGTTTTATTAAAAAAATAAAAATAATTTATAATATGAAATGGAGTAAGTTGCATTTGCTTTGTTTAGACACCCATGATAATAAAAACAGCTTACTTTTCACTCACCGGTATCAGGTAACATATTGCACTCCGTTTAATTTCCTTTCTGTGGGAGGAAGACACTGTCCATTTGATATAGATCTTCTTACCAAAAAAAAGCTCGGTTAATTTACAGAGAGCAGCGACTGTTAAATGAGTTCTACTAGCAATCACCTGTTTCACCAGATCAGCAAAGCGTTAAGCCACACACAATGCACTTGAAAAAATTGATTGTATGGAAGGCACGTACGCCGGACACAACGACTATTTTTTTTGATTGCAAATAGGCTTTTGTTTCTTGCATTTGCAAACGGAAACGTAAAGTAAAATACATTAAAAAGTATTTATTCTTTTGGTGAAATCTAATTACTACCTGCAATTGGAACTAATTGAACATTTATGTGTACTTATAAACAACGTTTGTCTCTAGAGCCTCTCTATGGTGCTCTCTACTAGCAGGAGAAATGATCCACACCGTTGATTCATTAGGGTATAATAGTACTTTTCCTATCATTGTTCTTTAGTCATTTTGGAATTTTTTTAGAAATATTATTATTTTAATAGAAAATTGCAAAAACAGTGGCCGTTCGGATTTATTCGTCAAAAAGGAGGCTATCGAACTACCACGGTTCGACAGGACCATATCGAACGGCCGACGAACGAGTAGTCGACCGATCAAATGGCTGGTGTTCGACTAGGACCTGTCGGGTAGTTCGAACGGGCATGTTGAATAACGGCAGTTTAACAAGTAGGTCCTGTCGAATGCTGACTGTTCAATAGGCCGAGCAACACACCTATTTCAATAGGCCGAGCAACACACCTAAGTCTATTTTTTAATGTTTGGTTGTCTTGTTAATTTGGTTAGCAATTTTTTAAACTTAATTTTTGTTCGGTAAAAAATACATTGCATTTATAAATGATAAATTTATTTATTTACAGATTTTTGGTGCAAATTAACAAGACCAACAAACATTGCAGCAGTAGGAGAAACAAACTTTATCGTTGAAAAAAGAAATTAAGCAATAGTTTTCGATTCGGGAAGCACATACCAACAGAACCCATTCGTGACGCATACACCAATATAAGAGAGTTAAGAAGTTACCAGTCGCGATGAATCGGGTTTGAACTTGTCTACGGACACCTTCTACATCATTAGCGCATACTGCAACTTCATGCTCCTTCATTTGTATATATTCTGTTTGCATTTTACCTTTAGTTACTCTTCTGCCAACATAAATCGAGCTGACCATGTCAATGCACAAAGTGAATCCGCACATCTTTGGATTGTCCTAAGGAATAAATCTAATTAGTGAATGGGATCGGTATATTATGGAATCATGAGCGAAAATGAAAATAAGTAATTAAGGATGTGACATACAACGAAGTCGTTGTCTATGTTGGGACAAACAAAATATCGCCTTTCAAATGTCTTTTGTGAAAAGAATGTTGCACCTGGCAGCGATCTCTACAACTGTATTTTGGACGCTTAGACCATTCAGGTAGACCTAATGGATTGTTTATCTAGTGTAAGCTAGCAGACAGTGTCCGGCGCTCGTACTCCATTCATGCTTGAATGAATTATGTGGTCGTCTCAGGTTGTGTTATCTTTGCACCGATGGAAGTTACTCTCGCCGTATCGATCCACTTTACGAAGCCACATTTCCTTACGTCTTTCTGTTTGCACAAATTCATTACGACCGATGACATATGTAAGTGTATGAAAGTAGTGATCGGTGGGAGTGAAAACTTAATGATACTTATGACGAAATCATCGTCGATAATGTTAGGACATACGAAGCATCTTTGTCCTATAGTTTCTAGTCATACAGACCTTATCACCGAGCAACGGTCTCCACAACCACACTTTGGATGCTCCTGCCATGTGGGGAGTCCTAGGGGATTTACCTACCATTCTAAGGACTTTACAGCAATTCGTCGTTCATGTTCACTCTTCCTTCTTAGGTAGTCCGATATTGTTTCACTGCGTGGATACATGTGTGTTCCATCATGTTGTGGATTCGTCGTATCTACCCACTCAATGAAATCACACAAACTACGGTAAGTTAGCGAAAGATTGTATGATTGTCCACAAACAGTTAGCAAATATGTACTCGGTATAGGTAATTGAAGTAGATACAAATGATTGTTACCTGATAAATGTTTGGGCATTGGAAGAACCTCCTACCACAGATTTCTAAAGTAAGCGATGTTATGAGTATACATTGATCACCGCAAGCACACAACGGATGGTCGCACCACGGTGGAAATAGACCAGCGAAACGATCCCTTCACCTATCAAGATGCTCACAAATGGAGCTTCCATTCTCTCGAGATGATGCGAATGTGACAGGAAAATGTAGGACCGAGAAAACTTGAGGAAGTGTTTTGCCAAGTTCCGGCCATATATAGTGGCGTAGCAATTCGAGGAACTGTAGGTGTCAAAAGTCAATAGTAACATGAATAGACATGACGGTGTGCCGAAAGGTAATCATGACTAGTTGAGCTTGCACAATGTCCGTGTCATAACTCATCCCACGATAACGATAATTGTGACAAATAAGCAATGTATTATCAGTGTGTCAGATGTTAGGACAACAAAATGACATAGGCATCGAAAGGAGATTGTAACCACGCGCGACCACTATTAAGTTGATAGTGACTATTTTTGTAAATCTTTTTTAAAAATTATAAATATAAAATAATCATGGAATCATAGCTGATCGAATAAATATACCTCATGATTCAGTTCATAATATAATGTGACATAACTATTAGGTGCAAAAGATAATAGTTCACAATACACATCTCACATAAAAATGTCAAGGACGATTTTCCCTCGCACACTTGCTCGGCCCTCCCCCTCTTTTTGTTGCCTGATCTGTTCAGTGGGATAAGTCAAATTATCTGGTAGGTGCCTATGTCATGCCGACTGCTATGGAGTGGCATCCTCTGGCTGAATGGACTCCCTCTCCTATGTTGGCTGTGTGACCAGAGGAGCAACATACCAGTAGTCTATCCCAACTTATGCATCGAGTGGTTCTGTCGCGAAGAAATCATCCACAAATTGTTTTTGAGGGGAGACAACAGGTACTTTAGAATGCGCCTGGGCAAAACCGTAGTCATCATCTATTGTAAGAAACTCAAACTAAGGTAGTTAATAATGATGCATAACAATAGAGAGAATGATGATGCTAAGTAAATTTTTAACACTACTTACGTATGTGTTGTGTGTGCACAGACTCTGGCATGCGTGGAGTCACATAAAAGTCCCTATCCCGGTGTGTGCACCAGGTTATCCCCTATCGGCAGGTAAGGGAAATTTGCCGCTACAGACGGTCCTGGGTATGGTAGACTAGAGGTTGAGTATGGTATACCTACTGCACCTGTAGACTGGACGTGGTGGCGCCATGCTGGACGCCGGTACCCCAAAGTCAGATGACCTCCCATGGTGGATAGGTGGAGGGGTCTCCTGAAGCAAAGGACGAACGTGCGATAGACTGGAGATGGTGTAACTACGACGCAACGTGGAGGGACCCATGTGATCCGTACTAAAACATCGTGTTAGTTGTGGTGATCTCGTTCGTATGGAAGGCTGCATAACATCAGTCGCACTCCAACAGAGGACACGACGAAGTAGCACCACAGCACGGGAACGGAAAGTGTGAAGGACACTCGTCACCTCATCTGGCCTGATAGCTTAAGGTCTCATCTCTAGTCTCCACAACAACATGTTCGACTCGGGGTGAACGTGCTCAACAAACTCAGACTATTCAACAAATAGGGAGGCCGTTAGAACAATTAAATTAGTTGCACATTTAATGACAATCAACAAAACCAACGATGTACGATTGAGTTGTATGTAGATCGAGGCTGTGGGGCAACTATGTCCGTGATCGTTGCCTGGTGGGGAACGAAAGTATCCCCTTGTGGTGGGAAACATCTCTAGCACATAACATTGCGGTACCAATGAAGGTACGCTCCATACGAAGTGCCGTCGTCTAGAGGTGTTTGGAGCAGCAAGTTTTCGCCGCTTGTTCCCACTCGATAACAGTCGGCTGAATCGTCTAAACAATGTTCACCTCGTACGAAAGACCCAGTCCCTTTTGGGTGGGAGTACCTACACATGATGAATTGGGCACATAAGAAAAACATTGATGAGATAAAACATAATAACTGAATACAATTCTCATGTATACTTACTTGTGGAGGCTAACAGATAAAGGGTGACCACCTCTAGGAGGGAAGTCTTGGTACATGCCAAGCTATTTAAGTATCCTCTAGACGTTGTATGGCTCGACATGCACGTCTAGCACGAGGTGACAAGTAGTCCTCCATAGTGGCGCATCTCGCATGCAAAGCTAGGTGAGACCATACGGTGCACGGTGAACGACATCGTGATGCGTGTATGGGGTCCACCGAACATGGTCCGGCATAGGCTGGTCGAAGTCAGCTACGAACTATGTGTACACACGCCGCGTCATGCAGCTTACCCACTTCTGCTGCAATACCAACAAAATTATGATTAGTATCTACAGAATGAGATAGTGCTATGACAAATGAATTAAAAACAATTACCTCACGGTGTGTCCACAAGGATCCCATAGTGGGATGATCGTCGTTGTCTTCAACACTAGACTTGTACATATCTTTGACTCCATAGCTTGCATACGACGCAAGTTGTGGCCTCCCAATGTCAAAGCGCTCGTGTGCCCATAACATTGGAAGCAACAGGCATCTCGTAAGAGTACTTTGCTTACTATTCCTTGTGCAAGCATCAAAAAGTTCGGTGTACGTCGTAGCAAGTACCACAGACCCCCAACTATATTGTGGAATATCCTCAATAGCTAACTCGGCGATCTATTCCGCGAAGTGGATGAAGTGCTTGTCCACGGAGTCAGCGTGAGTCCTCGTGAACATCACCCATCCAAACAACCACAAAAGGTACGCAACTAAGTGCCGACGCATGATCCAATCCTCCTGATCATCAAGGAAAACATCCTGATGAAACTGCTGCAACCAAGTCTTCGTAGGACCGTGCTCATCTGTGAGATCCTCAATCGGAACAGCCAACACCCAACCAAAACTGGCCAAAAGATTGTTCGCCCATCCAACATAAACCAGTGTCGGGCCAACTGTTGCGCCAGCTATCGATAGACCCAACAAAAGAGAAACATCTTGTAGAGTGGGCACCATCTCTCCAACTGTCAAGTGGAAAGTGTGTGTCTCGGGCCTCCATCTATCCACCAAAGTACTCAGAAGGGCCGTATCAATGTTGAAATGTGGTGACCTTCCATGTGAAGGCTCTACCAATCGTGCAAAGGTCAACAACCCAGCGGCTCTCAACCTGCAACATGTCAAATTTAAATTATTAGTAAAGAAAAAATTGTAAATGATAGTGCTAATAACAATGAATTTTCATGTACCTTGGAACCCAATATTTTCAAGACATTGCAGAAAGTCCCTCGACTAAGTCGTCGTGATCGATGGTGCTTATCGATCACCTCATCGATTAGTGGTACGTCAGTATCCTTAGCCATAACTACAAATTGTGAGATGTATTAGTATAATGAACATTACAGCGAAAAAATTGCATTCATGATAAAATTGACATTGTAGAAATATTACAACGCAAAAGTATAATATGACAAGTACAAGACTAATAAATTCAAATACTAAAATTGCAGTACATGGGAATACAAATATTAGAAGTTGAGTATAGATAAATTGAAATATTACAAGTGCAGTATAGATAAAATTAAAAATTACAAGGCCACTAGAGATAAATTCGAATATTACAAGTCCAGTACCGATAAATTCAAACTAAGTATTATTTTTCTTCTTCGACTTCTGCGTTGGAACACAACGAATATCATCACCTTCGGCGTCTTTGCCTACATTGTACATGCTGCAATCTTTACGAGCATGGTCCCTGCCACATAGAATGCATGCTTTTTGCCGACGAGAATGGTCGTTCGCTTCAGCTTCATCCATGTGGTTCTTGATTCTACGTGTCTTGCGATGACCCATAGTATCAAATAGTAAATTTGAGTCAGGCACCCAGTTGGCTTGCCTAGAGGTGGACGAGTGAAATCGCATGCGGCACGCCAACCACACAATTCACCACGCCAAGTTGCCTCCCATGCTTCCTTAGTAAAGTACGGAGAAACGAATATGTTTGCGTCAACACCTCCTTTTGCAGGAACAGCAAGGACATAGGAACATAAAGGTGTCAAAGAAAAGGCTTGTTGAAGTTGCATTTACAAGCATGATACTCTGGCCACAACGTGCATTCCAATGTAATGTTGGTACTCCCAATGCCAACTCCACTCTTTTCATGGAGTCATATCTCAAATAACAACTCTCTATTCCCAGCAGGCCAGACTCTGTGCATTCATCCTTTCTTGCTTTTCTCGTCCATATACTGTGTAATAGCCGTGCTATACCTAATAGTAGTCTAAGGTTAAGACTAACCATGGTGCACCTTTTACAATGATACTTCTGTGTACCCCTTGTGATGCCCTCCAAGATAACAACAAGTGGTTGAGGATGTGTATTTTTCATCACCCAGTTGTACACTTCAGCAAGATTAGTTGTCATCACACCATACCGTGAACCATTCGTATCGTATAACAATGACCATTTCTCCCTTGGCTCATGTTCTATCCACTCTATGAAGCATTTCGTAGCCCTCCCCCACTTCCTACATCGAGTAACAGTTGGTGATTCATTTGGTACGGGTTCAAAGCCCTCTGGCTCCTCTTGTCGGGCACAACGGGCTTTTTTCAAACCTCTTCCATGTGAATACTGGTGAGCCGATCCAGTTGTTCCCATATAGCGTCGAACTTTCTTTGCTGATTCTGCTTGCACAACTTCTTGAACAGGTCCATATACCTCTTACTCCTAAACTGCCTATAAAAATTTGCACCAAGATATCGCATACACAATCTTCTATGCAAATCTAACCATGGCAATTCTTGACATCTTCCTTTGGCTTTTATCACAAATAGAAAACCTGCATGTCGGTCATGCAGAACACACACATTTGGTTTGTTTTCAATTGCACACCTTTTAATGTGTCGCGATAACCAAAGCCAATTTGATGTGTTCTCACTTTCAACAAAAGCAAAAGCAACAGGGACGACATGGCTATCCGCGTCAACTCCAATCGCGGTTAAAATAGTTCCTCTATACTTGCCTGTCATGAAAGTACCATCAACATATAGCAACGGAATGCGATTTCTGAAGTCCTCTATCATGCACCCAAATGACCAAAAAGCATGACAAAGTGCATTTTTCCTACTTTCATTCACCTCATCAAGAATAGCCATGTATGTGCCTGGGTTTCTTGCCTGCATCACCTCTAACGGTGGGGGAAGATTGTGGTAAGAATCCTTGTAACTTCCAAACCTTATCTCCAGTGCTTTCTCTTTGCCCTCCAAGCCTTATCGTACGATATCTCATAGCCGTACTCTTTCTCTACGTCATGCATTATTATGAACGACAACAAAGAGGCCTTTTTTAAAACCTTTGAATACACCATTTGTACCACGAATGCAGCTGTCATGTTCCAATGTACCAAAGGGGTATTGTCCAACAAATAGGTATGTTGCTCAACCCTTGGAGCTATCCATAAGTTGTCATGTTGTGGCTTGTAACCATGCACTCTCCAAGAACATCCAGGCCTTGTGACCTTCACATCATACATCGTCTTATTTGAAATATTCACCCTAAACTTTTGCCTCTGCAGAAAAGCCCACCTCTTAACCATAACTTGTAGGTGCTCTTTGCCTTGAAACATCTGTCCAACTTGCACCTACTTACAATCATATCGCCAGCGGGCATCTAAACCATCGTTAACCCTTAGACGACTCATCGATATGGTCGTCCAATTATCAGGTACGTTGGTTTCCTTGTCCCACTGTGTTGTATCTTGGCCTTCCACCACAAGCACAATGTATTCCTCGTTTTCCAGTTCCATCTCTTCCACTGGTGCCTCATTTTCCTCTGCTGCATCAACAACCAAAGGTGAGTCCGGCTCATCGTCATCTTATTCGTTGGCCAGGAAATTACTATTAGCCACAACGAACTCTACTGGTGCAATAACCTCTTCCGGTGCTTCGCCTTGACCACTCCTGCAAACATTAACCTCTTCCACAGCCTCCATAGGAGTTTGATCCACCTCCGTGCAGCTTGTCTCGCTAGTTCCAAAAACATTTATTTCTTCTGCACCAATATTGCTAGACTATTCACTTTCACTCTTACTTTAGCCATAAATTTTCTCCAACTCCCAATAGATGCAAGCTGTACTACTCTCCACTACCATCCATATTGACTCCTTACTGGCCATACAACATTTATGAAAAATTTTTCAACAATGGATCTACCCCGAACATATTATGCAGCCACCCTAGCATGTCGTTCATAACCAACTGCCCTGGTGCATTCAGGCAACGAATGCATATACAATCAAATCTACCCCGCTATCACAAAGTTGTATAAGAACATCACCATAATACACACGAACGGGCACATCATTTGATATACTGAAATAACACGTCAAATTGTCTTACTACGTTACTACCCAATAACTTCATCTATGATTACATTACTCTAACGTAAACTAACTCAATTTCACTACTTAAATACAATTTCCTTTCAATTTCTACTACTACATGTTTATTTCTACTTAATGGTTGCCACTTATTAATATCTTCATGTTAATTTATACTAATACTCGAATATTTCTAATACTCCATGTTTATTTATACTTAGTAGTCACTACTTAGAAATTAATACATATATTGCTACTCATCTAAAAAATTATGTGCTAACCTACTACTAACTTCAACAAATTACTAGTATAATTTATGCACTAATATTCAACAATGATTAACAAAAAATGTCGTGTCGTACTTACAGATTAGAAATTTATACCTTCAATTCGCTGCTCTCTTCCACACAATCACATAAGTCTCCTCCCAACCCACGCAGGTCTCTCGTGGCGGCACACGACGCCTCTCCCCTCCAGCCAAATGCCTCTGTCCCGCGGCGACGGCTGCTCTCTCTGACGGCTCGGCTCAGTGGTCATCCCCCCTCTCTCTACATATGATAGATGTGAAGGAGGAGATGGTCTTTTAAAGGAGTGAGTCGAACTCTCATTGTTTGATAGGCTTGGCCAGAGGGGGGGGTTGTCGAACGCCCGTCGTTCGACAGCCTCTGCAGCTGCCAGGCGGTGGGACTGGTTGAACTACCACGTTTGACAGGGGCATTCGATTTCCCTCCTGTCGAACCCCGCCTGTTCGACAAGCCCCTATTTTAGCGAATAAATCCAAGCGACCACTATTTTTACGATTTTCTATTAAAATATTAATATTCCTAAAAAAATTCGTCAGTTTGTGTCTTTTGCAAAAGTGGGTTTCTCATGAGTCACGACTGATCGATCTCACATTTGTTTTTTTATAACTAGGAAAGCACCGCTTTCTCCATTTCCATTAATAGAAACGGCAAGCTTATAGGAGTCTTAAACAAAAATGAAAAGGAAAAAAACAGCCAAACTTCCTTGCCCCTTTGTTTGCCACCATGTGACAACTTTCAGGCGCAGCACACATCATTCCCTTCGAACCTAGCTTATTACAGTCTTTACATCAAAAGATTTTGATTGTCTTCTTCTTCTTTACTCCCAACCCACAACAGAGGAAAGCCAGGAAACCCAGATTAAAAGCACATCCATTGACACACATTTCTTCCCAGCATTCTCCACAACAAGCAGCAGTAAAAAAGAGATTCTGATCATTGGAATCTTCTTGCCCTGAAGCTCCAGCCGTGATGCATCCCATACACTTCATTTACTACCTGCTTTAGGAGCTTGGCCCCTCCAGTAGTCTTTTTGTTTCGTCCTCCCGAATCTGCAGTATTCTCCAAGTCGACACAAAGTGAGCAACCTGAAAAATGATATCCACAGGATCTTTTGGCAGAATAGTATCAAAGCACGCCCTGTTTCTATATTTCCAGATTGCCCATAGCACAGCCACAGCTCCCACTTCCACTAGCTTCTTTGTTTCTTTGTTAAATTTCTTAAGCCAGTCCCCCATCAGATCTTTTATTCCATTTGCAAAACCACAATTGAACACACAGCTCAGCATGTTCCACACAAATCTAGCTAATTGACACTTGAAAAAAAAGATGTTCAATTGTTTCCTCTTCATTACAAAATTGACATTTCTTATTTCCTTTCTTCCATTCTATTTTACACAAATTATCTTTAGTTAGTATGCTATTTCTGAAAGCTATCCATATGAAAACTTTAACCTTCGGTGCTATTTTGTATTTCCACATCCTCTTGAAGGGATATCCACTATTTTGTCTTCATTGCAAGATAAAAAGATTTCACTGTGAATGTCCCATTTTTTTTGTTAGTCCATTTAAGTTTATCATTCTAATCATGAATCTGATTTCCTCACAACTTTTTATGACTTTTCCTCATTTAATAGCCCTCTCTCCTATTAATGCTCTCCTGAATTTGAACCAATTCCATCCTTTTTGAACTACTTCTGCTATAGTTACTTTTTTTTGAAGGTCACATTATATAAATCTGGGTATTTCTCTCTTAGTCTCCTAACCACACATCCTCCCAAAATAATGTCTCTGCCATTCCCGACTTTTCTTCTGCAAAAGGAAGGAATTTATCCCTCACCTCCAGTATTCCAGACCAAAATTGAGAATCCCTCTCTGCTTTTCACTTGAGCTAATGTCTTTTTCTTTAAGTATTTTCCTTTTATGAGTTCTTGCCCTAGTCCTTTTTCATTTTCTAACTTCCACACCCACTTACCTAGTAAAGCCACATTCATTGTTTCCAAATTCAGCATCCCCAATCCCCCTTGATCCTTAGGCCTACAAATCACAGGCCATTACACTAAGTGATATTTTCTTATCCCCCGTCCTCTTGCCACATAAATCTAGCTCTGAACTAATTCATTCTTTTCTTAACCCCATTTGGGATTCTACAAAGGGACAGCATGTAGAGAGGTATAATGGTAAGACTTGAATTAATTAAGGTTAGTCTCCCTGCTATTGCCAGAAGTTTCCCTTGCCAGCAGCTCAACTTGTTTTCTATCTTGTCTTTCGTTGGTTTCCAATGTTTGTTTTGAATTCTTCTCTTATTCAGCCCAGGTATTTCATTGGTAGTTCTCCTCTTTTGCATGTTGAAATATTACTGTACATTTTCTCCTGTTCTAGTGTCAACCCCACTCCATATAGTTCACTTTTGTTGAAATTAATTTTCAAACCGGACATGTGTTCAAAAAGGCGCAAGATGTCTTTCAAATTTTTACCATTCTCAATTGAATCTTCTAATAAAAAATAGTATCATCTGCATAATGTAAGATTGTCATTCCTCCATTTATAAATTCACTTCCTAGTCCAGTCATTAATCCATTTCTTTCAGCATGTTTTATCATGACTGTCAAAGCTGATAGGCCAAAAAGAACTGGAGATATAGGGTCTCACTGCCTCAGCCCCTTGTGTGTTTTGAAATAAGGTCCCTCAACTTCTATACAAACACTACCTCTTCTTATTGCCTTCATGATCCAGTCATTCCATTTGTGAGGAAAATCTTTGGCCTCAAGCACAAATGGCCATTTAATTTTCTCATAAGCTTTTTCTTTTTCGATCTCACATTTGTGAGCCACGTATGATACGTCCGTCGCCGTTTCGCTCGGCAGCCGTCGTTTGACTCTGCCATCGACGAACTCTCGAGCGGCACATTCGCGCACTGAGCCTGCCGTCCTTCCAGCTGTGCAGTCATATTCTAGCGGCGCCACCGCCTGCCGTCCCGTCGTTGGGCTCGTCTCATGAGGACCACCAGTTATGTTATTTTTTTTTACGGAAACACTATGGGGGAGATCCCCACAGTAACGACCAAAGCATTTTAGTAAAGAGAGAGTGACTTACATACGTGCGTGCTTACAAGTCTGGAGAGAGGAACAGACACAAACAAGCAAAGAAGACTTACAAGCACGCTAGAGAGGGCGGAGGGAGAATCAGCTAAAAGCATCTAACCAAGCACAAAAGGAAGATTTGAGCTCTTCCCTAAATCTTGCTGATGGAAGATATCCCTTACTTGTGAAATTGAATTTCCAAAGTCTAAGAGTCGAGTTTTTTCGATGGAAGACTTTATCATTTTGAAGTTTTCACATCTCGGAAGCCGCTATGAGAGTCATCTCGGTGAAGAAAGGCAGGGACTTTGAATTCTGAGAATGCCAGAGTCTATCGGCGCATTGAAGGGTATTATCCCATGAAAACCAAACACTCAGTAGCAAAAGGGCAACAGAAAAACAGGTGGACTATGGTCTCCTCTTTTCCCTGTCACACATCACACAGATGACGTTATCTTGAACATTCAGGTGTCTGCGATGTATCATAGATTTTGTCTGTCTGCTAGCAGCAACGAAGCGAAGAATTTGATGCGAGGTGTGCAATTGGACTTTCATATTATCTTGAAGAAATGATGCAGATTGATATTGTTAAAGATATGCTGATAGAATCTGCCATAAGTATATTTACTCCCTCACACTGGTGTCCAGCAGTCATTTATATCTTCGTCATATGGTAGGTTTTGTAGATAGGCTTGTAGATATTCTAATTCATGAAAAGCTTGCTGCGATAAGGACAGATAGAAAATGCTGTCTAGATCTATCACATGCATGATTTCTGCCATCGAAGTGATACTTTTTTTTAAAAAAAAGCTAGGTGAGGATAAGCCTCGGAGAGAACAATGTTGTTTCAGCGGTCTTCTCAAAAATAAATTGTCTGCCTACTGCCTAGTTGGCATCTGGAAAAAGTTCTGAAGATTTCATTTAGCCTAAAAACGTCCTTCCACAAAAGAATGCCGGCTGTGTCATTACCAGCATGAGCGCGTCATTTTGTGGGCAGGCGTTCCACTCATTTAGCCAAGGTTGGTCAAATTGCATCGTTATTTTCCTCGTTTCGACGACGCGAATTTTTGAAGATGTTTGAGTTGATTTCAAGTATGTCTTGTACTAAAAGCGCTCTGTCTGAATCTCTGATACATTGACACCAGTTGTTTCCAAAGTACCAGAAGCCCGGAGGGTCTTGATATTTCTTGAACTTGTTTAGCCTAAAATTTTAATCATTCAACGCTTGGCAATCCAAATCAATTAGTTTATCCAATGAAGGACCTCCATATCTATCTTTGCTTTTCAGAAACAAGCCCATCTAAATTTGCTTGGAATCTTGTGGCTAAGGAATGCCTCTTTATCTTTTGATAAGTGATAGCTCTGAAAATGTTCTTGTACTGTTAAAATTCTTCATACTATTTATTTTTTATAAATATTTTTCTTGGTTCACGAATCATAGTATTACTGAAGTCCAACTTGTGATGTTTATGACTTGATTCCAAGGTCAGTTTTAACCTTGCATCTTACTGTATGTGGCTGAAAACTGAAAGTGATATAATGTACTAGTGAAGGCCGCTGAAGAGCTTGTTGCTGTTGTCAGAGCTGCTGAGGAGACTAAAACGGAGTAGAGTGTTTTATTTTGTTGTAGTAATTAAAAGAACTGATGAATAGTGTACTTATGATTTTTTTCACTCGTGTAGTAAAGAAGTAGACAGTTTCTATACCTAATTTTGCACGGCTCAACCTAGTTTTTATTCTGCTATGTTAAAATCAAAGAGCCATTGATGTTTGCAGTAACGCTGCAGCGGATGGCGCCTCCACTACTTAAAACATGCATATGTATCGGTCTAATAGGTGCCGGTTCAACAAAAACCGACACCTATTATATAATAGGTACCGGCTCTCAAGAAAAACCAACACCTATACTATAGATGCCGGTTTTTTTAAAAAACCGGCACCTATAATATATTATTATAATATATTATAGGTGTCGGGTCTAAAAAACCCGATACCTATACTATTAATACCAGTTTTTTTAATAAGCCAATAGGCATAATCTATTATAGGTGCCAATTTTTATAAAAAAATCGGCACCTTACAAGATGAGCCGAGCCGCTCCCATCCTTATGTATGCGTCAGAGACGGTCAGCCAGGTCATCCTTATCCTCTTTTTCTTTCATCTTCCTCCTTTCTTGTGTTTTTCCTTCTTCCATCCGCAGCATCCTCTATTCTTGTTGTGTACGCCGGCGTCCGCAACACGTCACGGGGAGACGGCGGCCTTGGCGAAGACGGCCACGATGGCGTCGTCGAAGAAGTCGTCCATCTCGTCGAGTGCATCCTGCAGCGTGGGGCACTCCTTGTGGGCGTCGAGGACGTTGCACCGGGAGTAGGTGTGCTCACCGATGATGGCGCCGACCAGCTCCATCGTCACCTTGCGGTCGTCGGAGGGCTTGTGGCACCGGCGTTCGCAGCATCTTGCGGAGGGAGAAAGGGGATGCGGCGGGAGGTGGCGGTGGCAGGGACGGCGGGAGGTGGAGGCGGCAGGGGCGACAGCGGTAGGGAGGGGCTCGGCATCGGTGGATCTTCCTCAGATCTGCTAGCTCGCCGGGCCGGAGGGGCGGATCTGGCGGTGGGCCGGAGGGACGGATCTGGCGGACGACGGACGGCGAGGGGAGATGGCGACGGCTACGCGACCCGATGATGGTGTGTACTATTCTTTTCTTTTATCTGGGATGTGGATTTTTTGTGTCTAAAATTTCAGTTGTGGATGGATTGATATGTGTGTGATGTCAAGACTTGATCTGTGGAATGTGGATGAATTTTTGTTCAGTTGTTATGTTCTTATCTGTGGATGATATGTTCTTGGCTTGATCTATTGTGGATGGAATGTGGTTGCGGCTTGATCTGTTGTGGATGGAATGTGGATGAATTTCTTGATCTGAATGAGGATGAATTTCTTGATTTAATTCATCGGCTCGATGCAAGCCGAGCCTGATTTTTTTGATCCCTCACACATAATAGGTGTCGGTTCTTAACTCAGCACCTATTTCTCTTTGAATAGGTGACGGTTGGGAAAATCGACACCTAAAAGGGTTTTCCAACCGGCACCTATGCCCTTTTCTGTAGTAGTGCTCCTCACAGATGTAAAATTTGGTATCTCTCGATACTTTCCTAAGTACTTGCCTAAGGATATAAAATAACCCTAATGCAAATGCATGCTTCTTCTGTTTAGACACATTACTAGGTAGGACTTGCTTTGTCAGTTGTGGTATCAAGTGCAATTGCTAATTTTCTTTTGCTAGGCGAGCAAGGAAAGAGATGTGTCCATCTCATGTAGCCTTCGTACGAAAAATCTACCCAGACGTTAATGACAATAGGTTGGTGCATCTTTTTTTGGCATATAGCAACTGCCATTAAATAAGTAGCAATCGGCTATAGTTGGCCAAATGTGCCTGGCCCGTTGGGCCAGCCCTAGTCCGGCCCGGCCCGACGGCGTGGCCGTGCCTGGGCCTGGCAACCGGCCCGCAGTGCCGACATGGGCACGGCCCGTTCCAAAGGACGGCACGGCGTCGACATGACCGTTGGATCAGCTAGGATTTTTGTGAGTCGTTGGATCACCGATCGGATTGGGGTATATAAGCCAGCGCCGCGCCGCTCGCTCCAATCACTCGAAAACCCTAGATCATTCTCGTCCCCTTGGCTGCGGAATCCTGATCTGGATCTTTCTCCTCCTATCTCTCCCCAAAAACCCTAGCTTCTCGCCGTACGCCATCGCCAACAGGCCAGAGGGCTTCCGGTGGCTAGCTGGTGCCTGGTGGACCACCGCTGTCCTCTCCTTTCTCTATCTTCTTGGCTTGCTCTCCTCTGGTGGCTGGTTGAGCACCGATGCCGCTTGGCTCTCCCGCTGTCTCGACTTCCCTGTCCTTTCTTCTTCTCCAGATCCGGTGGCCTCTTGAGCCACCGGTGACCGACGAGCACACAGCATGTCACTGTACCCCCTCTTCTTGATCTCGCATCATCCATGTAGGCTAGTCCTTGCCTTGTTGTCCTCCTCTTTGTCTTCGTCTTCATCTTTGTCTCCCTCAACTTCACCGTCGTCATGGATCCCCTCTGGTGCTCCGGAGTCAAATCCGTTGAGGAACCAAAGGTGCGGATCCGTGTGTCGTCCACGTCGTCGGCGGTGGCGATTGCGGTGCTCCAGCTGCAAAGGTAACCCTAAGTCCTAATCCCTCTCTTCTCTGATCTATCTCTTTCTTTTCTTGTCTTTGTCTAACTCTGTTTTGTTTCTTTCTTGTGTTGTGTACTAGCTATTGAGGAACCCAGTTGCCCCCGTGACCGTGTGACGATGTCCGTCTTCGACGATGACACAGTTGAGGTCGTCGACAATGATGAGAGGCAGATGTGTAGGATGACCGGAGATGATGAGGAGAACGACATGCGCGAGGACGCCGAGGAGCTCTTCGGCCGTAGCTTGACTTGAAGTATATTGAATTGAAGTAGCTTGACTTAAACAAAGTGTTGTATTAAATGTGATATTGAAGTTTGATCTGAAGTATAGTGTTTTTATAGTCCTTTTGATCTGAATTTGAGAAGTGTTTTTTGTATAGTCCTTTTGAGTAGTTTGATCTGTTTTTGTATAGTTGTGATAGTATGAAGTATACTGAATAATTGAAGACTTGAAGTTTGATTTAAACTATGTACTTTGAAGACTTTGTATAGCCCTTTGTCTGAAATGAAGTTTGAAACCTTAGTGCTAGTGCCGGCACTGGCACTGGCGTGCCGCTGTGCCAGCTAGTGGCCTGGCCCGACACGGTTTCGATGTTTTAGTGCCGTGTCTAGGCCTATGCCTTGGCACGGTGGCATTACACGGCATGGCACGGGTAACCTATCGTGCCTGACCGTGCCATGCCACGCCGTGCTCGTGCTCGGGCCGTGCCGGACGGCCCGTTTGACCAACTATACAATGGGCCAGTATCAGCAGCCAGCAGAAGAATGGGAGATTCCACGAGCAATGAGAGAAATTGTTTGAGTTGCCTAGATAGTTTGCAGATGGTAGCCGATGGGAATGCAAGGCATCGGGATACCGGTCAAAGCTGGCAAGTGCTTTTATTCTACAAATGTTTCTACTTGCATGGTCTGCCTAGCTGAACATCACAATGCACGGAATGTGGAGGTATCGGCCAGACAACAGGTTCGTGTTGATTCGTACTGAGTCTTCCGAACCACAAAGAAATCATTAGAGCATTATTTAGACTGATTTACTCCATGCTTCAGGTCCACTGCACCATCAACATTACAAGAGGGGGCATTTTTTGGAACTAGGTTACCACGTCACACATGATATAGCTGATCTATAGAAGGATGAGAGAAGCAGCAATCTGTCCAATCCTAAACTTCCAATCTCTTGTCAAATTATCCAATCCACCATTCTGTTACAATTTTTTTATACGTGCATTGCCTGAGCAACGAGGGAAGTCAGTTGAGTTTGCCTGCACAGATGATGATTAGCCAATAAGAATGGAAGTCATCAGGATACAGACAGATGCCATGGGATTGAGCTCGTCTCTCTAGACCATATTTTACGTGCATTGCCTCCTGAACTTGAACATTCCATTGCGCAGACAACAAAGGCATCAGCAAGAGTTGAGTGTTTTCGAGCTTCAAGAGGCACTACTGGAGAAAGCCATAACTGTCCCGGTTCGTAACCCTCAATAGTCCCGGTTGTCAAATCGGGATTACGAATCCGGGACTAGAGATGGACGATCTCTAGTCCCGGTTAAATAACCGGGACTAAATGTGCACCTTTAGTCCCGGTTGAAGCCACTAACCGGGACTAAAGATGGCGGAGCCACGTGGCCGGCTGCGCCATCTTTAGTTCCGGTTGGTGGCTTCAACCGGGACTAAAGAATTTTTTATATTTTTTTAATTTTATTCTTTCACCAACAGTGCTACATACTACATATTACACACATATTATTATTTTACACACATATATTTATAAATATATATTATATAATATATATTTATAAATATATAAGTTACACACATATAAATGAACTTAAGAAAAAAATATATACATATAATATATTACCAAAACATATACATATATGTACAATATCCACATATATTTTGTATGTTATAAAACATTGTCTATTTTGTGGATCCGGTGGTTAAGTTACTTAAATTAAAATAGAACTCCCCGTGGGATCAATGATCGCTCGTTTATAAATCCCATCAATTCTTCGTGAGCGGCTTGTATGAAAGTCTCGTGGGGAGGTTGTCTCTTACTTGCATAAGCTGTCATTAATTCGATCAAACGAGAAATAAATATATGAAGTTAATAAGAAATCGGTACGTAATGTATGAATAGCTGTTATACGTACATCTATATCGTCGATAGTTGTGACATCAGTCACAAAGCGGTGAATGTAGTCACAGACGTAGTATCCGCATAAGTTGGTGCCCTGCGACTGTTTTGCACATTAAAGAACAAACGACGACAAGTTTAATATACATTTCATATTTTAGAACAAAGTAATAATTCAAAACAACTTTGGAGCATGTTACTCACTGGAAAGTTCATCCTCACGGAGAGCTTATCTTTCCAATTTCTGCGAACATTAGTCCGAAGCCGTTCCCATGCCCTACGTGCGCTTAAAAGTTAGCTAGTAATTATCGAGAACCGCATATATGCAATAGCTAGCAAGTAAGATGGCATTACCTATTTAGCAGTTCAAATATCTTTGTGTATGTGGACTCGGTTTATCCATTGAGTCAAAGACATGGATCCGCGAGTTATCCATGTCAATTACTAATAGAACCCAGTGGAATCTGCAAAGTGGTTTAGATGACACATATGAAAAATTTATGTATGCACACGGAATTGAAATCGGTATGGAAGGAAGAAAATACTTACGCAGGTTGTAGGGCGAAGGATAAATGACCGATAGTGGTTTATCACCAGCGACTTGTAAATGTTGTCCGAGTGTTGGATCGGAAAATGATCAACCAATACGCCGTTGATTTTGCGTGGATCCATGAATCCATGTTTGCTACGGTCGTGCATGTTGCAGTATTGCATCGCCATTCTACAACGGTTAAAAAGAATTTTAGTCAGCTAAATACAAGAAGGTAAGAAACGAAATAACAGAATGAAACTTACAGAGCCCGCGTGGCTAGAAGTGAGACGTCGAGGGCATCAAGCTGGTAGAGGTCGAATATGTCTTCGAATCGGATATAGAAGTCGTCACCTCCATCGACGAAATAGTACGTGAATATTTGCCCGTTACCATCTCTCCACCCTTGCTTGGATTCTTGCATGTACCACTTGTGGAAACGGTACATCCGTGTTGGTAGCTTTTTCACTTGATCCGGCTTTACAAGTGGCTTTCCAAGTTTGAACTTGTATTTCAACGGAGCCTTCGCCAAGGGAGCACGGCCGTGTAATTGATCCATTGAAATTCCAGCAGATTCCATAAATTGTCTTAAGTCTGATCTGACATTTGGAACACTGAACTGGGGTACATCTTTGCCCGTCCTCTTCGCCTTGGCAGCAGCCTTCCGAATAGTCCTGTCGTAGTCGGATTGCGGTTGAGGTTGCGGTTTAGGCTGTGGCGTTAGATACGTCTTCTTGAAGAAGTCCTTGGTCTCCTGGGGGATTTCAGGAGGCTTCTCAGGAGACTTCTTTCTGAAGTGGGCCTTGACTTTAGCTTGGACGGCCTCGTGCAGCTCCTCTAGAGTCATGTCGTACGCCGTTTTCTTTGGGGCTGGTGGGAGCAGGTCAAGTTTAGGCCTCTTGCTTCTTTGTCCACTGCTGGTTGACCTTGACCGCGTGGCTCGAGATGTTGTCCGTTTAGGAGTCGGTGCTCGTTGTGGCGACGAAGGAGTCTGAGAAGGTGGCGGAGTTGGAGACGACCGTTTAGGAGTCGGTGCTCGTGGAGGCGACGCAGGAGGTGGAGGAGGCGGAGGCGGTGAAGGAGGCCGAGGAGATGGCCCACGTGGAGGCGGAGGAGTCGGCCCACGTGGAGACGGAGGAGACGGCCCACGTGGAGACGGAGGAGACGACCCACGTCCGGGCAATATTATGAAGATCTTCCTCCAGAGAAATATTCTGTTAGCTGTTTCTCCTAGTGTCAGCTCCCCGTCTCCTCCGGCAATATCCAGCTCGAGATCTTCATAGCCTCGTTCCACCTGTTCAATTTCAACTTTCGAGTACGCAGGTGGAACGGGTCGGGAGTGGTAGGTGCCGTCTCGTTCTACTGGAATGGCCATGCCCGACGCGACCTGTTCGAGAAGATTGTTTATTAGTTAGTAATGAACATTGATTGACAAGTTATTCAACGAAATATACGTACAACATAAAAGTACGAACATACCTTTATTGTTATGTTCTTTAGCGGAATGTGCAGCTCACATGGTGTTCGTTGTGTGATGTCATCAACGGGGCATGGCGGACCCGGTTCAGCTTGTAGGGCTAAATCGCCTTCATTTCCGGTTGAAGCGCATTGCTTGCTTTTTTGTAGTTGGGAGTTATTCTTTGGAGCCAGTGTTGGCTAACCCAATGGCTCCGCTCCTCTGCCAACCTTATGGCCGATCTTTCGTCCACAATCTAATCAATCTGCGAGAGCCTCATTTCCATCTCAGCGAACCTCGCATCGTTATCTCACTTTGACCTCATTCGGCTCTTATATGTGTCGACGTCGGCTTGGAACCCGTATTTCCGGGGACGACGCCTTTTCCTCGCGTTCGCCCGGGAGCTCGGGTTTTGGAGGGCGAGCGTTAGCTCATCCTTCTCTCTGTCGGGCGAACGCGCCCGAGGAAGTGGCTGCGGCGCTTACGTAACCTCCGTCGGCTTCTTGAATTTCATCACCAAAGATAAGCGTGCCATTGACGGGATTAAGTGAGCCGCCGTGAGCATAAAACCGAGTGCTTTGCTCGTTCGCCGAGTTGGTTGTGCACGGAACGATACCTCGCGCTTCAAGGTCGGCTTCCATTTTCTCCCATTTCTCCATTGTTTTCTTATAGCCCTGACCCAAGCTTGTGATGGTATTTCTTTTTAGCTGCATTGGCCTTGTTCTTTTCTATGATAGCTTGTGCTTCTTCCCCAGTCTTATGTTCAACAAAAGCATCCCAATGATCTCTGAGCTTCGGGAACTTGTCAAAGTCAGGGGTCTGGCCCTTCAGGATATATTTCTTGTGTAACTCTTTCTTGTAGTTCCTGAAGAGCTCTGCCATTTTCTTTAACGTCCATTCCTTGACCCTTGCTTGTTGTGAGTCTGGGATGGTGAACATTTGCAGCATTGTAGTCCACAGCATTTCATTCTCTGAGTCTGGGAGGTAGCTCTGCTCATTTCCTCCTGTCCTTGATCGCCTCCAGTTGGCAACGCTTACGGGCACGTGATCCCTCACCACCCATCCGCTGTGCGCCACAAACTTCCTTGCGGCATCCTCTGGGGCAATAGGACGACCGTCAGATTCTACCTCCGTTATGACATGTCGACCCTCTATGCGCTTGTTGAGACCGCGTTGCCCGCGTGCCCTCTTCTCGTCGGAGGCGGAGGCGGAGGCGAAGCCCTCATTCTCCTCATCGTACCCCTGCACGTCCCCCTCCTCGTTGAGGTATTGATTTGTATCTTCATTCCCCTCCTTGTTGTAAACCTCTATTCCTCGTGCGATCTCATCATGGAGAAGCTGTTCCTCGTTACAATCCGCCATTTGATTATTGTGGGTTGAGATCTTAATCAAAGAGTTCTAAAAAAAATTATTCGGTTATATCATTGGAGAGGAAATGAAAAATTGAGGAAAGGAGATGTCCGTTCATCCACGTTCGTTCGTCCGTTCGCGAACGTCCGTCCGTCCATGACCGAACGAACGAACGAACGAACACTCGTTCGTTCGTTCGTCCGTTCGTTCACGACCATTTGTTGATTTTAGCGTTCTCGTTCGTTCAAAAATACAAAATTCATAATTCCCATAAACATTCAAATTTCATATGTAAATACATATTCAATATTCAAAATTCTCAAGAACTCTAATAACAGTCCATTTACATATAACAGTCCATTTACATACAAAAATCATATATTCAAAATACCCATACATACAAAATTCATATATTCAAAATACACATATACTCAAAATTCATTAACATATTCACAGAGTGCGGCGGCGGCGGCGGTGTGGAGTGGAGGGCGCGGTGCGCGGCCGTTTAGGGTTTAGGGGCCGGCCGGCTCAGGGGGCCGTGGGGAGGGGGCGCAAGGGGACTGGGTGGCGTGGGGAGGGGGCGGCGGCGACGGCGACCGTGACGATGGCCGCGATGGCGATGGCGTCGACGGCGGCCAAACCCTAGCGCATAATGTCAGGAAATCTTAGGGGCGCGGCGGCGCTAACCTGCGACGGCGACGAAGACGGCGGAGCGGAGGTCCTCCGTCGACGAAGACGGCATGCTGCGGCGTCGACCTGGGGCTCGGCGACGGCGACAAAGACGATGCAGTTTCGAAGTGCGAAAACGGCTAAGTGTTGGATCCCTAGTAAGGCCCTTGCTATATATAGTCACGGCTTCATTTGTCCCGGTTGAATCCAACAACCGGTACAGAAGATCCTTTACTCCCGGTTGGTGGCTCCAACCGGGACAACAGATACAAACATTAGTCTTGGTTGAAGCCGCCAACCGGGAGCAAAGATGTCTGCCCCGGTTGGTGGCTTCAACCGGGAGGAAAGATCGTATCTTTTGTCCCGGTTGAATCCACCAACCGGGACAAAAGATTGCGGGGCAGCCACGTGGCGCAGGTCGGTCGACATCAATAGTCCCGGTTGATGGCTCAAACCGGGACTAAAGATGTTTTCCCGCCCAATGAAATTCACCTCTAGTCCCGGTTTTTGTAACAAACCGGGACTAATTATTATAATGCTCTATTCTATTGTATTTTATTTTCATGTATAATTATAATGTTCATATGTTAATATATTTTATATTCATACATAATTAACATATGTTTATATATAATTAACATGATGTTTCAGTAAAAGATCAGGTATTTATATATAATGCCCTATTCTATGGATAGTACGTACCAAGGTTCTTGATGTAATTATAGATCTTGAATAAGGTCAAGTGGAAGACAGGGATAATATTCAATGATTCAATTTAATTTACATCGTCCATACATAAATTTAGCTATGTAACATTTGTCCTCATGTACTTTCTCCACACAATTATCCTTCGTTATGATCGTTGCGTGAGTAAGGGGTGTCATCAATTGATAGGAGGATACTCGGGTCAACCGCCACCGTGAACGGAGGTTGCCCGTCAAACTGATCGTAATCTTCGTCAGTTCTATCCTCGACTCCCACGATTTTCCTTTTGCCTGGGAGAACCACGTGGCGCTTTGGCTCGTCGAACCCTTTCCCCTTCTTTGATTTGCTAGCCATGTCCTTGACATAGAAAACTTGTCGTACATCATTGGCAAGTACGAAAGGTTCGTCTGAGTATCCAACCTTGCTCAGGTCGACCGTTGTCATCCTACTTGCATCAATGGTTACGCCTCCACCACCAAGCCTAACCCACGGGCACCGAAACAGAGGGACCTTCAGAGGTCCATAGTCCAGCTCCCATATGTCATCGATGCTGCCGTAGTATGTGCTAGCTGTACCGTCGTATCCCACGGCATCGATGCGGACAACGCTGTTTTGATTCGTGCTCTTTAAGTCTTGGGCCCGTGTGTAAAATGTGTACCCATTGATTTCATATGCCTGGAATGTGGTGATCGAGCAAGATGGACCCCTCGCCAAGAAGGCTAGTTGTTGCTCAATGCTCGCGTTGCCCATGAGACGATGTCGCAGCCAAGTAGGGAATGCATCGATATGATGGCGTGTAATCCAGGCATCCGTCTTACCAATGTTTTCCGAGCGAACAATCGCCAAGTGCTCCTCGATGTAAGAAGCTACCAATGAAGATTGTTGCAGCACGGTCCAATGTGCTTTTCTGTACAAGTCATTGTCTATGTTCATTATTGCCTTCCTTCCAAGAGTTCCCTTCCCCCGTAGTCTACCTTCATGGCTTGATTCAGGCACCCCGATGGGACGGAGGTCTTCAATAAAGTCGACGCAAAACTCAATCACCTCCTCTGTTCCATATCCATTGGCGATGCTGGCCTCCGGACGCGAACGGTTACGAACGTACTTCTTTAGAACGCCCATATACCTCTCGAAGGGGAACATGTTGTGTAGGAATACCGGACCGAGGATACGGATTTCTTTGACAAGGTGGCATAGGAGATGTGTCATGATATTGAAGAAGGAAAGCGGAAAGATCATCTCAAAGCTGACAAGACAGTGGACCACATCATTTTGAAAGTCTTCTAGTCTGCCGGATCGATGATCTTCGTGAAATTGCGTTCGGAAAGCACATAGCTTTGTTATTGTTGCCCTGGACATTATCGGAAGGATACCTCGAATTATAACGGGAAGCCGTGTCATCGGCACGTGGCGTCATGGGACTTTAGATTTGTGAACTTCTTATCCTTCGTGCTTATTATTCCCTTTATATTCGAGGAGTATCCAGACGGTACCTTGATGCTCTCCACGCATTCAAACATTATTTCCTTCTCGCTTTCGCTCAGTGTAGCTGGCGGACTTAGGTATTGGGCTCCTTTATCCTTTGGTTGCGGGTGAAGGCCGTCGCGTTGTGCCATATGTTTCAGATCGTTACGTGCCTCAAGTGTATCTTTTGATTTTCCGTATACACCTAGGAAGCCAAGCAAGTTTACGCAAAGGTTCTTGGTGAGGTGCATCACGTCGATTGCGTGGCGGACGTCCAAGACTTCCCGAGGGGGCAACTCCCAAAAAATTGACTTCTTCTTCCACATCGCCGCGTGACCACCTTCACTTGCTATAGATTGGTTGTCGGGTCCCTTTCCAAATACTACTTTGAGGTCTTTCACCATGGCAAACACGGCCTTTCCATTGTGATGCTTTGGTTTAGAACGATGGTCTGCCTTTTGATCAAAATGTTTCCCTTTTCTCCGGACAGGGTGGCTTGCAGCAAGAAAGCGACGATGGCCCATGTACACTACCTTCTTACAATGTTTCAGGTACGTACACTCAGTCTCATCCATACAGTGGGTGCAAGCGTTGTACCCCTTGTTTGACTGTCCGGATAGGTTGCCAAGTGCAGGCCAATCATTGATGGTAACAAACAGCAACCCTCGTAGTTTAAACTGTTCCTGTTTATCTTCATCCCACACGGGAACACCTTCTTTATTCCACAGCAGTTTTAGATCTTCGATCAGCGGTGTCAGGTACACATCGATGCCGTTACCAGGTTGCTTCGGGCCTTGAATAATAACTGGCATCTGAATGTACTTTTGCTTCATGCATAGCCAAGGAGGGAGGTTGTAGATACACATCGTCACAGGCCAAGTGCTATGCCCGCTGCTCATCTCTCCAAAAGGATTCATGCCGTCCGTGCTTAAGCCGAACCTTAGGTTTCGTGCATCCTCGTCGAAGTCTTCAAATGTTCTGTCGATGTTTCGCCACTGTGACCCATCGGCGGGATGTCTCAGCATGCCGTCTTGTAGGTGTTCTTCCGCGTGCCAACGCATCATTCTTGCATGCTCCTTGTTCCCGAACAGACGCTTCAGTGTGGTATTATAGGAAAATACCACATCACCTTAGCAGAATCCTTTTCTTCGAGGGCCGTCCGTCAACTTCGCCTGGATCATCTCGTCTGATCTTGTATCGAAGTGCTTTACAAACCGGAGATGCTTCTAGGTTCTCGTACTCCTCACCGCGGTAGAGGATACAATCGTTAGGACATGCGTGTATCTTTTGTACCTCCAGTCCTAGAGGGCAGACTAACTTCTTAGCCTCGTACGTTGATTCCGGCAATTCGTTTCCCTCTGGAAGAATGTTCTTCACGAGTTTTAGTAACTCGCCAAATGCCTTGTCACTGACACCATTTTTGGCCTTCCATTGTAAGAATTCCAGCGTGGCACCTAACTTTTTGTGCCCTTATTCACAGCCAGGTACAAGGACCTTTTGTGGTCCGCCAACATACGCTCCAATTTCTGCATTTCCTTTACGTCTTCGTAGTCCCCCTGTACATCGCGCAACATCTGACCAAGGTCATCGGCACCGTCGTTTTCTTCAGGATCCCCGCCCGCCTCGCCCACTGTATTCTCTTCAAACCCACCGTATTGACCACAGTCCGGAATGTTGTCGTCGTCTTCTTCATCTTCTTCCATTGCAACCCCCACCTCTCCGTGCGATGTCCAGCAATTGTAGTGAGCCATGAATCCCGACTGAAACAAGTGGGCATGAATAATTCTTGATGTAAAATACTCCTTCTCGTTTTTGTACTTTTTACATGGACAACATATGAAACCCTTATGCTTGTTGGCATCGGCCACACTCAAAAAATAATGGACGCCTTGAATAAACTCTCTCGACCGTCGATCCGCGTTGTACATCCATTGCCGATCCATCTACATGGAATGCACAAAAATCGTAAGAAAATTCCACGAAATTCAAATCATTTCAATATAACATCAATACTTATATGTATATAATCAGACAATTATTATATACTAATCCAATATACGTAATGTGTTGTTCTAAAAAAATAGAATTATTTTTAAAAGGTCTTTTAAAGTGATAAGCACAAAATTAATTAATTATTTTGCATCTATTTTAAAAGGTCCTTCGTCATCTATTTTATAACTTTTTTATCCAAAAGATTCTCTCTCATCATTTTCCATTAATATTTTTTGAGATAAAATTGTACGGACTAAATTCCTATAACTATGACGTGCTAAGCTTACTTTTCTTCCTCTTTATTTTCCTCAACTTTTTTCTCAACACAATATAATGTGCTTAGCAAAATAATTAGTCCAAACAAATTTTCTCTCTCCTCATGTTTAAAAAAAATCTAGAGATGATTAATGTATAGAAAATAACCGTAAAATACAAAGTGCTAAGCATAGATCATAAGAGAAAGAAGTTGCTAACCTTGTAGATAGCAAAGATTTGTGTATTATCACCAAAACAAAATCACAAAAAATTTTGGCAGCACCTCCCCTCTAGCTAGAGAAAAACTTTGAAGACAAGTGTAGCAGGCTCGGGCTGGAGGAGGAAGAAGGAGTGTAAAAAGTAAGCCATCTTTAGTCCCAGTTGGTTTTACCAACCGGCACTAAAGATCAAAATTATCTTTTAGCGCCGATTGGTAAACTCAACCGGGACAAAAAATATCATCTTTAGTCCCGGTTGGTGTTACCAACCGGGACTAAAGATGGTGTCAGAGGCTGTCAGAACCTGTCAGAGCGCCAGGCATATTTAGTCCCGGTTGGTAGCACCAACCGGGACTAATGGTAGCATCTCTAGTCCCGGTTGGTGTTACCAACCGGGACTAAAGGTGCCCGGCGCTCTGACAGGCTCTGACAACATTTGAGCCGGGACTAGAGGTGATCTTTAGTCCTGGTTCGTGACACGAACCGGGACTAATGTTCCTAGAAATCCGTAGACTTTTTAAACCGGGACTAGAGATGATCTCTAGTCCCGGGTGCAACTCAAACCGGGACTACTGTGTTTTTGCCACTTCAACCAATGATGGTTTCTCCAGTAGCGAGGGCAAGGGTGGGATTTTCAGCCGCATGTGAAACAAGGCGAGATATCCTTAATACTCAATATCAAGGACTCAATATTAGTTGCTAACAACACTAAGAAATTAAGTTAAAGTTAAAAATGGTTTTGTTTGAATTGTTAAGGAAACTTCCATACTGAAAGTATTTTGAAAAAAAATACATGTTTAGCAGCTATTGAACGTACCCACGAGGGAGTAAATGTTAGTTTTAAATGGGGTCAAGACTGTCAATACGATTAGGTATCTGAACATGTTCAAATAGATTTTATGACGCCCCGATTCTCGTCATCCTAGGTACAAGCATTGACTTGAATCGAGGTGCCATATCATACCTGTGATACTAGTATCAGTTCCAAGATACACTGGCTGATACACACAGAATAACAATGAATCAAAGTACATAACTCTATTAATCAGTGGGATAATTCTTAGGGAGTTGCCATTATGGACATACCTCATATTAAAAACACTACAATACAAAAGACAACATAATATCATAGCGGAAGCTAACAGAGGAAAGCAACCACCAGTAGACAAACAATCTTTAATACCAGTTGAAAACCCCATTTAATACTGGTTGTAGCAATCGAGACCAGTAAATCGAGACTAAAGATCAAGATCTTTAGTATCGGTTGAAATCAACTAGTACTAAAGATTCATACTAAGTCAAAAAAATATGTGGGATGTGGGATTTAAACTTAAGATCTCTCACCTCAACCCTCACACGTGTTATCATCATACCTACTCTACACATCTGACTTGAATAGAAATGATTTCTTTTTGAACTAACCCTGGAGGCATCTTTAATGCCGATTAGTAACACCAATATGTATTAAAGATATTTTTAATACTGGTTGGTAATATCAACCGGGACAAAAATTTCACCAGCATTAGTCTCGGTTGGTGCTATCAACCAGTACTAAATATGCATTTTTAGTACCAGTTGGTAACACCTACCGGGACTAAAGATGTTTCTAGGGACTTGGGTTTTTAGAACCGGTACTAAAACATCTTTAGTACCGGTTCTTAATCCATCCGAGATATTTGTGTGTTTGGGGCTTAGGATAAAAATGAGTACTCTAGTAGTGAACTGAGCGACTAATGCTAAGCTAAATGACTAAGCAACTAATTTATTTCATAAACATGGCTTGGAAACTAGGCCTGAATCCCTAAAAGTCTTCATAGTGTGCTTGCTCCTGAAGGTACTACTCGATGATTTGGTCATCGTCTTCACCTTTGAATCCTAATATATATATATATATATATATATATATATATATATAAAGGGTGAGTACTTTCGTACTCAGCATGCAATGGAAAGGTGTTCATTCAAGGTTCAATCAAAGGATGTAGGATTTTATTTAGATAAGTAGTCTTTGCATAAATGGTTTTGTTCTGCAAAACACTAGAGTGTCATGTTTTAGTTTTTTCGGGAAGAGGCTCACACTTTAACCCAGTCCACAAGTTGCTTCTGCAACAATTTGTCACAATCGTTAATGAACCATAAGGTTTCCTCTTTCATTTTGTCCTCATTTCCTCTATTAGTTTCTTAGTGGCTTCAACCCATTATTAATTCATTATCACCTTCCAACTACAACTAGTTTCTTAGTTTCTCTTCGGCTTCAACCATTTCTGGCCTCAACCAATCATTATTTCTCTTTTGCCTTCTGGCCTCAATCAGAGGGATTGTTATCAACTTATTTAACAAACACTTCAAGTCCTGTTTCAAGCCACATAGGCTTTCCATTTGCCCCACAGGCTAACTCTAGAAACATTTTCCACTTTCCCACAAATCAAGTTCACAAAGCACAGGCAAACAAAACTATGCTGAGAGAATCACCTTACATTCTCCCTTGACCATGGGAAAGGTTGTTCGAACAGTTTAGCTAAACTCTGCAGAGGTTGCATGCTTTACCCACACGACATGAGTTAACTCCAAATACCCAACACGTGATGATCAAACACAGCCGGTAAGGGAGGTTCATGACAAGACCTTTCAAAAGGTAACCTAGGGTTGTCTAATGCCTCTAGAAGTATCCATGCAGGACCGATGTTCAGGGCAGGCTACCACCGTCGTTTACATTGGAACCCACGAGCGGCAACTCAGATGAGTCCACTCCCATTGGCACTAAAATTCCCTAAGCCAACTAATTACATAGCCTGGAATACCCCGTAATAGCCATATGGTCGCACTATAGGATGTTCAGATGGAATTCTCAAAGGAAACAGTCCTTAACGACAATACACAGCCAAAGCCACAAAGCCACTATCTCCATATCATCATATTTCACAGACTAGTTTTATTTCATAATCATACCGATATGTGGAGTATCGGGTTTTCAAATAATTGAGTAAAAGTTCTTGTTTCCCATGTGATAGTATAAATACAGTAGGGCTAAGCTGATCTACCTCGGCAGTCGTATCTGGAAGATAATGATACTGGCACATCATATGTTGGGTTATCAAAGGTAGGGGAAATAACCATACTACGGAAAGTGTGTGCTGCTACTGGGTAGGTCCGTTGGTTGCACTCACAATCCAAGGCCAGACAGTTTAAATGTAACCTAAGCATACATGTACAAACAACATAATTTTTTTGCACATATAGGAAACAACATGGTTAAAGATGGCTTGCCTTGTTGCTAGGGTGGTCCTTCTCCCTCGTATGCGGTGTCGGGATCTTCCTCAGACTCGCGAACTACATGCATAAAAGAGCAAATCAATACAAAGGCAAATAAAAAGAACAAAAATAGCATATACAATAGTGCCACTGGGTAGATCTCATTTTTAGAAAAAATCTGGAAGTTGAACGGAGTTAAAGGAGTTACGGTTTGTGAGATATAAATTTTTGAATTTAAATTGTATTTCTAAAATGGAGAAAAGAATTTTTAAAATTGAGGAGAATATTCCGAGGGAATATTCCTTTTAGGCTTCTTGGGCTCGGTCAAGGAGATGGGTCAAGCCATACGGCCCAATAGCGACAGCCGTACCATGGGTCGACCCGGTTGAGCGGGGAATTTTTGGCATTTATAATTTTAATTTTTTAAAGATTTACAAAACTAATTTCCGAATTTAAAAATTTACAAAACTAATCTCTTCCCGCCCTCCGGGAGGCGTGATTGATAAAACGCCCTCCCGAGGGCGTTTTATCCGACGTGACTGACGACCGTTGGGTGCCGTCGCGCGCGGACGAAATTTTGCAGGCCCCTTCCCGCCCTTGGTAAGGGCGGTTTTTCATGTGCACGGGGGCCGCTGCAAAAGGCGGCCGCCCTAGCATTTTGAAGGCGGCCCCCTTCCCGCCCTTACCAAGGGCGTTTTTCCTGTTCATACGGGGGCCGCACAAAAAGGGCGGCCGCCCGGCATTTTTGCGGCGACCCCCTTCCCGCCCTCCGGAAGGGCGTTTTTGCCCGGCGTATATATGCCGAGAGTCAAAGGTTTTGTCCTCATTTACATCTTCCCAAATCCGAAAAAGAAGAGAGAGGTGAGGAAGAGGAAGGAGCGCGGCGAAGCCCTGCTGGATTGCGTACTTCATCCAAGGTAAATGCAATATCCCGTCGTTATTTTGTTTGTTAGTTAGTATGTAAATGCAATATTAGAAAAATATAATTTTTAATATTTGAATAGTTATTGAATATTTTGTTATAGATTTGTAAAACAGATGATTTAATTTAGATCAATTTAGATAATTTAATCGACAGTAACATAGGTAGAATAGATAGATTAACAAGGATAATTTAATGGACATTAACATAGGTAGAATAGATAGATCAACTTAGGTAGAAAGTATTTGAATCTAAGTGTAAATTATGTGAGTAGATGGTAAGCACTATAGATAATCGTACGTATAATTTCGTTGATAATCAAAATATGTGTAGATATAAAGTACGATTTAATTTAATTTAGTTTACAAAATTTGGCAAATTGAAATGAACGAGGTACGATTGGCGGTAAATGAAACGAACAAATCGATTCGGGATATTTTAAGATGTAGACCAGAGAACATATTGTTAAAGAAATTAACTTAGGCACAGAATCATCTAGACAACATATTCGTAGTATGGAATAAACTCAGTTTCAATTTGTTTGTCAGGCACTATGGCAAGTAAGATCATATTTCAGATAGTTCACGGTGAAGGCAACGTTAGATACGGTCCAGAAGGTGTAGATCTGTCAGAATTTAGGATGAAATCAAAGGGCATCGATAGGCCAGCCGAGAAAACATTTGAGTCAGTATATAGTTGGTTGCTACGTGGATTTAAAGTGGATACAAGAGTGAACACAATGTCTCTATCCGTTGTAGTAAGTCGTGCAACAGAAGGATATTATTGGGAACTTATGCCTATAGATAACACTGAGTCGTGGAGACGTTATGTGGACATGGCACTTGAAAGGTCCTGGCCCCTTGTTATTTTTGTGGCACTGCACGAAATCGATAGCAGTAATACAATGCAAACAGAGTATGGCGAAGGTCCGAGCAATGAAGCAAGCTTGGAGGAGGCGATTGGCGTGGCGAACGAGGGGGAGAGAATCGAAGCAATTGTTGAAGAAATGGAGAGGGAGGATTCTGAAAATGAGTAGGTGGAGGGCGATCAATCATCGGATGAGGAAGAAGATGTCATGCCCGTTGATTGGGAAAAAGCTGATTTCTCTGAGCTTGTTATCTCGGAAGGGCAACATGTTTCATTTGAATACAAGGATAACGAGGTCATCCAGGGTGCTAGGTATGCTCATAAGGAAGACATGAAAGAGGCAGTGAAACATTGGGCGGTCTCTTTGCATAGAGAGTTTAGGGTGGTAAAGTTTATGAACTATGTGTATGATGTGAAGTGTATGAAGGATGATTGTCAGTGGCGCGTTCATGCATACAAGGGGAAATGGAGTGACTATTGGAAAGTGAGCATTGTTGGTGAGCACACATGTCTGTTGCCGGGGGTAGATAAGTACCACCGCAACATCACCTCGGTGTTTGTTGCCGGTGAGATGTACAGCCATGTTGTTAAAAACACAGATTTTGAACCTGGCTCCATTATTAAGCATATTGAGAACAAATTCAAGTATACTATTAGCTATGCGAAGGCTTGGAGGGCGAAACAAAAGATATTGGAGATGAGGTATGGCACATTTGAAGCATTGTATGACAATTTACCTCGTCTATTAGCCACCATTGCTCAGAGAAACCCCAATACCTACTACGACATTCAGACATTTCCATCATCTACTGATTCGAGCAAGAGCATGCTGCAAAGAGCCTTTTTCTTGATTGGTGCTTGCATCAACGCATTTGTGCACCTCTACCACAGAGCCAGGACCCGCCACAGGAGACGCCCGCGCCGGATGTCCATGCTAGTCGTGTCGTGCCCCAGATAGGCTGACGTACTCTCAGGGGCACGTCAGAGCACAGGCTAGGAGGGATAGGGGTAAGAGGCCTCGCCAGTAGTTTCTGTGTGCAACAGTTTGTACAAATTGTAATTATTTATTTTGTGTTTGATGTTTATATATATCTCTGTCTGTTCGTCGCACTCACATGTCACGAGATCCTTCCGTATCGTTCGCTGCATGATACTCTTACTAACGACAAAAAAACTTTCGGCGGTATCAGACCTGCACAAGACGTCGCTATCAGCTTTTGCCCGTGATAGTCCTGCATGATATGTCGCTATCAACTTTTGCCCCGTGATAATCCTACACGATACGTCTCGTTCAGCTGTTGCCCCGTGACAGACATAAACGATACATAGATGTGAACCTTCACCACCTGCACTACATATTGCCTAGATCCGAATACGAGCTCTTCAAATCTGCATTCTCTTTTCTACATTTACTCGTCAATGAGATCTTCATATCATCCATTCCTTGAGCGTCTCCATTGGCGACTCCATCCTTTGAGCGGTTTATTCCACCATGGTGTGACCGTCCGTTATGCCATTGTGGAGATGGCTGCATACTTACGTCGTCCCTCCTCACTGAAACCAGGGGGAGACGATTTTTCCAATGCGCCAACATTGATCAGGTATGGCTTAACTGCAATGCTTTCATCTACAAAATCTTCACGCAAAAAATGCTAACTTGATTGTACATCGTGTTAACACCTCATGCAGTCATATCGTCGGGTGTGCAACTTCGTTGAGTGGATAGATACGGAGAACCCACGAACCGACGGAACACGTTACTACCCACTTAGCGAAACAAGGTCAGACTACCTTCGACGGAAGGCTGAGTACCAACGTCGAGTTCGTGCTGAAGCTTTGGACTGGCCTATGGATCAGCTGGCACTTCCCACATGACGGGAACGTCCAGAATGCCACTGTGGTCTCCGTTGCCAGGTGGTAAGATCCATAAGACAAGCAACTAGAGGACAAAGATGCTTCGTGTGTCCCAAAATTACGGATGACGATTTTGTCGTGAGTATAATTTTTCTTTCTTTAACCTATTCGCTTGTTCTATTTTTTAACCCCGAACATCAAAAATGTGCAACCGGGAGGATGTACGTCGGTGTCCATACGAAGAGTGGATCGATACGGTTAAACCCGCTTCGATCGGTCGACGGTAACACAACCCGAGTCGATGAACAATTCATTCAGGCTTGGATGGAGTATGAACGTCGCATCGAAATCGCAAGCTTAGCTTGGAGGAACAACCCACTGGGTTTCCCTAAATGGTCGGAGCGTCCCATGTGCGGTTGTAGGGATCGTTGCAAGATGGCTACCTCCTTTGAACCACGAACATATGGTCGGAGATATTTCATTTGCCCCAACTTAGACAACGACTTCGTTGTACGTCTTTCATTTTATCAATTCTGCAAACGTCTTCGCTCTAGTGGCTCTCTAACTGATTACATGTGTTTCTTTACTAGGGCATTCAAAGGAGGTGTGGATTCACGAGGTGGATCGACAATGTCATTCCCCAATATAACGACCTAAAAGTAACTGAATGTGAAACTCAAAAGGAGTACAACGCCGAGAAGGAAAGAGAAAATTGATGACAAGCTTATCGCCCTTGAACGGTTCCGTAGGTAGCCGAGCCTTGACTCGTCGGGGATTAGTTGTATTGTATCATCCATGCCTAATGGGTTATGTAACAGTGTGACAAACAACTGCTTAACCATTGCTACTAAGTTAACTTGGTTAAAATAATATGTTATGATCACAGGTAATGCAAACAACATATGTACGATACCTCGAATATTTACACTTGCAACAATATTTACATTTGCAACAATACGACGATAAAACAAATGTTCATTACACAACATATTTACATTTGCAACAATACGACGATAACATTTACATTTCAAACAATACGGCAAATCAAATGGACGGTTACATTTGCAACAATACGACAAATCAATGGATCGGTTACAATTGCGAAAAATACAACGATAACATTTTACATTTTAAACAATACGAGAGAGGGTTGGTCGATTAGGGTTTTGGTCGATTAGGGTTTAGGATAAAAACGCCCTTCCGGAGGACGGGAATGACAAAAACGCCCTCGAAAGGGCGGGAAGGGGGCCACTGCAAAACGAGGAAAAACGCCTTGGTAAGGGCGGGAAGGGCCGCGCAAAATGCCGGGCGGTCGCCCTTGCGGCGGCCCCGTGCACGATAAAAACCGCCCTTACCAAGGGCGGGAAGGGCCGCCTGCAAAATTCGTCCATACGGCCGTCACACGTCGATAAAACGCCCTCGGGAGGCGTTTTATCAATCACGCCTCCCGGAGGGCGGAAGAGACTACTTCGTAAATTTTGAAATTTAAAAATTATTTTTGTAAATCTTTAAAAAATTAAAATTATAAATGCCAAAAAGCGCTGAGTGGGTCTACGAAGCCGACATGTCAGTGACTCAGGGATTAAAATGATGTGTTAATTAGAGATAACCTACAATGAAGCCCACATATAAGTGAGAGAGGAATGGAATTAGGATGGTCACTGATGTGCGGTAGACTAATTAGTGAGTGGGGCCCACCCATCGGTCTCACTCTTCTTCTCTTCTTCCTTTCCTCCTCTCTTCTCCGGATTTCGGTGAGAGGGGACGGAGATTCCGGCAGGCTTCCAGGAATGTAAGGGTGGCGATGGCTTCACCTTGGCATGGGAAGGGAAGGGGTGTGAGCCCCGGATGGCGCAGCGGCTCGAGGCGAGCGGCCCGCGGCTGACCGACGGAGAGGAAAAAGAATGGCGGCGGTGGAGGTGCTATGACGGTGGGGCAATGGCGGCATGGTGCCATTGACAGCTCAAGGTGGTCGAGGCGACAGCGGTAGCCTTGTTTTGGAACGGGAAAGCTTAGGATGGGCTCCCTAGCGACGAGGCGGTTCGGGGCGAGCGGGCCTTAGGCAAACAGAGGGGAAAAGGGGAGGCGACAATGGCAAAGGTGCTATGACGGCGGGGATGGCGACATGTTTGAGGGCTCGAGTTGAGGAGGAGCGGGGAGCTCAGCGAGGGGCGGCGGAATGGAGGAGAACGGTGGTCGGCTTCGGTCGCGTTGCGGTGAAGTGAGGAGAGACGGTGGCATGGCACACCGGGTTTTATAGCCGGCGGGGCAGGCACGGAGGTTGTGGATAGCATCACCGGCATGGGCGCAAAGCGATGTGGCATGGTTGGCTCGATTCGCGGGTATGGCACGTACTTCGGGTAATGAGGCAAGGTTTGTGGCTGGCATTACCGGAGTGGGCGCGAGGCGTGGTTGGTGATGATGCCAGCCAGAGGAGTGCGCACGAGCGACAGGGGTCGAGTGGCATGGCGAAGTAGAGCGAGGACGACGGGCGGGAGTCGGGGGTGATGTGCGGCCGGGAATCGCAGTGGCGGGCAGCCGATAAATCATGGTGGTAAGGACGATGGCATGGATGACGGCATGGGCAACGTATAGCGTGGACTTTTGGAGCGGCATGATGAGGACGGCACGGTGGAACTCCACTCGAACTGACGCGTTCTTCGGTCTAGTGGTCGCAACGGCGGCTCGGCATTTCGTCGAGCATGTGGTGTGCACGTGCGGTCAATCTAAGAGGAAGAAGGGAGGCAAAATAGACTTTGGCGAGAATGGGCTGAGAGAGGGAGAAAATGGGCTGGCTAGGATGGCCCAAATGAACAATTACTTTTCGCTTTTTTAGGAATTTCAGAATTAAATTTAGAGGGTTTGAAGATAGAATTTGAATTCAAATTTGGAAGTGATGGTTGAAAAATTTTGGAGGGAAGTTACGAATGCACTGAGATCACTATGGCACCATCTAATAAAATCAAAATTAAGAACCAATTTTAAAATTCTATTTTTATTTAAAATAGGTATTTTAAGTTGAGTGAAACCAAGGTTTACAGGTTTGGAGTTAGAATGATGGAACTGGCAGGTCTCGAGAAGGAACATCGATGCATGGACCAGTGGCTACCCCATTCCCAGATTGGTCCCTATGATTTTTATTGTCGATATTTATCTAGTTATACGGCATATAGTAGATGATAAAAAATACAAAGTCTATGGTAGACCCAATACTAATTTAAAACATCTTCACTTTTCGTTTACCAATTTCCTTCCTCACTAAAGAGTGAGGAATAGAGTGTTCATTTGATGGAGCTCCTCATGGAGCAAATCGGCACGGTTAATGACTGTTTGACGAATACTTCTTCTATGGGCCTGCTCGGCAAGCCGCCTGCAGCGGCTACTGCTGCTCTGCGTGCATACGACATTGTTGATGCCGGCTGTAGTCGTTACTGGAAAAGTGATCTTTGATTCATCTGCTAAAATTCACAATAATCATGATTTCTAAACAAACATTTTTAGCCCAAGTTAAAAAGTGCAACGGCTCTTTATGATCTTTAGTCTCGGTTGGTGTTACCAACCGAGACTAATGATCATTTTTAGTCTCGGTTTATTTCTGGTTAGACTTTGTCAGGCCGCCGAGAATCTCAAGTCCTAGTTGATAACTAAATATTTTAACTTTAGTCTCAGTTGGTAATACTAACCGCGACTAAAGATCTAAATGATCATTAGTCCTATTGGTAACACCAAACGAGACTAAAGTGAAGGTCCTTTTTATATTACTTCTTTCTCCTCCAGCTCGAGCCATTGCTACAAAGGTTTGGAGGAGGAAGAAGGTGCTATCAATTTTTTTAATGTGTTTTGGTGATAATAGATAAATCGAGGGATCTAAAAGGTTAACAACTCTATCCTCTAATGATGTATGCTTAGCATATTACATTTATAGATATAATTTTATACATTTCTATCTTAAAAGGGTTTATGGAAAAAGATGAGAGAAAATTTGTTTAAGAAAAATTATGTTACTTTTTCAAATTAGAAACTTGTGGATAAAAATGTTATAAAAAAGATGATGAAGAAAAAAAAATTAAGATAAAAATTATAAAATAAGTTAATTTAAAAATAGATAAAATAGTTAGAAATAAGTACAATACATTAAAAATATGTTTAGAATTTAAAAAGCCTTTTAAAAATAATTCGAAACTTTATTAAATACAATAAATTAAGTATGTGGGATTATTATGTAATTATTGTATAATTATTTATATATAATTATTGTATTATTATTTAATTAGTTTGATTTTTGTGGATTTTCTTTTTATGATTTTTGTGCATTTCGGGTAGATGGATCGGTAATGGATGTATACCGCGAACCAATGATCGACATAGTTTATTTAAGGCGTGTATTATTTCTTAAGTGTGGTCAATGCTAACAAGTATAAGGGCTTTATATGTTGTCCATGCAAAAGTGCAAAATCAGAAGGAGTATTCTACATCCAGAACTATTCACGCCCACTTATTTGACTCGGGATTTATGCCTAACTATAATTATTGGACGGAGAGGTAGGGGTTGCAATGAAAGAAGATGAAGAAGACGACAACAACATTCTGAACCTGGGTAAATACGATTGATTTGAAGAAAATACAACAGACGAGGCGAACGGGGCTGTTGAAGATAACGATGGTACATATGATCTTGGTCAGATGTTGCACGACGTAAGGGAGGACTGTGAAGGTGAAAAGGAGATCCAAAAATTAGAGCATATGTTAGCGGACCACAAAAAGTCCTTATACCCAGGTTACGAACAGGGGCAATAAAAGGTTGGATACCATGCTGGAATTCTTGTAATGGAAGGCCAAAAATGGTGTGAGTGACAAAACATTTGGCGTGTTATTAAAACTCGTAAAGAACATAATTTTGGAGGGAAACAAATTCCCCGAATCAATGTACGAAGCTAAGAAGGTAGTTTGCCCTCTAGGACTCGATGTACAGAAGATACATGCATGTCCGAACGATTGTATCCTCTATCATGATGAGGAGTACGAGACCTAAAAGCATGTCCAGTTTGTAAAGCACTATGATACAAGATTAGATGAGATGATCCAGGTGAAGTTGATGGACAGCCTTCGAAGAAGAGAATTCCTGCTATGGTGATGTGATATTTTCCTATAATACCACGGCTTCGTTGTTTGTTCAGTAACAAAGAGCATGCTAGAATGATGCGCTGGCACATAGAAAAATGTCAACAAAATGGGGATGCTGAGACACTCCGTCGATGGGTCACGGTGGCAAAACATCGACAAAACATTTAAAGACTTCGGAGAGGATGCACGAAACGTAAGGTTCGGTTTAAGTACAGATGGCATGAATCCACTTGGCTGGTTACGATGTGTATCTACAACATCCACCTTGGCTATATATGAAGCGAAAGTACATCATGATACCGACTATTATTCAAGGCCCAAGGCAACTTGGTAACAACATTGGTGTGTACATAGGACCATTGGTTGAAAATCTAAAACTGTTGTTGAGAAAGAAGGTGTACCCGTGTGGGATGAGTACAAACAGGAGCAATTTAACCTACGAGCATTGCTGTTTGTAACCATCAACAATTGGTCTGCAATTAGCAACCTATCCGGACAGTCTAACAAGGGGTATAAGGCTTACACCCACTGTATGGATGATACTGAAAGTTGTAGGACCAAATATCTAATGAAAAGCCAACCAGAGGGGGGTGAATGGTTGGAGCACCCCAAAAACAAAGTTTTAGCGGAAATAAAACTTTACCTCTATTCTGGATCCGGTCTGACTGAGGTTGAATCTCCGGTCTGACCGCTCGGTATGGCCGGTCTGACCGCCCGTACCGCTGCTCGCCAAGTACTTAGTCGATTTGCTTGGTGTAGCCGATTGCCCCCGAGAGCCGATGATGACCGGTCTGACCGCCAATGTGCTTGCGGTCTAACCGGGAAGAAGCCGCGGTCTGACCGCAGTAGAGTTTGCGGTCTGACCGACGTGTAGATCCGGTTTAGCCGACAATTAGTCCGCCGCACTGAGGAAGAAAATAACACACGAAATTCTCCAAGAAGATTGATCTTTATTGAATCTTTCTGTGTTTACAAAGTGCAAACAAACCACTCCTCACAAAATCTCAAGCTAAAACTTGAAACCCTAATCGAAACTCTCTAAAACTTGAATCTAAAGCGATACAAAGAGGCCAGGCCTCCCCTCACTATTTATACACAAAATGCGCAGCTAAAAGCCACGAATCCTACTCATATAGAAAGTCCTAAACACCTAGGAAACCTTCCTATATAAGTACAAACTTGATATAAACCAACCGTAACAATCTCGGTCTTTCCAAAACTGAAACTCCACTTTCCATACGCACACAATATCTCCATCGTATGCCATATGGAAACTTCACCAATTATGTGCACTAATCTCTACCCTTAAGCATCCCGCATGATCTCCATCTTGGACGTCACCTTATCTCCAAGTTGACTCCAACTCGATCACCGGCAACACTTTCCCGAGGCGTAAAAATTACCTGCACACAATTACACAAAGAATACCATATCCGAGTACAAGCTATCGCACTTAAATATAAAATCTAGATTACATAAAAATACTAGAACACATACAAGCTATGCTAGTGACAAATAAACCTTCATAATATTGCTAGCATGCACATGAACAACAATATGTATGGATAAAGCTCTCTTTTTTAATTTATTTTAATCATGTAGCTTGATAAAGCAAATAGCACAAAAACTCCCCCTCAAAACATGCCAAAAGGATGAATGATTCCCCATTCCCCTCGAAGAAAAGCAAAGCGAGAAGAATCCAATGGTTTTGTGAAAATATCAGCAAGTTGCAATTTTGTATCCAAAAATTTTAATTCAACATCCTTCTTCTCAACATGATCTCGCAAGAAGTGAAAGCGAATATCAATGTGCTTAGTGCGTGAGTGTTGAACAGGATTCTTAGCAATGTTTATGACACTTGTATTATCACAATAAAGAGGCATTTTTTCAAAAGCAAGGCCATAATCTTTCAAGGTAAAAATAAGCAACATATTTAGATTCAGCAGTGGATTGAGCTACACTAGATTGTTTCCTAGAGGACCATGTAATCAATGAAATTCCAAGAAAATGACATGTTCCACTAGTACTTTTTCTATCAATTCTACAACCCGCAAAATCAGCATCGGAATATCCACTTAAGCAAATAGAAGATGAAGTAGAATTCCAAATTTCAAACTCAAGTGTATGACTCAAATACCTCATAATGCGCTTGACCGCTTGACGATGTGAAGCACGAGGAGAAGCTTGAAAGCGTGCACACAAACACACAGCAAACTGTATGTCTGGTCTAGAAGCAGTTAGATACAACAAAGATCCAATCATGCTTCTATACTCCTTTTGATCCACAGCTTCACCATCTTCATCGGGATCAAGAACAGCAGTAGAACCAATGGGTGTAGAGATTGGCTTGCAGCTCTCCATCTTAAACCTGCGCAACAGATCTTTGGTGTACTTTGTTTGATGGACAAACGTACCTTAAGGTGTTTGCTTAATTTGCAATCCTAAAAAGTATGACAGTTCACCCATCATGCTCATTTCAAATTCCCTACGCATAGTCTCGGCAAATTCTACAACCAAAGAGTGAGTTGAACAACCAAAGATGATATCATCATCATAAATCTGAACGAAAAGTTGATTTTCACCATGCTTAAGAACAAAAAGTGTTTTGTCAATTTTTCCCATTTGAAAACCTTTTTCAAGCAAAAAGTTCTTAAGTCTATCATACCATGCTCTAGGTGCTTGTTTCAAACCATATAAAGCTTTTGACAATTTAAAAACATGGTTGGGAAAATCAGGATTTTCAAAACCCAGTGGTTGTTTAACATAAACTTCCTCCTGTATAAATCCATTAAGAAAAGCACTTTTAACATCCATTTGATATAATTTAAAACCTTTGAAAGAAGCAAAAGCTAGCAAAAGTCTAATTGCTTTAATCCTAGCAACAGGAGCAAAAGTTTCATCAAAATCCAAACCCTCCACCTGAGTAAAACCTTGAGCAACAAGTCTAGCCTTATTTCGAACAATCAAACCATCCTCATTTTGTTTATTTTTGAAAACCCACTTGGTTCCAATAATATTATGTCTAGAAGGAGGTTCAACTAAAGACCAAACTTTGTTTCTTTCAAAATTTTCAAGTTCTTCATGCATAGCGTTAATCCACGATTCGTCAGTTAATGCATGAGTAACATCTTTGGGTTCAAAAGAAGCAACAAAAGCAGAATTCGCAAAATCATGCACAGTTACCTTAGATCTCGTTGTCCGCTCATGTAAATTACCTATGATTTGTTCCGGTGGATGTTGTCACTGAATGTGCAAAGGTGCAGTGATCTCAAAAGTTGATTCACGTTCTGGTTCAGCACTGGTCGTAGTCCCCAACGAATCCTATTGATTTGAATCGACAGAATCCGAAGCTGTCGACCCCTTCCGGTCTGACCGAGCCTCTCGCCGGTCTGACCGGGCAGCCTCCTCCGGTCTGACCGACGGCACTCGGCCGGTCTGACCGGGTAGGTCGACTTCGTCGTCTTCGTCATCGCTTTCGTCATCAAAGATGCGACCATCCTCCCCCTAAGCCTGTGGCAATGTACCTGAAAATTCTTGTCTAGTACCGGGACTAGCCTCATCAAAAGTAACCTCACAAGTCTCGACAATTTTGTTAGTCTCCAAAATAAGTACACGATAGCCACGAGTGTGTGTGGGGTATCCAAGAAATAAACCATCAGTTGAACGTGATTCAAACTTGTCCAAATTTCCAGATTTTAAAACAAAGCACTTGCAACCAAAAACACGCAAATGTGAAACTTTGGGCTGGCGACCAAAACGAAGCTCATAAGGAGTTTTGCCAAGTTTAGATCGCAAGAAAATACGATTAGAAACATAGCAAGCAGTGTTAATAGCTTCAGCCCAAAATTTTCTAGGAGTGTGATATTCATCTAGCATTATCCTAGCCATCTCAACCAAAGAACGATTTTTCTTTCAACAACGCCATTTTGTTAAGGAACACGAGGAGAAGAATATTGATGTTCAAAACCTTTTTCATTGCAAAATTGTTCAAAAGAAGCATTTTTAAATTCACCACCATTATCACTTCTAACTGTTTTCAAAGAATTGGGAAATTCACAATTTAAGCGAAGAACCAAACTCCGAAAGTGTCCAAAGGCCTCATCCTTGGTTGCAATGAAGAAAACCCAAGAATATAGAGAAAAGTCATCAACAATAACCAACACATACCATTTTCCTCCGACAGATTGCACTCTAGCTGGACCCACAGTGTCCATGTGTAAAAGCTGTCCCGATGCATCCGTCATCACAGAAAGAATCGGTGTGTGAAGAAGTAACCATTTTACCATGACGACATAGTGCACAAACCAAATCAGAATCCCTTTTGAGTTTAGGCAAACCACGAACAAGATCCAAACCACTTAAACGAGTCAAATGTTCAAAACCAACATGCCCAATCTGCGATGCCAAAACATCAAATCTTTGTTGAATGTCGCAACTAAGCATGTTACAACAGGAGAAACATGGTTTTCAAAATCAGCTTTAAAAACTCTCCCATAACGAGAAATGTTCAAAACAGAATCACCACAAGAATCAAATATTTTACTTCTAGTTTTCTTGAAATGAACTTCAAAGTTTTCATCAACAATTTGTGAAACTGAAAGTAAATTATACTTTAAATCCTCGACCAAAGCTACCTCTTTTAATTCAAATTTGTCACTTACCTTGACGGATCCAGTAGCAAGAACGACACTTGTTGAAGCATCCCCAAAGATTATCGATTCCGTCTTGGATGCCATCTTGAGGGAGGAGAACCAATTTTTATTTCCGGTCATGTGCCGCAACAACTGGAGTTCACGATCCACACATTCTCCTTTCTCGCCACGAATGCCTATACAACAAAAGATGTCGAAGCCTCGTCTTGGGGTTAGTTAAAAGAAATTTTGGAATCCAAGATCTTGAGACACACGACCAACAGATCCAATAGGCACATATCCACGAGGAAAACAGGTTTGGAATTTTCGAAAAATTCCTTCGGGGCTGGTTTGACCTGGGGTCTTGTCGGTCCGACCGGGCACCATCGCCGGTCGGCCAGGGTGCCACGGCCGGTCTGGCCGGTGGACCAACTGCGGTCCGATCGGCCTTCCGAGGGAAAACCAGATTTTTGCCCCTTTGATTTTGCAAAATTATTCTCTCTTTCCTTTTTCGTTTTCGTGCTAATCCGAAACAAAAACCAACAAGATGACCATCTTTACCACAAAAAGAGCAAGAAAACTTTTCTTTAGTGGCGATGGTTTTGAAAAATTAGGTTTAGTTTCTTTTAGATAAACAGAAAGAGATGACAAATTTCCAGCAAACTTAAAAACTGTTTTTATGGTATTAGGTTTTGTCAAGATTTACCGTTTTCAGTCATTCCTAAAACATTTGGAGGATTTTTGGTGAAATAGTCATGAGCATCAAAACATATTCCTTTATTGTCTCTACACACTTTAGATTTGTCCAAAATCATGTTAAGTTGTTTCTTACCGTCGAAAAATTTTTGCAAGGAACTTTTCATGTAAGAAACTTCCTTTTCAAGATAAACACAATTTTCACAACCAATCATGACATCTTTACCTTTGCAACATATAGAGCAAGAAACTACCTCATCTTGTTTAACTAGTTCATCCATATGCTTAACACAAGCTAAAACATCTTTTTATTTCAATTCATTAGCATCACAAGTTAAACAAGATTTAGCAGCCAAAACTTGAGAATTATTGACATCTCTAATCTTTGAAATTTCTAGCATTAAAACCTCACAATTTTTGCAATCATCATCATTAGGAATAACATATTTCAATCTAGCAATTTTAGCATTCAAAGATTCAATCACAAATTCTTGTTTTTTAAACATCTTTTCACATTTTTTATTCTTAGCACTTAAAACAAGAATTGTATCCTCAAGCGAGCTTACCTCATTTTCTTCTTCTGAAGAATCTTCATCTCCACGCGTCATGAGACAAACGCCGGAGATGTTCTTGCTTTTCTCCTCCTCACTGTCAGAATCTATGTCGCTGAGTGGCTCAAAAGCGGCATAGACTTGACTCAGCACTTTCTTGATCATCTCCTTGGAGCGTCTACCCTTGGGCTTGTCATCTTTTGTCTTTTCGGCACTCTTGTCATCCTTCTTGCTCCTCTCGAGCTTGAGGCAGTTGGAGCGGATGTGATCCAAGGCGCCGCACTCAAAGCAACGCGTTGGTCCTCCTTTTTTCCTGAACCTAACTCTGTTCATAGCTCTGAAAAGTTTGTTAGTAGCAAGAGCCAAATCCTCCTCCTCAAATTGCTCGAGTTGTTCATCGGACATGGCGTTAATTAAAGCAAGAGCATTTGGAGATGATGAAGAAGCAACATCTGAAGAAGTCGAAGGAGAAACCAAAGCATTTGACATAGAATCCGTTTTTCGAGAAAGAATATTCATCTCATGAGTTTTGAGTTTTGTATAAAGCAAATCCAAAGTCAAATTTGCCATGTTAATATATTCTTGAATATAAGTTACTTTCATCTCCCAAACAGACATGTCAAGACCATTTAAAAAGTGGCGAGAAATCTCGGATCGTGGATAATTAGTGTCATAAGAAGCATCAACGGATCTAAGATTGCTCAATATTTTATTAAACCTACCAAGATAGTCATCCAAAGCTTCGGCATGTTTCATCTCAAATTTTATATACTCATTTTTAAAAAGATCTCGACGAAGTTCTTTTTATTTGTTGTTCCTTGATGAAAGTTTTTCAAAGCGTTCCAAATCTCGTTTGCAGTTTGAAGATGTGAAACACGGTCAAAATCAGAACGCGAAATTCCATTCAACAAAATATTTCGAGCTTTGCAATTATTATTAAATTCAATTTTCAAAGTATCAGTATTAATTGCATCGGCTATGGTGTAGGGAAGAGCAACCTTTTGCCACACATCATAGTCTTGAGCCATGATGTAGGATTGCATCTTACTACACCAATACGCGAAATCGGTGCCATCGAAAACATGCGGTTTTGTTGAAAATTTATCTGACATGACGAGAAATCTTTAGATTGAAGAAAATCCAAAGCAGAAACACGTGGCTCTGATACCACTTGTAGGACCAAATATCCAATGAAAAGCCAACCAGAGGGGGGTGAATGGTTGGAGCACCCCAAAAACAAAGTTTTAGCGAAAATAAAACTTTACCTCTGTTCTGGATCCGGTCTGACCGAGGTTGAATCTCCGGTCTGACCGCTCGGTATGGCCGGTCTGACCGCCCGTACCGTTGCTCGCCAAGTACTTAGTCGATTTGCCTGGTGTAGCCAATCGCCGTCGAGAGCCGATGATGACCAATCTGACCGCCAATTTGCTTGCGGTCTAACCGGGAAGAAGCCGCGGTCTGACCGCAGTAGAGTTTGCGGTCTGACCGGCGTGTAGATCCGGTTTAACCGACAATTAGTCCACCGCACCAAGGAAGAAAATAACACACGAAATTCTCTAAGAAGATTGATCTTTATTGAACCTCTCTGTGTTTACAAAGTGCAAACAAACCACTCCTCACAAAATCTCAAGCTAAAACTTGAAACCCTAACCTGAAACTCTCTAAAACTTGAATCTAAAGCGATACAAAGAGGCCACGCCTCCCCTCACTATTTATACACAAAACCGCAGCCAAAAGCCACAAACCCTACTCATATAGAAAGTCCTAAACACCTAGAAAACCTTCCTATATAAGTACAAACTTGATATAAACCAACCGTAACAATCTCGGTCTTTCCAAAACTGAAACTCCGCTTTCCATACGCACACAATATCTCCATCGTATGCCATATGGAAACTTCACTAATTATGTGCACTAATCTCTACCCTTCAACATCCCACATGATCTCCATCTTTGACGTCACCTTATCTCCAAGTTGACTCCAACTCGATCACCGGCAACACTTTCCCGAGGCGTTAAAATTACCTGCACACAATTAAACAAAGAATACCATATCCGAACACAAGCTATCTCATGGTTAGCATAAACAACCAGACACGTGCATAGGAACACGAAACTCTCATATAAAAACAAGGAAAGAAACCGAAACCGAAACGAAAACGGTCAACAGTCGGACTGTGCTGGCCGGTCTGACCATAGGCAACTACCTGGTTTGACCGCCCAAACACCTCCGGTCAGACCGGTAGTACAAGCCCGGTCAGACCGGCTGTGGCAGCCGACTGAACACTGTTCATTGTTTGAAAATTCAACTATCTCCAAAACCAAATTATCGATAATCTCCAAAGATCAAAACACACAAACCAATAACCACAGCAACCAATTGTTCATCATCAAATAAAGAATCAAACACACTTTGATTTTACAAAAGTATTTTTCTTAAACATTATAAGAAGGTTGTGTACATGGGCCATCGTCAATTTCTTGTTGCAAGCCACCCTGTCCAAAAGAAATGCAAACATTTCGAACAAAAGGCAGACCACCGTACTAAGCCAAAACATCATAACGCAAAAGCCATGTTTGCTATGGTGAAAGATCTAAAAGTACTATTTGGAAAGGGACTTGGCAGCCAACCTATAACCAGTGAAGATGGTCACGCGGCGATGTGGAAGAAGAAGTATATTTTTTGGGAGTTACCCTATTAGGATGTTTTGGACACCCGTCACACAATCAACGTGATGCACCTCACTAAGAACCTTTGCGTCAACCTGCTAGGCTTCCTAGGTGTATATGGGAAGTCGCAAGATACACTTCAAGCACGTAATGATCTCAAGCATATGGAATAACGCGACGGCCTTCAGCTGGAACCAAAGAAGAAAGAAAGCCATTACTTGAGTCCAGCCAGCTACACTCTGAGCAAGGTAGAGAAGGAAAACATGTTTGAATGCTTCGAAAGCATCAAGGTACCATCTGGATACTACTCAAATATAAAGGGAATAATAAGCACAAAGGAGAAAAACTTCACAAATCTAAAGTCTCATGACTGCCACGTGTTGATGACACAATTGCTTCTTGTTATAATTCGGGGTATCCTACCTTATAATGTTCGGGCAACAATAACAAAGCTATGTGCTTTCATGAACGCAATTTTGTAGAAGGTCATCGATCCAGACAGATTAGAAGTCCTTCAAAATAATGTGGTGCAATGTTTTGTCGCTTTGAGATGATCTTTCCACCTTCTTTCTTCAATATAATGACGCATCTTCTATGTCACCTTGTCAAAGAGATCCGTATTCTCGGCCCTGTATACCTACACAACATGTTCCCTTTCGAGAGGTACATGGGCATTCTAAAGAAGTACGTTTGTAACCATTCTCGTCCGGAGGCAAGCATCGCCAAGGGGTATGGAACAAAGGAGGTCATTGAGTTCTGCATAGAATTTTTTGAAGACCTTCGCCCAATCGGGGTGTCCAAATCAAGCCATGAAATGAGACTACAGGGAAAGGGGACTCTTATAAGGAAAGCAATATTGACTGTAGACAATGATTTATTCCGTAAAGCACATTTCACGGTTTTGCAACAAACTTCGTTGGTGGCTCCGTACATCGAGGAGCACTTGGTGATTGTTCACTACAAAAACATCAGTAAGTTCGATGCCTGATTACACACGATCACATTGATACTTTCCCCGCTTGGCTGCGACAACATCTCATGGGTACGAGATGATTGACCAACAACTTACCTTCCTGGCGATTTGACCGTCTTCCTCAATCACGACATTCCAAGGATATAAAATCAATGGGTATACATTTTACACAAGATCCCAAGACAGAAAGAGCACGAACCATAACAGTGTTGTTCGTATCGATGCCTTGAGATACGATGGTACAACTAGCATGTATTACGGTGGCATCGATGACATATAGGAACTTGACTATGGACCTCTGAAGGTCCCTTTGTTTCGGTGCCAATGGGTTAGGCTGATTGGTGGAGGCATAACGATTGATGACAATGGGATGACAACGGTTGACCTTAACAAGGTTGGATACTCAGATGAACCATTCGTCCTAGCCAATGTGTACAATTACAATTTAAAACAATTTTAAATCGAGCATATGATTATTACAATTTAATAATAATATTAAACTATTTTAAATGTTTTCTCATTAATTTTATGATTTTATTAAATTTTAATGCATTAAAATGAATTTTGACTGGTTTAATGAATTATTTATTAAATTTTATTAAATTAATGCATTAATCTTTATATTGTTTTAAACCTATATTTAATGAAATTAATTAGGCCTAGTTTAATGGAATTTTTAATGTTTAGTCCCTACCATTAACCCTAGCCGAAAAAAATTATTGGAAATAGCAGGAAATTATCTTTAGCGCGGTTGGGAACAATCGGGACTAAAGATAGATTGAAAATAGCAGAAAATTATCTTTAATCCCTATTTTTCCATCAACCGGGAATAAAGATATCTTTAGCCTCGCTTGGTGGCTCCAACCGGGACTAAAGATATCTTTAGTCCCGCTTGTTGCCACCAACCGAAACTAAAAATCCAGTGTATATATATCGTAGGGTGCATCGTCTTCTCCACCGATCCAACACTTAGCCATTTCTAGTTCTTCTTGCATCAAGCACTCGGTTTTGCCCTAACCGCCGTCGTCACCGTTGTCTCGTGTCGTTGTCTCGTCATTGTCGCCTCGCCGCATTATTGAAGGTAAGACCGAATCCGGTCATTTCTTTGTCTCCGCCGCCGCTAATCTGTTTTCTCGCCGTCCTCGTCATCGTCTTTGTCCCCGCACGCCGCAATCAACAACGCTGCCTTGTTCGCCGTCCCGTCGTCGCCGCCGCACGCTGCTACCACCGACTCGACGCACGCCGCAACCGCCGACGCAAGTTTTTCAAAATAAATATCATGTAAATTGTTGTGAGATATGCATGGTTTCCTCTGTTTTAATGTGTGTATGTTTTAATGTGTGTATGAAGGGGATCAAAAGAGCAAATTTGATCATCCAAATTGTTGTTAAAAATTCTCAACAAAATGACAATATTATGTGGCTGTTTGTGAGATATATGGACTGACATGTGGACCCCGCTGTTTAAACTATATAGGAATACACGTTCCTAGTAGGAAAGCGTATTCTTCAAAGTACACTTTCTTTCTTTAATAAAGAAAATCAATAAATCCGAGATAAGGTTTTCTGTTAATTATTTTTTACTGAAAAATGCTAAAACTTTGGAAAATCATAGAGATTGAGGTGAACCAAACTTTTATAGACTCGTAATATTTTTCTATTTAATACTTTACATTGAAACTTAACACCACTATTGTGAAAATTTAACTAATTTAAATTTGAATAGTAACTTTCGTATTTGGAATTTAGACTTAAGACCATTGTCTGAAATCAATGGAGAATGTAGTGGTTCAAGATATTGTCTTGACTCCTATGCATTAGGAGTCAAAATTTTTTTGTCTTAACTCCTATGCATTCGGAATGAATTTTTTTTATCTTTACTCATATGCATTGGGAATCAAGACAAAGTTTGTTCGGTTGTTTTCACCCAATATCCTGAGACACTATCTCTCACATAACGATGTATATATGCATTGGGAATTTACACTTTAGGACCATTGTACATGTTTTAACTAAATATTTTTTCCTTGTCAGAATTACTTAGTCAAGCTGCTGATCGCCGTCAAGGCTCAAGCTTAAGTGGTCCCAAGGCCTCCAAGGAAAACTAATAGATGACCGATCACACCGATGAACAGATCCTCTACGACGAGATCGCACAGGGGAGCAGCCAATACTGGAATGATGAGTAGGGAAAAGAGGATCCCAACCAATACCTTAACGAGGAGGGGAACGAGGAGGGCAATGATGAGAGGAATGAGGTGGACATTGACAGCACAACGGCCATTAGAGAGAAGAGGGATCGCGGACAATGCGGTGTCACCAAAAAGATTGAGGGTTGGCATATTATAACTGAAGTTGCACCGAAAGGTCGACCATGTGTTCTAGCCGACGTCGCAAGAAAGTTTGTCATGCACAGCGGTTGGGTAGTGAGGATCACGTGCCCATCAGCACGGTGTACTGGCGTCGAACAAGGACAGGCGAGGATGACCAAAGCTATCTGCCAGATACGGAGAAAGAGATGTTGTGGACCACAATGCTCGATCCCTGAGGCAGAACAAGCCAAAGTGAAGTAATGGACACTAAAGAAGATGGCCGAACTGTTCAGGAACTACAAGAAGGAATTGTACAAGAGCTACATCCTGAAGGGCCAAACACCGAATCTTAACAAATTCCCCAAGCTGATAGATCATTGGGATGCGTTTGTCGAATACAAGACAGGAGATCAAGCGCAAGCGCTAATAGAGAAAAATAAATCAAATGCCGCTAAGAAGCAGTACCATCACAGGCTAGGCTCATGTGGCTATAACAAGGCATTGACAAGATGGGAGCGACTGGAAGCCAACCTGATAGCAAGAGGTATCGTTCCGGCCACAACTAATTGACTGAAATGATCGAAGCATTGGTGCTACGCTCATGGTGGAGCGCTCAATCTTGGCGATGGCTCCCTTATATTCAGCCATCAGATTCGTGAAGCCGCCAGCCGACTGAAGGATGCAGTAGAGGCCTTTGCTTCGGGCACATTCCAGCCCGACAGAGAGGACAAGCTTACGCTTGCACTACAGAATCCCGAGCATCTAGGACGAACGTGAAGAAATGGTGTCGTTCCTTGGAAATATGGATTCCAAGAGGACATCCAAACATACAGGAGTCGCATGAGGAGCAAGCGAGATACGTTGGCGAAGCTAACGATCTCGAGTATAGGCTCGTGACCCACGAGCTCAGGATGCAAGAGGAGGTGTCCAGACAAGTGGACCAATTGCTGGCCGAATAGCGGAGCCAGCAAAGCCAGCCAGAAATTCCACCCATCATGGTGAGCCCCTCAGGCAAGAACAACAGCTGCGTATCTACAGGCCAAGTACTAGAACAGGCCATTGAAGCTGAAGAAGAACCCCCATGCCCCGTTAATGAGATCACGCGTTGTGAGCTGCATATACCCTTCAAGAACTTGTCAATCAAGGTATGCTTGTAATTTTATGATATATGACTTGTACATTGCAAAAATTGGTGCATAGGTTGATTACTAATTAATAACCTCTCTTCTCATGAAGGTGGCTGTCAACGGGTGGGTCGGCAGTCCTTAAAGGGGGTTCCCGAAGATGAGAAAGAGAGTGTGGTAGAGATGCTGTCCTTGAATGGATCAGATGGTCGACTCGAGTCCTAGGGGAACAGATGAGCTTGGGGGCCAAGAAAGCTATGTCTAATGAGCTAAAAGGTGGGTATGAAGAATATCTGAAAAGGTACATGATGGTCTGCTAGGTCATATACACCGTGCGTATTTTGTGATCTCTCTAGCCTTGGGATCCTCCTTCTACGCTGTCAAGTGGTGTCATACTCTTCCGGGTTATCACCTTCCTCTTCCTCCTTGCATGCCAAGTCTTGTCCCGAAGAAGCTCGAGGTCGGGCGATGAGTCGGGGTCGAGAAAGCAGCTGAGGTCAGACTCGAGGGAAGGTCGGAACGACCGACCCCGCCAAGGGGGCCGGGTCCTCGACCACATCCCGAGGACTCTCGACTTGACTTTGGTTGGGATTTAATTCTGGTCTTTGGGGTACCCCGGGGTGACACCCCCCACAGTAGCCCCAAGCCTAAGGAGGAATGGAACATCCATCCTTAGAATCAGAGTTATTCTTCGTCGGAGTCTTTGAAGGATCCTCAAAGCTTTGAGCCAAGGATTTGGCAGGTGCACCACCTAGGTGCACCTACCAGGTGTAGCCCCCGAGCCAAAGGGCGAATGGCACATTCGGCCTTAAAGTCAAGTTCTTCTTCCAGGATGTTTGTTGCTAGCAGGTATGTTTGCAGTTCGAGACTTTGCAGGTGCACCGCCTAGGTACACCTGGTAGGTGTAGCCCTCGAGCCTAGGGTCGAATGGCACATCCGAGCCTATTATCTTCCGGGAGGGCTGGACCAGTATAAACACTCTTGTCTCTTGGCTCTTTGATACCCGAGTCGACCATCGGATCCATCGGTGAGATGCCCCAACCACTCCCTTTTAACTCCTTGGGTAGCCCCCTCGAATGACTGCCGACCATCCCGTCGATAGTTGGCGCACAGGTAAGGGCACTTCTTCATCGTTTTAGGCGATCCGATGGCTGTTTTCTTCTCCACCGACTTCACGACACTTGCCGGGACAACATTCGTCTTCGGGAGCCTGGTCTTCTATGCCGACGACTTCAGTCGCCTCACCCTCTCTCTGGATACCTCTGGCGCGCTGTGGTGCGTGTGTGTGCTAGACAAGTTCATGTAGATTCTACTTTTGAACAGCTAAGTACTCTTCACTCAGCTCTTTTTATAAAGCAGCTTTGATATCTCTCCATTTATCGCTTGTTGCTTTCCGTCCCGCTACTGAGCAGACTATGTATACTCAATAAATTCCGTGCTATGCTCACGGTCAGCCTTAAGCCATGCGGCCCTGACCCTCGATGGTCGGGGTTCCTCGGTAGGAAGTCTATTCAGTACTCCCAAGCTGCTCGGGGGCTCGGCGGATTCTCCTGACCATCGGGTAGCATTCGTTTGCCCGATAACTTCCGCGTTGCGCTTATGATCTGCTCTGAGCTACGCGACCCTGACCCGTTATGGTCGGGGTTCCCTGAAAGGAAGCCTATTGAGTGCAACTGTGTTACCTGAGGGTACGACAGCCCTCCCGAGTACCTAGTCGACAGTGGCTCAGAGCCTAATGTAGTGGCTCGCCCTGTTGCCCACCGGTGAGAGTATGGGTGTGTCCCCTCTTGGGTCGGCCAGGGTCGGGTTCCGATGCAAGGCGGCTAGGTGCAATGCCAAATTACTCGGGGGGCTCGGTCGCCAGCGACCTCTTTGTCCACCTATTCGCAAAGTAAATGACTACAATGCGAAGGCTCGGTCTAAAACCTGTCATGGTCTGGTCAGAGTTTTCTCCTGCTGCTACAGCCTAAGATCACGGCCCGACGTGCGGTAGTCGGATGTAATGCGAATAGATGGACTTAAAACTTTTTTATAGTATGATAAGTTGTTCTCTAATCCAGCCAAGGGAGCGAACTTTGTTACATTAAAAAGTTTGTAGAATCTAGACCTCTCTAATTCAGTTTATGTTTACACCAGAGTTTTTATAGGACCAAGTCACCGACGATCTTCTCAGCAGTCGGCTTGACCTCCGCGTAGATGCCGTCTACGTCGCCCTTCGCCACACCGATGGGCCAGCCCTCGGCGATCTTCTCACCCTTGGCGCGCAGATAGAGCTTGTGCAGGACGCTGAGGGCATGTGTCACAGCAAGCTTTGTCGCGTCCCGCACAAGTGCTTGGAGGCGTCGTGGCCCGTCCTGCAGCCATGCAAAGAACGCCGCCTCAGTCTCCTTGGCTGGCGGGAGCTCGTTGTCGGCTGTGTCCAAAAGCGCCCGAGCCCCCTCCTGGTGCCGAGTCGATCGAGCCTCGGCCGCCTCCAAGCGGGCTTTGAGGTCTCCGATCTGGTGGCGAAAGACCGTCAGACGACCTGCACAAAAATGGGGTCGGGAGTCGGTCAGCACAAGCAAAAAGAAGAAAAGAAAGAGAGAAATGTCGGTACTGACACTTACTCTTGGCGGCATCCCTCGCTGACTCGGCTTCCTACCACTTTCCCTCCGCCTCGACCCTCACCGCCTCCGATGCTGCGAGCCTCTCCTCCGCGGCGGCCCTGGCTGCTTTAGACTCTGCCAGCTTCTTCTCCACCTCTGCATTGGCTTCCTCGGCCTCCCTGCGGGTGGTGTCCGAGAGCTTTGAGAAGCCCCTGGACGCTGTCCCATTGCAGTTGGAGCTTTGACACCTTCAAGTTGACCTCCTTGAGCCTTTCGGTGTAAGCTATGACCTCGCCAGCTTCTGCACAACAAAAAAGGTCAGCTGATGGCTCTGGGAGGGAATCAAGGCAACAAGGTAGCAGACTTACGGGCGAAGCTTCGGCTAGCCTCTCCTCCAACTCCCGTACCCTCTTGGCAGAATGTGATGGGTGGGCGGTGTCATGCAATTTAAAAGCGTTAGGAAGCCAAGGGAGAAAAGAGGAGTCCGACGCTTACCCGGAACAGGTCCCGGACGTGGCGAAGGGCGTGGTCGAGCTCTTTTATGTCCTCGGCCTCAGCATCGTTGGGTTCCTCGACCACGGGTGCACTGCTCGGAGCCCACTGGCCCGCAATGGTGACCTCCTCGCCCCTTGGACCGAGCTGGTCCTTGGCACCCCCAGCAATCTGAGCATCGGCGCCCAAGGTGGGCTGGTCCTTGGCCCCCGCTATGGCCCGCTCATTCTAGGGGCTCCACCATTGCCAACATCTATGAGGGGGAGCATATCCCAATTGATTTCTGGTAGCTCCGGGAGAGACCCGTCCTCCCCAGTAGCTATCTCGGGTCTGGCTTCCGGGGCCACTTTGGTCGCCGCCTCGGCCGCGTCGACGGCTGCCGCATTGACCCCATCCTCGGCCTCTGTCGTCGGTTGCCCCTCCACTTGGCTTGTCGCCGGAGCTTCGACCCCCGAGCTAGCAAAAGCTGAGGCTGGTCGGATCTCACACATGTTTTAACTAAATATTTTTCCTTCTTCGAAAAGTGCACGACGCCGTTATTGGTGCACGTGGAGCGTCTGAGGCGCCTCGGCCTATCTGTCTCCTTGGTGGCCATGTCATCCCATTGGTAGATCAGAGTCATCGATTACCTGGAGTGGCTAACAACACCCGCATGGTCCCTGTCGCGTGCTCCGGAGAAACCGCTGTTGAACCCACCACTCTGCCCGAGTGACGAATCTCGACCATCGGATTCGTGAACTATTGGGAAAAAGTAGGGAACCCGAAGCTTGATCAGCCGTTGCACCATCTTGGTCTTGACGGTTGTAATGAGACGTGATCGGCTCTCGGATTCAAACTGTCAGGGCTCCACGTGCGTAACGCACTCCTCAAGGTTAGGTAACTGTCCGACGGCTTCCCTCTTGGGATCTCCCCTCGACCTCACCGACCGCCGTCAGCCTCCGGGCTATGACTAAGTCGACTTTCGGGACTACCATGAGCCTCCGGCAGTAGTCCCGACGTACTCGGCAAACCACCATCAGCCTTCGGGCAGTGAGCTTGCCGAGCTCGCTGACCGCCATTAACCTCCAGGCTATGGCCTTGCCAACTCCATCATCAGCCTTTGAGCTATGACTAAGTTGACTTCGGGACTACCATGAGCCTCCGGGCAGTAGTCCCGACGAACTCGGCAAACCACCATCAGCCTTCGGGTAGTGGGCTTGCCGAGCTCACTGACCACCATTAGCCTCTGGGCTATGGCCTTGCCAACTCTGTCATCAGCGTTCGGGCTATGACTAAGTTGACTTCGGGACTACCTTGAGCCTTCGGGCAGTAGTCCCAACGAACTTGGCAAACCACCATTAGCCTTCGGGCAGTTGGCTTGCCGAGCTCGCTGACCGCCATTTGCCTCCAAGCTACGGCCTTGCCGACTCCGTCATCAGCCTCCGAGCCATGACTAAGTCGACTTCGAGACTATCATGAGCCTTCGGGCAGTAGTCCCGACGAACTCGGCAACCACCATCAGCCTTTGGGCAGTGGGCTTGTCGAGCTCACTGACTGCCATCAGCCTCCGGGCTATGACTAAGTCGACTTCGGGACCACCATGAGCCTCCGAGTAATGGTCCTGTCGAACTCGGCAACCACCATCGGCCTTTGGGCAGTGGGATAGCCGAGCTCGCTGACCGCCATCAGCCTCCGGGCTATGGCCTAACCGACTCGGTCTCCGGCCCCAGGGCTATGACTAAGTTGGCTTTGGGACTATGTAAGCCTCCGGGTAGTAGTCCTGACAAGCTTGGCATCCACCATCGGCCTTCAAGCAGTGGGCTTTCCGAGCTCTCCAATCGCCGTCGGCCTCCGGGCTATGGCCTTGCCGAAGCAGGCTCCTGCTTCCGAGCTATGGCGGGTCGGCTTCGCTGACCACCATCAGTCTTCGGACGATGATTTATTCCGAAGGAGAATGAAAAATATTACTTCAGGCTTGACCCTGGGCCTCGATGTACCATCTGACCCCAGGCTCAAGGGCTACACCTGGCACCTGCTAAACCATGATCAAGGGGCTTCGAGAATCCGCTAGAGTCTACGACCTAAAAGAATTTAGACCCTAAGTTTGAATGTCCCATTCGACCTTAGGCTCGAGGGCTGTAGTTGGCAGGTGCACCTAGGCAGTGCACCTACCAAATACCGATCGAAATGCTTTGGGAACCTGCTGAAGACGACGACCAGGAAGAACTTAGACCCTAAGGATGGATGACTCATTCATCCTTAGGCTTGAGGGCTGTTGTGGGGGGTGTCACCCTAGGGTAGCTCATAGAGTGGAGTTAAGGTCAGCTGAAGTCGGGCCGAGGGTCCTCGGAAATGGGTTGGAAGCCCGACCCCCTCATGGGGTCGACAGCCCCGACCTCCCCTCAGGTCCGACCTTGGTGTTCCTTCTCGACCGCAGCTCAGTGACCTGACCTCAGATCTCCTTAGGAAGAAAGGCTTGCCTTGCAAGGTTTGCAGAGGAGGCAAGGAGGGGACAACCCGGCAGAAGATGATGTCACCCGATATGTCTGTGCAGATAGTACCCGCGGAGGAAGGATCCCAAGGTAGGATAAAGCACGAGATGGCCATGGCGTGCAAGACCCAAGGGATCTCTATGTAATTTTCAGATATTGTTTGTGCTTGCTTTTTAGTCTTTAGTCTTAGGTTTTTTGGCCCCCAAGTTCTCTTGTAACTGTCCCTCTTGAGCTATAAAAGGTAGGGCAGGGTGAACGGGCGAGGGGAGGGTTTTTTGAGGAAGCTCTGAGAACTTTTCTCTAAATTCTAGTCTTTGGGAGCTAGATCCAATCTCTAGAACACCCAAGAACTCTCTCTATTGTAATCTTTGTTTGTACATCACCCCAACAAAAAACACTGGACATAGGCCTATTATCCTCCGGGAGGGTTAAACCAGTATAAACTCTCTTGCCTCTTGGCTCGTTTGATACCTGAATCGACCATCGGATCCATCGGTGAGACATCCCGACCACTCTCTTTTACCTCCTTGGGTAGCCTCCTTGGAGGACTGCCGACCATCCCATCGACAGGTATGGTTCCGTACAATTGTACGCGGGACTTGGAAAGAAAATGTTTAGATAGTGACCAAATTTCTAATGAGTACATGCTCCAAAAGTATATTAAATCATTAATTTGTTCTAAAATAAAAATATATATTTAATCTCTCGTTGTTTCTCCTTGAGTGTACGAAACAGGAGCGGGGGATGAACTTATGCGGCTACTACGTCTGTGACTATACTCACCGCCTAGTTCACCAAATCAAATCTGATAAGGATCTGGATGTACATAAGAATCATTCATACATTATGTCTCGATTTCTTATTGATTTCATATATTTATTTCTCATTTTTTCAAATGATAGATTTTTCACATGAGGGACAAACTCTCCCATGACAAATTTATAAAGGTTGTTCAAGAATCAATGATGGGATTTATTAATGAGCGGATTATTGATCCTGCGGGAGAGTTCCACTACGATGGAAGTACACTTATCGAACCCCACCTCACTGATTAGATTTTGTAATATACGATATAGAATATTAGAAATTAAGAAGGATTGTAATATATATATATATATTTATATGTGTGTGTATATTGTGGTTATATATATAGTTAAGTGTATATATATGTGTGTAAAATATGTTGCATATATATATAAATACATATATTACATATATATATATTATATTATGCATATATATGTATTTACATATATATACATAATATATAAACAAGCAGCAAGAAGCAAGAGCAAAATTTTTTTTAAAAAAAAAATACCTTTAGTCCCGATTGATGTTACCAATCGGTTATTTTAACCGAGACTAAAGATCGATATCTTTAGTCCCGTTTTTATTGTTCCCATTTGAAATCCAGGACTAAAATGTATTGCAAACTAGGACTATAAAGGGTTTCCCACAAGCAGTGAGTCAGCCGCAAAACCAACAATCGAACTGCCTATATATATATATATATATATATATATATATATATATATATATATATATATATATATAGTTGGGCTCTTGTGTGGCGCGCCGCACTGCCCCATCCGTGTGGGATGGCTGAATCTCTAATTTGAAAACTCAAATTGAAAATCCAAACCATTCAAATTGTTCTACATATTAATATCTCCTTGTAGACTAAATTTTACATTTTGTTAAAAAATTTTACTATTTTATCGGATAGGTCAAAGATGCAATAAAATAGATACTCCAAAATCGTTGGATTAATGCATTTTGACCTATCCGATAAAATAGTAAAAATTTCAAAAAAAATTAAATTTTGGTCTACATGGCGATATTAATATGTAGAATAATTTGAACGGTTCGGATGTTTAATTTGAGTTTTTAAATTAAAAATTCGACTATGTCACAAAGGATGGGGCTGTGCGGCGCGCCACACAATAACACAACTCTCTATATATACACACACTAGTAACATACCCGTGCTAACACTATAGTAATATAATCGATCACTCCTTTTTAAATCCAAGTATGCATACACATAATAAAAATAAAAATAATATAAAACCTGACATATATATATATATATATATATATATATATAAAAGGTACCCACCCAATGCTGAATAAGCACTTCTTTTAAATTTTGCATCAGCCACTGGCTGCCAGCCAAGCCAACGCTGACAGCAAGATGACATACCACAGATAGCCGTACAGAACTCACGTTGTAATCTATCTTGTGAAAGAGAACATTTCTCAAGTCGACAGATAATTGTAGCTGTTCGGAATAGAAGGCATCAGGATATAGTTTGTGACCTGCAATTTCCTTGTCCTATACCTTTTTCTAGAGAAATTTTATGTTTTACTATTTGTAAGTAATCTTCTTTTATAAATATTGTAGATGAATGAAATAACATCGGACATGTTTTCCTTCTGTTTTCCCATAACCGTTAGCCTTGTGTCAACTACCCATTGACACCTAGCCTGAGATACAATTTTAGTGTTAAAATCAATTTTGTGTGTCATGCTAATAGAGTATAGTTAACAGATGATGATAGTAAAAAGGAAAGAGAAATAGTCGTACAATTATATTCTTTTACACACGTTCGCCGATAGTAGTTTTTATATTCAATCACTTGTCAATGATAAAATTTACAATTTGTCCGTGATGCTTGGACAGTGAATGCTGAAGTTATGTGGTTTGCAAAATTACCAGCATCAATTACACCTGAACAGGGGACTTGCTCTTTCTAGACATAGTTTTACGTGCACGGCATGTCTCGCTCGATATTCCATTGTGCAGAAAACGAAGGTATCAGCCATTCAGCCTGAGCAGAACAACTTCTACTCAAGTGTTATGAAGCACCAAGAGGCCACGAGGCAGACTCACGCACGGAGTCCATCGGTTGAGTACTGGGACAGACTTCGAGACTGTCGCTATTATTCGGTCTCCAGACATGTTGGGAACTTGGGGGTTTAGACAGGTTTATGTCTAGCTCTAAACAGCTACTGCTCGATACATTTTATGTAAAAACTTTATATAGCAGAAATCAAATAAATCTATTTTTAAAATTTTAATAATTAATATTTTATTAATCATTTGCTAATAACACTTCTTATTTTTCGTGTAGCTAATCATTCAAAACAATAACCAAAACCATAATCTCAAAACCATAATCTTAAAGAAACTCATCTTTAGAGTTGAGATGATGGCATTGGTAGGTCCCTACTTTTACTTGCGTTCGTGAATATTGGAGAATGAAGATAGTTCTACGGACCACATACGGACCACAGATGATGGCATTGAGCAAATGCATATGTGCTCTGTTTAGACGCGGTACTAAAAACATTTTCACTTTTCATTTACCAATTTCCTTCCTGACTAAGGAGTGAGGAATAGTGTGTCCATTTGATGCAGCTCCTCATGGTGCAAATCGGCACGGTTAATGACTGTTCGGTAAATACTTTCTTTTTATTTGGAAAAATTTTTGCACCCCACAGGCTGCCACCGCCAAGCCAACGCCGACAGCAAGATGACCAGGGGTGAAGCCCAGTACTGACCCGTGGATGCGGATGCACCCCAAAAAAATCATGAACAGGTTATTACATCAGATTTCAGCCCTATAAGCATCCTCCTTGGGTCAATATTGTCGAAACTTGGTTTCGGCAATATATTTTCTGGGGTCGCAGTCGAGATCGCCAAGCACAATAGGTTAGAAGAAGAAGAAGATTTAGACAGGTTCAGGCCCTCTCGTGAGGTAATACCCTACTCCTGTTTCGGTGGATTCGATCCGCCGAGTGTCTTTATTGATCTCGTGATCTAAAGCTCTTGCTTATGAAGTCGTATCTCAGATCTAGTGTTAGAATATCCCTCAAGGGACGCCCCTTACCCTCCTTATATAGTCTTGGGAGGAAGGGTTTACAAGTCGAAAATCCTATCTTATTCTAAGTCGGTTTCCTCAATCTTACCAAACCGTGACTATAGGCCGATTGCCTTATCTCTATCGGCAACCGTAACACCCAAGTCAAGTTCGGCTTACAGATATGGCAGGCGCAATCTATCCCTACCTCCAGTCGGATAAGCTTGCCATGTAGATACCCGATTGCCACAATCTCCACAGTAGCCCCCGAGTCCTTTTCGATCGACGAGACAACTCAGCTTCAGACCAAAGCGGCACTCAACCAAAAATCTCTTTGACCGAGCGCTTTTGGCGCCGAGTGATTCCATCATCTCTGCTGAATCTTCCCGAGTGGCTCCAAAGGCGTGAAGGGCTGAAAAATTTCTTAAAAATAAATATCTAGGTGCATCTCCATGCACCTAATTAGTGTAGCCCCGACTATGTGGTTAGTCAAAAATAGACTAAGCATATAGTCAAGAACTATAAAAATTATTCTCATGTTGATGCTTAGCTCATGCTAAAGCAATCATAGAAATCTCATTACTCGGCAAGTTCATACTCATCCGAGTGATTTGTCTGAGTTATCTCAGAACAAATAATTCAATCAACCCTCATGGGTAAAGAGCACTCGGTAAGCTCTTGCTCAACCGAGTGGATTTGCCCGTAATCCGGAATAAATATTTCATTCATCCCTCATGGGAAAACAAGTTTTTTCAATCATATGAAAAATATGACCAAGTTATTAAATAGCTTTTGCCATAATACTGGTCTCAATCTTATAAAGATCTTCACCAAGGTGGAAAACAAACAGCATTGGTAAGATTACCCGACCAAATGCCAAAAAACCAAACGACCCTTGTTCACCAAGGCAGCTATAAAAACTCAGCTGTTGGTCACCTTCCAAATTGCATCGTGCCAGCTTCTCATGAAGTCAAGCAAACCGCGGTATGGAAGGATCTTTTAAGGTATAAGGCACTTGGACACGCGCATATTGCCAGGGCAAATCTGCTTAAGCTCATCCGCTTAAGTCCCTAAGGACACGTATCGGACCACACCTTAGCTGGGCCGTAGATTTTCTTATGGGCTCGGCCCACTTACCAGAAAACCTAGCGCAACCCTCAAATCTTTCTATAAAGATGCGAGGTCGTCCCCGCCTCTTCATCTTCCAAACGATTCCCCTTCTCACGGCACTGTTCAACAGCTCACCGCGGAGAACCCTAGGCTCGTGCGCTCCCAAACCCATCCATCTAAGAGCTCGCTCTTTGCAACAACCAGCCTCCACAGCCAAATCTCCCACGCTCCATCGCCAAAGATCCAACTTTTCTCAGCCAGATCCACTTCCCATCAACCCATTCACATGGCGGAGGAAAAAAGGATTCCCTTCGACCAATGGGCCGCTTCGGAAGTGCGGGAATCTACCCTCAAGGAGATGGTGAAGCACGGCGTGCTTCCGCCAAAGGAACTTGTGGGGTGGCGCCCGGCGGCGGGGGAGGACTTCCCGACCCCAAACACCGGTGAGCTCGTTGTCTTCACTTCCTTTTTCTATTGCGGGTTCAGCCTTCCCACCTCCGAGTTCTTCCGGGGGCTTTTGGACTATTATGGACTTCACCTCTATCATCTGAACCCCAACTCAATGCTTCACATAGCCCTCTTTATTCATGTGTGTGAAGCTTTTCTCGGCATTCTTCCTCACTTCAATCTATTCCGTCGTATGTTCTATCTGAAACCCCATCCGAACAAGGACCAACCTTGCGTTGTTGACGGGGCAGGCTTCCAACTTCGCGGATCTCTCCGCAAAGACTACTTTTCTCTCCCTTTGAAATCTTCCAACAAAGGCTGACACGCGGGCTGGTTCTACATTAACAATCTCGAACCCAGTCTGCCCGCCTTTGTCGGTCTTCCTCCTGTCCCCAAGCCGTCTTGGAGCACCGTGCCGGTAGCCCAAGATTGGGATGAGGCCAACGATCTGCTCGCAAAGATCCTGGTGATGAAGTAGAGGAATCTCCGCGGGGAACAAATCACTCGGCACTTCATTAGGTGCCGACTGGCGCCGATCAAGGAGCGGTCGAAGCCGGCCTTCGAGTATGAAGGCGGAACGGACCCCAATCGGGAAGACCCGGATCCACTCACATACGAGATCATGAAGATCCGGATGTACAAGCTCTTTTCATCCGGGATTGCTGGATATCCATTCAGTCGGGGAGGGCTTCGCTGAGGGAACAACGGACGAGCAGGCCTTAGATATGCTGAGCGAGGCGCAAGAGGCGGCGAAGAAGATATCTTTGGATGTAGTAAACAATTTCAAGCTCTGATCTGTATTCCGACTTTGCTTTGTAGATATCATGTAACCGTAACACTTTGTCGTGGAACTTTGTGACTATTTTTAGTTTATTTATGTCAATGCCTTGATTCGAGCTTTTGCGTGAAAATTCTTAAGTAGTTTTCGTCTGGCTGTCATCAAGCCTAGGCTCGATTAGGTCATCGGAAAACTCTCAGTCCTTAGACACTGAGCTCGAGTCGAAGGACATTAAACAATGATAAACCAAATTATGCACAAAAGTTGATGAGGAAAACTTGAGCTTTATTGACATGTGTACGCCCATTTGCTAGCTCAAGAAGTCATCTTGCTTGAGGTTGGCAGTCAAGGAAAACATGAGGCCTTAGCCGAATTAGGCATAAAATCATCGAAGATGCTCGATGTTCCAGGAGTTCTCCACCATAGACCCGTCTTCGTGCTTTAGCCGGTATGCACCGGGTCGAGTCACTTCAGCGATTATATACGGTCGTTCCCACAAGGGAGATAACTTGTGTCGGTCTTTGGTGGTCTGGATCTTGCGTAGGACCAAATCGCCAATAATGAAAGCTCGTGCTCGCACGTTGCGACTGTGGTATCTTCCGAGCCCTTGAAGGTATTTGGCCGCTGGATGAGGGCGCCTCGCGGGCCTCTTCCAATCGGGTGAGGTCATCCACTCGGTCGGGGTCGTAGCGTTCATCGTTGAAGCTGCGGACCGGAGGGACTCGTACTCCATCTCGTTTGGCAACATGGCTTCGCGCCATAGACCAAAAAGAAAGGAGTTTGGCCGGTGGCCGACCGGGTGTGGTTCGCAGCGACCATAGGACCGAGGGAGTTCTTGGACCCACTTGCCGGCGTAAGGGCTTAGCCGGTCAAAACGCGAGCCTTGATGCCTTGAAGGACCATGCCGTTTGCTCGCTCGACTTGCCCATTGCTTTTAGGGTGAGCTACGATGCATAGCGATTTTGATTCCAAAGTCTTCGCAGAATTCCTTGAAGATGCCTCCGTGAATTGAGTCCCATTATCGGTTGTGATTCTGTTTGGGACGCGAAGCGGTGCACGATGTTGAGAAAAAGTCTCGTGCTTTGTCGGCGGTGATTGTGGCGACCGGCTTGGCTTCAATCCACTTGGAGAACTTGTCGATTGCGACGAAGAGGTGTGTGAAACCTCCTGGAGCTTTCTTGAAAGGGCCAACCATGTCCAGCCCCATACCGCGAACGGCCGGGAAAGTGGGATTGTTTGAAGTTCTGGCGGGACATGGCTTTGACGGGCAAAACTGGCAGCCTTCGCGGGTTCTTACGACTTTATCCGCGTCGGAGACCGCGGTAAGCGAAAGAATCCTTGCGTAAGCTTTGCCGACTAGAGTGCGTCTTGCCGCGTGGCTTCCGCATATGCCCGAGTGGATATCTTGGAGTAGTTGTTTCCCTTCTTCGGGTGTGATGCACCTCATTAGAATTCCAGAGGGGCTTCTCTTGTATAGATCGGAGTCGACCATGACGTATGCTTGGCAGCGACGCCGGACGCGTTCTGCTTCATCCTGGTCATCCGACAGCTCTTGCTGGGTTAAGAACTTGATGAGCGGCGTCCTCCAGTCGGTGTCGGTCATGGCGACTTTGTTCGTGGTTTGCTCGGTGAGAGCTGTTTTTGCGATGACGGTTGGTTCATAGAGATGTTCGACGAAGACGTCTGTCGGAGCAGCTTCGCGCTTAGATCCGAACTGTGCTAGCTCATCGGCAGCTTCGTTGTTATGTCTCAGGACATGTGAGAGTTCTAGCCCATCAAACTTGTCCTCAAGCTTGCGGACCTCTTGTCGGTAGGCCTCCATAGTGTCATTCAAGCAGGACCAGTCCTTCATCACTTGATTGACGACCAGCTGGGAGTCGCCTTTCACAATAAGCCGACGAATCCCGAGTGAGACTGCGAGGCGCAGTCCGTGTAGAAGAGCCTCGTACTCGGCGACGTTGTGTGAGGCGTAGAAGTGGAGGTGGAGGACATATCTCAGCCTTTCCCCAGTCGGGGAGATCAGCACAACTCCTGCTCCCAAGCCGGTGATCCTCTTGGATCCGTCGAAGTGCATGGTCCGGTGTTGGAGGTCTTCCCGAGGCACGTCTTCTTGGTGTTCGAGTCCACTCGGCCGGAAGTCTGCCAAGGCTTGTGACTTAATGGACGTCCCGGGCTTAAAAGTTAAGTCCAGGCGGCATCGGTTCCGGGGCCCACTTGGCGATACGCCGGTTGCCTCGCGGTTGTGGATGACGTCGCCGAGTGGGAAAGAGGTGACGACGGTGACCGAGTGACCACGAAAGTAGTGTGCCAATTTCCTCGCGGTTATTAGAACACCATAAAGCAATTTTTGTACCGAGGGTATCGGATTTTGGCTCCTGCCAATACTTCGACAAAGTAGATTGGCCTTTGAATCTTCCGGGCCCGACCTTCTTCTTCGCGTTCAACCACAAGGACCGTACTAACCACTTGGTGAGTGGCTGAGACGTACAACAGGGGTTCCTGGGGTTGAGGGGAAGCTAGGACGGGTGGCGTGGTAAGGAATTCTTTAAAATCTTCAAAGGCCTTGTCAGCTTCTGTGGTCCATTGGAAGTCGTCTGTCTTCTTCAGCAGTCAAGAAGGGCATGCCTCGTTCGCCGAGTCGGGATATGAAACGGCTTAGTGCCGCCATGCAGCCGGTGAGCTTTTGGACGTCTTTCGATTACTCGGGGGCTTCATGTTTAAGATAGCGTTGATCTTCTCTGGATTTGCTTCAATGCCGCGATGTGACACCATGAAGCCGAGCAGTTTGCCTGACGGGACGCCGAAGGTGCACTTCTCCGGGTTCAACTTCATTCTGAAGGCCTGGATGTTTGCAAAGGTTTCTTCTAAGTCGACGATCAGGTCTTCTTTCTGCTTGGTCTTGATGACGACATCGTCGACATAAGCTTCGACGTTCTTGCCGATCTGCGTGGAAACATCTTTGGATCATGCGTTGGTGTGTAGCTCCGGCGTTCTTCAGGCCGAAAGGCATGGTGATGTAGCAGTAAGCCCCAAACGGCGTGATGAACGATGTTTTCAAGCAGTCGGATTCTTTCAAGCTGATCTGGTGATAGCCCGAGTAACAATCCAAGAAACTCAGAAGTTCACAGCCGGCTGTTGAGTCGACGACTTGGTCGATGCGAGGCAGCCCGAACGGATCTTTGGGGCAGGCTTTGTTGAGGTCGGTGTAGTCAACGCACATGCGCCATTGCCCCGTCTTCTTGCGGACCAGGGCGGGGTTGGCTAACCGGTCGGGATGAAGGACTTCTTTAATGAAGCGGCAGCCAAGAGCTTTGCAAGTTCTTCTTTGATCGCGTCTTTTCGATCCTGTGCGAATCTACGTAATCGTTGTTTTATTGGTTTGGCGTCATCTTTGACGTTCAAAGAGTGCTCGATCACCTCCCTAGGAATTCCCGGGCATATCGGATGGTTTCCAAGCGAAAACATCTTTATTATTTTGGAGGAAGGTGACGAGCGCGCTTTCCTATTTAGGATCTAGGTCGGCGCCGATTACAGCGGTTTTGAGGGATCGGACGAATCCAGGGAGATCTTCTTGGTCTTGGCGTCCCCGGATCCCGATTTGGCTATCTTCTTCGCGGGGACTTCGCCCTCTGCGAAGTTGATGCAGCCAATCGGACTTCTTGTTGGCCACGTAATCTCTCGCGAGATTAGGCCATGTCGCAGCTCTCCTTGTCGCAGTGAAGGCTTGCTTCACGTCGCTGCGAAGAGTGATGACGCCGTTGGGACCCGGCATCTTCATGCGAGAGGTAAGTGTAGTGAGGATCGCCATGAACTTGGCAAGCGCAGCCTTCCGATGATGGCATGATATGTTGTTTGAGTCGGCCACCTCGAAGGTGACGTTCTCCGTTCGGAAGTTCTCTCGAGCTCCGAAGGTGAGGGAGGAGATGTGCCCGAGTGGTGTTGAAGATAGCCCGGATAACTCCGTGGAAGGGGGCGAGCTTGCTTTCGATTCGGCCCTCGGGATCGCATCTCATCCATGGTCTTGGCAAACAGGGATGTTGAGGGCGCGCCCCCATCGATGAGGACGCGCTTGAGCCGATATTGCGGACCACGGGGTCCGGCGAGTGGATAGCGCCCGGATGAACCACTCGGTTAGGATGATCCGAGCGGTCAAAGGTGATGGCCACTTCCGACCATCGCGATACGAGGTACTTCGGGTTGAGCCGCATTGACCTCCGGTCGGTTAGCTTTTTTTCCTCTTGGACTCATAGGCTAGCGGACCCTCGAAGATGTGGTTGAGTTCCCCCACTGGGTCTTGAAAAGGTTCGGCATTTTCAGCCGCGTTGTTCTTCTTGGCGCCAGACGGGCCAGCCTCGTCAGCCGGCTTCTTGTTGAGCTGCGCCGCGTACTGCTCGGCGAACTGCTTGTAGATAAAGCAGTCCTTCGCCGCGTGCTTATGATTCGGATGGTGGGTACACTGGGCGTTCATGATGGCGTCGTAGGCGGCGACTCGGGGACGGCGTTGAGTGTTGGAGGTCGCGGCCACTAGGTCTTCAGATCGGCGCTTGCGATCTTTCTGGCCTTGGCTGCCGTTGTTGCCGCCATCCTTCTTGTTTGTCCTCCCTTCTGTTGGGCCGGTCTTGGCGGGCGGCTTTAATGGCGTCGTTTGATTTGGCGTATGAGTTCGCCGTCTCAAACATCTACTTCACCGTCTTCGGTGGCTTGCGCCCGAACTTGCCGATAAGCAGCTCATCACGGACTCCCTTCTGGAAGGCGGCGATGATGATGTCATCGGTGATGTTCGGGATCTTGTTGCGCTTCTCGGAGAAACGACGAATGTAATCCTTCAGGGGCTCGTCCGGCTTCTGGATGACGTTGTAAAGGTCGAAGTGTGTGCCATGCCTCTCGAAGGTGCCTTGGAAGTTGGCGATGAAGTGGTCCCTCAGCTCGCTCCACGAGCCGATTGAGCCTCTTGGCGGGCTCGTGAGCCAATTTCGGCCGAGTTTGCGAGGGCCACGGGCGGTAATTGGCCATGGCTTTATTGTCGCCACTGCAGCTCGGATGGCAAGGGTATAGACAGGTTAACCAAGATTCGGGTCGGTCTTGCCATCGTACCTTTCAATCCCTGTGGGCTTAAAGCCACTCGGCCAATGCACTCGGCGGAGTTCCCGAGTGAAGGCCGGTACTCCATCGTCGCCGCTATCGGGTGATCCCCTCCGATCTTCCCGAGTGCGGCAGTCGCGCTCTGGTAGCGGCGATCGAGGACTTCCGCGAGATCACTCGGCGGGGTCTTCTGTTGGCTGGTTGGGTAGCGAGTGCATTGCGGCGGACTCGGTGGTGGACGGGTGGGCGTCGTTTCGTTTGTCGCGGAGTCGGCCGTCTGTTCTTGGTACCTTGGTGTGGACTTGCGAGGTGGTCCTCTTGGCCTAGTTGACGGCCGAGCCGGCTCGGGCCTCCGTAGTCTCTGACTTTAGAGGCGGAAGCCGGCTTTTATCTGGTGTCTCGGCCACGGATTCAGTCAGCCTTCGCGCCGAAGTGGTGGGATGGCCGTTAGCCGTGGCGGCGACGATGGTCTTGATCTTATCCAGTATAGGAGTCACGTTGGCGGGGCGTCTCCATGACGGTGTCTAGGAGCGTGAGTGCGGCGACGGCGTTCGCGTGGCGTGGAAGATGTTGGTGTTGCGAACCCGTGTTTGGAGGATGGCCTCCGGCGGATCGTCCGCGCACGCGATCCCGCTTCCTTTTGTCGGCCTCGTCCTTGCGTTGTTTCTCCTCCTCGGCTGTCTTGCGCTCAAGCTCCACCCTGGCTCGCTCCTCTTCGGCAAGCCTTCTGGCCATGGCTGAGTCGGACTCATCTGGCTCGGCCATGAGGACGTCGAAGCACTTTGTCTCACAGTCCATGCGGCAGTCGGAGTTGTCGGCTTCGTCAGAAGGGATGCCGTAGAGATTGTCGAAGCCGGCGGAGCGAGGTATCCGTTGAGCTCGAAGATGAGCAGGAGCCGAATGACGGGAGGATGACAGCAACCTCCCTTGATCTGGGTAACCGGATCTGGATCGCTCCGGTCCGAGTCGAGTGCTGGGGAGTAGGCTCCTCCGAGTGGATCGTCGCCAACTCAGGGGAGAGGAGTTTGCTGTAGATCTCGGTGGCATTTGGTAATCCAAACGGCACCGAGAGGTCTTCGTCGGAGTATATCGCTTCCGTCGGGGAGGCGAGAAGATTGGCGCAGATCTCGGCGGCATCCGGTAATCCGAATGGTGCCGAGTGAAGTCCGTCGTCGGAGAAGGTAGATCGCATCTTGGTCTTCAAGATGTCGTCGAAGGTCTCGGCGCTATTGGGGAGCCCGAACGGCGCCGAGTGGGTTTTTCCTTCCGACTGATTTGAATCCGAGTCGAAGGAGGAGTCGTCGAAGGAGTTGGCGGCGAAGTCGCCGAATCCTGAAGGAGATCCCATCACGCTTGTCGGCGAGATTGTTGAAGAAGTCTCGACGCGCGGTCCCCTACCTGGCGCGCCAACTGTCGAAACTTGGTTTCGGCAATATATTTTCTGGGGTCGCAGTCGAGATCGCCAAGCACAATAGGTTAGAAGAAGAAGAAGATTTAGACAGGTTCAGGCCCTCTCGTGAGGTAATACCCTACTCCTGTTTTGGTGGATTCGATCCGCCGAGTGTCTTTATTGATCTCGTGATCTAAAGCTCTTGCTTATGAAGTCGTATCTCAGATCTAGTGTTAGAATATCCCTCAAGGGACACCCCTTACCCCCCTTATATAGTCTTGGGAGGAAGGGTTTACAAGTCGGAAACCCTATCTTATTCTAAGTCGGTTTTCCTCAATCTTACCAAACCGTGACTATAGGCCGATTGCCTTATCTCTATCGGCAACCGTAACACCCAAGTCAAGTTCGGCTTACAGATTGCTATGGCGGCGCAATCTATCCCTACCTCCAGTCGGATAAGCTTGCCATGTAGATACCCGATTGCCACAATCTCCACAAATATGTTGCACCCACAGGCCGCAACCTAGCTTAGAGCAGTCAGCCTAGTTAACTTAAACCCATTGCAGGAAGCTGAACAGGCAGCACGTCGACGTCTTCTCCGCTGGTTTCACTCGAGGCTTGCATCACGACGCTCTGTCTTCCCGAGTTTCGGCAATGGCCACTGCGACTGAAATTCTAAATCGCTGATCGGTAATCGCCATTGGTCGTTGTCCAGTCCAGGCCTTGGAGCATGTTTGCTATTTGCGCCTCTGCGATCTGTCTGTAGCTTGTAGGTGGCTAGGAGCGCTGGCTGTGTTGCTCTTGCCGGTTCTGGTTGCTGAGTCCGTATTTTGCAACATCTGTGAAGAGTGAAGATCGAAGTTTAGACTTGGACTTCGTTCGAAGAGCCGCACTGCCGACCGGCCGTGGCCGGTCGGTGTCGGTCCAAGGCTCTAGGCATCCACATATGCTAGCATCAAGGATTTAATGTTTCAAGGTACGTACAAGTACTGCTCCTGTACAGGCTGTACTCCATTACTACAAAGTAGTATTTTAGATCTTTAATAGGTAGTACACTAGTAGTTTAGTTTAGTACTGTAGGTCTGTAGTTGTAGTCTTGTAGATTTTTACCTCTATTTATTTTTGAAGTTATTTACTAAACAGTGTACTATGTACAAAGTTTTTTCTTGTTTAGGATATTTACTTAGCATTGCTATTGTTTACTAATGATAGATTAATCAATGGAAAGATTTTACAAAAGAAAAGTGCCAGAGTCAGATAGTGCCAACAATGCTCACAATTTGTGTTTGGATGATATCAACTGGGAAGAGGAGATTAAATATGATCCAAGGTTGTGGAAACAAATTGATAACTACCATCCTAATCTTAGAGAAATGGTGAGAAGAAAATACTTGGAAAAAGGGCCTTGCCAAGCTCACACATTTAATTTCCTATGATAGAAATTGGAGGAGGCCTAAGAAGGTTTGTTCCCGAATGGTTCGATGAGTTTGGAAGTTGGCTTGAATACAGTGAATCTAAAGATAGAGCATATTTTTTTTTGTTTCTTGTTTAGAGAAAAGAAGGATGGTGGATATGAAGCATTTGTTAAAATGGTTGGAATGGTTTTCATATGAAACAAAGGCTCAAAGATCATGTGGGTGATGTTGGTGGCTCACACTATCTAGCAATGAATAAATGTGATGATTTGTTACAAATAAGACAGCACATTAATGTTGCTTCCCATGGTGTAAATGAAAGTGTTAGGAGGGACTACATTACTCGACTCAATGGGTCTATTGATGTTGCTAGAATATTAGCAAAGCAAGGTTTGCCTTTCCGAGGCCACAATGAGTCGAAGGATTCTTTAAACAGAGGAAATTTTAGGAAATTTCGTGATTTTGCAGCAGAGCAAAATCCAGTCTTAAGAAAGGCAACAAGTAATGGAAAATCAGAAAATAGTCTTTTGGTTTCTCCTTAAATACAAAGGAAGATTGTGCATTGTTTTGCAAAGGAGGTGCTACAGGCTATTCTAGAAGAAATTGGAAATGATGTATTTTGCTTGCTAATTGATGAGTCAAGAGATGTTTCTTGGAAAGAAGAGATGGTTGTGGTCCTGAGATATGTAGATAAATGTGGAATTGTGAAAGAAAGATTTGTTGGATTTGTTCATGTGAGTGAAATAACTTCAGCCCATCTCAAGTCTTCTATTGATGCACTATTTGCTAAACTTATTTTATGTTTAAAGCAAGTTAGAGGGCAAGGATATGATGGTGCTAGCAATATGAGAGGTGAGTTTAATGGCTTGTAATCATTGATCATGAAAGAAAATAGTTTAGCTTATTATGTTCATTGCTTTGCTCATCAACTCCAATTAGTCCTTATGGCTATTATGAGAAAGCATAAAGGAGTTAGCGACTTTTTTACTAAGGTTTCCATGTTACTAAATGTTGTTGGTGGATCATCTAAGAGAAGGGAAATGGTTAGAGATATTAATCTTAAAGAAATGAGTAAGGCACTTGGGTGGGGGCAACTTCAAACTGGGACAGGGTTAAATCAAGAGCAAAGTATTCAAGGACCTGGAGATACTTGTTGGAGTTCTCATTATAAATCTCTCAAGAGTTAGTTGACATGTTTTGTACAATAGTCAAGGTACTAGAAATTGTGGAAAATGATAAAAAGGATTGGAAAATTAGAGATCAAGCATCAAATCTTCTAGAGTATTTCCAATCTTTTGATTTCGTCTTCTATTTGCATCTCATGTTGACTATATTAGGAATTACAAATACCTTGTCATTAGAACTGCAGCGAAAGGATCAGGACATAGTGAATGCTATTAAATGTGTGAGAGCCACTAGATGCCAATTGGATGAGCTTAGAAGAGAAAAGTGCGAAAAACTATTTGATGATGTGTATGGATTTTGTGAGAAGAATGATATTTCCACATTGGAAATGGAAGATGAATATATTGATCTAAAGAAGAGGAGGCACAAATATGGAATTACAAACAAGCATTACTATAAAATAGATTGTTTCAATGATATTATTGATTGGCTACTTCAAGAACTTGAATAGCCGCTTCAACGAGACAAGCTCTCAATTGCTTGTTTGCTCGGCCTCTTTTAGTCCAAGAGACTCGTTTTGTGAATTTAATGTGGACAACTTGTTGAGCCTAGCAAAGCTTTATCCACATGATTTTGATTTTGGGGATTTGAGGGACCTTAGCCACCAACTTGGCCTCTACATATTTGATGTAAGAGATGATGATAGGTTTTTCAACATACAAACTTTTGCTGAGCTTTCTCAGAAAATGATGGAGACTAGAAAATATGATCGTTATCCACTAGTTATTGACTTATGAAGCTTGTATTAGTACTACCAATTGCTACTGCTACAGTTGAGAGAATTTTCTTAGGCATGAAGATTGTGAAAACGAATTTGAGCAACCACATTGATGATCAATTTATGAGCGATTGTCTTATTTGCTACGTGGAGAAAGAAGAAATGATGAAAATCACGAATGAGTCTGTGATTCGTCGCTTCATGAAAATGTAATACCGCAGATTTGATGGTGGCAATTAAAGGTATAATGTATTTTGTCTATCTTAATATTTTTTGACCATGCTAACAGTATTCATATTGCTAAATTATTTTTGTTATTTCTTCATAGTCGCACCCCTTTATTATGCTCTAGCTTCGCCACTGAAGTCTTCATAGCAGAGAAGCACACAGAACGCACATGGCAATCTATCTTGTCAAAGAGAACATTTCTCAAGTTGACAGATAATCGTAGCTGTTCAGGAAGGAAGGCATCAGGATATAGGTTGTGGCCTACAATTTCCTCATTTTGTACTTTTGTTCTAAATAAGTTTTATGTTTTACTTTCGACAGTGGTTGTTAATACGAACCATCATCGACCAATGCAAGTTATATGAAATAACATCGTTAGTTCCGTCAACGTGAATCTATAGGTTAAGTAAAGAAAAGGGTTGAAAAGTGACGGTATAGAATAAGTGGGTCCCGATGAAACTTTAGTAGGAATAAGACGTATGTGGTGAAACTCACTCCAAATTCAGTCTATATTATGCACTTATTCATTTACTTCGAGTAGCGAATATCCCTAAAACTGATTTACTGATATGTAGTTTAGATTTATTGCGATATTGGACAAAATTGCAACTGGATGGGATTGCACAATGTATGTGCCAAAGCATGATAAATTATTCAGGGGCAAACCAAAACAATATATGTTCATGGGATTTTGTTGCAGTGGCATGTCAGCGCTGACATTTTAGAGAGTGTTTTACACAGAGACATGTGTGGCTGTCTAAGCCTAAATGTTAGTGCTCCCTAAATTTTACTTCTTTCTTTCACATGTTATAAACTTTTTTGGACGTGTATGTTTTGGTTGTATTCATGGTAGTTATGCATAGGCTGAGAGTGTTTTTGGTATGGTTCTATCAACTCGATGTAATCGTTTTAGACATTGGCGGACCTAGGATTTTAGGTTTATTAACTCGATGTAATCGTTTTAGACATTAGCAGACCTAGGATTTTAGGTTTGGATGTGCTGAGGATGATGATGAGGAGGAGAGAGTCAACGGGGGTGGTTTGAGTCGGAAAAAATTAGCATGCCATAAATATAATAGCCATATATATCTATAAAATTTACTAAAAGGCACCAAAAAGAGTATTTAAAACGAAATTTGATGCAAAGAAACTAAATTCAAAGAAACTAACCTGATCTTGGCTGCAGACTTTGGCTTCTTGTTAGTTCTGCGCTTTTTCATGGCCATAAAAGTATCTATTATATCCTCTTCATCCACTTTGAAGAAAATATTAGTTCTGTGCTTAATTTTCTCTCAAGATTCGTTAATGTCTTCGATGGTTCCTGTACTCCTGTAAACTATGTATGTTTGACTAAAAATTGTGAAAATTCACAAAAAATATAGTTTTCATGCTAGTAACACATCATTAATTACCGACGACTCGAAGTCAAAATATATATCCATTTTTATACATAAATATGGATGAATTTGAGAAGAGAAGGAGAAAATTCAGACTAAGAACCATAAACATTCAAATCTACTCTGCTCATCATACCAAGTATCTGGAATCTGGATTGGAGTTGCCTGTTGTGCAGCACCCTCGTTCAGCTCCTCGTGAGCTCCAACCTCGTCCAACAACCGGCGTAGCAGCAACATGCAAACGGGCAGCCTTGTCACCCAGCCAGGATCGCCACTCGCCAAAAATCATCACTAATGATCAGGATTTGGGAATCGCCATTAGGGATCGGGATTCGGGAATCGCCAGTTGCACGTGACGCGTAGGACGACAGGAGACGAACCGTCGCCAAGTATCATGCAGGAGACAAATTGCAACAGGGTGAGGGTCTGGATGAGCCTCCTTTTGGGTGGACCGCGGTCCACCTGGACCATCCCATAGGTCCACCCATGGTTTTAGATCTATAAAAGCTTCTTCTATCTAAACAACCAAAACAGAGCATATGACTCCATTCCATGCAGCGTTTTATTTTGAGTCATGCTTCGGTTATTGAGTAGTGGGTGAGCCCTCTATCACAGCAAACTGCAATTAACTGCATAGGTAGCTCGCCAAGCCAGAGTAAGTGGCCTGATGGCAAATCTAAGAATATGGGAGAAGGTCACCAGGGATATTGATGGGGTTGCTCCCATATATATAGATGTTGGTAGGCTCGTAGCAAATCGGAATGGAAGGCATCGAGGTATGTGGATACTGCTCGTTCCTCATGAGATCCTCTTATTCTACATGAATAGGCTAGGAAAGACAGCTGGGTTCTGCATGAAGATAGGCTGTGTCCACCTTGTTCGGAACAACCCATTGCGCTCATTACCAAAGCACCAGCAATTTTGCTAGAGATTTGGTCTGGCCCAGCCGTTCCAGACCTCGTGTAAGGGCATGCCTCCAACGTTTAGACCTCGTGTAAGGGCATGCCTCCAACGTTTTCACGTAACCAACTGAGCATGTGAAACTTGCTGTTGTGGAAATGTAAACTATTATATCTTAATTTATTTGTAACATTAGAAAGAACTTCAAGTAATATATAATCCAAATAAATAATTGGAGTATGCTACGCAATCGATGATTGAAAAATACAACTCCGTTCGTTTTAAAATATTAACATTTTTATTATTTTAAATTTGTATCAAAATAGAAGTATGCCGTGCCCATCAATCATCTCCCATTTAAATTTCTTTTTATTTTACTACTAGCCCATCACTCACTAATGAGAGATACCAAAGTACTTTCTCATTAAACTTTCTATCTGCTAAAAAATCTTGAAATGATGGAATATTACTCTCCATTATGTATAGAACATGATCAGGGTTTTATATTGCAAAAAGGCCGTTTCTTTCCATGCGTGGGGATTGGGTTGGGGCGGGGGCGTGGGTGAAGGATCTGAATTTGAATAATTTTTGTTAAATTCACAAAAAGAAATTGAACACTGGTCATGGTGCCCCCATGTCGGGACAAATAGTGTCCTGCCGGGTTGTCCAAATTTTTTAAAATTTTACACCAAAATATGGAACACTGGTGATGGTTCCAATGTCCTTATTCTTTGTCTAATATTCACTTGATAAAAAGAAATGAGAGCACAAGAAACTACTTTTTAACGCAATTAGCACAAGAAACTATGCAATATTGTTTATGGCACTAGAGGATCTTATTACACATGCATAAACGAATGCACCATGGGTATTCCTTCCTGAAAATCCAATTTGGTTAGCTTTCGTATTGAAAATCGACCAAGTTAATGACTGGTAGGTGTATCGTTTTTTCGCACAGAGCAATTGTGGTTAAATGAGTAGAAGGTAAAGGTACCAACCAGACCAGCGTTGCTCTGCAAAAAGATACGCTAGGAAAAAAGAATACCTAGCCATGAGGAATACTGTGAGTTTTTTAAAGGAAATCGATTCAGTTTTTTTTAAAGGAGGGCAAGAAAGATTCCTTATATATTTTTTCGAAAGGAATACTGTGGGGAAATTCCTCACAGGAAGAACGGCGATATATTAAACAGGATGAAAGATCATACTTACAGTGAGGGTGGGTGTTAGTTAGGTGAGGTGAAGGGGCGGTTAGAAACAGAGAAACAGCATGGAAAGAGAAAAAATTAACTAAAGGCATCCAGCCAAAAGCAAAACGCATCTCTTTGCTCCAGCTTTGAAACGAGTTGATTGGAGGCGGCATTGATCTTTGAAGTTATTTAACCACCTGGAGTGATGAGGATCCCTTCTTTCAAATAATTTGTCATTGCGCATCTTTCAGATTTCCCAGAGGGCGATCTCGAAACATTGTATAATAGATATTAATAGATAAGGAGAACATTGTGTATCTACATGGTGGGGGTTAAGGTGAGGGGCGCGCTCACCATGATTCATAGGTATTCGGTTGAATACCTAAGATTTTTTGACAAAAAAATCATATATGTAATATATATTTCATATGTATATGAAAAATATACAAAATAGACTTGTTTCTCCGACATAACACCATCCAACCCCCTCTGCTCCCTCCTCTCCTCGACCCATTGGTCCAATAGCCCAAATTAGCAAAAAAATGAAACCCTAACCTACCTCTCCTTCCTAATCTCCTCCCTGCCTCCTTGCCCTGGTGGCTGGCGGCTGGCGATGGCGCAGTGACGCATGGGCCGCCTGCCCGCCTCCCACCCATCCCTGACGGTGGCGGCGCCCGCGTCCCCGCCCTCCCAAGCAGTCGCGAAGGCCGCGATCGCCCAGAGCCCCATACGTGGAGATGCCTACGTGCAACTGCCACCCCCATGACACCCCGGCGGCAGGCCGGCTGGTACTCGCGCTCTGTCCCTGTCGGTCATTGCCCGCGCCCCTTGCCTCTTGGTGCGTGTGCCGCCGCGCGACGCTACCCGGTCGCCCGAAGGCCGGAGCCGCCCACCACCACTCTACCAGGCCCAGACGAAGGTGGAAGGTTAGGAGCATTTTGGTAATTTGGTTGGACTAGGAATTTAGGATTTAGTTCATAGGTGAATCCAGGATGGTTCATTTGATTTAGGATTTAGGATTTAGGATTTAATTTATTTGAATTCAGAAATGACAAATGGTTTATGGTTGAACATTTTTTATTTAGGATTTGAATCCAGCCATCTAGGGATGGTTCATGGTTGAACAATTGAACTTTGAAACTTGTGATTCACTAATTTGTGAAGCTTTGTAACAGAGTTAGTACTTATAAATTGCATCAATGCACATATTTAGCAGAGTTAGCATGATTAGTACTTAATTGGAAGACCATATTGTTGTTTTGTAGGTTTGAAACATGAAGAGGAAAAACGTTCCCACGATTAATTTAAAAGCTTTTTTAGAAAGAGCTGCTGCAAATAAAAGAACTCAAGAACCAACTAGTCCAAGTCAGCCTTCTTGCATTGAGAGTCAGATGCAATTAATGATATATCAAGGTCAACCTAAGAATGAGAGTGCTAGTGGGGCAAGCAATCCAAGCAAAATAAAACCTAATCTAGAGAATGATGATATTGGAGGGCCGAAAGATGGGTCTTCAAGTGATGAAGTGTAACAACCTGCCCTCCAGAATCGCACAGTCCAGCCCATCAAACGGGCGGGCTCACTCACACATATTACCCCACTTATACTTTCATCCTCGCTTCGTGTAAAAGGGTTAACCCGGGAGTGACATGATTAGACGGACAAGGCCTTGGTTCTACCCTTGCTAAACTAGCAAGGTGATACTAAACATGCGCACACAACTCTCATGGACCACATAGGCCTAATCCTAATTGGGCCAGGATGTTACATGAAGACAATGATGGTGGTATATATGACATAGAGCATGATCCTGGATTGAGGACTCCTATCTCATAATATGATGTCAATGACCAAGATTCAGTTAGAAGGGAGTATATTGCATTGGACCCTTGTCAACCAAAGATGAAGGAGGATTTCCCGCAACATGAGTGTGGAGGTATGCTTCGCTTCATGCCAAAGTGGTTTTCTGAGTTCAAGTGGCTTGAGTATAGTGTGCATAGAGACGCTGCATATTGCTTTGTTTGTTATTTGTTCAAAGGTAGCATTATGAATCATGGTGGAGATGCTTTTGTCAATGGAGGGTTTAGAAATTGAAACATGAAAAGTAGATTTAGTAAACATGTTGGTGATGTCAATAGTGCTCATTGTGAAGCTGAAGAGAAATACAATTTGCTCATACAACCTAAAACATCAATTCGTGAGTCCTTTGCCTCAAACACCGCCAGAGTTTAAGGTTCAATATCTAGCACGCTTGACAAGGTGACTTAAGTGCATAAGATATCTTTTGTGGTAAGGGTTGGCTTTTCGTGGTCATGATGAGAAAGGATTCTAACAACAAAGGAAATTTTAGGGAACTTGTGCAATGGCTAGCAGGAAACTTTGAAGAAGGTAATAAGGTGGTTCTAGGGAATGCTCCAACCAGTTGTCAGATGATAGATCACAAGATTCAGAAACAACTCATTGGTTCTTGTGCTCATGAAACAATTAAACTTGTCATAGAGGAACTTCATGATGAGTATTTTGCAATTTTTGCTGATGAGTTTAGTGATGCCTACCAACAAGAACAGTTGGCTCTTTGCTTATGGTTTGTCAATAAGACGGGGCAACCAGTTGAACGGTTTCTTAGTCTTTCTGTGTTGAAGATACTATATCATTGACTCTTAAGGAGTCAATTAAGTCCTTTCTTATTATGTACCAACTGCCCTTATCCAAGGTACGTGGACAAGGATATGATGGTGCTAGTAACATGAAGGGTCATATTAATGGTTTGAAGAAACTAATTATGGAAGAGTCCCCCTCTGCTTACTATGTACATTGTTTTTCCTATCAGCTTCAACTAACTCTTGTAGCCGTTGCTAAGGAGAATATTGATTATGGATGGTTCTTTGGGCAACTTATATATTTGTTGAATGTCCTTGGGATGTCTTGTAAAAAGATCTGCATGCTTCGTATAGCTCAAGTTGAGTATATGATTGAAGCATTGAAGTTAGGTGAAATTGAGAGTGGCCAAGGTTTGAATCAAGAGATAGGCTTAGCAAGACCAGGTGAGAATATCTTGTGACCTCTAATCCTCTATGCTAATATCTCTATTGCACCTCTAACTTGTACTCACTACTTTAATTAACATATAGTGGCAGGTGATACATTTTGGGGATCTCACTACAAAACAACAATGCATGTCATGTCTCCATATCCTTCACTCAAGAAAGTTCTATATAGGATTGGGAAAGAGAGTAAAGGTGCAGAAACTATAGGAGCTCAAACTATGATACAAATATTTCAGTCATTTGAGTTTATTTACTTGTTGCACATGACGAACGAAATATTTGGATACACAAGTGACTTATGCAATGCTCTGCAAAGGAGGGAGAAAGACATTGTGAATGCAATGGATCTTCGTGAGGTCACAAAGGTAGAACTTGATGTTTTGAGAGAAGATTTTGGATGGCAAGAATTTCTTAGGGTCACTTTTTTTTGTGTGAAGCACAAAGTTAAAGTTGTTGACATAGATGGGAAGTATATAAGCCTATACAAAGATCAAAGAAGTTCTACAAAGATGCTATTAATTATCATGGATTCCATGCCAATATGTATTTGGGTGTCATTGATAGGAAACTTCAAGAGCTCATTATCAGATTTGATGAGGTAAACATAGAGCTACTTAGATGCATGGAATCATTTAGCCTCAAGTCCTTCCCTGGTTTTAATGTTGACAACTTACTTAAGCTTGCCAAGTTCTATCCTAATGATTTCAATGTTGAAGAAATAAACCACTTCACCTTTCAACTGAACCGCTATATTAGTGATGTGGGTAAGGATGAGAAGTTTACAAATTTGAGAAGTTTAGTAGACCTATTTATCATGCTTGTCAAAACAAACAAGTTTCTCGCTATGACCTTGTTTATAGACTTCTCAAATTGGTGCTAGTTCTCCCTGTTGCAACTACTGGTATTGAGAGGGTTTTCTCTTCAATGAACTATATCAAAAAAAAGTTAAGAAGCAAGATGGGACAATAATATTTGGATTGCTTCGTTACATTCATTGAGAAGGGATATCTTCTTGCAAGTTAAGGATAAAAAAATCATCACTCATTTTCAAAATATCAAGAAACAAAAAGTTATTCTCTAAATTGTAAGCTTTCTTATCATTTTTTTATTTCTTGCTCTATAAATTTGATATGTTTTGTCAATTAATACTTTAGTATTGTACTTTAATATGCTTAACACATTCAATTTATGGTCAATTCTATGAATCTATGACTTTATGAAATCATGCTTATACCGTTATATATTATACAACTATTATACTTTGGGTTGGAAAAAAAATATCTCTTCCAATTTTGAATACCCAAGTTAAAAATCCTGGGCCCGCCCCTGGTTAAGGTCGTCCCCAGACTAGGGAGGACAAGAGCCACTCTCTTGGTTGTATCTCAGAGAGGCTTTTGTCCCCTGCTGCGACCCAAAGTCTGATCTCCTCCTTGATCCTCGAAAGGATGTTTTCAGCGGTGTTAGCTAGGCTTCTAAACACACACAAGTTTCTTTCTTTCCACAGCTCGCTAACCAGAATCACCAACGACTTGAGGGGTTTCTTTGGAGTGTTTTGCACCAAAAGGATTGTTGTTCACCATTGATGCACTGTTGCATAGTATACCCATGTGGAGGGTTGAATGTAAACCTGAGCCCAATTGTCAATTGCATCCCAAACCCTATTGGAAAGCCGACTGTGTGCTAGCAAGTGTATCGACATTTCCAAGGCTGCATGGCAAACTGAGCAAAGTACTTGTTTGGCCCGTTGTCAGAGTTGCTGCCTGTCCGCCATCCAGACTCTATTCTGAATGATTAGCCATGAGAATAATTTGGATTTAGGTGGTGCCTAGGCATCCCAGATTTGGCTCTTGAAATTAGTTGCGGTTGTGCCAACAAATTAGATCCGATATGCTGATTTCGCCGTGTATTGCCCTTGTTCCGTGAACCTCCATCGAATTGTATCTTCTATGTCCGGTCGTAGCTGTAGATCCTGCAAAATGGCCCAGAGGTCGACGAAATCATGGAAGTGTCTCGCGATGGTGAACATTAGCGGCTGGAGATCATGCATCCAATTATTGTTTGTTAATGCATCATTGACAGTCCTATTTTTTTATCCTAGAGGCTTGGAAGATAGATGGTGCCACACACTTGAGAGTTTGGTTATTCAACCACTTAGAGTTCCAGAAGTCTGTCGTCTTCCTATTGCCAATTGTGATTTCCGTTGCCGCGTTGAAGAGGGATCTGTCCGTCTCGTCACAGGGGATCGGCAGCCCCCACCAAGGCTTTTGCGGTTCTTTCCATTCATACCCTAGCCACCATAAGTGTAGGGAGTGGGCGAAGCACTACAAATCAAGAACACCAAGATCCCCCAAGTCTTTCGGCCGATAGACTTGGTCCCAATTCACCTTGCATTTCCCTCCTGACATGCTTTCACCACCAACCCAAAGAAATTTCTTCCTAATTTTGTCAATTGCATTAATAGTGGCCTTAGGCAGCTTGATTGATGTGAGATGGTAGATGGGCTACAAGGTGAGTACCGCTTTGACTAAAGCACTTCTTCCAACTTGATTGAGTAGCTTTCCTTCCCAACGCGGTAGTCTCGCTGCCGCCTTGTGTACTAGAGGCTGGAAGTGGATCTTGCCAAGTTTTGCGAGCAAGAGAGGGAGTCCTAGATATGTTCAAGGGAAGGTAGCGATCGTTGTCGGGAAGTGCGTGAGGATGCTGTTGAGGTCAATGGACTGGCATCTTATTGGTGCGACTAAACTTTTTTGGATGTTTGTCCTCAACCCAGTGGTGTCACCGAAGGACTCTAGGATGTGTGCTAGGCCAAGGACATCTTCCTCGGTTGGCGACAAGAGGATAGTCGTGTCATCTGCATATAGTGGAGTACGCATCCTAGGTGGGCGCCCATTCAAGCATGTGAGCTGACCATCATCTGTTGCTCTTTGTAGGATGGCATGCAGGGGGTCGATGGCTAGGATGGAAAGCATAGGCGACAGGGGGTCACCTTGCCGCACCCCTCTTCCATGGTCGATTGGCGGTCATGGATGCCCATTTAGTAGGAAGCGCGAGGTTGAGGAGGAGAGCAAGTTTGTAATCCAATTCCTCCATTTGGTCGGGAAGTGGCATGCCCATAAAATTTAGCCAAATTTTTATATTATTTTGTGTATAAATCGTTGTCCAGGAATCAGCCAAGGTACACAAAATGACAAAATTAAGATACAGATCCAGACGTAAATAAAGTGTAAATACTTACAACAGAGGCACTTAGTCCTCACACCAAAAAGAAAATGGCAGCGAAAAAGACGATCCTAGCGGGGCTTCAGCTCCACTCCACATGCAAAACTCAACTGGGGTATAAGCCTTGGTTTTCTAACTCCGTCTTCAACTCTGAGGCACTACACTTCTGGAAAGGAGGAAAGATAGCAAGGCTGAGTACAACCACTGTACTCAACAAGCCACGTCGATGATGCAGACGTGCAAGGGGAGACAAAGAAAGGCTTGTGGATATTTACATAAATGCGGTTGTAAAATTTTATAGTTTAAAACAGAAAAACTGTTGATTGATTAAGTCAAGGTTAATCCTCCACTGAACAATGCTACACCATGTTGAACAGGCGCAACCATTCCAACTGAACTAAACCAATGTATTAAGCCAATTTAATTAGTAGTGTGGGACTAATCACGGTGAAGCTGGTCGATCGCCCATAACCTTGGGCACGGCTATTCGAATAGTTATACTCTGATTAAAGGTTTACAATTGTATCCACAAGACATGATTCCACACATGTTGTCATGCCCCGAAGCACCACCATGGTACTACAAAAGGGGAAATCGTGACAACACCCTTCGCATAAACCTCCCTGACCAAGCTATACCACACCGCAGGTTTCGCCCCTACCCCTAAATCCAAGGTAGGCAGCCCCTCCTTGTGCCTAGGTGAATCCGGAAGCTGCATAGACCTTGCCCGGTCCATCCAAACTCCATCATGCCCACCCTTTCCCAGGTACATCGGACATGGAAAGGCAACACTATAATTCCAGCAGTTGCTCATTCTTGCTTGTGGTAAGTACAGTAAGTTTTTCAGGGTTACCCGTGAACCGGTCCTTAATTGCCATAGGTGCGACAAGCAAAACCATGCACCCACAACCCACCATTAAGTCACATTTTAGTGGGATAATTATGACCAATAAGCATGGCTAGTTGTCTCGAGCTCGCAGCTCGTCAAATACTAAAATAATTAATGTGATTATCCCATTAAGTGAGCTAGTGGTAATTAATCATGGCTAAGCGTTTATAATTCTAGCAAGGTCAACATAAGTGACTCAAGCTAATCAAATTATCACCCAGGTTGACAAAGGATGGATGTAGTGTAAACATCACACAAGCAAGCAGATAGGTGGTCCCAATTCTCATGTAATTAGCAAAACATGCAATTTATTTGCAAACGTATTTTATAAAGTAGGCTAAATATGCTTCAAGGGAGAATATGTGACTTGTCTTGCTTCTTCAAACAATCTTCCAAAATCTTTTCCTCGCGAACACAAACTTCTGAAACAACGGAGTCTACACGCTGGCACGCAAAATGAGAAAAAGCCCTAATAAAAACAAAATAAATAGTATATGAAAAGTAAACAAACATGTAGGGCTCAATTTTAGATGAATTTTGCAAGTTGAATGGCCCAATTTGGAGTTTTGTATGAATTAGATATGAATTTTTAAAGTTTTAGCCATTTAAATGGATTTTTGGAAATTAAATCGATTTATTACGCAATTATTATATATTTTCTGAAAGGAAAAGGTAAGCGCTGACATCAGCAAGAGGCGGCAGCGCCGACACACAGGCCCCGAATGCCAGCGGCTCTACGCAGCCGGTCCATGGTGGACCGAGTCCACGCGTGGCCAAACCACGCGCCCACCACATGGCACCACGTGGCTGCCACGGGAGACGGGTGTGTCGACGTGGAGCCGATGCGGCAACGTTGTTGACGGCCATTGCGAACGCCATGTGGACGACCCATATCACCCTGAAGGGGATCGAGCGGCTATGGGAATTAACGGCCCAGGTCAACCAGAGACCGATCCGACGGCCAAGAGCGAGGCTAGGGTAGTTCGCCGGCCCCCTGAGCGAAGGACGGCGTGGCGACGGCACATGCGGCCCGATGGTCGCCAGTGGCAGCCACCGGCGCGACGACATGCATGGGAGGACCGTGGAGTGGGGCGGGAAGGAAGGGGAGAGCTCACCGAGGGCACATGGCGAGACGCGGTGACACAGGAAGGAGGACAGTGGCGGAAGGGATGGACAGCAGGCGCTTGGGTGGGCCACGCGGACGACGAGCTCCGGTCCATCACGGCGAAAGCGCAGGGGTGGCCGAGGCTCAGCTTTTCACCATGGAGCCGGATGAGGCAACGACGCGGCCTGGCGGAGGCACGAGGCAGCGGGGGAGGGCAGTCGGAGGCCAGCGACTTGCGGTGGTGGCTCGGGTTGACGGCAAATGCGGCACTCTGGTGGCGATATGGAGAAGCGGAGCGACGGGAGGGGTGCGACATGCTGCGGCGAGGCTAGAGGTGGCGACGATGGAGTAGGCGGTGTTTAGCAACAATAGCGCTTGGCCAAAGGGTGCCGGCGACAGCGGAGAGATGTAGGGGCGCGGTGAGGGCGAGGGAGGGCACGGCGAGCTCGGGTGAGTAGGAGAAAGTGATGAGGGGAGAACGGGAAGGCTTTCTAAAGACGCGGGAGGTGTGGCCCGAGGCTGGGAGAGGCGAAAGTCAGCGGCGGAGTGGGGCGGCCGACGCGGGGGTAGCGGCGGACAACGTCGGTTCCACGGGGAGATGGGAAAGGAGGTGGAGGAGGTAGAGACGGTCCATGTTCACGCGGTTGGGGGTGACAGTAGGGCCGAACGTGCATGGGAGAGGCGGGGACGTGGGCATGGCGGCGACGACCGGTTCTCTAGGAGGAAGGTTAGGGGTGATCCCGACAGGTGGGCAACACCTATCGGCGGAACGGGAGGAAGGAGGGGTGAAATGGACTTTGCATGAGGAGGGGTCGAGGCAAATGGGCCGGTAGACGGAGCGGGTGGGCGATCGGGAGAGAGAAGAGGGAGGTAAAATGGACTTCGCGAATAAAGTAGACTTTTGAGGAATGGGCCGAAAAAGGCCCAGGAACATGGAAGAGATTTTTAATTTGTTTTCAATTTATTTAATTTATTAAATAAACTTTTTATTATTAAAATTACTTCTAGAGCTCCAAAATTTTACGGAAAATTTCAAAGAGTACTTTAGAGCATGAAGAATATTATAAAAATATTTTCAGCCATGATTTCTAATGGAAATTTCAATTTTCTCATTAGTTTCACTTAATAATTTATTTTACTTTTAATATAATTTCTAGAAATATATTATTAAATCATTTTTAATCATGAACGAAAATCGGAACGTGACCGGAAGCCTCTTCGTTGCATCAACTCTATAAGGTAGTCCCAGCATATAGTATCGAAAGCCTTTATAATGTCTAATTTGAAAAGCAACATGAGAATGTTCTTTTGTTGAAAACACCTTGCGAGGTTTCGCACATACATGAAGTTGTCGTGTATGTTTCTCTTCTTAATGATTCTCTTCTTAGTGAACACGCTCTGTGTGTTGGAAATCGGTTGATTTGCCTCGGTAGTAGATGATAGTAGCTGATGGGAATGGAAGTCATCAGGATACTGATAGCTGCCATATGAGCTCTTCATTCTATAGTAGGTTTTAGGTACACGGTGTGACTCGCTGAACATTGCATTGCACAGACAACCAAGGCATCATTCATTCAGCAGGAGCAGAACATCTTGGAGTCGAATGTTCTGAATTCTCAACTACCAAGAGGGCAGGAGGCACCTTGATCATTGGATGCTTCAAAACGGCTTGCAAATGCGGTCCATCCAGCAACGGCTGGGACAATCTTTGAGACTTCAGGTTTTGACTATCCTTGAGAAGGTACCACCAGTTCAAGGTATGCTTGTACTGGGAGTACCATCTCCATCCATCTATCCGTCTGTGAAGGCAATGTTGGTAGAGACAAAGCAGCGAATTGAACCGTCTTCCTATCATCGTGGGATGAGCGACATATCAGCATAATTCTGCGTCCAACTTGACCTGTGGAAGCTAGCTCGAGCTCAATTACAAAACATACACCAGCTGCCATCTGGAGTGGTTGGGACTCAAACCTGTGGTTGGTGGCGTCGTCAAGCGAGACAGAGCAGGTTTGGTGAAGGCACTTCATACGGCGGTGGCACGCACCAAATGGAAGGCTCTTGAACCAATAGATTTGGTGACAAATCCTTAGGAAATTTAATTTGTATGGAATCATTTCATATGGATGGAGCTTGACGCCTTGGGCTCAAAGTGTGTGCTACATCTTGGTGGAGCACCGTATGAGCGGGAAGGATCTTGCCACTCTCATACTCCTGTACCACTTGCATCTGCGCGTGAGACATAGCAGAGGGTGCGGTGGCTGGTGGCGGGACCGAAGAGACTGGTTTTAGGACGTTGTGGCCGGCATCGACGACGCACATGATGGATCGGAGATTGGAGGACGAGGCAATGCTGGGGCGACAGGCTGCACGCGCGAGATATGAGAAACCATGTATTTTTGTTAATCATTATTCATTAACATGAATGTTTACAAATACAAGATGCTTCCGCAGAAGTTCGTCTTTTGTCTTCGCGAGGATGCTTAATGGAGAAGTATCTTGACGGTTGATTGCGTGCAGTCCGCTGATTCCTGATGCCCAGCAATGAGGCTGTCGGTTAATTACATTCACAGGAGCAAGCCTATGGAACACCTCCGCTTATAATATGCTTTTAGTCGTCATCTTCAAACTATTTGCTCGCCAAAGGTTGAGGTTGGTGCAGATTTAACGGTGTATTTTGTGAATGTGAAATCGGTAGCTTTGTTTCGTCCAAACCCGGTCATTGTATATTATCATTATATTGGGGTGTGGAGATTATCATTATATTGGGGTGTGGAGCAGGTGTTATGATGAAGGAGATGTACTTTTGCCTCGTCGGAGCCTAGTCATGTATGCCACCTTCATCAAACATGGATTTTTGTTGCTTTTGTCTCGTCGGCGCTCAACAACAGTGTTTAGACGTGTAGGTAGTATAGTAACCAGGACGCTCGTCCATGATTTCGTCTAACCTCGTCTGTCATAGATGGATGGAATAATGGATGGCTATAGCCTTCATCAGCTTTTAGCCGAAGTGTTGCCCGGCCTCGTCGATCTCGGACATAGCATAGATGATGATTGACCGGCTGTTTTATCTTGTCGACACTTGGCCACAATGTCAATGTGTATTTTAAATCTGGATGTCTCGTCCTCACGGCTAGCCTTGTTTTTATTTAACGAATGATGCTTGTCTTTAAAATTTTTGAGAAATTGCTCACCATGCATCACGCGTGGGGCAAAGTATATTTTAGTCATTAGACAGTCCAATCACTAATGAGGGTTAGACTTTTGCTTGTATTGTAGAATAGATTGGAGAGATAGCAGATAGGCTGAGGACACATGCACAACCACTTTTCATTGTTTGTCCCGATGTGTTGTCAGCCACAGGGTAATCTTGAATGATAACTAACAATATTGCCCTTAAGGTGAAATATTCTCTTTTGTAAGCATCCCATATCTGCACCCCCGAACCCATAGTAACTGAAGATCATCTACTACTAGCCTGAATTAGACATCGATATTGTTGTCAGGTTGTTTGGGCCCTTGGATTAGCAGTAGCATCATGATATACTTGCGCTTTATGAACAACCATGAAAGAAGGTTATAGATAACAAGTGCCAGTGGCCATGTGATGTGCCGACTACTCATGTTACCGAATAGATTCATCCCGTCTGTGCTCAGTCCAAACCTTACATTTCTGATCTCGCATACAAAACTTTTGTACTTTCTATCTATCTTTCTCCATTGAGACCCGTTGACAGGGTGCCTTATCATCCCATCCTTCTTACGTTCTTCGGTGTGTCAACGCATGATCTTTGTATGTTTTTTGTTTGCGTACTGTTGATGAGGAATTTCTCTCACGCGCTGGCCTGAGAGATCTGCTTAACTCCAGTGCAGGTCCTTCTCGGCTACCTATGCTGTGCAAAGCGTGCCAATTGATTTGATCTGTTAACCAACAAGAAAAATAGAGATATATGCGTTAACTATTAAGTTAGATCCTACTGGATTGTCTGTAGGAGTCAATTTACATATATATGCTATTTCGAATTGTATTTAGACTAAGTGACTAGAATAGATTGGCTACACCGAGATAGTATTAGTCACTTAATCCAAACATACAATGGAATAATAAATATATGCTTTAAAAAACTTAGCCGATGTCATAAGTCCAACTGTGAATCGGCTAATACTCCGATTTATCTTATGAAAAGATATTGATCTGAGCTAAATGCGCTAACCCGAGTCAGTCGGCTATTGGCGTTAGCTGACAAACTGATTCTGGCTTAGGGTATTTAACTAAAGCAAGATCTTAATATAAGAGGCCGTTTTAATGAATCTGATAGCAAAATATACCAAAAGAATATTAAAACAGATAAGGCCGGCTGAAACCCCGGCACTGTCTCTAAACACATACATCTGGCCGAATAGATCATAAAAGCTCTAAAAACGACTTAATAGTTCAATAATGATGCAGCATTAAGTATAAAAAGAACAATCTGATCTACTGTAGCTGATGTAAATACCTCAAGACGGTGGATATCGCATATAATTTAGGTCAACCCTTAGATCTAGCCATATCAGTGGCTGATCCTTGACAGAAACAAGCCGATGTCGAGATAGATCTAAACATCGTTCTAGATTATATACGATATATGATAACTAGCGCATCACAAATCATCGAATTTAGAGTGTCATAACGATGGAATCACTAAATTTGACGAGATACACCGCTAATGACAAACATTTACCTTAACTTGGGATCGAAACGATGCAGCCCAAAGCCGAATCAGTTGTTCGTCTGAAGAAAAAGGAGGCGATATGCCGAAGGTTGTATTGATTGTGTGTCTGTTAATATTTACAAGGGTTTCGGGTCCTATTTATACCCAAGTACAGCGAAGATCGCGCTACACACGGTTACAACTAACTACTGCATCTATACGACAAAAGCGCAGGAAGCAATCCTTTGCCGCCTTTACAATAGGGTTATCCCTAAACAAATCTCTAATTTACATACATTCGCCATTACAGGACTTTATTCCTAGATGGTAATATCTCTTAACGTGCAATTTGGAAACCGAATCTTCTATTTTATCTCCAAATATCTCCATCAGAAACGGCTTCAACTTCTCTGAACTTGGAATCGGCTATCAGCTGTTCTTGTCCAATTCAACCTTAGCCGACTGGCTTCGCAGCCAATCGCATCTCAGCCGACCCGGCCTCTGTTTCTCCGTCAAACCAGCCGATCCAATTCTGCTTCAACCTCAGCTAGGACTTAGGGATTTGGTTACCAAATTTAAGTGTTAACACATACAGCCGCTCAATCCGGGAGATTATAGAAAAATACTACACAACCTTAACGGGCACTTTCTTCTTCTTTAGGATGGGGCCACCATTGTCATCATCGACATCATCATCATTACCTCCACCCTTATACAGCGGTGCTTCATAAACCGGACATGAATCCAGGTCTTCATAGTCACCCCGATATAGGATACAGTCATTTCGACATGCGTGAATTTTCTGCACCTCCAGCCAGAGTGGACATACAACCTTCTTTGCTTGGTATGTTGTTTCTGGCAGTACATGACCCGCTGAAAGGAGGTCTCCGATCAGCTGCAAAAGCTTTGTGAAGCTCTTGTCACTCCAGCCGTTGGTTGATTTCTCTGCAACAACGAGAGGACAACGTGTAATTTGGTGTGCTCCTCGTTGCATCCTGGATAAAGCGATGTTTTTGAGTCCTCCACCATGGCTTTGAACTTCTCGTATTGTCTGTCATCGTTGTAGGCTGTTTTTCTATCCCGCAACATCTCATCCAACCCATCCGATTCGTCATTGTCATATTCACCTTCGTCAACAGGCAACTCCACATTGTCGTCGTTCAGTGTATCACCATGATTGTCCACACTGTCATTCTCATCTTCACCGTGATTGTCCTGACATGTGTGATTACGCATAAAAACTCGTGTTAGCATATGCTCGTGAACTTGTTTTACAGGAAACTGTCTCTCCTTCCTACAATCAGCACATGAAAAATGTAAATATTCCATCATGCTCAACGACCGGGAACTCGTGGCCCCGATTACGAACTTGATTACTCCCCTGGCATACTCCAAGGTGCTGCGCTTCGCATTGTTCATTCCTCCTTCATTCATCGGTCCTACAGGAATTCTTAAATTAACCGCTAAGATATATATATATATCACTTAAGTCCATAAATGAATCAAAATAGTGGTTATTGATCTTTTTAAAAAATTGTGACGTCTTCACCATATAAATGACATTATTTTATTTTGGTTACATAACTCTACGGTGATAGTCTCTTCAAATTTGACAAACCAAAATACTTCGAAGTAAAGAAAGCGACAAAACAAGCATGTAGTAATCTTGCATTGAGATATTCAACATAAATGGTGTCATGCATCTACTAGCATACATACACAAATGATAAAAAATACCATAAAGAATCACATACACAAATAAAGAAAACTTGCATAAAGAATGAAAATGTACTAACCTTTAAACCTAAAAACATGCAAATCTCTTGATGTTTATGAAATTTTTTGGCAAAACCTATCCCCTCGTTTGGTTCTACACATGAAGACCAATTCAAAAATGAGTTAAGTGCTGACAGGTGATATATGTAAGTGGTTGGGATATAGGTACTGGTTTTTCACAAAAACCGACACCTATATTACAAATCTTACAGCGAATGAACAATATAGGTGTCGGGTGAATAGTAAAACCGACACTTATACTATAGGTGTCGGTTTTTCCTATTGAGCCGACGATTCCTATTAAGAACCGGCACCTATAGTATAGGTGCCGGTTTTACTATTCATCCAACATCTATTTGTGATAATAGGTGTTGATTCTTAGCACGAACCGGCACTTATTTACTAGCCACCACCTATAAATATAATAGGTATCGGTTTTGTTTTGACCGGCACCTTTTAGAGCGATACTCATAAGTTTTTTTAAAGTAGTGAATGAGGGTCAATGAGTGTCAAACATACACAATTTTAATCATAATTTAATGAGATAATAAGTCTGATCGTTTATTTGGACCAAACACACCTGGTACAATTTAGTTCAATAGAGAAGAAATCGCTTTCATACATGACATGCACGAGGACGATTTGTAACCCCCGACGAGAACACAAACATGTATAAATCATGATTGATCCGATGCCATTAAGGCTTAAACTCCTCCTAAGTTTATAGGATAGGTATTCAATGCCGGTATATTATACTCGTACAACCCACGATTGAGGGTTAGACTGCTTTTATTTGCTTTTATTTAGGGTCCCAACTGTAAAAGGATTCAGATTTTTTTAAAAATATTTCTATGAAGAATCAGAATCATTTGTAAAATCATTTGGTAAATTTGCTAAATTCTGATTCTGAAAAGTAGGTAAAAACTGAAATAGACTAATATGTCCATTGGGTGCTCTCCGGTTTGAATGGTCACGGGGTGGAGTGGCAAAAGTAGAAGTAAATCACTATAAACTACCTCAATCCAATTTCACCTTGGCCCATATAAAACTAAAAATGTTTCCGTTTCGAAAATGCTTGCTTCACTTCCGTTTGACACAATTTAGGCCTTATTTGTGGCCCATGTTAATTGCTTGGCAAAAACAACGTTGGTACAGTTTGGGCCTTATTTGTGGCACATGTTAATTGCTTGACAAAAACAACGTGTGCGTGTGTATACGCCGTTGGAGATAAATATATCTATGGCTACGAGTTCACAACACATCCACGGCGTATGTCTGTGTGCTCCCCAACTTTGCTTTTTTTCTTTTTGCTGGCCGGGGTGCGCAACTGCCAGCGCTATGGCGTATATTCACTCCCTCTAGGTGATAATGTCAGGCTATGCACATATCTGACATATCTGCGTAGCACTGCGATGCCATTGTGTTGTTGATGATAAACAGCTTGACGAAAAAATTATGTTGATGAAGCACGGATGAAGACGAGGTTGCTGCCGGTAGCATCGAGGCATGGGTTTTCATAAGATGTTTACTCCCATGATGTTAAATCGTGCCCGCAGCGCCTGTGGATCGGCTTGACGCTGAATACCGGCATAATCGTCACCGGCAGTGATTAATCTTCTCGTGAATCGGTGCCAACGAGTTTTTAATCTCCTTTTTGTCAAAATATTTGTTGGTGCGTGTATGTGTGTGATATAAGGTTCATCGTCGGCTTAGGCCTGCATGCCGTGCATCGCCCACCGACGACGGCGTGTGATGGCTTCTAAAACTGTGGGAAATTAAGCAGATCAGAGCAAGCAGCAGGGCTGCCCTGCCGCGTCTCCTCCTCTGCCAGCCGCCTCTGCGCCGGGGTTTGCCTACTCTCCATCGTGAGGTTCGGCGCCTTTTATATGCAGATGTAGCGGTGGATGGATCCGTAAATCCAGCGGCGGATCACGCGTTAACTTCCTTGGATAAGGCAGCGAACATGCGTGTTATTAATCTACTGAGCTGCTCGAGATAAAATCATGTGTGCTGCCGATTAAAATGATCCTAGGATTAATGCTGCTAATGATAGTGGTCCCATGTATTTGACGTGTTTGCCGAGACTTTTTTTAAGAAAAAACAGCAAAGAGACCGTGCCTTTCATTTAATTAGTAAGCGTGCACGTGTAAGACACGTCGACATATATAATTGAGAAAAAAAATATGGTTATTGTTAACCATATATTGATACATTATTAAAAATCATCGTAGACACCAATAAAAATAAAATTATTGTAAGCATTGTATTGGTAATGCATGAAATAAATCTAAAATTATTTTTTATAATTGATTCCGCGTCCACTTCCAGATCAGTCCATGTCATGCTCTGGTTTAATCATCCTACATCTGAGACCATTTTTGAGGAAATCGTGGATCGCGACATTGTTAAGTAGGTCGTCTCGAACAACTGGATGCACATAATACGATCCATTTAGTACTATGTTAGTTTGTATATTAAAGCAAAAGAAATGAAATACGTGCATGTACCTTGAAGAGGAGCATACATCCCACTTTCTGGCCATAACACAACGCTAATGGTTGTATCGTTTGTACTAACCAAACTTTCTGAAAATTAAGTATAGATAATTTTTCAAGTGTTTTTTAGAATATAAATGTATAATTTAAGATATATGTGTATAGACATATACATACTCGTTTGATGGTTAACCTCTACAAATCTTACAAGCATATCTCGGTAATAATCTCCTTTATCACCAAGCATGGAAAGAAATCCAATATCATGCCTGCAGAGTGCAATAAGATTGGTGGTTTAAGTATAAAATGATTAAAATACATGGGTATAGAATATTATGGTAAAGTATCTTTAGTACCAGATATCTAGTAGTGCTACTTCTATCACACCCATAGGCCAAGCCGGACTAAAATCCCTTGGCCCTACATTAGCTATGACCCCAATAAAATCTGCAAAAAATAAAAGCATAAGCATTGTAATAGTAAATTATTATTGACCATTAGCACATACATACCTATGATTGTCCCATGGGGCAATGTCATGAGGTAACTATATGCTTGAATTTCTCTTGAGATTGCCTAATCATAGAAGAACAAGATCAACTTTTAGAAAGAACAAATTGAAAGATACATTTTTGTCAAACCATTTGCGCATGTTAAATTAAAATTGTATCATAATAACAATCCAGCACACAATAAAGAATGCTTTATTGGTACATATAACACTTAAGAAAATAAAGACTGCTTTATTGGTACTTGCGAAAACCATATATCTCACTATTATTTAATAAATTAAAAGAGTGTTGTTATCTTGGTATAATTTATATATTCCTACTTGTTTTTGTATTTTTCCATGTCACTCTCACCACCATGGTAGGTATCATGTATATAGTCGAAAAGGATTCTGATAGGTCTTTGTTGTTTCATGTATTGACGGTGCTCCCTCTTTGTGTTTGGATTGGTAGGAGGTTCTACATCATATATGGAGTCCATGTTCTCAGTTGGTTCATTTACCTGTTCATTGACATTGTTAGTGGTGGTGCCACTACTCTCTCCTGCCATCTCACTTGTTGCGTCACTCCTCATGGCAGCCGACATCTTGATCTTGCTGGAATGTGGGATGGATTGCACAAATTATAGGTATGAACATAATGATACATGCAAGAATGTGAACTAAAGATAAAAATGAAAATAGCAAAGGAGAGGATCGCAGCCCCGTACCCGTTGACAAATGTGGAACAATTTTAGAGGTCGACGATAGTAGGAGGATTTGTGGTATTATGCTTTGAGGCTTCACCCAACACCGGTTATTTATAGCCAGTGGTGATAAAATTCGCTCAAGACGATAAGATGAATTAGTTGGGGACTAATTCCCTCCATTCATCTCTGCATGCATGCACGCTATCAACCTTAGAATTATTCCGCATGCATGTTGTCACGGGAGATTGGAATTAGTCCTTCCATCCATCTCCACATACATGCTGCCATGCGAATGGAAATTTCCAAAAAAAGAAATTTTTCTGATTGGACTTATTATTTTTTCATGTGACATTAAAATAATTGATTTTCATATTAGTAGAGATGTATATCCATTATCCAATCTTAATAAATATTGTTCATAAATTTCATAATAAAAAAGAAATAGTATTGTATGACAAATTTGTATTTCTTTGTTATAAAATTTGACTTGATATGCGAGGTAATTTTATTTGAATTATTTGAAGACCAAACATGTGACTTTTTAACATGTCAAACTATTGGTCACGTAGTGAAAAACGAATTTATAGATATTTTTTCATTTCTTTTGAGGCTACCATGGTCATTATTTAACTCCATGAACAATAATTGCTAACATGTCATAGGAGTTCGCAACGCTGTAACCTCTCACGACAAGGAAGATGAAAACAATCTTAATATATATTTGTGAACGATATGGTATGTGAAGTCTAAAAATATATTATCTATGTTTATCCATTATCAAATCTCAATATTGTATATAAATTTTAATATTAAATTTCATTATTGATATAATGTGATAAATTTGTTCATTGTCTAATCTTGTCTCATCTATAAAAGCAGCGCTAATAATACAAATATAAAAGTTTACTCATAAGCTATATATTTGTTTCTTTGCTTATTTTTTCTAGCTTATCAGCAGTAATTCGACCAAATAATATGGATTTAATTCCTGCGAGCCCGAAAACCCAGAAAATGGGCACGTATTTACTACAACTCATCATTGTTTGGATCCGTCGGTCCGACAACGCTGCAGATATATACTAAATCATAATGATGCGGTCAATTGTTAATCAGAATTTTGGAATGTAACTAATGAGATGTACCAAATATATGTTTATCCATTATTTGGTAATACATATAAAAATGTTGTAGCAATAAGACAGTAAAGAGATCAATTTAATATTTATGTAGAAAGGAAACAATAGAAATAGTTAATTTTTATTATTTCATTAAATGCATTGCATTGTGTGCAAGTGGAATCCATGTTAGCATAATATATCGAATGAAGTATAAGTTCTAATGTTTCTAACTCTATCATTGGAGGAACAACAACTGTGTTCCAACGAATAATGTTACAAATGCATTAAATTTCCATAAAAATAATTACACCCAAAAGACTGAATTGATATAGTCAAGAATGATTCATGATTATGATGATAACGCAACACCGAGAAAGTTGCGGTTGAGGATTACATAGCCACATGTGTACAATATTTTTGATCTTTTGAAGCTATCTAATCCATGATGCGTGCAACAAAATCTTGTATGTCTATGGGAATATTGTCTTCGGCTTCATTTATATTACACTTTAATATGTCTATGAGAACCCCAGTCCGCAGTTTATTTTCATCCTGTACACATATTAATTTCAGTCATTGTCAGAATACATTAACTTTAACAAAGTAGTAGTAGCAAATGAATACGGGTACTCACAGTGCAAATTGATGCTAATTTTGCACCATCCCATGAGCACATAAAGTTGAGGACACAGAAACCTGTCACTTCCCTACACCAAAAATACACTATTACATTTATGCAAGCAAAAGCAAACTAATTAGTGTTTAGGTTGTAAGCAAGTACCAATTTTTCATTTTTGGAACATCTCTTGGTATTTTTCGATTCCATAGATAAATGTCATCATTCCAAGTTGGATTGGCTTCTTCCATAGCGAGCTTAACATTGATGGCTATATTGTTTATCTTGTGAACATAGTGTAGGGTTGGATGAGGACCCTTAAATGAATCAGGTATGTGTAGCGGGTCCAATATAAAGACAGTTCTAGCCTTCATGTCTAATACGAATAATGTGAAGTGACCGAGGAAAGAATGCGGCAATAGAATCTGCAAAAAGATTTCATGCAAAGCAAACACAACTTATGATTCAAGAAGACAAAGATTCTCTAAAAGACAAATCAAACATATCTTACCTTGCTGCAGTTTGAAATGTTGTACTCCATGCCAGGCCAGCATTCAAACAGCTTTGCCAACCGTTTGACATCAAGTTTTGCACGGCGACGCGGGTCACGATGGAAATCAGATATGGACTGTTATGCATAATATTTCTGCTTAGTGAGACATGATATATAGTTATAACGTAGTTATATAAACTTACCCAGAATTGCAAGTCCATGTAGTGGATTGTATCATCTAGAAACAACAGAAGTGGGTTGCATGTAAGCATCCGAACAGCCATGTTAAAGCAACCTTTGTCCATTGACTTATTTACATCTAGAATATCTTGAAGATTTCTGAGACTCAAAGAAATTGGATATGGCTTCATGCTCCGAATCCATTCTTTCCTATAAAAATCAAACAACCAATCAGTTAAAGCGAGATAATATGTAATCGATTTTTCCTATGCATATCTATACTAATTGGAAAACTGACTTACTCTAAAGATTCAGCACAATCAATTGACATGATATATTTGCAAAGAGCACCTACCAACTCTTTTCTGTTTGTTAATGTTGTTCTAGGGGCTAGAATACACATAGATGTATCTGATTCGATCCTATGTGAGACTTCACATGGTTTTAGAACATCATTTGGAGTCTCAACTATCTGTACTTCACTTGGACTCTCATGGTCTTCATTATTTGGTTCAGGTTCCATATATACTTTCTTCGTGTTATAGTTAGAGCACCATAATATTGAAGCTAGCTTAAACCTGAAATTTGTTATATCTTCCTGCAAAATAGTAGCAGAAAAAGAATATGTATTGCCCTCATGATTTATATAATTGAACATACAATGAAATGTTGTACGAAGTACCTGAGTTACTCTATCAGATAGTATTGATCCTGTCCAATACTCCATGTAGTTTATCATCCACAGACCACAGGATGACCTTCATTACAGGATAGAAAAAATTGAATTGAGTCATTTATATTTAGTTAAAGAAATGGTCATTTGTACAAGCATATGTTGAAACATACCCATCAGTTTGCATTTTCTCCGGAAACTTTTCTATGATGGGCCATGTTGTAAAATCAAGCTTCTGCCACTTTTATTGGCTAAGATTTATATGTTGAGCTGCAAACTTGATATGTCTTTCCAGTCCTCTTAGCTATCATGATATAAATATAAAATTAAATGGTCAATAATAACAGTAATATTCATAATAAGCAATTAAAAATAATTGAAAAACTAATAGTTACTCACGGTATTATGGAGATCACGACGGTCCATTATTCCTAGCGAGTCGAGTACATGTATCTCGCATTTATGGGCATTAACAACTGCTAGGTACCAGTGAGTTTCTTCTATGTTAATTGGGATGAATAGCTGCATCACACACTTCCTTCTAAGTATTTTCCACTAAAATAATGTTGATACGTATGAGGGATTATAGAGATTACCATGTCGTTGTCTAGATAATTGGCCACTCTTGTCACAACAGTATCATCCTTATAATTTTTGTGACCTAAGTTTGAGGCACCATCACTTTTAAGAATGCTGGAAATAATATTGTTCTCCAAAAATACCTTTCCACCATCTCTATTAAGAAGATGTTTTTCTTCCCTTATACAATGAATATAAGCATTTATAACCTATGAAAAAACAATTAGATTATTTTTGGCCATGTTTTGGTATGTGTAGTAAACATAATTATACTTACATCGCCATTAACATAACTATTGTCATGAAAAAGACAATTCATGTCATATCTATAAAGAAAGGCATTGCTGATGTCGACGACCGTTTGTCTCTCTGGTAATTGTCTCACATAACCTAGGATCTGAATATCTTCTTCGCTGCAAATATAATCTATAGCGAAAGATTTCATAAATAAATCATATTTGAACAAAAGAGAAGATACCATAATTTCTAAAGAAAAGATAAGTACCTTGCGGCATAATTTGAATTACATGAGCCTTCTTTGGTTTTTTGTGTTCTGACATACAGATGTTTGCTGTCAACTCAATTTGTTGATAGGTGATTACTGAGTTATCGACCCGTCCCGACATCTCTGCTTTGGGTAATATCTCAGTCGGTTCTTTCCCGGTGTCAACAGAGTGCATCTGTGTCAATTAACAATTTGAGCCTTAAACAATTTATTCCTAACAAATGCTTAATATCCATCATCCTTGTTTTCTCTTAACAAGAAACATGAAAAAAATTGCTAAGTGCAGCAAAGGAAGAAATGGTCATGCAGATACAAAGATTGGTAATTGTCTTTAAAATAAATTCAGCAATAGCCCATCAATAAATCATCAGTAGCACAATATCATATAGGAATATAGGATAGGGAATATTTTTATAAGTTTGTTGTGGCAATGATTAATAGCACAAATGGAGCAACGATTAATATTTTACAAGTTTGCTTTTGTTGCCTTCGGAGAAGCTGTCAATCAGGTTTGGCCCTGGTGCTTTGTGTCTTTTGTATTGTTTTAGGTGCAAAGATGTATCTGTCACGTACATCGGAGGTAGATCACAGGAGCTTGTATAATTTTAGAAATTAGTAATATATGATTCTTGTGCAGCATGAAGACAAAAACTCATGGACGGTATTTTGCAGGGTCTTCTATCTCCTCAATTATCGTCATTATTATTTCTAGTGGTTGGCATTTCTATGGCTCTTACACCATGGCTAGCTGCTGGTGACCAGTTTTTGGCATCAAAATTTGAGCAGCATGATGTGAGAAGTTTATTGCCTGTGGAAAGTGAGGTATCTTCTTTTCACTCGCATAGACCAACCCATGTTTTACCTTCTGTTCCTATGACCTCTTTTTTTGCAATTGAGGCCATTTGCAAAAACATAGTATTTTCCTCAGTTTAATTTGTAATGGACTGTCAAATTCACAGATTTTAGCAGGAATGCATAATTATATACTATGTTGAATTCAATTGGTATAATACAAATTTTGTTCATGCAGACGGATGACTTGCAAGACCATATTATAATTTTGGGATTTGGGCGTGTTGGGCAGGTTTGCAATCCTCATGGGATATTTTATCTACTTATCTATTTTGCTCGATAAATTTATACTAATACGCCATTCCTATATCTCTCTAGATAATCGCCCAACTCATGTGAGAAAGATTAATTCCATTTGTTGCACTTGATGTTCGAAGGTATGGTGCTGCATCTTGCAATAACTTTGTTAAAGGCAGCTACAAGATAATAGTGAAGCATATCTTACCATTACCACTGGTTGTTTATATGTACAATAATCCTTGTTCTCAAACATGCATATAAGCTGTTATGTGTGCAAATACTTTGTTAGGATTTAACTCTGGCTGGTGCTGCCTACTTATGGTTGGCTGCATGCCTCCTGTTAGACAGTGAACATGTATCCAGAGATAAAAGAACTACGTATTCATGAAGAATAGTGTAAAAAACTATGCAATCATGACATATTGGTTCCGTGGCATTCAGTGAACTTCTCTTGCGCAAAACAAAATAAAGAGCGTGCAAACAAAAAAAAGCTCATTTAATCAATCTAATCATTCAAGTCATAACCAAACCTGAGCAGTCGTAGACGTGATCTGCCGTCGTTCTGGCGACGGCGACGGCGAGTAGTCCTGGGGAGGCGTGGCGTGGAATCGAGACATTCTGGCGACGGCGACGGCGAGTGGTCCTACGGAGGCGTGGCGTGGAATCGAGAGAGACGCGAGGCGGAGACGGGTGACGTCGTGCGCGAGATGAGCATCCCCTGTGGAATCGCGCTTTGCTCGGATTGGATCAGATTGGATTGATAACCATATTATCAGGGAGCTGGTTGTTCCAATCAGATTGGATTGATAACCATATTATCAGCGAGGAGGTTGTTACCTGCTCTGTCCGGGTTGCATTGGGCTTCCTGGTTCATTTGGGCCTGAATTGGGCCAGATGGGATGGCTGAATATTGGCAACAACAATGAAGAAAAAAAGAGAGAAGCAGAAAGCCACCACCAAGTACTGGAGTGGCAATACCAAGAATCGGAGTTGACAGGGATGTCCCGGCAACATATGAGTATTTCTGGTCCCATGGCATGATCTCCGACGAAATATTTCTCGCAATCAGCCACAGTTGCGACTTTGAGGATTATACCTTTAGCAACCCCCACAATGAGAGCAAGTCATGCAATGATGCCATTGTAGATGCAAACAGTATAGTTGGGGATTATGTGAACAATTACGATGTTATTCTAGATGTGTGCTACCCATCAATTGTGATGCAGGAGCTACGGTTGCGGAAATATGTATGCTTACTCATATAACCTTCTATTTCAGAACATTTGACCCCGTGAACATGGTATGACTGAAATTGTTGTTCAATGCAGGTGACTAAAATGAGTGTAGGAGTGGATGTTTGTATGACTTATGAAAGGTATTTCTACTTCAACCTTCCAGAAGTGCAGCAAGCTCTTCATGCTAACAGAACACATCTGCCGTATGGCTGGAGCATGTGCAGTGAGTAAGTATTTCTCTGTCTAGTTCTGTCCATTATTTGTTTCTTCTAATTATTTTGGATGCTGCAAGTACAGACGAGGTTGAGGAGTATAACTGGTAGCCCCTTCTAGTAAAGTTTCCAATAGAGATTTTTCTAATGAAACTACCAATGGTTTGGAAACTTTTTACAAAATATTTATCATGTGTTGAGTTGCCAAATAGTATTTAAGAGTTTGAATTGAGAAAGATTATAGCAACTGAAAAGGCCTTCTTTGCAAGTCAAACTCACACTGACCATTTACATGTACCAGTGTGCTGAACTACAGCAATACGGATGGTAACATCAACATCTTACCTCCACTGGTAGCTCGAATATCATTTCTCTCTGAGGACTGGTTGAAGTCCTCACTCAAAGAACACATGATGGGTGTTTCTGTTGGTTTGCTCTCCACCATGAACCATAACCTCGCTTACAACCTGTCATGGCGAACTATAACAGACCGAGCACTGATGTCCTCCTATTCCATAAGGGGGCAGTTAGGGCATAGCCTTCTGTCCTCTATTAAATATGCATACAAGGTTGATCAGAGAGATTCAAGAACTCGACCGACGCGAGGATATGCTTATTTGTTTTCTTCTCAAGTTGGAGGCCTTGCACCAGAGAGCAAAGATGCACGTCACCAGAGAACAATGACAGCAAGTGGTTAGTAATGAAAGCTGATGACGTGCTTAGCATAACTCAAAGTGATGCAATTATCATGTGAAGCAGTGGACGTCCATGATTGCTACTCACCAGAATATTCAACAGTGTCCTGTAAAATAATCAAAATTCAGGAACTGTTGCAATCAGAACGATGCTAGAAAAGAATAAAAATACAAGCTTCTCAAATTATTATTTTTAAAGATAACAGGGGTTTTATTTATTTTAGCCATTAAGATGATAGAACTGTAGCGAGAACGCTTACCATTCACCACTTGAATTTCAAATTACAGTAAGATATCTGTTATCAGTGATAAGATTCTCCAGTGCGGTGCCACCACTATTTACTTTGTTGCCGCTGGACATTGAATTGAACTTAGTAGCCATTGGTAGGACTCCAGATGGGCAATGAGAGTTGGGGCTCTCAGTCCATTTGTCAGTTAAGATGTTTGTAGAAGCTGATTGGCAATTCTTTCTTTTGAAAACTTCACCTAGAGGTCCATCATCGAGTGTTTCATTAGAGACTATTAACCGACTTTCATGCATCATATTACCTTTTTCTGATGGACTGCCTGCTCCATGCCCGATGTAAGATTCATCATGATGATGGTGCAACTTCAGTGGTAATAATGCTGCATTGTCATACTTTGGAGAAGATTGTGTGGATGAGAAATCGAACGAATCCATGGGAGACAATTGGTCAACAACAGCCTGTTTCTCCAGAAAATTCCTGCAAAGCAGAACCGGGATCTTTAGTTCAAAGATGAAAACAATGTCCAATTTTCTTTTGTCAACTGCAGCAGGTTAAAGACAATATAGATTCCCTTTTTTCTCAAATAAAAATGAGGGAATGGAAAAATCAGAGTTCATCAGAGGAACGTTAACTTTATAATTTAATAACTAAACAAATATAACTGATGCAATCACAGCAACTCCGATCAAACTGAAAATTAGCTTTAGGAATTTCCTTAGTTTGCTACTGTCGTCGATTGATATCACTACTTGATCAAATTCATCTTAACTTGTGTGTCCAATTTTATTCATAAAATGCTGGTCTTCTACTACTCTAAAATGGGGCTAATATACTGTCGGTTTCTCGAAATAATCAATTATTATAAAGTTTCAGCAAGACAAAAAAAGGAATGGTTGAAAGGCTTACCAACATAGATTAAACTAAAACATCTCTATATACGATGTTTTTAGTGTTGTTTCCTGTGTCATCGGCTTCTTTCCTCGACTTGGACAGAACTGTTGTGGTCTCCTTGATACTCCCTAGACAATGCAACATAGAGCTGACCATGCAAGAAGACAGGCTCAGGAAGGTAAACCCCAACATTTGGGATTGTCCGTCCTTGTGCTTTGTTGATTGTCATTGCAAAACGAGGCGTATTGGAAACTGTTTTCTTTTAAACTTGAAAGGAAGTGAGAGATCTTCCGAGGGGCTCAAAGGGATCCTAGGAATAAACACCCTCATTCCAGCATGCTCACCACCAACAATCTCTGCATCGATCGCGTTATTCGGAAAGCTCGACTATTAGCCTTGTCCCATTACATAGACCATTGTGAGGATCAAGATTCCTTAGCAGAATCACAGGACAGTTCACTTTCAAATTGAGTATATGTGGTGGTAGTCCATTCGGTGTCAGAGAATTAAGAAACTCATTGGGGTAATGGTTTCTCAAGTCATCCTCGACGAATCGAAGCTGTAATAGATTCTATCCTGGCCGGAACCGGTCAATCATCTTCTCATTCAGCTCATCGACGTACTCATTCTTTGTCGCAAGGATAGCACGTGTGCTCATATAAGATGACGACATGGCATTCGACTGAAGTGATGGGAAAACACCATCTATCAACATATTAAGAGATGCTTCCTTATCAGTGTATGGAATAACTATGTCATCAGGGAGTCGTATGTAATCATCCCCAATTGTTTTTTCCGTTCCATTACCAACTCTTAGTAGAAAATCTGAGAACCATGGATCAGAATGGGCTCTCATATTCCTATTGAGGCATATTTTCCTTATACCCTCCCATAGGTGAGACCTTAGAATTGTTGCATCGATTATTTGTGCTCTAGTGCCACGCCTGACCACCGGCAACACCTGCCTAAAGTCTCCCCCAAACACCATAATCTTTCCACCAAACGGTAACGTGCAACCCGTGGCATCCTGTAGTGATCTATCTAGAGCCTCCACGGCTTGTCGCTTGGTCATGGCAACCTCATCCCAAATTATCAACGATGACCTTCGAAGCAACTCAGCAGTGCCGCTCTGTTTGCTGAAACTACACATGTTGTTATCATCTAGATTAATTGGGATCTTGAACCGAGAGTGCGCGGTGCGCCCACCTGGCATAATTGATGCAGCAATGCCAGATGTTGCTGTAGCAATGGCAATCAATCCCATTGATCGCACCTTAGCTAGCAAAGCTCTATAGAGGTAAGTCTTGCCCGTTCCTCCTGGTCCGTCAATGAAGAAGACATTTCCAACGCCACTGTCCACGTGACCCATGATCTCATCAAAGCCACACCGTTGTTCGGGGTTCAAAGAGTCATAAAGATCAATTTGGCATTGGTCTACTTGTATAGACATTTCCTCAACTACCTCCCTGATTTCATGGTTATCCGACTCAAATGGTTGAACATACTCTGGAAGGCCATATGCACAGATATCTTTCCCCATGGAATGTACCAAGTCCCTTATATCTCTAAGCACAAGCTGCTCAACTATGTGAGGGTTTGGATGTTGTCTTTGGTAATCCTCAGACATTGAACCTAGATGCTTGTCCCACATATCACGGATGTTGGTGGCTTCACAGAACACTATAATTGTTGCAAACAACCTTCGAAGTGCACATGGCATCCGGAAAAACGCTGCCTCTGACATGCAGTCATCAATGGTCCGTTCGCCTCAATAAGTCCCCTTTTTCTGCTGCAATCCTAAATGAAGGGTACATCACCCCACCAAAAGTACGTAGATCCTCAAATGATTGTGCCCCACGAACATGGTTGAGCAGCACCCTTAGGAAGTATCGCTCCCCTTCTGAAGGATTTGCTGACACAAGCCTCCCAATCTGTGTTCTTTGAGTCCGCTTGGTCCATATCTTTTGAGTTCTCCGCCACACAAAGTATTCAGGGAACTCCCTGTAAAGATAATTTCTTGCCTGACTATTCTCTCGGTTCATCCTAAAATACTCTGTTAGCATGGTCCGTGATGCAGACTCACGTGCCACCACATCTTTTAGGTTATCTCCTCCCCTAAAAGCAACCGTTTGCATGTTGGGCAAATGTAGTTGGAGCTGCAGCACGGGAGGAGAGACATCAAACAGATCAAAGTGATAGAGCCTCCACGCCGCCTCTGACGGCCCTACAAACCTCGCATCTCTAAACTGAGAAATCTCATTCACCTCTACTTCAGTGCTGGTAGTGTCAACTGAGAAAGATATGCGATCATGGCCTTTGTAGATGTACTTGAACATGTACTTGACGGCCTTGATGCTGGGGCAGACCTCTACATTAATATGGCAATTAAATCTCATTAGAAGACCCGGGTTGTATGGTACTACCCATCTATTGTCCAAATCAGCTTTCTTAACCCTAACTCCTTTGCCATCGTTCCTCCTCCTGTAGATGGGATAGGAGTCACTTCCTTGTTGTGTTTGATTGCAAAACTGTCTTGGGTAATGAAACTTGCATTTCCCATCTACCATGCAACCACAATCTTTCTTGAGTTCCCCACATGGGCCATGAAGCATGTGTTTGACAACCAGCCTATGCAACTCACCATACTTAGCATCATCAGGGAGCTCAGCGCTGATTATGGCATCATATTGATCCGGTGATGTGAACTTGTGGCCAGACTTCATAATCAAAAGGAAATGCTCATGTGGGAGGCCCCTCTTTTGGAATTCAGTGACATGCACATACGCTGCAACTTCTCCAAAATAATGCTTCTTAATGAGAAGATCTTTAATTTCCCTCAGTTTGGCTCTGAATACTCGAGCAACCAACTCTGGCCTGTCCTGCGGGGTCTGTCCAGGAGCTAGCTCAGTAGTGATCTCCTCCCAGTATGGGTTGCATGTCATTGTCAAAAATAGATCTGGTTTTCCAAAGCACTGCACTAAACACATAGCATCAAGAAATCTCCGCTGCATGTCACGGTCTCCACCAGTAAATGTAGCCGGGAGAACAATCCTCTTACCTGCCATTGCTGCACGTGTCTCACCTGATGCAATAGTGTCAACAACCCCTTGGTAGAGGTCAGCGCGAATGAGGTTCTGAGTCTCCTTTCTTAGGAAGAAATCCAATCTCATCCCTTCGATCTTGATGTACATGTCCACTATATATTGTTGGAAGAGTCTTCCTCCATAAAAAAGTACATTGAATTTTCCAGGACGCATCTGTAACTTGTAGCAATAATACTCCCGAGCTGTGACATATGAACCAGAAGTCTTCTCATCGTCATCATCTGTGACCAATAAAAAGAAACAATCAATCATTGTGAAATATAAATTGTAAAGTACATATGTACACATATTGTATTAATAAGGTGTGCCCTTCGCATCGTTTTTCATTGTATTAAGATGTAGCCTTGTATTTGCGTAGGGTTGTACCAACGTGCAAGTCATAAACTGAAACAGCAAATGTGCAAGTCATCAACTGAAACAGCATATAGCATATAGATGAGGTAATCCAACAAACTGAAACATGTACAAGAGATTTTAATAAGCTAATTTGCGATTAGCATGTGAACCATGCATTTTTCGGCAAGCAAAAAACAGGGGTCAAAATAAATCAGGAGTGCACGTAGTGATGTTAGGTGTCTGACTGTAAGCCAAAAAATAGCTAAAATGCGACATATAGTAGGTAACAAATGCCATTCCAACTGATTTTTGTCTGCCTTCTACTGGAAAGATGATTAATTGCAGTAGTAACCTGTATTGGCCACTACTGTTCCTGATGAGCCCTACTGCTAGAATGTTAACAATAGCTTATTATAATCAATGGAATAAAGATGGAAAATAATGGGAAAGGCTTGAAAATTTCGGCTAACTTTGATTAGGTTTCAGAGATTAGATCCCCATCCTCTTGTCTTGACACTACTCTGAGCTTCTCTTTCAATCATATGGGGGATACAATACAACACAACAGAACACCTTCTTGTGGACCCAGTGCATAAAGTGTAACTGTCACAGTGACCCTAGCTAAAAATTCTAGAATTAACAGCAACACATAAATTTCCTACAACATAAGAGAAACTGGACATATATGATAAAAAGAATTTATGTACTCAGAGCTAGCAAAGCAAAGTAAAAAAATAAAAATAATTGTACCTTCTTCCGGTTGAACAGAATCGTCATCATAATGTTGGTTCTCATAGGGGTGCTCATTGAATGGTTCTTGATCATATGGAAGGAATTTGTTCCAACCAACCTCCCCATTCGGAAAAAACAATGGATAAGACAATGGATCATAGCAGCCGGTATACGCCTTGATATACCTTGGCTTGTTAGCTCTTCCATAAACAACAACACTTCGATCAAAACAATTCCTTGGGTTATTCCCTTCCACCCATATAGCTGCTACTTGTGATGCTGTGGGAACATTGTACCTTCGCTGATCAAGAACGATGCTTGTGTTAAGAGTAATTCTGTACTCATCAAGGTCAGGAACAGACCCCATCCTTCGAAACGTATGCACATATGGGTTACTTGCTAAAATTCTTAGAATCTTCCTGATAATATTTATGTCAAGATCAGGGGAGCGCCGAACCCTGTGTGCTAGATTATCATCTGTATCATAAAAATATAGTTGGAGATGACGTGGTCCATTCCCACCAGGCTGTAGCTGATCAATACGATGATATATCTGGCCTTGAGCACGAAATGTATACACCCCTGATCTGCCATTGCAATACCGTTGGTCAAGGGTAACACCCAAAGAAGTGAAGGCAAAGTGGCTGTTGAAATAACGGATGTGCTCTCTAAAATATTTAGCATCATCATCTTGTTGGCTGGTAAACAATCTGCGCAACTCATAAGGTATATCATGTGTTGCAAGAACTATTTTTCCCTTCCTGCAACACCAGGCAGGACTCTCATACTGGAATCTTTTAGCCCCACAGTATTTGCAGTTCGGCACCCGTTTAAGCACAGATGGGTTGGCAGGAAGGTTTTGATAGATTTTGTCATCAGACAATGGCCTGTCATTTATATGTTCAGTCATGGCCTCTCCTTGATACGACGCATACACTATATCTGCAAAAAGAAATGTAAAATTGCCTATTTAATTGACAATTATAATGATCAGAACATATATATCTATAGTAATTTTACAATGCATTGAACAAAGACCTCGTCCTCTCATCAAAAAGCTCTCGTCATCATCGTCGTCTTCTCCATCTCCAGCAATCATGGTTTGTGCTGTAGGAATATGATACATGGCAATCAAATTGTGTGTGAAATTTGCATGGTTGTAAGTGTGATAATGATCATGTACCTGGAATTGTGGCTGAAAAATCAATAACGATGTTGTTGTCCTCTGTGTTATGAACCATTTTAGAAGGTTGAGCAATACATGTGTCATGTATGTTCTCTCTAGACGGTAGGCATGTAGGTGTCACTACAGGTTGGCTAGGTTCAATTCCTGCTTCCAAAATGAGAGAGCCATCATTGACTGCAACTGTATGATAATATTTGTAAACATTTATAAAATCCATGTGACATCCATCATGTACCTGAATCATCTATAAATGAGAGACAGCTAGGTGTAATTATAGGAGGTGGACTTCTCTTTCCTACATGAAATTAATATATAGCAAAAAAGCTATCATTTAGTATAACACTATGTTTGTGAGATAATAATATAAATACCATGGGTAGGTACAGGATGAGTACTCTTTTGTCGCTGGTAGTACTCTCGCATCTTTTGAAGCCTAGATTCCTTCTCATCACCACCGAGGGCAGCATATCGCTCCCTATCACGCTTCCGCGTAAGTTCAATTGGAGTTAAATTAGTAATGTCGCCAAGTGTGCCTGCAGAAATTGTATAGAAATAATTTTCGTCAAATTAGTGCCCCCACCAACCATTCATGGTGTTTACACTAAGAATTGAGTACGCAGTATTTCAACTATTTCAACTAATATAAAGAGGGGATGAGATAATTTAAACTTTGTTTGGATGATGGTATATTATTATATCCCTCATGAACCGAAAGAATAGTGAAAAACACAAAGAAAACAATATGGTACCAAAGCTTCATAGTAAGGCCGAGCAAATAGAACATGTTAAAAATTGACACTAATACACAGGTTAGAAACAACAGATTTATCATACCTAACACAGGTGGTGTTGAAGTTGGAGCACAATAAGGAGGTATCTGATTTGTTTGTTTGGCTTCCTCCTTCTTCTTTTTTCTGTATTCACGGTTTCTTTGGAGATAAGCATCCTTTTGCTCAGTGGTCAAGGATGTGTACCAGTTGTTTCTTCTCTTCCTTTTAAGCTCGATGGTATTTGGATCTGTTACTGTAGCAGGCGAAGGTATTTCCTGAACAGTTCTGGTTTCAGTAGCTACCCCAGTTGGTGAGGACTGATCACTGTTCAAGACATTGTCGTCCAATGTAAATGGTAGGCGCCTAGGTGTAACAATGGGGTGGTCAGGTTGAATGGCTGCAGAAATAAAAAAATAAATGTATGTTAGGTGCCTAGGTGTAACAATGGACTCGTAAGGTTGAATGGCTGTAGAAATAAACCAATAAATATATGTTTCATGTAAATCTAGGACAAAAACATTGACAACAAAGCAGATAAGTCATGTATGAACCTAGACACGACTTAATATATGTAGCATCTTGTTGTCTTGTGGCGTGGGCTGATTCAAGCAGTTACTGACATAACTATCCTTGTTGAAAGCAAACATTTTGGTGACAGAATATTTAACGAAGAAACATTTTACCTTTAGGTGTGACGGTTCCTGCACAGTTTTGGGTTGCACCAAATGAAGGATAATCCGTGATATCTCTTAGAGAAACCCTTGCTGTGACGATTGTAGAGGGCGTGGAGCCAATAGAAGAATTTGCATTTACATCGGTCAGTGTGTCTCTTCCTAAAGCATGTGGCACGGAATAGTCAAATAAAATCGTTATGTGATCAATAATATGTTGTGGCCAGAAAATATTAATTATAGCAAGGTAGTGAAAATATAACTTTGCAAAGAACAAACCTGACAGATTTGAAAAATCTGGTGTGCCCTTCGCATCGTTTTTCATTGTATTAAGATGTAGCCTCGTATTTGCGTAGGGTTATACCAACGTGCAAGTCATAAACTGAAACAGCATATAGCATATAGATGAGGTAATCCAACAAACTGAAACATGTACATGAGATTTTAATGAGCTAATTTGCGATTAGCATGTGAACCATGCATTTTTCGGCAAGCAAAAAATAGGGGTTAAAATAAATCAGGAGTGCACGTAGTGATGTTAGGTGTATGACTGTAAGCAAAAAAATAGCCAAAATGCGACATATAGAAGGTAACAAATGCCAGCCCAACATATTTTTGTCTGCCTTCTACTGGAAAGATGATTATTTGCAGTAGTAACCTGTCCTGGTGAGCCTACTGTTCCTGGTGAGCGTACTGCTAGAATGTTAACAATAGCTTATTATAATCAATGGAATAAAGATGGAAAATAATGTGAAAGGCTTGAAACTTTCGGCTAACTTTGATTAGGTTTCAGATATTAGATCCCCATCGTCTTGTCTTGACACTACTCTGAGTTTCTTTTTCAATCATATGAGGGATACAATACAACACATCAGAATACCTTCTTGTGGACCCAGTGCATCAAGTGTAACTGTCACAGTGACCTAGCTAAAAATGCTAGAATTAACAGCAACACATAAATTTCCTGCAACATAAGAGAAACTGGACATATATGATAAAAAGATTTTATGTACTCAGAGCTAGCAAAGCAAAGTAAAAAAATAAAAATAATTGTGAAGTGGACATGGTCCATAAACAGCTGAGGCTCACAATTATGCCCCCATCTGCATATTATCCATAGGGAAATTTTTTGGACGACATCAAAGCCCCCAGTAGAACACAGATATGATATGATATGATATCAGTGTCACACAGAGCCATATATATATGCACACTGTTTGTTAAGTTGTTAGGACACAACCTTAATGCCAATTACCGCTAATGCAGTTCAGAAGTTCAGATATTCAAATCCAATGCACAGCAAAGAGTTCAATTCAGAAGTTCAGAAATCTTTAACCCAACATATTAAATTTACTCCATTTCACTTTAATTATATCAATGAGACAATTTCTATAATTTGTAGACAATCAAAGCCAACAGAGTGAGTGTACATCGTTTTGTACACACGCTTACTGAACACCTAAACAATGAGTTTTTTTTAAAATATATAAGTGTTACTTAAAAATCATATTAATTAATTTTTAAGTTTGAAATAAGTAATACTCAATAGATCTTCTCCTTTCCCCTTCTCTTAAACACAAAAGGCTTATCTTAGTAAAAAGCACGCATTGCATCAGGCAAATTAATTCCCCTACTATCCACGTCTTTATAGTGACAGGTGATAAGTACATGTACCAAACAAAAGTTTGCCTCTCAATCTGTTCACCAAGGTATTTCACTACATAACTAGTTTCTAAAAAAAATCGCTACATATCTTTCTAGTTTGTACACGCTTCTTTCTGAAATATAACAAAGCAACCGTATTTGTGTGTCATCATGATCTAAACCAAATGTAAATAACTTTGTGTCTACCGCTACTGTTTTCTTGTACATGGTTTGCAATGTAGAACAATATAAACAAGTAGGCAAACATCTTTCCTAGAAAGCAAAGGAGTATAGTAGCACTCAAATCATCGATGCACATTATCACTAACCACAACCAGAAATGGCCTAACTTGTCATGTTGTTTCCCAAACATGGACAAAATTAAGATACAATCAAAAAATGAAAAAGAAAATGCTATAAGAAAGGGCAGAGATTATTAACTCCTTCGATGAGCAAAGCAAAACAGTCAGGCAACCAACCTGAGTAGAGGTACATCAGTTAATGGAGGCACATCACTGCATAACACATGCTAATGAGCTTTCAAGCAAAGGATCACTGCATAACACATGCTAATGAGCTTTCAAGCAAAGGGATCGCGCGGCGAGCGTCGGCGGCGGGCGGCGGGCGGCGGCGGCGGAGGCGCGGCGACCGTTGGAGCGGCGGCGGCGTGCGGGCGAGCGTTGAGGCGGGCGGCGGAGGCGCGGCGGGCGGCGGAGCGCGGCGGGCGGCGCGCGGCGCGCGCGGACGGGCGGCGGGCGCGGAGGGCGGCGGAGGAGGCGGGCGCGCGCGAGAGAGGGCGAGATGTGGACGAGGCGGAGGGCGCGGCGGGGCGGAGGAGCGCGTTGGAGGCGGACGGCGGCGCGCGGGCGGCGCGGCGGGCGGCGGGGCGCGGAGGGTGGCGGAGAGGCGGGCGCGCGCGAGAGGCGGCGAGATGTGGACGAGGCGAGGCGCGGCGGCGGCGTTGGAGGCGGACGGCGGGGCGCGGCGGGCGGCGGCGGGCGCGGAGGCCGGCGGAGGAGGCGGGCGGCGCGGGAGGCTGGCGGAGGAGGCGCGGGCGGCGGTGGCGCGCGCGTCGGCGCGAGCGCGCGAGGAGGGCGGCGAGATGTCGAGGAGGCAAGACTGCGGTAATTGTTAATTGCGGGATGTTAATTGCGGGATGAAGTGGTGCATTTTATATTAGTATAGATAAAGTAGGAAGACAAAATCCCTAAGGGTTAAAATTTATAGAAGCAAAAAATAAAGGTCACCGAGAGCGTTATGGTACTGTACAAAATTTGTTAGCATCTCACGCAGGTGTCTTAGCGCCAGCCAACATCCATAATCTAGCCTCCTTATATAAGTCCTCTCCTTTCAGATTTTCCAAACGAATAGGAGTATGAGGGTGCGCAAGCCCTTCTTGGGTACTCCCTTTGAGTTGGCCAGTCGTTCCCACCAGTTCTATACCGAGCTTGTAACCTCCCAGTGAGCAGGATATAGTTGTTCACTACCTACCCAATCTACACCAGCAGCCCAAATCCTCCTGGAGAAGCGGCATTCCACAACGAGGTGCTTGGCCGTCTCATTGGCTCTTCTGCACAGAGGGCATAAGCCATTGTTTTGCCATCCTCTGGCCACTAGCTTGTTGGATGTCCATACTCTATTTTGAATAATGAGCCACGCATACAGCTTGCACCTTCCAGGCGCCCAGGCCTTCGAAATTAGCGAATCGAAGGTTGAGCCTGGAGCCCCAAGGCACTGTTTCTAGTAAGCGAAGGAAGCCAAGTACTGGCCATGAGTGGTGAGCTTCCAAGAGATCTGGTCAGGCTGCTCATCAGTAAGTTGAACATTACGAGTTGTTTCCCAAAGAGTCACAAGCTGGTGGACTAGATCGAGTGAGAGGTTGTTCGCTTGTAGGTTCAAATCACCAACCCAAGCGTCATTCTCCTTCCCCTGGCGCAATGACTTTCTCTTGTTCATGTCAATGGAACCAAGGCGAGTCCCAGAACCAAGTTGTGTTTCCATCGCCCACTAGGAGTTTCGTTGCTGCTGCGAAGAGACACTTGTCAGTTTCATCACAAGGTGTGCCTAGACCCACCCAAGACTTGATCAGCTCTTTCCATTCGTACCACAACCAATGCAAACGTAGGGCTCTTGTGAATTTCTCCAGATTAAGCACCGCAATGCCCCCTGCTAGGTTGGCATGCACGTTCTTGTCCAATTTACTTTGCACTTTCCCCCATGATGTCCCCCGTGTCAGCCTAGAGGAAACGTCTTCGCCGCTTATCTAGTTGCTCCAAAGCGCCCTTTGTAACTTTAAGGCTGTCAAAAGATAGATAGGCTGTGAAGAAATTACAGACTTAACAAGAGTTGTTTTCCCAGCGATCCCCATATGCCTTGCCCTCCAGCCAGTCACACGACCAGAGATCTTATTGAAAACTGGCTGCAAGTCTGACATGCGCAACCTTCCTAGCACCAGGGAGAGGCCCATGTATTTTAGTGGGAAATGAGCGTGTACGGCCGGAACCCCCTCCAGTACCGTATCAAGGTTTATATTGCCGCACCTGATGGCCGCCACCTAGGACTTGTGGAAATTAGTCACTAGGCCAGTAGTTGAGCCAAAACGCTCAATGATTTCCATGAAAGCTTGCACGTCCCTCCACACGAGGTTAAGGAAGATGACCGCATCATCCGCATATATTGAAATCCGAAGGCGATTCACTATTCCTCTAAGTTTGGTGAGGGCCCCTGAAGTTGTTGCCTTATCGAGGATTCATTGGATGGGGTCTGTTGCTAGAATGAAAAGGAGTGGCGATAGTGGGTCTCCTTGTCGTAGCTCCCTACCATGTTGAATTTTCTGTCCATGCATGCTATTTAGCAGAAGTTGCGAAGTGGAAGTAGAAAGTAGGGCCGATATCCTGTCAGTCCATTTTGAAGGGAAACCCTTTCGCTGCAGGACAGACAATAGATAGTCTCATCTAACCGAGTTGAAGGACTTTTTTATATCTAGCTTGAACAGTAGCATAGGCCTCCTTAAGCGGTGAGACCTTCTGACCATGGTTCTAACGTAAAGGATGTTATCGTGAATACTTCTCCCTTTAATGAAGGCGCTCTGATTGACTGATATCATGGAGCTTAGAAGCGGCCTGAGGCGTAGAGCCAACACTTTAGAAAAGACTTTTGCTATGAAGTGAATCAAGCTAATTGGCCTGGAATCAGAGATTCCCTCTGCCCCTTCTTTCTTGGGGAGCAGAACTACATTTGCAGAATTAATGAGGCCCAACTTGTCACACCCAGAAATTCCTATCAGAATTTTTGAAGCTGAGTGTGTATTAAATACCATGTCCAGGACCAGCTAGGGATACACAATCAAATCCACGTCTTAAAAACATATAAAAGTCTTACAATTCAGCGGAAAAGGAAAATTAACTTAAACGAAGCTTCGACGCTTGCGGCGTGGCAAATCCACTCCACAGGCACCCCTTGACGGCAACGATAAGCCTACTCATCGACGAACTCAACTGCAGCTTCATCCTCCAGCTCTGAGGTGGGGGGAAAAAGAAGCAAGACTGAGTACAACCACCGTACTTAGCAAGTCATACTGAAAGAAGGTATGATGCAGGGTAATTGAAGGGGAGGCTAGGGGTTAACATTTGCACAAAGCATGCATTTCACAAAGTTAAGTTGAAAGCTGTAACACAGTGATTAAATATAATTAAACAATACTAATCATCTTTGCTCAACGCTAAACCACGTTGAGTCAGGCCCAATCCATCCAACTATTCTATCCAGTTCCATTGAATCTGGTTATTATCAGTAGTGGAACTAATCACGGTGAATCTGGTCGACAGCCCATAACCGCGGGCATGGATATTCGAATAGTTTCTAACTCTAATCCGAGGTGTACGTCTATACCCACAAGACACAGCCCCACAACACATTCCCGTGCATCGACATGCCACCACGACATACCAAAAAGGGGTCTGTGACAGGACCATTGGCATAACCCTCCCTGACCAAGCGACACCACACCTCAGGTTTCGCCCCTACCTTTATATCCAAGGTAGGTAGCCCCCTCTCGTGCCTAGGTGAATCTGACAGTCGCATAGACCTTGCCCGGTCCATCTGCACTCCATCACGCTCACCCTTGCCTGGATGCGTCGGCCAGGAAAAGCTACACTACAAGCCCAACCATTGCCCATACTGGCTTGTGGTACGCACTAACAATTCTTCCAAGGTTTTCTACGAACCGGTCCTTAACTGTCATGGGTGCGTCTTTCAAAACCGTGCACCCACAGCCCACCTTTTAGTCATATTTTACTTAACCATTATCCTTCACCAAAGGCATCTCCGGTCTGAGACCATCATTTCATGTGAATAAAATCTAGTAAAGTAATTCTCCCATTAATGATCTAATTGTACTGAGCGGGCTAAGAATGTTCTAAGCCTGAAACTAGTCATATTAATTCCCAGGCAATTAATAAAATAGGGTAAACGACCTAGGCTGAGTACTATAGGTCCCATCCCGATTACATTATAAAACAATGAAATTTAACAGATAAAGCAAGAATAATTTACAAAATAGGTACAACATGATCAATGGTACATGACTTGCCTTGGTCTTGCTCTGACGGAACTTCAGCGACTACTTCAAGGTACACGGGAGCGTCCTCGGAACCGGAATCTAACGACAATTAAAGCACATTAAAACAGGCTATTAGACTACTAAAACAGATATTTAAACTATTTTTAATGTGTTCTAGACATTTTTATGTGTCCACTGCAACTTGAATGGACTTAAACGGAGTTCGTATGAATTTTCTATGATTTTTACAAGTTTCTGCCATTTACTAATTAAACAAAAAGAGAAAAACATGATTTATGGTGCAAGCGCCCTAGGGCTGACATCAGCCGACCCGGGCACGCGGTGCCGACAGACGGGACCCGCGGGTCAGTGGCGCAAGGGGCGCGGCGCACGGTGGACTCGGTCCATCGGCCCGAGGGGGAATGAGCGCACCACGTGGCGCTTGCGTGGCGCCTACGCTGCAGCCACGTGCGCGACCACGTGGGCGGCCAGATCCAAGGTGGCGTGGTTCAGGATGGACGGCCTGGATGCGCCCGCGGTCGGATCTGACGGCCGAGAGAGGGCGCGGGCAAGAGGGGCCGGCGGTGAGGCACGGCGCGGCGGATCGGCGACGGAGCGGCGGCACACGGGACCAGATGGTCACTGGCGAGCAGCGGAGGGAGTCGGACGACAGCGCACGCGGCGCAACGACTAAAGAGCACACGGGTCTGAGAGGGAAGCGGAGCTAGGCCCGACCAGCGAGGAGAAAACGACATCAATCGACGACAGAACGGCTACGCATGGGCCCTAGCGGCACTGGCGACGACAGAGACGGCACGCGCGCACACACACGCACAAAGGCGAGGTGCGGCAGCCACGGAGTCGAACGAAAACAGAAATGAAGTGGAAAAACAAGAGAGGGAGAGATGAAGCTCACTGGGGCTGAAGGAAAAGAGGAGGAGGACGACGACGGGCGAATTGGGTGGTTAACAATTGTGGAAAAGAGGTGGTCGGGGGTCTACTTGCGGCGGCGAGTACGGTGGAGGCGGAAATTGGGTGCGGCGATGTCGGGACGCCTTCGGACCTCTTGATATAACTAGGAGCCGAATGGAACTCATCCATTCTTCTCCAAAATATAGCAAGACATCCAACGTTCTGAGAGAGAGAGATAACTGAGACATCGCTGGGCCTTTAGCCTGCCAGTCAACTTTAGCCTGGATTGTGCCAGTCGAACAACTCGATGGCGGCGACCAAATGTGTTACACAACCAGGAGACTTGACGTCAAGTGGCTAAAGATCTACGTTGTCTCAATTATCTTTAACTCATACTAGTGGTTAATATGTTCCCAACAGAAGGAACGGGCTAACCACTTTCATCTGAGCATATGGTATCAATAACTGGTTTAAGGACTCATCATGAGTCATAAGCTATTACAACATAATAGTTCTTAGAGATACATATGGCCATTAGGCCAAATAGTTATATAGATAATCATAGCAAACGGAAGCAAACAACATCCCCGAGGATCTTTCTCCAACCGGCTAGGGAGTGCCCTAGTATGAACCGTCCGGGTAGAATAACATTACCTTGGCAATTTCTTCCTCCTCGGGAGGAGTCTCCCCTGCAATCATATCTATGCACAACCAAGTATAGACACATACAACAAGTGTCAGTACAATGAATTGTATTGGCAAACACCCATCAAGCCTAAGACTACATGTAAGGCAATATCAAGGAGAAGCTCATGTGGGGTTTCATTTTAGCACAAAGCTAATTTTTTTTAGCAAGCCCCATTGTAAATACCCAAGTTTGAACAATAAATACCAGCAAACAAGTAGTTCACTATATTATCTCTCACTTTGCATTACAGGGAAGCAAAGGAGTATAATGTTCATAAACCGTCCATCCTTTGCATTGTCGGGCAGCAAAGAAGTAAATTAGGGAGCAAACAATTTTGAATATTTTTGGTAAAGAGTTGTACAAATGTGGACCCCTATTTTTGGAATGGGAATCTCTCATGTTCATAGTACCATTTCCCTGGATCGAGTAGTTTGGTACCCACGAAATACAATACTGAATAATCAGGTGCAAATGCACGAATAGTCTTACAGTGGAATTATTACAATAATAGGCCCGAAGGCAATGTCCAACACATAGGACCTCATGGTCCAGGTACAATCCAAAAGTAGAAATTAGATAAGGCAGCGGAATAAAGGCAGCGGCTTGTCAATTGCCACAGGCAACGACCGGAGACTAAGACCTAGCAAGCGCCATCAGCTTCTTCGCCCTCCTGGTAGTAGGCATAGGGATCCTCCAAGTCTTCATTTCCACCATCTGAAGGTTTGTGCGTATAGCAAGAGTGAGTACCAACCGTACTCAGCAAGCCAACACAGAAGTGATGCACATGATAGGGTCATTCAAAGAATGGCTAGGGTTCTTTTGCATCAAGCCAATTTTCACAACTCTTTTCACAAGCCTAACAACTAGCCAAGTCAAGTTTTAGTTCCATAGTTCATTAAGTCGGCAACGGTTCTGTCTACCATCCATCGTGATTCCAAGGATGGCTTCCCGCCTCCGGTTCGTCATGGTTTCCTGGGGAGTCCACCCCTTCTCACACCTTGAGAAGTTGATCCACCAGTGAATAAACATTATCATGCAAACCCATCCCATCATTTTAAAGTTTAGAGTCTAGCCAAGCGAAAGTCTTGTCACGATGCTCAATATCCGCGAGCACGGCTATTCGAATAGATTGATTCATTCACACTGCAGTGGATGTACACTTTACCCGTACTCCGTGACTGCCCAACAAATGAGCCTACGTCCCAACACATGAGACGGTCACGGCAAAGCCTTTCGATAACCTTACTTTGGCAGTACCCGCTCCATGAACTTAAGCCCTCATGCACTCTAGCCGTTATTTTCTAGCAGTGAGAGGAGTTCTGGCACACCCGGGGTAAGGGGAGACTTCATTCATCAAGTTATAATAAATTCTAATTTCCCATCATCCCTTTCAAATCTCATCTCATACATAAGAACCACTATGCAAGGGTACCGCCTCCGCTCGGCTATCTACTCTGCAAGGTCTATACCCATTCGAGAAGTACAGTTGTACTGGCTCGTTTCCCAGCTATCTCATGGCTCGGTCCTTAATTGACCAGGGTCGGCACTTGTCTTTTACGGAATCCACCCAATTCATTCAGCCGCCCCAGTCTAAAACATTTGTTTAGTACTTTCCATTTTCATCAAAATTCATTTCATCATTCTCATGACAATGTGGCGCCCATGTCTTCACATGCCGTACCTCAACTACCTTCCCTAAGGTAGTTGCCCAAGCATAAAGCTCTTCATAAAATCATGAGTATGCATGAATCTAAGTATAGCATGGCTAAGCAGTTTACCGAAGATATTCTCCGGTTGTATGTATCACATCGAGGGTTACAAGGAATAATTCTAAAGGAAATCAATAATAAGGTATGGCATAACAAGTATAGGTAATTTTCTATGTATAGCATGCATGTTTAAAGTTTAAAATAACATCATTTCGCAGTTGGGATCAATATGTTCAAAGGGTGTGATGACTTGCCTTGCTCGCACGCTTGTTGAGCGGGATCTTCAACGGAGTCGATGCCTGCTTCTTCAGGTGCTATCCGTACGTGCGAAAGATCAATTGAATTCAATTAGAATTCAATCAAATACAAAGAGATCGAACGAACCATAAAAATCACGAAAACGACTCCAAATGTTTAGCATAGAATTCTACTCGGGTTCGTACGAGGATTGCCATGGAAAATTCCAAGTTTTGAAATCGAGTCGATGCCCTAGGGTTTTCGCAAAATGACGATCGTAATTATTTGAGAAAATTAGATTTAGAAAAATTAGCGGAGGGATTTGTACTCGAGGTTTTGAAGGTTCGAGCACAAAAGAGAAACATATTTAAATGGCGAGAAAGAACTAAACGATATTCGGATTCAAAAACGAGGCGAAACGATTTCGATTTTTAAATTTTGCCCCGAGAAAATATACAAGAAAATAATTTATTTTTGCCCAAAATTTCACTCAAGTCCTTTCCAAATATTTTTGCAAATTTTCCATAAATTTTCCTAATTTTTCTCTTTTTTTCTTTTCTTTTTCTCCTTTCTCTCTTTTCTTTTCTTTTTCTTTTTCTTTTCTTCCGTCACTATTCATCGGCCTCAAGGTGTTCGACCGGCGCTCGGGAGAAAAAGGGCGGCGGCCGGTGCTAGCGCGAGGCAAAGGGCGGCGGCTCGGGGCTTACCGGCGACGGCGATGGCAAGGAGAGGGTGGTGGAGCTCCGGCTCACGGCGACGGCGCGGCAACAGCGGCGGCTTGCGGCGGCGGCGGCGGCGGCGCACTCGGTTTTGTGGCGACGGCGCTTGAGAGAGAAGGAGGGCTAGAGGCGGCGGCGGTGTGGGAAAAAGTGTGGGGGAGGGGGTTTGCCCCTTTATAGCTGCGGCGAGAGTGGGAGAAGAGGGGAGGAGGGGACCCGGCGCGGCGGTACGACGACGGACACGCGGCGCGCGGGTGGCGGGGCCGGGCGGCGAACGCGGGCGACGCGCGGGCCGGAGCGCGGGCGGCACGCGCGGCGCGAGTGCGGGCGGGGCCGAGTACGGCGGCGGCGCGTGGCGCGGGCGAATAGGGTCCGCGCGCAGGCGAGCGCGCGCGCGCGGCGGGCGGCCGTGTACGGCGGCGGCGCGTGGCGCGAGGCGGGGCGCGGCGGGGCCTTGGCGCGGGTCGCGTGCAGCCGGGGCCGCGCGGGCACGTGCGCGGCCGTGGCACGCGCGGCGCGGCGTGGTATGGCCGGGCGACGCGCGGCGGGCGCGCGGCCGGGGCCGGGTACGGCGTCGAGCACTTGAAGGTCAATGAACAGTGCCTTTTTTATTTTTCCGATTTTCAATTCCATTTTCAATTTCCGATTTTTCTTTCACACCAAAAATTCCAAAAGAAATACATAGCACTACCAAAGTTAATTAAAAATATATTATTTCAAAAATATATTTCACACATATAATTTAATCTTACCTAAATTCCAAAAAATATAATTTTGATTCCGAATAATTTCTGGACTTCATATATATCTTTCAAAATATTTTATCACACATTTTATTCACCAATTAATATTACACAACCACCAAAATCATGTTTTGTTCCCAAATATATATTTTCATAAATCCATAACCCTTTTCCGATTTTATTTTAAAAATTCCTAACCCTATATTTCGAGATTTTCTTCCCAACAAAATCCAAACCATTCACAAACATCGAGAGAAATTGTTCACAACTAAATTTATGCAACTGAGCTGGCAAATAAGAAGCAACAAACACGAGAGAAAGGCAACAAGCAAAAGTTTTTTGTAAGTTCCGATTTTTACGTTCCGATTTTTTAATTTTTTCGATTTTCAGGATGTTACAAACCTACCCCCCCTAACAATAAATCTCGTCCTCGAGATTTCTTACTGGTTGTTGTGTAGGTGTGGGTATTCAGTCTTCAGAAAATCCTCGCTTTCCCAGGTGGCCTCTTCTTCAGTGTGATTGCTCCATTGTACTTTGTACATGCGCCATGACTTGGTTCGTGTCCTCTTTTCTACCTCGTCCAGTATTTTTATTGGGTGTTCCGGATATGTGAGATCACTGTTGATGTGGATGGTTTCCAAAGGAGCTTGCTCTTTCGGCACTCGCAAGCATTTCTTCAACTGTGACACATGGAACACTGGGTGGACATCGGAGATGTTCTCGGGTAACTCTAGCTGGTAGGCCACTTCACCTCTTTTAGCGCTTACAGGAATGGGCCCACGTATCTTGGCGCAAGTTTCCCTTTGACCTTGAACCTCTGAGTCCCTCGTAGTGGTGAGACCTTTAGGTACACATAGTCGCCTATATTGAACTCTAAGTCCCTTCGACGAGTATCTGTGTAGCTCTTCTGTCGCAATTGGGCCGCTTTTAATCGGTCCCGGATCAGGCGGACCTTTTTCTCGGCCTCTTTGATTATGTCTGGCCCAAACACGGCCCGTTCACTGGTTTCTGACGACATCAATGGGGTTCGGCATCGCCGACCAAATAGGGCTTCATTTGGTGACATCTTCAGACTTGCTTGGTAGCTGTTGTTGTAGGAGAACTCGGCGTACGGTAAGCATTTGTCCCAATCCTTGGTAAAATCTAGCGCACAGGCTCTCAACATATCCTCAAGAACTTGATTTGTCCTTTCGGTCTGCCCATCGGTCTGTGGGTGGTAAGCGGTACTGAAGGCAAGGTGACTTCCGAGTGCCTCATGAACTTTGCTCCAGAAATGGGACGTGAATTGGGTACCGCGATCCGATATAATTCTTTTTGGTACACCGTGAAGACACAATCCTACTCATGTATAGTTCTGTCAGCTTGGCACTATTATAGTTAGTCTTTACGGGGATGAATCTAGCGGTCTTGGTGAGCCGATCTACTATTACCCAAATGGAATCATATCCCGCTGCAGTTTTGGGTAGTCCAACATTGAAATCCATGCCTATCTCATCCCATTTCCACTCGGCAATCTTGAGTGGCTGCAGCAAGCCTGCCGGTCGTTGATGCTCAGCTTTTACCCTTTAGCATACATCGCATACGGCTACGTATTCGGCTACGTCTCTCTTCATATTGGGCCACCAGTATTCTTCCTTCAAATCCTGGTACATCTTCGTGCTTCCCGGATGTAACGAATATGCTGATTCGTGTGCTTCCTTTAGGATCAATCCTCTCAAACCACCTTGTTCAGGCACACAGATTCTTTTCTTGTACCACATGGTTCCCTTGTCATCTACCGAGAATTCCTTAGCGTGCCCAGCGGTCATGCGCTCTTTGATCGCTTGTGTTTCTTCATTACCCTTCTGAGCTTCTTCTATTTGAGTCCTCAGAAGAGGTTGGATTTCTAGTGAGTTCACTTCTCCGTGAGGAATCAAGTGTAGGTTAAGTTGAGCCATCTCTTCTTGAAGCTCACTGGCCATGCCTTCCAGTCTCATATGGTTGCATTGGGCTTTGCGGCTTAACGCATCGGCCACTACATTCGCCTTGCCGGGGTGGTAATGGATACCTAGATTGTAGTCCTTGATCAATTCCAACCACCATCTCTGACGTAGATTGAGATCGGGCTGAGTAAAGAAGTATTTCAGGCTCTTGTGATCAGTGTATACATCACAGTGATTCCCGATCAGATAGTGTCTCCAGATTTTTAATGCATGAACAACTACCGCTAATTCCAAGTCGTGTGTGGGATAGTTTTCCTCGTGGGGTCGTAACTATCTCGAGGCATATTCTACGACCTTTCCATCCTGCATTAATACGTCTCCTAGTCCTTGTCGAGACGCATCACAGTACATTACGAAATCCTTCCGATTGTCAGGTAGGGTTAAGATTGGGGCAGTGGTTAACTTTTCTTTTAGTTGGTCAAAGGCTTCCTGACACTTCTCATTCCATACAAATTTCTTCTCCTTCTTCAGAAGTTGAGTCATGGGTCGGGCTATTGTGGAAAACCCTTCGATGAACCTCCGGTAATATCCGGCCAATCCCAAGAAACTCCGAACCTCTGTCACTGACTTGGGTGCCTTCCATTCTGTAACAGCTTCGACCTTGGCAGGGTCTACTGCTACTCCTCCAGCTCAGACTACATGGCCAAGAAAAGTGACTTCCTTAAGCCAGAACTCGCACTTACTAAATTTCGCATACAACTGGTGCTCCCGTAGCTTCTCCAGTACCAGTCGTAGGTGTTCCGCATGTTCCTCATCGTCCTTGGAGTAGATAAGTATATCGTCAATGAACACCACCACGAATTTATCCAGATACTCCATGAATACCTTGTTCATCAGATTCATGAAATACGTCGGGGCATTGGTCAACCCAAAAGACATTACGGTGAACTCATACAAGCCATAACGCGTAGAGAATACTGTTTTGGGAATATCTCCGGCTCTAATCTTTAGCTGATGGTATCTCGACCGAAGATCAATCTTCGAGAACACTTGTGCACCCTTAAGTTGATCAAATAAGTCATCGATTCGAGGTAGTGGGTACTTGTTTTTGATGGTCACTTCATTCAACGATCAGTAATCTACACACATTTTCATACTTCCATCCTTCTTTTTGACGAAGAGTATTGGGGCTCCCCAGGGAGAAGAACTAGGGCGTACAAATCCTTTTTCCTGTAGTTCTCTGATTTGCTTCTTGAGTTCTTCTAGTTCGTTAGCTGGCATTCGGTAAGGTCTCTTGGATATGGGTGCAGTACCAGGCATTAGGTCGATGATAAATTCTATGTCACGATCAGGGGGCATTCCGGGCAATTCCTCAGGGAATACGTCCGGGTATTCTTGAACTACTGGCATCCCGTTCAAAGGTAGCATGGTGAATACTTCCGCAGCTTGCTCGCATAGCATCGGGTTTTGGTCCATGGTTATGTTCATTGGTGATCCCCATGGGGTGGATACTATGACTTCCCTCCGGCTACAGTCTATGACTCCATTGTTCTTAGTTAACCAATCCATTCCAAGTATGATATCAATAGTTTGTGGTGATAGTACCATAAGGTTTGAATGGAATACCACGTCTCTAATCCGTATGGGCACATTGATGCAAGCATGGGGTACGGTTATGTTTCCCCCAGGCGACTGTACCAACATGGGTCTCTTAAGTTCTACCTGGTGTAGGTGGTGTTGTTTGCTTACTTGCGAAGATACGAATGAATGCGATGCTCCGGAATCAAATAAGACTTTAACTGGGGTAGAGTTGACAGAGAACATACCCATCAGCACGTTCTGATCCTCTTGCGCTTCTTCAGCACACACATGATTCACTTGTCCGCGCCGGAATCCGGTAGCAGCCTCATTGGGTTGCGGCGTCCTAAACAGACCGCGTCCAGCAGCCGGAGCAGTGGTTCCTCGGACAGCCGTTGCATTGGCGCCGGTACGCACGGGAGTGTTGCGTGGCTTGGGGCAGCTGTTGGAGTAGTGCCCAAACTCTCCATAGTTGAAGCAATTCACATTTCTTCTTCCCGAAGCGGCCAGAGTTGGCGTCAGGGTACAGAACTGGGGTGCAGTCGATCTGCTGACGTGGTCGGGTGCAGGGGGACGACTGGTTGCCATCACGGTTGGCTTCCATCCGGACGGGGTGGCTCCCTTGGGACGCTGAGGCGCTCCCTGAAGTGGGCGGGCCATAGCAAGCCTCCTCTTGCGGTTGTTTTCCACCATCTTCTGGTCATGTTCCAACCGTACCACCTTGTTGATAAGGCTTTGGAAGCTGACATGATCTTGGCGATCATTGGCCCTCTCACCTCATCGCTCAATCCTTCGATAAATTTATCAATTTTCTCCTCTTCGTTTGCCGGTCACCGGTGGCATATCGAGCGAGTTGCGTGAACTTGTTCAGTCTTCCTGCACCTTGTGGTGTTGCCTTGGCGCAACCTTCGAATCGTTCTTCTTCATTCTCATGATGCGGCTGGTACAAAATTTTCACGAAAGGTGGCTGTGAACTCTTCCCAGGTTGGTTCTTCGGCGTCTTCTGCACGTGTCTCTTTGTAGGTGTCCCACCAATCACTTGCGGGGCCTTCCAATTGATTGGTGGCAAAAATGACTCTGTCGGTTTCTCGTACCCTGACGAGGGTCAACTTCTTCTCTATTACTCTTAACCAGTCTTCGGCATCCATTGGTTCGTCGGCTGTGGAAAATGTAGGCGGCTTAGCTCGCATAAATTCTCCCAAGCTTGATCCTCCGCGATTCCCTTGGTTGTTGGCGATAGCTTGAAGCAACTGGGTTTGCAAAGCCATGACCTCCGCCAGGGTGGAGGGATTAGGCTCTGGCGGGTTCTCGTTGGATGTTGAAGCTCTGCGATGATGCGCCATCTGAAGGAGGTAGATGAGTTAAGAGATTGGACCCACTAAGGTCATGGTTTCTAGGTGATTTCATTTCAAGTTGTCTTTAAATGATCTTTGAACAGAGCAAGCATGGTGGAATAAACTCATTAATAACATACCATAAAACATTACATAGGTCCATAGTGATTACATTAATGGGGATACAATGGACTGCACATACACAGTCCCACATGACATAATGCGAAAGCTACATCGTACTACTGCCATTGGCTATTAGGGGGGAAAGGGTGTGACCCTTGCTGCCAAAAACCATCCAAAGCATGGTCAAAGTTGGGGCGGTCCTCTCGTCTAGTCATCCAACCAACCGCAGGATCCTGGTGCAGGAAGGGGGTGATCCTTAGCTGAAGCAAATCGAAGTTCCCATGGCTTAGAGGTAGTGGCCTCGGAGTCATGCTTGATCTTCCTGCTTGGTGGTCGGGTACTCTTCCGGGCGGTCTTGCAGGTGAGGGGACCTCCGGTGTGAGTCAGGCGACGAGTAGGAGCTGCCTCCTCTACTGGATCAGTATTACTGGACTCCCACTTGATTTCCATAGGCTCTGTCTCGGACTCGGAGTCGGTACTGATCTGGATGGGGTTCTCTTCTCCCGAACCAGGCTCAGATGGTACAGCCATGGAGTTCGAGGTAGGTTCCATTGAGGTAGCAGCAGTGGGGTCTATCAGGTATGGGGCCGACTCTGTGCTCAACATAAAGGCCTGCTCCATCATGGCTTGCAAAGTGTTCAGGCATGCTGGAGTCATGAGGTAGTAGTGGTCGGGCACCGGGGCAGGAGGTGTTGGTACAACTTCGGTGGAAGTACCTGCAGCAGGGACAGGGTGGGAGCGAAGTTGCTCTTCTAGCTGGTCGACCTGTTGTTTGCTCTTCCTGAGCTGTTCTTCCAGCTCCACCAAGGCTTCTCCTCGGGCCATGTAACGGTTAGAGAGCTGCTCATACTGGGCACCGTTGGCCTGTAGCTGGGTCTGCAGCAAGTTGATCTGATCCCCACAGCTCTGGTGTTCCTCGACCAGATCATTGAGGCGTCGCTGCTGGTCGTTAATTTTGAGCAAAGCTTCTTCATAGCAGTCATCCGCTGTTTCTGCCCAACGGGATAGACGGGTGACAATAGGATTATAGCAGCAGGGGGTGGCTTCCACGGTGCAGACCGGATTGCCTTCCTCGCGGTAGGGGTGGTGCACAAACTCAGTCACGGTGAGCTCAGTACGGTGAATAGCATTGAGGCGGAGGAACGCTTCACGGGCCGCGTCTTGAAGAGCTGCTTCTACCAGATCTTGGTGGTAGCGGGTGTGGAAGCAATAAGGTGTCTCACTCGCCACGCGGGCTTCAACTGAAACTGCTGCTTCCCATACCGGGTATCCTTTGGTGCCATGCCTCCTAATCTGGTAGGTGGGTGGCTCTGGGTACCTTAGGCACCACAACAATGACTGGAGTTGCGCCACGAATCCTTCATCCCGTGGAACGGTGATTTCCCAAACTCTGACATGGTCCGACATCTGGTTTTGAAAGTAACTTAGGGTCAGAGAGGGATAATACCAAAACAATTTGAGTAAAAGAAATGGGGATAACGGTATAGGAAAAAGTATGTTTGACTTCCAAAAATAATAGTTTGCGAAATGATCCTACGTAGGGATATTTCCTTTTAGCCAGCTAGTCAGGGGTAGGGCGCCAGTTGGTCTTATCATACAGTCGCATTGCTCTGATACCAGCTCTGTGGACCCCCGTTTTTGGAACAGGAATCTTTCGTGTTCATAGTACCATTTCCCTGGATCGAGTAGTTTGGTACCCATGAAATACAGTACTGAATAATCAGGTGCAAATGCACGAATAGTCTTACATCGAAATTATTATAATAATAGGCTCGAAGGCAATGTCCAACACATAGGACCTCAAGGTCCAGATACAACCCAAAGGTAGAAATTAGATAAGGCAGCGGAATGAAGGCAGCGGCTTGTCGATTGCCACAGTCAACGACCGGAGACTAAGACCTAGCAAGCGCCATCAGCTTCTTCACCCTCTTGGTAGTAGGCATAGGGATCCTCCAAGTATTCATTTCCACCATCTGAAGGTTTGTGCGTATAGCAAGAGTGAGTACCAACCGTACTCAGCAAGCCAACACGGAAGTGATGCACATGATAGGGTCATTCAAAGAATGGCTGGGGTTCTTTTGCATCAAGCCAATTTTCACAACTCTTTTCACAAGCCTAACAACTAGCCAAGTCAAGTTTTAGTTCCATAGTTCATTAAGTCGGTGACGGTTCTGTCTACCATCTATCGTGATTCCAAGGATGGCTTCCCGCCTCCGTTTCGTCATGGTTTCCTGGGGAGTCCACCCCTTCTCGCACCTCGAGAAGTTGATCCACCAGTGAATAAACATCATCATGCAAACCCATCCCATCATTTTAAAGTTTAGAGTCTAACCAAGCGAAAGTCATGTCACGATGCTCAATATCCGCGAGCACGGCTATTCGAATAGATTGATTAATTCACACTGCAGTGGATGTACACTTTACCCGTACTCCGCGACTGCCCAACAAATGAGCCTACATCCCAACACATGAGCCGGTCACGGCAAAGCCTTTCAATAACCTTACTTTGGCAGTACCCGCTCCATGAACTTAAGCCCTCATGCACTCTAGCCGTTATTTTCTAGCAGTGAGAGGAGTTCTGGCGCACCCGGGGTAAGGAGAGACTTCATTCATCAAGTTATAATAAATTCTAATTTCCCATTATCCCTTTCAAATCTCATCTCATATATAAGAACCACTATGCAAGGGTACCGCCTCCGCTCGGCTATCTACTCCGCTAGGTCTATACCCATTCGAGAAGTACAGTTGTACTGGCTTGTTTCCCGGCTATCTCATGGCTCGGTCCTTAATTGACCAGGGTCGGCACTTGCCTTTTCCGGAATCCACCCAATTCATTCAGCCGCCCCAGTCTAAAACATTTGTTTAGTACTTTCCATTTTCATCAAAACTCATCATCATTCTCATGGCAATGTGGCGCCCATGTCTCCACATGCCGTATCTCAACTACCTTCCCTAAGGTAGTTGCCCAAGCATAAAGCTCTTCATAAAATCATGAGTATGCATGAATCTAAGTATAGCATGGCTAAGCAGTTTACCGAAGATATTCTCCGGTTGTATGTATCACATCGAGGGTTACAAGGAATAATTCTAAAGGAAATCAATAATAAGGTATGGCATAACAAGTATAGGTAATTTTCTATGTATAGCATGCATGTTTAAAGTTTAAAATAACATCATTTCGCAATTGGGATCAGTATGTTCAAAGGGTGTGATGACTTGCCTTGCTCGCACGCTTGTTGAGCGGGATCTTCAACGGAGTTGATGCCCGCTTCTTCAGTGCTATCCGTACGTGCGAAAGATCAATTGAATTCAATTAGAATTCAATCAAATACCAAGAGATCGAACAAAACCATAAAAATCACGAAAACGACTCCAAATGTTTAGCATAGAATTCTACTCGGGTTCGTACGAGGATTGCCGGGAAAATTCCAAGTTTTGAAATCGAGTCGATGCCCTAGGGTTTTCGCAAAACGACGATCGTAATTATTTGAGAAAATTAGATTTAGAAATATTAGCGGAGGGATTTGTACTCGAGGTTTTGAAGGTTCGAGCACAAAAGATAAACATATTTAAATGGCGAGAAAGAACTAAATGAAATTAAGATTCAAAAACGACGCGAAACGAAATCTCGGAAAAGTCCGATTTCGATTTTTAAATTTTGCCCGAGAAAATATATAAGAAAATAATTTATTTTTGCCCAAAATTTCACTCAAGTCCTTTCAAAATATTTTTCCAAATTTTTCATAATTTTTCCTAATTTCTCTCTATTTTTTCTTTTCTTTTTCTCCTTTCTCTCTTTTCTTTTCTTTTTCTTTTTCTTTTCTTCCGTCACTATTCATCGGCCTCAAGATGTTCGACCGGCGCTCGGGAGAAAAAGGGCGGCGGCCGGTGCTAGCGCGAGGTAAAGGGGCGGCGGCTCGGGGCTTACCGGCGACGGCGAAGGCAAGGAGAGGGTGGTGGAGCTCGCTCACGGCGACGGCGCGGCAACGGCGGCTTGCGGTGGTGGCGGCGCACTCGGTTTTGCGGCGACGGCGCTCGGGAGAGAAGGAGGGCTAGAGGCGGTGGCGGTGTGGGAAAAGTGGGGGGTTTTGCCCCTTTATAGCTGCGGCCGAGAGTGGGAGAAGAGGGGAGGAGGGGACCCGGCGCGGCGGTACGGCGACGGACGCGCGGCGCGCGGTGGCGGGGCCAGCGCGGCGAACGCGGGCGACGCGCGGGACCGGAGCGCGGGACGGGCAACGCGCGGCGCGAGTGCGGGAGGGCCGAGTACGGCGGCGAGCGCGTGGCGCGGCGAACAAGGTCAGCGCGGCGGGCGACGCGCGCGCGGCGCGGGCGGGGGCCGTGTACGGCGGCGGGCGCGTGCGCAGCGCGTGGCGCTGCGCGGGCGCGGCGCGGTACGGCCGGCCAACGCGCGGCGGGCGCGCGGCCGGGTCGGGTATGCCGTCGAGCACTTGAAGGTCAATGAACAGTGCCTTTTTTATTTTCCCGATTTTCAATTCCATTTTCAATTTCCGATTTTTCCTTCACACCAAAAATTCCAAAAGAAATACATAGCACTACCAAAGTTAATTAAAAATATATTTTCAACTTTCTCCCCACTTTTATTATTTCAAAAATATATTTCACACATATAATTTAATCCTTTTTACCTAAATTCCGAAAATATAATTTTTATTTCGAATAATTTCTAGATTTCATATATATCTTTCAAAATATTTTATCACACATTTTATTCACCAATTAATATTACACAACCACCAAAATCATGTTTTGTTCCCAAATATATATTTTCATAAATCCATAACCCTTTTCCGATATTATTTTATAAATTCCTAACCCTATATTTCGAGATTTTCTTCCCAACAAAATCCAAACCATTCACAAACATCGAGAGGAATTGTTCACAACTAAATTTATGCAACTGAGCTGGCAAATAAGAAGCAACAAACACGAGAGAAAGGCAACAAGCAAAAGTTTTTTGTAAGTTCCGATTTTTACATTCCGATTTTAATTTCTTCGATTTTCAGGATGTTACAACAAATCTTCTCAAATACATGAAAACTATACCCACGAAACATTGAACGATGCTCGTAACCGTGAGCGCAACTAACTGATTAGTTTATACTCTGCAGAGTGTGTACACTTTACCCACATGATGTGACATAATAATCATGCAAAGCATGGCACGCGATATATAAGTATCCGATTTATTATACACAACAAAGCCCTTCAACTATCCGTGATTTAGCCTTACACCAGCACGATATGTTTTTCCTCCATCCTATACCATTTTGGAAGTATGGCATAAGATCGTTAAGTGGCAGGCCCACACCTTAAACTTAACATCGTGGGGGCGGACACGATGGGAACCCACCCACGTGGCACATTACCATTGTATTGGACAGGCTTAGTCGCCTAACTACCTCGTCGGGGCATTAGGAAGCTCCTCTGAGTTATACGAACTCATACACTTTGGCTTACCGAAATGTGAGGCTAAACCACAAATAGTATACTAAGCTAGGGCTATCCCATACTAGCACATGTGGTTGTACTGTATTCAAGATGAATAATCGTGGAGTGAAGTCCTTAGGGTAGTCTGGGCACACACTCCCCCTATCGGTATACAACTAGACACCATATGTATATCACTTGCGGCCCAAACTTGAAAACCAAGTTGTACCATGGTTTAACATAGAGCATACTTGTCATAACATAACTTTTGGAAATAGAAGCTTCGCAAATAAAACATCGGTATTTAGCCCATTAATCATGGGAAAATGTATACTACTAGCAAACTAAGCATGGGAATAAATATGTTTTAGCTTCTGATCATTCCTAAGGTTTGGAATTGGTTAATGTGTGAAGTGGGGTTTCCAGGAGCATGCAACATCGGTGTAGTACTAAACATGTTCATATCAAGTTTTTAGTATTACTCATCAAATACCATGCAAGTTCCCAACCCTTTTAAAATAACCTCCATAAAACTAGGATCAATTTGTTCAAACGGGGAGGCGAGGACTTGCCTGGTTCTCCTTCTTCCGGATCGTACAAGTACGCGGGGTCTTCGAACGGTGTCGACGGCTTGTCTAATGTATATGTACAAAAATTTTTAGATTCTAAGAATTTATGAGAACCATAACGAACTAAGATGAATGCATATGAGATGCAAGTGTTTTAGATTCAGATTGATATATTAAGTAGGGTCTCTATTAAGTCTTTTTCTCTTTTCCAAGTGAAAGGCTTATTTATAGTCTCTTTTATAGTATAAGGGTTGAAGCTTCGTATCTCTCTAAATTTGTCCAAGACTAAGCTATGGGCTTTCTGGTAGGTATTTTATTTTTGGTTGATAGAACACAGAAGGATGGTCCTAACAAAATTTAGGTTGCTTTTTTAGGAATTTTATTGGGTCCCCTATGATTTTGGAAGTCAGGGTGCTCTAAAGTAACTCTTCTACTAAATAAATCTATGGGTGGTTTTTCTGCCACAGAATGTATATGATTTCCTATTTTTTTCTTAATGTACATCTTTCATAGTTTCCACAGAGTCTTGGTTCACCTTATTCGGAGTAAGGCAAATTTTCCTATGATTTTTAGAAGTTTAACTTGCCCTATTTAGCAGTGTTTAAAAAATGAATTTTTCTAGCTAAATCTGCTACAGGGAGTGTCCATTTTTATTCCTCAACCTTAAAATACATAATCTTGTGGTCCAAACAAAATTTGTCCCAAGTCAAAATATGCTATTTTCAATTTTCTATGAATTTCTAAAGTTAGGTCATTTTTCTGTTGAAAAATCCCTTCCCAGATTATTCTTTAATTCGTGTGGGCCCTACTTACCAGTGGCTGCTTAGTGTTTTAAATGCACGGTTTGGCGCCTGATCAGTGGGTCCGGCTTGTCAGTGGGATAGCAAGAGAGACGAGCAGGGCAGAGGCACACTACGAGCTTCTCGCCGGCGCCGGCGGCGAACGACGCCCGATCCCGGGCCACGGCCAAAAGGAAAAGTGTAAAGGAGGCTACGGCGAAGCTATAGAGGGTTCTATCGTGCATTGTCATTACTGGAATGGTCGTCGGCAATGGTGTGAGCGGCGCTGAGCTTCGGGTGACTGGTGCATGCACGTTTTGGGCATCGATCTATTCATTCATACGCAATGCCAAGCATCTATGGGTCACTAGGGAGCTTACCGAGCGGAGACTTGGCTCTGGCGAGGTCTGGTTGAAGGTGGCGCCCTGCGACGTCCTGAAGCGGTGGCAGCCTTTGTCCCGGGTGATCGTCGGTAGAGCGCCTCGGTGCTTGGCTACGAAAAAGGGATGTGGGTCCTGGTTAAGGAGGTGCTGGTGATGCTTGAGACGAAGGGAACCGAGCTATGGCTTACCAGAGCAGGAAAAATCGAAGTTCGTCGTCGGCGGCCGGAGTTGGGGAAGAAAAGGGGGATTTCTTCCACAGAGCGATTCATGACGATTCCTTCATTTTTAACCAATGTCAGGCATCGGGTAGCATGGTGGCAAAAGGATTCGGCCAGAGAGTTACCGTGGAAGGCTGGCGACGTGCGAGCTCATGGTGGCGGTAGACACAGAGCATGTTGTTCGCGGGCTTCGGCTCGGTGGTGTTCCCAACCGTGGGCTACATCTTTTTGGAATGGAAATGAGCCATCAGAGAGAGCATGAAGTGAGGGTTAGGGAACACGCATTACTCGAGGAGGGAGTTCACCGTGTGTCAATGGTGGTCGAGTCCTTGCAGGTCGGCGGCGAGGCTTCTTTGAGTGTTCTCGGCGCTCTCGAGGTGGATAGCCTCGGCTTCTTCATGGAGCGAGACCAGGGTGAGAGAAAGGGAAAGATTGTCAGCCGGTCGGGCTTAAATATTATCGCCGGTGATGGACGAGAGGCGGGGCTTGGCGTTGCGGTGGTCGACACGTGCTCCCATGCGTTGCTCGCGCGCGACGCGTGCTCTCCGTGCATGGCGCGCGCGACCTGACATGTGGGGCTGTAGAAACAGGTTGTGTGACTGATGTCGTGGCCCCACCAGGCAGTATGGCCCGCTTGGCAGTGTGAGGGAGAAGGAGAGATGAGAAATGCTGAATTTCTCTAAGTCTGGTCTCAGTGCTGACTTTCCAACTTTGGGCCTCATTTAAACCTACTTGCAGGCAGATTCAAGGGTGGTGTCCCATGGCAAAGTTGTAAAGCTTGACTCAAACTACAATACTGCCAAGTTTCACTGCCTGGGGCTTGCTGGTTTGGTCGCTACAACAGTCCAACGTTGGTGGTTTTGTATCGGCCAGCCCTAGTACTTAGAAAATTTCCTAGGGTCAAATCTAGTTTTCTCACTAATTCCCGTCATCTACCTCAATGTTGTGTCTCTAAACCTTGTGGTTTGTTTGCTGAGGTCATCTACATGTTTTTAGATATTTTTCTTAATTTTTCTTGGGCCCCTTTCAAGTAAATTCGAAGAAGAATTTATGCCATTCTCATGCATATGCATCCTAGTATACATGAAATCTAGTATCCGCTTTTTGTTCAAAAGGAAATTTTTGGGTTCAAAATTTACAGTATACATTCTACTCTTTCCTTCAAGTACAAGTTTTTTGGGATATGACAGCTCTATCGCCCTTACAAAAGAATCTTGACCCCGAGATTCATTCCTTATAAAAGAAGCTAAGGAACTCATTTCTAAATCGATCTTCGCGTTCCCACGTAGCCTCGTCTGTAGTGTGGTTGCTCCATTGCACTCGCAGCATCTTGATGGTCTTCCTTCGGGTTCATCATTCTTTTTCTTCTAGGATTCGGATGGGATGCTCTTGGTAAGAAAGGTTCGGGTTCAAATTTATGTCCTCTAAGGTGGTGTGTTCGATCGGTATACGAAGACACTTACGAAGTTGGGATACGTGAAACACGTCATGTACATTGCAGAGCCATGGGGGCAATTCCAATGGGTAGGCCACCTGCCCACGCCTAGCAATGATGTGGTGGGTCCAATGTAGCGTGGAGCGAGTTTACCATGTATTTGGAAGCGCTAAGTTCCCCACAGAGGAGAGGCTTTAAGATAGACATAGTCGTCTACTTCAAAGCTTAACTCTCGTCGTCTGCGATTGGAATAACTCTTTTGTTCGGTTTGTGCTTCCTTCAACCGGTCTCTGATGAGAGTAACATTCTTTTCGGCCTCGTTAATAACTGCAGGCCCGAAAAATTGTCTTACTCCCACTTCTGACCAGTATAGTGGTGTTCGACACTTTCTTCCATAGAGTGCTTCAAATGGCGACATTTGAAGGCTAGATTGGAAGCTATTGTTATAGGAGAATTCTGCAAATGGTAGACATTTCTCCCAATTTGTGTTATGCTCGAGGACACAGGCTCGAAGCATATCCTCAAGGATTTGGTTTGTGCTTTCCACCTGTCCTCCGGTTTGTGGGTGGAAGGCAGTGCTAAATAATAATTTAGTTCCCAGGAGTTGATGTAGATTCTCCCAAAATCGGGAAGTAAATTGAGTGCCACGGTCAGATACAATGACTTTTGGTACACCGTGGAGCCTCACAATGTGGGTTAGGTAGAACTCAACTAACTTGGCTCCACCATATGTCACATGTACTGGTATGAAGTGAGCCACTTTCATCAGTCGATCCATAACAACCCAAAATGGAGTCGTGCCCGCTATGGCTCTTAGGTAAGCTCGTGATGAAATCCATTCCGACTTCATCAAATTTCCATTCTGAAATATGTAAAGGCTGAAGCAGACCAGCAGGTCGTTGATGCTCAGCTCTGACCCGTTGGCAGGTGTCGCAGACGACAACATAGGTAGCTATTTCTCACCGCAGGCTAAGCCACCAATATTGGGTCCGAATGTCTTGATACATTTTTGTACATCCCGGATGGATAGTTAAAGGGGTGCAATGTGCTTCAGTAAGAATAGTCTCTCTAAGGTTCTGGTTGTCTGGAACATAGATTTGCTTCCCATGCATGATTACTCCATCCGGATTGAGTGTATACAAAGTCTGGGATTTTGTATTGATCTCCTTCAAAATTTCTGCAGCCTCTTTATCAGAGTTCTGGGCTACTTTAATTTGGGAGTAGAGAGTAGGCTATAATGTTAATGCAGCAACGTAGCCATCTTCCACTAACCCCAAATTTAACTTTTGGAACTCGGTTGATAGAGATGGCTGGGCTATTGGTTCATCATCAATTGGTCGGCGTTGCTTTCGACTTAAAGCGTCTGCTACAATATTTGCTTTACCAAGGTGATAATGAATGCTGAGATCATAATCCTTTATAAGTTCTAACCAACTTCTTTGTCTCAGATTCAGATCCGGTTGGGTGAAGAAATACTTCAGACTTTTGTGGTCAGTGAACATTTCACACCGGCTTCCAACCAAATAGTGCCGCCAAATTTTTAGAGCATGCACGACTGCGGCTAGCTCTAGGTCATGGGTTGGATAGTTAAGCTCATGAGGTCGCAGCTGGCGTGCAGCATAAGCCACAACCTTTCCTTCCTGCATAAGCACACATCCCAGTCCTTGTTGTGATGCATCACAGTAGACATGGAGTGGCTTGTTGACATCTGGCATTACCAGCACTGGGGGGCAGTGGTAAGCCTTCTTTTCAGTTCAAGGAAGCTTGCTTCACAATCTTCAAACCAAATGAATTTAGTTTCCTTTTTGAGGAGCTGGGTCAGAGGTCTGGATATTTTAGAAAAAATTTTGATGAAACGTCGGTAATATCCGGCAAAACCAAGGAAACTTCTGACTTCGGAGATATTCTGTGGTTGCTTCCAGTTCAGTACATTTTGTACATTACTTGGATTAACCGCAATACCACCCTCCGAAAGGACATGACCGAGAAATCCAACTTCTTTTAACCAAAATTCACATTTTGAGAACTTGGCATAAAGTTGGTGTTCGTGCAGCTTATCAAGTACCATGCTCAGATGCTGCGCATGTGTTGACAAGAAAATTTAACAGGCCGGCCTGGGAGATCTGCTTAGCTCCAGTGCAGGTCCTAGAATCAATGAAGCGCGGACGTGCCATTCAGTTTGATCCTGCCACTGACAAGTATGTAAAACAGCAGAACATAAATCATATCGGCCGATAGACCGATACTCAAAAACTAATTGATCGGCTGATAAGCCGATGGTGCAATTCTAGCCGATGCCAATGCCAGCCGATGGTGTTAGGGTTTGAATCCATCGGTTGTGTGTCGAACAAATATTTATATAAAGGCGATCGGCCGATGATAACATAATGATATAGCAATGTAATATGACACAAAGCAATCACATGATATAATAAATACCGATTTAAAGGTTAAAACATACAACGGCTGGAAGTCCGATGTCATTAAATCCAAATGATCGAATATTCAATGAAACATGTGCTGCAATCGGTTAGATCCAGCTTGTATACAATTCTTGCGAGCCAATGCAATACCCAGATAACTCACGGGTTGAATCCCCGACGAAACCCTTAGTGGCAGTGAACAGGCAGGCTAGATATTACGGTTCTAATCACGACTTAGCAGATCAAACTGATGCAGCACTAAGTATGAAAAGAAAAGCAATGTCTAGACAATCAAACCTTGGCTGATTTTTAGGGTGGTAGATGCCTAAGCTAATCTAATCTAGTAAAACGATTTAGCTGGCATCGGCAGAAACCCTAAAACGAGAGACAACCGATAGAGTCAAATCGAGATACTAAAAATAGATTCAACAGAGACATATGGTAAATAATCAGGTAAAGATATCAACCAAATCGAAGCAATCCAAGAGGTCGAATGTACTGATGCAACCTTGGATGACGCTAACGTAGTCAATACGATTGCCTGAGCCGGCGGGACCTTGGACTTACCCCTTTGCCGGAGATCGAAGCCGATGCAGCCCCGCGTCAGGTGCCAAGTTCCGCCGGAAAACAAAGTAGAACAGATAAAAGAAAGGTGGCGATGCGCCGAATTGTATTGATCGAGAGATGATTCCTTACATGAACCCTGGGCTTACATATTTATACCCGTAGGGTGACAAAGATCCTAACAAATTACAAAACAAACTTTCCTAAAGATAAAATAGAAAACTAACAATCTCTTCCTAATTAATAGATACAAGCCGTATCCTCCCTGGACTCTGTTTCTTCTGGATAAGATCTTCTCAAACCGAATCTAACAAGAATCCGACCGTTGGAGATATGGATCCTCCATCGGCTGACGCAAAACTCTCAGCCAATTTTGTTTCGAGCCGACACTAACCTTTAGTCGATAAGGACTTGGGGCTTACCAAATTTTGGTGTTAACACATGCCCCCAGCTTTTGGAGTATGAGAAGTCATGCTTCAAAATTGTCCTTGTCTTGATCGCCCCAAAACTTTTTTTTCTTCTTCTTGATATCGGCTCTCATTAGCCGATACCTTCTGTAATAGCTGAGCCAAGCTGTCGAACTCATGGATGAAAAACCTGCCTCGGTTAGCTGCCGACAACCGTTGGAATGCAAGATCTGCTATCTGCTCATCGCTTAGGCTCAAACTATAACATCGGCTGTGTATATTACGAAACCTTTGAATGTATTCCTTAGCCGATTCCCCTTCTTGCTGTTTAACTGATATCAAATCTGCAAGCCTCAACTCGCTAACCCCAGCAAAGAAGTACATGTGAAACTGCCTTTCAAGATCGGCCCAACTGCTGATGGAATTTGGTGGAAATGATGAAAACCATGTGAAAGCCGATCCAGTCAAAGACAATTGAAAAAGTCTAACTTTCAGAGCTTCTTCAGCCGATGCTTCCCCACATTGAGCTAAGAATCGGCTAATATGTTTTATTGTGGAGATACCATCTTGCCCTGAAAACATGGAGAAATCTGGAACCTTGTATCGGCTCGGAAGTGGAACCCTATCAAACCACTCAGGATATGGCAACCGATACACAGGAATTTGATTTTTGCGTTTAATTCCAAACTGCTCCTCCATTACCTTTGCAATTACATCGGCCCAATCCTCTTTGGATAGATATCTTTGAGTTTCCTCTGGCCGATATTGCTGATGTGGCTCTTCATACTGATATTGATTATCTTGCCCCCAGAGCCAATTTTGTTGTTGCCGATGATGCTGGGATTGCTTGCCAATTTGCCCCCCATGCTGACTTCTTAAAGCAACTACCTTAGGAACTGTTTTCTCGATCAAACTATACAATATATTCATCAAAACTCCAGATTGATCGAACACAGCACGATGAATGACGCTATCAACCATCTCTTGAAGTGTCTCATCATCCATCGGCTCAGTCGGTTGTTCCCTATCTTCATTCATCAGCTTGAGAGATTGTTCTTTCTCGGCCTTGACTTCTTTATCAGACATCTTGCGGCAATTGTAGGTCCCAAGGCTGTGTAAAAATCCTGTTGTCACAAACACGGTCCCACCAGGCGTGCCAAAAAATGTGTTGACGAGAAAATTCAACACGCCGGCCTGGGAGATCTGCTTAGCTCCAGAGCACGTCCTAGAATCAATGAAGCGCGAACGTGCCAGTCAGTTTGATCCTGCCACTGACAAGTATGTAAAACAACAGAACATAAATCATATCGGCCGATAGATCGATACTCAAAAACTAATTGATCGGCTGATAAGCCGATGGTGCAATTCTAGCCGATGCCAATGCCAGCCGATGGTGTTAGGGTTTGAATCCATCGGCTGTGTGTCGAACAAATATTTATATAAAGGTGATCGGCCGATGATAACATAATGATATAGCAATGTAATATGACACAAAGCAATCACATGATATAATAAATACCGATTTAAAGGTAAAAACATACATCGGCTGGAAGTCCGATGTTATTAAATCCAAATGATCGAATATTCAATGAAACCTCTGCTGCAATCGGTTAGATCCACCTTGTATACAATTCTTACGAGCCAATGCAATACCCAGATAACTCACCGGCTGAAACCCCGATGAAACCCTTAGTGGCAGTCAACAGGCAGGCTAGATATTACGATTCTATTCACGACTTAGAAGATCAAACTGATGCAGCACTAAGTATGAAAAGAAAAGCAATGTCTAGACAATCAAACCCTTGGCTGATTTTTAGGGTGGTAGATGCCTAAGCTAATCTAATCTACTAAAACGATTTAGCCGGTATCGGTAGAAACCCTAAAACGAGAGACAACCGATAGAGTCAAATCGAGATACTAAAATTAGATTCAACAGAGACATATGGTAAATAATCAGGTAAAGATATCAACCGAATCGAAGCAATCCAAGAGGTCGAATGTACTGATGCAGCCTTGGATGACGCTAACGTAGTCAATACGATTGCCTGAGCCGGCAGGACCTTGGACTTACCCCTTCGCCGGAGATCGAAGCCGATGCAGCCCCGCGTCAGGTGCCAAGTTCCGCCGGATAACAAAGTAGAACAGATAAAAGAAAGGTGGCGATGCGCCGAATTGTATTGATCGAGAGATGATTCCTTACATGAACCCTGGGCTTACATATTTATACCCGTAGGGTGACAAAGATCCTAACAAATTACAAAGCAAACTTTTCTAAAGATAAAATAGGAAACTAACAATCTCTTCCTAATTAATAGATACAAGCCGTATCCTCCCTGGACTCGGTTTCTTCTGGATAAGATCTTCTCAAACCGAATCTAACAAGAATCCGACCGTTGGAGATATGGATCCTCCATCGGCTGACGCAAAACTCTCAGCCGATTTTGCTTCGAGCCGACACTAACCTTTAGCCGATAAGGACTTCAGGGCTTACCAAATTTTGGTGTTAACAGCATGTTCTTCCTCATTCTTGAAATAAATAAGGATGTCATCAATGAACACCACAATGAATTAATCAAGATACTCCATGAAGATTTTATTCATCATGTTCATGAAGGTGGCTGGCGCATTGGTTAAGCCAAAAGAAACCACGGTGTATTCAAACAGACCGTATAGAGTGATGAAAGCCGTCTTTGGAATGTCTTCAGGTCTGATCTTGAGTTGAAAATATCCTAGTCTCAGATCAATCTTTGAAAAGACTCGGGCGCAGGTTAATTGATCAAATAAATCGTCGATTCTGGGGAGCGGATATTTATTTTTAATTGTGACCTCATTTAGGGGTCGATAATCGACACACATTCGCATGGTTCCATCCTTCTTTGGTGCAAATAGCGTAGGATAGCCCCATGGAGATGAGCTTGGCGAATAAAGCCTTTAGCCAGTTGTTCATTGATCTGCTTCTTCAGTTCTGTATGATTTTCCGTGGTCATCCGGTAAGGCCTCTTGGCAATGGGTGTCGTTCCAGGAATTAGATCGATCACAAATTCAATGTCTCGATCAGGTGGCATTCTTGGCAGCTCTTCCAGGAACACATCAGGATATTCATTTACAATGGGTACCATTTTTAATTCCGGTACAGAGAGAGATTGAGTGGATGGCTGCTTGGAAGTGGAAGACTTTTCACAAGTGAACCTAACCACTTGTCCGTTAATGCTATGGAGCGTTACCGTCCCACGTGCACAATCAATGGTTCCTTTGTGTTTGGATAACCAATCCATCCCGAGTATAATATCCAATCCCAAGGTGTCTAACAATATAAGATTGGCTGAGAATTTCACTCCATTCATATGGAATTCTACCCCTTTGCATAATAATTTTGTGGCCATGGTAGACCCGGGTGATTGTATGTGCATAGCATTACTAAGAAATTCCGGTTTCAGTTTAAGTTGTTTTGCTCTTGATGCTAACATGAACGAATGTGTTGCACCAGAGTCAAATAATACTGTGATAGGAGTGGAGTGTAGACAAACAGTACCGAGTACGACGCCGGGCGCGTCGGTTGCCTCCTCCATGGTGACGTGGTTTAGCCACCCTTTGCTGAATGTCGGTGTCGGCTTCTGGGTTGCAGAAATCCCTCGTGGTCCAGCCTGAGCGGGACTTGGGGCCCAAGGTGGAGCTGGTGCAGCTTGTGGACGTGAGCCGGTCCTCACAGTCTTTGGGTATGGGCACCTTGGTGAGTAATGCCCCTTTTTGCCACAGTTGTAACATATGATGTTAGCGGTGAGAGAGGCATCCCCAACTGCTTGTACCGGCCAAGGATTTTGATGATATCTCGGAACTGGCGGTCGTGGTGACGCATACATTGGCCTCGGAGGTTGCGAGAACATGGGTCCGCTTGCTGGAGGAGAAATCAGCCGAGGACGTGTGGAGCTGTGCTGCTTCCCGCAAATTTCTTCGCGGCCCACTTGCGTTTGCGGTCCTCGACCACTTCCTTCTAGCTGGACTCGACCCGAATGGCCTTATCCACCAAGGTCTTTATGCTACTATTTCATGGGTAGATAAAGCATGCTTAAGCTCAGGTGACAATTTGTCCATGTACTGATGAGGACATCAACACTATCGATACATCCATGCCTCCACACGTACAACTTCATGGTCCAATAACCCGCGCTCGTGCACGTCAACTCAACCATCAGGTGAGTTCATTCTTGAGTTTATGTTCCTCTTCTTTCTACCCTGGAGACACGTGTACTCTTGTTTTACTCAGGAACGATGGAGAGGATCCAACGGGGAGAGGATTAACGCGGGGTGGATTCGGACTACAGAACAGTGCCAAGTTCTGACGGCCACCACGACTTCATGCGAACTCCGATTTGGACGTGCAAGTACTTGATGGAAAGGTTAACAACTCTACTTTCAAATGGATCTGGCCTCATGTCAATATCTGTCCTAGAGCGGCTGCAATTGTTATTTTTCTACCGAGTGTTTTTCTGTTCTCGGTGTTGCGTCACCTCTTTTGACCCAATGGGCCGTGTATCAAGTTGGGCCCATTAGGGGTGCGTCCTAGGGTTTAGCACGACCCCAGCATCCCTGTGGTCATCTCTTCCTCTTCTTAAACCTTCAGCCACCGCCAAGAATGGTGGGTTTTGTTGATTAGAGTTAGCGTCTTGCTACTTGCACACAGCGCGCGTATCGGCTAGACCGCCCATCTGTTTGTCTTCGGAACCCCACCATCTTGTGAATTCAGATTAAATTTTTCATCTTTATATCTAGCAATTTCAGTGCTTGTTTTAATTGTTCTTTCTTGTTCTTCGATTGCTTGCAGGACGAGTGCCCTAGTGACTGGGTTGTTGCGGACCGCAAGTTCACGTCGACCATTGGAGACGGTGTATCGGTTGCTAAGGTGCATTGTCCTTGGACAGTTGTAGTCGGGTCGTGAACGTCGCCGCTGTTCCTCCAATCGAGTTATCCTCCACCTCTCATCGAAAGATCGGGACAAAACCCTAGAGGGTTCACATCAGTTGGTATCAGAGCGCGGTTGATCGGTGAGAAATTTCGTCCTTCGTTGTTTAATTTTTTTCCTATAGTCTAGAAAAAGCCAAAAAATAGTAGATTAGTTCTCCGCAATCCTAAAAACCCTTGCAAAATTTAAAATTGCCAAATTCAAATTGCAAAATTCTATTTTCGTGGCGAGAAGCTTCGGAACCCCTTTCGGTAAAACTTTGAAAAATTCCACATGCCTCATATTTTGTCCGTTTGAGCTAAGAATTTTTGTGGTTGGTTCTAGCGTGCCCCTGGTTGTAAAAAATATCAAAAAAAAAAAAAAATAAAAAGTCGCATCTCTCTCCTCGGCACTAGAGAGAGAACAGGAAAAAAAAAAAAAAGAAGAAAAGAGAGCAAAAGAAAAGAAAGAAAGGGGTCGACTCATGAGAACCTTCCTTCCACCTAGTCCCCTTTGTCTCCACCTTCCTGTGATCGTGTTTGTTTGGGTTTGTGTCTTGTGGCATCCTTTGTGGTTAGGCTCGCGTCTCTACTTCGTCTAGCCTAGGACCAGCACGGTACCGACCTTGAACGATTACTTAACTTGCTTGACTAACGTGGTTTCTAGTACTTCCTTGTGCATTACTTTCAGCCCTCCTACAACTCCACACATACGACTACAGCTTGACAGGCCTTGTTGCTACGGCATCGATACACCTCTTTCCACGGTTGTAGACTTGTCGGTTTTCGTCACCCGTCCTGTGGGCATGGTAAGAACTGGTAAGAGCTTGTGAGATAAGCTGAGAGTGAGTGCCCTTCAGTAGCCACACCCCAATAGTTGTAGGGATTTTTTTTCATCAACTGTTTTCGTTGTTGTTCTGTTATATTAACCATGGCAGGTTCGGAGGAAGAAGATGCATCCTATTCTCCATGCACCAAGCGCATCATACAGCATTTTGTGAGGCAAGTGAAACAGCACATGGAAGGACTTGATGCTGATTTGCAGGTGACGAATGACAAGATTGGGCAACTGGAGGTCACACAGATTGATGCCACAACCAGGCTTGCAGGGTTGGAGGCATTGGTTGTGCGTATTGGCACCAGTCTTGCTGCACTTGTGAGGCATTTTGATGACCTCAATGCTGGGGGCCATGATAGGCATAATGAAGACGACGTTGATGGTGAGTACAGTGAGGACAACTTCAATGATGACTATACCGCTGACACTGAACATGATGACCGCAACGCTCGTGATCGCCGTTGGCTTCGTAATAACTGTAGAGGCATGGGAGCACACCGTCGACGAGAGGTACACAATAATGAAGATGTTTTTTCTAAAGTCAAATTTAAGATACCCCTTTTGATGGAAAATATGACCCTGATGCATACATTACATGGGAGATTGCTGTTGATCAAAAATTTGCATGCCATGAATTCCCTAAGAACTCTAGAGTTAGAGCTGCTACTAGTAAGTTCACTGATTTTGCCTCTGTGTGGTGGGTAGAACATGGCAAGAAAAATCCTAACAACATGCCACAGACTTGGGATGCTTTGAAACGGGTCATGCGGGCTAGATTTATTCCTTCTTACTGTGCACGTGATTTGTTAATAAGTTGCAACAATTGAGACAGGGTGCTAAAAGTGTAGACGAATATTATCAGGAATTACAAATGGGCATGCTTCGCTATAATTTAGACGAGTCTGAGGATGCTGCTATGGCTAGATTTTTGGGTGGTCTAAACCGTGAGATCTATGACATTGTGGACTACAAAGATTACACTAATATGACTCGATTGTTTCATCTTACTTGCAAAGCTGAAAGGGAAGTGCAAGGACGACGTGCTAGTGCCAAGACTAATGTTACTGCAGGAAAATCGACATCATGGCTGCCACACACGATTTCTACTCCTTCACCATCTTCCACACCCCGGCGGTCGACACCTTCTCCATCCAGCGACAAGCCACGTGTTCCGACTATTAGTGCACCGACTAAGACAACCTAGCAGCCAGTCGCAAGTGCTTCTTCTGTTGCATCCACTGGAAGAACAAGAGATGTCCAATGTCACCGTTGCAAGGGCTATGGGCATGTCCAGCGTGACTGTCCTAGCAAGCGTGTTTTGGTAGTCAAAGATGATGGTGAGTATTCATCTGCTAGTGATTTCGATGAAGATACACTTGCTTTGCTTGCAGCGGATCATGCAGATAAAGATGAGGGACCAGAAGAACATATTGGTGCTAATGATGCGGAATGCTATGAGAGCCTCATTATGCAGCGTGTACTTAGCACACAAATGGAGAAGGCCGAGAAAAATCAGCGGCACACTTTGTTTCAAAGAAAGTGCGTCATCAAGGAGCGTTCCTGTCGCTTGATCATCAATGGAGGAAGCTGCAACAACTTGGCTAGCAACGAGATGGTGGAGAAGCTTGCTCTCAACACCAAACCGCATCCCCACCCATATCACATTCAATGGCTAAACAACAGTGGTAAAGCAAAGGTAATCAAACTGGTGCGCATTAATTTTGCAATTGGAACATATCGTGATGTTGTTGAGTGCGATGTTGTACCTATGCAAGCTTGTCATATTCTGTTAGGTAGGCCATGGCAATTTGATAAGGATTCTATGCATCATGGTAGATCAAATCAGCATTCTTTTCTGTACCATGACAAGAAAATTGTGTTGCATCCTATGACCCCTGAAGCTGTTTTTGAGGATGATGTTGCTAGAGCTAAGAAAGAGAAAAATCAGATCCATGCTATAAGTGAAAATCAGATTGTAGCCAAAGAACTTGTGCAACATAAAAAGAAAGAATCTAAATCTGACAATAAAAATGTGATTCGATTGAAAGGTTCTTGCTTGCTTGCTGTTAAATCTGATGATGCCAATCTGGATACAGCTGAAACTGTTTGCTATGCTTTCGTCTACAAGGATCCTTTGTTTTCTTTTGAGGATATACCTGTTTCTTTTCCTCCCGCGGTCACTAATCTTTTGCAGGAGTATGAGATGTTTTTCCCTAGGATGTACCACCGGGGCTGCCACCGGTGCGTGGAATTGAGCATCAAATCGATTTGATTTCGGGGGCTTCACTACCCAACCGCGCGCCATATAGAACCAACCCTGACGAAACTAAGGAGATTCAATGTCAGGTTCAGGAGTTGCTTGATAAAGGGTATGTACGAGAGTCTCTTAGTCCATGTGTTGTGCCGGTGATTTTGGTGCCTAAGAAAGATGGATCTTGGCGTATGTGTGTTGATTGTAGAGCTATTAATAACATTACCATTAGATATCGTCATCCAATTCTTAGGTTAGACGATATGCTTGATGAATTGGGTGGCTCTACTATCTTCTCTAAAGTTGATTTGCACAGTGGATACCACCAGATTCGTATGAAGTTGGGAGATGAGTGGAAAACAGCTTTCAAAACTAAGTTTGGATTATATGAGTGGTTAGTGATGCCTTTTGGTTTAACTAATGCACCTAGCAATTTCATGAGGTTGATGAATGAGGTTTTGCGTGCTTTCATTGGCAAATTTGTGGTGGTATACTTTGATGATATTTTGATTTATAGCAAATCTTTAGAGGAACACCTTGATCATTTACGTGCTATTTTTAATGCTTTGCACGATGCACGTTTGTTTGGTAACCTTGTGAAGTGCAGTTTTTGCACCGATCGCGTATCATTTCTTGGCTATGTTGTTACTTCGCAGGGAATTGAGGTTGATCAAGCCAAGGTCGAGGCAATTCAGAGTTGGCCACCTCCTAAAACGGTCACACAGGTTCGAAGCTTTTTAGGACTTGCAGGGACGATGAGGACATCAACACTATCGATACATCCAAGCCTCAACACGTACAACTTCATGGTCCAATAACCCGCGCTCGTGCACGTCAACTCAACCATCAGGTGAGTTCATTCTTGAGTTTACGTTCCTCTTCTTTATACCTGGAGACGCATGTACTCTTATTTTACTCAGAAACGATGGAGAGGATCCAACGGGGAGAGGATTAACGCGGGGTGGATTCGGACTGCAAAACAGTGCCAAGTTCTGATGGCCGCCACGACTTTATGCGAACTCCGATTTGGGTTGTCGCGCACCGCAAGTTCGCGTCGACCACCGGAGACGGTGTATCGGTTGCTAAGGCGCATCGTCCTTGGACGGTTATAGTCGGGCCATTAACGTCGCCTCCGTTCCTCCAATCGAGTTATCCTCCACCTCTCATCGAAAGATCGGGACAAAACTCTAGCGGGTTCACATCATGCACGGTTCAACCTTCTTGGCCTCGGTGTTCATATCTGCAGTGGCATATTTGCCGAGATAGTTGAACCGCTCCATGAATTCCATGAAGGACATACTCCCTTGTTTCAGGTTGAGAAATTCCTTCTTCTTCATCTCCATGAGACCAGCTGGAACATGGGCAGAGCGGAACTCTTCCTAGAACACCGTCCAAGTGATAGGTTCATCAGAAGGAATCAACGTTTTGTAGGTCTCCCACCAAGCGGCGGCAGGACCTTGGAGATAGTAGGTAGCGAATGTGGCCTTCTCAATAGGGTCACACCGGCAGAGATCCAATTTATTTTCAATATCCTGCAGCCAATCGTCCGCAGCAAGAGGATTGGCTGTTGAAGAGAAATGTGGCGGGTGAGTCCATTGGACATCTGACAATTTGGAGGGCGCTTGATTAGCATGATGTGCCATCGCTGCCCCCATATTCTCAGAGTTTTGCACCATTCATTCGAATAGGCGATTTTGTTGGGCCAACAACTGTGCGAGAGTCGGATCATCATCACGCCGCTCAGATGAAGCAGCACTGCGATTGTTTGAGCAGCGCAATGACCCCTGCCGAGGCACACAAAGCATTTGTCGCTCGTCAGGGCTTTGAATTCGGGCAATGAAAGGCGCGCGCGCGAAGAAACCGGAGGGCGAAGTGGGGCGGCAGACCTGCAGCTTGAATGTGCAGATGAAGTCGGTAGGTGGTGCGCACGTCGCCACCACCAGTGTGGCCTCACTTGAATCCACTGCGAATCTGGTGGATCTTGTGCATTTACTTGCTCCTGTGCTCGGCCGGCGAAGGGACGCGGCGACAGACTAGCATCGTAGGCGGTACTCCGTTGGAGCCGCGACTTCGACAAGACGCGGTCGTGGTGGTGGTGGTTGCTCCGGGCCGGGGGTGTTAAGGTCGCAGTGAATGGCGCACCTTCCTCTCGATGCAAGCTCTTGGGAAGCGAAGGCGCCAAGCCCCGTCCCTTGACCACCGCGGCGAAGGAGCGGCGCCAGGGGGAAGTGCTCTACTGCTGGCCTGCCGAGGCGCGCGGAGGAAGGCGACCCAGATCTGGGCGGCAGGGACTCCCAGGACACGGCAAGTGGGCGCCGACGGGCTGGTCTGGAGGGCGGCGCAGGAGGCCATGAGGATGCAGAGACGCGGACGGCAGCCAAACGGCGCTGGGACAGGAGAACCGCTAGCATATCTGGGCTCAACGCCGGCGAAGGGGTGGTGCGCGCGGTCGCCTGAGGGGGAGCAAAACTTACCGTTGGAGCCATCCCTCTATTACAGGTTTTAATCAGGTATCTCCTCGCATCCTTGCACGAGGTAGTTGCTTGTCGTCACGTCCGACTATATGCACACTGTTGTGAAACAATGGGGATTGATTCAACACACTAATGTCATTGTTTGACCCAACGACACTGAAGAAAGCATGCCATATGCAAAGGTCATAAGAAGCAATAGCTTCAAGGATAATTGTTGGTACTCCATAGTCACCGCGAGAAAACTGCCCTCTCCATGTTGTTGGGCATTTTTCTCACCTCCAATACATGCAGCCGATATTGCCTAGCATCCAGGGAAGCCCCTAGACTTACCTACTTGAAGTAAACGCTCACATCATCACATTTGCGATGTCGCAAAAACTCTATGCCAAAGACCTCAACCACTCCTCGTGCAAACATGTCCAAGCACTGCAAGGACGTGCTCTTGCCAATCTTAAGGTACTCATCTAGGGTATCAGCAGGGCTGCCATACGCTAGCATGCGTATTGCAGCTGTGCACTTCTGCAAAGGTGAGAGCCCTTGGCGACCACTACAATTTATCCTTTGTGTGAAGTAAGAAGACCACCGACCAAGGGGTCTTCTCGTCCGAAATCTCGTACAGAACATTCTCCCTGGGTAGAGAGGGTCTTCACTGTAGTCAGATATGAGACGATGATGTGCATCAGTGTGATCCCTCTTGATTGTCTTCCTTGTAACACTCTTCAGTGTGATCCCTCTTGATTGTCTTCCTTGTAACACTCTTCTTTCTGAATTTTCTAATTCTGAGTTTGGTCTTGATCTTTGCCATGATCATTCTAGCAAAAGAATTTATGATGCCCTGCTCAGCAATGTACTGTTCTATAATTTTGAAAGGGTCTAGTTCACCAGAGCCATCAACAGACATGGTGAAAAGAAGTGGTGAAAGGATGGGAAAGAAGTGGTGAAAGGATGGGAAGGAAGTGGTGAAAGAAATTGAGAGGGATGGATAGTTAGCACCATTAGTATATATGGGCCAAAGTTTCTATCCAGTGAAATTTTTTGCCAAAATGTCACATCAATGCTTTGGACACATATTTGAAGTATTAAACATAGACTAATAAAAAAACAAATTATAGAATCCTTCTGTAAACGACGAGACGAATTTATTAAGCATAATTAATCCGTCATTAGCACAAGTTTACTGCAGCACAATATTGTCAAATCATAGTCTAATTAGGCTTAAAAGATTCGTATCGTAAATTACATGCAAACTGTACAATTAGTTATATATTTAATACTTCATTTATGTGTCCAAACTTTCGATGTGACAGGATGTAAAGTTTTGGGAGTGGATCTAAACAGGGCCTCAGTTCACATGCTGACTGCATTTTTATTTGGATAAGTAAAAACTGAACTTGGCTTGACTGCATATTTTTTTGGATTACTATTAATTGAACATTGAGACTGCATGACTTGCATGCTTATTTGGAAACTATAGACTTGACTGTATTTTTTTGCAACTGTTAACTTGATTGCAAGCCTGTTTACATGACAATTTGCAAATATTTCAATTGTGCAACAAACATATATAAATATGCAGGGAGTAAGATTTCAGCAAGTAAGAAAAAATACATGTTTTAATTGGAGAATGAAAGGTGACAGTACCTTAGTTTTAGGAAAAAACTTCTCCCTCATACACTTTAATGCCATCATATGCTTAGATATAACATTATCAGACATATATTTTGTATCTTGCAACATGAGAGCCCGATATGTTTCCAACATAACCGGCTCCTTGTGCTCCATGGCTGCAAGGTGAGCTAACTTTTTGATTCAAAGTTCTCGCTAGAAACACGCCACTGAGTCTCCAGTAGCTCATCACGACCTTTATCTGCCATGTTCTGAACTTCTTTAAGCTTGTCAATCTCATCATCCGTATCTGATAAACAAACCTTTGCCTTCCTTTTGCATTTGTCTTTACCTTTACGCTGCGCCTTAGCAGCTTTGGTTCCTATTGGACATCCAATATCTTCAGGACTATTAGGAGTGGATGTAAGTTCCCTCACTTCCACTTCATTAGCTGACTTTGTTTTGTTTGGCTTCTCAAGTTCCTCCAAGTAAGCTGCCACTTGATTGGTCACGGAGAGCTTTCCAACAATGCAGAAATGCAAATTGGCCTTCCTTGTAGTCTGCTTCATATGTTGCATGGGCCTTTTCCATCAATTGCAGTTCATTTTGTCCACTAACATAGATAGATTTCACCCCCTTATAAGCACAGCAGAAACGACCAACATTTTTCTTAATTTTATGAAAACGGTCTTTGATTTGTTGTTTTTGCCTCGTACTGTTTCTAGGAGTGATGCCTTTGTAACATCTCCACAATAATTATCGTTTTCTTGAAATTACCATTGATCTAATTATTCGAGTTGTTCAACCAAGCGCTCACCTATAATCAAAACAAAATAAGATTAGTCCTAAACTACAAACAAGATAACGACTCGATGAGAATACATGATTGATCATCCTTATTTACTTACTAGCCTTATGTCCTCTTCTTGTGTCCATATCAACAGCTTCTCAGTCCTAATAGTGGGGGTTTTTCGCCACCACTATCAATGTTGATAGGGTGTTGTTCTCTTGGACCTGATTATGAAACTGGACTTCGGTATTCTGCAGGTGAAGGTGCCCATGGTGCTGCTTGCTGAGCAGAATAATAATTTAGTGGTATAGAAGGTTGATGATTATTGTAAACTTGATGGATCTTGAAAGTAACTTGAGAATCCACCAGGCGGACGTGAGCCCATACCACTGCAAAATAGGCAAAGATACGAAATTAAAAATATTCCTAACCTATATAGTAACTTAAAAATATTCTCTTTGTATATGTAGATTAGTTAATTTGATTAGTCACTAACCTATGTATAGTAATAGTTCTTGGTTGGTCATAATGTGTCAGTGCATATGTGCAATAAAATTTGACAAGGCACTATTCTATTTAGAAACAGTTCTTGTTATATAAAATTAATCTACATGTACTTGTAGTTGCTTACAATAAATATTTTTAAAAAAATTGCCAACAGATCAAGACTTTTTAGTCACTTCAGTATGACCAAGTGAGCAACAGATCTACACCTTGATTCCATTGACACATTAGCAGGAGATATCATAATAAGTTGCTGACAGATGGTCAGATCCAAAGGGGAAAACTATACAATACGGCAAGAATCAAACTTAATTAGTCGATATGATTTGCTAATCAAGATGGAAGCAACAGTCAAATAATCAGGTACTCACTGCTTGCCGAACAAATCAATGCAACACCAAACAAAATAGAAAGCATACCGTTCTTGCATGCAGATTTGACAAGGAATCGTCCATGGAACTACGATCCGACCCTTGCTTCATCTGGGCCAGGTAAGGAGCAGAAGCACTGGCGCCGTATGCGTATAACGGAGCCTGCGGCGGCTGCGGTGGCGTCGTAGGCGCAGCCGCCATGCCTTGCCAGCCACCAGCGGCAAAGGAGGCCTGCATTGGCGGAGTCCAGCCACATGCCAGACGCGAAAGATGCCGGCAAAGCTTGAGGCGGTGGGGCAACTTTCGGTTTCGATCGATCCATGGTATAACAAGATTGTGCTGGATGATTGGTACTCGAAATAGGTATTTAGAGTAGGAACAAGAGGATTTGGCGGTCTAAGAATATCCGTAAGAGTTTCTCATATTTTTCTTCTTAAATTTTGTTGCTTTGTAACCTTTTAAAAGATATTAGGAGAGAAAAAAAACATCTTTAAAAGTTCTCTATACATAGTTTTCAAAAAAATCAAATTTGGGCCCACGGCCGTTTTTCTGTTGTATTTAGGCTCACAGCCGTTTTTCGGTTGAATGGAAGGAGGATTTCGGCACACTGATCCTATGATATCCGGATTTTTCCTGCACCTTTTTTCTGTTGCGCCACACAGATCGCTGCTGTTTCTGCTGCCGGATTTGTCCTGCGCCGCCGCACTGAAGTATCTCCTACAATTACTAGATGTGCTACAGTAGCATTCAGTTCTGAAGAACTGAATTTCCATATAATTTGTTCAGAGTTCAGAGTTTGCTTTAACGGAGACTTCTGAAAGAAGAGTGTTTGTTCATATAGTCTTAAACACTCTGAATAACAAATGATTCCCATGTCCTTGATGGCAACGAATCAAGTTGCACATATGAACTGCGGGAACTGTCCTATGCTGCTTATGTACCAGTATGGCGCAAGGTTCTAGTCCTTTATCTGAAAATATACAATTTTACAGTAGCATCATCTAATGGCTAATATTGCACTGCAATCTTTTCAGGACTCACCTGGTATAGACCAGAAGCCCAGCAGCTGAAAGTTCTTCCCTAAAGCACATGTATAGAGTTATATTGCTGGCCATAAATAGTACCAGTCTAGAGTAGCAACTCATTCATTAGTGATAACCATCACAGTTACATACAGATGCCAGCTTTACATAGCTTGGCTTAAGCTGCAGTTTAAAATAAGCAATGGATTAAGATAAGCAGAATTATAGAATGTGTATTGTCCAGACATGCAAACACTATTTAAGAAAATAAAGTGCTCAAAGTAATTTCACATGTTCTAAAGTTGCTAGTATAATGACATGAACTCGTTCTAATTCGTCATTCGATGAGCAACGATCTTCTGGCGCATCATACAGTAATATTACTGCCGCAAGGAGTCAAGGTTGGTAATATCGATTGATATTATTTTGTTTTCCTTTTTAAGAAGATCTGATTATACTTTTTCTTATATATTGACAACCGCTTTTTATCTAGCTCAAGTGAAGTAATGAATCTACCTTCTTTATTCTTCTCCTTCTTCACCTCAAAAGCCTTCTTTCTAGCCAACATTTTGTTCAAAGGCTTCATGCAAGCTTCACCACCTCCTCGCTTTAGAGCTTCCTTTGCCTTCTTCGAACCCATTTGCCGCTTACGTGCTTCGGATTCTGGTGGTGGAATCTCAACGACTTCTTCATTGTTATTGACATGTACAGTCGCAGGCGTGGAATCTGCATTAATCTACTGATTCTTCTAATTCTTACTAGCTTGTTGCTTCGACATTCTCTTCCTCTCCACCTTCCACTTGTCTTCATCCTTCAACTTGTTCCAACAATGCATTAGAGTGAACGTCTTGTTCTTCCTATCTAATTCATTGAATATCTCAACTGCGTTAGAAACCTTCATATCACTACTGGAGAAAGACATACTAGTCCCGGTTCGTAACCTTCAGTAGTCCCGGTTGTCAAACCGGGACTACAAATCCAGGACTAGAGGTGGTATATCTCTAGTTCCGGTTAAAAAACCGGGACTAGAGATGCACATTTAGTCCCGGTTGAAGCTACCAAACGGGATTAAAGGTGGCGGAGCCACGTGGCCGGCTCCGCAATCTTTAGTCCGGGTTGGTGGCTTCAACCGGGACTAAAGATTATTTTTTTAGTTTGCCATTTCTACAGGCATCGCTATATATATATATATTACACATAAATTATAATACACATAAATATATAATTTACACACATTTAAACGAACTTAAGAAAGGAAATATACATATATTACCAAAATATGTACAATATTTATACATGTTTCCTAGCTAGCTTATAAAAAATTGTCTCTAATCTACTTTGCTGTGGTTTAGCTACTAAAACTAATGAAGAACTCCCCCGCGGGGTCAACGACCTGCTCGTTAATAAATCCCATCAAATCTTCCTGAGCGGCTTGTATGAAAGTCTCATGGGGGAGGTCGTCTCTTACTCGCATAAGCTGTCATTAATTATAATAAATGAGAAATAAATATATGAAGTGAATAAGAAATCGAGACGTAATGTATGAATTGCTGTTATACGTACATCTAGATCATCAACAGTTTTGACTTCGGTCACAAAGCGGTGAATGTACTCGCAGACGTAATATCCACATAGGTTGGTGCCCTACGACTGTTTTGCACATTAAAAGAGAAACGACGACATATTTAATATGCATATCATATTTTCGAACATAATAATGATTCAACTCAAATTAGGAGGAGGCATGTTACTCACTTGGAAACTTCATCCGCACGTAAAGCTTATCTTTCCAATTTCCACGAACATTACACCGAATCGTTCCCATGCCCTACGTGCGCTTGAAAGTTAGCACATAATTATCCAAGAACCGCATATATGCAATAGAAAGTAAGATGGCATTACTGTTAAACAGTTCAAATATATGGGAGTACGTGGACTCGGTTTATCCATTGAGTCAAAGACATGGATCTTTGACTCGACCCATGTCAAGTACTAATAGAATCCAAGTGGAATCAGAATTGGTTTAGATGACACATATGAAACTTTATGTATGCATGTGATTGAAATTGGTTCGGAAAGAAAGAAAAAACTTACGCAGTATTATAGGGCAGAAGGATGAAGGACCGGAAGGGTTGCTTCACAAGCACGTTGTATATGTTGTCCACTGTGTCATTAGGAAATTAATCAACCAATGGGCCGTTGATTTTCCGTGGATCCATGAATCCATGCTTGGTGCATTCGTGCTTGTTGCAGTATTGGATCGCCATTCTACAACGGTTAAAAAGAATTTTAGTCACTAAATTCAAGGAGGTAAGAAACGAAATAACCGGGCGATACTTACAAAACCCGCGTTAGAAGTGAGACGTCAAGGGCATCACGTTGGTACAGGTCGAATATATCTTCGAATCGGATATAAAGGTAGTCATCTCCATCGAAGAAGTAGTCGCTTGAATATTTGCATGTTATCATGTCTTCACCCTTGCCGGATTGTTGCATGTACCACCGATGGAAGCGGTACATCTGAGTTGGAAGCCTTTTCACGAGATCCGCCTTGACGAGAGGCTTTCCAAGGTTGAACTTGTATTTAAGCGGAGCCTTCGCCAGGGGTGCACGCCCATGTAATTGATCTATATTAATTCCAGCTTCTTGAATGAATTGTCTTAAATCAGGTCTAATATTTGGGATCGTGCTGAACTCCAAAGGCTTATGTGGCTGCATGCCAAGCTGGGATACATCTTTGCCCGCTTTCTTCCCCCTGCTTGAGGCCGATCGCTTTGGTGCGGGTGGCGGCGTCTTCTCAATTCTCTGAGTTTTTCTTGGACGACCGCTTGATATTGAAGGCGCGCTCTTGGATGATGACCGTTTAGGAGTCGGTGCTCGTTGTAGCGACGGAGGAGGGTTGGAAGGCGGTGGAGTTGGAGACGGCCGTTTAGGAGTCGGTGCTCGTGGAGGCGACGCAGGAGGCGGAGGCGGAGGCGGCGAAGGAGGCGGAGGAGACGGCCCACGTGGAGGCGAGGGCGGTGGAACGATAGGAGACGCTGTTCGTCCGGGGAATTTTATGTAGATCTTCCTCCAGAGAAATATTCCATGAATTGTTTCTCCTAGCATCGTCTCCCCGTCTCCTCCGGGGATATCCAGCTCCAGATCTTCATAGCCGCGTTCCACTGTTCAATTTCAACCTTCGAGTACGAAGGTGGAACGGGCCGGAGTGGTAGGTGCCGTCTCGGCCACTGGAATAGCCATGCCCGACGCGACTGTTGAGAAGATTGCTTATTAGTTAATAATGACCGTTGATTAACAAGTTATTAAAGAAAATATACGTACAACATAAAAGTACGAACATACCTTTATTGTTATGTTTTTTAGCGGGATGTGCGGATCACACGGGGTCCGCGTGTGTGATGTCATCCACGGGGCATGGCGACCGGTTGAGCTTGTGGGGCCGCTCGCCTTCATTTTCGTAGACGCGCAGCGCTACGCCGTTGTTGGAGTTGTGCGGTTGTTGCTGGATCCGTGTTGGCTAACCCACTAGCTCCGCTCCTCAGCCAACCTTATGGCCACCCTTTCATCGACAATTTGATCGATCTGCGAGAGCTTCATTTTCATCTCTGCGAATCTAGCATCATTCTCTCGCTTTGACCGCATTTGGCTCCTGTATGTGGCGATGTCAGCTTGGAACCCGTATTTCCATGGGACGATGCCTTTTCCTCGCGTATGCCCCGGGTGCTCTGGGTTTTGGAGGCCGAGCGTTAGCTCGTCCTTCTCTCTATCGGGCCTGAAGGAGCCCGAGGAACTGGCCTGCACCGCCTCCTCTAACCTCCGTCCGGCTTCTAGAATTTCATCGCCAAAGATCACTGTGCCATCGACGGGATTTAGTGAGCCGCCATGAGCATAGAACCAGTTCTTTGATCGTTCCGACCAATTTGCTGTGCCTGGAACGATATCCTGTGCTTCTAGGTCAGCTTCCATTTTTTCTCATTTTCCATTGCTTTTTTATAGCCGCCTGACCCAAACCTGTGATGGTATTTCTTTTTTGCTGCGTTGGCCTTGTTCTTTTCTATGATTGATTGCGCTTCTTCACTGGTCTTGTGCTCAACAAAAGCATCCCAATGATCTCGAGCTTTGGGAACTTGTCGAAGTCCGTGTCCGGCCATTCGGATATATTTCTTATGTAACTTTCTTGTAGTTCTGAAGAGCTCGCCATTTTCTTCAATGTCCATTCCTTGACCCTTGCCCGATCCGAGTCCGGGATGGTGAACGTCTAGCATTGTGGTCCACGCATCTCTTTCTCGAGTCCGGGAGATAGCTTTGCTCCTCTTCTCCTTTGGTAGAACGCCTCCAGCTTGGCAACGCTTATGGGCACGTCATCCCTCACCACCCATCCGCCGTGCGCCACAAACTTCCTTGCGGCGTCCTGCGGGCAATTGGTCGACCGTCGGTGCCACCTCCGTTATGACATGTCGACCCTCTATTTTCTTGCCGAGGCCGCGTGGCCTCTTCTGTCCAGCGGAGGCGGAGGCGGCGCCCTCATTCCTCTCCTCGTTCCTTTGCTCGTCTCCCCCCTCGTTCCCCTCCTCATTGAGGTACTGATTTGGATCTTCGTGTCCCTCCTCGTTGTAAAACTCTGTTCCTCGTGCGATCTCATCAAGGAGAAACTGTTCCTCGTCACGATCCGCCATTTGATTGATGTGAGTTGAGGACTTAATCAAAGAATTCTGAAAAAAATTATTGTCAGTTACTACATGTACCAATTATTTACGAATATCATGTATGTGTACGTAAAAAAACATAGTCAGAAAAGAAGAAGATGGAAAAAATAGATGAAATTCGATAGACACCAGATCCAATTGTGCACATCCACAATGGTGATATTTTTTTAGAAGTCACTTCCTGGATTACATCTACACCGAACGACCGAACAAACGACCAAACGACCGACCGAACCCTAACCTATCGTTCGTTCACGTCCATTTGTTCACGTCTGTGAGTACGATCATCTGGAGGAGAGGAGATAAAGAGATGATCATGTATGTGAGGGAGATAAGGTCGAGAGGAGAGGAAGTGGAGAGGAGAGGACAGAGAGGACGTTGCATGCCTATGTACGTTGTAACGACCGAACGACCGACCGTCTGACCGACCGACCGAACGAACGATCGACCGACCGACCGAACGAAATCAGGACCAACCGACCGACCGAACGAGTGTTCGTTAGTGCGTCCGTCCGTTCGTCCACGTCCGTATGGCCGTCCGTCCGTTCGTCCGTCCACATCCGTTTGTTGATTTTATCGTTCTCGTTCGTTGAAAAATACAAACTTCACAAGTCACATACACATTCAAATTTAAATCTATTCATGCATTTAAATTGAAATACACATTCAAAATTCTAAATTCACAATATTCATGCATTAACATTTAAATAAACAGTCTATTTACATATAAAGTCCATACAAATTTACACATACACATGCATCGAAATCAGATTCACAAATTTACACATACACATCGAAATCATATTCAAAACCTCCTCATTCATTCACATTCACAAAATTTAGAAAATTCACAAAATTCATTCACATTATTGACATATAGCACGGCAGCGGCGGCGGCGGCGGCGGCGGCGGTTGCGGCGACGGCGGAGACGACAATGGTGGCGATGGCGATGGCATCGACGGCGGCGGCTAACCCTAGCGCGCATCACGGAGAAAAAAGGGGGGGCGGCGGCTAACCTCCGGCAGCGGCGGCGACGGTGACGAAGACCTTGGCACGGCGGTCCCTCGGCGACGACGACGGCGACGAAGACGGCGGAGACGACGTGCTGCGGTGGCGTTCTTGTGCTCGGCGACGGCGAAGAAGACGATGGAGTTGTGCGAAAACGGCTAAGTGTTTGGATCCCAGTGAAGCCCTTGCTATATATAGGTACTGCTCTATTGTCCCGGTTGAAGCCACCAACCGGGACTAGAGATGATATAGTCCGGTTGGTGGCTTCAACCGGGACAATAGAGCATACCTTTTGTCCCGGTTGAAGCCACGGACCGGGACTAGAGATGGCGGCAGCCACGTGTCCTGTGTAGGTGGGCATCTCTAGTCCCGGTTTAAGCCACCAACCGGGACTAGAGATGTTTTCCGCCGATGAAATTCACCTCTAGTCCGGTTGGTTTCAAAACCGGACTAATTATTACCGTGCCCAATTATATTGTGTTATATTCATATATAATTATAATTAACATATGTTCATATATTCATATATAATTAAGATATGTGATATAATTAACATAAAATATTATAAATTAAAATAATAACATATAATTAACATATGTCATATTCCAAACTATTTAAAATTTAAATAATAATACGTATTTAACATATGGCCTATTTGAAAAAAATAAATTAAGATAAAACATATAATTAACATTTGTCGTATTTAAAACTATTTTAAGCCATAAACCCTAAACCCTAAACCTTAAACCTAAACCCTTTTACCATTAACCCTCAACCTAAACCCTAAACCCTATTTTAAACCTAAACCCTAAACCCTCGTGCGGCTGCGTGATTGGCATGTAGAAGGATGCGACCAGAGAACGTCAATGCCTTCTCCTCGATCTAACATCGTCTCTCATGCTATTGGAGGCTGCTCCATTCTCATCAGTGTAATAGAGCAATGGCAATATCTTCTCACTTTGTTCTACCTAGTTCTCCGATTGCTTCATCTCATCCCAATACTTGACACATCATCTTCAAAGATGACACCAAGCTCATCCGCATGGCAAGAAACAAATGTCTAAGCAACACAAATCCGAAAGCATCATTTCTTTTCGATTAGAAAAAGAGAGCATCATTCTTGCGTTGATCCGAGTAGAAAAAAAGAATCATACCTTGTAAAACGTTGCTTTGCATGACACAGAGCGGAATGGCTAGGGATGGAAGCTCGGGAAGGAGATACTGGAAAAGAGAGCTTCCTCCTCAAGAGGTAACTATCAGTCCAAAGCCTAGTGCAATAAGGCCACCAGCTAGTTCATGAAAAAAGGTATCAATAACACATAAACAGATAAACAAAGACAGTCTTACAGCCAAAAGAAGCTACGCTATAAAATTTTCTGCGATGAGCATGGTTAACCATATGCATGATGCAAGGCAAAACGCATTTACCTATGTTTTTAGGTGGGCTCCATTATTTCGAGAGACATGAATCAAATCTCACACTCCAATGACTCGGAATGAATGAAATAGCTTATCTTATTTGTCTCGTCCACGTCCGTATCCAGTTCCTCCTGTTGATCCGTGAAGAGGCCCCGACGTTTTTTTCCTGTCTTCTTTAACGATCTTGGTCTCTTCAACATGTCATGATCCATCGTAGTAGCCTTCTTCACCGATCTTGGTCTCTTCAATATTTAATGATCTGGATCACGGTCTTTTTTCTTGCTTATCTCCCTTTGCTTTATAATCTTTCTGTCTTGCTATTTCTTCGAGTACGATATAGCAGTACTCGTGTATCTCAATCAAACTATGAATAGCGAGAGATATGACAATGATTGGATAGTGCGGCTGTATATGGCAATGATGGCTTGCCTCCCCCGTTCCCATCTCAATGCCTCGGCGGCGCCATGGAAGTCGTCGGTGACGCGCACGACGACGGACTACCTCTATCCGCCTGCCGTGATTGAGCCGTACTACCGCCGCCACCGCCCCAGTCTTGGCTGTTGCCGCCACCGCTGCCGTCGGTCTTCCTGATTTAGAGGTGTGCTTTCTCTGTGTTTTAGCGGTAATATTAAAGTTCTCGTTGCTAATGTCTTCTGACTTATTCTCGTGAATTGCCACATAAGCATTAGCCGTTAGAGGATTATTGTCCTGACCACAAGTTAGGATCTTCTGTGAGTACGGAGCATGTCGATGACCGTCCTCCTCCTCCGCTTGTAATTCTCCCTGAGAACTTTTTCGTCGACCTCGGTCTCACCCTTTTATCGTTTTTATTCATAGCTCCCTGCAATTGTAATATGATCTAGGGGAATTGACTATGAATTCAGTGGATGGTGTTGGTGCCTCCTCCAACGTGGTTCCCCTTGTTCACTGTCCGAGGGACTGTTCAGTGTCTCCTCCTCCAACGGTTGTATTCCAGAATTACAAGCCACCAAGCGGTTTAAGCCACCAACAGGTTTAAGCCACCAACCGTTGTATTCCAGAATTACAAGCGTTGGAGGAGGAGGCACCGAACTCCCCGACAAGGAACAAGGGGAACCACGTTGGAGGAGGCACCAACACCATCCACCGAATTCATAGTCAATTCCCTAGATCATATTATAATTGCATGGAGCTATGAATAAAAATGGTAAAAGGGTGAGACCGAGGTCGACGAAAAAGTCCTTAAGGAGAATTACAAGAGGAGGAGGAGGACGGTCGTCGACATGCTCCATACTCACAGAAGATCCTAACTTGTGGTCAGGACAATAATGCTCTAACGGCTAATGCTTATGTGGCAATTCACGAGAATAAGGCAGAAGCATTAACAACGAGAACTTCAATATTGCCGCTGAAACACAGAGAAAGCACACCTCTAAATCAGGGAGACCGGCGGCAGCGGTGGCGGCTGCAGCCAAGACTGGGGCGGTGGCGGCGATAGTACCCATCGATCATGGCAGGCGGATAGAGGTAGTCCGTCGTCGTGCGCGTCACCGGCGGCTTCCATGCGCCACCGAGGCATTGAGACGGGAACAGGGGAGGCAAGCCATCATTGCCATATACAGCCGCACTATCCAATCATTGCCATATCTCTCGCTATTCAAAGTTTGATAGAGATACACGAGTACTGCTACATCATACTCGAAAAAATAGCAAGACAGAAAGATCATGAAGCAAAGGGAGATAAGCAAGAAAAAGACCGTGATCCGGATCATTAAATATTGAACAGACCAAGACAGTGAAGAAGGCTACTACGATGGATCATGAGATGTTGAAAGAGACTAAGATCGATGAAGAAGACAGAAAAAAATGTCGGGGCCTCTTCACGGATCAACAGGAGCAACTGGATACGGACGTGGACGAGACAAATAAGATAAGCTATTTCATTGATCCCGAGTCATTGGAGTGTGAGATTTGATTCATGTCTCTCGAAATAATGGAGCCCACCAAAAACATAGGTAAATGCGTTTTGCCTTGCATCATGCATATGGTTAACCATGCTCATCGCGAGAAAATTTTATAGCAGAGCTTCTTTTGGCTGTAAGACTGTCTTTGTTTATCTGTTTATATGTTATTGATCTAACCTTTTTCATGAACTAGCCGGGTGGCCTTATTGCACTAGGCTTTGGACTGATAGTTACCGCTTGAGGAGGAAGCTCTCTTTCCAAGATCTCCTTCCCGAGCTTCCATCCCCACCATTCTCTCGCTCGTCATGCAAAGCAACGCTTTACAAGGTATGATTCTTTTCTTTCTACTCGGATCAACGCAAGAATGATGCTCTCTTTTTCTAATCGAAAAGGAATGATGCTTTCTGGATTTGTGTTGCTTAGACACTTGTTTATTGCCATGCGAGAGCTTGGTGTCATCTTTGAAGACGATGTGTCAAGTATTGGGATGAGATGAAGCAATCGAGAACTAGGTAGAACAAAGTGAGAAGAGATTGCCACGCTCTATTACACCGATGAGAATGGAGCATACTTCAAGAGCATGAGAGACGATGTTAGATCGAGGAGAAGGCATTGACGTTCCACTGGGTCGCATCCTTCTACATGCCAATCACGCAGATCACACGAGGGTTTAGGGTTTAGGGTTTAAAATAAGGTTTAGGTTTAGGTTGAGGGTTAATGGTAAAAGGGTTTAGGTTTAAGGTTTAGGGTTTAGGTTTAGGTTTATGGCTTAAAATAGTTTTAAATACGACAATTGTTAATTATATGTTTTATTTTAATTTAATTTTTTTAAATAGGTCATATGTTAAATATATATTATTATTTAAATTTTAAATAGTTTGGAATATGGCATATGTTAATTATATGTTATTATTTTAATTTATAATATTTTATGTTAATTATATTACATATCTTAATTATATATGAATATATGAACATATGTTAATTATAATCATATATGAATATAACACAATATAATTGGGCACGGTAATAATTAGTCCTGGTTTTTGAAACCACCCGGGACTAGAGGTGAATTTCATCGGGTAGGAAAACATCTTCTCATGTTTGCAAACAAATCTAGAGATAAAAATGTATATAAAATAACCGCAAAATACGAAGTGCTAAGAATGTAAGAAGTTATACAAGTAGATAGCAAAATGTATAAAAACATCCGCAAATAAGAGTAAGAAGTTGCTAACCTTACAGAGCAAATATATTATCACCAAAGAAGGTGCTAACCTCGGCAGCACCGGACCTCTAGCTGAGAAAAATTTTGAAGATATACAAGTGTGGCTGGCTCGGGATGGAGGAGGAAGGGGTATATAAAGAAAATCTCTAGTCCCGGTTGGTAACACCGACCGGGACTAGAGATGCCATCTCTAGTCCCGAGGCAACGGTATAAAAATATCAACGGCTCTCTAGGACCTTCTCTAGGACCTTTAGTTCCGGTTCATTTCAAGAACCGGGACTAGAGATGATGGTTCAAATGTTGTCGGCGCGTGTCAAAGCGCCGGGGACCTTTAGTCCCGGTTGGTAACACGAACTGGGACTAGAGGTAGCTTATCTAGTCCCGGTTGGTGTTACCAACCGGGACTAAAGGTCCCCGGCGCTCTGACACGCGCCGACAACATTTGAACCGGGACTAGAGGTGATCTTTAGTCCCGGTTCGTGACACGAACCGGGACTACTGTTCCTAGAGGGCCGTTGAATTTTTCAACCGGGACTAGATATCATATCTAGTCCCGGTGCAACTCAAACCGGGACTACCGTGCTTTTGCCACTTCAACCGATGATGGTTTCTCCAAGAGTGTATGTTATTAATTAACTCATCAAGGTTTATATATTCACAAATTAAAAAACAAATAAACAAAAGAAACAAATAAGATAATTAACCTTGTCTTGAATGGTTGCACCACTTTGTCTTGAATGGTTACACTCAATCGCTTCGTAGTATGCACAAAACTTGTTCACTTGGTCAACCATAGTCATCCATGTATGCATAATGAAACTCTAGCTTCAGTTGTCTTGTGTTTCTCGTAGAAAGCATGAATTTTACTTAAGAATGAGCCACGATGCTGATTAGCCCCGTGCACGGGATCTTTGCTCGTGTTCAACCAAGCTGCGACAATAACTACATCCTCCTTCGGATGAAAGTTTTTTGTCCGCTTCGAATGAGGCCTTGAACAGCGAGGGCGTGGAGCACCTCCACTCGCCTGCACCGGCACATCAATTGCTTCAATTTCATTAATCATCTCATCAACATCTTGGGTGTCCTGTGTCATGGTAAAATTGCATTCATCCAAACTAGGGACAGCATCCTCTCCTGTGACCATGTTTATCCAATATTGTTCCTTGAACATTGGTTCCATCCTACAATAATTCAATGCTCATAAGCCATGTATAACAAAAATGTATTGTAAAAAAATAGTAGAAGTTCGACTAGCTAACTATGTTTCCTATGCAAGATGCAGTTCAATTATTCAACTCGGATATAAATTAATGACTCTGCTCAGCCAAAGTAAAATAGAAAACACTACTGCTGAACACCCCTAAAGGTGCCGGTTGTAAAACCGGCACCTTTGTGCTCTCTCGATTCAGAAAAAAATCAGCTGGCTCGAAGCATCGGCTCAGTGAGCCGATACTTCGAAGCGACCCTCTTCAAGCCACCCCTAATCCATCAACAATCAAGAACATGACATATCAACAACATGCAGGAACAATAATCCCCATGCCATCCTTCATAGTCACGGCGCAAGTGAATAACAACAACAATACATGAACATCATCAACAACATCAACACAACACAAGTGAACGAGAATGTACACGGATAGATCAACCACAATCAAGAAAAGAATAAGAATAGAACCGCACAAGCAGGATGTTGCCGCCACCGGGGTCTATTCGTGCCTAGGTCGCCGTCGGTCCCTCGAATGCAGGGAGGCACCAGCTCCGGATGCGGGGAGGCGACGGCGCCGGATGCGGGGAGGTGGGGAGGCGGCGGCGCCGGATGTCGGGAGGCGAGGAGGCGGCGGCGCCGGATGTCGGGAGGCGAGGAAGCCGCGACACCGGATGCGAGGAGGGGTGGCACCGAATGCCGGGAGGCGGCGCCGGATGCCGGCGGCGATGGGGCGGTGATGGGGCGGGATGGTGGGTGCGCCATGTAAGTAGAGAATGGATGGGAAGTTCGCAACGAATGGATGGGAATGGATCGGCTCGGATGGATAAGAATGTGGACGGCTGGCCGGTCTTTTCTATAGGTGCCGATTTTTTTAAAAAATCAACACCTATAATATATTGTAGGTGTTGGTTTTTTTTTAAAAAATGGTACTAATAGTATAAGTGTCGGTTTTTTATTAGACCCGGCACCTATAATATATTATAGATGCCGGTTTTTTTTTAAAAACCGACACCTATATTATAGGTGCCGGTTTTTGTTTAGAGCCGTTACTTATTCTTTTAATAGGTATCAGTTTTTGTTGAACCGGCATATATTAGGTCGGCATCTATGCATGTTTGAAAGAAAGAGAACTATGGATATCCACAGCAATATCTTCATATGATGCGACCAAATGCAGAAGAAATGTTGCTTTCGTAATCAAGATCTACTTTGGGAGCAGTTACATTCTGAACTGAATTTCGAATGGACAGCTAAAATTCAAGTACCTACTTTTTGCTTAATCAAGCATGATGCAATGTCCTTGTATTAAAACAGTTGCCTAAGCATATGCAATTCTAGCTGAAGAAAAGTGCAGAAATTCCATAGCCATTGGAAAAAAGTGTACAATTACACATGAATTTTTATTTATCTGAAACTACTAGCTCCTATCTCCAATTAATTATTTTTTGTGTTGCACAGTGAACTATTTTGCGATCCTTAATTTACATTTACATTTACAGGTGTTGTCAGCATATTACACAATGTCTTGCTTATATATTTAGACTACTTTAACACTGACATAACTATATTAACATAGCAGATGAGACACGAATGATATATACTACTTCATCCTCAAATATATGACATTGGTTATCTTATTTTTCAACTAACCAACACTATAAAAATAAAACAAAGGGAGTACACTATATTCTACTCATTAACCGGCTCCTGGAGTATTTGAGGTTTTCTCTGAAATCTCTATCCACTATGAGGTGTTAAATGCCTTCACTTACAGAAGCTCTAGAAAAAAGCATAAGAGTAGTCAGTATCTCAAACAAAAGAAGAAACATTTCATGCAACAGAACAAATCAATTTAGCAGTTGCCAACTAACCGAATGAAAAGATGAAACCTGGTCAAAATGCACCGTAAGTTTTCCAAAGAGATTGTATAGATTTATAAGAGCAGACAAGCAGTACACGACATCACCATCCCAAACTCTGAAGATGCTTCTCTAGACTTTACATTCACACCAGGAGTCAATTAAACAACATGGCACATTTGAGGTGCCAAAACAATCTTGCTCCAGCAGGAGCTTTTTCTCGGCCTTCTCTTTGGATGGAGATGATTATGAATATCTAACTGAAATTTTGGTCTTGTACATTGCAGTCTGAACTAGATAAACAATTAATATGGCAGAAACAAGATGTCTTTTAGGCTCTTTCTATGCTGAGAGTATGAATTAATGCAGCATACTGTCATTTCTTAATTCAATCCCTAAGCGCTCGCTCCTTCCCATCAGATATTGCTGAGCTGAACAGGTTTATCACTCCATCTACAGTCATACATCATCTACACTCATATGGACAACCCAATCCCCAAACCCCAATCATGGACGCTGATGGGCGGCAGGCAACATGAGGCTGGTGACGGGGTTGCCTGACGGCGGCGACGGGTGGCCCATCGACATCGGCAGCGGCGGGGTTGCCCAAGCGCGGTGGCGAGAAAAAGGAGGTGCGGCAGAGCGGCTTACCTGAAACCCTCGACGGAGCGGTGTGGGAAGGAGGAGGTGCGGCGTCGGAGTTCGAAGAGCTGTTGCGGCGGGATACAGACGCTGTGGCGGAGGGGATCGAAAAGGTGCTTCGGCGCGGATTGCTTGTGGCGCAGTCCTTTGGCGATCGATGCAGACGCAGGCGGAGATCGAAGAGGGGATCAATGCAGACGCAAGCGGAGATCAAAGATGTCCTTCGGCGTGGTTGTTTGCGGCGCGGGAAGGAAAGCTTGCGTCGCGCGGGAAGGAGGGATGCGCGCTCGGGACGAGCGCGTATTTTTCCGCACGTGCTTCCAGCTTTTCCCAAGTGCACAAAGATGGGGAGTAGATATGGGAAACTGTTGCATACTAATTTTTTTCCCAAATTTAAAGGATAAAAAAGACATATAGGACACTCTTGGAGATGCTCTAACGATCTGATTTGACAATGGAGAGATTTACCACCAAACCCTAGGAATATTTGAAGGGAACGAGAGAGATGGCACATGGATGCAAAAGGCCCACAAAACATGTGGGTTGTCGATAGTGTCGGTTGGCAGGGGCGGAGCTACAGGGTTGTCCCTATGGGTTGCGGCCCAACCGAAGCCCATCCATGTAGTTGATCGTATACGTGCGAGAGACTGATGGTCTATGGTTCGCGTTATCACGTATTCTCTGCTGTGCGGCGTGGGTGCGACCATCGAGATCGACTGATCGAGCGAGCACAGGGTGCGACGACTAACGAGGACCTTGAACCTGGAGTCCACGACAAAGACGATGGCAAACACGTAAGCCCTGATGACAAACGCATAAGCCATGAATAGAAAAAAATTTAGACAATAAACTATCATAGTTACAAATCGTGGCTATGCCACTGTCGCCTGATATACTAGCTCTATGCTCGCTTTATACATCTTGTTGCTCACATGGAGCCTTCGTTTGCATAAGCACCCGCTGTATTGTCTTTTTGTTTCTCTCTCATCCAGCTTGAAGTGTGATACGTACGTACGGGCTAATAGTAGGCTGATTAGCTATTATTATACTTGCCTTAAGAGCCAGTACAATAGCAGGCTATAAACCAGCTAGATGTTTATGTGGAGAAGAGAAGATAGGAGAAAGAATAGAAGTTGGCTACAGATTTACAGTCAGCTGCAGCACAAACTCTAAAATAGAGTGTATATATGAGATGTGAGAGTAGGTATTTTAGTGATGTTGTATTCTAAAATAGAGTGTATATATGAGATGTGAGAGTAGGTATTAGTGATGTTGTATGTAATTATTATATGAATTAGCTATTGATTGACTATAAAATTATTTTAAGCTAGTAGTTAGCTATACTATTGAACTTGTTCTAAGTACTAGCTTAAGCTCTGTTTTAGCTCTGTTTTAGAGGTATTCGTCACGACCCATAACTTCCGGCACATAAAACGATAAAATGAATTAAGACATAATTAATATGGATGAAATTAATTTCTTTTATGAAAAACTTTTACAAAATATCGATCATTTAATAATTTAAAAAATATGGATGTAAATGAAAAAAAACACAGCCAAAATCGGGTTTGCCATCATGCTGCTTCTCTCCGGCTCGTCAATATTTGAGACGTCATCATATCTGGACCGTTGTAGATGATGGGTGATAGGATCAGTCACGGCGGTGATGACAGGAAGTAACTTTTTTTTCTTCATTCAAAGCATCACGTGTTCATCTGATCTCGCAATATAGAACTTTTGTCTATTTACGCCCTAGCTGTGAAATCAACCAAAGTCAAGGTGTGAATGTTAGGGCATAAAGTGATGCGGTTCTCGTTTTTGTTTGGCTTGGTGATGTTCTTCATGACGCATTTTTAGTTTGTCACTAAAATCAACTCAGGATGATCTTTATAATTTTCTATGTGATTGTCATATTGTTTTCATAACAGCATGCATGTTAGATTTGTTGTAGTGATATTAAATGGACAAATAAGAGACAAATACGCCTATATCCCGAATTTTTTATTTTTTTGACTCTTTTTAAAAAGATTATCAAAAATAGCTCCTTGACAGTTTTAATTCGAAAAATGGACCTCAAGCTTGACGTCATTGTTATTGGCGCCGAACTTACACATCTCGACGCCGTCGATATTGGCGCCGAACTCGGCGCCGTTGTTATTGGCGTCGAGCTCGACGTCATTGATCTTGGCGCGGACCTATATTAAAACAAATAACTTACGTAGTACATGACGTTCTTTGATATTCTTCACGCCACTAAAAGCTCGGCGCCAATATCAACAGCGTCGAGCTTGACGCCAATAACAACGACCGAGCTCGGGGTCCATTTTTCGAACTAAAACTATAAAAGATCTATTTATAATAATATTTTCAAAAAAGATTAAAAAGTAAAAAAGTCAGGCCTATATCCTTCTTCTCCTTCCCCCAAATTTCCTCTTAATTGCATATTCTTTTTTACTCTCATTGAATAAAAAGGCACTTGATGTTGATTCCCACGCATGTGAACACGGATCAAAAAGACTCGAGCATTTTGCTTCGATGCTTTGACAACTATGGATACTGTTGTTCCGTCCTTTCCAAGAGAGATTAGATGAAGAAGACCAAGAACAAGTCCACATTAAACTTATAAAATCAAATCGTTGGCCCTGTCAATTTCAAAACTATAAAAATAAATCATAGACCGGACTTTGTCCAACATTACGGTCCTGTTCTGTTCTTTTCTGATTCTGACCCGTTTCTTTTTGTAAAGCATTGTTGGTACTACGTACCGGCCCGTACTGGCAGTGCAAGTCGCACTAGCTGCTAGCTGCTGTCTCTGTTTCACAACATAAATATTTTTAAGTTGAGTACGAGTATCTATTATATTATTTATTAAATATTATATTATATTATATATTAAAAGTTCATCAAAATTTCTATTAAATAGTTAGGTGGCATTCTACAAAGACTTTAGACCCACCATGTGATAAATCCTAAAAATTTTAAGAAAAAATAAATGTTATGTTTTTTTAATCTGACGGACCTTTTATTAAAAGCCAACATCCGCATTGCCACTTTCCTTAAAAAAGTACGTTACGTACACACGCTGGGTCCCACGTTCTTATTTTTTTTCTTTCTCACCTAAATTAACCAAAATAATAATTCAAGCCTATGTTAACTTTAATTAAGTTATAAAAATCTATGTTATTTAGAGTTACTAATTAGATGCATATGTCATCAAAACACCAATGAAAAATATAAACAAATTCAAAATATAGATTATATAAAGTAAAATTAGATTTGGATTATATATTAACAATAGGTGTCGGCCTAATAGATGTCGGTTCAACAAAAACCGACACCTATTAAAACAATAAGTATCGGCTCTTTATACTAAAGGTGCCGATTTTTTTAAAAAATAGACACATATAATTTGCTATATGGTCGGGTCTAATGAAAAACTGATACCTATAGTATTAGTATCGATTTTTTAAATAACCGACACCTATAATATATTATAGTTGTCGTTTTTTAAAAAACCCGGCACCTATAAAACCGGGCCGAGCCGGCCGGGTCTTTAATATCGGCCACATGCACCTTATCTCCTATCTCCCTCTACCTTATCTCTTTACACACGCATCTCCTTTTCTCCCTTCTCTTTACACATACAGGCAGGGCAGGCACGACGAGGGGCGGCGAGAGCAGGCAAGGACGACGGGAGGCGGTAGAAGGAGGGGCGACGACAGGCGGCGGTGGGGGTCGTCGCGGCATAGGCATCGGCGAGGACAGGGAGCTCGCGGATCTGGCGGCGGGGCTCCGTCGCCGAGGGGAGGCGGCAGGCAAGCCCGCCACCAAGGGGAGACGGCAGCGGCAAGTGAAGGAGATAAGTCCATCTCGACTCAGTCTCCCCTCTCCCTCTCTCTTCCTCTCTCTCTCACTCTCCCTCTCTCCCTCAGATCTCCCCCTATGCTGAGGGCGGCGAGCGGAGATTGTTGCGGCGGGAAGGGTGGCGGTGGTGGCGCTGGCGGTGAACGGCGAAAGGTACGAGGTGGTGGGGTTGGACTTGTCGATGACCTGCTCGAGTTCCTCCGCACGCGGATGCCATTCAGGGGCCCCAAGCTCGGTTGTCGCGAAGGTGATCGATCTTATCAGCTACCGGCCGCATCTTTCTCCTTAATTTTGCTCTCATGTTGTCTCTTCTTTTTTGTTCGGAATCTTGAGCTGGAATAATGGATGCACCGCGAGACATAGTGAGTAGTGTTCTTCCAGCTCGTCTAATTTTCGGTTGATTTCTTTTCTAGTTGGTGTTTGTGCTTAATATATACATAAAAATTATGATTGTTATGGATGTGGATGATCTTGTTATTGATGAATGTGGATGAATCATTGTTATGTATGAATGAATCAAAATTTGTGTTGGATACCGCTCGGCTCGATTCATCGGTTTGAAGCAAGCCAGATTTTTTTTATTGGTTGAACTTAAAAGATACCGGTTCTTAAACCGGCACCTATTCCTTTTCTTATCACTGCCGACCAATAGGTGTCGGTTGGGAAAACCGGGACTTATGTGGGTTTCTCAACTGGCACCAATCCATATTTCTGCACTAGTGTAAAAGTTTATTAAACTTCATACAACCTCTCCTAACTCACCATATGACATCCTACAAACGCTCCGAAGCCACCACATAGCGTTCTAATAAATCTTAAAAATTAAAAAAACAAACCGAGGTTTTCATTTAATCCGGTGAACTCTATTTCAATCATTAGATTTATCATAAAAATACAAATTAAATATATCTCTAAAAAGCCAACATCTGTATTGTCGCTCCGGAGTAAGTGCACGTAAATACGTAAGTAGGTATTCCTCTCAAGAAAAGTACGTACATACGTACGTACACATGCACGCTGGGTCCCTCGTCCTTATTTTTATCTTGTTTCCTTACTCACTTAGATTAACCAAAGTAATAATTCAAGCGTATGTTAACTATGCTTTAATTAGTTATAAAAATCTATGTTATTTCGAGTTACTAATTAGGCGCATGTCATCAAACACCAATAAAAATATAAAAATTCAAAATATAGGTTATATAATAGTAAAATTAGATTTGGATCTTTGAAAATAAAAATAACTCTAATTGTGAGTAGCATATTAAAAATTACTCACTTCATACTGTAAGAAATACTGTCAAAATGACATTACTAATTTTTTTCATGTATTATGTGCTTTCTTTATATATATATTATTAAAAAGATCAAATGTATTATGTAATTTTTTTTACTATACGATTTCTTTGTCTACTACTTAGGCTTTGTTTGATGCTCATTGACTGAGCTTTTTCATGGCACTTAAAACAACGCAGGTCATCAGCGCAAGACTGAAAATTTGATTTATTTGAAAACTTTTATATAAAAAATATTTTTAAAAAATAGGCACATTGGGTAGCTCATGATTATCGATTTAATTATACTGTTCGAACATATTTAGATAGTATTATCAAAATATATTTTATTTATAAAAATTCATAGAATCAATTTGGGAAATGTGCTCATGCTAAATAAGGGAGTAAACCAATCCGATGAGTACTTCAAAACTTAACCTTCAATTTATGACTTAGTACTAATATGCTTAATACGCTTAATATATAGTATTTAATATACTTCTTTGGTGCATATATAGTATTTAATATACTTTATCAATCAAGAAATAAAATAGCTTAATATATCAATCGTATGTCTCCTATAAGTACGAGTAATAGTATTTCTACACTTCTACGAACATACCTAATGTTCTATGTGATGCTCTAATAAACTAGCAAAAATCTAACAAAAATTAAAAATAATATTTAGCACTTACACAAATGGATCCATTATTTCAACCATTAAATTAGATAATCCCTTTCTCCTAAAAACCAACTAATCCCTCCCTGTATATATGCACACAAGAGATGAAAAAAAGAAGTGTGTATATACGCTCCTCCCATTCTGGTGTTTTTTCTTCTTTCTTTGCAGCACAAATGTTTTTCTTAAATTATACATATATAATTATGCATATATGTAGCGACCCTACTGATGATATTGTCGAAGAAGCCACGCTGCTATGGTGCTGTTTCATGCCATCCCGCCATTTTTTTTGAAAGTATATTTTTACTAATAATATAAAAGGCAATCGTAGATGTTCATATAAACGTCCACACATCTACCCTACCAATGAATACACATACCTACCCCCTACAAGAGAAAAATATGTGTTCCAAAAAATACATACGCATATACGTACAATCGAAAATGTCACATGGAACCATATTATATGCCTATGTAACTATACCATTCTTATCTAAATATATAGTGTTAACATGATTTTACATATAACTGAAACAAAATGATTTTTGTTTGAATCTAATAAACATTATCATTAAGTATATCAAAGTATATATTTTATTTTATGGTATAAAGATCTCTTTCTTTAACGATTATAAGGTAATTTATGGTTCATTGACTATGATGAGATGACTTTTTTAGTATTATTTTTATAAACAACAAATAAATTGTTCGTGCATTTGTGCAGGCTTTCTTTAAAGTAGATGAAAATAATTAGGAGAAAATACGTGAAAAAAATTTAAATGTAGAATGGTTATGATCCTTTGAAATAAGGAGGTAGATGTTATTTTGAAACAAAGTTTGAGGAATAGAAATAGCTTTATTTTAACACAAAAAAGAGAAAGTACTACTCCTCGTGGCCAATATCACAGTAGTATCGCAAGCTAGGTGCAACCATTTTCCTTTCCTTTCCTCCATCGATAGCAACTACAGCAACGCATCCATCCCCCATGCGATTCGTCCACAGAAAAACTGCTCTTCTATGGTGCCTAAGCGTCGCAACTGCGGCATGGCTCTCCTTCGCCGTCGCGCAAGCACAGCCACCCTGCCGGCGAAGATGCGGCGACGTCGACATCCCTTACCCGTTCGGCATCAACGACGACGCGCCAGGCTGTGCCCTGGGTGGCCACGGCAGCGGCGCCGGCACCTACGGCTTCAACATCAGCTGCAAAGACACCGGCAACGGCGTGTACAAGCCGTTCATCTGGGACGTCGAGCTGCTCGGCGTCTCGCTGCCGGAAGGCCAGGTCAGGATCCTGATGAGCATCTCCTCCTACTGCTACAACCCGGCCACCGGCGCCATGGACGACCCGGAGAACACCTGGGCGCTCGACTTCACCTCGTCGCCGTACAGGTTCTCCCACACCGGCAACGTGTTCACGGCCATCGGGTGCAGGACACTCGCCTATATCGGCGGCGACAACGTCGACGCCGACGTGGGAAGCCTCACCACCGGGTGCGTGACCACCTGCCGGCCAAGCGACCTCGCCGCCAACCTCACCGACGACGGCGGCCCCGGCGCCTGCTCCGGCATCGGCTGCTGCCAGACGTCCATCCCCGTGGGGCTCCAGTATTACTACGTCTGGTTCGACGACCGCTTCAACACGACGGGCATCCACAACGTGAGCCGCTGCAGCTACGCGGCGCTCATGGAGAAGTCGTCGTCGTTCAGGTTCTCGTCGGCGTACCTGACCTCGTCGGCGTTCAACGACAGTTTCAACGGGCAGGTGCCATTGCTGCTCGACTGGGCCATCGGGAACAAGACCTGCGCGCAGGCGAGGCGAACAAGTCCCGAGTCGTACGCCTGCAGAAGCAGAAACAGTGAGTGCTTTGACTCGCCCAGCGGGCCAGGATACATCTGCAATTGCTCGACAGGATTCCGTGGAAATCCTTACCTTCACCCAGAAGATCCCAACAGTTGCCAAGGTGAATGTTCCCCTTCTTGATAGAGAAATGGAAATTGTTGCTGTAGTTAGTTTGGACATTAAGATAGCATCAGGTAATAATAAAAAACAGATATAAAGTATTATAAGGTTTAATTAAGGGCAAGAGCAATTATTCCGGACTTAGGTGTTTTTTATTTGTAGTATTTTATTTTATTAAAAAAAGACGTTACTATACTATGTCATATTTAGGTACAGGTCGTAGACGCACCACCATCTATACGATTTGGTTCAAAACTGACCATTTCGAAGAAGTTCCCTTGTCTGATTCACCCCCATTTGTTTGTCTTGTGACGAGAATGTCAACATATATCTTTGTCCTTTTTTTTACTGCCTGCAATCAATGTGTCAGTCTATAGTCTGTACATGTTATTTTTGGTTTCTATACTACTATTATATAGGTTATTTTACTAATTTCACGGATGTTCTTTCTCTGTTCAATGATTGTAGATATTGATGAGTGCATAGATCAGAACATAAAAGACAATTGCCACGGGATTTGCCACAATACACTTGGCGGGTTCGAATGTATTTGCCCTCCGGGTACCCGAGGCAATGCCTCAGTTGGACAGTGTCAGAAAGTTCTAACACATGGAGTACTGGTGGCCATAGGTAGACATGCATTCAACTAATGCTCTATACATATGATGCAAATTCTTACTTGATTTACCATTTTCATCTAAAAAAACCAGGGATTTGCTCCTCAGCAGTTGTTGGCCTTCTAATTTTCCTTGGCATAGAATGGATCAAGTATAAACATCGAATGGTTAGACAAGATCTCATGAATAAGAGGGATGCATATTTTCGTCAACATGGAGGCCAGTTGTTACTTGATATGATGAAATTAGAGAGCCGAGTTTCATTTAAGTTGTATGACAGAGAAGAAATTGAGTCAGCAACAAACAACTTCAAGGAGAGCGCAATCCTCGGACAAGGTGGTCAGGGTACTGTTTACAAAGGTTATGATCTTGATCCGGACAACAATCCAGTTGCAATAAAGAGATGCAAGGGAATTGATGAGAACAGGAGGATGGAATTCGGACAAGAGTTGCTCATACTTTCTCGAGTAAGACATGAGTACATTGTCAAACTTCTTGGTTGTTGTCTGCAGTTTGAGGTTCCTGTCCTAGTGTATGAATTTGTGCCGAATAAGACCCTACACTATTTGATTCATGGCCAAAGCGACACATCCATTAGAACACTGGATATCAGACTGGAAATTGCTGCCCAATCTGCCGAAGCACTTGCATACCTACACTCACTTGATCATCCTATTTTTCATGGGGATGTGAAGTCTGCAAACATACTTATTGGTGACAAATTTACTGCAAAAGTTTCTGATTTTGGGTGCTCTATATTTAGGGCAGCGGCTGATGAAAATGTTAATGTAGTGAAGGGAACAATTGGCTATCTAGATCCAGAGTACCTCTTGACATTCCAGCTGACTGACAAGAGTGATGTTTATAGCTTTGGTGTTCTTCTTCTAGAGCTCTTGACACGTAGGAAGCCACTATGCAATGAGGAGAGCCTCGCCTCTGTTTTCCAAGAGGCTGTGAAGGAGGGAAACCTTGATCAGCTCATAGATGGAGAAATACTACATGAGAATAATATGGAACGGCTATACGAATTTGCAGAACTAGCAAGGCAGTGCTTAATTATGGACGGTGAGAACAGGCCAGCAATGAGCCATGTGGCAGAGATACTTCGGCGATTGGCATGTGCGTCATCGCAACAACACACTGGCACATTTGAAGGTATTTGCTCACTCAGATTGTTGGGAAACTCAAGTGCTAGAATCTCAGAGCCGTGCTATTCTCCGGTTGAAACAACGTTGTATGATAGTAGAAAGACATCTATGAGCATTGAATTTGCCAGATAAGGGCATCTGTAATGTATATGCACTAAACTTGCTTACACAGGCCTATAGAAAGTTTCTGTCTGAGCTACTTTTGGTTTCTATGTCCCTCTGAGATTGTTCAACATGGAAGGAATTATTGTTCAACATGGAAGGAATGAGAGCGTACCAACACCCATGATAGAGTACCGTGGTGATCTCAACACGTAAATGTGGGTAAAACAAGCTTTTTGGCACGGAATTGTCAGCACTTTGCTGACTTGTACATGGTATGGTAAAAAAACTGAAAAGTTCCCATTCATTTGTGATAAAACAGATATGTCCAGATCTTTTCTCTATGCAGGATTTTCTTGAGAATGCCAGATTCACTTCTGAAACTGACGTATATATGCAGATAATACACCTAAAGGAGGCAAACTCGCATGATCAGATTTCTAAGTCTACTGTTAATTCAAATGAATATATGGAACATGTGTGCGGACACATATGGCTTTTACCTGTCCTTTGTGTTGAATACTGACTAAATATCCTCTTAACATTATATATTTTCCTCATCACACAACAGCCTTTTATTTGCCAACGTACGTTTTGCCACAATGTATTATGTACTTCGTCCATTACAACGTATGAGTATTTGGTTAGTTAGATATAATAAAAATGTAGTATATATACCTGAGGTCTGTGCATTAAGTAACCTCTCTGTTTTTCTAAAGTTGGACGCTCATTTCTTGCTGAATAACGTATAGAACCGTTTGACACAAAGCCACTACATAGTCATGGCATACGTTCCACAGAATGGCATAGCCTATCTAGGCCCAAAAACGTAGTCATCGACCTCTTGACACGTCAAACATCCCATGGGCCATGGCCACTCTTGATAACCGGAGATCGTGCAACTGTGGCTTGCTCGCTCCGCGATATGCTCACCATGTAATGTGATACTTCTCTCTTATGATTAACGGTAGAAACTAGAGCGAAAGTTTTGTTCCCTCCAGATCATCCAGGATACCAAGGAGACAATCGTGTTGAAGCCACTTCTGCATACCGCCACTACTACAAAAACATGTATAGGTGTCAGTCTAATAGGTGTCGGTTCAACAAAACCGACATCTATTAAAACAATAGGTAGCGGCTCTAAAGAAAAACTGGCACCTATATTATAGGTGTCGGTTCTAAAAAAACCGATACCTATAATATATTATAAGTATCGATTTTTTAATAAAACCGGCACCTAACAAAATTGAGCAGAGCCGGACCGGTTTAGCCAGAGCCTTATCCTCTCGTCCGTCTCTCTCTTTCTCTCCACCACCTGTCCGTTTCTCCCCTCTCCTCACCATCCTTATCCGTGGAGCTCGCCACTATCGCTCCACTAGCTCCCTCTCTCATCGCGCTCTCCATAACTCCCCTCTCCTCACCAGCCACTGGCGGAGCTCGCCGCCGTCGTGCTCCGGGCGGCCCTCTCCTCTTTCTCTTGAGCTCTCCCTCTCCACCAGCTCCCTCTCTCATCCCACTCTCCAAACTCCCCTTACCTCACCAGCCACGGACGGAGCTCGCCGCCGTCGTGCTCCGGGCGGCCCCTCCTCTTTCTCTTGAGCTCTCCCTCTCCACCAGCTCCCTCTCTCATCCCACTCTCTCGAACTCCCCTCTCCTCACCTGCCACGGGCGGAGCTCGCTGCCGTCGTGCTCCGGGCGGTCCCCTCCTGTTTCTCTTGAGCTCTCCCTCTCCACCAGCTCCCTCTCTCATCCCCGCCCCTCCCCCTATCTCCTCCCATGCTAGCGATGGTGTTGGCGGCTCACGCGGGCTGGATCTGGTGGTCCGCTACTCCCTCCCCCTCGGTGTGCTGGATTTGGATCTTGCAGAGGCAGCAGCGGTGCCCGAGATGGATCTTGCAATGGCAGCAGCGATGCCATGGATGGATCTTGCAGAGGCAGCAGCAGTGGGCATTGTTGTTGTTGTGTTGTTGTTGTGTATTATTGTTGTGTTGTTGATGATGTTGTTGTTGTGTTGTTGCAGACTGGCAGATTGATTTTGGATTGGTTGTTGTTGTGGATTGATTTTGGGGGCGATGATTTTGGATTGATTGTTCATTGTGGATTGATTTTGGGGGCGAAGCAGGAGAGATTGGGATTGGTGCATCGACTAGATTCGAGCCGGGTGCATTGAGCTGATTTTTTTTGGATTGTGGAACCTCAAAGGTGTCGGTTTAGAAATCGACACCTTTGAGAAAAACACAAATGTGCTGAGTAATAGGTGCCGATTGGAAAACCGGCACCTATAGGGGTTTCTCAACCGGCACCTATATCATTATCTGTAGTAGTGCGTGGGGATTAGGCTTCTGACGTGGAGCCACCAGGCTAGGAAGTCGGCATCCTCAACCGGGAAGCAATGCTTGAGCTGGAGCATAGAAAAGGATCCACCACTAGACTTGGCGAACATCCAGGCAAGAGATCAGCAAATGATCAATTGTTTCTTGGATCTAGTCATATAGCACATAGCGGCCTGGACCAGGCAAGCCGTGGCGCTGTAGTCTGTCAGCAGTCCAACACCGACGGTGGCAGGTGAGCCAATAGAAGTACTTGCATTTTTGGGGGTGCAAGGGACTTCTAAACTTGCTAACATTCGGCGAAGCTTGTTCTGCCGAGAAAGAGGGTCTAATAGGCTAAGCGATAGGTGTAACGACTGGAGGGCTCCCAATGCCAGGTGAAGGTGTTTCCAAACCTGGCGTAAGCTTGATAGACTCCAGCGTAGTCCAGAGGTGCATGTACTGAAGGATGGCCTCCATGCTTAACGCACCTCTAATATCCCGGATGCAACGTTTGTCAAGGAGGGCCGATGCAACCGTGCACTGAAAGCAGGTCCTTGGTGGCACCTTAGCGTGGATCAAGGGCGCCAACATGCGTAGGCTTGCACTGCTTAGCCAGACGTCCTCCCAGAACAACATCGATTCTCCATCTCCCAAGGAGCAGCAGATAGAGGTGGCGATAAAATCTTTCAGAGCTGGTGAAGAGGGGATTTGCAGGCCTGGCATGGTTTGAGTGGATCTATTCTATGTGCCCAATACCAACGCGATCGAAGGGCGAGGCCCATCAGGTTGAGGTTGAGCATGCCCAGACCGCCATAGTTTAGCGAGGCATAGACCCGGGACCAGGAGAGATGACAGTGACCGCCATGGGCCTCTTTACGCCCCTTCGAGAGGAAGTTGTGCCGTAGTTTGTCAATTGCCTTAATCGCCTAAGGAGACAGGTTGATGGCGATTAAAAGGAACACTGGGATTGCAGATTAGACCAGTGCAATGCGACCAGTGGTAGATATTTGCTTAGCTTTCCATGTCAGAAGGCAGGCATCAACTTTGTTGATTGTCAGTTGGACGTGGGCTTTCTGCAGCTTCTTGATGTCTAGGGGAGCCCCAAATAGGTGATGAGGAATGGTAGGGTCGCATAAGGGATTGACTCCACAAATGCTTGTTGCTCGTCCTGCGAGCAGTGGATTAGAGCGGCAGAACATTTGTTGTAGTTGGTCTTAAGCTAGAAGGCTTCGCTGAACAATAGTAGGATCTACAAGGTGGCTTGTACATCGTGCAGGTCTGCTTTGAGAAAGAGCATCACGTCGTCGGCGTAAAGCGACAACCTGTGAGGGATGCACAGGTTCCTCAAGAGTCCAAGCCACTCAGCATGTGCGAACATCATGTTTAACGCGCCCATGGCGATGATAAAAAGCATCAGTGAGAGCAGCTCCCCTTGCTTGACACCCCATACATGCCAAATGGTTGGGCCAGGAGTCCCATTTAGCACGACGAGGGAACTTGCCATTGAGAAAAGGATGCACATCCACTCGTGCCATCGGTGCCCAAAGCCCTTGTGTTCCAACACATCCAAGATGAGCAGCCATGAGATGGAATCAAATGCCTAGGCAATGTCTAGCTTCATGAGGACCGATGGTGTATTTGCAGCATGTAGCTTTTTGGTCGATTGGCGGACCAAAACAAAGTTGTCGTGGATGCAGCGACCTCGGATGAAGGCGCTTTGCTTCCAAGCGACTAGGTATTGATGAGAAATTTTCCCATGCACTAGCCTGTGAGATTTGCTTAGCTCTAGTGCAGGTCCAAATTGGATTGCCTTCGGTGTGTAGGGCGTGTCAGTTGTTTGATCCTATAACCAACAAAAAAAACAAAAAATATGCAGTTAAGTTATGATTAGATCCTACTCGATCGGTTATAGATATCCATAATACATGATTACTATTCTGAAGCACATTTAGACCAAGTGATTGGGATAGATCGGTAGTGTACCGAGACAATATAAATCACTTATATCTAAAAGCACATTAGAATAACAATTATACATATTTATAACTTAGCCGATGTCGTAGATCTAATGTGAATCAGCTAGTACTCCGATACAGTTTTATACTAAGATATTATTTTGAGCTAAATACACTAAACAAAGATTAATCGGCTGTTAAGATGACTTAGCAGATTGATGCCAGGCTTAGTATATTTAACTAGAGTAAGATCTTGATATAAAAGGCGGCTTTAACACATCTAATAGGAATAAGATGGCTAAAACAAGTAAGATCGGCTGAAACTCCGATACTATCTCTAATAGCAGTCATTAAACCAAATAGATCTATATGATTCTAAGAGCGACTTAATAGATCAAACTGATGCAGCATTAAGTACAAAAAGAAGCATGAGATCTATATAGGCTAATGAAAACCTTTCAAGATGGTGGATACGCCATATAACCCAAATCAAGGCTAAGATCTAACCCTGACGGTTGTTACCTTCGAGAAGATGCTAGCCGATCACGAGTTAGATCTAAGCATTGATCTAGATTATATGACGTATATGATAAATTAAGCAGATTGCAATAACGAAATTAGAGTATCATGACGATGGAAGCACTAACCCCGATAGCACAAATCGCTTGTATCAAGGAATTACCTTGCTTGGAGATCGGAACCCGACACAGCCCAAAAAGCAAGGCAAGAACTCATCGAGATTGCAAGTAAAATAAAAGGGTGACGATGCGCCGAGATTGTATTGGTTGTGTCTCGATTTTTTTGAATTACAAACCTTTGGGCCGTATTTATACCCAGTTACAACAAAGTCCGCGTAGGACACGACTCCTATCCTTATTATAGATTGAATTGTAGATATTTCTAAAACAAACTGACATTATCTATATAGAAACTATACAAAATATCCTAAATTAAAGATCCAATTGTCATTGTAGGACGTTATCCGGAGATGACAATATCTTCAAAGCACTTGGAAACCGAATCCAATGATTATCTTCACGCTTTCCTTCTCGGATTGGTCTCATCTGCTTTTCCCAATTGGAATCGGCTATCAGCTACCCTGTCCGACTCGGACTCAGCCGATTGGTTCCTTAGCCGACTCGGACTCAGCCGATGTAGCCCCTGTTTCCGAGGATCACGCGCTTGCCTTGATTTCGCTTCAATCCTTGCTTCAAACTCGGGAATTTGCTTACCAAATTTGGTCGTTAACAAATGCCCCCAAGTCCACGATATTGATAATGTTGCGGATTTTGTGCAATCCCATCCTCGGAGAAAAACCTAGGGCGAGTCTGTTTCGGCAGTTACTAAAACTCTTTAATAACGTCCTTTCCGCGCTGAACAAACTCACGCCGTCACTTTTGGAATCCATAGAAGCCTTAGCCAGAAACGTCCTCGAGTTCCTCGGCGATTTCCTCGGCGCTCTCGACCCCGTCGCCCGATCCCCTTCCTCCGGCGACCGGAATCAAGCCGATGGCGGCCTCTGCTGCTCCCTTTGGTTCTTCTCCCGCCAAGTTTGCTGAGGTATGCCCCATCGGCTAAATCCCTTCTTTTTTGCCTTTATTCGTAAATCTGAACTCTAGGCTTCAAGAATCTTAATTTCACTTTTCCTTTTCATTCGTAGCATCTCGCCCATCAAATAGAAATTCCCAGTTTGATCAATGACAAGAGATACTACCTAGGGCCTATCAGCAATAAGGACCCATCTGATATCATCAATGCCGAAACCAATAGGATGCCCTATCGAGTATCAAACCCCAGCCTAGTTCCTTGGAATGGTACCTTCAAATCTTGGCCTTCAACTGATAAATCTTGGCCCTCTTGGTATAAGAGAATGGAGGCCAGCATGCACAACCATTGGGAGGAAGTAGGCATAGCCCAATGTTTAGCTCTTTCTGTAGCCGATATGCCTAAGGACGAACCACTTATATCGGCCGCATGTTACTTTTGGAACAATACCTTCAATGCCTTTCTTTTTCAACAAGGCCCAATGACCCCTACGTTAGCCGATGTATTCATGATAACTAGCTTGGATATATTATCATCGGCTAACCCAAATCAGCTGGACAGCAAAGGTCAGTACTTCTTCAAGAGAAAGTCCATTGGGGGTTGGACAGGCTATATCAATATGAACATGGGTACCGGGTCCATCAGCCCTAGGGAGCATGCCGCATTCCTCATGATGTGGTTGGAAAAATTATTTTACGGCTCTAGTTGTGGCCCGACAGCAAACTGGCAGGTGGTAGCCGAGGCCTTAGTCAACAGGACCCAAATCCCCCTGGGCAAATTTCTTCTGGTTACCTCTATCAAATCCTGAATCAGGCATCGGCTAAAATAGCAGCCGATGTAACGATAGACACTGGAGGCCCCTGGTGGCTCTTGCAGCTATGGTTAGTGCTGTTAACTCAGAAGATCTCTGGACGACCTAGTCTAGCCGATGCACGATTCCCCCTAGTGGAGCCGACTGAGGATGATGAAGGGGAAGAAGTAACCACTCGGAGATGCTTGTCCTTTGGAGAGGCTGTCACTGTTCACCCTGGATCCAAGCTGACACCCAAGCTGCTAGCCAACTGGTTCATTCTTTTCTATGACGGCTTCATCAAAAACAATCGAACTTGGTTCTTTTATGAAGACCGTGCAGAATTTGAACTGCTTATCAAGCTGAATTTTGATGAGGTGAACTCAAAAAAATACCCCAAGTGCAGAGATCTCTTCACCACAGCGCTTACTCCTTGCATACTGCCGATTGGGATCCATCAAGGCCACAATGTTGTGAAGTCATATGAATTCTACTACCCCATATCGGCTGACAGACAATTTTGCCTTGGACAGTTGCCAATCGGCTTTTATTATGCCGATAAGATTGAAACGAGAGGGGAGATCACCTCAAGGATAATGATGGATCGGCTAATGAATATGGAGAAACCCCCTCTCGGCAACATTGGGATACTGGAGCTGGCCCACAAGAGAAGTGCAATCTACGACAAGTGGTGGACTGAGCTTAAAAGACATATCTTCCAGCAGCACGCCTCCATGTACCTCACCATTCTCCAGCCGGAATCGATCCCTGTTGTAAGTACTTTTACATTCATGCATTTTTCCTTTTAAACAATCGGTTATCGTCATCATCTAACACTTAGCCAATTTCTTCCTTGCAGACGACAGACTCAGATCCTCCTGCGGTGAGCAACTCAGGAATTGAAATCAACTACCGTCGAGGACTGATCCCAAATGGTGGAGGATACGCTCCATCGCTCATCGGCTTCAAGGCACCGAAAGTCAAGACTTTGCTCCATGGCCAGACTCGTAAAGCTATGTCAAGGAAGAAAAGGCCAGCCTTGTCGGTCGTAGATCCATCAGCTGCACCAACCAAGAAACAAAAGAAGCCGAAGCCCGCCGCACCAGCCGACAGCCTGCCCTCCCTTGATCCAAGCATAGAAGAAACCATCAACAAAGAGGTCATGGAATAAGAAATCTCTCGGATCATCAAAGAGGTAGCCAAAACAAGCAGCTCAAGCCAGAGTGCATCAACACCTTCAGCCAACGACCAACCCCAGCAGACACCATCACCTCCTAGACGCCCTGCTCGCGAGTTGGTATGTATCTTGATTCCTTAAGTCCTATTCCAAATTATAATCATTTGATCCCTAACCGAACTCCTTCTTGTAGTACAAAAGATTGGTCAATCGGCCTCCACGTCCAGCTTCTCCAGTAATTTCTGACTCTGTCTTTTCTTGTCCATCCTTTACCTTGCCGATTTGGATTAACACTTGTCTTTCTGTAGCCCCCTCGATCTCCATCGGCTGCTCCCCATGTATCAAGTGAAAGGACTCCATCGGCTAGGGGCAGCCACAAAATCGAAGAAGAAGAACAAGCGCCAGCTCCTGCCGTCCGAGTAAGAACACTTTTCTTCAAGAATTTATATCGGTTGTTTGCACTTCACGTTAAGTCTTGATCACCTCAACTTTTTGCCTGCAGACTCTAGCCGACATGCTCCCTTTCGACATCAAAGAGTTTATCAGTGAGGACGAGTAAGTCACAAGACAAGACGAGGCCCAGATAGCCGATGAGCTCAAAGAAAAACTCTTGGACATCATCCGTCGGTTGGACATCAATCTGGACGAGCTGGTGATTGACTGTGGGCCGATCAGGGCGCGCTTCAATGATATCCAGAATCAGCTCCCAGAAGAACTCGCTGAGACAATGTCCCAAGCTGCCTATATTGATCAATACCGATACAGACTGGAGCGGTCAATGCAGCGCATGATCGAAAGAAAAGCGCAAGCCGATCTGGAGATTATGATTGAGGCCACTCGGCAGAGCATCATTGATGATAAAGCTAAGCTAGATGAACTGGCTACCAGGCCATCGACTACTCAGGCAGAGATTGATCAACTAGAAGTAGAAAGAGCCGAGTTGGTGGCAAAGCTGGAGTAGTGTGAGACTAAGATCGCCAAGAAAAAGAAGGTATTAGCCGATCTCCCCAAGGCTACTGAAGATCAAAGAACCAAAGTGGCATCATCCATCAAGTACTTGGGAGACTTAAGCAAATCATCAAAAGTGATCCAGGGCACTGAAAAAGACGATATTGCAACAATTGACCAAATCAAAGCTATTAAGCAAAAAAGCAATATTCGCCATCAAGAACTTTCTCGGCATGTAATAGGATAACTTTTGAAAACCTTGTAAACACTCTGTAATATATATAACTTTTGTAATCGGCAAGCTATGTATTGAATGCCTATGCCTCGGAGGCTATAATACATCTGCTGCCGATCCCTTTAGTCTTCATGTCTTGACTGTCACAAAAGTTTTTAAAGTCCCAAACAGTTTTGAAGTCCTCTCATAACGATTTTGAAGTCCTCTAATTTTGTATGCTATATGCCCTCCTAATTTTTCAATGTTACCTTCAGCATTGATAAAATTATAAAATAAAACCAACTAACACTTGTCGGCTAGGCTCAGCTGATTTGAAAAATCAAAGGGAAGAAAAACTTGTAGTGAAATTTTCCTAAAGGCGATGTGTGTAATTTCACGACACATCGGCTAGCATGAATCGACAAGGTCTTAGCCGAATCATGAGTTGATCCAAACACTAGGATAGTATTTCTTCAAATATTTGCCATTAAGAGCCCTTCCAAACACTTCTCCATCCAGCCCTTCTAACATGTAGGCTCCCTTAGAGACACACTGGTGGATCTTGAAAGGTCCTTCCCAGTTAGGTGACCGCTTGCCGAATTTGTTATCCTTTGTACCAATCGACAGTATCAATTTCCAGACCAACTCGCCTTCTTCAAAAGATTTAGGCACAACTTTCTTGTTATAATGACAAGCTACTCTTTCTTTATCCCTAGTCACCTTTTCCAAAGCACGCATCATTGATAAAACCAAGTCCTGTGACTCATCTACCATCAGATTGTGATAATCATCGGCTGTTAACTCATCTTACAGTTGAATCCTTCGTGAGCCGATGACACTCTCCCATGGCAAAACAGCCTCATGTCCATAGACTAACTTGTAAGGAGGCGCTTGGATTGATCCATGACAAGCCATCCGTTAAGTCCACAATGATTCGGCCAATCGGCTATGCCATTGCTTTGGATACTCAGAGATCTTCCTCTTTATCAACTTGATCAAACTTTTATTAGAGGCTTCTGTCTGTCCATTAGCCTGTAAATGATATGCTCTTTGACAAACTCGAGTGCATCCCCAGAGTCAACCTTCTTCGAAGGAATTGCTTCCACCCACTTGGTAAAATAATCGGTTGCCACCAATATAAACTTGTGTCCTTTGCTTGAGGATGGATTAATCTGGCCGATCATGTCGATTCCCCATCCTCTAAATGGCCAAGGCTTGATGATTGGATTCATAGCCGATGTTGGTGCTCTCTGGATGGCTCTAAACTTCTGACAATCTTGACAGCCTTTATAATACTTGAAGCAATCTTCCAGCATAGTCGGTCAAAAATACCCAGCTCTTCGAAGTAGCCACTTCATTTTATGAACCGATTGATGAGTACCACAGATCCCTTCGTGCACTTCTCCCATGGCAACCTTGGCTTGATCAACACTTAGACATTTGAGTAGCACGCCATCAATCGTCCGATAATATAAGTCATCATCAAGCAAAACATATCGTAAAGCCTTATAACGCAATTTCCTGGAAGCCAACTAGGAAGGATTATGTAAATAACTGCGAACATCATATCTCCAGCCGTTGGCTGAGATGGTTGCAATTTCCACTTCAACTTCCTTTGTCATCGGCTTGTAGCCTGATGCCCCTTGAGCCAAATCGTTTGCTTCCGAATCTGCTCTCTGGGATATGCTTTAAGGTAACTAGCCGAAAACTATCCATCAACTCTCGGCATTTTTTATAATAGATCATCAGCGTGTTATTTTTGCATTCGTATTCTCCTAACAACTGGCTGATGACCAAAAGTGAATCGCCCATGATCTCGACAACATCGGCTTCAACTTCTTTCAGCAGTTGCAAACCCTTGAGGACAGTCTGATATTTGGCTTGATTATTTGTAACATGAGGCGCAATTGTAAAAGAAAATTCAAAACTTGTCCCCCTGGGTGAGATGATTACCAAGCCGATGCTGCATCCATGTGTGCAAACAAATCCATCAAAGGTCAGTGTCCAGGGCATGATATCAACTGAGCCGATTGAGTCATCTCTGTGCTCTACAATGAAATCGGCTACAGCCTGCCCCTTGACCACTTTAGGTCTTGATACCTCAAGTCAAATTCCGTCAAGGCAAAGATCCACTTCCCAACTTGTCCCTTTAGAACTAGAGCCGATAGCATATATTTAACTACGTCGGCTTTGCAAACTATTGTGCACTCGTTGAATAACAAATAGTGCCTCAACTTTGTACATGAAAAATATAGGCACAAGCATAACTTTTCCACTGAGAATACCTTGTTTCTGCATCCAAAAGTCTTCGGCTGAGATAGAAAATTGCTTTCTCCTTTCCTTCGAACTCCTGGATTAAAACTGAGCCGATACACTTTTCGTCGGCTGATAGATATAACTTGAATGACACTCCCTTTTGTGGAGGGGTTAATACTGGAGGGGAGCTTAAATAGTTCTTGATGTTGTCCAAAGCCTTTTGCTGCTTTGCCCCCAAGTAAACGCTTGATCGGCTTTCAACCTTAACAAAGGTGTAAATGGCTCCATCTTATCCGATAGATTGGCTATGAAACGCCTGATGAAATTAACCTTGCCGATCAAATACTACAATTGCTTCTTGTCCTGCGGAGGCTGAATACTCTTAATAGCGTTGATGCTCCTTTGTGTTACCTCAATCCCCCTCTTGTGAACAAGAAAACCCAAGAATTGACCAGCCGATACGCCAAAAGGACACTTCATGGGGTTCATTTTTAGCCCATATTTTCTGGTTCTCTCCAAGACTTTTCTCAAATCGGCCATGTGATCTTCGACCTCCTTGGACTTGACAACAACATCATCAATGTATATTTCAACCAATAAGCCGATTAAGTCGTGAAAAATATAATTCATGACCCTCTGAAAGGTTGCCCCAGTATTCTTCGAACCGAAAGTCATGACAACCCTCTCATATAAGCCGATTGCACCTGGACACCTAAAGGCAGTCTTATGAATATCTTACTCGGCCATAAAGATTTGATTATATCCATCATTACCATCCATAAAACTTATGATTTTGTGTCTTGAGGCTGCATCAACGAGTAAATCGACTATTGGCATGGGGTACTCGTCCTTAGGGGTAACCTTATTTAAGTCTCTGAAGTCGATGCACACCCTAAGTTTGTCATTTTTCTCTATTACCGGGACTATGTTCGAAACCCACTCGGCGTATCAGCATGGTCGAATAAAACTGACATCATATAGCCGAGTAATTTCAGCCTTGATTGCATCATACATATCGGCCTTAAACCTCCTAGGAGGCTGTTTGTATTGCCGATACCCAGGCTTAATAGGAAGCCGATGTTCAACAATCGATCGGCTAAGACCAGGCATCTCAAAATATTCCCAAGCAAAATAATCTTTATATTCCTTTAATAAGTCAATAAGCTTGGTTCTAAAATAAGAAGACAGATTTTTACTAATATATGTCGGCCTAGGCCTATCTCCTGGACCTATATCAACCTCTTCAAGCTCGTCGGCTGACATAAAACCTTGCCCGAGTTTGCTATCTAGATCATCCACGATGTCCTTGGTGTAGACGCTCGAGCCCTCCACGACGCCCTCAAAGTAATAATTGAGGCTCTTCATCTCCGATTGCTTGTATATCAGAATCAGACACCTTCAGAAAAACGGTCTCCCAAACTTTGCCAGACAGGCAATCAATGCCATCGATTTCCCATAAGGTTAAATCGGCATTGGCTACGTTTACTGACTTTTTAGCTGGCACGATTTCAATCTTGTCGCCTTGCCACTGAATTAAACTCTGATGCATTGTTGAAGGGATGTAGCAGTTGGCGTGAATCCAATCCCTTCCTAGCAACAGGCTGTACAATCCCTTCCCGTCGATGACAAAGAAAGTAGTGAGCACGGTTTTGCTGTCGACGATCAGCTCGATGTTAAGGACACCCTTGGCCTCCGATGGGTTCCCGCCAAAATCCTTGAGCACCATATTTGTCTTTATCAGGTCATAGGCTCCTTTGCCCAGCTTCCTGAAGGTAGCATAGGGCATTAAATTGACGGCGGCTTCTCCATCGACCAACATTTTAGACATCAGCCTTTCATTGATGAATCCTTTAACGTATAGTGGCTTAAGGTGCCGATGTTTAGTCCCCTCAGGTTTTTCGAATATCGCTTGCTCCGGGGACAACATGAGTGTAGCCGATGACTCCTCTACGACATCTGCATCGGCTTGGGCCGCTTTAAATTCGGCTGGTAGCACAAAAACCATATTAATCGTCATGGCGGCCACAACCTTTCCCTTGGCCTTTCTTTTAAGTTGGTCGGCTGGGTCTTCATCGGCTGCGACGACGTTGTCCTTTACGCACCATTGCCTCCTTGGGTGGTTTTGTTCCTTTTTCTTTTTCAGCCGATAGTCGATTTTGGCCTGGACCTCTTTGAGCCGACCCTCGCTCTTTAGCCGTTGTACCTTCCACTTTTGTGTTTTTGTAAAAATGTCGGAAGGACACCATTGAGGGTTGGCAGCCTATTCTTCGTCGTCTTCTAAGTCCTCCTTGAAGAAATCTTGATGGATGGGGCCTAGCCTTTGATGAACAGACATTTTCCTTTGATTGAGCCGAACCACCCTGGGTATAAATCGGCTGGAGCTCTCAACTGGTTCATCCTCGTATCCACTGCATGTCGGGCAGTCTTGAAGTGATGGCAGTCTCATCCCCTGATCCCCGCAAAACCTGAAGAAATCGCAGCTCCTATGGGGATCGAAGCCGTCATGCTGCTGATGATGAACCTCTTCCTGTCGATCGTACCTTCTTGGATGTACTTTGTAACCCCTGCCTGTCTCCCTTTCTTCATGTCTTTTCATGAATTGGACTAGGCTATCCATGTTTTGGGGACGATGGTTAGCCGATCGGCGACTGGCACTAACCATGTTAACGGGAAAAGGGTTCCCATCAACCTTCATCGGCTTCTTAGGATCTTTGAATTTGATCTTTGTGGCCTCTATAGCCGATTGTATCTGCTGGCGAGACACTTTGCAATCATTGGTGCTATGGGAGCCGATGTTGTGCCATTTGTAATATTTCTTACTCTTCAACTCTTTGGTCGATGGGATGACATGATTGGCCGAAAGATGGATTTGCTTCTCCCAAAGTAGCAGGTCAAAAATTTTGTCGGCTTTTGTAATGTCAAAGTCGTATTTCTCCTCTTTAGCCAAATTTTTGACCCATTGACAGGTGATGGTCTTTTTGCCCTTGGCCCTCTCGGCTGCTGCAACTTCGGTGTCGCTGTCGCTTGAATCAGACTCTGAGGCGTAGGCGACGTGGCTGATTTTATTGAAAGCCTTCTTGGCCTCTTGGAATCGTTGTTCGTGCGTCGTAATCTTCTGAGCCAAGTGGGCTAAGCTCTCAAAATCCTGGGCCAAAAACCTCACCCTGAAGGGTGCCAGAAGGCCCTGGAAGGCTAAATCGGCAAGTTGTGAATCGGATAGCACCAGGCTATAGCATCGGTTCCTCATATCTCTAAATCTTTGGATGTAGTCTTGAACCGATTCGTCGTGTTTCTGCCTAATGCCTGTGAGATCCGACAGCTTCATCTCGTGGGTGCCGGAGTAGAAGTAGCGATGAAATTGTTTCTCAAGATCGGCCTAGCTTTGTACTGAGTTGTAAGAAAGATAAGAGAACCACGTGAAAGCCGATCCTGATAGCGAGAGTGGAAATAACCTTACCCTGAGTGCGTCCTTAGCCGATGCCTCTCCACATTGGGCCAAAAATCGGCTGACGTGTTCATATGTTGAAATGTTGTCTTGCCTAGAGAATTTTGAAAAATTTGGCACCTTGTACCGGTTCGGCAGAGGAACCCTCTCAAAGTACTTCGGAGAGGGGTACCGGTACATGTTGTCAGAGTCCTTTGGCTTGAGGCCGAACTGATCTCGCATTATGTCGACTATTAGATCGGCCCAAGGCTTGTTTTGCTGCTGTGCCTCTTGAGCTTGTTGGCGTTGTATCGGCTCATACTGATCATACCGAATTGGGGCTTGCCGATACTGCGTCTGGGGTGAATGAGGTTGATAATATTGGCCGAAGTTGCCCATTGGATATTGGTGTGTGAACTGAGGCATGGCAGGAGGCAGCTGAGGCATCACTGGGGGTTGTTGTTCAGGGGAAAGCTGCGCGCCAGCCGGATTTTGAGGGGAACCTAGTGTATGGTTGCCAATCGGCGCCTTGTTGGTGAGGGGCTGCCGATTGGCGTTGAACATGGCATCCACTTGCTCCTGGGACACCGTCGAGAATTCATGGCCTGTATAATGAGGTTGCTGCCTGATCAAAACCTTGGTTGGTGGCCTTGTAGCCGATGATTGGACATTCGGCTGGGTGGGGGCTGATCCTGGTGCAATCAGTTGTCCTTGGGAAGGGATCGACAGTCCTTGTGTTGACAAGGTCCTATAGCCAGGGAATCGGCAATCAGGGAGAAAACTGGGGCTCTAGGTAGCTGCTCGGCTATTATGGAATCCACCACTGTGCTGATCATGTTATTCAACGTGTTGAGCAGTATTTCAGATTGGTTGATAAGGGCATGGTAGACAGCCGAGTCGATCCTGTCCTGCAACGTGTGGAGCTCTGAGCCTTCCTCAACCTGTTTGATCTCTTCCATCTTTTGTTTCCCTTTTTCTTTGCTGGGGCTCGGCTCGGGCTCGTCTTTCCCTGGGAACTTTATCTTGTATCTTTGGACGACAGTGCCTGACCGAGTCTGGACAAAGGAGTGCAAATATTGATTCTGCAACTTATTCATCATCTCCTCAATTTCAGCTTTCTGTTTCGGAGTCAGCTTATCCAACGTGACCGGGATGATGTTATCCTGATCAATATCTGAAATTTTGATATCGACCATTGTTCCTGATCTGAGTGTTGCAGGAGTCCCACCGGGCATGCCAAAAGCGTGTTGATGAGAAATTTTCCCACGCACTGGCCTGAGAGATTTACTTAGCTCTAGTGCAGGTCCAAATTGGATTGCCTTTGGTGTGTAGGGCGTGCCAGTTGGTTTGATCCTGTAACCAACAGGAAAACAAAAAATATGCAGTTAAGTTATGATTAGATCCTACTCGATCGATTATAGATATCCATAATACATCATTACTATTCTGAAGCACATTTAGACCAAGTGATTGGGATAGATCGGTAGTGTACCGAGACAATATAAATCACTTATATCTAAAAGCACATTAGAATTACAATTATACATATTTATAACTTAGCCGATGTCATAGATCTAATGTGAATCGGCTAGTACTCCGATACAGTTTTATACTAAGATATTATTCCAAGCTAAATACACTAAACAAAGATCAATCGGCTGTTAAGATGACTTAACAGATTCGAACCGCTTGTAACAAGGAATTACCTTGCTTGGAGATTCGAACCCGATGCAGCCCAAAAGCGAGGCAAGAACTCGTCGAGATTGCAAGTAAAATAAAAGGGTGGTGATGTGCTGAGATTGTATTGGTTGTGTCTTGATTTTTTTGAATTACAAACCTTCGGGTCGTATTTATACCCGGTTACAACAAAGTCCGCGTAGGACACGACTCCTATCCTTATTGCAGATTGAATTGTAGATATTCCTAAAACAAACCGACATTATCTATAAAGAAACTATACAAAATATCCTAAATTAAAGATCCAATTGCCATTGTAGGACGTTATCCGTAGATGGCAATATATTCAAAGCACTTGGAAACCGAATCCAATGATTATCTTCACGCTTTCCTTTCGGGATTGGTCTCAACTGCTTTTCCCAATCGAAATCGGCTATCGGCTACCCTGTCCGACTCGGACTCAACGACTGGTTTCTTAGCTGACTCGGACTCAGCCGATGTAGCCCTTGTTTCTGAGGATCGTGCACTTCCCTTGATTTCGCTTCAATCCTTGCTTCAAACTCGAGGATTTGCTTACCAAATTTGGTCGTTAATACCAGGTTGTCCAAATGTGGTGCCACATGACAGGAGAGAACCATGGTGAAAAGCTTGGAGAAGACCATAGTGTCACGCATCTGGTCCACATCTGCCTGCCATGGCATGAATAGAGCATGTGTTGAGATCAACGAGCTTCTTGGGTGAATAGATCGATCACAAACGATGGAGAAAAAATTAGCATAGCACCAACCCAATTCCGTGCACATGTTTGACCAAACGTGCATGTACGATCTCAGCCAGTTGCTGAAGAGTGGCCATGGGATGTCTGACTGCCAAGAGTATGACTACATTGTTGGGCCTAGGTTGGTAGGATATGCAGTTGTGTACACGGCTTGTGTCAAATGATTCCGTTATTCAGCAAAATAGTCAATCGTAATGAAATAGAGGGGTCGATTACTAAATGGAGAGGCCAGAGGTCTGAAAAGAAAGAGTCAGCGCAATAGGCAATGTAAGATGGAAGCAGACCCTCATGGTCAGCATGACCGGCATTTGCGAATTCCAACATCGCCACTTTGCTCAGTCCTCTTAAACCTCAGCTGCAGCCTGGCCCCTGCCCCTCAACCTTGATCTGCCACCATGCCCAGATGATTGACTTCCCCACATTGATGGGATGGAGGATGCCTGTTAACGGTGAAATTTGACAATTACCGTTAGTCAAGACCGAGTCAGAGGAGTAATTAACACCGTGATTATAGCTGATTCAGTTAGAAAGCGCATCGGCGGGTTTGGTTGTTTTTGTATCAGTTTTCGTATCAAGGAAGTTTTGCTAATTTCCTTTTTATAGATAGAGTCTTTAGACGATAGAAGTCGTATCTGAGTTGGACTTATATCAATAGTTTTGTTTTTTGGAGTAGAGTCCTGAGTTAATTCGATCGTATCAGAGTCGCACTTGTATCAACCTAAGGGTATAAATATGCGTACCCAAGATCTTTTATAAACAACAATAGTTCAATACACAATTTTTAAAGCATTACCACCCTAGTTTTACTTTCAACGAGTTTTTAGTTTTTAATTTTTTGGCTACGTCAGTTTCGATCTCTAACGAGAAAGTAAGTTCCATCAACTTTGTTTGTTTTGGCCAAGTTGGTACTTCCTCACTTAAGTCCGGTATACTAGGTCATTGCTCGCACTATCTATCCGATATATCGGCTCTCATTTAGATTTATTTGCTTTCTTTGCTTGATCTGTTATATCAATCATCTTATATATGATCTACCAGTTTATTAAATCTATCAAGCTCTATGTTGATATTGCGTTGTCTCGGTTAGGTTCGATCTGCTGGCCTTTAATTTGCTTGTTAGATTTATCAAAGATTGATAGGTTTTACATAAGGCGTCATCGGATTTCTAGCTGATGAGTTATCCTTTATCCATTGCTTAAATTGCTATATCAGCTAACGTTTAGGTACACTTAATTGCTTATTTAGCCGATCCTTATTAATATCAATATAATATCAATCTTATATTGTCTCAGTTGGATCCGATCTATCAAGATTGCTCTTAATAGGAGAAACTTAGTAGACTATTATGTGTTATTTACTCATAGCCGATATTAGTCTATTTCTATCTTTATTCATGCATCTTTTATCACTACACTGTATCGATTAATATTCAAGATCTTATAATTGTCTGGTGTCTATATTTATTAGTTTCAATCTTAAACTGTCTCGGTTTAGTAGGATATTTCAAGATTATTTCTAATAAAGAAAGATTGCTAATGATTATATTTTATCTAGTTTCGGTCGATATATGCTTATCTTTATAATCAAATTCCATCGGTTATAACTGTTATTCTAAAATTCCATCAGCATCGGTTAGATATTCGATTTCCTATCGACCCATTGACCGATTGGCCATTGTGATCTAACCTACTATTTGTCTAACACATTTTAAACCTGATTAATATGACCTCTCTCTCATCTTGACCATGTAACAGATCATGTAACGTCTTGTTTGGAACAAATTCATAAACCAGAATAGGGACTTCGAACAGTAGGCAGCAACCAAGAAGCTTAACTACATGATCGTGGTTGACGCGACATAGTATAAGTAGCTCCTGTCCAAATTCCATTCTCCTGCTTTCATCCATCCCTTTGCATCTTTTTATTGCAACAGGAATATTTTCTATAAATCCCTTGTAAACTGTCCCCTGTCCTCCTTCTCCAATGATTTGATTCTTGTCTAAATCATTTGTTGCTACCACAATGTCTTCATGTCTGTACAAGGTAAATTCAAGGTTGCGGTCGATTTTCATCATATCAGACAGAAGCTGGCCTCCATGTTGTTGAAAATACTCGTCCCTCTGTCTTGTAAAAAGTTGTCTTTTGATACTTCGTCTATGAATGATCACTTGCATTCCAAGAAGAGCAATAAGAACAGTAAAAATAGAAGAACAAATGCCTGCAGAATGAAAACATCAATCAATTACTTGAGATCAAAAAGCAATAGTTTAGGAGTTAGCAACACCACGCCATGGGCTGTCAGATCAAACAAGAGCAGCCTTCAGAGAAGAGCACAAGTCTAGTTTGTGTAGATCTTCCTTTTTTTGTGCGCTTGTACCATAGATGCATACGCGCGTACACTATTACACACGCAACATCATACTCACCACCCTCCCTGCCCCGGAAAATGTGCACCTTAACGCCCCGGAAAATGTGCACCTTAACAAACATTCTAAGAAAGAAAAAAACCAATGACACATCCCTGATCTCATTAAAATCTTGTTGAAAATCTATTTATATATGCATAATATTCATAGGCATAAGGATTAAACCATGATGAATAGAGTCATACATCCACAAGTACTTTTTCATCTTCCATTGGTTTTTATCCAATGGTCGATAGTATCTATTAAGTAGGTAAGACATCGTTGTAGGTAAATAAATGATTTTAATATACCATTTAATAAGGTTAAGAGGAGTAACTAATAGAATGCTATTACAGGTTAAACAAAATTTCAAATTTATAAGAGTAAATTCTATAAAACTGCAAGTATTTACTCAAAATTATCGATTTCATACAACTTTAACCAAGGTATTCAACAATTATCAAACGATTTTATAAAAAACAAATTACAGCTCTACATCCTATGCCTGTATATTGCCCGATTTGCGATAAAATAAGTATTTGTATGACAGGTCGGCTGAAATTTATCAAGCATGCTCCCTCTGTTCAAAAATAATTTTATTTTTTATCCATCCCATACATACCAATACAAAACCAAAATAACTAAAATACTCTCACTTTATCAAATTTTAATACAATTATTTCATTCTTTATCTACTCCCAATGTATTTAACAAACTCGGATACAAATATCGTTTAAAATAAACTTAGTTTGGAATAAATTGGAGGAGCTACAAATAAACTTATTTTAGGATGGAGGAGTATAAAGTTGTAGTTCTCTGATAAAATAATATGCTTTGTTCCAGTACTGATATGCTTAACAAAAGTTACAACAAACTGATAATTTTATAAAAATAGCTGTTAAGTTTTCAAATTTACTCAATATATAATGTGCCGATTATATTCATATTGCTATGAACTCTCGTCTACTAGTTTATTTTAATCATATTTAAAATCTAAGATCAATTTCTTTTTGCCAAAAAAGATTAAGATCGTTTTACCTCCTTCATAATGGGCTTCTTTATTTATGTAGAACGATCTTAGTTTTTAGTTTTTTGGGTCTCTATAGCGGTTATAGGAAAATAATATGTTTTGGGAAAGCATAATTCAGGAAATAATATCTCAAAGAGCGTGTGTTAACCGGGCGCGCTCTGTGTTGTGGTGTGTTGTGGTGGCGTGCATGTCGCTCTTTTATGTAATAAAAAAAAATAAGTTCCATAGGTATGGTCAAACTTGACATGATCTATAAAACTAATCTTTGACTTATATTTCTCATATACAATAAAGTTAACTTTAGCAACAAAATTATAACCATATAAGAGTATATTGAAATATCAATTCAATAATATTGTTTTCAATAAATAAAATTTAATTTATAATATAATGTTTTTAAAGTTAAATATTGAAATATGTGTTGTGTCTCACATTATGAAATGGAGAGAGTAATATGTTTCGTTCTGGTTGACCTCAGTAGCTTATCTGGTCCAAAAGAAGAATCAAGCAGAGTAGTATTTGCTTACCTATGAGAACAGGGTTGCGCCCAAAATATGCCTCAGTGCACTGAATTTCTCCTAACGTCGTATTCTGTTTTTTTCCTGGACAACTTGTGCATCCAGAACTTCCGATATAATTGTTGCAAACACACTTGCAAATTCCTGGTCTTTGGCATTCATCGATATCTGAAACAAAGCTCAATTAGGTGAGAACTTAGAAGCAATGTACAAACAACTAGTCCAATTCGATGGGTACCTAATGTTCTTTACCTGTGCACCCATTCTGGATATAAGGATTTCCTTGGAAACCGGGAGTTCAATTGCACCGATAACCAACGTAACCAGAAGTAGAGTTCACATCAACACAAATGCTGTTAGTACTAACGCATGCATATCCAGAGGTATTATGTTTTGCTTCCGGGCATGTTAGATTGGCAACAGCCCATCCAACAGAGATAGAGTATTCCCAAGGGCCATCATATAGATGTGGTTCTCCATCTATCGCCATAAACTCGTGATCATCGTCACCACTAGCCTGATGTTTAATCTGCACCAGTCCTTCCTCAATTTGTATGACAGTCACCTGATTATAGTCGTCGAATTGCAGAGTTGAAGATGTTGCGTTTGTACAGTTGAGATGGAATAGTTTTCCTGCAAAACAACCTTCCCCGAGACCGAATGGATAGGGAACGCTGATGTTCCCACACGACCGCGAACAGTTTGCCTTCTGTTGAAGAGGATTATATTATGTTTTCATGAGAAAAATGTCATTCACTACCGAAATCCTGCCGAAATCTTACTGTTTGCCGAGTGTCGAGAACTTTACCGAGTGTATAACCTCGAGCACTAGACAAACTATGTATTTGCCCAGTACCACTCGGCAAAGTTTGACACTCGACAAACGTCGCTGTTTGCCTAGTGTGACACTCGGTAAAAGAGGGGCACTCGGCAAACTTCACTTTTTGCCTAGTGCTGCTTTCGGCAAAGCTATGCACTCGACAAACAACGAAGTTTGCTAAATGCTTCCTCTAGGCACCCGGCAAAGGTTAGAGTTTGCCGAGTGTTATACCGAGATATTCGGCATAAGATTTCATTCCATAACACCCTCCAAACTCCTCCCATATACAACATGAATTACTACATATTAAAATTTGGTGTATTTTTTTAATTATTGGCTATATTTAAATATTTTTTATATTTACAGAAATTTCTTTACTAATGTCACATTTGAACTAAAAGTGATTCGAATAATTGAAAAATCTGTTAAAAATGATATTTATGTGATTGAGTCTATTTTGAGGCCATATCTAGGAAATGGAAAGTAATTTCGAAGATTTATTTAGGAATCATGTTTGTGGCCGTGAGTCAAATAAAGTATGATCGGTTTTTAAATTATTAAAAAACAAATAAAGTCCAAAAATTATGAGATTTGTCAGAGTATCATGAAATCAGACATTGAGACTGGTAAAAAATTGACAAGGTTTCGAACATTTTGTCATGTACAACGCTTATAAACCGAAACATCTCCGAATAGAGTTTATACTCATCTCCCACATTTAGAGCCATAATGACGGTCGAATTTAAAATTTGGCTCCAAAAAATTTTGTGGACGCAATATATAACATACATGGCACCATGCCAAATTTTAAGATTTTTTCATAAATTTAATTTTTTTTTAATTTTTTTATTTAGTATGAAATTACTTTGCCTAGTGCAGTGTTTGGTAAAATTTTTGCCGAGAGCAGCACTCAACAAAGTTGACGCGTGCCATCTATCCAACCATCGAAAAATAATAATAATAATTTTTTGCCGACCTCGGCAAAGTGCACACATGTGTACAGAAGCAAACCCTGGCAGGCCGGCCTGACTACAGATCTTTTAATTGGTGGGTAGTGTGTCTCATTACAGATAGACAGTACACTGTTTGCATGATTAGGAACAAGCCACTACAAATCATATGTTTGAACAGTACTGAAAACGTACTTCACTTATGATAGGCATGTGCTTTTTCGTTCTGTCTTTTCAGAATCCAGATTAAATTTTGCACGTGTAAAGAATTGAACCTTCTTGGATCAACTGCGGATTGTTATATTAGAATTAATCCTAAAATCCAAATCTAAAATTCAAACTGTGGCTATCTTTTCTTTTTTTTGGCTATCTTCATATGTACTGTGGAACATCAATTAAACACTTGAATTAAACTGGTAGTAACATGGTACTAGTGACGTGTCATAAAATATTTGAAGTTTACATATGGCAAAATTTTATACAACTTTGGATTTCCAACCAGTAATTTTATATATTAGAACAAGTTTATAAAATTTTTATAAAGGATACTATGATTTTACAAACCCTTCGTCGAGTGCCTCTCTCATGCACCCTACCCGGCCCACACATGCACCCTACCCGGCCCACCGCACAAAAAAATTTGCAGCTAGCTCACACCCGGCTAGCTCACACACTCTCACATCCGGCTAGCACACATGCGCGCGCCGCCGCCAACGCCATCCCATCCGCCCTCGGCCTGCCACCCCCGTCCGCCGCCCCGATTGCCCCCTCTCGTCACCTCTCTCTCTCCCGAATGGCGTTTGATCTCACTCTCTCGGTGTAACATACTAGCCCAGGGCTTAATAAAATTAATAAAATACTCATATCAACAAGTTACAACTTTTTTTGAAGCTCATCCCTAAATCTCCAAAGAACTCTGAGGTTAAGCGTGCTTGACCTGGGGCAATTTTGGGATGGGTGACCGACCGGAAAGTTCTTTCGATGCGCATGAGTGAGGACAAAGTGCGCAGAAAAGACTTGTCGGCCCACTCGAGAAGGGTGGGACGTGACAGAGTGATGTCATATTTTGCCAGGCTGCCTGGCACTAGCACTAGGCAAAGTAATAAATGTTTGCCGAGTGCCTGACACTATGCAAACAGGAAAAACTTTGCTGAGTGATAGGTACTAGACAAACAGAAAAACTTTGTTGAGTGCCTGGCATTAGGTAAACCTTATTACTTTGTCGAGTACCAGGCACTCGACAAAGAGTTTGCCGAGTGCCTGTAGCCTAGCACTCGGCAATAGCCTTTTGCCGTCTCCGTGTTTGCCGAGAGAGGTTTGTCGAGTGCTGCCCTCGGCAAACCCTTTGCCAAGTGTAATTCTTGATTCGCCGAGTGTCGTGGGCACTAGGCAAACCTTCAAATTCCGGTAGTGATTGAAATCACCAACATCCACAAAGTCTTGAATCATTACATTTGCTTTATTGGGAAATCTTTTTCTAATCTCTTAGATGGGTAAAAAACATTATTACAATAATGAAAATGAGAAAATTTCATGAAACTTTGTATATTTTGAGAAAAAAACTATCTCAAAATTACAAACTTAATATGTAGTATTGCAAAAATTCTGACATTGAGTTTACAACAAGCCTACATATATAAGCCACAATGTTGCAAAACTATAGATATTGCAATCCGTATGTTGGCGATACCATGGCTTCTATATGTACCTTTATGATAAATTCAGCATTAAATATGTGGTTTTGTGCTACAATAGTTTAAATATATAGTTTTGTGATAATTTTATCAAAATATCTATAGATTTACTCATAAAATTTCTAGAAATTATGACAGAGAAAGATAAAAATCTTAACTATGCAATCTATTTTAACTATTATATTCTATAAATAAGATCCATCTCTTTAATTTCCATACTATGTGAATGTCCATAACTAATATCGTCAGTTGCATTGAAATTTTATGGAAATATCTATGGTCTGCAGTCTAAATTGAACAAAACAACAAAAAATAATCGAACCATATTGCAAACATTAAGGTATGTAAAGTTTGGAGTTCATCATGAAAGCTACTTGCTTTGGTCAAACCTATTTAAGGTCTTTGAGGTGCGACTTTGATGAGAATGTTATATTTGAATAAGTTTATGATAATATGAAACTATTTTCCAACACAAATATATGCATACTTTTTTCTTAAACAAACTGTTTTAAAAGTCATTGATAGTGAAAGTTTCAAATTTTGACTAGATCCTGTATAAATGTCAATTATTCATGTCCAGAGAGAATATTTGAACAAAAATACACATACATACTAGCTGGCATGTTTAAAATTATGTATGCATGATCAAAATATGTAAAGAAAAAAATTAAATTCTTTGTATACCTATAATAATACTTAAGCACGATATCTCATCAGAACATTTCGCCCGTGGCTGTGATAACTAGCATATATCTAATTTCATGGTAATTGAATTACCTTTGTCGCGAGAGCAGCCCTCTGAAATATAGGGATTTCCTGCGAAGCCAGAATCGCATCTGCACAGATATCCAAAGCCTGTTGAATTTGAATCCAAGCATGAGCTATTTCTACTGGCACAGGCATAGGTCGTCGAGTTATCAAGGGCGCTGCGGCAACTTGGTTGATCAACAATACTCCATTCGAGGTCGGCAGAGTATAAAGTAAATTGGATTCTACTCCACAAGGAACTATTGCTAGAGTGAGATTCCGTTTTGTTGTGCCGGACAAACTGGAGGTCAAAGATCATATAATTTTCCAACGAAATGTTACAACATCCAGTATCGTTGCAGTTCATCACAGCCTCCGCCTCCGGCAGTTTTTCGTTCGGGCAGGTGATTTTGCAAAGGAGAAAGGACTCGTTTTTGTAGTATATATCCATGTCGCAACCGATGATTTGCAACATGGCATACCTTAGAAGAAAGCTTTTAGGAGAGGCCCAGGCACTGTTGTAAACATCGACGCCGGTCACCACGGTGATGGCGCGGGACATGCTGACGCCGAAACTTTGGACACTGATGTCGCCGGCAACGATGTCGTCGACAACCTGCAGGGTGCCGCCCTGTAGAAAGAGACTCGTCGGCTGGGTGTGGTTGCCGTCGAAGCAAGTGAGCTCAAAATCGGGATTGCGGAAGCAGCCTTGCCCGATGCCGAAGGGATACTCCGTACTCGAATGTCAAATTGCCGCAACTCTTGTAGCCGGCGCGCGTTGGTGCGCCGCTAGAGCGTCGGTTTGCATCGGAAGTAGCACTATTACAAGCAGAGAGTATGATGCAGGTAATAAGAAAATCATCTTCATCTCCGTTTGGAGGGGTTCACCTACTGTCTGAGGATATGGATATTAATTTGATCTTGGGGTCTAAACTAGGTCCACAAGTAACCTCATGGCACACATAAGATCGAAGGCCGCGAAAGAGTTTTTTTTTGTTTACTGGCAATTTTTATTAGTTGCTAATATATGTGGAGGGACCCAACTATTGTTGCGTGTTGAAATCACAAGTAATTTCTTGAAAAAAGTTTTGACGGATTTGCAATAAAAATTACGCAACCTTTTCTTCTTCCTAACCTTTTGAATTTTCAGCCGTACGATGCAGTGTCAAGATTCGTACTACAGTGATTATATATGTTATATTAATATTATAGTTATAATGGATTACTATATTGTAACTATATTATAACCTTTATATAATTTGGTAACATATTCTATATATAATTTGGTAGCATATTCTATGCACATAAACCGTCACATGTACACATCGTTCACAGCAATTAACAAATATCATGAAAAAACTAGAAAAATTTGTGAATGTACTTTCAATAGTATTACATTTACGTGTAAAATTTTAATCTCAAATTCATTATATTTTAGCTATAGAAAAAAAATATGAAAATTTTAAGGTTATAATTCTATCAAATTTTTTTTTGTCTTCTTGTTGAATTTGAAGGTTGACCTTTACACGTAAATATATACTATTATTAAAAGTAGATGTATATATTTTTAAATTTTTTTTGATATTTGTTAGTTGTTGTGTATGTTGTGTATCCGTGAAGGTTCATATGCATATTATACGCTCCCGTATGATTTATATATAAAAAGTTGTATATTCTTTTAATACTTATATATAAGTTATAGTCATAGTATACTAATGATGAAATTATATACCAGTTATATTATATTAAATTTTGAAAGTTTTTCATAAAAAATGGCAGTTGTTAGATAGTCCCAACATTTAATAACGGTCGATGTTCCCTTCGTTGAGAAATTTGTATTACTACTTATAAATAATCTATGATTTACCTGTTTACGAGTCTTCGATCTTTTAACAACGCTACTAGCTCAAACAAACGAATTTCTATTCACAGTCTGTAAATTAAGTACTAGAACTTTCATGCTTCTTTTACTCTATTCTGGTGTTATATTTACACCATATATAACTCCAAAATAGAGTTAAAGAAAATTATAATTTTAATTCTTGTTTCTATATGGTTCATCAAACTGTACTTTGTTTCATCATAAACAAATGGCTCACCAAATTGTTCCCAATTAATAGAAAGTTAAACTTATTTTCGAAGGGCAATATATAAAAATAATCTTAAACGAGAAAAGCACAATGTGGAGTCACCTTTGGTGTGATATTAGAGTTATAGCACCTTTGGTATAAGTGGAGAGGACCCAACACTGCTGGAGAAACCCATAATTGTCTCGGTTTATAACCCTTTTATCTCAGGTATCAAACCAGAACAACAAAAGCGAGACTAAAGATCGAAATCTTTAGTCCCAGTTAAAATAACCGAGACTAAAGATGATGGCGCCACGTGGTTGGCTTTGTCATTTTTAATCCTGGTTGGTATTACCAACCAGGACTAAAGTTGTTTTTAAATTTTTCTCATGTTACCATTTGCTTGTTTATATACATATATATATGTATATATATATATTTATACATATATATGCATGCATATATATATGTATAAATACATAACACACATAACATTCATATATATGCAACCATATCAAATTTATTTTTCTCAACGCCACAGATTGAATACAATAAAATGCAACAACAAAATCGTCCATAAATTTAAAAAAAATCTAAAAAATCTACAACAAAATCATTCACAAACTCGATTCTGCTGCGGCTGGCGGCCGCCTCACCACCGTCGCCGAATTCCTCCTCGTGCACCACCGGCTCTGCCCGTCGCTCCCGCTCGCTGCCGAATTCCTTCCTTCCACCGTCTCCCGCTCGCAGTCGCCTGTGAGGAGATGGCGCCCCGCCGCCACCGCCGGTGAGCAAATGGCGCCCCGCCGCCGCCATCTCCTCCTCCTGTCGTTGCGAGAGCTGAGGGGAGAGGGAGAGGAAGCGAGAAGGAGAGGAAGAGGGAGAGGGAGAGAGAGCTGAGGGGAAAGGGAGAGAGATCTGAAAAAAATAGTTAAGTATTGGATCGGTGGAGAAGACGATGCGTGCCAGGGATATATGTACCCCTGGATCTTTAGTCCCCATTAGTGGCACCAATTGGGACTAAAGATATATTAGTCCCGGTTGGTGGCACCAACCGGGACTAAAGATCCAATTTTTAGTCCCGGTTGATGGCAACAACCGGGACTAAAGATAATTTCTCATTGTTTTCAATTCATCTTTAGTCTCGGTTGGTGACACCAATCGGGACTAAAGATAATTTTTTGCTATTTTCAATTCATATTTAGTGCCGATTGTAGCCACCAACCAGGACTAAATATAATTTCCTACTATTTTCCAAATTTTTTTTTGTCCTAGCTAGGGTTAACAACAGGTACTAAAAATTAAATAATTTGTTAAATAAATATAGGTTTAAAACAATAATAAGTAATGCATTAAAATTTAATCAAATAGAGGTAATCCTAGACATTTCACCTCTCTATGTGCTTCTCGAGATATTGTTCCTCTTTTGTCCCTCTCTATTTTTTCTTTTCATCTGTTGTTGATCAAGATAGGAAAATTTTGACTTTTTATTTTTATTATTTTTATTTTTTTTCTTGACTTAGGAGCACATGAGAGGTAACAACAGAAAATTTGAGGCTAAATAAGTGAAAGACGTGGCCGGTGGAAAATTTAGAAGACACGCTCAGAAATGACAAAAAAGCTTTCGGACTCGAAAAGGCAATCTTCTGAGCCATTTTTGGGAAAAATAAAATCGCCGAACAAGGCAAAGAGCGGGCTAACGCATCCGAAATTTTTTCTGATCAATTTTAATATATGGAACGTCTCGATCAGAATCTGTATGCAAAAGTTATGACCGTTTTAAAAACCAACTCTAAATTAGAGAATGAAACGGAAATGTAAAACTTGTTACACGCGCACAAACTAGACGCAACAGCTAGGGTTTGATGGAAACAAAGGGGGAAACACATGAACTGGACTCTAACATGATCTAACTAGTAACAAGACCTCGACCAGAACACAAACTCAACACGACGAACTCTGAAAGTGAAATGTGCAAAGGATATGATAATTTTGTAAAAGCTTCCTTCTATCTTCAATCACCCACCCCCACACAACACCACCCCTTTTCAAATACAAAATCCTCTCAAATTAATTTCAGGCCATTTGAATCATGCAACAAAACCATGCAACAATTCAATTTCATTCCATTACAACAAACTATATTTTTAACTAGCGCAGTTAAAGAAAGCACCTTTCTTCACTTTAGTTTCGGTTGGTGTTACCAACCGATATTAAAGATCATTCAGATCTTTAGTCCTGGTTTGTAACATCAACCGGGATATATGATCTTTAGTCCTGGTTGGTGTTACAAAACGAGATTAAATATAGCCGCCGACCTGATAGATTCTGACAAGAATCTAACCGGGACTAAAGATTCTAGAGAACCATTGTCTTTTTTAACCGGGACTAAAAATGTTTTCTAGTCACGGTTTCTATTAGAACCAGGATTATTGTGGATTTTGGTCAGTGGATCAAATATCAACTCTCCAGTAGTGCAACACTGTCGTTGTGTGTTGCAATCATAAGTAATTTCTCAACCGCCTCCACCGCGGCCTTCGTCCTCCCTCTCCCTTTCGGCATCTCCCTGACGTGGCGGCTCACCGAAGGCTCAAGATTTGGCGGTGGCATGGTGGCTCCCCAGCGTAGCGGCGGGCCAGCGGCTGTTCGACAGCGTGGCGGGTTGGCAGATCAACGCGGCTCAGATCTGGCAGTAGGTCGGCGGCTCCCGACAAGACGACGGCGAGAAGGATCTCTGGCAAGAAGCAGCGGCGGCCTCCCGCTTGCCGCTCTCTCTCTTCTCATCTCCTTTGATTTATTTTGAAATAATTTTATGATGATTTTGATTGGACTGGGATTTAGGAATTTTTATCCTCGTGTGCACCTTAAAGGTGCTGGTTGTGGAACCAACACTAATAATCTAATGTCACCAGTACCGCCTAACAGATATCGGTTGAGAAAGTCGATACCTATGATCGGTTTCCAACGGGATTGTCTCGGCCATCGGTCCCACGTGTCCGCGCTGTGCCAATAAATCGGTTGTATGTCCTCACATCACGGTTTTCGTATATTTTTGTAAATCTTTCAAAAACATGTATTGCAAAAAGTTTTAAAAACAATGTATATTTTCAAAAAAAATTCCGTGCCGTTCTACATGCCAGTACACAGGCATCACCGAGTAGGCCACTACGGAGAGGTGACGGCACTTAATGTTGCACCATCTCCTTGAATGAAGGAGCCCCTGCCTTAGACCTTAAATTTGTCCTTCGGAGCAGAGGAAGCAGAAAATCAGGCCAAAACATACTATTACAGATCCTGTTTTTCATGCGGCCAAAATTGATTTTTGCGTACGGACGAATGGCCCACCTGCGTCCAAAGGTATAAGAAAATCAGATTTTTGCATGCAGGCGCCTGAAACCGATCACATGTGAAAACAAAAAAATCATGAAATAATAAAATTCTCAAAAAGAAAAAAAATCCTAGCCACCGCTGTCGAGGTCGCCGCAGCCACCGCCACTGCTCCCGCCGTCGCCCATTGCCGCCGAGGTCGCCGCAGCCACCGCCGCCGCTCCCGCCGTCGCCCGTCGCCGCCGAGGTCATCGCAGCCACTGCCGCCCCCCACCATCGCCTGTGTCAAATATGTCCCGCCATCATTGGATCCATGCATGTGGGGGCGAAGCGCCGGATCTCGCGCGACGCCACGCTCTCGCCTGCCGCCCTCCCGCCTGCTGCGCTCCCGCCCGGCGGTGAAGGAGAAAGAGCCTCCTACCCGCCGTGCTCCCGCCCGGCGGTGGAGAAGGAGGAGCCGAGGAGCTTCCTGCCATCGTGGTGGCTGCAGACACTCCCGGCCACTTCCTCCTCCTCATTGTCGTTGGCGGTGGCACTAGGCGGGGACAGGGATGGTGGCTCCTAAGATCGTTGAGCCGCCCGCCGCCTACATCGGGCCGCCTTCTTGGCAGCAGTGGCATTGTCCAAGGTCGCTGAGTCGCTCGCACAAAAATAAATTTTTACATGCAGCCCTTTAGGAGGATCAAATGTGAAAATAGGCTTATTTTTGTATGCAGTGACCGTATACGAAAATAGATTTTTGTATACGAGCTTTCTAAGGAGCCGTATGTGAAAATGAAGCTCGATTATTATAGACACGACCAGTTATGATCTGTTGGATTTTCATGTAGAAAAATCGTTTCTCTAAGTGGTGACAGAAGCTCCTTGCTTTGGGACAAGACAAAATTAAGGTTGCAAGCCAGGATGCTGCCATCGAGTGGCGTATTGTGGATGAACCAAGTTGCACTAGCACATTGAGAAATCTGAAAAGTTATGCTTGTATCAGCACAGATAGCAGCTGTGTAGTCAAAACTATTTCTATGGGTACCGAAGTTATGCTTGTATCATCACAGAGAGCAGCTGTGATAGTCAAGATTTTTTCTATGGGTACCGTTGCGTATGCAACAGTGGTTATGAAGGCACCCCCATGGCTGCTCACTTGCCGGAGGTACAGTATCATCACAGTAGCGTTTTTTATACTACAATGCTACTCCCTCCGCGTCTACAAGGGATTCTAGCAATGAATTTAGACATGTACATATACAGATTTCAGATTTATTGCTTGAACCACTTACATCTTTGGATAAAGGGAAAGGGAGACTACTGTGATGCTTGTAGCCTGTCCATAAACCTGTACCCCTCTAGGCATGAGCCAGTCTGACGGAACTCCTTTTCATCTAATATATTGACATACGCGAAAAAAAATCTTTGGATGAAAGGAAGGGAGTATATTTTTTTGACGGGTTACAGTATAGCACCTAATTAAATCAATTTCTTCTATTTAAAAAAAGACAGAAATTAAATCTTTGGATAAAGGGAAGGAGTATATTTTTTTTGACGGGTTACAATATAGCATCTAATTAAATCAATTTCTTCTATTTAAAAAGACAGAAACATAGATAACAGGCAATTCATACCTTATCTTTTTGCAAAACATTTATTAAACTTTTTTGGTTCATAATTATAACAAAGTAATTTAAAAATACATAGTGCGTAGCTAGTTATTGTAAAATCAAAGTGTGTTTGATTCTTTTATGATGATGAACAATTGGTATCTGTGATTATTGGTTTTGATATTTGGAGATTATTGGCGAAGTGGTTTTTGAGATGATTGGATTTTCAGACAGTGAACAATGGACTGTTGTTTCGTGGTCCGATCAGACCGGGCTTGTGCTGCCGGTCAGACCGGAGGTCTGTGTGCGGTCAGACCGGGTGTGTATCACCGGTGCGACCGGCCGACTCTGTCCGACTACAGGCCGACTCTATGTCGGTTTCGGTTTCGAGTTGTTTCCTTGCTTATCCATGATTATTTCGTGTTTCTATGCGTATGAATATTGTTGTGTGCTGACAATGAGTCAAGTTGGAGATAGCTTGTGCTCGGATATGGTTTCTTTTTTAATTCATGTGTAGGTAATCTTTACGTCTCGGGAGAGTATTGCCCATGATGGATTTAGAGTCAACTTGAAGATAAGGTGACGTCCGAATGGCAAGAGATCACGCGGGATACTTAGGATAAAGATTAATGCATGTGGTGGATGAAGTTTCCATATGGCATATGATGGAGATATTGTATGTGTATGGGATACGAAGTTGTAATTTTGGAAGGAGTTCAATTTTGTTACAATTGGAATTTATAAAGTTTGTTTCTTGTATGTGAAGGTTTTCTAGTGGATTAAGACTTCTTGTATGAGTAGGATTCGTGGCTTTGGGCTGCCTATCTTGTGTATAAATAGAGAGGGAAGACGTGGCTTCCTGATATGAGTTTTAGAGAGAGTTGAGTTGAGAAAAAGTTAGGTTTCAAGTTTATTCGAGATTTTGTGAGGAGTGTTATTGTTGCACTTTATAAACACTGAGAGAAGTAATATATTTTCAATCTACTTTGAGAGCTCTTCAATTTGTGTTTTCTCAGGTGCGGCGGTCCAACCGACAAGATACCTACGGTTAGACCGGAGCTTCTCACCGGTTAGACTGATTAGATTGCGGCGGTCAGACCGGTGCTCGGTGGCAGACGATCTAGCAGCATCCGACGGTCAGACCGGATATACACCACCAGTCAGACTGGCAGCTTCAAGCGGTCAAACCGGCACGATAACTTCGGTCAGACCGCGCAACATCGAATTTCGAGGGTAAGTTTTAGTTCCGCTAAAAATTTAGTTTTTGGGTGTACCAACCATTCACCCCCCTCTGGTTGGTATAGTTTTGGACGTTCGATCCTACAAGTGGTATGAGAGCCTCGTTTTCTTCTTTGGATTTTTATCGATCTAAAGTTTTAAGCCATGTCTGATAAATTTACATCTAAGCCACATGTTTCCGATGGAACGGATTTTGCTTATTGGTGTAGTAAGATGCAATCTTATATCATGGCTCAAGATTTTGATGTTTGGCAAAAGGTTGCTATTCCTTATGAGATCACTGAGGTTATTAATACTGAGGCTTTGAAAACTGAGTTTAATAACAATTGCAAAGCTCGTAATATTTTATTAAATGAGATTTCTCGTTCGGATTTTGATCGTGTGTCACATCTTCAAACCGCAAATGAGATTTGGATTGCTTTGAGGAATTTTCATCAAGGAACTAACAACATTAAAGAACTTCATCGAGATCTTTTCAAAAAGGAGTACATCAAATTTGAGATGAAACCTTCAGAAGCTTTGGATGATTATCTTGGTAGGTTTAACAAAATTTTGAGTAATCTTAGATCTGTTGATTGTGCTTATGATACAAATTATCCACAATCTGAGGTTTCTCGCCACTTTTTGAATGGTCTTGATATGTCTATTTGAGAGATGAAAGTTACTTCTATTCAAGAGTCTGTTAATATGGCTACTTTGACTTTGGATTCGCTTTACACAAAACTCAAAACTCATGAGATGAATATTCTTTCTCGAAAAACGAATTCTAAGTCTAGTGCTTTGGTTTCTTCTTCCACTTCTTCGGACGTTGTTGCTTCTTCATCGATTTCCACTGCTCTTGCTTTGATTAATGCCATGTCCGATGAGCAACTCGAGCAATTCGAGGAGGAGGACTTGGCTTTGGCTGCTAACAAAATTTCTCGAGTTATGAATAAAATCAGGTACAGGAAAAGAGGTGGACCAGCTCGTTGTTTTGAATGTGGTGCTTTAGATCACATTCGCTCCAACTGTCCTAAGCTTGGGAGAGGCAAGAAAGAAGATAAAGGTGGGGAGAAGACCAAGGACGACAAGCCTAAAGGGAAGAGATCCAAGGAGGTGGTGAGGAAGGTGCTGAGCAAAGTTTATGCCGCTTTTGAACCATTAAGCGACATAGATTCTGATAGCGATGAAGACAATAAAAAGGACAAGAATATCTCCGGTATTTGTCTCATGACACATGGAGAATCAGATTCTGAGGATGAGGACAATGAGGTAAGTTCTTTCGAGGAAGCTATTCTTGTTTTAAGTGGAAAAAATAAAAAGTGTGAAAAAAGTTTTAAAAACAAGAATTTGTGATTGAATCTTTAAATGCTGAAATTGCTAGATTAAAATCTCTTATTTCTAATGATGATGAATGCAAAAATTGTGAGGTTTTAATGCTTGAAATTTAAAAAATTAGAGGTATCAATGATTCTCATGATTTGAATACCAAATCTTGTTTAACATGTGATGCTAATGAGATGAAACTAAAAGATGTTTTAGCTCGTGTTGAGCACATGGAGGACATTGTTAAACAAGATGAAGTTTTTTCTTGCTTCAAATGTCGTAAAAACAAAGGTGTCATGATAGGTTGTGAAAATTGTGCAAATTTGGAAAAAGAGGTTTCTTATTTGAAAAGTGCTTTGCAAAAATTTTCTGATGGTAAGAAACAACTCAACATGATTTTGGATTAATCTAAAGTGACTAGCGATAATAGTTGTATAGGTTTTGATGCTCACGATTATTTCACCAAAAATCCACCCAATGTTTTGAAAAATGACTGAACATGGTGAAATTTTGACAAAACCTAATGATGTGAAGATAGTTTTTCAATTTGTAGGAAATATGCCCTCTCTTTCAGTTTATCTTAAAGAAAAAAACTAATATTTCAAAATCATCAACTACTAGGGAGAAGTTCACTTGCTCTTTTTGTGGTAAAGATGGTTATCTTGTTGGTTTTTGTTTCAGATTAGCACGAAAACAGAAAAAGAAAAGAGAAATTAATTTTGCAAAATCAAATAGGCAAAAATATGGTTTTCCCTCGAGAAGACCAATCAGACCATAGTGGATCACCCGGTCAGACCGGTGCTGGCACGTGGTCAGACCGACGGTACTGTCTCGGTCAGACCCGCACTGGCACGCGGTCAGACCGACAGTACCTCAGCGGTAAGACCAGCCTACGGTCAGACCGGCTGTACTGCATCTGTCAGACTGGTCTCGAAGGGATTTTTCTGAAAATTCTCAAGCTATTTTTGCACGTGGATATATGCTTGTTGGATCTACTGGTCGTGTGTCTCAGTACTGGATTTCTAAATTTCTTTTGACTAACCCCAGTACTGAGGCTTCGACATCTTCTTGTGCATAGGCTTTGGTGGCAAGGAAGGAGAACGTTTGGATCGTGGATTCCGGTTGTTCACGGCACATGACCGGAGATAAAAATTGGTTCTCCTCCCTCAAGATGGCATCCAAGACTGAATCGATTATCTTTGGAGATACTTCTACAAGTGTCATTCTTGCTACAGGATCTGTCAAGGTAAGTGACAAGTTTGAATTAAAAGAAGTAGCTTTGGTTGAGGACTTAAAGTATAATTTGCTTTCAGTTTCACAAATTGTTGATTAAAATTTTGAAGTCACACATGGACACTGTTGGTCCAGCTAGAGTGCAATCCGTTGGAGGGAAGTGGTATGTGTTGGTTGTTGTTGACGATTTTTCTCGATATTCTTGGGTTTTCTTCATGGCAACTAAGGATGAGGCTTTTGGACACTTTCGGAGTTTGTTTCTTAGATTGAATTGTGAAATTCCCGGTTCTTTGAAGAGAATTAGAAGTGATAATGTAGGTGAATTTAAGAATGCTTCTTTTGAGCAATTTTGCAACGAAAAAGGTATTGAACATCAATTTTCCTCTCCTCGTGTTCCACAACAAAATGGTGTTGTTGAAAGAAAAAATCGTTCTTTGGTGGAGATGGCTAGAACAATGCTTGTTGAATATCACACTCCTAGGAAATTTTGGGCCGAAGCTATTAACATTGCATGTTATGTTTCCAATCGTATTTTCTTGAGATCAAAACATGGAAAAACACCTTATGAGCTTCGATTTGGTCGTCAACCCAAAGTTTCACATTTACATGTTTTAGGTTGCAAGTGCTTTGTCTTGAAATCTGGCAATTTGGATAAATTTGAGTCACGTTCTACCGATGGATTGTTTATTGGTTACACCGCACATTCTCGTGGCTACCGTGTACTTATTTTGGAAACTAACAAAATTGTTAAGACTTGTGAAGTCACTTTAATGTGGCTAGTCCAGGTACTAGACCAGAACTTGCAGTTACATTGTCACATGCTCAGGGGGTGGATGGTTGTATTTTTGAAGACGAAAGCGACGATGACGATGACGAGGTCGACCTGACCGGTCAGACCGCCCGAGTGCCGTCGGTCAGACCGGAGCAGAAGGCCCCGTCAGACGGCAGGAGGCACGGTCGACCGGCAAGGGCCACCCACCTCGGGTTCGTCGATGCAAATCAAGGTGATTCTTCGGAAACTACAACCAGTGAAAGTACAGAACGTGAAATTACTGCTCCTTTGCACATTCAACGATGACATCCGCCAGAACAAATAATAGGTAATATAGGTGAATGGACTACAAGATCAAAGGTAACTACTCATGATGATTTTACAAAATCTGCTTTTGTTGCTTCTTTTGAACCCAAAGATGTTACTCATGCATTAACTAATGAATTGTGGATTAACACCATGTATAAAGAACTTGAAAATTTTGAGAAAAACAAAGTTTGGACTTTAGTTGAACCACCTTCAGGACATAACATTATTGGAATCAAGTGGGTTTTCAAAAATAAACAAAATAAGGATGGTTTAATTGTTAGGAATAAAGATAGACTTGTTGCTCAAGGTTTTACTCAGATGGAGGGTTTGGGTTTTGATGAAACTTTTGCTCCTGTTGCTATGATTGAGGCAATTAAACTTTTGTTAGCTTTTGTTGCTTCAAAAAGTTTTAAATTGTATCAAATGGATGTTAAAAGTGCTTTTCTAAATGGCTATATACAGGAGAAAGTTTATGTTAAACAACCACCGGGTTTTGAAAATCCTGATTTTCCCAACCATGAAATTGTCTAAAGCTTTGTATGGTTTGAAACAAGCACCTAGAGCATGGTATGATAGACTTATGAATTTTTTGCTTGCAAAAGGTTTCAAATGGAAAAGATTGACAAAACACTTTTTTGTTCTTAAGTATGGTGAAAATTAACTTTTTGTTCAGATCTATGTGGATGATATCATTTTTAGTTGTTCAACTCACGCTTTGGTTGTAGAGTTTGCTGAGATTATGCGCAGGGAATTTGAGATGAGCATGATGGGCGAGTTGTCGTATGTTTTAGGATTGCAAATTAAGCAAACACCTCAATGTACGTTTGTGCATCAAACAAAGTATACCAAGGATCTTTTGAGACGTTTCAAGATGGAGAATAGCAAGCCAATTTCTACGCCTATTGGTTCTACTACTGTGTTGGATCCTGATGAAGATGGTGAAGTTGTGGATCAAAAAGAGTATAGAAGTATGATTGGATCCTTGTTGTATCTAACTGCTTCTAGGCCAGACATACAGTTTTGTTGTGTGTTTGTGTGCACACTTTCAAGCTTATCCTTGCTTCACATCGTCAAGCGGTAAAGCGAATAATGTGGTATTTGAATCATACACTTGAGTTTGAAATTTTGTATTCTACTTCATCTTTTATATGCTTAAGTGGTTATTCCGATGCTGATTTTGCAAGTTTTAGAATTGATAGGAAAAGTACTAGTGAAACATCTAGTGTAGCTCAATCAACTACTGAATTTGTTAACGATCAAATATGGTAACCAAATCCCCGAGTTCAGAGCCAAGATTGAAGTGGAATCGGATCGGGAGCGCAGCCCGCGAAGAAACAGGGCCGCATCGGCTAAGACCGAATCGGTTGGGACACCAGTCGGCTGAGGCTGAATCGGACGAGGATGGCCGATAGCCGATTCCGATTAGGAGATGGAGATTGAACCTATTCCGAAAAAGGAGCATAAAGATAAATATTGGGTTCGGTTCCCAAATGTTCGTTAAAGATATTGCCATCTATGGATAGAGTCCTGTAACGGCAATTGTATATATAAATTAGGAAGTTGTATGGATATTCCTTTTGTAATGCGGCATGGGACTGTGTCCGGGGATATTGTCGTACTGTAAATAGTAGATAAGGTAGAAACCGTGTCCTACACGGATATCGTTATGCCTGGGTATAAATAAGACCCGAGGGCTCTTTGTAAAGATATCAACCAACACACAATCAATCAATTTCGGCGCATCACCACCTTTTTCATTTTCGACAAGTTCTTGCTCTTGCTCGGGCTGCATTGGTTCTGATCTCCGAACAAGGTAATTATTTGTCATTAGTGGCTTGTATCATAGGGACTAGTACTTCCGTCGTCATGATACTCTAGTTTCGATGTTATGAACTGCTCAATTTATCATACATGGCCTATAATCTAGAGCAATGCCTAGATCTATCATGCGATTGGCTGGTTTCCTTCTGAAGACAGCAGCCGATGGGGCTAGATCCAGGGGTTGAACTGGATTATATGTCGTGTCTACCGTCTCGAGGGGTTCACATTGACTCATACAGATCTGATATTTCTTTTTGTACTTAATGCTGCATCTAACCGACCTATTAAGTCGCCCTTAGAACTATTAAGATCTTTTAGTTTAATGTTTATCATTAGAGACAGCGCTGGAGTTTCAGTCAGCCTTATCTGTTTTAGTTATCTTTAGTTTTAATTGTTATTAGATACATTAAAACTGCCTTTTATATTAACATCTTTATCTGTTTAGATGCTCTAAGTCAGTATCAATCTGTCAAACTATGCTGACAGCCGATTGATCTAGGTTTAGTGTATTTAGATTAGGTTAATATCTTTTTATAAAATGTGTCGGAGTATTAGCCGATTCACATTAGATCTGCAATATCGGCTAGGATATCAATGCAGATAATTATTATCCTAATGTGCTTTTAGCCTAAGTGATTTATACTGTCTCGGCATAGCCGATCTATCCTAATCACTTGGTCTAAATGTGCTTTGGGGAAGCAATTATGTGTAAATTGATCTCCTTAGCCGATCCGGTAGGTTCTAATTTCAACTTAATACCTATTTCTTGTTTCTTGTTGGTTACAGGATCAAACCAACTGACACGCCCTCAATTCGCCAGAGGCGACCAATTTGGACCTGCACTAGAGTAAAGCAAATCTCTCAAGCCAGTGCGTGGGAATCAAATTTCTCATCAACACGCTTTCGGCACGCCCAGTGGGACCAAGTGCAGACTTTCGAGTTAAATACAATGTCCAGCTACAAGAACCCAGAAATCAACGAGAAAAACGTCATCCCAGTGAGGATTGAACAACTGTCGGCTGAGCAACTAGCCGACTACAAACAGATAGTCGAGCAGCTACAGGCTAATTACCTGTAGTCCTTTACCCGAACCAGGTATGGGGCTGTCCTCCAGAAATTCAAGTTCAAGCTCGAGGACCTCAACACGTCCTCCGAGGAGGACAGGAAAGGGAAGAAAAATATGGAGGACATTAAACAAGAACAAGATGATTCGGGACTTCACACTCTACAGGACCGAATCGACTCGGCTATTCATAACGCCCTCATCAACCAAAGTGGCATACTGGTTAATACCCTCAACAATATGATAGCCACTGTGGTCGACTCGAGGATAGCTGAGCAACTGCCAAGGGGGCCGACCTATTTCACTAACGACCAGTTCTCGGGGTACAGGACGCTGTCAACTCAAGGCTTGCCAATCCCGCCACTGGGACAGCCGAATCCTCAAAGTGCAGCTCTGGTTCAACCAAACACACAGGCATCGACTTCAGAGCCACATCCCAGGATCCTGGTTCGACAGCAGCCTCAACATCAAGGCCATGGTGGCCCGACAGTGACACAGGAGCAAGTGGAAAATATGTTCAACACCAATCAGCGGCCAATCATGCCCAATGAGCCGATTGGCAGAATTCCCTCGGCTCCACATCATAACCCTGTTGGCAATCGGCTACTCCCTGAGCAATCACTGCCGATCATGTTTCGGCCACCCCCCGCTGTGAATCACTTGCAATACCAATGTCCGGGAGGCCAATATGATCAGCAATATCGGCCACAAACGCCACCGCCACTTCAGTATCGGCAAGGACCCATACCGTATGAATATACCGTATGAATAATACGAGCCGATACCCCAAGCTCAAGACAACAGACCTTGGGCCAATCTGATTGTCGACGTCATGCGCGATTAGTTCGGCCTCAAGCCAAAGGACTCCGGTCATATGTACCGGTACTCATATCCAGAGCACTTCGAGAGGGTGCCATTGCCAAACCGGTACAAAGTGCCAGACTTCTCCAAATTCTCTGGAAATGACAATGTGTCTACCTACTACCATGTCAGCCGATTCTTGGCTCAATGCGGGGAAGCATCGGCTACAGACGGACTCAGGGTTCACTTGTTCCCGCTGTCGTTATCAGGATCGGCCTTCACCTGGTTCTCATCGCTACCATACAACTCGATACAGAGCTGGGCCGATCTTGAGAAACAATTTCACAGCTATTTCTACTCCGGCAACCATGAGATGAAGCTGTCGGACTTAACCAGCATCAGATAGAAGCACAAAGAATCGGTCCAAGATTATATTCAACGTTTCAGAGAAATGAGAAACCGATGCTACAGTCTGATCTTATCAGACTCCGAGCTGGCCGATTTGGCATTTCATGGTCTTTTGCCGCCAATCCGCGAAAGATTTTCGGCTCAAGATTTTGAGAGCCTAGCCCACTTGGCCCAGAAAGTGATGGCCCACGAGCAGAGATTTCAATAATCTAAGAAGGCCTTCAAAAAAGTCATCCACGTCACCTATGCAACGGACACAGAATCAAACGACAACGATGCGGAGGTGGTAGCAGCCGAGTGGACCAGGAACAAGAAAGCAATAACCTGTCAATGGTTGAAAAGGTCGGCCAAGGAAGAGAAATATGACTTTGATATCACTAAAGCCGACAGGATCTTCGATCTGCTGCTGAAGGAGAAGATAATTTGGTGCCAGAAAACCACGTTATCCCATCAACCGATGAGCTCAAAAAGAAAAAATACTGCAAGTGGCACAACACCACCTCCCACAGCACGAACGATTGCAAGGTGTTCAGGAAACAAATCCAATCGGCCATTGAAGCCGGGAAGATAAAGTTCGAAGAATCGACTATGCCGATGAAGGTTGATGGCAACCCCTTCATGGTCAACATGGTCCAAACTGGCCACAGGCGAGCTGATCAGCAGCACCAAATGACGTACAGCTTAGCCGAAATAGTTAGCGCCGACTCAGGGCCACCCCACAGAGAGCCGATTGGAGATACGACTGCGTCAATCAATATGGTGCACACCAATGCACGATCTCCGATCGTCGGGCCAGGCAGGACAGCCGTCAGCGATTCCAGCGTAGGATCCAGGAGGAAGAAGAGAGCTGGCGTGGCAGGCCATACTAAATGGCGCCTGATCGACTGGGCGTGGCGTACCATCGCCGCCACGACGGTTGTGATCCGCATTGGCATTGCGAGTTCTTCAGGTTCTGCTGGGAGCAAGGAATGAGGTTGCCAACCCTCAAAAATTGCCCAGCATGCAGTGATTACAGAGAGGACGAATACAGGGAACCACAACTGGAGAGTTCTAACCGATTCGTCCTCCGAGGCGTTCGGCTTAACCAATGTAAAACTTCTGTTCATGATCGGCTCAATCCCATCCACCAAGACTTCTTCAGGAGGAAGATCAAGAAGAGGCCAACGACAAGCAATCGGCCAACCCACAATGGTGCCCTTCGGACCTGTTTACCAAAACGCAAAAGAGAAAAATTCAGCGGCTCAAGAGCGAGGGGCAGGAGGAAGAAGTACGGCGGATGATCCAACAGCAACAACGTCGACATGGCATAAAGCGATGGTGCGTCAAGAAACAAGCGGCCCCAACCGACGAAAGCCAGCCGACGAAAGCCCAGACAAAGCCGAAAGGGCGGCAAAAGGCAAAGCAAGAGTCTCGACATCACCAACATGGTTTTTATTCTACCAGAGTTTGAGGCTGCAGAGGCTGACGTAGACACAGTGGAGGAGAGCATGGCTAGACTAGTTTTGTCCCTAGAACAAGCTATTTTTGAAAAACCTAAAGGGACTGAGAATCGGCACCTGAAGCCACTATATGTGAAGGGGTTTGTCAATGGCAAGCCAATGTCTAAGATGCTAGTCGACGGAGGGGCTGCTGTCAACCTAATGCCCTATGCAACTTTTAGGAAGCTAGGGAAAGGAGCCAAAGACCTGATGTTAACGACTAAATTTGGTAACTAAATCCCTAAGTTCGAGCCGGGATTATAACAAAATTGGATTGGAAAGTGATCTGCGGGAAAAACAGAGGTTGCATCAGCTACGATCCAATCGGCTGAAAGGCCAGTCAGCTGAGGCCGAATCGGACATGGATAGCTGATAGCCGATTCCGATTCAGAGAAGGAGATGAAATCGTTTCCGATAAAGAAGCTTGAAGATAGAAGAAAGATTCGGTTCCCAAATGTTTGTTAAAATATTATCATCCATGGATAAAGTCCTGTAATGGCAATTGTATATGTAAAATAGGGTTTGTTTAGATATTTCTTTTTGTAATGCGACATTGGACTGTATCCCGAGATATTGTCGTATTTTTAATAGTAGATTAGATAGAAACCGTGTCCTACACGGATAGTGTTATTCTTGGGTATAAATAGGACCCAAGACCTTCTTTAAACAATATATCACAATAAATACAATCTCGGCGCATCGCCTCCTATTTTTTTAGACGAGTTCTTGATCCAGCTTCGGGCATCATCGTTTCGACCCCCAATTAAGGTAATTGCTTGTCGTTTAGTGGTTTATTTTGTCGAATCTAGTGCTTCCATCATCATGACACTCTAGATTTTATGTTATAAACTATGCAAGTTATCACATACCACATATAATCTAGAACAATGTCTAGATCTATCTTGCCATCGGTTTGTTCTTCTCAGAAGCAGCAAACGATAGAGCTAGATCTAAATGTTGACCTAGATTATATGCTGTATCTACCGTATTGTAGGGTTTACATCGGTCCATATAGATCCAATGCTATCTTTTTGTACTTAATGCTGCATCATCCATGACCTATTAAGTCGCTTTTAGAAGTATTATGATCTATTCGGCTAGATGTGAATTTACGGAGACAGTGCCGGGGTTTCAGCCGGCCTTATCTATTTTAATATTTCTTTCGTATTATTTGCTATTAGATCTACTAGAGTCGCCTCTTATATTATGATCTCGATCTAGTTAAATGCCTTAAGCCAGTATCAGTCCGTTGGCGTTAGCCGATAGCCGATTGATCTAGGTTTAATGCATTTAGGTCAAATCGATATCTTTTTATAAGATAAATCAGAGTATTAGCCGATTTTACGTTAGACCTGCAGCATCAGCTAGGTTATGAACGCATATATCTATTATCTTGGAGTATATTTAGATTAAGTGATTCATACTGTCTCGGCATAGCCGATCTATCCCACTCACTTAGTTTAAATATGCTTCGAGAAAGCAATTATATGCAGGTTGGTTTCCTGAGCCGATCCAATAGGATCTAACTTTAACCTTAACGCATGTATCTGTTTATTCTTTCTTATTGGTTAGCAGATCAAACCAATTGGCACGCCTAGATCATCATAGGTAGCCAAGGACAGACCTGCACTGGAGCTAAGCAGATCTTCCAGGCCAGCGCGTGAGAGAATTTTCTCATCAACACGCTTCTTGACACGCCTGGTGGGACAATCAGCAGATCACCAAGCATCGGACATGATGGTTAACATCAAGAACCCAGAGATCACTGAAGAGAACGTAACTCCAATCACGATGGAGCAATTGTCGGCTGAACAACAGGCCGACTACAAGAAAATGGTAGAAGAACTGTAGACCAACTACCTACGATCGTTCGCCCAGACCCAATCTGGGTCTGTTCTCCAGAAATACAAGTTCAGCATGGATGATTTCAAGGCATCCTCCTCAAGCGACACGAAGGGCAAACACAAGATGGAGGAGCCAAAACAGGAGCAGGACGATTCGGAGCTGCACACCTTGCAGGACCGGATCGATTCGGCTATACATCACGCACTGGTTAACCAAAGTGGCATCTTGGTCAACACTCTGAATAACATGATTGCCACCGTGGTCGATTCCAAAATGGCCGATCAGCTACAGTGGGGGCCAACCGACTTCACAGACGAGTAGTTTCCTAATTACAGGGTCTTGGCGACCCAGAACCGGCCGATCCCGCCTCCGATATAGCCATGACCACCAGGAGGAGCCAATCAGCCGACTGCATCTGCATCGGCTTCAAGGCCATCACCTATTATTCTGAACCGGCAACAACATCTCCCCCAGGAGCAGTTAGCCGGTATGTTCAATCTCAATCGGTAGCAAGAGCCGATTGCCAATCCCATTCTAGGAGCTCAATACAACGCCGGTGGCCGACAGCTCTTTCCAGAACCACAGACACCCCCGGCGAATCGGTCACTTCCCGCTGGCAACCCACTCAAGTATCAGTACCAGGGAGGCCACCAAGATCGGCATTATCGGCCTCAAACACCGCCTCAGTATCAGAAGCACATATGCACTATGATCAATACGAGCCGATACAACTGGTTCAAGACAACAAGACTTGGGTTGATTTGATTGCCGACGTCATGCACGATCAATTCGGCCTTAAGCCAAAGGATTCTGGGAACATGTATCGGTATCCATACCTAGAGCACTTTGAGAGGGTGCCGTTGCCCAACCGATACAAGGTCCCGGACTTCTCTAAATTCTCGGGGCAGGACAGCACTTCAACGTACAAGCATGTCAGCTGATTCTTAGCCCAATGTGGAGAGGCATCGGCTACAGACGCCCTGAGAGTTCGTTTATTCCCACTCTCACTATCGGGATCGGCTTTCACATGGTTTTCTTCGTTGCCCTACAACTCTATCCAGAGCTAGGCCGATCTCGAGAAGCAATTCCACAGCTACTTTTACACCGTAATCACGAGATGAAATTGTTGGACCTGACAAGCATCAGGCAGAAGCATGAAGAATCGGTTCAGGACTACATCCAGGGGTTTAGGGAGATGAGGAACCGATGCTAAAGCCTCGTGCCGTCCGATTCCCGTTAGCCGACTTGACTTTCCACGGACTGCTGCCGCTGATCCGTGAAAGGTTCTCGGCTCAAGATTTTGACAGCCTTGCCCACTTGGCGCAAAAGGTGACGGCCCACGAGCAGCGATTCCAGGAATCAAGGAAGGCCGTCAAGAAGGTTGCCCACGTCATCGTCGAGTCCAATTTAGAAACAAGCGACGATGACGCAGAGGTCGCGGCAGCCGAATGGGCCAAGAATAAAAAGGTCATCGTCTGTCAATGGCTGCTAAAAACGGCCAAGGAACAAAAATACGATTTTAACATCACCAAGGTTGATAGGATGTTCGATTTACTGCTGAAGGAGAAGCAGATCCAGCTTCCCGAAAATCATGTGATCCCATCGGCTGATGAACTCAAGAGGAAGAAATACTGTGACTGGCATAACTCTACCTCCCATGCCACTAATGATTATAAAGTTTTCAGGCAGCAAATCCAGTCTGCAATCGAGGCTGGGAAGCTCAAATTCGCCGATTCACCTCGGCCAATGAAGGTAGACGGAAACCCTTTCCCGGTCAACATGGTTCAAGCCAGCCCCGGGCGAGCTGATCGACAGAACAGAATGGCGAACAACTTAGCCAAAACTCTCAAAGGGGTAAAGGCAAGGAAGAAGTCGACTGGAGACCAAGCCGCGCCAATCAACATGGTGCGCCCCGCCGGCTGATCGGCTGATCAACGACCGATTTGCATGGATAGCCGACCCCGCTTTCAACAGCTGTTTTGGCAGGAAGAAGAGGCTTGGCACGACAGGCCTTATGTAAGGGAGCCCGAGGCTGCAGGTCCCCGCTTCAATAGGCATCACAGCGACTGCGATTTCCTTGGGCAGACCGGCCATGTATTCCTCTTGTACATGGATTTCAGTGGTGATTTGGATGAGGTCCGCTATCAGTTCATCCCTGCGTGCACGAAGCCGCTCAAGTTTGGTAGCCGGCTCCATCTTCAAGGCATCAAATTAGGCTTTCTTCGCCTTGATTTTCTCCTGACTGGATTTAATGGCAGCCGTCAGCGACTGATTTGCTCAGCGATCGGCAATGCGCTGCTTGGCTCGCTCGTATTTCAGCTGGTGCGCCTCTAGAAGAGTTGTTGGCACAATTGCGTCGTCAGGGAGTCTAGTTTGAATGTCTTCAAACCGAGCTCGGATGGGACCACAATCGGCCACCAACGTGTCTAGAGAAGCTTCCAGCCGTTTGCCAATATCGGCCAATGTAGATCGCAGGTCCTCATCCAGCGGTACTAAAGCTTGGTCAGCTCCATCGTCTGGCTCCACGAACTCCGACAAGTCGAAGCCTAGTAGGTCGGCCAAGCTCTACAAGAAAAGAAATGGGTGGAAAGTTAGCAGGGGTCTTTAAACCGATTGTAAAGAGTAAACAAAACTTATTGGGATCGCTGGAGCTGAAGCGACTTCATCATCGGTATGGCCACCACCTACAGCCGATGGAGTGTGTTCACTTGACACTTGGGGGCAGGCGTCGGAGCGTGAGGAGGCTAAAAAAAGAAGTGAGTTCAAGAATCAGCTAACTAGAGGAAAACATGTGGAGTCAAAACTTACCGAACGAAGGCGAGCTGTTTTCTTCCTTGTGGCTAGCTTCTTCCTTTGCCGATGCAAGAAGAAAGAATATACAGTGAGAAAATTTTGAATGAAGACATTAGAAGACTAAGTGTTGAAAGTTGCTTACCGGCGTCGGACGAACGGGACGTCTTGGGGGACTTGTAGTTTTTTGGACAGACGCCTCATCGACCGATGGGGTCCACGCGTATCTTTCAGAAGAGCTCGACTCGGCTGTAGCTTCGTTGATTGCATCTTCGATCTCCTCGTTCTCCACCTCTTCGTCGAGCGCCGCGTCGATTGCTGGGTCGATTTGGGGACTGGTCATCGACTGTGCTCGGTTTTTGCTTCTTCGCCGGCTTTTTCTTCGGTGTAGCCGGCACGGTGGTTGTCGATGGTTTGCTTCGCTTCGTTTGACGGAGTGGCTCGTGAGTTTGGCCATGAAGGAGTGTGCCCACTTTTAGCGCATTATAGCCGATGATCGATGGCGCCAGTCCACAGCCGATCGGCAATATACCTGGGCTGTAGTTAACAGCCACTCCTGATCGGCTGATCTGGGGAGGAGAGGAGTCGTTTGTCTGCAAGAGTAAAAGCATGTATAACAAGATGTGCATATAGTGGGCTCATAAGGAAAGGAGGAGACATGAAGAAGAATCTTACCGGTGGAATCATCTCAGGATCGATGGTCGTCAGGTACATGGAAGCCGATTGATGGAAGAGATGTGATTTCCATTCGGCCCACCATCAGCCAAAAGCACTCGTTCTGGTGATTGCCAGCTCAATAACTCCAATTTGGCCAAGAGGAGGACCGAGAAGGCTCATCAGCTGATGCATCATAATTCTGCCGTCGATGATGCCTCTTGTTTGAATCTTGTTTGAAAAGAACAACCCAATCGGCAGTTGGCCCAATCCAAGTTGTCTTGCGGTGGCCGATGGATGATAAAATTCATAAGTCTTCTGAATGTTTTAGCCTTGATGGATGCCGACTGACAGGATGCATGGGGATATAGCAGTCACGAAGATTTCCCTCGGCTTCTCAAATTTTGGTTTATTGATCTCATCGAGCCGAAGGTCGTCTGGCCGCTCAAAGTGGCTAAACTTGTCATAGGCAAACCAAACCCTGGAATCGGCTGAGAATCCATTGTAGAAGTTGCTAAACCAATCTTTGAAGTATTCAGCCGAAGGCTTGGAGCCTGGAAAGGTGGAGGTAGCTTCCCTGTATGATGCGCATCGCCGAGTAGTTATTTCTTCATCATCACGATAAATCGGCTCAGCTCATGGGAAATCGGCGTCAAGCAAACTCGGCCGGTTGGCGACCTTGTGAGTATATAGGTTGAGCCAACTGCAGCAGCCACCAGGGGCCTCCAGTGCCGATGGATTGCTTCAAAGCTAGCTTGCTGGTACATTGCTAAGTGTCTGATACAAATAGCCCAGCAGAAATTTCCCTAGAGGGATTTGCTTTTTTTCCACTAACGCCTCGGCTATGTGTTGCCAGTTGGTGGTTGGCCCGCAGCTTGATCCGCAAAACAGAAATTTCTCCAGCCACATCATCAGAAAAGCTGTGTGTTCCCTGCTGGAGACTGGGTCGTCCCTCATGTTCATCGAAATATAGCCGCTCCAGCCGCCTATGCTCTTAGTCTTGAAGATATGTTGGCATTTGATGTTCAGATCGGAAGGATCGGCAGCTGAGGTTATATCCAAACCAGTTAGCATTACTATATCCATCAGAGTCAGCGTCATCAGCCCTTGTTTGAAGAGAAAAGCGTTCATCGTGGCTGACCAGAAATAGCTGACAGCCCATAGAAGGGGTTCATCCTTAGGCATTTCGGCTAGGCTTAGTGCTATGCATTGGCCGATTCCTATCTCATCCCAGAAGGCTTGTTTGCTAGCAGCCATCCTAGCATACCAAGATGGCCAGGATTTATCCGTGGATGGCCAGGATTTAAAGGCTCTCGTCCAATAAGCTAGATCTAGAGTCGACAACCTAAACGGGATCCGATTGGTTTCGCCGTTAATGAACTCAATGGTGTCTGTGTTGCCGATTGGCCCTAGCAGCAGTTGGTCGGGGTGAAGGAGGCTGGGAATCGCGATTTGGTGGGTAAGGTGCTACAGATATTAGAGAAGAAATGATGAAATCAGAAAAAGGGAAAAGAGAACCAGATTGCAATAAAAGAACAGGTTTAAGCCGATGGGAACTCACCTCGGGGTACTCGGCGGAGATCGTGTCGGACGGAGCGCTTGAAGAGGCCATTGTTGCCGGGAGGATGTCGCTGTGGGGTGTGCACTGGCGGGATGTGGAGCAGTTCTGATGAGGTCGTTGTGAAGTCACCGGAGAGCGAGGAGGAAGAAGGGTTTGTTAGCTAAGGCTTGAGTGCAGAAAAGTGACAGCGGGGCTTGTTTCGGCGCCGGACGAGCAGTATTTGAAGAGTTTTTTAGAAGCCGAAACGGATGCAGGCGAGAAGTGCACGGATATTTGAAAAAAATCGGCAAATCCGCGATATTATCTTATCACGGACTTGGGGGGCATGTGTCGACAACCAAATTTGGTAACTAAATCCCTAAGTCCGAGCCGGGATTATAGAGAAATTGGATTGAAAAGTGGTCTGCGGGGAAAACAGAGGTTGCATCGGCTATGATCAAATCGGCTGAAAGGCCAGTCGGCTCTGGCCGAATCGGACATGGATAGCTGATAGCCGATTCCGATTCAGAGAAGAAGATGGAACCGTTTCCGATAAAGAAGCTTGAAGATAGAAGGAAGATTCGGTTCCCAAATGTTCGTTAAAATATTGCCATCTATGGATAAAGTCCTGTAACGGCAATTGTATCTGTAAAATAGGGTTTGTTTAGATATTTCCTTTTGTAATGCGACATGGGACTGTATCCCGAGATATTGTCGTATTTTGAATAGTAGATTAGATAGAAACTGTGTCCTACATGGATAGTGTTATTTTTGGGTATAAATAGGACCCGAGACCTGTCAGTGATATACCCTAGAGCAAACATGGAGATGTTGGATATCATGGTCAATGCTTATGTATTTATGAATAAAGTGTTATTCAGTTCCATGAAATAGACACCTTGTATTGATCAATAAGTATGTGACTTATTTATGAGACTCTGTATGTATGAATCTATTTTTAAATGATCCCTGATCATATGTCATATTGTTGGAACCAATATGATTCTAAGATTGGCATGTTTATTGATTGATGATCATGTCTCATAGATCATGGTATGGAGATACCAAATCAATATACATGGACATGTGTTAGAGAACACATTGTTGGATAGACCCACCATGAGACACTACAGGAATTAATGTGCCATTAGTTGGTCTCAGGTAGTGTTGGTACAAAGTCCTTTGACCTGAGATCATCATGGATTCCAACATATGTAGTTGCCTACTTTGGGACTACCAAACGTTATTCCGTAACTAGGTAGTTATAAAAGTAGTCTTTGGGTTTGCTATGAAACATGTAGTGGGATGTGAATGATCAAGATGGAATTTGCCCCTCCTTTGGAGAGATATCTCTGGGCCCCTCGAGGTAATGGATTATGGAAGTGCATGACCATGCCGAGTTGATTGAGGAGTCAATCAACAGAAAGATAATCTAATACGGTTCGAGTGAATGGTTAAGCTATTGAAGGGATGGCATACATCTTGCCTATAGCTTAATTGATATCGTGAGGCAAAGGGATTTGTGTACACATTACAGGTTCAGAGCCGATATTATATTCTTGTATACTATGGTGTCAATATGTGCTGCTAGGCGCCGCTGTTGACAGATCGGCTGAGTTGGACTTGAGCCGATGGTCGGCTGAGTTAGACTCAAGCCGACGATCGGCTGAGTTCGACTCGGGCCGAAACCGAGTACACCCTAACCTACAGGGTCGCACGCTTAACGGGATAAGAATAGGCATTCGAGTTGGACTTGGATACGGCTTGATCGGATAGGGATCCGATCGAATAGAGTCCTATGGGCTTACGAAGTCCGGCCGGCCAACTCTATGAGATTCGGATAGGATCCGATTCAAAATAGAGTCTCGATGGGCCTCTAGGCCAATCGGCAACTCTATATAAAGGGGTGAGGGGTGGAGAGTTGCTACAGTCAATTGAACCGAATCAATCTGATTTGGCGCAACAGAAGTCGGCGAGATCAATCTCCACGGAAACCATCCCCACCTTCGAGCCAAAACCCTAGCCTTGCATCTTGTGCTAGCACACGGGTGTTCGGCGTTCTGTCCCCAGACGTGTGGATACCGGTAGAGCCGCTGCTATGTTGCGGTGCTGTTCATCGGCTGTGAATCGGCTGTGGTGGAATCGGCTGTGGTCGGGCGCATCGGAGCGAGGCGCGCAAGCACGGTCGGACGACTCGGCGAATCGGCTACTCGGTGAATCGGCTAATTGGTGAATCGGCTATTCCCAGGAATCGGCTGTCGGCTTGCGCGAATCGGCTGTCGGCAAATCAGCTGTCATCGGCCAGCACTGTTCCGGATTGGATAGCTCCTGATTGGCTAATCCGCTGCACTCTACTCCAATCGGTAACGATCTATCGACCCTTACTTGCAAGTGTTCCTGGTTTGCGCGGTAGAAAAGTTTTGTTTTTAGCTATCGTAGCTTCCGCGTAACCCTTCAAGACCTTCTGTAAATAATATATCACAATCAATACAATCTCGGCGCATCGCCTCCTATTTTCTTTTAGACGAGTTCTTGATCCAGCTTCGGGCTACATCGTTTTGACACCCGATTAAGGTAATTGCTTGTCGTTTAGTGGTTTATTTCGTCGAATCTAGTGCTTCCATCATCATGACACTCTAGATTTTATGTTATAAACTATGCAAGTTATCACATACGGCATATAATCTAGAACGATGTCTAGATCTATCTTGCCATCGGTTTGTTCTTCTCAGAAGCAGCAACCAATAGAGCTAGATCTAAATGTTGACCTGGATTATATGCTGTATCTACCGTATTGTAGGGTTTACATCGGTCCATATAGATCCAATGCTATCTTTTTGTACTTAATGCTGCATCATCCATGACCTATTAAGTCGCTTTTAGAAGTATTATGATCTATTCAGCTAGATGTGAATTTATGGAGATAGTGCCGGGGTTTCAGCCGGCCTTATCTGTTTTAATATTTCTTTAGTATTATTTGCTATTAGATCTATTAGAGCCACCTCTTATATTAAGATCTCGATCTAGTTAAATGCCTTAAGCCAGTATCAGTCCGTTGGCGTTAGCCGATAGCCGATTGATCTAGGTTTAACGCATTTAGGTCAGATCGATATCTTTTTATAAGATAAATCAGAGTATTAGCCGATTTTACATTAGACCTGCAACATCAGCTAGGTTATGAATATTTAGATTAAGTGATTCATACTGTCTCGGCATAGCCGATCTATCCCAGTCACTTAGTTTAAATATGCTTCAAGAAAGCAATTATATGCAGGTTGGTTTCCTGAGCCAATCCGGTAGGATCTAACTTTAACCTTAACGCATGTATCTGTTTATTCTTTCTTATTGGTTAGCAGATCAAACCAATTGGCACGCCTAGATCATCACAGGTAGCCAAGGACGGACCTACACTGGAGCTAAGCAGATCTCCCAGGCCAGCGCGTGAGAGAATTTTCTCATCAACACCTGATCAAGACAAACATGATTCTCAAAAACTTTGGCGGCAACCCTTCAGAGGCCAAGGGAGTTTTAAACGTTGAGCTAACAGTTGGAACCAAGACCATGCCCACTACGTTTTTCGTCATCGACGAGAAAGGGTCATATAGCCTGCTACTAGGAAGGGATTAGATTCACGCCAACTGATGTATCCCTTCTTCAATGCACCAAAGTCTGATCCAGTGGCAAGGCAAAAAGATAGAGATCGTGCCAGCCGACAGGTTAGTCAACGTTGCTAATGCCGATTTGCCACTCTGGGAAATCAATGGTGTTGATTGCCTGTCCGGCAAAATCTGGCAAGCTGATTTTCTAAAGGTGTCCGATTCCGATATACAGCCCATTGGAGACGACGAGCCTCAATTACTACTTTGAAGGCGTCATGGAGGGCTCGATCATCTACAACGAGGACACCGTGGACGACAATGACGACAAACTTGGGCAAGGTTTTATGTCGGCCGACGAGCTAGAAGAAGTTGACATAGGAATAGGAGATAGGCCTAGGCCAACATACATTAGCAAAAATCTGTCTTCTCATTGTAAGGCCATGCTAATCAATTTATTAAAAGAATACAAAGACTGCTTTGCTTGGGATTATTGTGAGATGCCTGGTCTTAGCCCATCCATTGTCTTGCATCGACTACCTATAAATCCTGGATATCGGCAGTACAAACAACCTCCCAGAAGGTTTAAAGACGATATGTATGACATGATTAAAGCCGAAATCACTCGATTGTACGATGCTGGATTTATTTGACCCTGTCGATATGCGGAATGGGTTTCGAATATAGTTCCAGTAATGAAGAAAAACGACAAACTTAGGGTGTGTATCGACTTCAAAGATTTAAACAAGGCCACTCCTAAGGATGAATACCCAATGCCTATAGCCGATTTGCTGGTGGATGCCGCCTCAGGCCATAAAATCATAAGCTTCATGGATGGTAACGCAGGTTACAACCAGATATTCATGGCCAAAGAAGACATTCACAAGATAGCTTTCAGATGCCCAGGGGCAATCGACCTGTATGAATGGGTCGTCATGATGTTCGGCTTGAAAAACGCTGGAGCTACGTATCAAAGGGCCATGAACTACATTTTCTATTATATGATCGGCTCCCTAATTGAAATTTACATTGATGACATCGTCGTTAAGTCCAGGGAAGTAGAAGACCATTTAGCCGATCTAAGGCAAGTTCTTGACGGAACAAGAAAGTACGGCCTGAAGATGAACCCTTTGAAGTGCGCGTTCGGCGTATTGGCTGGGCAATTTTTAGGATTTCTTATTCATGAAAGAGAAATTAAAGTTACACCAAGGAGCATTGACACAATCAAGACCATTCAGCCTCCAAAGAACAAGAAGGACCTACAGTCTCTGATCGGCAAAATCAATTTCATCAGACGGTTCATAGCCAACCTGTCAGAAAAGATGGAGCCGTTCACGCCACTGCTTCGGCTGAAGGCCGATCAAGTATTCACCTAGGGGCAGAGTAGAAGAAAGCATTGGACAATATCAAGGACTACCTAAGTTCACCTCCAGTCCTAATCTCTCTACAAAAAGGGATACCATTCAGGCTATATCTGTCAGCCGATGAAAAATCCATCAGCTCAGTTTTGATCCAGGAGGTCGAAGGGAAAGAGAAAGCCATCTTTTATCTCAGCCGACGGCTTCTGGATGCCAAAACAAGGTATTCGCCAGTGGAAATATTATGTCTCTGCCTATATTTTTCATACACAAAGTTAAGGCAATATCTATTATCCAACTAGTGCACCGTTGTATGCAAGGTCGACGTGGTAAAATATATGCTATCGGCTCCAGTGCTAAAAGGACGGGTTGGAAAGTGGATATTTGCCTTAACAGAGTTTGAACTACGCTATCAGACACCCAAGGCAGTGAAAGGACAAGCTATAGCCGATTTCATAGTTGAACACAGAGATGATTCAATCGACTCAGTTGAAATTATGCCTTGGACTCTAACTTTCGATGGTCGGTTTGCACCAATGGTTGCGGAATCGGCTTGGTAATAATTTCTCCCAGGGGGCAAGCTTTGAGTTTGCTTTTTCAATCACGCCCACCACAAACAACCAAGCCGAGTATGAAGCCGTACTCAAAGGACTAAAACTACTCAAAGAGGTTGAAGCCGACGCCATCGAAATAATGGGAGATTCACTGTTGGTCATCAGCCAGTTGTTAAGAGAATTTGAATGCAAGAACGACGCACTAATGGTCTACTATCAAAAATGTCGAGAATTGATGGACAACTTTCGGCTAGTGACTTTTAAGCATATCCCTCGGGAATAAAACACAGAAGCCAACGATCTGGCCCATGGGGCATCAGGCTATAGGCCGATGACAAAGTATGTTGAAGTGGAGATCGCCACCATGACAGCCGACGATTGGAGGTTTGAAGTCTACAACTACCTGCAAAATCCTTCCCAGTCGGCTTCAAGGAAATTACGCTACAAGGCTTTGAGATACATTTTGCTCGACGAAGAACTGTACTATCGGACAATCGATGGCGTGTTACTCAAATGTCTCAATGTTGATCAAGCCAAGGTGGCTATCGGAGAAGTGCACAAAGGGATTTGCGGTACGCATCAATCGGCTCACAAGATGAAATGGCTACTTCGAAGAGCAGGATACTTTTGGCCAACCATGCTGGAAGATTGTTTCAAGTATTACAAAGGATGCCAAGACTGTCAAAATTTTGGAGCTATCCAAAGAGCATCAGCATCGGATATGAACCCTATCATCAAGCCTTGGCCGTTCAGAGGTTGGGGAATCGACATGATCGGCCAGATCAATCCACCCTCAAGCAAAGGACACAAGTTTATATTGGTGGCAACCGATTATTTTAAGAAGTGGGTGGAAGCAATTCCTTTGAAGAAAGTTGACTCTGGGGATGCCATCGAGTTTGTTAAAGAACACATTATATACCGATTCGGTCTCCCTCAAAATATAACTACGGATCAGGGATCTATCTTTGTCTCAGATGAGTTTGTTCAGTTTGCCGACAGTATGGGGATCAAGTTACTCAATTCTTCGCCGTATTATGCTCACGCTAACGGGCAAGCAGAGACCTCAAATAAAAGTCTAGTTAAACTGATAAAGAGAAAGATCGCTGAGTATCCCAAGCAATGGCACAGCCGATTAGCTGAATCACTTTGGGCCCATCGGATAGCTTGCCACGGATCAATCTAGGTGCCTCCATATAAACTGGTCTACGGACATGGAGCAGTTCTGCCATGGGAAAATATCATCGGCTCAAGAAGGGCAAGATCAGCTCACAGCCGATGATTATTATAACTTAATGGTGGATAAATCAGAAGACCTAGTTCTATCAAGGATGCGTGCCTTGAAAAAAGTGACCAGGGAAAAGGAGCAAGTAGCTCGTCATTATAACAAGAAAGTTGTGCCTAAGTCTTTTGACGAGGACGAGCTCGTCTAGAAGTTAATATTGCTGATCGGATCAAGGGACAACAAATTTGGCAAGTGGTCACCTAACTGGGAAGAGCCTTTCAAGATCCACAGATGCGTCTCTAAAGGAGCCTACATGCTGGAAGGGTTGGACGGAGAGGTATTTGGTCGGGCCCTAAATGGCAAATATCTGAAGAAGTATTACCCCAGTGTCTGGATCAACTCATGATTCAGCTAAGGTCTAGCCGATTCATATTAGCTGATGCATTGAATACGCATCACCTTTAGGTCGTTTTATGCTAAGTTTTTCCCCTAATGTTTATGCATCGGCTCCGTCTAGCCGATAGCAGCACAATAGTCAGTTTGATAATTTTATTAATGCTAAAGACATCATCAACAAAATTAAGGGGGCATACATACATACTATCAAAAATCAAACTTAGCAAACTTTCAAAGTTTTCGAAGCATTTAAGACGTGATCAGCAAATACGCACATAAATAATGTCGGCAAGCCGGTTACAAAAGAGCTGCGAGTTTGAGTTACAAAAAATTCCTAGCCAACTATTACAATCAGTTCAGCGGGAAAGGAAGCTGGTGATAGCCGATATCGCTTTACGACGAATCTCGTCTATCTTTTCGATGGCCTTGGCGTCGGATGCATCACTCCCTGGGATCGGCTTCATCGCCCTGGCCATACCGGATAAATGTGACACGACCGCTTGATCTTCACTCGTTGGTCCTCAATCTCTTTCGGCAGGCCGGCCACACGCTGTTCTTTGGCCTTAGCAAGTTCGGCTGCCAGTTCCTCCCGACGTTTGCGAAGCCGATCAAGCTCAACGATCGACTCAGTCTTCAAGGCATGGAACTTGGCTTTCTCGACGGTGATTTCTTGTTGGTTGGTTCTGATGTTGGCCTCCAACGCTTGGTTCTCTCGAGGATCGGCTATTCTCTGCTTGGCTCGTTCGAACTTGTGCCGATGCGCCTCCATGAAGGTGGTCGGTGTGATGATATCAGCCAGCTGATCTGGCAGCCGATCCTGGACGTCTTCAAACCGACTTCGGATGGAACCGCGGTTGGTGACCAAAAAGTCGAGGGAGCACTCTAGCCGCTTGGATATGTCCGACAGTGTAGCCCATAGGTCCTCATCCGACAACACCATGGCCTTGTCGGCATCCTCGTCAGGGTCCAGAAACTCTGAGAGGTCGAAGTCCAAAAGATCAGCTACGGTCTGCAAGACAGGAGGTAGTTAGAAGAATCGATAAAACTAGTAAGTCGATTTATAAGTTGAACAGAACTTACTTGGACAACTGGGACTGAGGTAGCCGCGTCTTCGGCATCACCACCACCTGCAGCCATTGGCATGTTTTCGCTCGATACGTGTTGGAGCACGAGGAGGCTGAAAAAAGATACAAGTCAGAAACCAGCTGTGTTGATAAGAAAAAATGGGGGATGGCAAAATTTACCGAGGGAGGAGGAGCCATCTTTTTCTTGGCGGCCAGTTTCTTTGCCTACAAATACAAAAGGCCGATGAAGCATGAACTTGGAAAAGGTGATGAGATCAAATGATGAAAGGTGTTTACCGGTTGGGAACAAGGGGCGCACTTCGGAGGGCTCGGAGTCTTTTCGATGGTTTGTTCAGCCGATGGAGTCTGGGCATATTTGTTTGAAGAGCTCGTTTCGGCTGCGGTAACATCGATAACTTGGTCCATCTCCTCATCACTGCTTTTTCTTCGAGGTTGCATCCACATCTAGATCGACTGGAGGCAAGTCATCGGCTGGAGTTGTTTTCGGCTTCTTCGAAGCCCGTTTCTTTTTCTCTGTAGCCAGGGTAGCAGTAGCCGACGGCTTCGCCCTCTTCTGCTGATGCAACGATTCACGGGTTTGGCCATGAAGGAGTGTTGTTACCTTCGTCGCGTGGAAGCCGATGATCGATGGGGCCAGCCCACAGCCGCCGGACAACAGGCCCGGAGCATAGAGATTGCCGCTCCCGTGTTGCTTGCATGTGGGGGAGAGGCATCAGTTGTCTGCAAAAAATAAGGCATGGTTAGTCAAATATACGAGTAATGGCCGAGAGGGACTAAAAGGAGAAGATGCTTACCGATGGGGTCATCTCCGGATCGACGATGATCAGATACATTGAAGCCGATTGGTGAAATAAGTGCAGCTTCCACTCATTCCACTATCGGCTGAAGACTCCTCGTCACCGCCAAGTCAATGTTGTTGATACTGCCCAGAGGGGGACCGGGGATGTTGAGCAGCCGATGCATCATGATGTCTTCTTCGATTCTGCCTCTGGCCTGGGTATTGTCCGAATAATAAAGACCGATCGGCAGTTGGCCCATGCCAAGTTGTCTCGCAACCACTATTGGATGATAAAACTCGTATGACTTCTGGATGTTGCGCCCTTGGTGGATGCCGACGGGGAGGATGCAAGGTGTTATGGCCGATATATAAATCTCCCTCGGCTTTTCGTATTCTTCAGAATTGAGCTCGTCTAGCGAAGATCGTCTGGGAGTTTGAATTTGTCAAAGTCTTCATAGGCAAACCATATCCTCGAGCTGCTCAGGAAGCCGCTGTACAGATTGTCGAACCATTTTTTAAAATGATCAGCTGTCAGGTTGGATCTAGGATAAGTTGCAGCCGCTTCCCCAAACGACAGACATCGGCGGGTGGTCACCTCTTCATCATCTTCGAGCCGTGGCTCGATCAAGGGGAAATCGGCTTCTAATGGAGCTGGCCTTTCTGCGACCTGATAAGTGTGAAGGTTTAACCACAGTTGCAGTAGCCACCAGGGTCCTCCTGCGTTGATGGCCTCGTTGGAAGCCAGCCTAGCCGATGCATTGCTTAGCATCTGGTACAAATAGCCGAGCAGATATTTTCCTAAGGGGACTTGTTTCTTGCTCACCAGAGTTTCGGCTACGTGCCGCCAGTTGCTAGTCGGCCCGCAGCTTGATCCACAGAATATAAATTTTTCCAGCCACATCAGGAGGAAAGCTGCATCTTCTCTCTCGGAGATTGGGTCGTCTTTCATGTTCATTGATGTAAAGCCGCTCCAACCTCCTATGCTCTTGGTCTTACAATTATGAGTGCATTTGATGTTGAGGCTAGCTGGGTCAACTGTCGAGGTTATATCTAGCCCCGTGATCATTACTACATCCAAGAGAGTTGGCGTCATCGGCCCTTGCCTGAATAAGAACGCATTCAGCGTGTCTGACCAGAAGTAAGTTGCAGTCGATAGGAGGGGTTCATCCTTGGGCATGTCGGCTATTGTCAAAGCTAGGCACTGGCTTATACCAGCTCAGTCCAATGGGTTTGTTGCCTAGCCGACATTCTTAAGTACCAAGCCGGCCAGGATTTGTCTGTTGAAGGCCAAGACTTAAAACCACCATACCAATGGGCCAGATCAGGGGTGGAAAACCTAAAGGGAATCCAGTTTGTTTCGGCATTAATGAATTCACTGGGGTCTGCGTTGCCGATCGGCCCTAATAAGAACTGGTTTAGGCTAAGAAGGTCTGGGATGGCGACTTGGTGAGCAAGGTGCTACAAATCAAAGGATAGAGAAACAAGATTATAAAGGGTAAAAAGCCAAATTGCAAGGAATAAGGGGCTACAGCCGATAGAACTTACCTTAGGGTATTCTGCCTGAGCCGTGTCGGAGCGAGTGCTTGAAGACGCCATCAATGGAGGGGATCGCCACCGCGGAGGAGATGGAGATTGAACCGATTCCGAAAAAGGAGCATAAAGATAAATATTGGGTTCGGTTTCTAAATGTTCGTTAAAGATATTGCCATCTATGGATAGAGTCCTGTAACGACAATTGTATATATAAATTAGGAAGTTGTATAGATATTCCTTTTGTAATATGGCATGGGACTGCGTCCCGGGATATTATCGTACTGTAAATAGTAGATAAGGTAGAAACCGTGTCCTACACGGATAACGTTATGCCTGGGTATAAATAAGACCCGAGGGCTCTTTGTAAAGATATCAACCAACACACAATCAATCAATTTCGACGCATCACCACCCTTTTCATTTTCGACGAGTTCTTGCTCTTGCTCGAGCTGCACGGTTCTGATCTCCGAACAAGGTAATTATTTGTCATTAGTTGCTTGTATCATAGGGACTAGTGCTTCCATCATCATGATACTCTAGTTTCGATGTTATGAACTGCGCAATTTATCATACACGGCCTATAATCTAGAGCAATGCCTAGATCTATCCTACGATCGGCTGGTTTCCTTCTGAAGACAGCAGCAAATGGGGCTAGATCCAGGGGTTGAACTGGATTATATGTCGTGTCTACCGTCTCGAGGGGTTCACATTGACTCATACAGATCTGATATCTCTTTTTGTACTTAATGCTGCATCTAACCGACCTATTAAGTCGCCCTTGGAACTATTAAGATCTATTTAGTTTAATGTTTATCATTAGAGACAGCGCTGGAGTTTCAGCCAGCCTTATCTTTTTTAGTTATCTTTAGTTTTAATTGCTATTAGATATATTAAAACCGCCTTTTATATTAAGATATTAATCTGTTTAGATGCTCTAAGTCAGTATCAATCTGTCAAACTATGCTGACAGCCGATTGATCTAGGTTTAGTGTATTTAGATTAGGTTAATATATTTTTATAAAATGTGTCAGAGTATTAGCCGATTCACATTAGATCTATAGTATCGGCTAGGATATCAATGCAGATAATTATTATCCTAATGCGCTTTTAGCCTAAGTGATTTATACTATCTCGGCATAGCCGATCTATCCCATCACTTAGTCTAAATGTGCTTTGGGAAAGCAATTATGTGTAAATTGATCTCCTTAGCCGATCCGGTAGGATCTAATTTCAACTTAACGCCTATTTCTTGTTTCTTGTTGGTTACAGGATCAAACCAACTGACACGCCCTCAATTCACCAAAGGCAACCAATTTGGACCTGCACTAGAGTAAAGAAAATCTCTCAGGCTAGTGCATGGGAATCGAATTTCTCATCAACAGAATCATAATATGTTGCTGCTGCTAGTTGTTGTTCTCAGATTCTTTAGCTTATTTCAACTTTGAAAAACTATGGACTTGTTTTTGAGAAAATTCCTCTTTATTGTGACAATACAAGTGCTATTAACATTGCTAAGAATCCTGTACAACACTTATGCACAAAGCACATTGATATTCGCTTTCATTTTTTTAGGCATCATGTTGAAAAGGGAGATGTTGAATTGAAAATTTTGGATACTAAGTTGCAACTTGCGGATATTTTCACTAAACCATTGGATTTATTTCGCTTTGCCTTTCTTCGAGGAGAGTTGGGAATTATTCATCCTTTTGGCATTGTTTGAAGGGGAGTTTTGTGCTCTTTGTTTTATCAAGCAATTTTTAAATGAAGTAAATTGAAAAAGAGAGCTTTGTTGATACATATAGTCTTTTCATGTGCATGCTAGCAATACTATGAAGGTTTATTTATCACTAGCATAGCTTGTATGTATTCTAGTATTTTTATGAGGCTTAGATTTTACTTTTAAGTGAAATGATGCATGACACTTTAATATCATACTTGAATTAATGAAATATGCAATGTTGATACTACTGCATGTTTTGGATTATAAATGCTTATATATATTGTGTTAAATTATTATTCCTCAAATTGCTTTAAAATTACTCATTGTGTAAGAAAATAAAATATTATCTATGAGAGAAAAAAGAATACCGAATCCTTGAAAACAATCTTGACGACAAGGACGTATTCGATTTGAGCAAAAATAATGGGTGCTAAATCCTTGAAAACAGTATTGACAACAAGGACGTACCCGGAATAATTGAGAGAAAAAAATATGAGCAAAACTTGGCTCAAATAAATATGAGAAAAATTCTCTTGATTATTGTGTGCAAAAAGCCAATTTGAGAAAGAGTAATGGTTTCAATAGATATATATATATTTGGATTTATTTTTAAACCTATGTGCTTGTAAAGGTGTTGCATTATAAATCGTCTGAATCCATGAATCATGATTGCATTATTAATCTTAATTGTTAAATCTTTAATTCATGATTATACTCTAATGCATATTTGTTATATACTTGATGGGTTTATCTTCTTATTATTGTAACATATGACATGACTTGCTCTATGTATGATGCTAAGCTCTTGAATATTAATGTACATAATTCTTATGTTTGATGAACTCATTGTCAAAAGGGGGAGAACAAAGAAAATAAAGTTAGAAAGTGCAAGTTTTTCAATGTCAAGGGATTTTCTTCTTTTTAAAAGGGGGAGAGATTTTCTTTGAATTTTTTGAGCACTCCGATGCTTTTTATCATTTTTTGTTTTTAATTTTCCAAACACCAAAACAAAACATTTTAAATTGGTTTGCCAATGTGTTCATCAAGGGGGAGAACGTAAAATCAAAGTGTGTTTGATTTTTTTTATGATGATAAACAATTGGCATCTATGATTATTGGTTTTGATATTTGGAGATTATTGGCGAAGTGGTTTTTGAGATGAGTGGATTTTCAGACGGTGAACAGTGGATTGTTGTTTCGTGGTCCAGTTAGACCGGGCTTGTGCTGCCAGTCAGATCGAAGATCTGTGTGCGGTCAGACCGGGTGTGTATCACCGGTCCAACCGGCCGACTCGGTCCGACTACAGGTCAACTCTGTGTCGGTTTCGGTTTCGAGTTGTTTCCTTGCTTATCCATGATTATTTCGTGTTTCTATGCGTATGAATATTGTTGTGTGCTGACAATAAGCCAAGTTGGAGATAGCTTGTGCTCGGATATGGTTTCTGTTTTAATTCATATGTAGGTAATCTTTACGCCTCGGGAGAGAATTGCCCGTGATGGATTTGGAGTCAACTTGGAGATAAGGTGACGTGTGGATGGCAAGAAATCACGCGGGATACTTAGGATAAAGATTAATGCATGTGGTTGATGAAGTTTCCATATGGCATACAATGGAGATATAGTATGCGTATGGGATGCAGAGTTGTAATTTTGGAAGGAGTTCAATTTTGTTACAATTGGAATTTGTAAAGTTTGTTTCTTGTACGGGAAGGTTTTCTAGTGGATCAGGACTGCTTGTATGAGTAGGATTTGTGGCTTTGGGCTGCCTATCTTGTGTATAAATAGAGAGGGAAGGTGTGGCTTCTCGATATGAGTTTTAGAGAGAGTTGAGTTGAGAAAAGTTAGGGTTTCGAGTTTTGTCGAGATTTTGTGAGGAGTGTTGTTGTTGCAATTTATAAACACAGAGAGAAGTAATATATTTTCAATCTACTTTGAGAGTTCTTCAATTTGTGTTTTCTCGGGTCCAGTGGTCCAGCCGACGAGATACCTACGGTTAGACCGGAGCTTCTCACAGGTCAGACCGATTAGATTGCGGCGGTCAGACCGGTGCCCAGTGGGAGACGATCTAGCAGCATCCGGCGGTCAAACCGGGTATACACCACCAGTCAGACCGGCGGCTTCAGGCGGTCAGACCGGCGTGATAACTTCGGTCAGACCGCGCGACATCGAATTTCGAGGGTAAGTTTTATTTCCGCTAAAATTTTATTTTTGGGTGTACCAACCATTCACCCCCTCTGGTTGGCTTAGTTTTGGACGTTCGATCATCTTTCTATGTCTGTTTTGGGTCTTGCCAAAAACATGCAGTTGATTTGCAGATTGTCATGGTGAATGCTTATACGGCAAAGAATACAACCTTGTAGATGGGCCCTGTGCTCCAAAAAATCGACATACTCTAGCTTTAGGTAATACTTTGTTCATAAATCATAATTTATAATAAAACTAGCAAAATGCCCGTGCGTTGCAACGGAACGACGATGCAGGGAGGGAAGCAGGCGGAGGACGAAGGTCCAGGCAGCGGCGCAGGAGCTCCGAGCGATGATGGGGGAGGGGCGCAGGTGCGGCATGGGGCGCGGCACGGATGGGGCAAAAGAGAGGTACGTAGGAAGTCTTTTTTTCATCCAAGCCCTGTCTTTCTTTTCAATATTAGGATTGCGGGTTAATTTTATAGCACTCAAGGGATTTTCCACAAAATAACCAGACGGATGAAAATTTTGGATAGAAACACTATTTACTTTGAAAGTAAGGGTATCTTCAACTTTATGTACCACTGAACTTTGATTAAGAAATAGTATCAGATAGACATTTAGTATAAATTAATTTAATTTTAGCAAATTAAGTCAAAAATATAATGGAAATAGATATTGACTTACTGATACTTTAAACCGATTAGAAATTTGGTAAAAGTTTAAAATATTTACGACTCGGATATTATTAGTTAGAAAAGTATATTGATGAATAGGATAAGTTGCATGTATATCGACGGCGGTGCGCTAGCTCACTCGTGCAGCGTGTGCTCGGCCGACGCTCAGGGCAATGCACGGCGACGCACGAGGCGCGTGAGTCGGGCTCGCCTGTTAGAGGTGAGGAAAGTGAGGCAACAATGGAGCAAGAGGTCATACGGATTGGAAATATATAGATTTGAATGAAAAAATGATTTGATGATCGAAAAGTTATAGATTTTTAAGTAGTTAAGATAAGCTATATCATATGTATAACTGGGTTATTTTTTAAAATAGCCAGATGGATTGCGGGTTAATTTCAGAAAAACTCAAGGGGTTTTCTGTAAAATAGCCAGGCAAAACAAAATTTGGGTGAAAATACTACTTGCTTTATAAATAGTTATAGATATAGATAGGAAAGGAACTAATTGATGCGGCACAATATTATGCAGGGATAACGCTTTTCCTCAGCGTTGGCTTCATCATTCTATTTGTGGGCATAAGTTGGTCATTCTTCTTTCATAAATGGAAAGAAGACAAGCAGAAGCAACTACGAAAAAAGTATTTCCGACAAAATCAAGGGCTTCTACTACAACTAATAACCTTGATAGGAAGATGGCTTATTCCAAAATTCATGCATAAGGGTAATGAACTTTGGATAAATTAATGCGAATGGGTGTAAGCCTGAGTGCAAGGCTAGACTAAGCACACAAGCAGGAGCCTTTCTTTCTCATTGGCAACGAAGACCGGCTATCAAGGGGCCCTCGTCAAGGACGACTTCCTGAAAGCAAGAAAAGGAATAACTCAAAGCAGAAAGAAAGCCCACGGAAAGGAGCGGGGCACGGGAGCTTGACCAGGAGCAATATGCTCAGACAATAATGTGAATGATAGGACAAAGATTTATTCCCTGGAAGAAATGAAAAAGGCGACAAACCATTTTGATCCTACATGTGTCCTGGGTCATGGAGGGCATGCCCTACAAAGGTATTTTATCTGATCAGCGTGTTGTGGCAACAAAAAAGTCCAATCGTCTCAAGCAAATTGAAATCAAGCAATTCATTAATGAGGTTGCAATTCTAATTCAAATAGAGCACAGAAATATTATAAAACTTTTTGGTTGTTATCTTGAAGCTGAGGTGCCACTGTTAGTTTACGATTTTGTCCCAAATGGGTTCACTATTCAGCATTCTTTATGATAATTCAAGTAACGGATTTGATTTATCCTGAGGGCTGATTTCTACGGATTGCTCCGGAATCAGCAGCAGCTTTATGTTATCTCCATTCTGCTGCTTCGATGAATATCTTTCATCGATGTAAGTCCTCTAATATACGGTTAGATGAAAACTACACTGCTAAAATTTCAGATTTTCGTACTTCAAGGTCAGTTCCAATTGATCAAAGCCATATTGTTACAAATGTACAAGGTACATTTGGGTACTTGCATCGGGTACTTGGATCCAGAGTATTGTCATACCGGGCAACTAAACGAAAAGAATGATGTGTACAGCTTTGGCGTGGTACTCCTCGAGTTGATGCTTAGAAGGGAGCCTGTCAAGATCTATTGCAACGATGGTGCCTACTCAAGTTTGTGAGGAAGCAACCGAGGAAGATATTCATGTGGTTTCTTCTCTGGCAGAGAAGTGTTTAATCCTCCGTGGTGAAGAACGGCCAACTATGAAAGATGTGGAGGTAACATTGCAATCGCTTCTTAGGAAAAGGCTGAGCTCTTCTCAAGATCGCCAGAGGAATGAAGATGAGATACAGGTATTACCTACTGGTTCCAATTCATTGGTTATTGACATAGTAGAAAACTTAGCATCTTCAAAGTGTTGCAGCCTGGAGCGAGAATTTTGTCGTTTGCTAGTTTACCACGCTAAATGTGTATTTACCATTTCCCTAGTTCACCATCTGGAGTCGTGGACCTTAAGCACTAGTTCGAGTCCATGTTGAATGATCAGTCACAAGTCTATATTGAGCACCATATTCTGAAGGGAAATTTGTAGTCCTATTTTCACATCTTTCAAAGGTAACTGGTTGTCATTTTAACACGAGCAAATTTTCCTTCCTCTATGTTCTGTAGTTTGCATACTAATCCAGCACTGAAGTGGCCAGTAGCTATACGAACGTTACCTATGTCAGGATACAGAATAAGGTGACTTGGTTACTGCTTGAAAATGCTACTCCTCAAGGAGTATACTACATAATTTTTTCTACAATCAAGCAATAGTAGTTCAGATTTGTATACTTGAGCATCATAGAAAAGATTGCTACCGATCTTTCCATTAGACCAACAGCATGATATAGCATATCAAAAAAAGCTACTCATAAGCATGGAGGAACGGAATTAAATTGAGGTAATAAGTGGACGCTCACCTCGGGGATTGATAGGCCACCGCCCACTGCTGTAACAGATGAAGAGAGGTTGAAGCTCGTGTTAGATGCTATAGATCACTAGGCACCGATGCTAAGAGGGTTTATGCGGGTAGATCGATAGTAGCTCATTAGATGAGAAAGAGGGAATTAGGGTTACCGGTGGAGTGAGAGCTTGAGGGCTGCCCGTCGGTCATGGTGGTCGTCGCCGGCGTGGTGTGTTGGTGTAGATGTTGTCGGAGCTCGGTGGTGGCGCTTCCCGTCGCTAATGCGCCCCCGCTGTTCAGATCGGCTAGGGTTTGTGGGTGAGGCTTGGCGGCGGCAGCGAGTAGCCACCACCGAGCTCCGACGACATCTACACCAACACACCACGCCGGCGACGACCACCATGGCCGACGGACAGCCCTCAAGCTCTCACTCCACCGGTAACCCTAATCCCCTCTTTCTCATCTAATGAGCTACTATCAATCTACCCGCATAAACCCTCTTAGCATCGGTGCCTAGTGATCTATAGCATCTAACATTGGTATCAGAGCCATCCTAGTGCATCGATTTAAGTAGGGTTTTGAAAATCCAAAAGAATAGCAAAGGATCCGATCGGATCGGAAAAGGTAAAAGAGAAGGGAATATTTACCTCGTCGGTTTTCGGCCGCCGGGGCAAAGGGCGCCGCGACGGAGCCGGTCGACGGCGGCGCACGCACCCCAGGGTGCACGCGCGCGCCGACGACAGGGCCCGCGGCGGCGCCACCGTCTTCCCGTGCCCTTCCCTGTGCAGTTCTGCGCCGGAGGAGAGAGGTGGGGAGACGAGAGAAAAGATGGCCGCCGGCCATGGCTCGCCGGCCATGGCGCCGGCGGTGAAAGGGAAGAGGAGAAGGCGGCGCTGTGGTGATGCGCTAGGGTTAGGGTTTCGGCCGGACCGGGGAATTCGCAAACCCTAGTTAGGGTTAGGGTTTCGGCCGGCAGCTCCCTTTAACCCTCCCGCAAGAGCCGCTCGGCCGTCGGATGAATCCGACGGCCGAGATCGAGGCGCGGGCGCGCGGCGCTTTTGGGCCGTTTCGGCGGCCCAACCGTCAGCTGCTGGGCCCCGAGCCCGTGCGCACTTACGGCCAAGTAGGCCGAAAGCAAGTGGGCCGGGAAAAGGAAGAAAAAAAAGGGAAAAGGAAGAAAAAAAGAGGAGGAAAAGGAAAATATACAAATTTTATTGTTTTTGTGTACAGTTTTATTGAATTTTATTTAGTTTAAAGTTTCCGCTGCAAAATTGACAAATATTATTGAAATTGACGTTTCTAAAATTAATTTTCGAACCAACGGGAGAATTTCAAATTTTAGGAATTTCATTTATGGTATATGATGTTGCTTTTTTCTGACCAACGTTGTTAATTGCAATAGCATGCTATGTATTATGCCTAATTTCTGCCCAACGGTGATTTGTAGGCTTAATGCATAGGAAGGTTATGTGATATCTTGTTTCTCACTTTTCATGATCATTTTTGAGGAGGTTACTCCTTGATGGGATGCATAAAAGATATCCCGACCCTACAAGGAGATAACTACAGTGAATGGAAAAGAAAGCTCGACCTTGCATTTATCTTGGGAGAGGTGGACTGGGTGCTAACCACACCTTGTCCTATAGAGCCTGCTGCATTAGTCAGAGGCAACACAGAGTCAAACGCTGACTTTAAAAAAAGAGAAAAAGAAAATGCTGACCTTAGACAACTATATATAGTTAAAAAGGCAAAGTGGGCCTCAGCCAACAAGAAATGTATGGCTGTGGTAAAGAATACAATTGAGCAGGCTATTGTAGGCTCAATTCTAGAGACTGACAATGTCTCTGAATATCTAGAAAGAATAAAGACCCAGTTCACTGGTTCTTCAAAGACTCATGCCACAGAACTCATAAAGGACCTTGTCACGGACAGGTACACTGGAGGTGACATTAGGGATTTTATCCTACAGAAGAGTGCACAAAATGCAAGACTAAAGCAATGGGACTTGGATCTAAAGGAGGACTTTTTGGTTCACCTGATCATGTCTCGATTGCCAAAGGAGTTTGATCCTTTCATTCTCAACTACAATGTGCACCCAAAGAACTGGACCTTTGATACTCTTCTTGCACAATGTGTACAAGAGGAGGAGAGAATTAGGCCCAAAAATGGTGACGTTATCAACTACGTTGGTAGCCCAAAGAAAAGGAACTATAGACCGTCTCAATCAAAGGACAAACAGCCTCAAAAGTCCCAAGGTCAGCACCAACCTCAGCAAAAACAATTTACAGTGGGGACAAACCAGTGCTTGTATTGCAAGAAGGAAGGACATTTCAAGAAAGATTGTCCTGATTTCTTAAAGATGATAATGGCAAAGAAAGGTGAGAATTTTATCACTTTTGTAAATGAATCCTTGTATGCTAGTTATTCGAAATCCACATGGTGGATCGATTCGGAGCAACTATTCATGCCTCCAACTCCTTACAGGATTCCATTTGACGAGGACTACGCAAAGAAGCGAAAGCAACGTTAAAGTCGCAAATGGAGTTGAAGTGAAAGTGGAAGCCGTCGGAAATCTCAATCTCAAACTTGATAACGGCTTTATCCTTCCACTCCGAGATGTTTTTTATATCCCATATTTGCATAGAAACTTGATTAGTGTGCCATGTTTGCGTAAGATGACTATTATTGTTATTTTGATAAAGTACAATGTCGCATAATTCATAATAATGAATGTGTGGGTCTCGCCTTCCGACGAGACAAACTTTATATGCTGCCTATGCATGAAAGTGTGAATGTTCTATGCAAGTGATGCAAATGATGTGAATGATGGGTCCTCGTTGACAAAAGAAAATAAGAAAAGAAAGAGAACTCCTAATGTCTCATCGAAATTGTGGCACCGTCGTTTAGGCCACATTTCGAGGGGAGAATAGAGAGACTAGTTAAGAATGAAATTCTTCCTCCACCGGAGTTCTCGTATTTAGAACAATGCATAGAATGCATCAAAGGAAAATATACAAAGCACATTAAAAAAGGTGCAAATAGAAGCGCAGAACATTAGAGATCATTCACACGATATTTGTGGTCCATTTCTGTAAAAAGTGTGGATGGTTATGACTCTTTCATAACATTCACAGATGATTACTCTCGATATGGTTATATTTATCCAATTAAAGAAAGATCGGAAGCTTTGGATAAATTCAAAGTATTCAAAGCTGAAGTTGAAAATCAACATGATAAAAGGATTAAAATAGTAAGATCCGATCGTGGGGGAGTACTATGGTCGGCATACTCCTTATGGACAAGTCCCGTGACCTTTTGCAAAGTTTCTAATGGAAAATGGCATAGTTGCCCAATATTCTACACCGGCGAGCCTCAACGAATGGGGTGGTGAAAGGCGTAACCGTACCTTAATGGATATGGTGCGCAAGCATGATGAGCTACTCCACCCTACCATTGGGTTTATGGATGGAGGCGTTAAAAACCGCCGTTCATATTCTCAACAGAGTACCTAGCAAATCGGTGCCCAAAACACCATACGAGCTGTGGACCGGAAGAGTACCCTCGCTAGCTCACCTCCGTGTGTGGGGGAGTCCTGCGGAGGCTAAAGTATTTAATCCAAACATTGGGAAATTGGATCCCAAAACAGTCAGTTGTCATTTCATTGGCTATCCTGACAGATCGAAAGGTTATCGTTTCTACTGTCCGAACAGTTATACAAAGTTTGTAGAAACGAGACATGCTGTCTTCTTGGAAGACGAAATGATAAAGGGGAGCACGGTAGCTCGAGTGATTGATCTTGAGGAGAAGCGGGAATATCTACCCACTTCGACGATTCGGGAACCTTTCTTCTCACTACCTGTTGATGTTGCGCCTGCAATGCCTGACGTTGCGGCTCCAACATCTGTTGTTCGCTCTCCCATGGTGGAAACGAATAGAAATGAGGAACCTGTCTTTCAGGATCCATCAGAAAACACTACCACACATGAGGAGGAGCAACAACAACCTCAAATAGAAGATGTGCCAAATCAGGAGACTTCACAAGAGTCTCAAACAGAAAATGTGCCAAATGTTGAGGCCCCTAGAAGGTCTGAAAGAGTAAGAAGAAAAGCTATACCTGATGATTATCAGGTGTATAACACAGAAGAGTCTCATATAGAGGATGATCCCACCTCATATGAAGAGGCCATGAGAAGCGCCCGCTCATCCAAGTGGCTGAAAGCCATGGAAGATGAAATGAAATCCATGAAATTAAATGACGTTTGGGATTTGGAGGAAATTCCTAAAGGAGCCAAAAGAGTAGGCTGTAAATGAGTCTACAAAACAAAATGTGACTCCAAAGGGAATATAGAAAAGTTTAAGGCGCAACTTGTGGCAAAAGGATTCACTCAAAGAGAAGGAATTGATTACAATGAGACATTTTCTCCAGTCTCTTGTAAAGATTCTTTCAGAATAATAATGACACTAGTGGCACATTACGACTTGGAATTACATCAAATGGATGTAAAAACGGCATTTCTAAATGGAGATTTAGAAGAAAGAGTCTATATGGCACAACCAAAAGGTTTTGTCATGAAAGGAAAAGAGAATATGGGATGTCGATTAAAGAGATCCATTTATGGATTAAAACAAGCTTCGAGACAGTGGTACTTGAAGTTTGATGGAACCATAAAGAAATTTGGTTTCCAAGAAAACGTTGAGGACAACTGCATTTATACAAAGTTCAAGAATGGAAAATTCATATTCTTGATTCTGTATGTAGATGACATTCTACTGGCAAGTAGTGATGTTGGTCTTCTACAGGGAACAAAAGAATTCTTGTCCTCAAACTTTGACATGAAAGATCTTGGTGAAGCGTCATATGTTTTGGGTATAGAGATTCACCGAGATAGAAGAAAGTATGCACTGGGATTGTCTCAAAAGGGATATATAGAAAAAGTATTGAAGAAATTCAACATGTCGAAATGCAGTGCTACGCCTGCTCCTATAGTGAAGGGCGAAAGATATGGGGAATGACAATGCCCGAGAAATAAGTTCGAGCTCGATGAAATGAAGTCAAAGCCATATACTTCGGCTGTAGGAAGCCTACAGTATGCACAAGTGTGCACACGCCCTGACCTATCTTTTGTCACCGGGTTACTTGACAGATTTCAAAACAATTCAGGCCCGAGCACGGAAATTGGTAAAGAAAGTCCCGCGATATGCGCAAGGAACGAAAGACCTTATGTTGACATACGTAAGATCCGACTCACTCCAAATAGTGGGTTATTCAAACTCGATTTTGCTACGAGATAAAACAAAGTCAACATCCGGATACGTGTTCACTCTTGCAGGGGAGCTATTTCATGGAAAAGCTCTAAACAGACTATCACCGCAGGGTCTACAATGTATGCCGAATTTATAGCATGTTATGAGGCCACGGGCGGTGAACGGCTAAAGAAGTTCATACCCGGTTTGAGAGTGGTTGACGTATTGAGAAACCGCTAAAGTTATACTGCGACAATGAACCTGCAGTACTGTACTCTCACAACAATCACTCAAGTGGTGCTGCCAAACACATTGACATAAAGTATTATGTTGTGAAGGATAAAGTTCGGGATCAAACAATAAGTCTCGAGCATATAAAGACTGAAAAAATGCTCGCGGATCCGCTAACGAAAGGCCTACCACCCAACTTGTTCAAGGAACATGTAGCCGGCATGGGTTTAAGGGAAGCCTTATGATTCTGGACTCAGGGCCCAAAAGTTAAAGTATAAAGTATCTGTTTCTGAACAGAGATGTGTATAGTGGCTATTGAATCTATCGGCGATTGACCGTGACGATGAAACATGCTCTATACGTTAATTTGTGATGAAACAGACAAAGGTTAAAAGTAATAGTAAAGAGATCAAGGGGGAGAATGTTAGAATTGATCTCCTCCCGTTGGGCCCAACGGGAGAAGATCAATTCTAATAGCTCGCTGGTGAAGTAGCCGATGTGGTTGCCGCCGTCTCCGGTAGGGCCAACCCTGCCGTAGCCGTTACCCCCAACGGATTCTCGGCCGCCGGCTACGCTAATCGACGGCAAGTGGAGGCCGCCTCGGCAAATCGAGGTTGGGGAAATGTCGGCACGAGTGGCGGGCCAGAGAGGAGCACAGTGGCTGTGCAATGATGGAAAAATATGTAATACAAATCAATCATATACGTAATAAAAAGAAAATTATTGTTAAATCAAAAAACAAACGTTTGATATTTATTTATGTCACTCAAAGTAAAACTTTTACTTTCAGATTTAATCATGAATAAAAGTTTTAATTTCAAACTTGTGAAACTTTTACTCCCAACAAAATTTCTACTCATAGTTAGATTCTAACTAAAAGTAAAAAATTTACACATACAAATCTCAAACGTTTATTTTTTAATCCAATAGTTTCAAGGATTATATATACGTTACAGAATATATTTTTCTACAATGATAAAGAAAAATTGAGCACAATACAATCTTTTGGAATAGTGCACTGGGCGGACCTTAGAGCGTGAGCCGAGTGATCAGACACGTCCAATTTACGAATCAATCCATACAAATATGAACCTTAAACTAAAAAAGTATTTACAACTACGCTCCTCTGTCTTATCCATTAGCCATCTAACCATTCAACTTAACTTCCTGTCCTTTGTTTTCTCGACGCCACTCCATTTTCCCTAGTCTCTTCCCTTCCTTTTTTCTTCCGATGACCGCCACCGCTCGGTGCCATCTCTCCGATGACCGTGTGGCCGGCGTATGAAGGGCCACGTGATTGGTTCCTCCTTCCGGCCGCTGCTTGTTCACCTGTTTCGTTGCGCGACGCACGTGAGGCTGACGTGGCCATGACAGCGAGCGTCCGACCTGGCAACTTTCCACAGGGCCCATCAGTCTGAGCTGGGACTGGGAGGGATTGAGTTGAGCTGTTCATCGGTGGTTGAGTTGTGTGGAGTCCAGCACACAGAAAAATCATTTGGGGAAAGTTCTCGAAATCCCCGATTCCTCCTCTTCTCCCTGTAGGAAAAGGCATCGACTCGTCCCTTCCTCCTTCGATCCGCGGTTCTAGCTAGCCAGCTGGTTGCTGATTCGCTGCTTGTTAGGATTGATTCGATTCGCCGTCCATGGATCGCCATGACGATTCTTGCTGCTCTGGCGGCGGCGGCGGCTCATCTCTGATCGGAGAGTTGGGTAGGCGTCTCGATCGGATGATAGGTAGGCGGCTTCTTGTGTTGTTTGATTGAGGAATAAATGGATTCGATGATTGCAGTTGGGGACGTGGTGATGTGGCGGCGGGGCGACGTGAGCGCCTGCCTGCTGGCGGCGACCGTCTCCGGCTGGCTGCTCTTCGGCTCCGGCGGCTACACCTTCCTCTCGCTCGCCTCCAACGTCCTGCTCCTCCTCCTCACCGTCCTCTTCCTCTGGGCCAAGGCCGCGCGCCTCCTCAACAGGTGAGATGGGATCTCAGCTCAATCCTGGCCATCTCATTACATCGACATAGTACTCGAGTCTGCGATTTCGCACAGGAATGGAATCTGTTGGGCTCTACTTTCCATTTTGGGATACAAAATACAGTTAATAGTTAACCAATGGAAGAAACAATCCAGGCACTTAATTCTTATCATCGTCACAGCTTTCGCTGTTGTTTTGACATTCTTGCATCAATTAATCATTAATACTTCACTCAGAGGGTTAGGTACATGCTTCCCCTTTGACCAAATTTACGCTAATTGACAATCTAACAACCAACCAGGTGATATTGATGTCAGATTAGGTAGGTGCTGTAAACTATTTAACTGAAATGCTGAGAAGATGACATAGAGAGAGTTAAACGGTAGATAATAATAAGCTTTGTCTTGCAAACAGCTTACTATGTTTTACTTCGATCAGATGAGTTAATTGCTTATCGCTGTGGAATTTTGGCAACATTTTAAACGATACTGGTTGTGTTGTGCAAACAAATGAGTTTGCAGGCCAGAGCCACCTATTCCAGAGATGCACGTTTCGCAGCAGGTTGTAAATGAAGTGGCAGCCATGCTGCATTCTGCTCTGAACACGGTCTTCTCTGTCTTCCATGATATCGCACTCGGAAGAGATTCGGTGCTATTTTACCAAGTCTTCCTTAGCCTGTGGATCATTTCTATCATTGGCAGCCTGACTGATTTCACCACTTTATGTTACACAAGTAAGCAGCTCCCATCATTTTATTACTGGTACTATTTTTTCCAACATTTAGTTGCACAATGGTTCGGCATTCGAATGATTCATAGTAAGCACGCCCTGTTTCTTTTGCCTCATGCTCACAGGTGTTGTGGCTGTTCTGACTATCCCAGCATTGTACCAGAAGTATGAGGAATGCATTGACAGATACATGAGGTTCGCGTATATGAACCTGCAGATGTACGAGATGGTGTACGAGAGATTCTCTGCCAAGTGCTTCCACAGGGCTAGGGATCTGGTTATTGAGGTGCTGAAAGAGCCATGACCTGATCAGTATTGTGTTTGCTTGTACAAGACGGTGGAATAGGGTTGTTTAACTGGATGATGTTTGATTGATTTGTTGCTTGCTGTATAGAGAGAGGGATAGGTTGATTGGTTTTTTCCCTTGGAGTGCTGGTTTTGTTTGTTTGATTTCAATCATATGCAAATAGTGCAGGTCTTGATGGTCAGAAATGCACTTGTTGAGATGCCTGTAGTGGTGGTGTTTGTAAAGTGTCCAAAGGGACTAAACCGTGTGCAGATTTTGGTTTCTTTTGGCCTTGGATCAGTCCTTTTCAGTTTTTTTTTATGTGGACTGCAATTTGGAGTGACAATATTATGTAAGAACACATCAAATGGAGATCCACTGCAATAGCATTCAGATTTCTGAGAACCACGATTGGCTATAACTACACGAGAAGTCTGTGAGTTGATGCAATTAAATTCTAGTGTAATTATAGTACCACGATTGGCTATAACTACACGAGAAGTCTGTGAGTTGATGCAATTAAATTCTAGTGTAATTATAGTACCATACGTGTACCACGGAAAGTTCTCCTCTGTACTGTCCTTCGACGTGGATTGTTGACATGTGGATTCTTAAACTATGAATAAGATTCCCATGTTAGCCTCTGTACTTTGACATGTGGATTCTTAAACTATGAATAAGATCCACATGTCAGCCTCTGTTCTTTAATGTGGATCGTTGACATGTGGATCGTTGACATGTGGGTTCTCAAGCACATGTCAGCCTCTGTTCTTTAATGTGGAGAGGACAATAAGTTAAAAGGATGTGATGTTTGAGGGATGAGACTACGGTCGATCTGAGCAAGATGATTATAGTAGAAAGTGAGTTCGTGCATTCATCATAAACAAAGTATTACTAACTTTGTCTCATGATATTTATCCAACACGTGCAAGACTTCATTTATTCTACTCCAGAAAAAGGCCCCTGTAATTAAATTCCATCAATTCAACCTTTTTCAATGTGGCACAACACAAATGGCTTCATCAGATTTTTGAGAAAAACAAAATACAGCAAGGCGGGGTATTGAGACTGAAAAGTGTTGGTTGATCTTTGGTCACCGGGCTAGAGACGAGTGATGAGCTCGGCCTGACCAAGCTCATTCACGCCAAAAACATAGGACTCGCTCATGCATGTTCGTTAATTTCCGTGTGATGATCGGATGCTCCGTTCACCACGTTGGACTCGCACCAATTTCCACTATCCATAGATATAATGGAAACCAATGATGTATGATTGTGACGACTGACTTACTACATAAACTAAACCCTAAAAGTACTGATCATGAGCAGCACTGAAGGGAGATCGAAGAGCGAACTCTAGCCAGGGCGATCTCCATCGCCACTTGTTGCAGGTAACGACCACAAGGAACGATACCATCAGCATTGTGATCTGCATCAGCAACAAGGTCGGTCTCTCTCATCGGCGCTCTGCTAGTCTGCCACTGCATCATCTACAACTCCACACACGAGTTTAAGTGGTCCTATGGCTTCATTAAGAAATTAGGTGATCATGCGTAACCCTAAGATCATGTTTAAGAATTAGCTCCAAAAAAAACTCTTAATTGATTGACATATACTTAAATCATATAGGACGGGTAAATGAGGCAGTACAGGGTGAGTTGATAGATAGGATGCGGGAAGCAAACTTCTTAGTGATATTACGCTGCCATAATTGAAATACCAAGTCACTAATGTATGTGACCACCTGGCTGAATGGTATTGGAGAAACTTCTGTCCCATTCCAAATGGGCCTTACCCATGTTAGAGTTGAAGTTCAAGAAATAAAAAGAAGGAAGTATCGCAACGCCTTTTAACAACCGGAAGATGGCACCATTTACTGCTTCGGGCCACGCGGAGCATCTTTTTCACCAGCCCAATAGACACGTTGCACCACGCAGGGGATTACGTCTAATTTACCTTTTTCATCTCTTGTCCTTGATCAAAACACATGTCCCATAAAACTAGGTATAGCATCTCTTCCAGCTCCGAAAATCGGTACAAACCTACCCACAAGACAGTATTGAACCCAATTTTAGCTTACGTAGTATATTGACTAGGTCTTCATCTCACGTGGTATCTTCGTGGCACTCAGTAAAAAAATAGGTGTGACCACATGGGGCCTTTCATTTTCTTCCTCCAGCCTACTCCTCTGTCTCTCCACCTCTTCCTCTCTTCTTTGTGCTTTCCAGGCCAGCGACTACCAGGGAGAGGGCAGCGGTCGACGGGAGAGGAGTAACGCGGTGGTGGCGGTTCCTCTTCACCAAGCAGCGTAGGCAATGATGCCTCTTTGTAGGGTGGTGGACGGATCTGGAGTCACTCTCGGCCACTCCTACCCTCTCTCCCCCACGAGCTCATCGAGGTCGCCTGCTGTCTACCTCCCTGTGACCTTGAGCTCGAGATCCACAACTGCTTCGTCGCATCTTTGAGCTTGGTGATGCCACCGCTACCCGCGCCACTTGGCAGCTCGATGACATCACCTACGCTGCTGCCCTCTATCTTTGTCGCGGGAGCCCAAGCTCCGTATGTGCCATCATGAGCTTGGCAGCCACCGTTCAAAAGAAAGGAGACCGTAACCAGCAGGGACCTCGAGGTCCTCTGTTGTTCACTGTCGAAGTTTGAGAGGCAGTGTGGAAGGAGGGTCGAGCCTAGCAGCGGCCAGCCTCCTACTCTAGCTCCCGTCCCTCTTCCTACATCCCCCCACCTTCGTCGCGCGAGCCCAAGCTTTCACCACAACGAGCTCCTCGATCACTGGGTTGCCGTGGCAATTTTGCAGGGGGCCGCCTGCAAAAATGGGCGGCCGCCGTGGCAATTTTGCAGGCGGCTCCCTTCCCGCCCTCTAGAAGGGTGTTTTTTACCCAGCACAGTATATAAGCCGACAGTCAATGATTTTGACCTTATTTACACCTTCCCAAATCCAGAAAAAGAACAGAGAGAGGTGAGGAAGAGGAGGAGCGCGGCGAAGCCATGCTGGATTGCGTACTTTATCCGAGGTAAATGCAATATCCCGTCGTTATTTTGTTTGTTAGTTAGTATGTAAATGCAATATTAGGAAAAATATAAATTTGTAATATTTGAATAGGTATTGAATATTTTGTTATAGATTTGTAAAATAGATGATTTAATTTAGATCAATTTAGATAATTTAATCGACAGTAACATAGGTAGAATAGATAGATCAACAAGGATAATTTAATGAACATTAACACAGGTAGAATAGATAGATGAACTTAGGTAGAATGTGTTTGGATCTAAGTGTAAATTATGTGAGTAGATGGTAAGCACTATAGAAAATCGTACGTATAATTTTGTTGATAATCAAAATATGTTTAGATATAAACTACGATTTAATTGAATTTAGTTTACAAATTTTGGCAAATTGAAATGAATGAGGTACGATTGGCGGTAGATGAAACGAACAAATCGATTCGGAATAATTTAAGATGTAGACCAGAGAACATATTGTTAAAGAAATTAAGTTAGGCACAGAATCATCTAGGCAACATATTCGTAGTATGGAATAAACTCAGTTTCAATTTGTTTGTCAGGCACTATGGCAAGTAAGATCATATTTTAGATAATTCACAGTGAAGGCAACGTTAGATACGGTCCAGAAGGTGTAGATTTGTCAGAATTTAGGATGAAATCAAAGGGCATCGATAGGCCAGGCGAGAAAACATTTGAGTCAGTGTATAGTTGGTTGCTACGTGGATTTAAAGTGGATACAAGAGTGAACACAATGTCTCTAGCCGTTGTAGTAAGTCGTGCAACAGAAGGATATTATTGGGAACTTATGCCTATAGATAACACTGAGTCGTGGAGACGTTATGTGGACATGGCACTTGAAAGGTCCTGGCCCCTTGTTATTTTTGTGGCACTGCATGAAAATCGATAGCATTAATACAATGCACACAGAGTATGGCGAAGGTCCAAGCAATGAAGCAAGCTTGGAGGAGGCGATTGGCGTGGCGGACGAGGGGGAGAGAATCGAAGCAATTGTTGACGAAATGGAGAGGGAGGATTCTGAAAATGAGCAGGTGGAGGGCGATGACTCATCGGACGAGGAAGAAGATGTCATGCCCGTCGATTGGGAAAAAGCTGATTTCTCTCAGCTTGTTATCTCAGAAGGACAACATGTTTCATTTGAATACAAGGATAACGAGGTCATCCATGGTGCTAGGTATGCTCATAAGGAAGACATGAAAGAGGCAGTGAAACATTGGGCGGTGTCTTTGCATAGAGAGTTTAGGGTGGTGAAGTCTACGAACTATGTGTATGATGTGAAGTGTATGAAGGATGATTGTCCGTGGCGCGTTCATGCATACAAGGGGAAATGGAGTGACTATTGGAAAGTCAGCATTGTTGGTGAGCACACATGTATGTTGCCGGGGGTAGATAAGTACCACCGCAACATCACGTCGGCGTTTGTTGCCGGTGAGATGTACATCCATGTTGTTAAAAACACAGATTTTGAACCTGGCTCCATTATTAGGCACATTGAGAACAAATTCAAGTATACTATTAGCTATGCGAAGGCTTGGAGGGCGAAACAAAAGATATTGGAGATGAGGTATGGCACATTTGAAGCATCGTATGATAATTTACCTCGTCTATTAGACGCCATTGCTCAGAGAAACCCCAATACCTACTACGACATTCAGACATTTCCATCATCTACTGATTCGAGCAAGAGCGTGCTGCAAAGAGCCTTTTTCTCGATTGGTGCTTGCATCAACGCATTTGTGCACTGTCGCCCTGTGCTGTGCATAGATGGAACCTTTTTGACAGGCAAATACAGAAGTCAGATACTGACGGCGATTGGAGCATATGGGAATAACCAGGTGTTACCTATGGCGTTTTGCATTTGTCGAGAGTGAGAACACCGAAAGCTGGTATTGGTTCTTGGAGAGAGTTCGATGCCAAGTCGTTCGTATGAGGCCCAATGTTTGTCTCATACATGATCGTCATGCCGGCATGCCGAGGGCAATCGACTATCTTCGAATGGTTGGCCGGAGAGGGGACTTCCGGCTAGGTGGCATGATGTTCGGAGTAGGTGGTGCATGCGGCATATGGGAGCCAATTTCTACAAACAATTCAAGAACAAGCACCTGATGGATCTATTCAAGAGGCTATGTGGTCAAAATCAAGAGAAAAAATTCAATGAGATGTGGAGAAGGTTGGATGAGCTAACAACGAAGCAAACCGATGAGCAATCTCGTTTGCCACAGGTTGACGAGCCTGCAGTACCTCTTGGTCCATTGCATAATGACCCGCCAACAATGAGAAGGAGGTCTCGCACCATCAATACGTAATTTCTCCCACTTGGATAGAGAATGAACCAAAAGAAAAGTGGTCTCTGTTGTATGACACCGACGGAGCTCGATATGGTATAATGACAACGAACCCGGCCGAGGTGTACAACCGGGTGATGCGAGGAGTTAGGGGGCTTCCATTGGTGGGTATTGTGGAATTTATCCTTCATGGAACTCAGGCATATTTTAGGGATAGATTTAAGAAAATATCCCCTTTAATGGTCGATAACAACATTGTATTTGGCAACGTGGTGACGAAATATATGCAAGACAAAATTCTAAAGGCTATGAAACACGAGTAATCCCCAAGGAACCCAAGTTCTTGATGCGAGATCATGTGTGTCGACAGGGAGAAGGTGCGGCATCAACCGTGTTCAAGCTGCGGCGAATGTGTGCTTCATGCGGATGGTGGTTGTAGCTGCAGCTGTATGAAGCCGAAGCTTAGACATCTGCCTTGCTCACACGTCCTTGCCGCAGCTGGGGACTACGGCATAGTTCCATATATTTATGTGTCACCGTACTACAGGAAAGAATCAATTTTTCATACGTGGAAGAAGGAGATATATGGTTTTGGGATATCTGGATCGTACACAACACTGCGGCCACAAGTGTTCTACATTCCAGATCCGTCGAAGTTAAGGATGAAAAAGGGACGTCGTCAGTCGAGACGCATCAGAAACGACATGGACGAGTCCGAGGCCGGGGAAGGACCCTACGTTGCAGCAAATGCGATGAGCGCGGACATACATACAAAAATGTCCGAAGAATTCGAAACTTCAACCGTCGAAGGTTCGGGACTTTTCGGACAGCCCTCCGATGGTAGCCGTCCATCTGGAGAAGGAACAACAACGAGACGACCACGTCCTAGACGTGCTCGTGCGGCGACTACGTCGTCCGCTGGCGATGCAATGGCTTGATTATTTTGTTTGCTCCTTTCAATCTAGTGGTGATCCGATATTTGTAATATTTGTCATGTTGTTGCCATCTGTCGTGCGTGTAATATTTATCATTGTGAGACGTAAACTGTTTTATTGTTGTTGTGATACTTATATGTTGTGTTTGGTAGTTTGAATTACGACGTGCACTTTTTTGTAATGTTGAGATATAATGGACCATTTATGTCATGTATTCATGTTGTTTTGTTTTTCTTATAAATTGCTTATTAATTTGTTCATGTATTCATGCAGGTATGGCGGACGATACACCAGCGCTTTTCAGCAGACAGGTCGACAGGGTGCACAGGTCGTACTTGTCGGCAGTGCAGGGTGCTCAGCTGACCACCTATCGTCCACGGCCGTCTCGCGAGTTGTTGCGTGTCGATCCGCGACACGTCCAGCGGTACGATCAAACTCTTTTTATTTATTGCAAGAATATTATGCTTGACACTAATATTACACTATGTGTATGATATGCAGGTTACGTGAGTCTGGCCTGATCGCTCTTTGCAGACATGTTGAGGCACGTGCCGACGAGCACGACCAGGCCAGACGGTGGGATGCGGACCGGTCTCGATAGCTGCTTTGGTGGATCGGTGGCGTCCCGAGACGCACACCTTCCATCTTCCTTGTGGGGAGATGGCACCGACGCCGGACGTCTCGTACCTGTTAGGGCTACCACTAGCCGGAGAGGCTGTCGGGCCTGTGGATGCTATTGGTGGATGGAGGGAGGACATCACTGCACGATTTGCTCAGGTGATGAGGCTCCGGGGCTCCCAGCTGTTCAGGCGATCTACCCTTACGCGACCACCGGGCCTACGAAGACTTGGATTATGCAGTTCACAGTAAGTTAACTTGAAGACTTCGGTATTTTTCATTACATCTTATATTTGTTAACATGGTTTTCTCCTTTGTAGGCCGACAAGCTCCACCCCAACGCCGACGAGTACTCCGTGCGACGCTCGTTGGAGGCGTACCTTCTTTGGTTGTTCGGCTGGGTGATGTTCACCAACACGTCGGAGAACACTGTAGAGAGGGGGCTGATCCACTACGCCCGGTCGATAGCGGACGCGGAGATAGGCTTCGTGCCTCAGTGGAGTTGGGGTTCAGCGGTTCTCACAGCCACCTACCATGGGCTGTGCGACGCGTGCACGAAGATAGATCCGGGAGCGATCTTCACAGGCCGTCCCCTTCTGTTACAACTTTGGGCTGCGGAGCGGTTTGCGATCGGCCGACCGGTTGTCGACACCTCTCCTTACGACGCAGCACCCGCGTTCGAGAACCCGGCCGACGGGCCTACGATGGGTTCGTACTGGTTTCGACGCAACGTAAGTACAAAGTCATATTTCTTTGAAATATTTAAATTATGTTGAACAAAACTTGTAACCACTTGATTATTTTATTTTCGCAGCGTCGTTACGCCCACGCTCAGGTGAGACGGAGCTACCCGCTTCGTGTTCGAGTTGGACCGTCTCCAGCCGTACGACGTTGTCTGGGAGCCGTACACGCAGCAGGCGGTCGCAGCTCGGGCGCCTCTAGGCCTCTCGACGTTGTGCACGCGCGACTCGGCCTACTGGATGACGTTGATCCTTATGGTGTACGACATCACCGTCGAGCCTCACTGCCTAGGCCGAGTGATGAGGCAGTTCGGACTGCGGTAGGGATTCCCAGTAGACGTATCGGTTGCCGTTCCCCACCAGGACCACCAGTGAGTATTTCTATTTCAAAGTTACTACTATTGTGTCGAATTAAATGGAACTATAGTCGACATTTGCTGTGTACGCAGGTTGTCTCGACGGGGACAGCTGGGAGGCTCCCTCTGGGAACCACGTATGCAACAATACGTGGCGGACTGGCTGATAGCCACCGAGGAGGTGATCGGCGAGATCTACGGCCACTCCGAGGAGAACTACACCGCCTACCTTCGGTGGTACCTACCGCGGACGCGTCCGCGAGTTACCTTCACACCGGCCACGCAGCAGCAACACCAGGCAGCAGTCACGGACACCTACCCCAGGCACCGAGACCAGGACTACTTCGTTGGGGTACGTCATGATTTCTCGGCATTAAAGCCTTTGTACGTCATTATGCTTTTTTATTGCAGCGAAAACCTAACTTGTTTCGATTTTTGTAGGCCGACGCCGCATGGGCATTGAGTGCCGAAATCGACTCGGTGATGCTGAGGCTGGACGCAGGCATTCACCTGAACGACGTGGAACAGAGGATGACTTTCCAGCGGATGCAGACGACGGCACGTTCGATCTTGCGGATCTTCTCTTGTCGTTCAGCCATCGACGCGGTTCCTCCACAGGGTGTTACAGGTCCACGTCCACACGGTCCAGTACCCGGATGGTCACCACACGGCGCTGGTGCTTCCACAGGTTAGTTCCACTTATTTTCATTGTGTCAACCCTACAACGTGATCTAACAAACCGAATGTCGCGTAGGTCTGACGCTACCTAGAGGGGATACGGCAGGCGCGAGTGGATCGTCGATCTCTCAGCCTTTCGCTACTCGGCCCAGCACTGCGAGCTTTGCTGGAGCGAGTGGATCCTCCGTTCCTCGTCCCCTCACTCAGCCGGGAGGTGAGCAAGCAAGCGTCGTCCGACGATTAGTTCACACTTGTTAGTTTAAGTCACTGATGCTTCACATTGCTTACATACAAGAGGATTCTACTCGGCGGGGATTTTCCGCTCGGGGGCTTCATCGTCGCAGGCGGGCGGGTCCGGTGGAGGCGACGAGGGGGGGTCAGGTACGGGCGACGACTTCGACGACCTGGAGGACCCAGATCGGGACGTTCTCGCCTCCTCTCAGCTCGGTGGAGCACCTATACCACAGAGCCAGGACCCGCCACAGGAGACGCCTGCGCCGGATGTCCGTGCTAGTCGTGGTGTGCCCCCAGACAGGCTGACGTACTCTTAGGGGCACGTCGAGCACGGCCTAGGAGGGATAGGGGTAAGAGGCCTCGTCGCAGCTTCGTATGCAACAGTTTGTACAAATTGTAATTATTTATTTTGTGTTTGATGTTTGCATATATCTATGTCCATTCGTCGCACTCACATGTCACGAGATCCTTCCGTATCGTTCGCTGCATGATACTCTTACTAACGACAAAAAAACTTTCGGCCCAGTTAGACCTGCACGAGACATCGCTATCAGCTTTTGCCCGTGATAGTCCTGCACGATACGTCGCTATCAACTTTTGCCCCGTGACAATCCTACACGATACGTCTCGTTCAGCTGTTGCCCCGTGACAGACATAAACGATACATAGATGTGAACCTTCACCTCCCGCACTATATATTGCCTAGATCCGAATACGAGCTCTTCAAATCTGCATTCTCTTTTCTACATTTACTCCGCAATGAGATCTTCATATCATCCATTCCTTGAGCGTCTCCACCGGCGACTCCATCCTTTGAGCGGTTTTATTCCACCATGGTGTGACCGTCCGTTATGCCATTGTGGAGATGGCTGCATACTTACGTCGTCCCTCCTCGCTGAAACCAGGGGGAGACGATTTTTCCAATGCGCCAACATTGATCAGGTATGGCTTAACTGCAATGCTTTCATCTACAAAATTTTCACGCAGAAAACACTAACTTGATTGTACATCGTGTTAACACCTCATACAGGCATATCGTCTGGTGTGCAACTTCGTTGAGTGGATAGATACGGAGAACCCACGAACCGACGGAACACGTTACTACCCACTTAGCGAAACAAGGTCAGACTACCTTCGACGGAAGGCTGAGTACCAACGTCGAGTTCGCGCTGAAGCTTTGGACTGGCCTATGGATCAGCTGACACTACCCACATGACGGGAACGTCCAGAATGCCACTGTGGTCTACGTTGCCAGGTGGTAAGATCCATAAGACAAGCAACTAGAGGACAAAGATGCTTCGTGTGTTCCGAGATTGCGGATGACGATTTTGTCGTGAGTATAATTTTTCTTTGTTTAACCTTTTCGCTTGTTCCATTTTCTAACCCCGAACATCAAAAATGTGCAACCAGGAGGATGTACGTCAGTGTCCATACGAAAATTGGATCGATACGGTTAAACCTACTTCGATCGGTCAAACGGTAACACAACCTGAGTCGACTGAACAATTCATTCAGGCTTGGATGGAGTATGAACGTCACGTCGAAATCGTAAGCTTAGCTTGGAGGAACAACCCACTGGGTTTCCCTAAATGGTCGGAGCGTCCTATGTGTTGTTGTAGGAATCGTTGCAAGATGGCTACCTCCTTTGAACCACGAACATATGGTCGGAGATATTTCATTTGCCCCAATTTAGACAACGACTTCGTTGTACGTCTTTCATTTTATCAATTCTGCAAACGTCTTCGCTCTAGTGGCTCTCTAACTGATTACATGAGTTTTTTTACCAGGGCATTCAAAGAAGGTGTGGATTCACTAGGTGGATCGACAATGTCATTCCCCAATATAACGGCCTAAAAGTAACTGAATGTGAAACTCAAAAGGAGTACAACACCGAGAAGGAAAGAAAAAATTGATGACAAGCTTATCGCCCTTGAACGGTTCCGTAGGTAGCCGAGCCTTGACTCGTCGGGGATGAGTTAGTTGTATTGTATCATCCGTACCTAATGGGTTATGTAACACTGTGACAAACAACTGCTTAACCATTGCAACTAAGTTAACTTGGTTAAAACAATATGTTCACAGGTAATGCAAACAACATATGTACGATACCTCGAACATTTACACTTGTAACAATATTTACATTTGCAACAATACGACGATAACATTTACATTTCAAACAATACGACAAATCAAATGGACGGTTACATTTGCAACAATACGACAAATCAAATGGATTGGTTGTATTAGCAAAAAATACAACGATAACATTTTACATCTCAAACAACACGAGAGAGGGTCGGTCGATGTCGATTAGAACAATTAGGGTTTAGGCAAAAAACGCCCTCTGGAAGGGCGGGAAGGGGGCCGCCCGCAAAAGAGCGAAAAACGCCCTTGGTAAGGGCGGGAAGGGGGCCGCCTGCAAAATGCCAGGGCAGGCCTTTTTGCGGCGGCCCCCACGTGCACAGAAAAACGCCTTACCAAGGGCGTGAAGAGCCGCCGCAAAATTCACCCGCGCGGCGACGACACCCAACGGCCGTCCGCACGTCGGATAATACGCCTCTCCGAAAGGACTTTTTTCCAGTCACACCCTCTCCGAGGACGGGAGGAGACTAGATGTGTAAATTTCGAAATTCAAAAAAATTAGTTTTATAAATCTTTAAAAAAATAAAATTGAAAATACCAAAAATTCCTGGTTATTGTCGTTCTTCAGGCAGTTACGTACCGTAGCGGACGTGGGCGACGATGTCTTTGGATCGCGTCGTGTCATCGTACCATGCGCTCGGTCTGCTTCAACTCGATCTGCAGCGACTATTCCAGCTTCGGCGCGATCCGCGGCAACCCTAACCTTCACGAGTCAAGTCGTCTCCAGGGACTTTTCCTCGAGATCCAAACAGAGGCGGGTACCTCCAAGTCCAATCTAAATACATCAAAAGCCAATCACGTGGATGGAAGAAAGGAATGAAAACGATAGAAGAAATTATACACCAAGCTAGCATAGTGACCCTTTCTGATCGATCTAGAATACATAAAATTCGATCTAGTCATATATAAAGTTTAATATTTTTTTATTTTTCTAGTTTCTTTTCACATCATATTGCAATCACCACTAAGCAATTAAAATGTAAAAAGTTTCCGACCGACAAGGATTATTCTTTGGAAAAAATATTATTTCTAACCGTTATCATTGTTTGATGGAACAACAAGCTATGAGAGCACCACGTAACCACCTCCGCTGGTTAGTCATAAAGGTGAGAAAGCCGATTTAAACCGATGCTAATTGACGGCGACCTCTTTTCTAACCTAAAAACAATTAAAAATTTATATCTATATCTATAACTATCTATAAAACAAACAAGTAGTGTTTTCATCCAAAATTTTGTTTTGTCTTACTATTTTGCAGAAAACCCTTAAGTGTTTATAAAATTAACCTGCAGTCCATCTGGCTATTTTACAGAAAACCCCTTGAGTGTTTATAAAAACGTCGCACGTGCGTCCCTCCTCCCGTCCCCATTCGCGCCATGCCCCGACTTCACCCGTTGCAACGCACGGACATAGTTGCTAGTCTATATAATATATAACTATCTATAAAGCAAGTAGTGTTTTCACCCAAAATTTTGTTCTGCCTGGCTATTTTGCAGAAAAACCCTTGAGTTTTTCCGAAATTAACCCACAATCTCAATGTTAAAAAGAAAGGGAGGGCTTGGATGAAAAAAACCCTCCTACGCCCCTCCCTCCTGCGCCTCTCCCTCCTGCGCCCCTTCCTCCCGTCCCTATCCGCGTCGCGCCCCACGCCGCATCTCATGCTCCTCCTCCCATCGCTGCTCGGAGCTCCCGCGTCACGCCTGCGCCTCTCCCTCCCGTCCTTATTCTTGAGTTTTTCCAAAATTAACCCGTAGTCCTAATTCTAAAAAAAAAGGGAGGGCTTGAATGAAAAAAAGACCTCCTGCGCCCTCTCTCCGTCCCCATCCGCGCCGCGGCTGCGCTCCTCCTCCCATCGCCGCCGGCTCCCGCGCCGCGCCGCGCCCTCCCTCCCGTCCCCATCCGCGCCGCATCCCGCGCCATGCCTGCGCTCCTCCCTTCCATCGCTGCTCGGAGCTTCCACGTCGCGCTTGTGCCCCTCCCTCCCATCCTCATCCGCACCACGTCTCGACTTCACCCGTTGCAACGCCTGAACACAATTGCTAATAAGAGAAAATTCTTTATTTGTCCATTGATCGATTCCTTTGTTTTCCCTCCTGAAATCGGCACTCCCTCTTATACCATTCATTACCGAATTTTATCATTTGTTTGCTTTTCATTAGTCCTTCGCTGACATACATCCAGTAGATGGGTGAAGTTAAAGGTAATTTTGCTCTTATGTACTATTTTCTACTTACCAACTGATTAGATTTTCATAGTAAAGGGGCAAGGCTTGTATACTTATATTCTTACGGTTTGGAAGCAAAACTGAAAGATAAAAACAAATAAATCAACTGTAAAAACAAATAAAAGTATGGTGGAGCTTACAAATTAACGAGCAACCACGGCAACTAATTTCAGGCGATATACTAAATTTAAATTATTTTGCATAAAACTTCATTGCTAAAATAACAAGTAGGTTTATGAGACATTCAACCTCAGTGCATATACTATTTTAATACGAAAATTGCTAACCACACACAAGAAAAGTTAAAGGGCAAAACTATCGTTTCCCTAGGTTGAGAAAACTAACTATCATTTCACTAAGTTGAGAAAACTAACCGAAACGTCAAATGAAGGATAAAAGCTGAGAATGAGCGGCATTAGAGGGAGAGCCAATTTTACGTGAGCAAATGAGCGAATCAATCACTTGGGAGAGCAAATAGAGAATTTTCTTACAATAATTAAGTAGAATGTTGAAGTAGTATGATTCCAACTAATATATAATTGTTTCACCTATACAACTACTGATTCGCTAATCATTATGTCGCCGTCTACGTTACGAGGATCGTTGATATCATGATATACGTGAGATTAAGATAAAAGAGACGGGAGACAAAAAATTTTATATAGGTTCGAGCCACTTAATTGACCTCTACTCATGTAGGCCAAAGTTGGCACTGTCTTTATATCAGTATCACATGAGTACAATATCTGGGATAACCTAATATAATCTCTATCAACTTGGCGGCATGGAGCTCTTGCTTGTAGTCAATGGTTAGTGTATGTTAACGCCTAAATTTGGTAATTAAATCCCTAAGTCCTAGCAAGGATGAAGCATAATCGGATCGGCTGGTTTGGCGGAGAAACAGAGGCCGCATCGACTAAGGAGTGATCGGCTGCGAGGCCAATCGGCTAAGGTTGGATCGGACAAGAACAGCCGATAGCTGATTCTGAGTTCGGAGAAGATAAAGCCGTTTCTGGTGCAAATGTTTGAAGATAAATAAAAGATTCGGTTATCAGTTTACGCGTTAAAAGATATTGCCATCTATGGATAGAGTCTTATAACGATAATTGTATCTGTAATTTAGGAGTTTGTTTAAACTGTTCATTGTAATGTGGCGTGGGTACATTCCGGGATATCGTCGTGTTTTAAATACTAGTTTAGATAGAGTCCAGGGTCTGTACAAATAATTTTATCTTGGGTATAAATATGACCCGAGACCCCCCTGTAATTAGAAATTCAACAAGCAATCAATCAAACCTTCGGCGCATCGTCAACCTTTTTCTTCAGACGAGCAATTGATTTGGCTACGGGCTGCATCGTTTCGATCCCCAAATCTAGGTAAATGCTTGTCATTAGTGGTATGTTCTGCTGATTCTAGTGCTTCCATCATAATGACACATTAGATTCAGGGGTTTATACTGCGCTAGTTATCATATATCGCATATAAATTAGAGCAATATTTAGATCTATCCCGCCATTGGCCAGTTCTATCAAGAACCCGTAGCCAATAAGGATAGATCTAAAGGTTGGCTGGTTTATATGCAGTATCCACCGTCTCGAGAGGTATAAATCAGCTACAACAGATCAGGTTGTTCTTTTTCTACTTAATGTTGCATCAATGTTGAACTATTAAGTCATTTTTAGAACTTTCAATGATCTGTTCAGTTAGATTTATATGTTTAAGAGACAGTGCCGGGGTTTCAGCCGGCCTTATCTGCCCTAATGTATTTCTTTTAGTATGTTTATTATTAGATTTATGTTAGGACCGCCTCTTATATTAAGATCCCATTCTTGTCGGACGTCATAAGCCGAAATCGGCCTGCTGTCAACAGCTGACGGCCGATTTCCCAGGCTGATCGTATTTGGTTCAAGAATGATATCTTTTCATAAGAATCATCGGAGTACTAGCCGATTCATTGTTAGCTTTTGTAGTATCGGCTAGGTTATCAATACATATATTTATTATCCTTTACCGTATTTGGGTTAAGCGGCTAATGCTATCTCGGTATCGCCGATCCATTCTAGTCGCTTGGCTTAAATATATTTTAGGATAGCAAATATATGCTCATGGATTTCCTCAGCCGATACAGTGGGGATCTAACCTAACACTTAATGCATATTTCTTGTTTTTCTTGTTGGTTAACAGATCAAACCAACCGCACGCCCGCACGCACAGACATGAGAAGGACTGCACCGGAGTTAAGGAGATCTCCTGCACCAGCGCGTGAGAGAAATTTCTCATCAATAGTGTAGTATTCTTCGTTGAACATGATCTCGACGAGATTGGAGGTAGCTACGGATGCCTTATGTCGGTCTTTGTGGCTTCAGATTGGGTTTGTTAGGCTTGTTTTGGTGTATGTTGGCTTGTATATCTATAATGGATTGTGTTGATCTGTCTTGGCGTGTTTCCTCTCCTCCTGGGGGTCTTGTATTTATACCCTCAAGTGTCCATTTGTCTAATTAGAATTAAGGAACCAAATATGGATACGATCCAAGTTGTCCTTACCATGCCCAAGTAGGACTTTGCTTTTTTTCCTTATCCGAAACACCTTTCGTATACAAGGCTTGATTCCATATAAGCCTTGGTACCCCTGACCTCAATGCAAATGACTGTACTAGCGTTCTCGACCAGACCAAAAACCCAGCCTTGTCGGAATCACCTAGCCGTTCTTGGAAAGACCGAGTAGGCATAGAATTTTTACAAGTCCTCTTTCTTGGCTATGACAGAGAATGTGGCTATTTTCGAATTTGGATTGAGGTCAAACAATTACATCTCGGTGGGTAAACCATTTTGTTTAATATTTCTTTCTCCTATTGTACTTTGCGACGTAGAGCACCATCTTTAGTTGTCATTTTATGTAGGTTCTCATATCCATATAAGATTTATGACCATGTCGTAGAGTTGTCGTTCTGAGTTTCTTGTAGTCGGCACAAAAAGCAACCACCAAACAACTTTTTGACTCTACTCTGTCATGGGGACCTTTTCTTGTATGTACAGAAATTTGAAGTCACTAATCCGGGGTCTATCTAGTGAGAAATAAATTCTGACAACTATGCGCCTTAAGACTAGTATATGTCTTTTGCTTTCTGTTATCTGATTTTCCTAAAATCAAGTACTTAGAACAAAACTATTAGATAGAAAGCCCCAAGGGAATGCTCCAGATAAATATGATATAAATTGAAAATAAATTATACCTGTGTGAACGAGTACTCTCGCTAGAGCTACCCTCAGTTAAACGGAGTTATGTATCTTTGCTAGCCCCTAGCTGGTTTTATTGGAACGATCTCCACAAAAGCAGCTTGAATCTCATAGCAAACTATGTTGAAGCAGCGAATTCCTAGTCCCCTGTCGCAAAATTGGGAAAACCAATTCCCGATTATACAGCTAGTTAATATGTTACAAATGGGTACTCTTACACGACCATATCTAACATGGTTTTTTAACCCTCAAACGCCTGACTAATCCGTCAGCACCAGGCGTCCTTGGCCGAGTGACTGAGACTCAGTGATTAGTCAAGCTAAATATAAATGACTTTAACCGGTAGAGATATGAGAAAAGGGGATAAATGGACAAATATTACATACTTGAAAAAACTTATATAGATTAATGCATGAGTATGGTATGATTGCTACACACTGGTCGAGCGAGAACCCGTGTAGCCATACCCAGACTACTGTAGAGGTAGTGGGAGGATCACTACCACACTCGTTGAAGACCAAGAGTGTAGTCATACCTCGGCTACTCGTAGAGGTTGTGGGAGGATCGCTACGACATTGGCCTGTTAGTGATATGCCCTAGAGGCAAACCCTAGCCTTGCATCGCGTGCTAGCACACGGGTGTTCGGCGTTCTGTCCCCGGACGTGTGGATACCGGTAGAGGCGCTGCTACGTTGCGCGGTGTGAATCGGCTGCAATCGGAGCGAGGCGACTGCGGCAGATCGGCAACGAGAACGCGGTCGGCGACTCGGATCGGCTGCAGCATCGGCGAATCGGCTGTCTCCAGGAATCGGCTGTCGGCTTGCGGGAATCGGCTGTCATCGGCCAGCACAGTTCCAGATCGGATAGTCCTGATTGGCTATTTCCGCTGCATACTCCAATCGGTAACGATCTATCGACCCTTACTTGCAAGTGTTCCTGGTTTGCGCGGTAGAAAAGTTTTTGTTTTCGGCTAGCGTAGATTCCGCGTAACCCTTCATGGCCAAGTGAGGATCAGGCTTAGTCGTACCTCGACCAGTCGTAGAAATGGTGAGAGGATTGCTACAACGTTGGTCAAGTGAGGATCAGGCGTAGTCGTACCTTGAGCACTCGTAAAGTCAGTGAGACTGCTACGACAACCGCTGGTCTCATAAAGACCAGGTATAGTTAGCCCTCGACCAGGGCGGTGAGACTACTACTACCACTGGTCTCGTGAAGACCAGGTGTAGTCAGCCCTCGACCTGGTCGATGAGACTACTACAACTACTGGTCTCGTGAAGACCAAGTGTAGTCAACCATTGACCCCTTTTTGGGGCACTTGAGTCGGTTACCAGATGTGCATCTCATATGGTCAGCATGACTTCACATACCTTGTTTAAACCAACTTACAAGTATATCGGATATCTGTTCTCAATCATGATGAGTGATCAAGCCGACAACATTCGTGAGTAGATTGTTCATAGCAACCTTTTCACAAATATACCGCATGTGACTGATACTTGATGTGAGACGGGACGCCAGTTTTTGTTGGTTTGCTTGGTCTAACAGCTTCTTGTTTGTTCGAGAATGTTCTCGACAATGGGACATACTTTGACCTGTGCCTACAAGGGTGCTTAGTGTCTAAGTGGAGTTGTATTATTTCCTAAAAAATGTGTCTAAGTGGAGTTGTATTATTTCCTAAAAATATTTTCTAGAAGCAATTGAGAATATTGAGCACGTACTCATAAAATATTATTTCCTAAAAAATATTTTGTCCATGTAGTGTACATGTACGTATGGAATTATTGACCTGGTCACGTCGCCAGGAGATCGACCAACAACTGCCACGGGACCGCACTACAGCGGTCATCCTCATCTTAATCGGGCAACAACCCTCATCTGTGTCGGGTATGACGCCCGTCACGACGCAAAGGTCATCGATGTGAGAAGTCATCTCTAGCGGGCAAAAGTCCGTCACCAATTTTAATTATCTTTGTCGGGCCTAAACTTATGTCCGTCACCGATAGGTTTGACCCAGAAGACCAATCAAACAAGGGCCCAACACCAATGATACAATCTCAAACGGGCCACAATTAGAGCCCATCACGGATGACGAACTACTCAATCGGGCTTTAAATTAAGCCCGTTACGGGTGACTAACAACTCAATCGAACTTTAATTTATGCCTGTCACGGATGACTATCATCTCCATCGGGCTTCAGTTAAAGCCCGTCACAGATGAGTTTTTCTAAAAAAATATATTATTTTTTGTCTAGCCATGCCCGCTGCAAAAAATATAGAAACAGAGATATATTCCCTTTCTGTCGGAGGACACCCTGGACTTCCAATTATATTTGCAAGATGAAGTGAAACACTTCAAATCATCCAACAAACATAATGGAACACCCGGAGCCTCAAGTGAAAGATATTGGAGACATTGCTAGGTATTTAGGCTGTCAGTCAACTTCAGCCTGAGATATGCCTGTCAAACCACTCGAAGGTGGCGACCAGATGTGTTACACATACAAGAGACTTGACAAAAATGACTAAAGATCTACAACATCTCAAATAACTTTAACTCATACTCATGTGAATCTAGTTCCCAGGATGTGCACTAGATTCACAATTTCATCTTAAGCATGGAAATACATAGCAAACACATTTAAGATGAAGGCAACCTAAGGACTTACATCAACTTATTAATTACATAGTAACCGGCCAAATAAATATATAAATCAGAGAACAGTGAAAGCTTGACTACCCAATCACAAGCACACTGACTAGAGGTTTACCCCATCAAGTTCAAATCCTAGAAGAAGCAATGAAAACCCGCATCACTTAATTCTAACTAAACATATTCCTGCAAAACAATGATTAGACAATATATGACAAGAGTCAGTACATTAACCAAATTAATGTACTGGCAAGCACACAATCAAACCTATATACATGTAAGCTCTAAGTCAAAGGAAGGCTATTTGTAGTCTCAATTTTCAGCATAAAGCAAATTTTAGTTCACAAACCATTTGCAATGTAATTTAAACAAAATGGTTTAGTAAATGTGTAAAGCTTACTAATCATGGCATGGTTTCAACATAAATAGATACACATCTTTCCCTTACACACGTCGGGGAGTAAGGCAAATATATCACATATAACAATCTCATCATCAACTCAAAACATTTAGTTTCGAAAGCATTTAGAAAACACAAGATTATACTAATAGCACATCATCATGTCGCTCATGACCGTGAGCACGGCTAATCGATTAGTTTTTAGAACTCTGCAGAGTTTGTACAGCTTTACTCACATGATATGAACACTCTAGTTTGTTTTGTGCTCGCGACGCACCACCACACTCCATATTGAATGTGGTCTAGAGGTCATAACGAAGCCTTTACACTACTTAATCTCTAGCCTTGCACCAGTACGATAAGTATTCCTCCATCCTAGGCATACTAGAAATATAACCTAGAACCGTTAAGTGGTAGGCCCATGCCTTAAACTTAACGTCGTGGTGGCGGACGTGACAGGAACCCACCCATGTGGCACAATACCGTTGTATTGGACAGACTTAGTCACTTAAACTACCACATCGGGGTAAATAGGAAGTTCCTCTGGGCTATCCAAACCCATACACACCGACCTACCATGCAAGGCTAGATGCTAAGTAGATTATTCAGCTTAGGCCATCCCATACTAGCATATGTGGATATACGATAAACATAATGGATGATATGAAGTTCGGTGCTTAATCGACCCAGGCGAACACTTCCCCTATCGGTATGCAACTACTACCATATGCATACCACTTGCCCCCCAAGTCTAAAATCACGTTTGTTCTCAATTTATTTCACAAATAATTCAGAGATTCACCTCTGTCCATATGTCCAAAAAAGGTTTTCAAAGAGTATAGTAAGTGATCCATAGCCATATTTTTATTTATCACTAAGCAAGGCTAAGCATTTGCAATATACGATAAACGTAGGATAGTCATATGAGCATAATTAAAGTACTCTAATTAATCCTATGGTTCAAAACAGCAAGGGAGTGATTTTCAAAAGGGGATTCATGCATTTTTAGGACATAACTATAGATTATAGCTTTAAAATTTTTGATAGTGATAAATACGCATGCAACTTTACAATCAAAACATTTAGCCCGAAAACATGGGATTCAATTTGATCAAAGGAAGGGCACAAACTTGCCTTGCTTGATATAGGATCTCCCTGAAATGAATTATGATACCAATCTCCTCACCGACATAAATTCATCTACTAAAAATATATCGAAAACGAATAAAATACCAAAATATGTAAAAAGAATCTAAAATGCTTTAAAATGCATGAGTTCACTAGTGTGGTTAGGGGTTGTGTGGATAAGATTTGTGGTGAATAAATTTCTATTTTATCACTTTTTATTTTTGGAAGTTATTAATTTTAGAGGTTTATTCGGTATAGGGTAGCATTTACTTAGGTAATGTTATAAAATACTTTTGTAAAGTGATTTTTATTAGATTTATCTTATCAGGAGTGTAGAGGTGTGTTTTGTAAGATTAACACATTTGGTTTCACAATTTTTGGAGTTACTATGAATTCCTTACATGTTTTACAATTTTTAACGTGTTCTAGGCATATAGTCTCTACACATATATGGATTTAGAAGTTTTATATCTAGAATATGTTCTAATTGATAGAGACGCATAAAAATGAATATTTTAGTTAACAAATCTAATCTTAGTTTAAAATTTTAGAGTTTAAATTACTCCGCTACATATTTTATAACCTAAGGAGTGTTCTAGGTTAGGTATTGGACATATCCACCTAGAAATTGACATATGAGCTAAGTGTTCCAAGTTTTGGTGGTTAGGGATGGATCTTATGTTTTCTTTGGCCCAGCAAATTTTATTTTGATTTACTTAGAATTAGAACACATTTATGTATATATAGATCCATACACATATTTATATAGTGCTTGATTTATTATTGTGATTAACACCTAAGTTATTTATTTAAAGTTTACTGACATATTCAGTATAGGAGTTGCCATATTTTATTTTACCCTGTTGAAATTCATTACTTGTTGGTTTTATAGAAACATAGTTCACTTCAAATAGATTAAAGATGAATTTTCTACAAATTTTACAAGTTGAAGTGTGCAATAAGTTGTTTATTTCTTATTTAAATATTTAAGGAATATTACTATGCAGTGAGCATATATTTTTATTTTATATTTTGAAAATATATGTTTTAATGATTCTCCAGAACTTAAGTTTACTTAAAAAGGATTAAAATGAATTTTATATAAATCTCAAGTTCAGCTCATCTAAAACTCATTATTCAAATGACATTAGTTTTACTTGCATTTGGCACAAGTATTTATATACTTTTATTTTTCCTAAATAGAGCGGGTAATTTGATGAATCTGTAGAATTTAAGTTTGTCCCAAAATAAGTCAAATTGAATTATATGTGTATTTTACAAGTTTGTGCAAGCTCTATGTGTGATTTAACTTAGAAAAATTTTCGAGACAAAATTTGTACAGTGAGTAAGTTTTATGCTTCTAAAATGAAGTTCATAACTTTGTGAATCTATAGCAACTGAAATCACCTTAAAAAGGAGCTATATTTGATTTTATGTTGAATTTACAAGTTTACATGATTTTCACCTAAAAAGTTATTGCCTCAGCTGTTTTATTTCATATTTTCAAATTTTAAATACATGGGGTCCACAGGTCAGTCTCTGGCCAATATGCAAAAAGACCCATGGGTTTTTGGCAAATAGGCCCCACAGTCCATAGCACGTGTTAAAAGAAAATCCATAAAGAGTGCTCGAATTATTACTTATTTACATTTAAGTCCATGGGTCCACATGTCATTTAGAGAATATTTACAAAATAAACCTTACAAGATTTAAGCTCATGCTAAGCAAGGTCCTTGGCGCCTAATGACCATGGCCCACATGTCAGTGGCACGGCAAGGGAGGAAGCAGAGCCCGTCGGCCGGAGCTCCTTCTCGGCCTCACCGACGACGAACGGTGGTGACCTAGATGAAGCGGCCAAAAGGAAAATTGTAGAGAGGAAGATTGCGAAGCTATTGGTGGTGGTCTCATGCAGAGTGGTGATCGGAATCGTTGTCAACGACGGCGCAAGCGGCAACCATGCTCGGGGTGACGAGCCATATGGAGCTACGACTCGATTCGTGCCAAGTTAGTGCATGCATGTGTGTCTTCATGGTTCCTGGGTGCTTACCAGATAGTGCAAGAGGTACGACGGGGCACGGGCGACGGTGGCGACACGAGGACCGATTCGGGCAATGGCGGAATTGGCAGGACGACGACGACAGCTTCACCTGGCCATCAAGCTGCCAAGAAAAAGGAGTCGAATGGCTTAGTGATGACCCAAGGTCACGACGAGTGCAAGGTATTGCACCAAAGCCCACCCGGGGATGAGGAATTGACGACGGTGGCCGACGACCAGACTTGGGGAAGATGTAGGGGATCTCGCAATCTACGGTCTCTCGGCTTGATTCCTTGGGTGGTCAGTCTCCTAGGTCCAATGTCGGGGGCGTAGCTGCTTGGCCAGAACTGCAGGTGGAGCGACGCTCGGCCGCACACTGGAGCCGACGACGATGGTGACCGCTGCACCGTGGACTCAACCTATGCGAAGTGGAGAAAGAAGGGCATGAATGTGTTAGGCATTGTAAGGGGATCACGTTCCCGTGGTTGGCTCGCGACGAAGCTCGCCAGATCAAGGATGAAAGCTATCGAACACCTACGGGTGATGGACAAGAAGGGCTTGTTCTCGGTGATTCTGATATGAACTCTCTTGTTTTCTTCGTGGAACAGACTGAGGGAGAGGTAAAGTGTATGGTGACGAAGTGGCTACTCAAATGGTGGAGGTTGTGCTGGTAGTGCATGCTAGGTGTCTTGGTGTGTCTTTGACATGTTTTAGGGTAGCTGGCAGCATTGCATGGCCTGGGAGTTGGTTTGAGTGTGTCCATGAGGATGACAAGTGGGTCCAGGTCGTGGTAGGCTTGGCAAATAAGAGTGGTCTGGGTAAAAACTTGAGTACACTTGTTTTTAGATAAAATTTTCAGATTTTTATTCTCTCCCTAACTTTGTTGGTCTACAGTTTAATATGTGAACCAGATAAATTAGTGTAAATTTTACTGGAGGTATATGACTATACCTAGATTCCATTTTATTTGGTTGCACACAAAAATCATTTGTAGCTTGCTCACGAAAATAGGCAAAGATGGGCTATTTAGAAACTAGTTTGAATTTTTAGGAGACCTAAACTAAGAAAAATTCTATAAAAATTATATTTATTCATGATAATTAACCTAGTGTTTGAATAAATTATTTATCATGTACACTTATATGCATTTTAATGAACTTTTAGGCAAGATGTCGTTTTAGCCGATTAAGGGTATTAAGTAGTCTATTATTTGACTATTTTGTCTAATTTGTTTGAGGCATCAAACTTAGTTATTAAGGTTTACCAAAATTACATTGAGTTGAATATAGTGTTTTGCACCTACATGAATTTTTGCATGTTTTTATCTTACATGAATTATTTTAGAGAATTAGGGTGACCTTTCTTTGTATAGGTGTTCCCTTTTCGTAAATGCATCTAATATGGTTATAGGGTTTATATTAAATTTTTCTTGAGATGAGGAGATGATCTCTGAATTAACTTTTGTGTTCACCAATTATCATCCAAGGTTGGCTGTAGATTCGTTTAGTGAAATAAATCTTTTAGGTTAGGCTCATGAGACCTATTATGTAATACGAGATCAAAATCTCAAATGCACAAATGGACTCAAGCCAAAGCATGCATTATGCATATGTATGCACCTATGTTTGATGGCATTTATGTTCTAAGTTAAGAATGGAAAAGTTTTAATTTATTCTCAAGTTTGAATCATGTAATGGGTTGAAATACTTCTCCTAAGTTAGAAATGAAAAATTTTGGTTCACAAAGTTGAGGAACTTCACTTCCATTTGGTTTTGACAAAAAAATTCTTGACCCTAGAATTTGGGTATGTGACAATTTCCCCTTTGCATCCTCTTTCACATACATTCACATACATATGATATTCAAAAATATTGGCATACGTCTAACATTCACACATCTATTCACATACACATTCACATCACATAAACACATTTGACAAAATTGTTATTTTATTGCTTATTGGATCGGCTCTAATGCTTTATCGTCAATAGATTGTCTAAAGTGTCACTAGGGCAGCCAACCTCAAGGAAAGACATTAGCCCATCTGGAGCTCTCAAAACGTGATATGCGCCGCCCGGTGAGATGACATGTTGGAATATGAATCCACAGAGTTGTTCAGCGAGGGCGAAGCAAACATGTGGCAGCAACTGACTTGTCAGGAGATCTAATTTTTACAAATAAAAGGATTGAATATGTGAAAACATAATATGTGTTTAGAAACGTGTATTTACGTCTTAACAAAATTGGCGAACCTCGAAATCCGAAATGTGCCAGTTACGGTCCTTAGGAAAAACTACATAAATTTCATCACGAAGAAACCATATGTGCTCATGCCTTGATCCTGACGATGGCACCAACGGTGGCAACACACCCGTAATGTATCGGCACATGGAGCGTGTCGATGACACTTCTTATTATATTTCATAAGTGCCTTATTTAGGATGTCAATGACAGATTGGAAAGCTTCTTGCGGTTTTCTCAATCCATCCATGACGAGAATCTTGGATTTATTTAAATGGATGGCAAGAAGGATCCAATGATGGCTGCATACAAAGGGAGAGAGCAATTTACACCTTCAAGCACAAATGGTATGTACAACAATAAATGCCACACTTACTCAAAGTTGTAGGGCAAAAGGATCGTATTCATGTCCTTAAGCTTAACAAAGGAGTTGTAGAGGTAGTCCAACACCCATTTTTGGGACCTTGGGCCATTATCAATATGATTGGAATTGACAAACGCTGGATCGAGGAATCCTATTTTGTTATAGGTTGCTCTATGTTCAAGCGTCCCCATTCTGCATAAGGAAACAAGTTAGACACTCTGTGAGGAATCAACTTAGAAATAATAGCGAGGGGGAGTATGCTTACAATGCCCATAGCTTAAATAGTGATACGTCTAGGTCATCAGATTGTATAGCTGAAATAGTTCCTCAAATGGGACCCAGATTATACCATCCTCGTGATGGAAGTCCTCGTTCCTATAAAAGACGGCGAACGTCTCTTTACCCTCCTTTGCCATCTGTAGGTACCACTCTTCTATCCTTCTCATCTGAGTGCAATTCCTAACTATGTTGCGATATTTCGAAGGTGGTCAAAGGAGCATCAAACTTGAACTTAGCTGCCCGAGGGGCCTTCGCAATATTGTGCACATCAGTATAACTCTTCAGCCCTGAACTTTCCAGAAGTTATTGCTCATACTTCTGTACAATGTCTTTCACGAACTCTTCCCTGGAAAATTCTCGCAATTTTGTTTTCTTGACCGTGCGTCGGTAGTCCAAAATTTGTTTCTTCAGTGCTGGTGGCCTTAACATGTGAATGAAGTGTTCCCGTACTTCAAATGGCACTTTCAGAGATGGCTCTGACGCTGCTTTCTTGCCTTTCTCCAGAGATGATAGTTCAGAGCGAGCAGACCATTCAAGGCTAGACCAACCAAAGTCGGTGTCATACTGCAGCTCGATCGAGTCATCTTGTGGAACACCTAAGGGAGATGGAGGGGCTGACATCGGAGTTAATTTGATGTCAATGAGGTCCTTCGGCCATTGGATAAAACTTCCTCGTGCAGCTCCTAGGGTTAGGATCTCGTTGTTCGGTGGATGCTGCAGTGGCAGATGAAACCCAATCAGCGTTCACTGTGTCCACTTGCACTTTTGCATGTCTGGCCATAAGTTGAGCCCCGTGCACTCTTGTATCGGCATTCGGCTTGAATGCTAGTCCCTCGGTCGTTGGAACCGTGAAAGAGGGCATCACCTTAACTCTTAGCACACAGTTAGCCGGTTCTTGTGATAGATCCAAACATAATTTTTAAATTATTTGTAGAAAATGGATTTGTTAAGAGTATTACACATTTTGGCCTAGAGTTTTATTGGTATATGGTCGTCGGCGGCTAGGACCGGTGGTGGATTTTCCGTCGCCTTAGTTGATGCACAACTGCTCCGCCTTTGCGTTGGACTTTCTCATTGCAGAGAGACGGTGCGCACGATGGTCTGCTGCTCGGCTCGGATCTGCTGCCTAATCCGTTCCGCAGTCTGGTCTAGCTTCTCCTCAATTTCTGAGCTCAATTCAGCTCTAACCTGCTCCCGGATCCTCTCAGCCAAGTGTGCATATCTTTTCACCTTCTTCGTAATGGTTCGCTTCTTATACTGCCCGACGTATTCTGAAAGTTCATATTTCCAGGGGACATTATAGCCAATGCCCCTTGTCCGTCCATGAAGTTCGTCAGTGCCCAACGCTTGCGTGAGGATGTCATCCTTGCGTCTATTGGTGCAGGCCTCTTGGGAGGACTGTCTCACAGCAACCAACTATTTTTGCATTATTAGTGAGATAGATATAAATTGAGCGTATGATATGTGTAAAGAAACTAAATGTATTAAGGTGATACACTTACAATATTTTTGTAAACTTGTTGATCTTGGGGATTTGGCAGAGTGAATGTCCCATCGCTATTCTTCACGGCCCTTGCCCTTGCCCAGCTCCTTGCACATGGGTGCGGGATATCGGCAAATGGAGGTGGTGCGTTCGATGCCTCTGCCGTCTCATCCTCTTTCTGCCATTGCTCCTGCTTCCCCGTATATACTCTGCTGCCAAGCCAGTGCGAGTGCACGTACCGAGCCCGGAGTGCCCTATAAGCCTCGCTTCTGGCTCGGGATTCGGCAATTGATTTCTTCGCATAGAACTCCTCCCACATGGCTGGCATGATGAAGGGGTATTTCTCGAATGCCTCTAGAGTGCTGGGCTTGAGGACGTGGTCGGTGACCAGCTTAGACCTAAAGCTTTTCCAAGCATGTCTCATCGTCTAGAAAGCCGTCCGTTGTAGCCTGCCCTCGTCGGCTGTAGGATATTCGAAGCTCTCCTTGAACTTCAACCAAGCAGTTTCCTTCTCCACGTCCGGCACCTCCTTGATGTGATCATGCAAAATACTAAAGGTCTGCCTCCCTATTATCCCGTAGATCATCTTGAACTTCGTGGGCACATTCGGGGGAGCGGACAACACTCCTAGGAGGTCCACCTCTGTTATGGTATACGGTTCATTTGGGATTTTATTAGGGCTTCTAAGGGTCCGTGTCCTTGTGGACCCACTAGTTGTCACCGACATTGATTCATCGTGCTGAGACATCCTCTAAATAGCTTACGAAATCACAAAATGAAAAAAATAACAGTAGGAGTCATCATTAATAGTAGGATTTCTGGATATCCTTAACACTAAATAATATAACAGAGGAAAATATAGATGAAATCCGGAAAATACTCGGTCCAATTGTGCACATCCATAATGGTGACATTCTTTAGAAGTCTTTTCCAGGATTGAGAGAATCAGTTGTGATTCTGAATCCTCTTCCTCATCAAAAGAAAATCATCATGGCGATAGAGAACACAGTGGCATGATGATTTCCTTTTGATGAGGAAGAGGATTCAGAATCACAACTGATTCTCTCAATCCTGGAAGAGACTTACGAAGAATGTCACCATTATGGATGTGCACGATTGGATCGAGTATTTGCCAAAATTCATCTATATTTTCCTATTATTTTATTTAGTGTTAAAGATGTGTAGATATCCTAGTGGTGAAGTTTTTCATCCTCTGTTGTAAGAAAAAATTGATATAAATGAATAGATGAATACTATTCATCAGTGACAACTCCATTTAGTACCTGCCTTTACTAAACAAGTTTCATCTTGCTGCAATATAACTTTATAAAAAACCACTTTGAATAGAAACAGAATTAATGTAGCCTCTGATTTTGAGTAGAAACAAAACTAAAAAGCCACGTATGACTTGCTACAATATACATCTAGTTTCTAGCCTATTATTTTCATAAAAGAAATTAAGTGAAACATAACTAATCTAGTCTTCCTACAATTAAAGTCAGGTGCATTTAGTCTAAATGATGCCTAAACCAACTAAATTGCACAGAACCTCAATCTGTTCTGAAAAAACCCATCAGCCCACACGATCTCCGTCCATACATGTGTGCGCCTAAATCTAGGAGTATAAAATACCAAGGTCCGAAGATATTACACCTAACCATATAGTGCCTAAATCTAGTGAGAGTGCCTAACTCTAGGTGAACAGCAGTACAACATATGAATCAATCAACTAAATGACATTTTAGCACAGATCCAAAGATATGGACTAATCTGGTGGCAACGCTCGGTGGTGGTGGTGAGGAAGGACGATGGCGACCTCCTCGGGGACGGCCGGCGACGCTCGGTGGCGACGAGGGAGGACGACAGCACCGGGCTCGGGGACGGCCGGCGGGGCTTGGTGGCGGCGAGGGAGGACGACGACGCTGAGCTTGGGGACGGCCGGCGGGGCTCGCTGGTGGCAAGGGAGAAGGATGGCGCCAGGCTCGGGGACGGCCGACGATGCTCGGTGGTGGCGAGGGAGGACGATGGCGCCGGGTTCAGAGACGGACGGCGGCGCTCGGTGACAGCAAGGAAGGACACGAGGGACGACGGCGATGACCTCCGAGCAATGGCGGTGACGCTAGGGTTCTGAGTGAGGACTTAAAATTTTTTTGCGATAATGTTTAGATCTGAATCAGCACGCTCTGTTAAAGGATTTCGAAGTACATCCGTGATGGGCTTTCGAATAAACCCGATTGAGATGAATCATCTCAATCGGGCTTAATATAATGCCCGTCACAGATGAGATCTAGTTTGGCGTGCAAAGGCCGATGAAAAAATTACATCAGTGATGGGCTTAACCTAAAGCCCATCATGGATGTACTCATCGGTGATGGGCGTAAATATTAAGCCTATTGATGGATGGGTCGGCAGTCCTCCAAGGGGGATCCCCAAGGAGGTGAAAGAGAGGATGGTAGAGAAGCTGCCCTCCGATGGATCCGATGGTCGACTCGAATCTAATGATGAGCGAGGAAACAAGACACAGAGAGTTATACTGATTCAGCCCTCCCGAAGGATAATATGCCTACGTCTAGTGTGCGGTGTTCTTCCTTGGGGTGGATGATGAACCAGAGTTACAAAGGAGTGTGCTAGAGTTCTCCTTCCTCTCTCCCTCTCTCTCTCTTTCCTGCCCCTCTCCCGCTTTGCCCCTCTCCCTCTTTCCCTCTTTCTCTTCCCTGCCCTCTCTTTTATATCTCAAGCGGGCAGGAACAGATGAACTTAGGGGTCAAGAAAGCTAAAACCAAGAGTGACAAACAGTGAGGTGCAAAGAATATCTGATAAAGTACATGTTGGTCTGCTAGGTCCTGTACACCGCGGGTATCTTGTACTCCTGTCAGCCCTAGGACCCTGCTTCTGTGCCGCCAGGTGGTGTCAGACGCTGCCGGGCTGTCTCCTCCCTCTTCCTCCGTGCCTGCCAAGTTTCTTTTCGAGGATGCTCAAGGTTGGGTGACGAGTCGGGGACGAGAGAAGGGGCCGAGGTCGGACTCGGGGGAAGGCCGGAATGCCCGACTCCTGGAAGGGGGGTTCGGGCTCTCGGTCACATATCGAGGTCACTCAGTTTGACTTCTGTTGGGGTTCAATCTGGGTTTTTTAGGTACCCAGGGGTGACACCTCCCACAAAGCCCGATCGGATAAGATCATTCTCTATATCGGGTTATAATTAATGACCGTCACTGATGCTCTCATCGCTGATGGCCGTAAAGATTAAGCCCGATCGGATGAGATCATCATCTCTATCGGGCTTAAGCACTAGCCAATCATCGATGATCTCATCGGTGACGGGCTTAGTTCTTAAGCCCGATTAGCTTGACTTCGAGCCTGTCACCGATAGAATTTTCCAGAAAATAGTATTTACTATGTTCTTCCTGTAAATTACTATTTACTATAAATTTTTATAGTATTTCTAAATATTTAGTCGAAATACGCAAAGACTTATAAATACTAATTTAGTGAACTTTCCTTTAGCAATGATGGATACTACAAGCATAGAGCTTTTAAGGAGCAATAATGGATGTGTGGGGTACAAACAGGGCACTACGACTACTACAATACTGGAGAAGTGTACAGTAAATTGTGAAACTATATATTGGATATGCATGATGAGAGAAGAGGCCTCTCCCCTGATCCGCGCCTGCTCAGGAGTCATTTCACTTGTAGCTCCATGGCCTTCGCACCCTCCATCTTCTATTTACCTTCTCGCTCGCCATCTTTTGTCGCTCTTGTAATAGACGTCTTCTTCCATGTCACCCTAAATGCTCAGGATATCTTCGTCGAAGAGGGTGTAAAGCTCATCTGCATTGACAGGTAAAAAATACATAAACTTTCATCTTTCTACCGCATACTTGCTTGAGTATCTGATGCTCCATTGCTCCTTGGTACAAAGACTTGTACTACCTTGCAAAAAGGTGCTCTGTACACTAGTAATCAATGTTTCCTTACTAGTGTTCAAAGCATCTTCTTGCAAGGTAGTACAAGTCTTTGTACTGAGGAGCAATGGAGCATCATGTACTCACGCAAGTATGTGGTAGAAAACTGAAAGTTTACATATTTTTTACATGTCAATGCAGACGAGCTTTACATCCTTTTCGACGAAGATATCCTGAGCATTTGGGGTGACATGGAAGAAGAAACCTATCACAAGAGTGACAAAAGATGTCGGGTGAGAAGGAAAAGAAGCTAGAGGGTGCGAAGGCCATGGAGCTACAAGGGCATGGACCTACTATTTTCAAATTTTCTTGGAAGAAAGAGACCAAAATTCGCCCCCCTCCTTCTCCCAGTAGTGGGATAACCAATACAATGGATGATGGGGGGTATTTATAGAGTGTGAAAGTTATCTTTGTCAGGCCTTAGTGCAAGCCTGTCATTGAAGGCACTCATCGGTGATGGGCCATAATGTCTGTTCTAGTTGTTATCTCAATAGGACGGTAATTTTGAGCCCATGACTGATGGTAAAGATCGGTGATGAGATTCTATTGGTGCCCGACAAAGATAACTTTGGTTATCTTTGTTGGGCCTTTATTTGAGCCCGTCACCGATAGTTATTATCTGTGATAGACTCAAGTTTTTTGTACATCTAACATGTCTATGCGAGTATATCTTTGTCGGCCTCTTTTTAGGCCCGTTTGGGATGACTCCGTTGTGACGGCCCACAAATCTCAGGCATGTGATGACCCGTCATAGTGGAAATGATATGGACTAGTGCCGTGACTGAGATGATTTCTCCATGACATGGCTAAACATGTTGTATGCTGCTCAGTCTCATGTGTTTGTTAGGGATGCTACTTGTTGCCTTAAGACCTTTGTTGGTAGGCAATCCGGAATCAATCCTGTGAAGACATGAAGATAACAAGGAGGCCGACAGTAGATCGATCTCGGGCGCCACCAATAATGGTGACAATAATTGATTTTTGGTGGCATATGTTAGTTCCAAAATAGTCAGTTTGGGTCTAGGACTCATGTCAACAATATCGATGATAACTTAAACGGTGACGATGTCTTGAAAAAAATTGGGATGATGAGAATTTTGATCTAGAAGTGAACATCTTTGGTCGGGTCGTACCTCCCATAGCTGAAGCCATCAGAGTCTCTTGTCGGAAATTTCGCCTCTAGAACACATCTCATCAAAACATTAAAGCATCATGTCTCCTACCTGGCGCGTCACTATCGACGGACTATACCTGCATATGGTATTTTTAGAGTATGGGGATCATTGGTGTCAGGGTATTCACGAGATTGAGATAAAAGAGACGGAAGACAGGGATTTTTATACATGTTCGAATTCTTTAACTGACAAGTAATAGCCCTACTCCTGTTGTCCGATGCCGGTATTGTCTTTATATATCAGTATCATATGAGTATAATATTTGGGATGACCTGATCTAGTCTTTGTTGGCTTGGTGGCATGGAGCTCTCGTATTTAGTCGACGGTTAGTATAGTCTTCTTCTTTGAACATGATATCGACGAGATTGGAGGTAGCTCTATATCTCTCATGTTGGTCTTTGTGGCTCTAGATTGCATTTCTAGGATTGCCTTGGTGTATGTTGGCTTGTCTATATCTATATTGGCTTGTGTTGATCTGTCTTGGTGTGTCCTCTCTCTTTTTGGGGTATTTATACCTTCGGGTGTACTCTTGTCCAAGTAGAATTAAGAAATCAAATATGAATACAATCTGAGTAGTTCTTGTCTTGTCCAAGTAGGACTCTGCTTCTTTTTCCTTATTCAGAACACTTTCCGTATATAAGACTTGATTCCGTGTAAGTCTTAATATATGGTGAGTCTCGTCGAGTCTAACAAAAAATATTAGGTATGCATTATCTATAATACTATATTCTACAATACAATTATGCTTCACTGTTTTACATGTTCTTGTACTCTTATTCCTCACAGTGCATATATATGCAAGGTTGTTGGCTTTGAACTGGAGTAGGCTCTCTCTCTGACAAAGTCACTGAAATGGATCGCTCACACACACAAACAAGAACTGAAACGGTTTCTACTCAAACTCTCACACTCGCTGTGTATTGGTGGGAATACGACACGGCAAAAACTGGAACAGAGCGGAAAAACAGAGTAGCAAGAATAGAGTGTTGGTGCAGATAAACTACCGTGATTTTTCAACTCAAAAATGACTCGAACTGAATACAAAATATCCTTACATACTTATAGAACTAAATCTCGAACCAAGTCATCTGCTTGATCTGTCTTTTATGCATCTGCTAAAAACTAGGAATAACGAAACTGAAACAACAAACTTTGAACAAAAACGTTCTTCAGAAACTTCGCGCGTCGCCGCGCATGTGGGATCCCGGACGCTGCTCGATCCGCGTCGTCCGGTGTTGGGGCCACCCCAGGATAAATTTCAACATTCTCCCCCTTTCTCCTAGAGTGTCCCAAGTTCACGAACACCAAGTTGATGCCGCATCGCCGCCAACTTCACAGCCGGCAGCACTTTTGTCAAGGGATCGGCCCGCTGCTCCTCCGAACGCATGAACTCGATGACAATCTGTCCTCCCTCGACACACTCGCGGATGAAATGAAAATGAGTGTCGATATGCTTGCTGCGTCCATGAAACACCGGATTCTTCATCAGCGCTATTGCCGATTTATTGTCGACAAAAATCTTCACAGGCGCAGGCAGCACCCCAATTAGTTCTCCCATCAAACTTCTTAGCCATAGTGCTTGGCAAGCCACCGCCGTTGCCGCCATGAACTCAGCTTCACACGACGACAAAGCCACTATTTTCTGCTTTTGGGAATTCCACGAAACTAGGGAATTATTGATGTAGAACGCCATGCCGCCGGTGTTTTTCCGATCATGAAGATCACCGGCTAAGTCACTATCAGTGTAGCCTGTAATCTCCTCTTCCTTTCTTCTCTGCCATAGATCAGACCGAGGTGAATTTTTCCCTTAAGACATCTGAGGATATGCTTGATTACCTTGCGATGAAGCTCGGTCGGCCGTTCCATAAACCGACTCGCTACTCCCACTGCCAGTGCCAAATCCGGGCGAGTATGAAGCAAGTACCTGAGACACCCGATGGCATGCCAATACTCCGTTGCATCCACAGGGCTTCCTTCTCCATCTTTGTGTAATTGTGCTCTTGGTTCCATCAAGATTTTTGTCGGATTACAGTCAAGCATCCCGAAGTTCTCCAACACCTTCTTCGCATATGCAGATTGTTTAATGGAGATTCCCTTCTCATCTTGTTTCACCTCAATTCCCAAGTAGTAATGCAGTAAACCCAGATCGCTCATCTCAAATTGGGACATCATTTGATCCTTGAATTTTTCAATTGTGGTTGGACAACCACCGGTCACAATTAAATCATCCACATATACTCCAACAATGATACCAGTGCCTGTGGTTCCCCGAGTATACACAGCCTGTTCTTGTGCACACCGAGTGAAATGGAGTTCTTTCAGGCTTCGATCAAGCCTAGCATTCCAAGCCGTGGCGCCTGCTTTAAACCATACAAGGACCTGTGCAATTTATAAACCAAATTCTCTTTACCTCTAGCTTCAAATCCTTCTAGCTGAGAAACATATACTTCTTCCTCTAGCTCACCGTTGAGGAAGGCCGATTTGACGTCTAGATGATGAACTTGCCAGCCCTGATTCGCCGCGATTGCGAGTATAACACGAACAGTATCGAGGCGGGCTACTGGAGCAAAGACTTCATTAAAATCGACACCTTGCTTCTGCACATAACCTTTTGCCACTAAGCGTGCTTTGTGCTTGATCACTTCCCCTTCTGAATTCTTCTTTAATTTGAAGACCCATTTGAGTCCAATTGGCTTGTGCCCGATTGGTAGCTTCATGAGGGACCAGATTTTGTTCTTTTTGATTGAATCAATTTCCTTTCGCATGGCATTCTCCCACTCTGGGTGGCCAGCTGCTTCTTTGTAGCCGGAAGGTTCTTCTAATTCCAGCAGCATTGATTCCATTGTATCTTCTTCTTCCTCAAGATCCACATGTCTTGCTTTTCTGAGGATGTCACTCATGCGTCGGTAATGCAATGGGGCTTCAGAATCTTCATCACCGGTCGTTGGAGACATGACCACCTCGTGTTCCGGCACATCATGCACCGTGTCGTTGGAGAAACGGCCCTTTCGGCCGCCAGAGTCGCGCGAGCCGCTGCCCGCGCCCTCGTCATGGGTCCCGTCGGTGTGGCGCCAACCTCCTCGGGACTTGATGTAGGCCGCCTAGTTGTTGGGGTAGCAGGTTCATGTGCCGCCGTAGATGAGTTTGAGTCTCGCGGCCCCATGGCGCCGACAGCCGTCGCCGGTATGGCGCCATTAGTTGGCGCATCTCCGGGCTCCTCCACCACGAACTCAGATGAATGAGGCATTCTAGTACCTGTGCACCAATCCCACTGGACATTTTCATCAAATAGGACATCACGGCTCACGTGTACCTTGTTGCGCCATGGATCAAACAAACGATGTGCCTTGCTTCCTTCCTCCACACCGAGATAAACCATCGTTTCGCTGCGATCATCCAGTTTCTTCAAGTGAGTTCCTACTACCTTGGCATATGCTTTGCACCCAAATACTTTCAGGTGTCCAAGGTGTGGCTTCCTGTGGTTCCAGGCTTCAAAAGGAGTTCGGCTTCCCATGGCTTTTGTCGGTAATTGATTTAACAAATAGACTGCATGTTTTACTGCCTCCCCCCAAAACCAGCCTGGGACGGCCATGCCTTTGAGCAGTGACCTTACCATCTCCATGACCGTGCGATTCCTTCGCTCAACCACCCCATTTTGTTGCGGCGAATATGGTGTTGTTAGGTGGCGTTCAATTCCTCCTTCTTTGCATAGCCGGGTGAAGTCTCCTAAAAGAAATTCTCCTCCCCGGTCAGTCCGCAAGACTTTGATCTTCCCATCACGGTTGTTCTCCACCCATTGCTTGAACCTTGCGAATGTCGGCAGTGCTTGATCCTTTGTCTTAAGAACATAAATCCACATCCATCGAGTGCAATCATCAACAAGAAGCATGAAGTAATGATTACCCCCAATTGTTGTCGGCGTTATAGGTCCACAGAGGTCACCATGAATGAGTTCAAGCGGCTCCTCCGCTCGAAAATTTGCATTTCTTGGGAAAGGCAGCCGTGCCTGCTTTGCCACCAAGCATCCTTGGCACAGTTGTTGAGGATGATCTATTATGGGTACTCCACCGGCCATGTTTTTATCCCCGGGCATCTTCAAGGAATGAAAATTGACGTGACCGAGCCGGGCGTGCCACAGCCATGCCGGATCATCAAGGCTTGTGAGCAGTGACACTGGATGTGCAAGGTTGAGTTCAAGACGATACAACCGATTTGGAGTCCGCCTCACTTTCATAATCAATCTCAAGGATCCTTTTCGAACACCTCAAGTTCATCTTCATCCATAATCACCCTATGTCCTGTTTCTGTGAGTTGCCCCAAACTCACCATATTGCTTCGCAGACTTGGTATGTAGTAGACACCCTCCAATAGCCATTGGTCCCCATTCTTGCAAGATAAGAGAATCGATCATTTCCCTTTTATCTCAACCGAGAGTCCGTCCCCAAAACAAACTCTCCCGGTGATGGCTTCATCAAGCTCTCTGAATTTCCTTCTGTCACCGGTCATATGGTTGCTCGCGCCATTGTCCAGGAACAATGTCTACACGCATCGCTCAACATGAAAGAGCTCCAGTAAGAGACGATCTTCATTCAGCAGAACAATGTCTTGTTTTTCTTCTAGGGAAAGTTCTTCGGCAGTGAACAAGGTAGGCTCTGTTTCATCCGCCTGAGTAAGGTGCGCCTCCTCCTTCTTCTTCGGTGCCTTGCATTGGGTAGAATAATGCCCCAACTCGCGGCAATTGTAGCAGCGAATGTGACTCTTGTCGCGCGAATGTTGGCTTTGAACTGGAGTAGGCTTTCTCTCTCACAAAGTCACTTAAATGGATCGCTCACACACACAAACAAGAACTGAAACGGTTTCTGCTCAAACTCACACATTGTGTATTGGTGGGAATACGACACGGCAAAAACTGGAACAAAGCGGAAAAACAGAATAGCAAGAACAGAGTGTTGGTGCGGATAAACTACCGCGATTTTTCAACTCAAAAATGACTCGAACTGAATACAAAATATCCTTACATACTTATAGAACTAAATCTCAGAACCTAGTCATCTGCTTGATCCGTTTTTTATGCATCTGCTAAAAACTGGGAATAACGAAACTGAAACAACAAACTTTGAAGAGAAACGTTCTTCAGAAACTTCGCGCGTCGCCGCGCATGTGGGATCCCGGACGCTGCTCGATCCGCGTCGTCCGGGGTTGGGGCCACCCCAGGATAAATTTCAACAAAGGTCATACACAACTGACCAGATCCTGCAGTCTCAAGGATCGGATGAAAACTCAATCTCTCACACACCTACGTACAAACGACACAAAGGGAATCAACATAACAAATGATATCTATTAATCATCTCGCAAACTCTATGCTCAGCACGGTTTTCTTCTGGAGGCTATAAAGCCCACTTGTATTGCTCCCACCGTACCACGTAGACATCGATGTTCTCCCCATCTCCGTAAAGCTCAGGTCCTCAAGCACCAATGGTGGTTGTGGGCACTGCTGCACTTCATCTGCTAGTGCTAGTCGTCGGAGCTCTGCGGCCACTAGCATCATTGTGGGCCTGGTTGTACCTGGAACAACCAAGCATTGATTAGCTAGAACCGCAGCTTGATGGATCACTCTCATGCTAGCTTCATCAACTATGTCACTATCAAGGAGCTCAACAAGTGTGCCATTCGCCATAGCTCCTGAAACATTGAGGTCAAGCTCTTCCTTTTTTTTGAAAACGGCCTCCTACTAGTGAGAAGCTCGAGAAGAATGACACCAAAGCTGTATACATCGTTGCTGGCTGTGAGCTGGTACTCAAGTAGATAGTCCGGATCAATATACCCTGGTGTACCTTTTGGCACAACCTGGGTTTTCTCATCGATTGTCGAACAACCAAAGTCGGACACCTTCGCAACCAATCCCTCAGCGAGAAGAATATTGGCTGGCTTCACATCGCCGTGGAGTATTGGGCGTGGCAACGAGTGGAGATGTGCAAATGCATCTGCGGATTCTGCAGCGATCCTTAGGCGTGTTCCTAGTGTGACATGAAACCTCCTGCTCCTCTGGAGATCCAACAGCTCTTGTAGTGTTTTGTTTTGCACAAACTCATAGACAAGCATAGGTGCCTCAAACTGAAGGCAGCAACCCAACAGCCTAACGATGTTGGTATGGTTGACACGGCAAAGTATGACCAACTCCTGCACAAAGTCCATTTTCCTGCTCTCATCGATCTCCTTGCACCTTTTTATTGCCACGATAGTGCCATCTATCACTGCTTTATAAACGGTTCCTTGTCCTCCTTCCCCGATAATGTGTGCCTTATTGAAGTTATTTGTTGCAGTCTTGATCTGCTCTCTCTCATAGAGGATGAACCCAACATTGCCCTCTACCTTCATCATTTCTAGAAGGAGCTGACCTCCGTGTTGTTGAAAAAACTCATCAGCCTGTCTTAATAGAGCTTGTTTTTTTATTCTCTGCTTGTACCTGATCACCCCCCATCCAAGGAAACCAAAGAGGGCAGCCAATGCACATGCAACAACTCCTGAAGGGACGAATTGGAAGTTGTAATCAATTTATGGTCTAAGTAAGCATGTTAACATCAGTATTGTTTTACGTTGATGTAATAAACAGCCCATGACCAAATCAAGCAGATCAAGAGTTTTGTTTACATTTCCATACGAAACACGTCAGAACTCTAACACAAACCAATTATATCGGAATGGAATTCAAGATGTTGGAAGCCTCAACTATATTGGAAGTATATATATGTACGTGATGAGATAGAGTGGGAATAGGTGCCTACCAATTGCTATTCGTGCTCCTGATGTTAAGATGATTTTTTGGCATGCTCCTTCAACAGAGGCATTTCCTCGGGTACCCTTAGGGCATGTACAGTCGAAATGCCCTTCTATATTTTTGCAGTTTCCATAGCAAGGGTATTTCTTCGGTTCTTTACATTCATCAATATCTACACAAATAATTACATATAAGGAAATTATTGCATGAATAGAAGATTTATAATGAAATTTTTTTGGAATTTAGCATTTTTTTGCATATGAATCGAACTCCAAAGAAAAAGAATATATATACACACACACACACACTAAAATAAACAATACAGAATGATAGGTAGATAGATAGTAAGCTCTTGGGTGCTATAGCTTCCTCGCCGATTAAAGTTATGCGGGGATGCATTTAACTTTATGAAGATGTATTTACTAGTATAGATGTCTTTATAGTAGTGGCATTTATTTACAACTTTTCAACGATGTATTAGTACTTTGCGGGAACATATTTAATTACAATCATGTGAAATGGATAGCATGATGGTTCCTAGTTAGCACTTCCCAAATAACCCATTAATTCGTTCCAAAATGTAAATAAAATTCGTTTTAGAATATCGGGTATTCTATGTACTATTTTTTCCACCTAACCATTTGTTTTTAGTTTTCATTTAATCTTACCCCAGCATCGACCAGTGCCGCGTATCCCTAATTTAATAAGAGTAATATATAGTCTTTTTACTTTAGCCCTAATCTATTCAAAAATTATAAGACCCTTATATATCAGGTACTATATGTTGACCTCATCATAACACAATATCATGTTTGATAGTAGTACTAGGTTTTGTACCCTATATTGGGGTACCACACCTGATATCAGTATACAAACTATACTGCAGCCTCAATGATATGTCGATAATTAGTACGATACTGACGGCATCATGAGAGAAGAAAGAACTAGCCCGCGGTAAGTGTGATAAGCATATGAAACTGTAGGAAATATGACAAATTAGAACCGCGCTAAAACGATGCCGCGTTACAAGAGAAGGGACTATATAATCTAGAGGAACACGTATTCACCTTGGCAGCCATTCGGGAGGTAAGGGTTGCCCTGGAATCCCTTGGCGCACTTGCAGATGTAGCCTGGTCCGCTGGACGAGTTGACACACGCACTGTTTACGCTGACGCATGCGTATGATTCGGGATTCTTCTGCGCCTCCACGCAGTTGCTCGCGTTCCGGACAGCCCATTCAACCACCATGGGCACCTGCCCGCCGTTGGCGTCGAAGAATTCCGACGATGTCGCGTAGCTCTTCTTAAAACTGAAGCTCGACGACTCCATCAGCGCCGCGTAGCTGCAGCGGCTGACGTTGTAGATCTCCTTCGTTCTGTTGAACACTGTCGAGTAGTTCATGAAATCGACCACGTAGGCGTTATACCCTTCGGTAATCGTTGTCTGGCAGCACCCTGCTCCGGAGCAGATGCCGTCGGTAAGGCGATCACCGCGTCGGCCACAGTTGGTCGCTAAGCACCCGCTCAAGAAACGCACAATGTCATCTCCGACTCCGATGATCGCCACCGCCTGACACCCGACGACCGTGAAAACGTTGCCGGCTTGAGAGAGCCTGTATGGATCAGCGAAGCGCACCACCTCCACGTTCGCTCGGGTGTTGGTGGTGTCGTTGCAGTACGAGGAGATGTTGTTCCACACGCGGGCCTGACCATCCGGCAGAGACACGCCGGCCAGCTCGAAGTGTCCATGCCCCAAGAAAGGCTTCTTGCCGCCGCCATTGTTGGTGTCACGGCAGGTGAGCTCGAAGCCAGACAACGCGCAGCCCGGACCGATGCCGAAAGGGTAGGGAATATCGACGCCACCGCACGCCGTCGAGCAGTTGCTGCCAGGAGGCGGCGGCGGCGCAGCCAGCGCTCCAACGGCGGCGAGCAGCGCCGAATGACCTACACTCATTAAAAATGTTGCTGCTAATTTCTGGAACTGCATGGCTCTATAACTCGTTAATTGTCGGATGATCCGGCGTTTTCTAGCTTGTGCTGCGTATATATGTAGCACTACTGGAGAAATTATTTTTGGTTTAAGTGCCAAAATTCATAATAGTTCTGGTTAGAGTTGTATCCGGATTAAAAATATTTTTAGTCCGGTTTAAAAGGCAACGGCTCTCTATGACCTTTAGTCCCGGTTCGTAATACGAACCAAGTCCCGGTTCAAATCCTGTCAAAACATGTCAGAGCGCTAGAGATCTTTAGTCTCGGTTGGTAACACCAACCGGGACTAAAGATGTTATTTTTAGTCTCGGTTGATGTTACCAACTGAGACAAAAGATAATTTTTATCTTTAGTGCCGGTTGGTAACACCAACCGGGACTAAAGATGGGGTTCCTTTTTATACTCCTTCCTCCTCCAGCCCAAGCCAGCTCCACTTGTCTTCAAACTATTGCTCTGGCTAGAGGGGAGGTGCTGCCAAAATTTTTTGTGATTTTGTTTTAGTGATAATACACAAATCTTTGATATCTACAAGTTAGTAATTTCTTTCTCTTATGGTCTATGCTTAGCTCTTCGTTTTTTACGGTTATTTTCTATATATTTTCATCTCTAGATTTTTATGCAAAAATGAAGAGAGAAAATTTGTTTGGACTACTTATTTTACCAAGCACATTACATTGGGTTGAGAAAAATGTCTGGAAAAATAAAGAGGAAGAAAAGTATGCCTAGCACGTTACATTTGTAGAAATTTATTACGTACTATTTTATCTCAAAAATGTTTATGAAAAATGATGAGAGAGAATCTTTTGGACAAAAAAGTTATAAAATAGATGACAAAGAAAAAAATAGATTAGAAAAGTAAGGTAATTTTAAGATCGTTAAAATAGTTAGAAATATATACACTACGTACATTAAAAAAAACTTTTAACATAATTAATTAATTTTATGTTTACCACTTTAAAAGACCGTTTATGTTAAGTCTAAGACCAAGCGATGAGACAAGAGGTACGCTATGCAGTAGGACATCTTGATATACTTTACATTGGTTCTTTTTTATACTCCTTCCTCCTCCAGTATATAATTATTGTTTGATTACATATATATATATATAATTATTGTAATAATATTTAAATAGTTTGAATTTCATGGATTTTTCTTACGATTTTTGAGCATTCCATGTAGATGGATCGGCAATGGATGTACAATGCGGATCGACAATCGACAGAGTTTATTCAAGGCATGCATTATTTTTTGAGTGTGGCCGATGCCAACAAGCAGAAGAGTTTCATACGTTGTCCATGCAAAAAGTGCAAAAACGAGAAGGAGTATTCTACATCAAGAATTATTCATGCCCACTTGTTTCAGTCGGGATTCATGCCTCACTACAATTGCTGGACATCGCACGGAGAGGTGGGGGTTGCAATGGAGGAAGATGAAGACAACGATGATAACATTTCGGACTGTGGTCAATATGGTAGGTTTGAAGAGAATACAGCAGGCGAGGCGGCGGGGATGCTGAAGAAAATGACGGGTCTGATGACCTTGGTCAGATGTTGTGCAACGTACAGGGGGACTGCGAAGGTGAAAAGGAGGTGTAGAAATTGGAGCGTATGTTGGCGGATCAACAAACGTCCTTGTACCCAGGCTGTGAACAAAGGCACAAAAAGTTGGGTACCACGCTAGAATTCTTGCAATGGAAGACCAAAAATAGTGTCAGTGACAAGACATTTGGCGAGTTACTAAAACTCTTGAAGAACATTCTTTCAGAGGGAAACGAATTGCCGGAATCAACGTACGAGGCTAAGAAGTTAGTCTGTCCTCTAGGACTGAAGGTACAGAAGATACACACATGTCCTAATGATTGTATCCTATACGGCGGTGAGGAGTACGAGAACCTAGAAGTATGTCCGGTTTGTAAAGCACTTCGATACAAGATCAGACGAGATGATCCACGCGAAGTTGACGGACGGCCTTCGAAGAAAAGGGTTTCTGCTAAGGTGATGTGATATTTTTCTATAATACCACGGCTGAAGCGCCTGTTCAGGAACAAGGAGCATGCAAGGATGATGCGCTGGCATGCGGAAGAACGCCTACAAGACGGCATGCTAAGGCATCCCGCCGATGGGTCACAGTGGCGAAACATCGACAGAACATTTAAAGACTTCGGCGAGGATGCAAGAAACCTAAGGTTCGGCTTAAGCACGGACGACATGAATCCTTTTGGAGAGATGAGTAGCGGGCATAGCAGTTGGCCTGTAACGATGTGTATCTACAACCTCCCGCCTTGGCTATGCATAAAGCGGAAGTACATTCAGATGCCGGTTATTATTCAAGGCCCGAAGCAACCTGGTAACGACATCGATGTGTACTTGAGAACGCTGATCAAAGTTCTAAAACTGTTGTGGAAGAAAGAAGCTGTTCCCGTGTGGGATGAGGATAAACAGGAGCAATTTAACCACGAGGGTTGCTGTTTGTTACCATCAACGATTGGCCTGCACTTGGCAACCTATCCGGACAGTCAAACAAGGGGTACAACGCTTACACCCACTGTATGGATGAGACCGAGTGTATGTTCCTGAAACATTATAAGAAGGTAGTGTACATGGGCCATCGTCGCTTTCTTGTTGCAAGCCACCCTGTCCGGAGAAGGGGCAAACATTTTGATCAAAAGGTAGACCATCGTACTAAGCCAAAGCATCGCAACGGAAAGGTCGTATTTGCCATGGTGAAAGATCTTAAAGTAGTATTTGAAAAGGGACCCGGCAACCAACCTATAGTTAGTGAAGGTGGTCACGCGATGATGTGGAAGAAGAAGTCAATCTTTTGGGAGTTGCCCTACTGGAAAGTCTTGGACGCCTGCCACGTAATCGACATGATGCACCTCACCAAGAACCTTTGCATAAACCTGCTGGACTTTCCTAGGTGTATACAGCAAATCAAAAAATACATTTGAGGCACGTAACGATCTGACACATATGGCACTGTTTATACCCAAATTTGGCACCTACGGTTAAAATAGGGAAAATTGCCAAGATTTGAGAAGTCTGTCGGTTTGCTCTAGAGGGCCGGTCTGACTGCCATATATGGGCCGGTCAGACCGGGCCCAAGGGCTGGTCAGACCGACGGCATGTGGCCGGTCTGACCGGCAGAGTCCGAGACCGAGTAGGTTTTCGTCGGAGCTCGGGTTTCCTTTCTTAGGGAGGTATATCTCATATTTCCATTGGTGTCTACCCCAAATTGGACGTGGAGGAGGACTTGTAGAAGGCAAGACCAACCCCTATTTAAGGGACAAGGCCGGTTCAATTGTAAGAAGCAATCATACACAATACACAAATCTACTTGAATCGTTTTTCATATATTCTTCTATCTTTTAGCTATGTTTTCTACTTTACCCTAGTTTAGTTCATCTTTGTCAGTTTGCATCGTAAACCGTCCGCTGTCGCTGTGAGAGTGCGACATCTCTTTGTAGGTTTGTCCCGAAAACCTTCTGTTTGCCCACGAGACGGGTATTTATCAATCTATCTATCTAAATCGGTTCCGCTAGCCGGTTTAATCTATAAAACTCATCTTGCTTTAGTTCTTTGCTAGATCAAGGTGGTTGACGACTCCATATCAAGAAAGGTGAATCAATCGTGCTCGTGCCTTTTGCCAAAAAAAGGTGCCAACACGATTTTTGGCAACTCCGCTGGGGAAGTAAATTTTTCGGCCTTTTCAACCGGCCGAAAATCAATCTACCACACTAGTCCCTGTAGTTGATTCATCGATTTCCCATCTAACTGAGTGTTTTGGCTATACGGCTGGGATCAATCTATATTAGTGCGTGGAAATAATTACGAACGGTCGGCAGTGTTTTTGTTGTGCACGGTCTGAAAATTAGAACTCTACCTAGTCCAATTCAGGCTGTACGAAGCTGATTTATTGAGGCAAGCAATAGAGGAATCGGTCGGTTTTTTGCCTTTTGTTGTATGCGATTACTGAAAGAGGAAAAATCAAACCGAGCCGATCTACTACTATACACGTGTTTAAAAAAAATCAGGCTATCCAAGCCGATTTGCTGTTCGCATAAAAGGAAATACGCACAGAACTGTGCTGACCAGAATATGTAAAGGAATCAGCTTGCTGTTGTTGGAATAATTTCTATCAAAGTAAACCTCCTGCACACAATTTACGAAGAAGACCAGGAGAAAAGCAGCACAACAGTATTGATTGTTGTTTTCTTGCTGCGCACGGTGGCAAACAGCAGCACACCAAATTGACTTATTAGTCAAAGCCGTTTATTGCCACTCTGACGATCAGGCTATTAATCAAAGCCGATCTGCCGGGAGATAAACGGCAGCAACATTGCTTCTTTTTATTGCCACGCGCAGTTACTGAGAAGAATAGAAAATTAACAAAATTAACAAAGGCTAGTTTTTGACAAGATTGGCTAAAGTATGGTAACATACCAAGACCGTATATTAATTTGTTCGGTCAATTTTCGTCTATGAGCTATATATCCAAAATTTATCAAGGAATTTATTCATCAAGCATGATGAGCGGGAACAAGGTCAACGAAATCGCATTGGATGAGACGATCAGGACTCATCAAGGTGAGGTTCTCAAGACTGGGTCTCCTCCTAAATTCGAGGTAACCTCCAATCCGCTCGATCCATCTATTGCTATTCGGAGACATATTGATCAATGTGTAGATGCATCTTTGAGCGCTTATATTGATAAAAATTATGATATGATAGAAAATGCTTTCAGAACTAATTTTGATAAGGCTATTGAGAAAGTTGGCTCTAAAATAGCCAGTTATCAACAGTATAATGCTACTTCTAGTTTTGCATCTATTCAACATACCTATAATGCTATAGATAGATCCACGGGCATTTACACAGCCGACTTCCCAGGAATCGGTTATACAAAAGATTTAGCCAACGGTCAGACCACGCATGACGTCGGTCGGATCGCACTCTATGCCTGGTCGACCGTGCCTACCATAGCCGGTCGACCGTGCCCTATTTAGGCCGATCGTGCCTCCCGTGGTCGGCTCGACCGCACCGCCGACCACCGGTCGACGGGGTCATGGGCTGGTCAGACCGGGTGCTTTGCCGGTCAGACCGTGCCTACCATAGCCGGTCTGACCGTGCCTACCATAGCCAGTCAGACCGTGCCCTATATCGGCTAGATCGTGCCTCCTGTAGCTGGTCTGACTGCACCACTGACCACCGGTCAGACCGGTCCATTGGCCGGTCAGACCGAGAGTTTGGCCGGTCACACTGGGCTATCTATAGCCAGTCAGACCGGTTCCCTGGAAATTTCGTCAGGTTTCCATACCACAACTGATGGTACTGATTTTAATTATTATTCATCACCTATTGATACTGTTAGTCATGTTATCCCATATACTCATACTATTTGTGCCAACAGTTGCTATGAGCCAGTGCAAAATCATCAAATAAATGGATTGACACAAAACACGCATTATGGCCAGTATAATCATATTGTGCCGCAACAACCATATATTCCTAGGCCGCCAAATCCACAACCAAGGCCTGAGAATATGGAAGAGCAATTTAGGAACATCAGTAGAGAATCATTTGGAATTGAGCCAAGGAATCGTGCTGAGGTTTACCGAGAGCCGTATCCTAAATATTTTGATAATATCCCATATCCTCGGGGTTATAGAGTTCCTGAGTTCACTAAATTTAGTGGTGAGGATGATAGGGATACATGGGAACACATAGGCCAATTTCTTGCACAATGTGGTGAAGCTAGTACTAATGATGTTCTCAAATTGCGGTTGTTTTCTTTGTCTGGTACTGTTTTTACATGGTTTACTTTTTTACCGGCAAATTCTATTTGTACTTGGGCTCAATTAGAGCAACAATTTCATGATTACTTTTACTTCTGTGAAACTGAGCTTAAGTTGTCTGATTTAACATCGGTTAGGCAAAAACATGATGAGTTGGTCATTGGTTATATCAAAAGGTTTAGGGATGCTAGAAACCGATGTTTTAATTTGAACATAACTCAGAAAGATTTGGCCAACATTGTATATGATGGATTGATTGATTCTATTAAAGAGAGATTGAATGGCCAAATATTTCTTGATATTGATCATGTGTTGTATGAAGCTCTGGTTCAGGAAAGCCGAGTGGATGATAATAGCTTAAATGCTAGTTTGGATGATAATGTAATAACCAATATAGCCGAGCCAAGCGTTGGTTCGGATTGTGTTTCTATTTTGATCGATGATGGAATAGCATGCATAACCGAACCAAGTGATGGTTCGGATTGTGTCACTAGTTTGGACAACGATGCATGTATAGCTGAACCAAGTATTGGTTCGGATTGTTTTGCTAGCTTAGATAATAGCATCATTGGAAATATGGCCGAACTAAATGACGGTTCGGATTGTATCATAGGCGATAGTGAAATAGTATTGTCACCTAAGACTGAGTCACAAATCGGTCATGTGAATATTGAAAAGGATAGTGGCAGTGTCTTGCAGGATGGTGATGGAATAGAGTTTAAAGCAACATTGTATAATGTGAAGGGCCATATCCTGAACGTATAGATTCGGTTCCATACCCACAAGGATTTGAGGTGCCCGACTTCACAAAATCCACAGGTGGGAATGCTAGGACAACAAAGGAGCATATCTGCCAATTTATTGATCAATGTGGTAAGGCCGGTAATGATGATTTGCTTAAGTTAAAATTGTTCCCTCTTTCTTTGTCGAACTATGCATCTATATGGTTTAATTTACTTGCTCCTAATTCAATTTCTACATGGTCACAAATGGAGCATGAGTTTCATGATTATTTTAAAGATGCAAGCTTAATGAAGCAAAGACTGATTGATAATTCATCGGTCAATTATGATAATATTTTGGTTACATTTATTGCTAAGACCGAAATTATTCATGATTCTCCTCCTACTGTTCCTATTGATTTTGATGACAAGAAAGTGTTGATTCGGTCTAGTCAAGCCGAATCTACAAAAGGGAAGAATGCTATTATTAGAGATCCTCAGCCCGGGATAATTAGGATCAATAATGCTAAGGCCGAAGATCGTAAAGTTACAAAGGATGAGTTATCTAGTTTTGTAAAGACTAAAAAGCCGAAGCTCACATTTTAGATGCTTATGGGTAAATACAAGAAGGGATTAGCTGGTCAACGATTTAATAATCGTACTAGTGATATAAAAAGACCAAGATCGCTTCCTAGAAAGATATTTGGTCAAACGCCAAAACAATCGGAACCATCAACAATATCAACTCCATATGAACCTCTGTTGCAGTGCTATGGTATCCATATCCAATATCACTATATGGTTATCCTGTTATGTATTATATGCAATGGATGCTTCAACCACATATGCCGTCTCATCAAGAATGGAAAGAATCACCTAGGTCAGTACCAAGACATTGATACAACTCAAGACAAGACCGTTTCTCACAAAAGAATCGGTTCGGTAGATCAAAGGCAAACAAGATGAAGAAGGTGTGGGTGAGAAAAGAAGTCAAAGCTCCGGAGGTTAGTACTATTAAGGAGGAGTCTCAAGATGTTCAAGTACCTACTGGAGATGCGACAAAGGAGCTACAAGCGGAGAAGACCGGAGACGAGATCGTGACTGCCAACAATGGTGGTCTGACCGGGACAATTGAGCGGTCTAACCTTCAGCCTAGGACCGGTCTGACCGAGCCATCGTGGTCGGCCAGACGATTCACGGCCAGGGTCGGCCGGGCCCGAGGCCGGTCGACCGGAGGCATCTGAGATGAGTAAGAAAATTGAGGGCAACACAGGAGCTTCCACTTCGACCAGAAATATCAAAAATCATTGCTTGGCTCCTAGAAAACAACCATAGCCGAAGTGGATACCTTCCGGCTTATCTCGCTCTCAAAAGAGGAGGCTACAATGTCTTCGAGGCATAGATCAAAAGAAAAGAAGGCCGAAGATGTGGAGAACAAGACATGTGATGATTTGAAGCCTCAAACAACATACAAGCAAGTGTGGAGACCCAAGGAAGAAAAATTTAAGAGGCCGGTGATTTCCCAGAGTAGTGATAAATCAAATTCGATGAGAGAAGAATTATTGGTCATTAGAGGTAGGTCTCCTCCACATATTGCTATGGATGCTACTACGATGTTTATCTTGCCTTCGAAATCGTGCGATCAAGAAAGCCGATTTTGCTTGGGGGCAAGATATTAATATGATCATGGAGAAATCAAGGAAGATGAACGGCGATGAATATGACATCATATCGTTGGGCCACTGTTCTTTGAATGCTAAGACAAGGATATCTAAACATAGTGCTACCAAGGTTACTCCTTTTGAGTAGGTCTATGCACAAGAAGCCATTTTGCCGGTAGAGGTGAATCTTGTTTCTCTTCGATATATAAAGCGAGATGATTTGTCGATTGAAGACTACAAGATCTTGATGAGGTGATCGACAAGTGTTTAAAGGCTTTGGTAGAAAGAAAAGAAGAGGGTGGATAAGGCTTACAATAAAAGGGTGAAAGCAAGATACTTGAAGAGATACTTCCCGAGTGTTTGGCAAAATGCTTAGGAGGTACTATGGCCGGTAATGTTGGTTATCGTTCTAAGGCAACATGTTCTATGCTTCTAGATTCACGATGTTCATCATAAAAGACAGGGGGCATGTGTTTATACCCAAATTTGGCACCTAGGGTTAAAATAGGGAAAATTGCCAAGATTTGGGAAGTCTGCCGGTTTCCTCCAGAGGGCCGGTCTGATTGCCATGTATGGGCCGGTCAGATTGGGCCCAAGGGCCGGTCAGACCGGCGGCATGTAACCGGTTTGACCGGCAGAGTCTGAGACCGAGTAGGTTTTCGTCGGAGCTCGGGTTTCCTTTCTGAGGGAGGTATATCTCGTATTTCCATTGGTGTCTATCCCAAATTGGACGTGGAGGAGAATTTGTAGAAGGCAAGACCAACCCCTATTTAAGGGACAAGGCCGGTTCAATCGTAAGAAGCAATCATACACAATACACAAATCTACTTGAATCATTTTTCATGTATTCTTCTATCTTTTAGCCATGTTTTCTACTTTACCCTAGTTTAGTCCATCTTTGTCGGTTTGCACCGTAAACCGTCCGCCGCCGCTGCGAGAGTGCGACATCTCTTTGTAGGTTTGTCCCGAAAACCTTCTGTTTGCCCACGAGACGGGTATTTATCAATCTATCTATCTAAATCGGTTCCACTAGCCGGTTTAATCTATAAAACCCATCTTGCTTTAGTTCTTTGCTAGATCAAGATGGTTGGCGACTCCATACCAAGAACCACCGCAAATCTTTAGGTGAATCAATCGTGCTCGTGCCTTTTGCCAAAAAAGGTGCCAACAGGCACAACGCGATGGCCTTCAACCGCAACCAAAGGAGAAAGGAGCCTAATACCTAAGTCCAGCTAGCTACACTCTGAGCAAGGCAGAGAAGGAAATAATGTTTGAATGCCTAGAGAGCATCAAGATACCGTCTGAATACTCCTCGAATATAAATGGAATAATAAGCACGAAGGATAAGAAGTTCACAAATCTAAAGTCCCATGACTGCCACGTGCTAATGACACAGCTGGTTCCCGTTATAATTCGGGGTATCCTTTCCGATAATGTCCGGACAACAATAACAAAGCTATGTGTTTTCCTGAATGCAATTTCACAGAAGATCATCGATCCAGACAAACTAGAAGACTTTCAAAATGATGTGGTCCAATGTCTTGTCATCTTTGATATTATCTTTCCACCATCCTTCTTCAATATCATGACGCATCTCCTATGCTACCTTGTCAAAGAGATCCGTATCCTCGGTCCGATATTTCTACACAACATGTTCCCTTTCGAGAGGTATATGGGCGTTCTAAAGAAGTACGTCCGTAACCGTTCTCGTCCGGAGGTTAGCATCGCCAAGGGATATGGAACATAGGAGGTGATTGAGTTTCGTGTCAAATTTATTGAAGACCTTCGTCCCATCGGGGTGCCTGAATCAAGCCATGAAGGTAGATTACGGGGGAAGGGAACTCTTGGAAGGAAGGCAATAATGAACATAGACAATGACTTGTACAGGAAAGCACATTGGACCGTGTTGCAACAATCTTCCTTGGTGACTCCTTACATCGAGGAGCACTTGGTGATTGTTCGCTCAGAAAACATCGGTAAGACGGATGCCTGGATTACACGCCATCACATCGATGTATTCCCTGCTTGGCTACGACAACGTCTCATGGGCAACGCGAGCATTGACCAACTACAAGCCTTCTTGGCGAGGGGACCACCTTGCTCGATCACCACATTGCAGGCATATGAAATCAATGGGTACACATTTTACACACGGGCCCAAGACTTAAAGAGCATGAATTAGAACAGCGTTGTCCGCATTGATGCCGTGGGATAGGACGGTACGGCTAGCACATATTACGGCAGCATCGATGACATATGGGAGCTGGACTATGGACCTCTGAAGGTCCCTCTGTTTTGGTGCCAGTGGATTAGGCTCAGTGGTGGAGGCGTAACCATCAAATCAAGTGGGATGACAACGGTCGACCTGAGCAAGGTTGGATACTCAGACGAACCTTTCGTCCTTGCCAATGATGTACGGCAAGTTTTCTATGTCAAGGACATGTCTAGCAAAACAAAGAAGGGAAAAGGGTCCGACGAGCCAAAGAGTCACGTGGTTCTCCCAGGCAAAAGAAAAATCATGGGAGTCGAGGATAGAACTGACGATGATTACGATCAGTTTGACGGGCAACCTCCGTTCGTGGTGGCGGTTGACCTGAGCATCCTCCTATCAAATGAGGACATCCCTTACTCACGCAACGATCATAACGAAAGAACAATTTTGCGGAGAAAGTACGTGAGGACAAACGTCACTTAGATAAATTTATGTATGGACGATGTAAATTAAATTGAATTATTGAATATTATTATTATCATTTGAATTTATTGTAAAATTAAACAAATGTCGTTTAGAGGAGCACAAGATTCGTAAAAGAACAGGTACTACAGCAATCTATGGAGAGACTACTGGAGGTACTGAGATCTCTGCACTCCTAGTCATATCAATCATGTCAATTAAACATATCTGTTCACCAGAAACACATGTGTGTGTAGCTGCTGTTGGGTCACTAGCGTCGTGTAGTAAGTAGAAAGCACAGCCAAATCTTGGCATTAAATGAGCTGGATCTCTAATCATTCGCACCTATACCAAAGAAAGTTGAAAGGTGATTTTTGAAGTTTTTAAAGGGAAAGTTATTTGTTAGATTCTAAAATATTGTTATTTAAATGTTAATACCATATTGTTATTTAAATTTAAAATATTTTAAAATAGGCTATATGTTAATTATATATTATTATTTAAATTTAAAATAGGGCCTTGTTGAAATACATTATAATATAGGGCACTCTTGAAATATTTAGTCCCGGTTTTCAAAAACAACCGGGACTAAAGGTGAATTTGGATGGGCGGGAAACCATCTTTAGTCCTGGTTGGTGTCTTCAACCGGGACTAAAGTTGCCCACCTACCTGGCCCACGTGGCTGCCGAACCATCTTTAGTCCCGGTTGGTGGCTCCAACCGGGCTAAATATCTATTTTTGTCCCGATTGAAGCCACCAACCGGAACTAAAGTATCTTTTTTTCCGGTTGTTGGCTTCAACCGGGACAAAAGATGCCGATGACTATATATAGCAGGGGCCGCACTGGGATCCAAACACTTAGCCGTTTTCGCAAACCGTTCATCATCTTCGTCGCCGTCGCCGAACACCCTAGGACGCCGACGCACCGCCGTCTTCAGCGCCGTCTTCGTCGCCGCGGGCCGGAAGTCGGAAGCTGCCGTGCCGCCGTCGCCGGGGACACGCAACCGCAGGTTAGCCGCCGCCGCCGTGCCCTCTTTGTGATGATATATATATATATATATATATATATATATATATATATATATATATATATATATATATATATATATATATATATATATATATATATATATATATATATATATATGGGTTTAGGGTTTCGTGGGGTTTTGGGGCCGGGGAGGCATCGTCACCGCACGCACGCCGCCGCACGCCGCATGCCCTTGCACGCCCCCCACGGCGCCGCCGCCGTCGCGCCTGCCCCCTCCCGCCGCCGCCGTAGCCCTCTCGCCTCCTTGCCGCCGCCGCCTGTGCCTTCTTGCTCACATTTGGATGAATCAAAATGTGAAATTATGTGAATTAATTTTGATATGAATGTGAATTGTGAATTTTGAATGAAATTATAATGGATGAATTATTGTGAATTTTAGAATTTTGAATGGATTGGAATGTTTATGTATAAATGGACTTTATGTAAATATGGACTTTTGATGTTAAATGGATGACTTTATATATGAATGGACTTTATGTTTAAATTGTGAATGTGATTTGTGAATTTTGAATGTGAATTTTGAATTATAATGGATGAATTATTGTGAATATTAGAATTTTGAATGGAATGGAATGTTTATGTATAAATGGACTTTATGTAAATATGGACTTTTGATGTTAAATAGATGACTTTATATATGAATGGACTTTATGTTTAAATTGTGAATGTGATTTGTGAATGTGAACAAACGGACGAACGGACGTGAATGACCGGACGGACGAACGGACGTGAACGAACGAACGAACGAATGGACGGACGAACGAACGGACGAACGAACGAACGGACGTGAACGAGCGAACGAACGAATGAGTTTCGTTTGGTCGGTCGATCATTCGTTCGTTCGTTCGGTCAAACGGACGTATCTCCGCATGCAACATCCTCTTTCTATCCTCTCCTCTCCACTTCCTCTCCTCTCCACCTTATCTCCCTCACGTCATCCTCCTCTCTTTCTCTCCTCTCCTCTTATCTCCAGACGATAGAACGAACGAACGAATGAACGTGAACGAACGAACGAATGAGTTTCGTTCGGTCGTTCGTTCGGTCGGTCGGTCGGTCGGTCATTTGTTCGGTCAAACGAACGTAGCTCGGCATGCAACGTCCTCTTTCTATCCTCTCCTCTCCACTTCCTCTCCTCTCCACCTTATCTCCCTCACATCATCCTCCTCTCTTTCTCTCCTCTCCTATTATCTCCAGGCGATAGAACGAACGAACGAACGAACGGACGTGAACGAACGAATGACCGAATGAGTTTCATTCGGTCGGTTGTTCGTTCGATCAAACGAACGTAGCTCGGCATGCAACGTCCTCTTTCTATCCTCTCCTCTCCCTGAATAGGGTTAGGGTTAGGGTTAGGGTTAGGGTTAGAGAAACAAAAGAGAAGAAGGAAAATATAGAACGTAGTGTCTGCCGGATTTCATCTATTTTTTCCATCTTCTTCTTTTTGTCTATGTTTTTTCTACGTAGACATACATGATTTCCCTGAATAATTGATACATGTATTAACCGAATAATTTTTTGCTTTTCAGAATTATTTGATTAAGTCCTCAAACCCACAACAATCAAATGGTTGATCGTGACGACGGATAGTTTCTCCTTGATGAGATCGCACACGGTAGCACACAGTTTTACACTGAGGAGGGGACCGAGGATCCAGATCAATACCTCAACGAGGAGGGAAACGAGGAGGGGAATGAGGGCTCCTCATCAGTTGGACAGAAGAGGGCACGCGGGCAACGCGGAGTCAGCAAACGCATTGAGGGTCGACACGTCATAACAGAAGTAGCATCGGACGATCGACCAAGTGCCCCAGCGGACGCCGCAAGGAAGTTTGTGGCACATAGCGGATGGGTGGTAAGGGACCACGTGCCCATCAGCGTTGTCAACTGGAGGCGATCAAGGACAGGAGGAGATGAGCAGAGCTATCTCCCGGACACAGAGAAAGAGATGCTCTGGACGACAATGCTGCAGATGTTCACCATCCCAAACTCCAATCAGGGAAAGGTCAAGGATTGGACGTTCAAGAAGATGGCTGAGCTCTTCAAGAACTATAAGAAAGAGTTACACAAGAAATACGTCTTGAAGGGCCAGACCACTGGTAGGCCTTCGTGGCACATAAGACTGGGGAAGAAGCGTAAGCCCTAATTGAGAAGAACAAGGCCAACGCAGCCAGGAAGAAATACCATCACAAACTTGGGTCGGGCGGCTATCAGAAGGGAATGCAAAAATGGTAGAAGATGGAAGCCAACCTGGAAGCGCGAGGTATCGTTTCGGGCACAGCCAACTAGCCCGAACAATCAAAGCATTGGTTCTATGCTCACGGGGGATCGCTTAATCCTGGAGATGGATCAGTTATCTTCGACGCTCAAATCAAAGAAGCCGGGTGAAGATTGGAGGAAGCGCTGGAAGCCTCTGTCTAGGGCTCATTTAGGCCCGACAGAGAGAAGGACGAGCTAACGCTCTCACTCCAGAACCCAGAGCATGCGGGACGAACGGGAGGAAAAGGCGTCGTTCCCTAAAATACGGGTTTCAAGCAGACATCGACAAATACAAGAGCCGCATGAGGTCGAAGCAAGAGACGGATGCAAGGTTCGTAGAAATGGAGATGCAGCTCTCGCAGATTGATCAGATTGTGGACAAAAGGCTGAACGAAAGGTTGGCAGAGGAGCGGAGCCACTGGGTTAGCCAACAGCCAAATCCAGCAACAACGACTCAACTCCAGCAGCAGCGCAGCAGTTGCGTGTCAATAGGAAATGAAGGCGAGTTGGCCCCACAAGCTCAAGCGTGTCCGCCATGCCCCGTGGATGATATCACGTAGTGGACACCGTGTGAGCTGCACATTTTGCTCAAGAACATAACAATAAAGGTATGTTCGTACTTTTATGTTGTATATTTCCTTGAATAACTTGACAATCAAGGTTCATTACTAACTAATAAGCAATCCTCTCGAACAGGTTACGTCAAGCATGGCGATTCCAGTACAACGAGATGGCACCTACCACTGCAGGCCCGTTCCACCTGCGTACTCAAAAGTGGAAGTTGAATAAGTGGAACGCGGCTACAAAGATCTCAAGCTGGATATCCCCGGAGGAGACGGGGAGATAACGCTAGGAGAAACAACTCACGGAATATTTCTTTGGAGGAAGCCCTTCATCATATTCCCAGGACGAACAGTGTCTCCTATCGTTCCACCGCCGTCGCCTCCATGTGGACCGTCTCCTCAGCCTCCTTCGCCTCCTGCGTCGCTTCCACGAGCGCCGACTCCTAAACGGTCGTCTCCAACTCCACTGTCTTCTCAGTCTCTTTCGTTGCCACAATGAGCACCGACTCCTAAACGGATAACATCTCATCCTACTTCGCCTCCTATGTGCAAAGCTGGAGCCACACGGTCAATGTCAACCAGTGAACCAAGAAACAAGAGGTCTAAACTTGACCCACTCCCACCAGCCCCAAAGAAAACGGCGTACGACATAACTCCAGAGGAGCTGCACGAGGCCGTCTAAGCTGAAGTCAAGGCCCACTTTAGAAAGAAGTCTCCTGAGAAGCCTCCTGAAATCCCAGGAGACCAAGGACTTCTTCAAGAAGACGTACCTAATGCCACAGCCTAAACCGCAACCTCAACCGCAGTCCGACTACGACAGGACTATTCGGAAGGCTGCTGGCAAGGCGAAGAGAACGGGCAAAGATGTACCCAACTTGGCATGCAGCCTCAGAAACCTCTAGAGTTCAGCATAGTTCTAAATGTTAGATCAAAGTTAAGACAATTTATGGAATCTGCTGGAATTTTAATGGATCAATTACACAGCCGTGCTCCCCTAGTGAAGGCTCCGCTGAAATACAAGTTCAAACTTGGAAAGCCTCTTGTAAAGCCGGATCAAGTGAAAAAGCTACCTACATAGATGTACCGCTTCCACAAGTGGTACATGCAAGAATCCAGCAAGGGTGGAGAGATGGTAACGGGCAGATATTCACTGCACTATTTCTTCGATAGAGGTGACCACTTCTATATCCGATTTGAAGACATATTCGACCTGTACCAGCTTGATGCCCTCGACATCTCACTTCTAGCCATGCGGGTTCTGTAAGTATCGTTCTGTTATTTCGTTTCTTTCCTCCTTGTATTTAGCTAACTAATTTTTTTTAACCATTGTAGAATGGCGATCCGATACTGCAACAAGCACGACTGTACCAAACATGAATTCATGGATCCACGCAAAATTAACGGCGTATTGGTTGCTCAATTTTCTGATCCAACAGTGGACAACATATACAATGCGCTGGTGTAGAACCACTTCCGGTCGTTTATCCTTCTGCCCTACAACACTGCGTAAGTTTTTTCTTCCTTCCGTACCGATTTCAATCCCGTGCATACATAAATTTTTATATGTGTCATCTAAACCAATTTGCAGATTTCACTGGGTTCTATTAGTAATTGACATGGATCACTCGCGGATCCATGTCTTTGACTCAATGGATAAACCAGAGTCCATGTACTCAAAGATATTTGAACTGTTTAACAGGTAATGCCATATATCTTACTTGCTATTGCATATATGTGGTTTTCGGATAATTACTAGTTAACTTTCAACTGCACGTAGGGCATGGGAACGACTTCGGGCGAATGTTTGTGGAAATTGGAAAGATAAGCTCTCCGTGAGGATGAACTTTCCAGTGAGTAACATGCTCCAAAGTTGTTTTGAATCATTAATTTGTTCTAAAATATGAAATGTATATTAAATCTATCGTCGTTTCTCCTTTAGTATGCAAAATAGTCGCAGGGCACCAACTTATGCGGATACTACGTCTGTGACTACATTCACCGCTTTGTGACCGATGTCATAACTATCGACGATATAGATGTACGTATAACAACTATTCATACATTTTGTCTCGATTTCTTATTCACTTCATATATTTATTTCTCGTTTATTTGAATTAATGGCAGCTTATGCGAGTAAAAGATAACCTCCCCTACGAGACTTTCATACAAGCTGCTCAGGAAAAATTGATGGGATTTATAAACGAACAGATCATTGATCCCGCGGGAGAGTTCTACTTTCATTTAAGTAAGTTAACCACTGGATCCATTAAATAGATAATTTTTTTAACATATGAAATATATGTGGATATTGTATATATGTGTACATATTTTGATAATATATGTATATATTTTCTTTCTTAAATTTATTTATATGTGTGTAAATTATATATTTATATATATATACATGTTGCATATATACGTATAAATATATGTGTGTAACATATGTATGCAGCAAACTATCAGCTATAGCAGAAGCAAATTAAAAAAATAAAAAGAATCTTTAGTCCTGGTTGGTAACACCAACCAGGACTAAAGATGGTTGAGCCAGCCACATGGCACCACCATCTTTAGTCTCGATTATTTCAACCGGAACTAAAGATGACGATCTTTAGTCTCGATTATTTCAACCGGAACTAAAGATGATGATCTTTAGTCTCGGATTCGTAGTCCCGATTTCATAACCAAGACTGGATTTTTTCAAGAGTGTAGGCTTGAAAACGACCAAACAGTTGGACGATGGTTTACGTGTGGAACAAACTAGCATGACTTGAATTTTCAAGTCTTGCCACGGGGTATAAGCCATCAACGTAGCTTTCAGTGGATTTTAGTATCTACACGTGCCTTCATAGTTTCTATTTAGATAATTTTATCATTTTTGAAAAAGATATCGAAAGATATCATATTTCTAGTGTAAAACTACTCAGACCTTCACATATTAGATGTCTTATGTATCAAAACTTTTACTATCTAAGTAGTATAAAATTTCTCTTCTACTTAATTTCCATATAATCTTTTCTTGCCTAGAAAATTAGGGTGTATACGTAACATTTTTATGATTTTATACGTATTTCTAGCGGGAATTTTGTATCATATATCTTCCTGATAAAATATTTTGTAAAAACTTGAACCAATAATTAATACAAACTTACTTACATTCTCTTGTAAATACTTGAATACTTTTTTCAATTGTCAATGTTTTAGAAGGGAACCCAAATTTTACTACTACTACTTAGAATGGTAAACACAACGGGAAAAACATGTCGCCTGACGAGACGCCTGGTCGCCACCGCCGGCACCAGTCATGCAACTGTGACAGGGAGCTGGGAGCTGAGCTGTGTGATGGACGGGTGGTTGAGTGGAATGGCTCACAGAAATCCCATGGAAGAGTTAGCTCTTGATTCGCTTCCCTCCTCTTCTTGCTTAAGAAAAGACATCGAACTGATCGATCATAATCTCCTTTGATCTCCAGTCTAGCGCCAACTGGTTTCTAATTTCTCGCTTCATCGATCTGTTCCATTCGATTCGCGGTGTCCATGGATCGTCAAGATGAATATCCGATGATTCGACTCGGTTCATGTGTTTGCATCCATCTGAAATAAACTGTTACCTCTGTCCAAATTAAATAAGTTTAAAGTCATGTTACAAATAATAATATGTATAGTAAAATTTAGAAGACTAGAATTAATGTCCTTAATTTTATCAAATCCTAATGCCTTCCCCAAATATCAATTAGTTCACAATATACTAATGCACAGTTGTCTCTGACTTGCATTTGTCGTAACTTTATCAATTCATTAATTGATTGCTTAAGAAATAATTATTTCTAAGACAAATAGATGGAACAAAAGACAAAGTTCTTTAAGAATAGATCAGGGGTAGCTTTTATCCAACTAGTGGACTGTTGATTCTACTCTAGAAAAAGGTCTATGTCAATTCCACTTTTTTCCGATGTCGTGCCAACAAAAATGGCTCGATCCGCTTTTTGAAAACAAAATCCGGCAAGGCTGGGTGTTGAAAACAAAATCCGCTTTTTGAAAACAAAACAGACGTGGCGAGCAAGCATTTCAACAACCGGAGGCCAGCCCATTCCACTGCTCCTGCTCGGATCACTCCAGGCCCAGCACGAGGTGGACTCAATTTCGACAGAAACAAAAAAGAGTCGATTTTGCACTGCCCGAGTTGGAATTTTCTCACTCGGCCACTACAGTCGGCATGTGGGCCGCGACGCCGTGCGGATGCTACTCGTCAAAACCAACCCGTACTGTATTTTTCTGTTTTCTTTGATGTGGGTTGTCTCTTTTTTTTTTAATTTTTTTCTCTACATGGGACTATTTCTGTTTTTGGGATTTTATGTAATTTGAGTAATGATTTTTCTTTTTTTTACATGTGGACATGTTTTTTTTGGGGCTTTTTTTTAAAAAAATTTATGGCCCAACCTGAGATAACTGATTTGGACCATTCTCTTTAGTGGAGTGATACATTTTATTGGACCACTTACAATTTTTTATACTATATATATAAAAGTTCTCATATACTACACATTTTTATACGTACGTATATACTTATATATATATATATATAAATAAAAGTATAAACATGAGTGAGTATATACATAAGAGTCGCCGATCAAGGTCCCCCGCGACGCCCGTGCTGAAGGAATAATTGGATGGATGGGTGTGAAGGAATCATCTTAGGCCCATAGACTATTCGACACTCATTATTCTCATAGGTGAGAACTTAATAAGTTATTCATTACTCGTAATACACCACTGAAATACAACAAATAAGAAACCGAAGCAGCAGAAGATCAGAGCGTTGGCAAATGGCAATAATTAATAGACTCGCGAAATAATTAATAGACTCGCGTAAGGGACCTGCACGCGCAAATCAAGTTGCAAGTAACTTATGCTGCGCAGGGTTGTGATTCTGCATGCCGCAAAACCAGAATACCAGATATAGTAGCTGACAAGATATCTTCAGACTTTGGTGCAATAATTATTAACGGGATTGAAATTAGATGGTGAAGTAGCGCCAATGAGGTTGATCTGAGCAAGACGTACCGTTCAAGTTGTCTTTTTTTTGTTGGATGATAGGACGTTCATCCATTTGTTCGGTTATTAGACGGAAACTTGTCTGGCTCCACCTGATATAGAGTGATGAATTAACGCGTACTTGTGCAGGTTCAACGAATTAACGCTTGATGAAGAGGAGCGGAGCCTGATGGATCCTACTTGGACACATGCTAGCCACAAAATTTTAAAGTAAACGAAAAGAATCAAACGACTTGAACACAACTCAACAAAGTCTTCGCCCTACCATTTTCCCTAGTACAGCCATTTCTTCAAGATCACCGTCAAAGAATGGTTTGCGTCATCTATCTATATTAATATATATTTATTTATATTCATTGGGCACTACTCAGTTGCTTTCACATTGATTAGAAAAAAATATTCATTGATTATATGAATCATCTCATCGTGAACCCGTTAAGAGTTTGTGTTAAATAAACATACCATACGAGCTACCATGGGCTCACTAGATTTATTCTTTATAATTCGAAATCAATATGGATTTAAAAATGTAGAAGTTAATAATTAGCAAAATGTAAGAGATAGGCTCTTCTTTAGAAATAAATTTAGCATTTTACTAATCTCTACTACTTAAAACATTCATAATGTTTTCGTCGTCCGTCATGGACCCATGTGAATTGAAATTAATAATTAGCAAGTTTATAATAGAAGCGGGTCCTTCTTTTAGTATAAGCTGCTGTTGTTTAAAAAATAATCAACATACTCAGCATAAAAAATATATTGCAATAGCAATAATAATAGCTGCACGCACGGGTTTACAACCAACGTTTGTAATTTGGTTACATCCACTACTAAAAAGAGCCACTAGTGTAGAATGCCTCATAGATGTCGGTTGGGAAATCTCCTTAAGTGTCGGTTTTTATTGGTCGGCACCAATTACTTTGGTCATTGGTGTCGGTTCTTCGACCGGCACCTATTCGGACAAATAAGTGCCGGTTCGTATAGAACCGACACCTATACGGACCAAACACCATTCAATGAGGTACTCCCAATTTTTTCTTATGGGCCCACTCCTTTAGCTGGACCCACCATATTTACCGGACCCACCATATTTTTCCACCCGGGCGTGGGCCCGCGAGATAGAGCTACAGGCACGAGCAAGCGGTTCGGCGAGCGGTTCTACACGATGAGCAAGCGAGGTACGGACCTATTTAAGCTGGTGTTGCTCTGGTTCGGCGAGCGGTATGGTACTAATCGAGGGAATAGTGTTTTTTGAGAATAGGTGGCGGTTCGTGTTAAGAACCGCCACCTATAGTCTCAAATAGGTGCCGGGTGAACAGTAAAACCACCACCTATAGTATAGGTAGCGGTTCGTAATAAGAACCGCCACCTATAATATAGGTGGCGGTTTTACTGTTCACCCGACACCTTTGAGACTATAGGTAGCGGTTCTTAACACGAACCGCCACCTATTCTTTTGCCGCCACCTATATACATTATAGGTGCCGGATTTAGTTTGGCCGGCACCTTTTGGGGCGACACCAATGAGCCTTTTTATAGTAGTGAGCTTTAGTCCCGGTTCGTAACCCCTGTTGTCCCGGTAATCGAACCGAGACTACGAAAGCACGACAAAAAATGGTATCTTTAGTCTCGGTTGAAATGACCAGGACTAAAGATGGATCTTTAGTCCCAGTTGATAACATCAATCGAGACTAAAGATGACGGCGTCACGTGGCTGGCTCCGCCATCTTTATCAACCGGGACTAAAAGTTTTTTATTTTTTTAAATTTTCTCCTGCTAGCTGCTAACTTGCTTCTTGTTAATTATATATTATGCATACATATTTTACACACATATATTTATACATATATATGAAACATGCATATATGTATAAATATATATTTTATACACATATAAATACACTTAATTAAGGAAATATATATACATATATTACCAAAATATGTACACACATAAAATATCCACATATATTTTCTATATCGTATGTTATAAAAAATTATCTATGTTATGGATCCAGGATCTATGTTGCTAACACTAAAGTAGAACTTTCCCGCGGGATCAGTAATCTGCTCATTGATAAATCCCATTGGTTCTTCTTGAGTAGCCTGTATGAAACTCGCGTGAAGAAGATTGTCATTTACTTTCATAAGCTGTCATTCGAATAAACAATGACATAAACGAGAAATAAATATATGAAATGAATAAGAAATTGAGACGTAATGTATGGATACGATCAAAATTATCTTTTATTCCAGTTGGTAACACCAATCGGGATAAAAGTATTAACGATCAAATTTGGTAACCAAATCCCTGGGTTTGAAGCAGAGATTGAAGCGGAATAGGAGGAGATGCGCGATCTGCAGAGAAACAGAGGTCGTGTCGACTGAGTCCGAATCGGCTGCGGAGCCCGTCGGCTAAGTCTGAATCGGACAAGGATAGCCAATAGCCGATTCTAAGTTGAGATAGAAGAGGAGTCAGTCCCGAAAGGAAGACATGAAGATAAGGTATTGGATTCGGTCTCCAAATTGTGCGTTAAAGATATTGTCATCTATGGATAAGGTCCTATAACGGCAATTGTATGTGTAAATTAGGAAGTTATATAGATATTTCTTTTGTAACACGGCATGGGACTGTGTCCCGAGATATTGTTGTACTGTAAATAGTAGATAAGGTAGAAACTGTGTCTTACACGGATATCGTTTTACCTGGGTATAAATAAGACCCGACGACTCTCTGTAAATATATCAACAACACATAATCAATCAACTTCGGCGCATCGCCACCCTTTTTATTCTCTTTTCGACAAGTTCTTGCTTTCGCTCGGGCTGCATCGACTTTGATCTCCGAACAAGGTAATTCCTTGTTACAAGTGATTTGTATCGTCGAGGTTAGTGCTTACATCGTCATGATACTCTAGTTTCGATGTTATAAACTACTTAATCTGTCATATGCGACATATAATCTAGAGCAATGTCTAGATCTATCTTGCAATCGGCTAACTTCTCTCTGAAGACAGCAGCCGATAGAGTTAGATCCAGAGGTTGAATTAGATTATATGTCGTATCTACCGTGTCGAGGGGTTTTCATTGGCTTATATAGATCTAGTATTTGTTTTTGTACTTGATGCTGCATCTAATCGAACTGTTAAGTCGCTTTTAGAACTATCAAGATCCGATTGGTTTAATGTTTATCATTAGAGACAGTGTTGGGGTTTCAGCCGGTCTTATCTATTTTAGTTATCTTCTAGTATTAATTACTATTAGATAGCTTAAAGCCGCCTTTTATATTAAGATCTCAATCTATTTTAATGCCCTAAGTCGGTATCAATCTGTCAAGTTACGTTGACAATCGATTTATCTAGATTTAGCGTATTTAGATTAGATTCATATCTTTTTATAAAATATATCGGAGTACTAGCCGATTCATATTAGACCTGCAACATCGGCTAGGTTATCAATGCAGATAATTATTATCCTAGTGTGTCTTTAGCCTAAGTGATTTATAATGTCTCGGTATACTACCGATCTATCCCAATAACTTAGTATAAATATGCTTTGGGATAGCAATTATATGTTTATTGATGTCTTCAGCCGATCCGGTAGGATCTAATTCTAATTTAATGCTAATTTTTTGTTTTCTTGTTGGTTACTGGATCAAACCAACTGGCACGCCCTTGACGACACGAGAGACGACCAATTTGGACCTGCACTAGAGTAAAGCAAACTTCTCAGGCCAGTGCGTGGGAATCGAATTTCTCATCAACAAAAAGATAAGATTTTTAGTCCCGATTGGTGTAACCAACCGGGACTAAAGATCCCCATTACCCTGATAGGTTTTGACAGAAATCTAACCCTAGAGAGTCACGATCCGGGACTAAAGGTCCTAGAGAGTCGTTTGTTTTTTTAACCGGAACTAAAAATTTTTAGTCTAAGGTACGATTGCAACTAGGACTATTATAGATTTTAATAAATCAAACGAAGATCGTTTCTTCCGTAGTGATCGGGTTTACAGATAGGTTTAGGAATGCATATTTTAGGTGGGTGTGCATATGTTGTTTTACATGATCATATCGAAGATAATGCAGGGTTTGACGAGAAGAAAAATCTCTAATCCTACATTGATTATCTTCATGTGAGCGCACTAGTTGGTCGTGAATTTGTGATAGGATCCCTACTTGGGCAAGATCAGCTATGGGAAGTAACTATTAGAACAAGCAAACTTATTAGAGAAGCTGTATTAATTAGCTATATATATATATATGTATGTATGTATACATGTATGTATTGTATGTATGTATAAGCCCATTGCTAAAAAAGTCAAACTTGAAATTGCATTTACTTGATTTGAATGTAGAATGAACATATTCAAATTAAATATTTTGTAAGATTTGTATGGCATACATGAGAGTTAAAACACATATAAAAATTCCAGTACTGTATTGATTAGGACTAGGTTTTACTACTCAGGTGCGATCGGAGACATACAGTATTACTAAACGCACAAAAGGGACATCACTTAAGGTGCTGAAAATTCTAAAACCACCACCTATACCTTTTTCCACCTCTATAGGATGGAAAAAAAAAATAAAACCAGCACCTTTTAAATAATTATAGCTGTTGGTTCAAAAAATGACATCAATATTATAAGATGTTTTTCTTAAAAAACCAAAACATTTAATATATTATAGGTGTCGGCTAATTAAAATCAGCATAAACCGAGCTGAGTTGGGTGACCGGGATCTTCCCTTTTTAGCGCAAAGGGAGAGGGATCTTATCCACTCGCCCCTTCTCGTCCATCTCTCTCTCGCTCCTTCACTTCCCTCTTTCTTTGCTCTAGGCTCCCCTTCAGCCCTCCTCTGTCCGGCGATGCCCCTCCCACTCCGGCGCCTCCTTCTCCTCCCCTTCGACTCTGACTATTTATAGGTACCGAATTTTTCAACTGACACCGATTACTTTTTTTGCAATAGTGTTATAACCATAGGCAACCACAGATCAATGAAAGGAGCAGATATTCGATGCATGGCTGCCATTGTTTAAAATTGGGTCAGACAAATGGGTCGTATGCGTAGCAATTTTCAAAAAATTCTATGAGATTATTTTACTAATTACTTATCTTATCAATAAGCGGGGTTTTAATGACACATGCAAAAGTATTTTCAATTTCCTTATGACGTGGTCTTACCTACAGACTACAGTGAGGTAATAGAAACGTGAGCCATTGGATCACTGGCTAATGAACGGCTCAAACAAAATGTGGAGTACTGTAAAAAATGTCATAACAAACATGCATGGAATTTAACTACAGGCATATTACGTGCATAGTGTGCTGAAATATTGTCTTTCATCAACTGCTGCAGTACGTGCACTATCTAGCTCTAGGATTTCGCTTGGTAGTTGGTACGTACGGAAGACCTAACAAGAGATTATGGCTGTGTGACTCTTCAGGCATAACGAATGGGATACTTTGCCATAATCTAAAAATCTCTCTAGCTGTATCAACAAAGCAAGTACATCTCGTGCGTACATACGTACGTAGTACTAATTAAGTTATCCATCAATTATTTATCACAGGTAATTAAGACGCGCTTTTAACTGGGGAATGGTATAATATTATTATCGATCATCCATATGCATGCGTGCATGAACAGTGCTGTTTTGCATACTGACCATTTCGATCAAGATGCTTCGAAGACCAGAGACCGGTCAAAGTCGCTGTTGCATCTTTGAGCAACTTTTTTTTTGAAAATTCAAATGCCCCCTATCCCTCTCAACCCACAAGTGTTTCTATTTACCCCGTACAACTCAATTTCATACACAAACCCTCTTTAAATTAATCTATTTTCTAACTTCCCCGATATGCCGTTTTCATTTATTTCAATATAGTGACTCATGTGTGCGTCGCAAGACAATTATAACTCATGCCACTTCGGGAGGTTGGTATTGTAAAAATTATAGTTGACGCACAACTTAACAAGATGCTACATATGCATGCGTGCATGAACGCTCTGTTTGGCACACTGACCATTTCGAACAAAGATGCTCCGAAGATCAGAGACCGGTCAAAGTCGCTGTTGCATCTTTGGTCAGCTGTTTTTTTAAAAGAAATCCAAATACCCCCTATCACTACAACTTACAAGTGTTTCTATTTACCCCATACAACTCAATTTCATACCTCTTTCAAATTAATTTATTTTCTAACTTCCTCGATATGCCTTTTTATCTATTTCAATTAATTTGTAGCGATCCATGTGTCTCCAGCGCCGCAAGACAATTATAACTCATGTTAACTCGGAAGGTTGGTATCGTACAAATTATAGTTGACGCACGACTTAGCATGTTGAGCCATCTGTTTTGTCATCGTTACTTTGCTCGTGCGGGATATAGGAAGGCAGAAGCTATAAGCGAGGTAGGAAGGAGGTTTCCAAAACCTGCCACGTTAAAGGCATATGGGGTATGAGAAATTGAAATAAGAAAGTTAAACAATAAGGAAAAATTAATGAAAACGAGATGGGAGGAAGTTAGAAGAGAAAATGACTTGTTTTATGTACGAAATTAAGTTGTAAGGAAAAAGGTAGGAACATAAATGATTTGTAGGGGGTATTTGGACTTCTTTTATTTTTTAAGGATAACTTCGAGCAACTGTTGAAATGTTCCATTGTACGAAAATTTTGTGGGATATTAACAATGTCTTGATAAAAATCCTTAGTAGTAGTAGGTAAAACAAACAAAACAACTCTTGTATATCGCAGTTTAATTAATTACAGGTATCAATTATTACGTAAATTTTAACCTAGCTAAAATTTGCATTGACATAATACTAAATGAAATCATGGTCGTCGTCGTCGTGTGTCGCACCATCAAAGAAAAAATAGAACGGAACACAATAGAACTTCCTTGGTATAGCTCTATATCCAAGAGGTTTTAGCTAGATGTTTGTAGCTCAACACGTATCACTTTTACAGAAACAATTTTTTCTGTACGAGGATATCTATAATTTGCAGGCAAATCATAACTGATCGCGTATGTAAAAATTGACCTGTATTTTCGTATATGAATACTTATGAGGGCCGTATGCAAAAAAAAATTAATTTTCATAGACGGATCTCTTAACGTACCTGCATATAAAAATAAGCCTGTTTTCGCACGCATGCCTTAAGGGGCTGCATGTGGGCAAATAGGAGAGCAAGTGCGCCTCACGCAATTATTTCCCGCTCCTTTTTTCTCCTCCTCCTTCTCTCCACCACACCTTTCCTCTCCCACTCTTGTTATCCACATCACACCTTCTCTTCTCCCTTCCTCTCCCGCTCCACTTTCTCTCCCACTCCCTCTCCTCTCTTTCTCTCCCCTTCCTACCCCGACGGCTGAGATCAAGGCAGTGAGGGCGACTACTATGATGACCGACGATGATAGCGGGTAGTGGCGGCAATTACTCGAGATCGTTGATGATTGCGGGCAGAGACGACGGAGCTCATGGAATGGGCAGATCCGTAGTTGGCGACCACGGGACAGATGGATCCACCATCGGCAACCGCGGGGCAGGCGCATCCGGCTATTGGTGACCGCGGGACGAGCACATTCGGCTCTTGGTGACCGTGGGGTGGGCCGATCCCGTTACCATTGACTGGAGGATGGGCGAATCCGTCACCAACAAGCTTGGGGCATCTAGATTCGTTGCAGGCGACCGCGGGAAGGACAGATCTCTTGCCGGCGACCTCAGGGCGTGAGGATCCATCGTTGACGACCGCGGGGTGTCCGGATCTATCGCCGGTGATAGCGCGACGGGGAGATCCACCATCGGCGACCTTGCCACGTCCGGATATGTCGCGGGGAGGCAGGAAGGGCGTTGATGGCGGCAGCGACGAACCCCGGACACGGGAGCTGCTAGGGTTTCGGATTTTTTGGAATTTTTATTTTTTTGCCGATTTGTCTTTTTGCAGCCGGGTGGATTAAGCGCCCGCATGCGAAAATACAATTTTTTGCATGTGGTTGCTCTACTCGCATGTAAAAATATCGATTTTCAGACACTTGGGTGCACAAAGGCCACTCACCCGCTTGCGAAAATCAATTCTGGCCGTATTTGAAAATTGATTGTGTAAGAGTGAATATACAGAGCTAGGTCTATAATCACATGGATAATAATTAAATAAAGCAATTTATTCCTATTAGAGATAAAATTTAAAATTTTAACCCGTTATAATTTAACATATAAACATCAAATTTATCATGGATTTGAGATATGGAACTTTGCCTGATCATATTTTCATGGATAGTGGCATACATATCCTCGATCGAATAATGATCTAAGACGACGTACGACCGAGTAAGAACAAGGATTAATATATGCATAGTTGGAAACATGGTGGTTATCAATGATGGTTACGTTGCTTGAAATAACTTAACTGCATGTTATCCTCCATGGACCAATAATTTGGATGGATGGGTGTGAAAATCACCTTAGGCCCATAGACTATTCGACACTCATTATTCTCATAGGTGAGAACTTAATAAGTTATTCATTACTCGTAATACATCACTGAAATAGAACAAATAAGAAACCGAAGCAGCAGAAGAGAACGTTGGCAAATGGCAATAATTAATAGATTCGCGTAAGAAGGGACCTGCACGCGCAAATTTGCTGCGCAGGGTTGTGATCCTGCATGCCGCAAAACCAGAATATCAGGTATAGTAGCTGACAAGATATCTTCAGACTTTGGTGCAATAATTATTAACGGGATTGAAATTAGATGGTGCAGAAGTAGAGCCAATGAGGTTGATCTGAGCAAGACGTACGGTTCAAACTGTCTTTTTTCGGTTGGATGATAGGACGTTCATCCATTTGTTCAGTTATTAGTGTACGTGGCTATATTGGATGCAAAGAGATGGTTTTTAATAAGGTGGTGTTCAACAGATGTTTACTTGCCAAAAAACCTATAATAGCCCCGGTTACAAAAGAAATCGAGACTAGAAAATATTTTTAGTCCCGATTAAAAAAACAACAGCTCTCTAGGATCTTTAGTCCAGGTTGGTATTATCAACCGGGACTATCTTTAGTCTCGGTTAGATTCCTATCAGAACCTGTCAGGTCGCTAGGGTGTTATCAACCGGGACTAAAGATAATTTTAATCTTTAATGCTGGCCGGTAACATCAACCGAGACTAAAGATGAAGTTGTTTTTTATACTTCTTCCTCCTCCTCCAGCTCGAGCCAGCTGCAGTGTCTTCAAACTTCTCTAGCTAGAAGGGAGGTGCTGTCAAATTTTTTTGTGAATTTCTTTGGTGATAATACACAAATCTTTGCTATCTACAAGATTAGCAACTTCATCCTCTTATGATGTATGCTTAGCATTTTGGTTTTTACGATTGATTTCTATATATTTTTATCTCTAGATAGGTTATGAAAAAATGAAGAGAGAAAAAATTTGTTTGGAAAATTTTTTTACTAAGCACAATACATTTTGTTGAGAAAATTGTTTGGAAAAATGAAGAGGGAGAAAAAAATGCTTAGTACGTTAAATTTGTAGGTATATTATACGTACAATTTTATGTCAAAAAATGTTTATGGAAAATGATGAGAGAGAAACTTTTGGACAAAATATATTTTCAAACAGATGACAAAGAAAAATATAGAAAAATTGATAGTAGATTAGAAAAATAAGGTAATTTATAAATATGTACACTACGTACTTTAATTAAATTTATGTTTACAACTTTAAAAAAACTTTTAAAAATAATTCTAATTTTTTAACTACAACAGATTACGTATGTTAGATTATTATATAATTATTGTATGTTTACATATATATAATTATTGTAATATTATTTAAATAGTTTTACTTTTGTGAATTTTTCTTACGATTTTTGTGCATTTCATGTAGATAGATCGATAATGGATGTATAACGCGGACCGATGATCGAGATAGTTTATTCAAAGCGTGCATTATTTTTTGAGTGTGGCCGATGCCAACAAGCAGAAGGGCTTTATACGTTGTCCATGCAAAAAGTGAAAAAACGAGAAGGAATATTCTACACCAAGAATTATTCATGCCCACCTGTTTCAGTCGGGATTCATGTCTCACTACAATTACTGGACATCGCATGGAGAGGTGAGGGTTGCTGATGAAGTCTCGGTCCCGATCTTCACGACGTAGGATCTTGAACTTGATAACTAGTGGAAGAACCACTTGATAACTTGCTGCAAGCAGCGATAACTAGTGCAACCTGGCAAATAAAACTCAAAGTCAACCACCGTCTTTAACTGGCAACCTGAATTGAGGATTCGCCCAACCACACTCTCAAAGAACCAACCAACACAGCCTACAATCAATCAAGGAAAACCTTGAAGGGAGTAGGAGCACCAATTGGGAGCGGATGAAGCGGCCGCTTCTGTAATCTCGCGAAGAAAATCACAAGAGCAAAGGGGTAGAGATCACTCTCTCAAGTTTTATTAGCACACAGCTGAACAAAGGGGTTTGTATTTCAATTATCAAAGTGTTGCCAATCTCTGAGATACATAGGGTATTTATACTAGGAACAACCCTCCTAGATAGATGTAAACACGAAATGAAACTGAAGGGATAGAGTATGTGAAAAGGCTTCCATGAAAGCAACTCCCGAAGTGGTCTCGCGAGGCTGTTGGACTTCTGTGCAGCCTTCAGTAAATTTGCAATAACTCCATCTTGGGAAGTCGAAATGATGATCTGTTTGTTGGGTTGAAAACTAGACTTAAAGGAGCTTCCAACCATGTGTAGCATGCAGCACGAAATGTTGTAGAATGGTACAGTTTTGCACGGGAACTTAGACTTCAAACTGACTATTGACCTTCTGACCAGTCTACACTAAAACTAGTCGTACTTCTTCATGTAGTACCCAAAGTAGTAGATCTTAGTGCCATTATAAACTAGACTTCATAAGCTTTCTAAAATATACTCATTCACCTTCATAACTAATGTGGATCAGAAGTTATGAGTGTTTCTTTCTAACTCTTCTGCTGAACTAGTCTGGCTCTCGAGTAGTTCTTCTTTGTAGTCATTGTTTGGTGTGTCTTTGTCTCTCTCCATGGTGAACCTGAGCAATAGCAATGCGCACGACTTAGGTAGCATATAATTCTTATTAGCATTTAAATATAACTCTGAAAGTAGCACGTTCATCTCTTGTTGTAGTTTCTTTGCCTGACTACGTGTAATTGGTCCTTGGTTTGTATCGTTGATGTTGATGCGTGAGTTGTTGACACTTGAGGAGGCATGCACGGTTGAGATGTCCTCATCAGTTGCAATGGAAGAAGATGAAGAAGATGGCAACAACATTCCGGACTGTGATCAATACGGTGGGTTTGAAGAGAATACAGCAGGCAAGACGAGCGGGGATGCTGAAGAAAACGACGGTGCCGATGACTTTGGTCAGATGTTGTGCAACGTACAGGAGAACTGCGAAGGTGAAAAGGAGGTGCATAAATTGAAGCGTATGTTGGCGGACCACAAAACTTCCTTGTACCCAGAGTTGTGAACAGGGGTACAAATAGTTTGGTATCACGCTAGAATTCTTACAATGCAAGGCCAAAAATGGTGTCAGTGACAAGGCATTTGGCGAGTTACAGAACATTCTTCTAGAGGGAAACGAATTGCCAGAATCAACGTACAAGGCTAAGAAGTTAGTCTGCCCTCTAGGCTTGGAGGTATAGAAGATACACGCATGTCCTAACGATTGTATCCTCTATCGCGGTGAGGAGTACGAGAATCTAGAAGCATGTCCGGTTTGTAAATCACTTCGATACAAGATCAAACGAGATGATCCAGGCAAGTTGACGGACGGCCTTCGAAGAAAAGAGTTCCTGCTAAGGTGATGTGGTATTTTCCTATAATACCACGACTAAAGCGTCTGTTCAGGAACAAAGAGCATGCAAGGATGATGCAAGGATGAGACATCCCGCCGATAGATCACAGTGGTGAAATATCGACATAACATTTAGAGACTTCAGCGAGGATGCAAGAAACCTAAGGTTCGGGTTAAGCACGGACGGCATGAATCCATTTGGAGAGATGAGCAGCGGGCACAACACTTGGCATGTAACGATGTGTATCTACAACCTCCCACCTTGGCTATGCATGAAACGGAAGTATATTCAGATATTGGTTATTATTCAAGGCCCAAAACAACCTGATAGCGACATCGATGTGTACATGAGACCGCTGATCGAAGATCTGAAATTGCTGTGAAGGAAAGAAGGTGTCCCCGTGTGGGATGAGGATAAACAGGAGTAGTTTAACCTACGAGGGTTGCTGTTCGTTACCATCAATGATTGGCCTGCACTTGGCAACCATCAGGACAGTCAAAAAGAGGTACAACGCTTGCACCAACTGTATGGATTAGACCGAATGTACGTACCTGAAACACTATAAGAAAGTAGTGTACATGGGCCATGATCGCTTTCTTGTTGCAAGTCACCCTGTCCGGACAAGAGGCAAACATTTTGATCAAAATACAGACCATCGTACTAAGCCAAAGCATTGTAACGGAAAGACCATGTTTGCCATGGTGAAAGACCTCAAATTAGTATTTGGAAAGGGACCTGGCAGCCAACCTATAGCAAGTGAAGGTGGCCACGCGACGATGTGGAAGAAGAAATTCATTTTTTGGGAGTTGTCCTATTGGAAAGTCTTGGACGTCCGCCATGTAATCGACGTGATGCATCTTACTAAGAACCTTTGCGTAAACCTGCTGGGATTCCTAGGTGTATATGGAAAATCAGAAGATACACTTGAGGCACATAATGATCTGAAGCATATGGCACAACATGACGGCCTTCACCCGCAACCAAAGGAGAAAGGAACCCACTATCTAAGTCCAGCCAGCTACACTCTGAGCAAGGCAGAGAAGGAAATCATGTTTGAATGCCTGGAGAGCATCAAGGTACCGTCTGGGTACTCATCGAATATAAAGGGAATAATAAGCACGAAGGATAAGAAGTTCACAAACCTAAAGTCCCATGACTTCCACGTGCTGATGTCACAGCTGTTTTCCGTTATTATTCGGGGTATCCTTCCCGATAATGTCCAGGCAACAATAACAAAGCTATGTACTTTTCAGAACAAAATTTCACAGAAGATCATCAATCCAGACAAACTAGAAGACTTTCAAAATGATGTGGTCTAATGTTTTGTCAGCTTTTAGATGAAAAACTTAGAGTAAAAACCCAAAGAGAAGAAGGAAAAAACATTACAATTTTTCTATATGTACTATATTTCCCGGAATCATACATGTATTAACTTAACAATTTTTTCATTGTCAGAATTCCTTGATCAAGTCTTCGAACTCACAACAATCAAATGGCTGATCGTGAGGATGGACAATTCATCCTTGACGAGATCGTACGAGGGTCTGAGCAGTATTTCATTGAGGAGGGGAACGAGGATCCCAATCAATACCTCAACAAGGAGGGGAACGAGGAGGATAATGAGGCCACTCCAGCCGTTGGAGAGAAAAGGGCACGTGAGCAACACGGTGTAAGTAAGCGAATTGAGGGTCGCTATGTCATAACTGAAGTGGCACCGAACGGTCGGCCAAGTGCCCCAGCCGATGCCACAAGGAAGTTTGTGGCACACAGCGAATAGGTGGTGAGGGATCACGTGCCCATCAGCGTTGTGAACTGGAGGTGATCAAGGACAGGAGGAGATGAGCAGAGCTATCTCTCGGACACAGAGAAAGAGATATTGTGGACGACAATGCTGCAGACGTTCACCATCCCTGAGTCAGAACAGGCAAGTGTCAAGTCATGGACGTTAAAGAAGATGGCTGAGCTATTCAAGAACTATAAGGAGTTACACAAGAAATACATCCTGAAGGGCCAGACCCCAGACTTTGACAAGTGCCCAAAGATAAGAGATCACTGGGAAGCCTTTGTGCAATACAAGACAGGGGAGCAAGCGCAAGCCCTCATTGAAAAGAACAAGGCCAATGCATCCAAGAAGCAATACTATCAAAAGCTAGGGTCGGGCGGCTATCAAAAGGCAGTGTAGAAATAGGAGAAGATGGAAGCCGACCTGGAAGCGTGAGATATTATTCTGGGCATAGCCAACTGGCCAGAACGATCAAAACACTGGTTCTATGCTCAAGGCGGAATGCTAAATCCCGCTGATTGATCAGTAATCTTCGGCGCTAAAATCCAAGAAGAGGCCAAGAGGTTGGAAGAAGCAATGGAGGCTTCTGCCTTGGGCTCGTTCAAGCCCGACAGAGAAAAGGACGAGCTAATGCTCGCACCCCAAAACCCCGAGCATCTGGGACGAACGTGAAGAAAAGGCGTCGTTCCCTGGAAATACGGGTTTCAAGCGGACACCGACACCTACAGGAGTCGCATAAGGACAAAGCGAGATATGGATACGAGGTTCACAAAAATGGAGATCAAACTCTCGTAGATCGATCAGATAGTGACACAAAAGGTGACCGAAAAGTTGGTCGAGGAGCGGAGCCACTATATTAGCCAACAACCAGATCCAGCAACAGTAGCGCAACTACAGCAACAACGCAGCAGCTGTGCTTCAACAGGAAATGAGGCTGAACTGGCCCCACAAGGTCCAGAGTGTCCGCCATGCCTTGTTGACGAGATTACGCAGTGGACACCGTGCGAGCTGCATATTTCAATGAGGAACCTGTCAATCAAGGTATGCTCATAGTTTTATGTTATATATTCCCTTTAAGAACTTGACAATCAAGATTGATTACTAATCAAGATAAGCTATCTTCTCGAACAGGTGGTGTCGGGCATGGCGATACTAGTAGATCGAGACAGGACCTACCACTGCAGGCCTGTTCCACCTGGGTACTCGGAAGTCAAAATTGAACAGGTGAAACGAGGCTATGAAGATCTCGAGTTGGATATCCCCGGAGGAGACGGGGAGACGACGCTAGGAGAAATTTTCCACGGGATAATTCTATGGAGCAAGCCCTTCATCGTATTTCCTGGACCTGAAGCGGCGCCTTTCGTTCCTCCACCGTCGCCACGTGGACCACCTCCTTTGCCTCCTCCGCCTGCATCGCCTCCACGAGCACCGACTCCTAAATGATCGTCTCCCACTCCCCAACCTTCTCCGTCTCCTCCGTCACCACAACGAGCACTGACTCCTAAACAGTCAGCCTCTCATCCTCCTCCGCCTCCGTTGACTCGTAAGGGCACAACTCGAGCCGCGCAATCAATGTCAGCCAATCTACCAAGAAGAAAGATGCAAAGAATTGACCCGCTCCCGCTAGCCGCAAAGAAGCCGTCATACGACAAGACTCAAGAGGAGTTGGACGAGGCCGTCCGAGCCGAGGTCAAGGCACACTTCAAGAAGAAATCTCTTGAAAAGCCTCTTGAAATCGCCCTGGAGACCAAGGCCTTCTTTAAGAAGACATACCTAACACCACAGCCTAAACTGCAACCACAAGCGCTGTCCGACTATGATAGGACGATCAGGAAGGCTGCTAAGAAGGTGCTAGCAAAGGGCAAAGATGTACCGCAGCTCGGGATGCAGCCTCAGAAACCCCTTGAGTTCAGCACGATTCCAACAGTTTGAGCCGAGTTAAGAAAATTTATGGAATCAACGGGAATATCAATGGACCAAGTATCCAGACGCGCACCTATCGGGAAGGCTGAGCTGAAGTACAAGTTCAAACTTGGGCAACCTCTTGTAAAGCCCGATCAGGTTAAAACTTTACATACACAGATATACCACTTCCATAAGTGGTACATGCAAGAATCAAGCAAAGGTACAGAGATGGTCGTGGGAAAATACTCAATGGACTATTTCTTTGATGGAGGTGACCACCTATCCACTTCGAGGACATATTCGACCTATACCAGCTGGATGCCCTTGACGTCTCTCTTATAGCCATGTGGGTTTTGTAAGTATCGTTCAGTTATATTTATTTCGTTCCTTAGCTCCTTGTATTTAGCTAACTAAAATTCTTTTAACAGTTGTAGAATGGCGATCCAATATTGCAACAAACAAGAATGTACCAAATTTGGATTCATGGACCTCCGAAAAATTAACACCACGATGGTAGAACAATATCCTGCGCAAATAGAAGACAATATCGTCCATATGCTGGTGCAGCAGCATTACAAGACATTTATACTTCTGCCATACAACACAGCGTGAGTTTTTCTATCTTCCGTACCAATTTCAATCCCGTGCATACATATAGTTTCATATATGTCATCTCACATAATTTGCAGATTTCACTGGGCTCTTTTCGTAATTGACGTTGAGAGCTCGTGGATCCATGTCTTTGACTCAATGGATAAACCAGAGTCTACGTACACAAAGAGTTTTGAAATGTTAAACAGGTAATGACATCTTACTTGCTATTGTATTATGCGGTTCTCGGATAATTACGCTAGCTTTCAACTGCACGTAGGGCATGGGCATGGCTCCGTGAGAAGGTTCGCGGGCCATTTAAAGAAAAGCTTTCTGTGAGGATAAATTTTCCAGTGAGTAACATGCTCCAAAGTTATATTCAATCATTAATTTTTTCTAAAATATAAATGTTTATTAAATCTGCCGTCGTTTCTCCTTAGTGTGCAAAACAGGCGAATGGGACAAACTTGTGCGGTTACTACGTCTACGACTATATTCACCGCCTACCGCCTAGTTACACAAGTCATATGTCCCCAGGATCTAGATGTACGTATAACATCTATTTATACATTACATCTTGATTTCTTATTCATTTCATATATTTATTTCTCATTTATTCGAATGACAGGTTATGCACGTAAGGAACAACCTTCCCCACTTCATACAGACCACTCAAGAAGAACTGATGGGATTTATCAACGAGCAGATTATTGATCCCGTGGGAGAGTTCTATCTTAATTTGAGCAACCTAGACCCTGAATCCACAACGTAGAGAATTTTTTGTAACATACAATATAGAACAATAAAAGAATATAATATATGTGGCTATTTATGTGTGTACATATTTTGGCAATATATGTATATATTTCCTAAATTAAGTGTATTTATATGTGTGTAAATATATATTTGTACATATATATGCAGGTTGCATATATATATGTATAAATATATATATATGTGTGTGTAAAATATGTATGCATAAAATATATAATTAATAAGGAGCAAGAGCAGCAGCAGCAAAGTAAAAAAAGAAAAAGCCTTTAGTCCTGGTTGGTATTACCAACCGGGATTAAACATGTATCTTTAGTCCCTGTTATTTCAACCGGGACTAAAGAAAGCGATCTTTTGTCGCATTTTCGTTGTCTCGATTTGATAACAGGGTTATAAACTGGAACAATAGTGGCCTTTCCCACAGTGCCTTATTTTTTGTTAACATGTTTTTAAACTTCTAAGCGACACATTTCATACGAAAAGTTGTTTTAAAATACCAATCCATTTTTAAGTTTAAAAACTTAATTAATCGCGTGCTCCCGTAGTTTTTCTTTGCATATGTGGCCAAGCATTTGCTCCTTGCTCCTTCACAATAAAACCTGGTTGTATTGATCTCCAAGCAGCACAAGAGACCGTTCGGCCAAAAACACATGCTTGTTTATCACTATATCGGGTCCTTCGACGTCAAGCCTCTCTTGCCCTTCACCATATTTTGCCATCTTGTAGTTTTGTATCATAATAAAATCTTATTGTATTACATCTTCTTTATTATCATCTTCATCAGTACTTCGTCGGACTAATCTTTTTTTATACACTTAATAAATACATTAATCTCTTAATCATTTATCAATTAATCAAAACCCGGTAGAGGCCTTAGAAGCTCTTTGAATTGTACTGATACATGGGCTCGACTCATTAGAAATGCGAGGATCATTTCCGTCTTTCCATGCACACATGTGCTTTCTCTAATTATTTGGCTGAAATTATCGGGGACTGTGTACACAATCAATTAACCATTTTTCTAGAGAGTGTTTTGCCAAAGCTCGACTGTTATGATGTCCTATTGCTAAAACCACAAATTGACGATATTCTGTAGCTAGCCTATATATCTCTAACCTATTCAAATCATATACTCCCTCCATATCAAAATATAAGATGCAACCAGCTTTATCCAATGTTTCATAACACAAGACAATTATGCATACATGCAATTAACTATCACATCCCTCTTTTCTGAATTTGTTTTCTGCAATCCTCTACCCTTAAGATCTATAATTCCATTGAGTGCATGCATTGTTTTATTGAGGTTGTTCAAATGAAGAGGTGATAATAATTCCTTCTTTGTTTTTCATTTGTGGTAGTTGTACTTAATGTTTTGAGTTGGAGGGAATATTTCGGAGAACACATCAATAAATAGGAGGGGAAAAAATGGTAGTCTATTTTATGATCAATTTTGTCATGGTACATCCGTGGAGCTAAGCCTTCCACTGTTTTTTCTTCTTGGCAATTGCGTTCTTACCCCTACTCTTAATTCTTTTTTTAGGGTTTGTGATTTTGTCATAGTTTTTTAAATGATTCAACCGATTGCTACTGTTGTGCCAACTTAGGTTAACGGTGTTAAAATGTCGTGTCCCAAAATTAGGACTTGGTAACTGACATGTCTAAACTGTATCAAGCCCTGTATTAGAAAGTTGATAGCACAATAATTTGGATCATCATTGCATACATTTTAATAAGGCTCCAAAGGAGATTATATCAAATAAAATATAAGGGTTTTTACATAATCGTGGCACTACTGGAGAGATGATCTTTGGTCCACTCGCTAAAATCCATAATAATCCCGGTTGCAATAGGAATTGAGACAAGAAAAAGTTTTTCGTTCCGGTTTAAAAAGACAATGGCTCTCTAGGATCTTAGTCCCAGTTAGATTTCTGACAGAGCGTGTCAGGACGTGAGGGATCTTTAGTCCCAATTGGTAACACCGATCGCGTCCCATCTGGTGTTACCAACTGGGACTAAAGATTATTTTGATCTTTAGTGCCGGCTGATAACACCAACCAGCACTAAAGTGAAAGTGTTTTTTATACTTGTGTTTTTTATACTTCTTCTTCCTCCTCCAACCCAAGCTAGTGTCTTCAAACTTTTGCTCTGAAGGGAGGTGCTGCCAAAATTTGTTTTGGTGATCACAAATCTTTGCTATCTATAAGGTTAGCAACTTTATCCTTTTATGATCTATGCTTAGCATATTGCTTTTTACGGTTTATTTCTATACAATTTTATCTCTAGATAGGTTAATGGAAAATGAAGAGAGAGAAAATTTGTTTGGAAAAATTATTTTACAAAGCACATTATATTTTGTTGAGAAAATTGTTTGGGAAAATGAAGAGAGAGAAAAGTATGCTTAGTATATTACATTTGTATAGGTATATTTTACGTACAATTTTATCTCAAAAATGTTTATGAAAAATGATGAGAAAGGAAGTTTTTGACAAAAAATGTTACAAAATAGATGACAAAGGAAAAAGTATAGAAAATTTGATAGTAGATTAGAAATAGTTAGAAATAAGTACACTACGTACGTTAATTTTATGTTTACAACTTTAAAAGAACTTTTAAAAATAATTCTAATTTTTTAAGTACAACACATTACATATGTTGGATTATTATATAATTATTGTATGATTACACATATATAATTATTGTAATATCATTTACATGGTTTGACTTTCGTGGATTTTTCTTACGATTTTTGTGCATTTTATGTAGATGGATCAGCAATGTATGTACAACGTGGACCATCGGTCGACAGAGTTTATTTAGGACGTGCATTATTTTTTGAGTGAGGCCAATGCCAACAAGCAAAAGGGCTTTATACATTGTCCATGCAAAAAGTGCAAAAACGAGAAGGAGTATTCTATATCAAGAATTATTCGTACCCACTTGTTTCAGTCGGGATTCATGCCTCACAATAATTGCTGGACATCGCACGGTGAGGTGTAAGAAGATGAAGAAGACGACGATAACATTCTAGACTGTGGTCAATACGGTGGGTTTGAAGAGAATACAACAGGTGAGACGGACGGGGATGCTGAACAAAAAGGATGGTGTCGATGACCTTGGTCAGATATTGCGCGACGTACAGGGGGACTACGAAGGTGAAAAGGAGGTGCAAAAATTAGAGCGTATGTTGGTGGTCCACAAAACATCCTTGTATCCAGGTTGTGAACAGGGGCACAAAAAGTTGAATACCACGTTGGAATTCATGCAATGGAAGGCCAAAAATGGTGTCAGTGACAAGGCATTTCGCAAGTTACTAAAACTTGGGAAGAACATTCTTCCAGAGGGAAACGAATTTCCAGAATCAACGTACGAGGCTAAGAAGTTAGTCTGCCCTCTAGGGCTGGAGGTATAGAAGATACATGCATGTCCTAACAATTGTATCCTCTATCGTGGTGAGGAGTACGAGAACCTAGAACATTGTCCGGTTTGTAAAGCACTTCGATACAAGATCAGACAAGATGATCCAAGCGAAGTTGACAGACGACCTTCGAAGAAAAAGTTCCTGCTAAGGTGATATGGTACTTATCTATAATACCACGGCTAAAGCGTCTATTTAGGAACAAAGAGCATGCAAGGATGATGCGCTTGCACGCAGAAGAACGCCAACAAGACGGCATGCTGAGACATCCCGCCGATGGGTCACAGTGACGAAACATCGACATAACATTTAAAGTCTTTGACGAGGATGCAAGAAACATAAGGTTCGGCTTAAGTACGGACGACATGAATCCTTTTGGAGAGATGAGCAGCGGCCACAACACTTGGCCTGTAACAATGTGTATCTACAACCTCTCACGTTGGCTATGCATGAAGCGGAAGTACATTCAGATGCCGATTATTATTCAAGGCCCAAAGCAACCTGGTAACGACATCGATGTGTATCTGAGACCAATGATCGAAGATCTGAAACCACTGTAAAGAAAGATGGTGTCCCCTTGTGGGATGAGGATAAATAGGAGCATTTTAACTTACGAGCATTACTATTCGTTACCATCAACAATTGGCTTGCACTTGGCAACCTATCAGGACAGTCAAACAAGGGGTACAACACTTGCACCCACTATATGGATGAGACCGAATGTACATACTTGAAACACTGTAAGAAGGTAGTGTACATGGGCCATCGTCGCTTTCTTGTTTTAAGTCACCCTGTCTGGAGAAAAGGCAAACATTTTGAACAAAAGGTAGACAATCGTACTAAGCCAAAGCATCGCAACGAAAAGGTCATGTTTGCCATGATGAAAGACCTCAAAGTAGTATTTAGAAAGGGATCTTGCAGCCAATCTATAGTAAGTGAAGGTGGTCACGCGATGATGTGGAAGAAGAAATTCATTTTTTGGGAGTTACCCTATTGGGAAGTCTTGGATGTTTGCCACGCAATCGACGTGATGCACCTCACTAAGAACCTTTGCATAAACCTATTGGATTTCCTAGGTGTATATGAAAAATCAAAAGATACACTTGAGGCACATAATGATCTGAAGCATATGGCACAACACGACGGCCTTCACCCACAACCAAAGGAGAAAGGAACCCTCTACCTAAGTCCAGCCAGCTACACTCTGAGCAAGGCAGAGAAGGTAATCATGTCTGAATGCCTGTAGAACATCAAGGTACCGTCTGCATACTCTTCGAATATAAAGAGAATAATAAGCACGAAGGATAAGAAGTTCATAAACCTAAAGTCTCATGACTGCCACGTGCGGATGACATAGCTGCTTCTCGTTGTAATTCAGGGTATCCTTCCCGATAATGTCCGGGCAACAATAACAAAGCTATGTGTTTTCTTGAACGCAATTTTGTAGAAGATCATCGATCCAGACAGACTAGAAGCCTTTCAAAGTAATGTGGTGCGATGTCTTGTCAGCTTTGAGATGATCTTTTCGGCTTCTTTCTTCAATATCATGAGACATCTCCAATGCCACCTTGTCAAAGGGATCCATATCCTCGGTCCAGTATTCCTACACAACATGTTCCCTTTTGAGAGGTATATAGGCGTTCTAAAGAAGTACGTCCGTAACCGTTCTCGTTCGGAGGCCAGCATCTCCAAGGGATATGGAACAGAGGAGGTCATTGAGTTTTGCGTCGACTTTATTGAAGACCTTCGTCCCATCGTGGTGCTTGAATCAAGCCACGAAGGTATACTACAGGAGAAGGGAACTCTTGGAAGAAAGGCAATAATGACCGTAGACAATGACTTGTTCAGGAAAGCACATTGGAATGTTTTGCAATAATCTTCCTTGGTGGCTCCTTACATCGAGGAGCACTTGGTGATTGTTCGCTCGGAAAACATCGGTAAGACGGATGCCCAGATTACACGCCATCACATTGATGCTTTCCCTGCTTGGCTACGACAACATCTCATGGGCAACGAGAACATTGACCAACAACTAGCCTTCTTGGCGAGGGAACCATCTTGCTTGATCACCACATTCCAGGCGTATGAAATCAATGGGTACACATTTTACACATGGGCCCAAGACTTAAAGAGCACTAATCAGAATAGCGCTATCCGCATCGATGCAGTGGGATATGATGATACAACTAGCACATATTACGATAGCATCGAGGACATATGGGAACTTGACTATGGACCTCTGAAGGTCTCTCTGTTTCGGTGCTAGTGGGTTAGGCTGAGTGGTGGAGACGTAACGATTGATGCAAGTGGGATGACAACGGTCAACCTTAGCAAGGTTGGCTCAGACGCACCCTTTGTCCTTGCCAATGATGTACAACAAGTTTTCTATGTGAAGGACATGGCTAGCAAAGCAAAGAAGGGGAAAGGGTCCGACGAGCCAAAGCGCTACGTGGTTCTCCCAGGTAAAAGGAAAATTATGGGAGTCGAGGATAGGACTGATGAAGATTATGATCAGTTCGACGGGCAACCTTTGTTCACGGTGGCGGTTGACCCGAGCATCCTCCTATCAAATGAGAACACCCCTTACTCACGCAATGATCATAATGAAGGAACAATAGTGCGGAGAAACTACGTGAGGACAATCATTACTTAGCTAAATTTTTGTATAGACGATGTAAATTAGATTGAATTTATTGTAACCATTTGAATTTATTGAATTTATTGTAAATTATTGAATTTATTGAATTCAACAATAATTTATTGTAATTTCTTGAATTCAACAATAACCAAGACTATTTCAGGAGGGGACCAGCTGGTGTTTTCACATTTGCAAACACTAGAGACATCTAAAACCCGCAAAAGTTTCTGACAGTTTTGCAAAAGGCCAACACTTCAGTTGTACAAAATGAGCTTCTATTCAACAAGATCAACCCTTTAGCAGTAGAACATGAACCACTTAACAGAACAAGAAGATCCCTGATCAGAATGCTCATCCTCCATGTAGTAGCATGCTCGGAAGGCTCCCAGATGTGTGCAGAGCTGAATGATTCGTAAAAGAATAGATAATGGTTGCAGATATCAACATACAATGAGTACTTTTCATTGTATGTTTGACATCTTACTGGGGCTCGTCGGGCACCGTCTCCGTCACCGTGCACATCTGATGCTTCACCATCCACTCCATGTGTTTGCTTGCCAACTTTTGGGTCACACGTAAGTCTATCTCAGTGTTAAACTTCAGGGTCAGTACTAGTAGTAATTATGGTGTACTTAAAGTATGTATTGCATGGTATCCTGCTCCATGGCTACTTTTGCTTTGCCTCCGCAAGATGGTGTGTGTGATGTCAAATGAACTTGGTCTGCAACTTTGCATAACCCATCTGTGAAGTGTGAACTATGACACTATCTTCACCTTTGCATCTGACCTTTTGCATAATACCATGGATAATCTAAGTTCGAAATGTAGCCTTGCTAATTGTTTTGCAACTACTGGAGGATTATATATTATTATTAGAATTTAAAATATTTTCAATAGGGCATATGTTTAACTATATATTATTATTAGAATTTAAAATATTTTCAATATGGCATATGTTAATTATATATTATTATTAGAATTTAAAATATTTTTCAATAGGACATATGTTAATTATATATGATTGTTACAATCTAAAATATTTTTTAATAGAGCATATGTTAATTACATATGATTGTTACAATTTAAAATATTTTTCAATAGGACATATGTTAATTATATATTATTATTAGAATTTAAAATATTTTTCAATAGGGCATTGTTGATGAGAAAATTCTCACGCACTCGCCCGAGAGATTTGCTTTACTCTAGTGTAGGTCCAAATATTGATCTTGAGGTTCGTAGGCGTGCCAGTTGGTTTGATCCTGCAACCAACAAGAAAGGAATCATACCTATAGCTAGATCTGGTCGATCGGCTGTAGATATTCATAACATATAATCCATGTCTCAAAATATGTTTAGACCAAGTGACTGGGATAGATCGGTAGTGTACCGAGACAGTATAAATCACTTATTTATAAAAGTACTTTAAGATAAAAAATACATGTATTTATAGCATAGCCGATATCATAGATCTAACACGTATCGGCTAGTACTCTGATATCACTTTATACTAAAATATCAATATAGAAAATACATTAAACACGAACCAATCAAATGTTAAGATTCCATAACAGATTGATAACAAGCTTGATATATTTTACCATAATGATATCTTAAAATAAAGGGCAGATTTAGCATATCAAGTAAACATGTAGGAAATAAGATAACTAAACCAAGTAAGATAGGCTGAAACCCCGATACTATCTCTAATAGCAATCATGGAACAAGATAGATCTTTATAATCCTAACTATTACTTAATAGGTCGGACTTAACCGATGCAGCATTAAGCATGCAGAAAAGCATCAGATCTAAACAAGTCAATGAAAACCTTTCAAGATGGTGGATACACTATATAACCTAAATCAACATTGACATCTAATCTTACCAACTGTTAACTAGTAACAGATACTAGCCGATTGAGATTAGATCGCAATATTGATCTAAATTATATAATATATATGATAACTCGACGATTCACGTAAACGGGATTAGAGTGTCATAAAGATGAAAGCACTAATCCCGAGAACGCAAGCCACCATGGCAAGCTTTACCTCTTGTCGGAGATCGAACTCGATGCAGCCCAACTCAAAAGCAATAACTCGTTGAAAGTAAACTAAAGGAAAAAGGTGGCGATGCGTCGAAGATTGTATTAAACTTATTATTCTTAAATTACAAGGTCTTGGGTCGTATTTATACCCAGATACAAGATACGTCATTGCCGGACACGACTCTTATCTCTATTACAATTCAAATTACAGATAAGTCCCTTAGGCGAACTCTTACCGACATAATCTATAAGGGAACTATTTAAACTAACCTAATTAATAGATACAATTTCCTTTCTTATACTCCATCCATGCATGGCAATCCTAATGAAGCACCTGAAATGAATCCGATGATGATTCCAACGTCCCTTTACCGGAATCGGCTGTATCAGCCATCCCTATCGGAATCGGCTACATCGGCTATCCTTGTCCGATTCGGTATCGACCGACGAACACCTTAGCCGATTCGCTCACCAGCCGACGAACACCTTAGCCAATTCGTTCTGCAATTGGTGCACACTCTCTTTTCAAAAATCTCGATTCCCTCCAAATCGGCTTCAACCTTATCTCCACATTCGATGCATAATTTACCAGATTTGGTCGTTAACACATGCCCCCCAAGTCCGCTATATTGATAATATTGCGGATTTGCCAAATCTTATCTTCCAAGAAAATCTAGGGCTCTCCATCGGTCGGTTACCATGTATTTTCAAATAATAACCACCGCCTTAGAAGTTTTTCACGCCGTTAGTTTCACTCGTACTGCCTTAGCCATTGTCATTCTCTTCTTCCCGGTGAACTCCCTGGAACCCTCGGCGATCCTGCAAGAAACTCCCGTGCGACAACAAATTCATCCCCGGCAATGTCGACCTCAACTACTCCCTCCGTGGCGCCGCCAACCGAGTTTCCCGAGGTAAGCCCCATCGGCCGTAACTCCTTTTCTTTCTACGAATTCGTTTTCATTCTCCGTAATTCGCCTTTCTCTTTCTTTTTATTGTAGCATCTCTTGAATCAAATCTCCATCCCCAGCCTTGTTCATCCCAATCGATTCTTCTTAGGGCCAATCGACAATATAGATCCCATAGAGTTTATAAACGCCGAAACCAACAAAATCCCCTTTAGGTTGATGAACCCTAATCTGGCACATTGGACCGGCACTTTCAAATCATGGCCATCCACCGATAAATCTTGGCCGGGATGGTATAACAGAGTCATTGGGAAGAAATAGGGATAGCACAGTGCTTAGCCCTAACAATAGCCGATATGCCTAAGGATGAACCCCTGTTGTCCGCTGCTAGCTACTTTTGGTCCAACACCCTCAATGCCTTCCTGTTTGGACAAGGACTGATGACACCAAGCCTCTTGGACGTAGTAATGATTACAGGCTTAGACGTCACAACATTAGCTAACCTTGTCGGCCTGAAAACAGAAGGGCAATTTTCCTTCAAGACTAGAGCTATTGGTGGCTAGAACAGATTTGTCAGCTTAAACATGGGGACTGGATCAGTAGGCCCTAGGGAACACACAATTTTCTTCATAATGTGGCTAGAGAAATTTCTATTCTGTGGTTCAAGCCCCTACAACCAATTGGCAGCATATAGCCGAGACCTTAGTAGAGAAGAAACAAATCCCTTTGGGCAAATATCGGTTGGGCTACCTTTATCAGATGTTGAATACTGCATTAGTTAAAATAGTAGCCAATTCTGTCATCGACACTGGGGGCCCTTGGTGGCCTCTCCAACTATGGCTGAATCTGCACATATACAAGGCTGCTAAGAGGTCCCCACTAGTAGAAGCTGAATTCCCAAGATCACAGCCGATTATGAATGAAGATGGTGAAGAAGTGACCACACGCCGATGCATGTCCTTTGGAGAGGCAACATCCTCGTACGCCAGATCCAAGCTATCGGCTGACTTGTTCACTGACTGGTTTGGAAATTTCTATAATGGATTCTCGAGGAGCACAAGGACCTGGTTCGCCTATGAAGATTCTGAAAATTGAGCTCCCTAGTGACTTCCAATTCAATGAAATCAACTCCGAGAAATTTGATAAGTCTAGGGAAGTCTTTACAGCAGCTATCTCCCCCTGCATCCTTCCAGTTGGTATCCACCAGAGCAGGAACGTTTAGATCTCCTATGAGTTTTATCATCCCATGAGTGCTGCCAGACAGATGGGCATGGGGCAACTGTCGATTGCCTATACTTTAACGACAATATCCAAACTAGGGGAGAAATCACCTCAAGCCTCATGATGAACAAGCTGCTAAGCATTGAAGGCCCCTCCCTCGGCAGTATTGACAATATCGAACTGGCTATAATGAGGAGTGCAGCCTTCGATCGATGGTGGACTGAATGGAAGAAACACATCTTTCACCAATCGGCTTCGATGTACATGACCACCATGTACCTGGAATCGGTTCCTCAGGTAAGTACTTTCCTTTTGTCAAATTTTGCATTCATCGGCCAACACTTTTCAATATTTGACTAACCCTTTTCATTTGTTTGCAGACTACCGATTCCTCTCTTCCTCATGCCAATAACTCTGGAGCCACCATCTGCTACGCTGCCGGGATTATTCCAAATGGTGGTGGCCTTGCCCCTTCAATGATCGGCTTCAACGCACCCAAAGTTTGCTCTTTGCTTCATGGACAAACACGCCAACTGATACACTCCGAAGTTAGGAAAAGGAAAAGGACTTAGTCATCGGCTGCCGATCCATCGGCTGCGAAGAAGAAAACATCCAAGAAACAAAAGAAAACTGCAGCCGATGATCTGCCTTCCTTAGACTCGGACGTGGAGGAATTCGTGAATCAAGAGGAGATAGAAGAAGCTATTGATGGAGCCACGGCCGAGACAAGTGAACCATGAAGAACTACGCCAACGCCTCCAGCTGATGACCCATCTCCACAAAAAGCTCCAAGTGCTCCAAAGCGTCCAACTCGTCCTGCTCCGGTATGTATCCTTTTGAAGTTTGCTTCCTTTAAATTTTCACATTTCAATCCTAACCAAACTCCTCTATTTGCAGAAGAAGAAATTGGCCACCAGGAGGAAATCGGCTCCAGCTCCATCGGTAACTCCATACTCAAACTTTTCTCAATTTTCAACTTAGCCGATGCTTAATCAATCTTGCCTTTCTTGTTTTGTGAAGCCACCTCGTTCTCCATCAGCTGCCCCCCATGCTTCTAGCGAACGAACTCCATCGGCTAGGGGTAGCCACAATGTTGAAGAAGAAGTAGCACCGGCCCCCTTCATCCCTGTAAGTTTCCTTAAACTCCAAATTGGTTGTCTAAACTCTTCAGCACTTAACAATCTCAATACTCTCCTTTTCAGGTTCTAGCAGATATGTTCCCATTTGACATTAAAGAGTTCATGGATGACGATGAAGATACCAACAGCAAGGCCTTAGCTCCTCTTGCCGATGACTTGAAGGCTACATTATCGGACATGGCTAAACGGCTGGAAGGCTCCCTGGACTTCTTGGTTACCGATTGTGGAGCAATCAGAGCAAGATTTGAAGAAATTCAAGACCAGCTTCCAGATCACATAGCCGATGCCATCTCTCAAGCTGCATACCTCAAACAGCATCAGCACAAGTTTGAGAGGGCTCGTTAAAGAATTCACGATCGGCGAGAGAGAACCATTCTTGAGGCCACTATCGAAGCCAATCGGCTAACAATTCTTGAAGACAAGGCTAGACTTGACGAGATGACGGCTAAGCCCAACTCCAATCTTGATCGGCTGCACAAATGCAGAGAAGAACTGCTAGCTGAGCTTGCCAAGTGTGATGCCGATATATCATCGGAAGAGCAAAGGATTGTCGATCTCCCCAGGGCAATAGCAGAATAAAAATCCAAGTTGAAGGCTTCAATGAAGATATCAGATCTCACAAAGTCTGTAAAGGTGATCCCTGCGAACGATGCAGCCGACGCCAAAGCCATTGAAGAAATCAATCAAATTCGGCGAAGGGCAATATCGGCAATCAATGAGCTGCTATCTGGTTAAGCCGATTGTAATAGGGCTAGGACTCGAACTTTTGTGAACTTTCATGCCGATTCTTGTAATGTAATTTGCTTGTGTTGATCCTTGCAAACTTTATGAACTCCTGTGGCAATTCTTGTAATATAATCTCTGTCGATTCTTGCAATCTATCATGCATTGAAAATTTTGAAACCCACACATTTTTTTGATTGAAGTACACTTTTTGTGTGTATGTATGTATGCCCCCTAATTTTACAATGTCAAACATTGATAAAATTATAGCTTAATTAAGGGCGATATCGCAAAAATCAGCCGTCACACACCAACAAAACACAACCGATTATAATAACTTGAAAAGATTAAGGATGATATAACTCATATCGGCCGTCTAAAGGAGATGTTAACACATCGGCTACCATGTATCAGCACAACACAACCAAATCATGAATTGATCCAAACACTTGGATAATATTTTTTTCAAATATTTTTTGTTTAGAGCCCTTCCAAACACTTCTCCATCAAGTCCTTGTAACATGTTGAAGGGTTACGCGGAGGCTACGCTAGCCAAAAACAAAAACTTTTACCGCGCAAACCAGGAACACTTGCAAGTAAGGGCCGATAGATCGTTACCGATTGGAGTAGAGTGCAGCGGAATAACCAATCAGGGCAATCCGATCCGGAACAGTGTAGCCGATTCCCGGAGACAGCCGATTCGCTAATCAGCCGATTCGAGTCGTCCGGCCGCGTTCTCACGCCTCGCTCCGATGCGCCCGACCGCAGCCGATTCCACCACAGCCGATCGCTCCGATTGCAGCCGATCCGAAGCCGATCAACAGCGCGCAACGTAGCGCCGCCTCTACCGGTATCCACACGTCCGGGGACGAACGCCGTACACCCGTGTGCTAGCACGCGATGCAAGGCTAGGGTTTGGCTCGAAAGTGGGGAGGGTTTCCGTGGAGATTGATCTCGGCGACTTCGTTGCACGCGATGCAATTGATGTCTGTGCAGCTCTCCACCCCCCCTCCTTTATATAGAGTTGGCCGACTTGGACTAGTGGCCGATTAGGACTCTATTTTGAATCGGATCTCATCCGTATCTCATAGAGTTGGCCGCCCATACGTCGTAAGCCCATAGGACTCTATCCGATTGGATCCCTATCCGATCGAGCCGTATCCGAGTCCAACTCGAATATCTATTCTATCCCCTTAAGCGTGCGACCTTGTAGGTTCAGGTATACTCGGTTTCGGCTATAGTCTAACTTAGCCGATCGTCGGCTCGAGTCCAACCGAGCCGACCCGTCAATAGCGGCGCCTAGCAGCACATATTGACACCATAGTATACAAGAATATAATATCGGCTCGAACCTGTAATGTGTACACAAATCCCTTTGCCTCACGATACCGCTTAAGCTATAGGCAAGATGTGTGCCATCCCTTCAATAGCTTAACCATTCACTCGAACCGTATTGGATTATCCGTCCGTTGATTGACTCCTCAATCAACTTAGCATGGCCATGCATTTCCATAATCCATTACCTCGAGGGGCGAGATATCTCTCCAAAGGAGGGGCAAATTCCATCTTGATCACTCACATCCCACTCCATGTTTCATAGCAAACCCGAAAACTACCTTTATAACTACCCGTTACGGAATAGCGTTTGGTAGTCCCAAAGTAGGCTACTACACATGTTGGAATCCATGGTGATCTCAGGTCTAAGGACTTTGTACCAACACTACCCGAGACCAACTAATGGCACATTAATTCTGTAGTGTCTCATGGTGGGTCTATCCAACAATGTGTTCTCCAACACATATGTCCATGTTTATTGATTTGGTATCTCCATACCCATGATCTATGAGACATGATCATCAATCAATAAACATGCCGATCTTAGAATCATATTTGTTCCAACAATATGACATATGATCGGGATCGTTTAGAAATAGATTCATACATAAAGAGTCTCATAAATAAGTCACGTACTTATTGATCAATACAAGATGTCTATTTCATGGAACTGAATAACACTTTATTCATTTATACATAAACATTGACGTGATATCCAACATCTCCATGTTGCCTCTAGGGCATATCACTAACACATGTAAGCTCCCTTGGAAACACACTTGTAAATCTTAAAAGGCCCTTCCAAATTCGGTGACCACTTGTCGAATTTTTTGTCAAGGGCTCCAATCAGCAAGATCAACTTCCAAACCAACTCGCCTTCGAAACCAAATCGGCAAGACTTTGGCACAACTTTTTTGTTATAATGACGAGCGATTCTTTCTTTATCTCTTGTCACCTTCTCCAAAGCACGCATCCTAGACTAGACCAAGTCCTCCGATTCGTCCACCATTAGATTGTGATAGTCATCGGCTGTCAACTCATCTTGTAAATCGATTCTACTTGAGCCGATGACACTTTTCCATGGTAACACAGCTTCATGTCCATAAACTAACTTGTAAGGAGGAACTTGGATTGATCCGTGACAAGCCATCTAATAGGACCACAGTGCTTCGGCCAATCGATTGTGCCATTGCTTCGAAAACTCAAAGATCTTTCTCTTAATCAATTTAATTAAACTTTTGTTGGATTCTTCTGCCGGTCCATTAGCTTGTGCATAATATGATGAAGAATTCATCAACTTAATCCCCATGCTTTCTGCAAACTGAACAAACTCATCTGATACAAAGATAGATCCTTGATCGGTTGTTATAGTCTGAGGAACACCGCATCGGAAGATAATGTGCTCTTTAACAAACTGAATTGCATCCCCAGAATCAACCTTCTTTAAGGGAATTGCTTCCACCCACTTTGTGAAATAATAGGTTGCTACCAATATAAACTTGTGTCCTTTGCTTCAGGGCGGATTAATCTGGCCGATCTTGTCAATTCCCCAACCTCTGAACAGTCACGGCTTGATTATAGAATTCTTAGCCGACGCAGGTGCTCGTTGAATTGCTCCAAATTTCTGACAGTCTTGACAACCCTTGAAATATCTGAAATAGTCTTCCAACATCGTCGGCCAAAAATATCTAGCTCTTCGAAGCAACCACTTTATCTTGTGGGGCGATTGATATGTTCCACTTATGCCTTCATGCACTTCGCCCATCACAAGTTTTGCTTGATCGGCACTCAAACATTTAAGCAACACTCCATCAATCGTCTGATAATAAAGATCATCATCCAGTAAAACATATCTTAAAGCTTTGTAACATAATTTTCTTGAAACCGACTGAGAAGGATTCTTCAAATAATTAAATACATCATACCTCCAATCATCGGCTGCAATTGTAGCGATTTTCACTTCAACATCTCTCATCATCGGCTTGTATTCCGATGCCCCTTGAGCCAAATCATTAGCTTCAACGTTCTGCTCTCGAGGAATATGCTTCAAAGTTACTAGCCAAAAACTATCCATCAACTCTCGACACTTCTGATTGTAGATCATCAATGTATCATCCTTGCAATCATATCCACCAGCTAGCTGGCTGATAACCAACAAGGAGTCACCCGTAATTTCAACAGCATCGGCTTCGACTTCCTTCAAAAGTTGTAATCCTTTGAGCGTTGCCTCGTATTCAGCTTGGTTATCGGTTGCATACGGCTTAATAGTATAGGCAAATTCAATACTTGCCCCGTAGGTGATATTATGACCAAGCCGATGTCACAACCATGAGTACAAACCGACCCATCGTAAAACAATGTCCAAGGCACTATGCCAACCGAGCCGATTGAGTCATCACGATGTTTGACCATAAAATCGGCTATAGCCTGTCCCTTAACTGCTTTGGGTGGTTGATATCTAAGATCAAATTATGTCAAGGCATAAATCCACTTTCCAACTCTTTCTTTCAATACCGGAGCCGACAGCATGTACCTGACTACATCGGCCTTACAAACCACAGTGCATTCATTGGATAACAAATAATGCCTCAACTTTGTACAAGATAAATACAGACATAAGCGCAATTTTTCCACCGGAGAATACCTTGCCTCTGCATCCAGAAGCCTTCTGCTCAAATAGAAGATTGCTCTCTCTTTACCCTCAAATTCCTGGATCAAGACTGAGTCGATTGACATCTCATCGGCTGACAAGTACAACTTGAAAGGTACTCCCTTTTGTGGAGGAATCAAAACTGGACATGAACTCAAATATTCCTTAGTATTATCCAAGGCCTTTTGCTGCTCTGCCCCCCAGGTAAACTCTCGGTCGGCTTTACACCTGAGCAAAGGTGTAAAGAGCTCCATCCTCCCAGAAACATTAGCAATAAAACTCCTGATGAAATTCACCTTGCCGATCAGAGATTGCAACTGCTTCTTGTCCTGTGGAGGTTGAATATTCTTGATAGTGTTGATACTCATTTGTGTTACTTCAATCCCCCTTTCATGAACAAGAAAGCCCAAAAACTGTCCACCCGATACGCCAAAAGCACACTTTGTGGGATTCATCTTCAAGCCATATTTCATTGTCCTCTCGAGCACTTTCCTTAAATCGGCTATATGGTCATCAATCTCCTTCGATTTCACTACCACATCATCAATGTAGATTTCAACCAACAAGCTGATTAGATCATGGAATATATAATTCATGGCCCGTTGATAAGTAGCTCCAGCATTCTTCAAGCTGAAAGTCATTACAACCCACTCATATAGACCGATTGCACCAACATCGAAAAGCAGTCTTGTGAATGTCTTCTTCTGCCATGAAAATCTGATTGTATCCAACATTGCCATCCATGAAACTTATAATCTTATGCCCTGAAGTAGCATCAACTAATAAATTAGCAATCAGCATTGGGTATTCATCCTTGGGGTGGCCTTGTTCAAGTCTTGAAAGTCAAAGCAGACCCTAAGTTTACCGTTCTTCTTGATGACTGGAACAATATTGTAGACCCATTCAGCATATCGGCATGGCCGAATAAAACCAGCATCATATAATCGAGTGATTTTGGCCTTGATAGCGTTATACATATCGGCTTTGAATCTTCTGGGTGGTTGTTTATACGGCCGATATGCTGGTTTGATAGGAAGCCGATGTTCTACAATCGATCGACTAAGACCTGGCATCTCAAAATATTCCCAAGCAAAACAATCTTTGTATTCTTTCAACAATTCAATTAACTTGGTTCTAAAATGAGAATAAAAATTTTTACTAATAAATGTCGGGCTAGGCCTATCTCCTAGACCTATATCGACTTCTTCTAAATCATCGACCTACATGAAGCCTTGTCCTAATTTACCATCGAGATCATCTACAGTATCCTTGGTGTAGAAACTTGAACCCTCCACGACACCCTCAAAGCAATAATCGGGGCTCTTCATCTCCAATTGGTTGTATGTCACAATCGAACACTTTTAGGTAATCTCCTTCCCATATTTTGCCAGACAAGCAATCAATCCCATCCATCTCCCAAAGACTTAAATCGGCATTGGCAATGTTGACTGACCTGTCGGCTGGCACGATTTTCACCTTGTCAGCTTGCCATTCGATTAAGCACTGATGCATGGTTGAAGAAATGCAGCAATTGGCATGAATCCAATCCCTTCCAAGCAACAGGCTATACGATCTCTTCCTATCGATGACAAAAAATATTGTAGGCACAATCTTGTTGCTGATTGCCAGCTCCACATTTAAGACACCCTTCGTTTCAGAGGGATTGCCGCCAAAATCTTTAAGGACCATGTTGGTTTTGATGATATCTTCTGAATTTCTGCCCAACTTTTTGAATGTAGCATATGACATTAGATTGACTGCAGCTCCACCATCAACCAACATTTTTGACATCGGCTTGCCATTGACATGCAATGGCTTGAGATGCCGATTCTCTGTCCCTTCTGGCTTCTCAAAGATTGCTTGTTCTGGAGGTAAAACCAGCTTGGCCAAGGATTCTTCCATAATATCTGTATCAGTTTAGTTAGCTTCATATTCTGCTGGTAGCACAAAGACCATGTTTACTGATGCAAAGGCAACAACTTTTCCCTTAGCCAGCCTTTTTGCCTTATCGGTGCTGGTTTCATCGGCTGAGACCACCTTGCTCTTGATACACCATTCTTTCCTGGGGTGGCCTTGGCTCGCCATCTTCAGCCGATGATCGATCTCTTCTTGGACTGCATGATACTGCTCCCTGATCCTCATCCTCTGGACCCTTCTTTTCTGGTTCTTGGCAAAAATTCTAGAAGGGCACCATTGTGGGTTTACGGCCTCATCTTCATCTTCATCTAAACCCTGGAGAAAATCCTAATGAATAGGACCCAGTCTCTGATGAACAGGCATCATCTTTTGATTTAGCCAATTTTCCTTAGGGTAGGATCGACTAGAGCTTCCAGCTCAATTCTGGCCAACGTTACTGCATGCTGGGCAATTCTCTATCGATGGCAGCCTCATCCCCTGATTTCAGCAAAATCTAAAAAAAATCACAACTCCAATGGGGGTCAAAACTATCATCTTGCTCTTGGTACCTTTCTTCCTGCTGATCATGTCTCCTCTGATATTTGTTGATCATCCTGGCAGAATTAAGCTGTGTAGACCGATGATCTGTTCTATCGGCTGCTCTTTCACTTGTGTGAACCATGTTGACAGGAAAAGGGTTACCATCAACCTTCATCGGCTTCTTTGAATCATCAAACTTGATTTTTCCTTGTTCGATAGCCGATTGTATCTGCTGCCTAAGGATTTTGCAATCATTGGTGCCATGGGATCCAGTGTTGTGTCATTTATAATATTTCCTCTTTCTTAGCTTGTCGGCTGATGGGATCATATGGCCGGCAGGCAGCTGGATTTGCTTCACCCGAAGTAGCGATCGAAGATTTTGTCGCCTTGGTAATGTCAAAGTCATATTTTTCTTCCCTCGGAGAATTCTTTACCTACTAAAATGTAATGACTTTCTTGTTTCTGGCCCACTCGGCTGCTGCTACTTCGGTGTCATCTTCGTCCTCGAATTCAGAAGCATACATAACATGGTTAATCTTTTTAAGTGCTTTCCGGGCTTCTTGAAACCGCTGCATGTGTGCTGTCATCTTTTGATCCAGGTGAGCTAAGCTTTCAAAGTCTTAAGTCAAAAATCTTTCCTTGATTGGAGTTAATAAACCCTGAAAAGCAAGATCAGCTAACTGGAAATCGGTCAGGGCTAGGCTGTAACACATGTTTCTCATATCCCTGAATCTCTGAATATAGTCCTGAACCGACTTGTCATGTCTTTGCATAATTGCAGTTAAATCCGACAACTTCATCTCATGAACTCCACTGTAGAAATACAGATGAAACTGCTTTTCCAAATCGGCCCAACTCTGAACAGAATTGCATGGTAATGAAGAAAACCATGTGAACGCCAATCCAGACAAGGATAGAGGGAATAATCTAACCCTCAGAGCATTAGTAGTCGATGCCTCTTCGCATTGTGCCAAGAATCGGCTAACATGTTCATAAGTAGATACATTGTCTTGCCCTGAGAGTTCTTTAAAGTCTAGGATCTTGTATCGGCTTGGCAGTGGCACCCTGTCAAAATATTTGGGATATGGATGCCGATACAAGTTACCAGTGTCCTTAGGCTTTAGGGCGAATTGTTCCCTCAGGACATCGGCTATCATATCAGCCCATGGCTTCTGTTGTGGTCCTCCTTGAAACTGCTGGTGCATCGGCTCAAATTGATCAACTTGAGGCAGATATTGAGGCTGAGGTACTGCCACTAGCCGATACTGCATCTGAGATGAATGAGGCTGATATTGGAAGTTAGCGTTGTCCTCCAAGTGATATGGAGGAGGCTGATGCACCGCACGGGCTTGCTGATCCAGAGCAAACTAAGAGCCGATAGGCTGATGAGGTTGTGGAATTGGTGACTACTGCCTTATTGGCATGTGCGGAATCGGCTCAACAACCGACTGATTTGCTCTGAACAAGGCCGCAACCTGTTCTTGAGAAACTTGAGGAATATCTTGTCCAGTGTGCTGAGGTTGCTACCTGGATAGAAGTATAGGATTGAACTCTGATTGTTTTTGTGCTAATGATGAGGCAATTGGCTTTCCGGGTACCGATGCTGATGCCATCGACTGACCTGGGGGTATGCCTGCAACAGGCTGCAATCCATCAGTAGCCAAAGTCCTATACGGTGGAAATTTGCCTTGAAGAAGGAGTATTGGACCCTTGGCCTGATGCTTAGCGATCCTAGAGTCAACCACGGAACTGATCATGTTGTTTAAAGTGTTGACTAGCATCCCGGATTGGTTGATCAGAGCATGGTGCACGACATAGTCAATGCGGTCTTGGAGATTGTTGAGCTCAGGGCCTTCTTCCTGCTTGGTATCCTGAAATTTTCCACCTTTACCAGAACTTGATTCTGGCTCGTCATCGCTTGGGAGTTTTACCTTGTACCTTTGGATGACTGTGCCTGACCGAGTTTGAACAAAAGAGTGCAAAAACTAACTCTGCAACTTGTTCATCATCTCTTCAAATTCGGCCTTCTGCTCCGGCGTTAACTTGTCCATGGTGACAGGGATAATGTTCTCCCGGTCAATGTCGGATGTCTTGATGTCAACCATTGCGTCTGGCTTGTAATCGGGTCCCACCAGGCGTGGCAAAAAGCGTGTTGATGAGAAAATTCCCACGCACTAGCCTGAGAGATTTGCTTTAATCTAATGCAGCTCCAAATATTGATCTTGTGGTTCGTAGGCATGCCAGTTGGTTTGATCCTGCAACCAACAAGAAGGGAATCATACTTCTAGCTAGATCTGGTCGATCAGCTGTAGATATTCATAACATATACTCCATGTCTCAAAATATGTTTAGACCAAGTGACTAGGATAGATCGGTAGCGTACCGAGACAGTATAAATCACTTTTGTCTAAAAGTACTTTAAGATAAAGATTACACGTATTTATAGCATAGCCGATGTCATAGATCTAACACGTATCGGCTAGTACTCCAATACCACTTTATACTAAGATATCAATATAGAAAATACATTAAACACGAACCAATCAAAAGTTAAGATGCACTAACAGATTGATAACAAGCTTGATATATTTTACCATAATGATATCTTAAAATAAAGGGTAGATTTAGCATATCGAGTAAACATGTAGGAAACAAGATAACTAAACCAGGTAAGATCGGCTGAAACCCCGATACTATCTCTAATAGCAGTCATAGAACAAGATAGATCTTTATAATCCTAACTATTACTTAATAGGTCGGACTTAATCGATGCAGCATTAAGCATGCAGAAAAGCATAAGATCTAAACGAGTCGATGAAAACCTTTCAAGATGGCGGATACACTATATAACCTAAACCAACATTGACATCTAATCTTACCAACTGTTAACTAGTAACAGATACTAGCCGATTGAGATTAGATCGCAATATTGATCTAAATTATATAATATATATGATGACGATTCACGTAAACGGGATTAGAGTGTCATAAAGATGAAAGCACTAATCCCGAGAACGCAAGCCACCATGGCAAGCTTTACCTCTTGTCGGAGATCGAACTCGATGCAGCCCAACTCAAAAGCAATAACTCGTTGAAAGTAAACTAAAGGAAAAAGGTGGCGATGCGCCGAAGATTGTATTAAACTTATTGTTCTTAAATTACAAGGTCTTGGGTCGTATTTATACCCAGATACAAGATACGTCATTGCCGGACACGACTCTTATCTCTATTACAATTCAAATTACAGATAAGTCCCTTAGGCGGACTCTTACCGACATAATCTATAAGGGAACTATTTAAACTAACCTAATTAATAGATACAATTTCCTTTTTTATACTCCATCCATGCATGGCAATCCTAATGAAGCACCTGAAATGAATCCGATGATGATTCCAACGTCCCTTTACCGGAATCGGCTGTATCAGCCATCCCTATCGGAATCGGCTACATCGGCTATCCTTGTCCGATTCGGTATCGGCCGACGAACACCTTAGCCGATTCGGTCACCAACCAACGAACACGTTAGCCGATTCGGTCTGCGGTTGGTGCACACTCTTTCCAAAATCCCGATTCCCTCCAAATCAGCTTCAACCTTATCTCCACATCCGATGCATAATTTACCAAATTTGGTGGTTAACAGACAAATGTTAACTATATATTATTATTAGAATTTAAAATATTTTTCAATAGGGCATATGTTAATTATATATGAATTTAAAATATTTTCAATAGGACAGGTGTTAATTATATATGATTGTTACAATTTAAAATACTTTTGAATAGGGCAGTGTTTAAATGTTTAATCATGGTTTTTAACACCAACCGGGACAAAAAATATTTGAAAATAGCGGAAAACATCTCTAGTCCCGGTTGTTGGCTTCAACCGACTAATGATTCTCACTTACCGTGGTACGGGGATTTTTAGTCCTGTTGAAGCCAAAACCAGGACTAAAGATTAAATCTTTAGTCCCGGTTGAAGCCACCAACCGGGACGAGGATATCTTTAGTCCCGGTTGTTGGCTCCAACCAGACCAAAGATCCCGATATCTATATATAGCGGAGCGCGCGGTGGATCCAAATACTTAGCCGTTTTCCATCATCTTGTCGTTTTCGTTGCCAAGAACCCTAAACCGCCGCCGTGCCGCCGCCATCGTCGTATCCCGTCGTCGAGCCGCGTCGTCGCCTGTCGTCGTCGCCACATTCCGAGGTAAGTTCGCCGACGCCGATTCTTTTCATCTCTTTGCATGATGCGAAACCCTAAACCGTCCCCCGCGCGCAAGCACTATCGCCATCACCATTGTTGTCGTAGTCGTTGCCATCGTCGTCACCACCGTCGCCGTTGTCGTCGCTGTCGTCGCCGCCGCACGCCACCGTCGCCGCCACCGCACTACCTTGCCGCCGCCTCATGCCCTTGCCGCACGCCGCCCTTGCCGCCGCCGCCGCTGACTTTATATGAATGGACTTTATATTTTGAATGCGAATGTGAATGGACTTTAGATTTAATTTTGAATGTGAATGTGAATGGACTTTAGATTTAATTTTGAATGTGAATGTGAATGGACCTTAGATTTAATTTTGAATGTGAATGGACATATTTTAGAATTATGTATATGAACTTTATATTTTGAATGTGAATGGACATTATATTTTAAATGGACTTTAAATTAATTTTGAATGTTAATGGACATATTTTTGAATTATGTATATGGACTTTATATTTTGAATGTGAATGGACTTTATATTTCAAATGGACTTTAAATTTAACTAGTAAATATGCCCTTGTGTTGCAACGGACGTCATTTTTTTATCATAATTATTCCAAAGTTGAAGTCTCATGTAATTCTAATTTATATTTTTTCTTTATGTCTTCACCTGAGGCCTATTGTTCGGCACACTTGGAATACTAAACATGCTTGCGTGAGTTATTTGGATTTAATTTAATTTAATTTAGATATCAAAGGTGAGTTTGTTTTTTGTTCTATTGCAAAATACAAACTAAAGCTGGCGCAGGGATGGAAGCAGGCGGAGGGTGAAGGTCCAAGCGGCGGCGTAGGAACTCCGAACGGCGACGGGAGGGAGGGGCGCGACGCGGATGGGGACGGGAGGGAAAGGCGCGGCGCGGTGCGGGGATGGGAGGGAGGGACGCAGGAGGTCTTTTTTCCATCCAAGTCCTCCCTTTCTTTTCAGCATTAGGACTGCAGGTTAATTTTATAAACACTCAAGGGGTTTTCTATAAAATAGCCAGGCGGACGAAAATTTTGGGTAGAAACACTACTTGCTTTATAGATAGTTATAGATTGTAGATTTTGAATGTGAATGTGAATGGACTTTAGATTTAATTTTTAATGTGAATGGACATAATTTGAATTATGTATATGGACTTTATATTTTTGAATGTGAATGGACTTTATATTTAATTTTAAATGTGAATGGACATAATTTTTAATTATTTATATGGACTTCATATTTTGAATGTGAATGGACTTTATATTTTGAATGGACTTTAGATTTAATTTTGAATATGAATGGACATAATTTTGAATTATGTATATGGACTTTATATTTTCAATGTGAATGGACTTTAGATTTAATTTTGAATGTGAATGTGAATGGACATAAATTTGATAGTTTATACAGAAAAAAAAGAGAATCAACCTCGCGATCCTCCTCTCTTTCCCTCCTCTCCTCTCCACTTCCTCTCCTCTCCACCTTATCTCCCTCACGTCATCCTCCTCACTTTCTCTCTCGACGAAAGACTAAATGGTAATGACATGTAAAATACAAAATACAAAATATAAGTGTATTTTATAAGTTAAAATATAGTCATATAGAAAAACATAGAGAATCAGTTCTTCAAAAGTCTCTTCTAGGATCGAGTATTTGCCGGGTTTCATCTATATTTTTCTCGGTTATATATTTAGTGTTAAGGATGTCAAGAAATCCTACTGTTAATGTAATGATGACTCCTATGCTTGGGAATCATACATGTATTAACTGAATAATTTTTCCTTGTCAGAATTACTTGATCAACTCCTCGAAGCACAATAATCAAATGGCTGATCGCGAGGACGAATAGTTCCTCCTTAACGAGATTGCACAGGGTAGCAACCAGTATTTCTTTGAGGAGGGGAACGAGGATCCCAATCAATACCTCAACGAGGAGGGAATGAGGGCACTCCAGCCGTTGGAGATAAGAGGGCACATGGGCAACGCGGTGTCAGTAAGAGGATTGAGGGTCGACATGTCATAACGAAAGTGACACAAGACGGTCGACCATGTGCCCCAGCCAACGCTGCAAGGAAATTTGTGGCACATAGCTTATGGGTAGTGAGGGATCACGTGCCCATCAGCGTTGTGAACTGACAGCGAACAAGAATAGGAGGCGATGAGCAAAGCTATCTCCCGGACACAGAAACGGAGATGTTGTGGTCAACAATGCTGCAGACCTTCACCACCCCTGGGACAGAACAGGGCAAGGTGAAGGAATGGACGCTAAAGAAGATGGTCGAGCTCTTAAGGAACTTTAAGAAGGAATTACACAAGAAATACATATTGAAGGGCCAAACCCCCGACTTTGATAAATTCCCCAAGCTGAGAGATCACTGGGAGGCTTTTGTGGATAAGAAGACAGGAGAGCAAGTGCAAGCACTCATTGAGAAAAACAAGGCCAACGCAGCTAAGAAACAAAACCATCACAAGCTAGGGTCAGGCGACTATCAGAAGGCACTGCCAAAATGAGAGCAGATGGAAGTCGACCTCCAAGCGAGAGATATCGTTCCGGGCACAGCCAACTGGCCAAAACGATCCAAGCATTGGTTCTATGCTCACGGCGGATCGCTCAATCCTGCCAATGGATCAGTAATCTATGGCGATGAAATCCAAGAAGCCACCAGAAGATTAGAAGACGCAATGGAGGCCTCTACATCGGGCTCATCCTAGCCCAACAGAGAGAAGGACGAGCTCATGCTCGCACTCCAAAACCCAAAGCATCCGTGACAAACGTGAGAAAAAGGCGTCATTCCCTAGAAATATGGATTCCAAGAGGACATCCATAGCTATCGGAGCCGCATGAGGAAGAAGCGAGATACAGATGCGAAGCTAGCAGACATGGAGCTCCGTCTCTCGCAAATCGATGAAATAGTGGAAAGAAAGGTGGCCGAAACGCTTGCCCAACGAGACCGAAGCCAGCATGTTAGCCAACCATATCTGCACTACAGCAGCAGTGCAACAGCTGCGCTTCTATAGGCCAAGCGGCTGAACCGGCCCTACAAGCTCCAGACTACCTGCCATGCCCGGTCGACGAGATCACACAGCGAACACCTTGTGAGCTGCATATTCCATTCAAGAACCTCTCACTCAAGGTATGCTCATAGTTTTATGATATATATTTCCTTCTTCAAAAACTTTCAATCAAGGTTAATTACTAATTAATAAACTCTCTTCTCGTGAAAGTGGTGTCGGGCATGGCGATACCAGTCAAATGAGACGACGCCTACCATTGCATGCCTGTTCCACCTAGGTACTCTAAAGTCAAAATTGAACAGGTGGATCATGGCTTCCAGGATCTCGAGCTGAAAATCCCCAGAGGAGACGGGGAGAGGACGCAAGGAGACACCACCCACGAGATTATTTTATGGAGCAAGCCATTCATCGTCTTTCCCTAACAAGAAGCGGCTTCTGTTCCTCCATCTTCGCCATGTGGACTGTCTCCTCCGCATGGACCGTCTCCTCCGCCTCTTCCGCCTCTGTCTCCTCTGCCTCCTCCGTCGCCTCCACGAGCACCGACTCCTAAACGGTCCCCCACTTCCCAGCCTCTTCCGCCTCCTTCGTTGCCTCAACGAGCACCGATTCCTAAATGGTCTACCACTGATCCACAACCTCCTCCACCTCCTCTGAAGAGCAGAGCTCAAGCCACGGTGTCAATGTCAACCAGTTCAAAAAGAAAAAAGATGTCAAGACATGACCCGCTCCCACCAGCTAGAAAGAAGCTGTCATACGACAAGACTCAAGAGGAGTTGGATGAGGCAGTCCAAACTGAGGTCAAGGCACATTTCAAGAAGAAGTCTACTGAGAAGCCTATTGAAATTGTTGCGGCGACCATGGCCTTCTTCAAGAAGATGTACTATACACCAGCGGCTAAACCGAAACCACAGTCGGACTACAATAGGACGCCCAGGAAGGCACACAACAAGACGAAATCAAAGGCCAAAGAGGTCCCGTAGCTCGGGATGCAACCTCAAAAACCCCAAGAGCTGGTGGTGCGGGCACAAAGAGCTGATTTAAGAAAATTTATGGTAGATGCAGGAATATCCCTAAACCAATTATCCAAACGTGCAACTATTAAGAAGGCTAAGCTGAGATACAAGTATACATACGGATGGCCTCTTGTCAAGCCGGAAGGGGTCAAGAAGCTCTCCACACAGATGTATCGCTTCCACCAGTGGTACATGCAAGCTGCAAGCAAAGGTATATAGATGGTCACGGCGCGGATCAGAAGGGACATATTCTTCGAAGAAGATGATCTAATGTGTATCCACTTCGAAGACATCTTTGACCTGTACTAGTTGGACACCTTCGACGTCTCTATTATAACCATGCAGGTTGTGTAAGTATCATTCAGTTAAATTTATTTCATTACTTAGCTCCTTGTATGTAGCTGACTAAAATTCTTTTATTCGTTGTAGAATGGCGATCCACGATTGCAACAGGTCGGGATGGAACCACATAGGATTCATGGATCCCCCACAAAATTAACACAAAGACATTAGATCAATATCCGAAGGAAACAGAGGACAACATCTACCGAATGCTGGTGCAGCAGCATGACAAGACATGGATACTTCTGTCGTACAACACCGCGTGAGTTCTTACTACTTCATGTACCAATTTCAATCATGTACACATATACAGTTTCATATACATCTCATGCAATTTGCAAATTCCACTGGGTCCTCTTCGTAATTGACGTTGGCAGCTCGCGGATCCATGTCTTTGACTCAATGGATAAACCAGAGTCTACCATTGCAAAAAATTTTGAAGTGCAACATGTAATGCCATCTTAGTTGGTATTAAAAATATGCGGTTCTCGAATAATTATCACTGGCTTGCAACTGCACGTAGGGCATGGGCATGGTTCCGAGAGCAGGTTCGCGGGAATTGGAATGAAAAGCTTGCAGTGAGAATGTAATTTCCAGTGAGTAACATGCTCCAAAGTTATATTGAATCATTTATTTGTTCTAAAATAGAAATATATATTAAATATTTCGTCATTTCTCCTTTAATGTGCAAAACAGACTCAGGGGACAAACTTGTGCGGCTACTACGTCATAGACTACATTCATCGCCTAGTTCATCGAGTCACATGTCCCGATGATCTGGATGTACGTATAACAGTCATTCATACAATACATCTCGATTTCTTATTGATTTCATATATTTATTTCTCATTTTTCAAATGATAGATTATTTGTGAAATAAGGGACAAACTCCCCCACACGATTTTCATACAGGCTGCTCAAGAAGAACTTATGGGATTTATCAACGAGCAGGTTGTTGATCCCGCGGGAGAATTATTCTGGGATTGGAGTGGTCGTGGTATATCCAAATCATAGAGAAATTTTTGTAATATACAATATAGAACAGTCAAAATTAATTAGGAATGTAATATATGTGTATATTTATATGTGTGTACATATTTTGGTAATACATGTATATATTTACTTAATTAAGTGCATTTATATGTGTGTAAAACATATATTTATACATATATATGCATATTGCATATGTATGTATAAATATATGTATGTAAAATATGTATGCATATATATAATTAACAAGCAGCAAGCTAGCAGCTAGCAGGAGCAAAATTAAAAAAATAAAAAAACCTTTACCAACCGGACTAAAGATGGATCTTTAATCCCGTTATTTCAACCGGACTAAAGAAAGTGATCTTTTCTCATGCTTTCGTAGTCCCGGTTTGAAACCCGAGACTAAAGAGGGTTACGATTGGGACTAATGTGGGTTTCCCTAGCAATGTGGCTAACTATTGCAAAGAAGCAATAGAATGAATCAACTCTACCGTTTTGCTATAGAATTACCTTCTTAGTATTCTAGACTTATAAGTTCAGTTTGAATAAAACTAACTTATATTATTGAATTCTCGGCTTTGGCAAGAACTTCAAATCGACTATGTAAGGGTTAAAGCAAGGGTGAATACAACGTACTCAACAAGCTATTACATCAAGTAATGAATGCATGAAATAATAGTATTTGAGTAGGGCTAGGTTTACTTGTAGAAAGCTAGTAGAAGTAATAACCTGGAATGTTTGAAATGCAACAATATTTTGTATTATGTTTCTAGCCAAGATGCCATTGTGAGTCCCGGTGGTCAATAACAGCTAGCACGGCTATTCTAATAGATTTAAGATACTCATCTGCAGTAGATTTACGTTGTACCCGCAATCCATGGAATACCAATAAAATATAGGCTTCTCATGGCCTAGTGTTGACATGAAATTCGTTGTGACACATGAAGGCCTGGGAGATCTGCTTAGCTCCAGATCCTATTAATCGGTTTCAGAGCATGCCAATTAGTTTGATTCTGCAACTATGTTACCAACATTTGGTAAGATTCTTAGTGGATTCGGTTAAGGAAAGGGGTCGATTAACCAATGGAAGTTTATCCAGATGAGACCGAGTTCAAGAAGGAATCGTGAAGACCACGGCATGATACTTTAAATTCTATCTATTGGTTAGACACGGTTTAGTAACTTTCTTTTTATTATCTTCGAGAAGTTTTATTTAGTGTCCAATCAGGACTTATGTTTTTCCTTTTATCTTTAAGAAACTTGTGTCATGTCTGATCAGGACTTGTAACAACCAGAGGGTATAAATATGTACACCCAGGGTCTTTGTAATCTATCTCCACACATCAATACAATTACTTTCGGCGCATCGCCACCCTTAATTCGAAGGAGTTGACCTACTTGATATATTTTGTTCTGTCTAAGGCTACATCGGATAGGTTCAAACTCTTAGTCTGAACAAGAAATATCCATCACATTTCTATAGATCTATCGGTTTATTTCGTTTATTTTATCGAAGACAATCTCGTACTATCTCAGTCAGGTACTATCTTCTAGATTGTTGTTGATAATCTAAGTCTTGCTAAGCCGACAGTTTTTATGCTATGTTTTATCGAGTGCTAGCCGATAAGTTATCTTTACATTACATTCAACCGATCTTCAACGATAGTGTGATTAATCTATTTTCTATCGGTCTTGTTCTGTTAACTTCAACCTTATATTGTCTCAGTTCAGTCCGATCTATTAAGGTTGGTTTTAACAGAATAAAAGTTGATAGCTACTAGGTTTCATCCCTTCAAAAAGTTGGATAGAGCCGATATCATTATTTATCTTTACTTGCATATATCATGCTAGCATCAGTTTTCTAGCTGATGTATAAGTGCTTTGACAGATATCAGCTATATCATATCTACATCGGATTTTCAGCCGATGTATGCTGTAACTATCGGACCTATGCATCTACTACATTATGTCAGTATAGGTCGATTGGTTCATTGGTCAAATTCTTTCGATCATCATTATATGATTGTCTACTTGTTTGTTTGAGTCTACATTGGATTTATAGCCGATTGATGAAAACATTATCGACATCGGCTGACCTTGTTATATTACATCGACTTATTGGCCAATTAGCTTATTCATCGATATATTTCTATCTTGTTAGTTGTAGGATCAAACTAACTCGCATGCCCTAGACCCAATTTGATAGGACTTGCACTATAGATAAGCAGAGCTCCTAGGTCTTTGTGTGGAACAATAAATTTCTCGTCAACAAACTAACAAGATGGAAACAGATCGATGATCAAGAAGCCGATTGGCCAATAAGCCGATGGGAAGTAGCAATGCTAGCTGATGTCAATGGAGCTGATCAATCGGCTATAGTTTTGATGTAGATTAAAAAAATCAGATAAATGGTGAGATTAATGCTATGATCAGCTAGAACCAAATTATGTACAATCATCAACAAATCATTCTTTATCAAAGACAATCTTGATAGATTGGACCGAACCGAGACTATGTGTTTTCAGAAGGAGATCTTTATAAGCACAGCCCATCTAGTATATTGCTAAGGTGCATTCTAACTGAGGAAGGGCAACAGCTATTGCAAGATATCCACTCGGAAATATGCGGCAATCGTGGTGCCGCTTGCACTTTGGTTAGCAAGGCGTACCGACAATGTTTTTTCTAGCTGACTGCTGTTACTGATGCCGAGAAGATTGTTCGGACCTACGAGGGTTGCCAGTTTTTTTGCTAGGCAAGTCTATGTTCCTTCTCAAGAGTTGAAAACAATACCCCTCTCATGGCCTTTTGGTTTCTAGGGGCTTGATATGGTGGGTCCCTTCAGGAAGGCGCCTGGAGGTTACACACACTTATTTGTCACCATTGACAAGTTTACCAAGTAGACTGAGGCCAAGCTGGTCGTGACCACCATGGTTTTGACTAAGCTCATGATTTTTTCCTCAATATCGTGCATCGGTTTGGTGTACCCAATAGGATCATCACTGACAACGATAATCAATTCACAGGTGAAGTTTTCAAATATTTCTATGAAGACTTTGGGATCAATATTTGTTCTGCATCAATTGCACATCCACGAAGTAATGGACAAGGCGAGTGCGCCAATGGGATGGTTCTTCAAGGGATCAAAGCCTGCGTTTTTCACAAGCTGCGTCCTTATGCTAGCCGTTGGGTAGAAGAATTACCTCCAGTTCTTTGGTCTTTGCACACAACACCCAGTCGAGCAACCAACGAATCTCCCTTCTTCCTATTCTATAGAGCAGAGGCAATGTTGCTGAGTGAGATGGAGTTCTCATGGTATTGCTACCATCTAATCGACAAAATATCTTCAAGGTCTTCAACGTTATCACAGTCCGAATATTCGTTCTAGAGCATTCTTAGTCGGAGATATGGTTCTGAAGAGAATCCAAACGACTAAAGATTGACACAAGCTATCTCCTATCTGGGAAGGGCCATACATTATTTCAGAAGTGACCCGCCCAAGGGCTTATTGATTGAAGAGAAAGGTTGGCACAACTGTGGACAATTCTTGGAATATTAGGCATCTACATCCTTTCTACTCTTAAAAGTTTTGTATTTATTGTTTTCTTTTATGTATCTTTTCCATCGACTGTCCATGTCAAGTAGTTTGCCTTCTTGAGTTGCCAGTCAGGGGATATCAATAATAATCATGGATCATTGTGTTTCTTCAAAGTCATTTTCTTCTAATTTAGTTTTGCTTATCATTGGCTTATTTTAGTGTGTGATATTATTAGGCAAAAATTTATCCTCTCAACTAAGTTTTAGACTCAGTTCAGTTGGATCAAAATTGTCTTCACTTAATATAATCATTGAAGTGAGAACAAATTCATATATAAGTTAGACTATTATATTCATCAACCGAGAGAATTCTATTACAAGACATATGAGTTTAACTATAGAAGCTTTCTACGACATTCTTGGCAATCTTCTTTGCAGGCTCTTTGGCTTCATTGATTAGCTCTATGGCTTGTTGTTCAGTGGTGCCGTCTGCGAAGCCATCCCCTATTGCAAGCACATCTACTCGGGGATACAAGGATTTCATCATCGCCAAGGAGTGACTTGCTCCTATGGTAGCAGCTCCGGTGATATTTTTTTGGTATTTGTCTTGGGCACGTCGAAGCTTGTCAAATATTTCCATGGTGTCTTCACATCTTGAGCCAACTCCATTACTAAATATTGCATTTACAATTGGAGCTGCGACATTGGCTATGTCGTTGCGGACAGTTTCAGCTCGCTTCACCCGGGAAGCAAACACAGCGAATTAAGATTGGCTCTTTATTTTATGGGCTGGAGATTTAAATATAAAGGCATCAAGATTTAATACATGAAGAGCAAAGTTGAGACATATGGAGGTTACCTTCAAGTTTAAATTCTGCTTTGGCCAGCTTGTTGGCCTTTTTGTTTGCTTCATCCTGTTCAGCTGTCAAAGTTTGGAGCTTGGCAGTTTGGGCTAGGAATTTACACAAGTCAGGAAGCGTTATAATAAAAACAGGTTCAAGGATAGAAGGTTGTGATTATACTTAGCGCTAACCGATCCCCTTATTCAAGATTGGATTCGTGAAGATTTTGGATTTCTGCCATCAATTGATGTTCGTTTGCTTCGGTAGCTTCCTTGACATCTGTCAGTTCCTGCCTAACTGTCTCAAGTATTTCAAGGTGGGGCACTAGTTTTCCCAGCGTCTCAGATTTAGCCTGCGATTGAAGATATATTCTCTTTGCAAATATAAGACATGGGTTAGGAGTATTTTTTTCTTCTAAGGACATTCTTAATGGCTACCCAAGGAGCTTACCTTTAATAGCTTGGTAGACTGGTTGAGGCTATGGACTAGCAGATTGCGTTCTTCGGCTTCTTTTTGTTTATTCAAGATTATGCCTTCGATTTGTCCTTCAGCATTCTGCCATTGGATCTTGATAGGAGATTTGGAATTGACGACCGACTTTAGACGCAAAATTTCCTCGTCTTTTTGACCATAGGTCTTGCGATATTGGTGGCATTAGAAGGGTATTCTTTGATTGAAGTATTGAGAACCTTACCTTTAATTATTCTAGGTCGAGCGCGTGGAGAGCATGGATTTCTGTAAGTGGCTGGTCTCCAGTTAGAGCAGTGCCAGCTGCCTCACTGCTATTTCTTTGGCTTTCTTCTCTAGCTTTGTCAGCAGCCGATTGATCCCCAATCGAGGTTCCTTGGCCCTTACTGGCAATGTTTTCTTTAGTCGACTGGTTTCCAGTCAAGGGCTCCTGGTTCGTAGTCATGGTTTCTCCTTTAGCTGACTAGTTCCCAGTTGGGGCTCTTGGGATTTTGGGCTAGCTTCTCGGCTAGCTGGTTGAGCATTTGCTTCGACCGACTGGGCAACTTGAGGACCAACTGAAGTGTAGGCTTTGGTTCGACCTGTTGGGTCTATGTTCGAAGGTTTCCTGCAAATTCAAGATGGGCAACGAAGATTTTTTCAAACACTTCATTCATTCAACATTCATTCGACGGGGCATGATCAAGCATTTCATTCATACTTCAATTGGAGATGAGTAGACTGGTTACCTAAATGAAGTCCTAATCTTAGGACCAAATGGCTTCCTAGGAGGAGGTGGTGGAGGAGTTCGCTCAACGTTTTGCATATTTTCTTCGCCTTCATCGTCTGACGACTCCAGCACTAGTTTTCTTTTCTTCTTCTTGGCTTTCTTCATTTTCTTCTTGGCAGTAGGTCTTTTCTTTCCCTGTGAAAGGGTTGCTGATTGAAGGCCCTCCAGTTGATCTGCTCGTCCCGCCAGGTGTCCTTCTTGGTGAACAACGAGTTAGAGCAAGGGATTGGAGATTATGAGTTTGTTTTCCTGCATAAGTGGAATTATGTCAATCAAGATTATCCATTGAGATAAAGTATTAATACATGAAGTCGTATTAAACATTGCATACCTAGAGAGGAGGATGTACGAGATGGAAGGTGATCGCTAGAAGTTGATGGGAGATGTTGATCGCGATTCTAGTGGAGAAGATTTTATACATCCTCTTGAACATGAGCTTGTAACCAAGTGTGCCTTGGGCCTCTCAGTTTGGATTAGTCTGGCCTTCATACTCGAACGTTGGGTTCGCTCTTTCTCTGATTGGGGCCAATCGGTACTTGATGAAGTGTTGAGTGATTTGTTCTCCAACTAGGAATTTTTCCTTAATGGCAGTGATTTTGGTAAGAAGCATGTCTACTTCGACTCTATCTTGCCCTTCTAGCAAAGAATTACAGCGGGGTTGATGCATAGGAGGGAGATCGATGAACTCGGGCAAACAATGAGAAGGGTTTGAGATGTAGAACTAGTTAGAGTGCTAACCCTTATTGGTTGATTTCAAAGGAAGGGAGAAGTAGAATTTTCTAAGGTCATCGGGCAGCTGAAACCCAAAAAAAACCTGCTACACAAGGATTTTCTTTGGTGGATTGGGCTTGCAAGTAAAAGATGGAGTGAAAAAGATTGAAATGGGGAAAATTCCTAGGAATGCCTCTCATAAATGCACAAAGATGGCAATGTGAAGAATGAAATTAGGGTTGTGATGATAAATCTTAATCCCATAGAAGTTAGGGAGGCCACGAAAGAATTCAAAGGTTGAAAGACTGAAGCCAATGTAGAAGAAGGAGGTGAACACCACCATCTCACCAGTGTCGGGAGTCAGATATTCCTCTCCACATGTCGGGCACAATCCAGTAATCTCTTTGGCTGGAAGGACACCGGTCTTGCACCATCTCCAGCAGGTTCTCTGTCACATCTAAAGGGGCCCATTGGTCGAATAGAATTTCTCCCACCTTCGCCATGTGTGGGGATGGGGAAATCTGGTTCTAGGGATTTTTCTTGAGGATCGAGGTGCAGGCGAAGTGCGCTAGCGTGTGGTTGATTTTCGGTGGAGATCTGGTGGCGGATTGAGTGGAGGAGATAAAGATAGCTTCGGCGGGTAAGAATGGTGAACAATAGCGTGAAGTGTTTTGGAGAAAATGAAGCGGCGAACAAGACGATATACTGTGTGCTGAAAATATTTTTAAGGGTGTCGGTGGGCATTATTGGGCCAAAGCCCATTATGTTCATAGCCCAGTCTTAAGGTGTGGTGGGGTCGTGTATCCTTTTGGTATTTAAGCATCTTTGTTTCTGCAAAATGCACACGGGACAAGCCCAATGCCTATGAAATCCTCTGTTCATTGTTATAAGGATTTTCTATTTAAAAGCTATTACTATGTGATTTAAAAAGAGGTTGCAAACAATGTGCTTTTATAGCTTATAAATTGACTTTTTTATGAAAAAAGTTGGGCATTGTTTAGCACTTTATTTATAATGTAGTTGGCCAAGTTTTACACAACTGTTTATAACAAATTCGCAAGTATGTGCATTCTTTCTTAAACCAACACCATTGGCTTAATGCTGCATATGGTATCTTGGTTGTTTAACTGGCAGTTGGTAAATCGCTTGAGTGTTACTATTTGGGATTTAACACCACATATGCCATATTTTATAAAATCACTCAGTTGGTTATTTTTTTATTCTTGACTATATGTTTAGTTGTTTTTAATTAATCAAATAGTCAGTGGCTACATCTAATTAGGTGCATCTAGTCGATGCACCTGTTTGGTTATTTTTATTTATTTAATTTTTTTCAGATAAGAAAATTTTCTTTGGACACAATTGACGAGGAAAAGCGCTTGGGCATCTATGATGAGGATATCAAAGAATCTGTTTTTTATTTGAACAAGCTTGAGAAAAGATTATTTCTCGACTATGAAGGACACGAGGGCTGTTGTGGAGATTATGGCTATCACATACCCACTCAGCCTGCTTATCCGACTGGAGATAGGGGGTGGGCCGGATTCATATATTTTATAGTTAGACTATAACTTAGATATTGTGTTGCCTTGTGTTTCGTTGCAAGACTTATAGTCCTTGTTAAATACTATCATGTAATAGATTAGGAGATTGATGTTGTGTCTGGTTAGGTTTCTCCTTTGTAACCTTCCCCCCAACCTATATAAGGTGGGCAGGGAGCCTCCTCGAGGGCAACAGACAACACCCAATCCATAAACACAATTAGATCATTAGATCAATATAACACCCGACAAATTCAATCTCAAAAACAGAAGAAGGGTATTACCTCTTGTTGAAAGGGCTTGAACATATCTAAACCCTTGTCTCATAACTCATCCACTTTAGATCTCGTGTGCTACCCCCTTTTCTCATTGTTGATCTAGAAAATTGACAGGTGTCGGCGGAGGGGATAAGTCGACGTCATGTCAATGGTATGACATGATGGAGAGATAAAGAGAGAGCTCGAGGAGCTCGTTTGTGGGGAAAAATGGAGAGCTCGTCTTCCTTTATAGGCGCGAGAGGCAATGGCTAATGGCGGTTGTGGTGGAAGTTGACGACATGGGCACGGCGGTGGTGACGTGGAGAACAAGAGGATGGTGCTAGCTTCGTCCACTGATTGTTCAACCATGACGGTTTGGCTCAATGGCTGACGTCAGCAGGGTGAGGTGGCGGCTGACGTCAGCGACAGTTGTTTGGTGGTGACGGCAAGACGCAGCGGCGTCGGCAAAACTAAGGGCAACGGTGGCAGAGCCGCGTGCGTCAGCACCCATGGTGCATGGTGGCGGCGCCCACGGGAAGAGAGGAGAGAGGCGGTTGTCTCCTTGGGCTAGGCTGACTTGGGCGGAAGGGAGAGAAGGTGGCCGACTAGGGTTAGGAGTTGGGCTGAGAGGCCCAAGTGGAGATGAGGGAGATAAAAAGAAATGGGCCTAAGGTGGAACGGAGAGGACTTCGGCCTAAAGTGAATAGGAATATTTCTGAATTTTTGAGAATGTTTGGATGATTCGGTTTAGAACGAATTTAAATTTGGAGGAAATTTCCAAAAGAGAGCTTTTCTAATTTATTTGAGTGCAATATTTTTGGAGGTGGAATATAAGGTATCTATAACTATCTATAAAGCAAGTAGTGTTTCTACTCAAAATTTTCGTCCGCCTAAATATTTTGTAGAAAACTCCTTTAGTGTTTATAAAATTAACCCGTAGTCCTAATGCTGAAAAGAAAGGGAGAGCTTGGATGAAAAAAAGATCTCCTGCGTCCCTCTCGCCCGTCCCCATCCGCGCCGCGCCCCACCCCGCGCCTGCGCCTCTCCCTCCCATCGCTGCTCGGAGCTCCCGCGCTGCACCTGTGCCCCTCCCTCCCGTCCCCATCCATGCCGCGCCCCGACTTCATAAGTTGCGACGCACGGGCACAGTTGCTAGCTTATATTAAAGCACTCAAATAGGAGAGAACTAAAGGATGTAAAAATATCAATGGTATGGTTTCTATGTTTGGATAAATTTTTGGGAACGTGGTAGGAAATAAAGGGAGGAAAAAATAAATTGGATTTTAGACCCAAAATATGCGGTGTGGATTTTGGAGAATTATTTGTGGGCTAATAGGAAGTTTGGGTTTTGAATGAGGAGGATAGGATTGAAAACTATTTTCTTAGCACAAGAGCAATCATTCTGAATATTATTCTTGTGCCAAGGAGAATCAAGCCATTAAAAATAATTGGAGGCTAGATAGGAATTTGGCCATTGGAATATCTAGAAGGATTTATAAAATGTTTTGGATGGAGGACTAAAGATTTTTAGAGGTAGGTCTATATCAAGGGTTTGGTCAAGGATTAATTCCAATATAATTGGAATTGTGTGGATTTAGTTTAAAGGATAATATTATAGGGGTTTTCTTGGACCATGATTTTATAAAAAGTAAAAAGGTTTAAAAACAAATTTGACTCAAGGAATTTAAAGAGAGTTTGAAATTTTAAAATAAAACCAAACCAAGAAATACCTCAATTTAATAAGATAAACTTTTAATGAAAACGAGAAAAGAATTTAATACTATAGAGGGAACTGATGCAAACTTACAGTAGGTTACCTCTAATTTATATTTTCCTACATCTAGGACATTATTAAGAGCATAAGAATCAGCATGATGCACGTTTAGAAAATACTCAAATTTTCACGATGTTAATGTGTGGTAAAAAAGGCAAGTATACCGTTGCATATATGCCTTACTACTTTTACAACACTTTGGACATGTGTTAGATGGATTTTTCCTTATTTCAAATCCAGCCTAAATTTTGATAATTTTTCACAAAGTTTGACAAATATGACAGGAACTTAACAATATCTTTTACAGAATTCCAATAGAATTTCAGCAATAATTTTGACAAGATTTCGATAGAATTTGAACAATAATTTGTAGCAAGCATCACAAGCACTCGCCGTTGCAAAGGATATCTGGATATCTTTACCAATGCCAATATAGAAATGTGCATCTGGAACAAACCCTTTATATATTTGTTTATCGTTGGAGCAAAGAAAGAGCGCTATCACATCCTCAAAACGGACGGGATTACACTGGACATTTGGACCCAAGCTTGCATGCCCAATTGAAAAAAGTACTCACCATTTATCTCTCAGAGCAAATAATCTTGACAGTCTTAAAAAAACCCTGTACAATGTACAGCAAGAAAGGGGCATCTGCTCTGAACTTATCTTATACGAGGACATTTGTCACTAGTTTAACGATGCCATCATGGCAGGGGACACCACGGTTGGTTGGCGCCATCGGCTGCTCACGTCACCACGCCGCCGCCTCCTGCTCGCGTTCCGATAGGTTTAGGGATGGGGAACAGTTGGGCCAGTCAGCCCAACGCAGGTATGGTATGGTTAGATTATTAGTACTTCCTAGAGGTAGTACATTTGATATTACATAAATCATTGGAAAAAGTAAATCCAACATCCCTTATCATCTCACCAAATTACAAAATCATCCCTCTATAAAAAAACAGATATGTTACATCCCTCAACTTAAAAAGCTGGGTTACTGTGGGTCCTGGGACGATATTGACCTCAGTTTTGTCTGACATGACGGTTGAGTCAACATGGGACTCACATGGGCCCCACGTGTTAGGATGACCCACGCCGTCACCCTCTCTCTTTCCCCTCTTCTCTCCCTTCCTCCTCTCTCTCTCTCACTTTTCTCGTCGTCATATGTGCGGGGCGAAGCAGTGGGTACGGAGGAGGCCGACGGGCAAGGCCGGAGAGGAGGTCCAACAGCCAGCGACATGCGACACGGTGGGGCCACATGGCACGGATGGCCCTAGGTATTTGGGCATCGTTGGCTAAGGGGAGCGCAGTGCAGGAGGCGACGAGGACGCCCACGAGGGGATCCCACGAGGCGGCAGGAGGGGATCACATGAGACGAGAAGGGAGAGCTGCGACCTCGCAACCTTCAACTTTTGTGCTCGCCACTGCGCCACGATCCGCTTCCTCACGAGACAGCGTGAAGCGATACCCGCTCACGTGGTGTTCGATGGAATGTCGCGTCAGGATTATGTTGTCGCCTACGCCGCCATGGTCAGCATCCACCTCAAGTCGCTTGGTGGCGGGCAACTTGGTGCAAGATGAAGGACCTTAGATGTAATTTTCCTAAATCATTTTTCCTTCTCTTTTCTATTTTTTCGACTCAATAATTGTGGGCCCATCTAACTGTCATTCAAAATAGGGATAAACAGCTTATTCATTTCAAAATACTACAGGCAAAATTACAAACCCCAAAACAGATGTAAAATCATAATTTCAACTGAAAGTGAGGACAAGAAAATAACTGTCCTTTTTTTTAATCGCCAGTTGGTGCCCTGAGCGATCAAGTAGCTGCGAGTATGGGATGTGCTCTATCCAAATGCGCCTCGAACAGCTGCACCATGTGCCCCTCCTTAATTACTACTCTCTCCGTTCATGTGCACCATTTTGACTTTTTTAATTAATTTTTTTAAGTTTGAATAAATTTATAAAAAATATATTAGTATTTTTAACACAAAACAAATACACATGAAACCAATTTGATATTTTAAATGTTGCTAAATTTTTTTATAAATTTGGTCAAACTTTAAAACGTTTGACTAGAAAAATTAAAACAAACTGTAATATAAAATAGAGGAAGTAGCTAAGAGTAGAGCGCAAGTAGCTATAGCACTAGCTGTTGGATCTCCATAATCACTACTATAAAAACTGTTTTTCTGGACGAGGCCCTCAGTAGGTTTTAGACGGGCCATAAGTGGCCGCGCTTGGAAAAGCCAGTCCCCAATGGCCGGTTGAATTATCCCGTGCGGTCCACTTAAGCGACCGTACGCGATAATATCTCGTGCGGGCCACTTAAGCGACCACACGCGATAATGCTGCATTATCCCATGCGGTCAACTTAAGCGATCGCACATGATAATATCCCATGTGATACACTTAAGCGACCGCACACGATAATGCTGCATTATCCCATGCGGTCCACTTAAGCGACCGCACACGATAATATCCCATGCGGTCCACTTAAGGGACCGCACGGGATAATCCATTTTCCGGTGCAGTCCCTTAAGTGGGCCGCACGCGATGACGGGCCCATATATTGTTGTAAACCAATTTAGAGATGTAAGGTTTTAATTATCAATAAATCAATTAAATTCTCCATTTAATTCTTTGATATGGGATAGAATCAAATATAGGAGCACATATATATTTTTTGTTTCTTTTTCTAGGATCGAATACCCAAAATTAAGCCAACCAGAGGGGGTGAATGGTTGGTACACCCAAAAAAATTTTAGCAGAAATAAAATTTACCCTCGAAGTTCGATGTTGCTCAGTCTGACCAAAGTTATCACGCCGGTCTGACCGCCTGAAGCCGCCAGTCTAACCGGTGGTGTATACCCGATTTGACCGTCGGATGCTGCTAGATCGCCTGCCACCGAGCATCGGTCTGACCGTCGCAATCTGATCGGTCTGACCGGTGAGAAGCTTTGGTCTAACTATAGGTATCTCGCCGGTTGGACCGTCATACTCGAGAAGACACAAATTGAAGAACTCTCAAAGTAGATTGAAAATATATTACTTCTCTCTGTGTTTACAAAGTGCAACAACAGCACTCCTCACAAAATCTCGACTAAACTCGAAACCCTAACTTTTTCTCAACTCAACTCTCTTTAAAGCTCATACCAGAAAGCCATGCGTTCCCTCTCTATTTATACACAAGATAGGCAGCCCAAAGCCACGAATCCTATTCATACAAGAAGTCCTAATCCACTAGGAAACCTTCCCGTACAAAAAACAAACATTACAAATTCCAACTGTAACAATATTGAACTCCTTTCAAATTTATAACTCCGCATCCCATACGCACACAATATCTCCATCGTATGCCATATGGAAACTTCACCAACCACATGCATCAATCTTTAGCCTTAGTATCCTGCATGATCTCTCTCGAACGTTACCTTATCTCCAAGTTGACTCCAATTCTATCACCGGCAATACTTTTCCAAGGCATAAATATTACCTGCACATGAATTAAACAAAGAAACCATATCTGAGCATAAGCTATCTCCAACTTGACTCATTGTCAGCACACAACACAATAATATTCATACGCATAGAAACACAAAATAATCATGGATATACAAGGAAACATCCCAAAACCAAACCAACATAGAGTCGGCCGACAGTCGGATAGAGTCGGTCGGTCAGACCGGTGAAACACACTCGGTCTGACTAGTGGCACACACCCGATCTGATCGAACCTCAAAAAACTGTTCACCATCTGAAAATCCAATCAACTCCAAAGTCACTTCACCAATAATCTCCAAATATCAAAATCAATAATCACAGATATCAATTCTTCATCACCATAGAAAATCAAACACACTTTGATTTTACAATCTCCCCTTGATGAACACATTAGCAAACCAATTTAAAATGTTTTGTTTTGGTGTTTGGAAAATTTAAAACAAAAATGGTAAAAAGCATCGAAGTACTCAAAAATCCAAAGAAAATTTCTTCCCCTTTTTAAAAAAAGAAAATCACTTGACATTGAAAAACTTGCACTTTCTAACTTTGTTCTTTGTTCTCTCCTTTTTGACAATGATTTCATCAAGCATAATAATTATGTACATTAATATTCAAGAGATTAGCATCATACATAGAGCAAGTCACGTCATGTGTTGTAATAATCTATAACTATCTATAAAGCAAGTAGTGTTTCCACCCAAATTATTTTTTGTCTGGCTATTTTGCAGAAAACCCCTTGAGTTTTTTCAAAAATAACCCACAGCCCGTCTGGCTATTTTAAAAACCCAATTAAAGAAAAAAAGGGTTATTTTGCAGAAAACCCTTGACTGTTTATAAAATTAACCTGCAGTCCCAATGTTGAAAAGAAATAGAGAGCTTGGATGAAAAAAAAGACCTCTTGCGTCCCTCTCTTCTGCCCCCATCCACGTCGTGCTTGCGTCCCTCCCTCCTGTCGCCGCTCCGAGCTTCATCGCTGCTGCCTGGACCTTCGTCCTCCGCCAGCTTCCATCCCCGCATCGTCGTTCCGTTGCAACGCACGGGCATTTTGCTAGTAAGAAGATAAACCCATCAATTATATAGCAAATATGCATTAGAGTATAATCATGAATCAAAGATTTGACAATTAAGATTAATAATGCAATCAAGATTCATGTATCCAGATGATTTATAATGCAACATCTTTACAAGCATATAGCTTAAAAAATAAGTCCAAATATATATACCTATTGTAACCATTACTCTCTCTCAAATTGGCTTTTTGCACACAATAATGAAGAGATTTTTTCTAATATTTATTTGAGCCAAGTTTTGCTCATATATTTTTTCTCTCAATTATTCCGGATACGTCCTTGTCGTCATGACTGTTTCCAAGGATTCGGTATTTTTTTCTCTCATAGATAATATTTTATTCTCTTACACAAAGAGCAATTTCAAAGCAATTTGAGGAATAATAATTCAACACAATATATATATATAAGCATTTATAATGCAAAACATGCACTAGTATCAACATTGCATATTTCATTAATTCAAGTATGATATTAAAGTGTCATGCATCATTTCACTTAAAAGTAAAATCTAAGCCTCATAAAAATACTAGAATACATATAAGCTATGCTAGTGACAAATAAACCTTCATAGTATTGCTAGCATGCACATGAAAATACTATATGTATCAACAAAGCTCTCTTTTTCAATTTACTTCATTCAAAAATTGCTTGATAAAAATAAGAGCACAAAACTCCCCCTCAAACCATGCCAAAAGGATAAATAATTCTCAACTCTCCTCAAAGAAAAGCAAAGCGAGATGAATCTAATGGTTTAGTGAAAATATCCGCAAGTTGCAACTTAGTATCCAAAAATTTCAATTCAACATCTCCCTTCTCAACATGATCCTTCAAAAAGTAAAAACGAATATCAATGTGTTTTGTGCGTGACTGTTGTATAGGATTCTTAGCAATATTAATAGCACTTGTATTGTCACAATAAAGAGGAACTTTCTCAAAAGCAAGTCCATAATCTTTCAAAGTTAAAATAAGCCAAAGAATCTGAGAACAACAACTAGCAGCAGCAACATATTCTGATTCAGCAGTTGATTGAGCTACACTAGATTTTTTCCTAGAAGACCATGCAATTAATGATGTACCAAGAAAATGACATGTTCCACTAGTACTTTTTCTATCAATTCTACAACCCGCAAAATCAGCATCGGAATAACCACTTAAGCATATAGAAGATAAAGTAGAATACCAAATTCCAAACTCAAGTGTATGATTCAAATGCCTCATTATTCGCTTGACCGCTTAACAATGTCAAGCACGAGGAGAAGCTTGAAAGCGTACACACAAATACACAGCAAACTGTATGTCTGGCCTAGAAGCAGTTAAATACAACAAGGATCCAATCATACTTCTATACTCTTTTTGATCCACAGCTTCACCATCTTCATCAGGATCCAACATAGTAGTAGAACCAATAGGCGTAGAAATTGGCTTGCTATTCTCCATGTTGAAACGTCTCAAAAGATACTTAGTATACTTCGTTTGATGTACCAACGTACCTTGAGGTGTTTGCTTAATTTGTAATCCCAAAAAGTACGACAACTCAACCATCATACTCATCTCAAATTCCCTACGCGTAGTCTCAGCAAACTCTACAACCAAAGCGTGAGTTGAACAACCAAAGATGATATCATCCATATAGATCTGAACAAAAAGTTGATTTTCACCATGCGTAAGAACAAAAAGCGTTTTGTCAATCTTTTCCATTTAAAAAACTTTTGGAAGCAAAAAATTCTTAAATCTATCATACCATGCTCCAGGTGCTTGTTTCAAACCATACAAAGCTTTAGACAATTTAAAAACATGGTTGGGAAAATCAGGATTTTCAAAACCCGGTGGTTGTTTAACATAAACTTTCTCCTGTATACAGCCATTTAGAAAAGCACTTTTAACATCCATTTGATACAATTTAAAACTTTTTGAAGTAGCAAAAGCTAACAAAAGTATAATTGTCTCAATCCTAGCAACAGGAGAAAAAGTTTCATTAAAATCCAAACCCTCCACCTGAGTAAAACCTTGAGCAACAAGTCTAGCTTTCTTCCTAACAAATAAACCATCCTCATTTTGTTTATTTTTGAAAACTCATTTGGTTCCAATAATGTTATATCCTGAAGGTGATTCAACTAGAGTCCAAACTTTATTTCTATCAAAATTTTCAAGTTCTTCATGCATGGCGTTAATCCATGATTCATCGGTTAATGCATGAGTAACACCTTTGGATTCAAAAGAAGCAACAAAAACAGTATTTGCAGAATCATCATGAGTAGTTACCTTTGATCTTGTAGTCCGCTCACCTATATTACCTATTATTTGTTCTGATGGATGTCGTCGTTGAATGTGCAAAGGAGCAGTGATTTCTAAAGGTGATTCATGTTCTGTACCTTCACTGGTTGTAGTTTCTGAAGAATCACCTTGATTTGCATCGACAGAACCCGAGGTGGATGGCCCCTGCCGGTCTGACCGGGCCTCCTGCTTCGATATGACCGACGGCACTCGGGCGGTCTGACCGGCCAGGTCGACCTCGTCATCGTCGTCGTCGCTTTCGTCTTCAAAAATACGACCATCCTCCCCCTGCGCCTGTGACAATGTACCTACAAGTTCTGGTCTAGTTCCTGGACTAGCCTCATCAAAAGTGACTTCACAAGTCTCAACAATTTTGTTATGTCCAAAATAAGTACACGGTAGCCACGAGAATGTGCGGGGTAACCAAGAAAAAATCCATCGGTAGAACGTGACTCAAATTTATCCAAATTTCTATATTTCAAGAAAAAGCACTTGCAACCAAAAACACGCAAATGTGAAACTTTGGGTTGACGACCAAATCAAAGCTCATAAGGTGTTATTTCAAGTTTTGATCTCAAGAAAATACGATTGGAAACATAACATCCAGTGTTAATAGCTTCGGCCCAAAATTTCCTAGGAGTGCAATACTCATCAAGCATTATTCTAGCCATCTCCACCAAAGAACAATTTTTTCTTTCAACAACACCATTTTGTTGTGGAACACGAGGAGAACAAAAATGATGTTCAATACCTTTTTGTTGCAAAATTGTTAAAAAGAAACATCCTTAAATTCACCTCCATTATCACTTCTAATTCTCTTCAAAGGATCGGAAATTTCACAATTCAATCTAAGAAACAAACTTCGAAAGTGTCCAAAAGCCTCATCCTTAGTTGCCATGAAGAAAACCCAAGAATATCAAGAAAAATAGTTAACAACAACCAACACATACCACTTTCCTTCAACGGATTGCACTCTAGCTGGACCAACGGTGTCCATGTGTAAAAGTTGTCCGTGCATCCGTCATCATAGAAATAATAGGAGTATGTGAAGAAGCAATCATTTTACCATGACGACATGGTGCGCAAACCAAATCAAGATCTTTCTTAAGTTTAGGCAACCCACGAACAAGATCCAAACCACTTAGCCTAGTGAGATGATCAAAACCAACATGTCCAAGTCTGCGATGCAAAAACAATAAATCTTTATTGAATTTCACAACCAAACATGTTACAACAGGTGAAATGGGATTTTCAAAATCAGCTTTAAACACTCTACCGTGCGAGAAATATTCAACATAGAATCACCACAAGAATCAAATATTTTACTTCCAATTTTCTTAAAGTGTACTTCAAAATTTTTATCAATAATTTGTGAAACTGAAAGCAAATTATACTTTAAGTCCTCAACCAAAGCTACTTCTTTTAATTCAAACTTATCACTTACCTTGACAGATCCTGTAGCAAGAACGACACTTGTAGAAGCATCTCCAAAGATAATCGATTCAATCTTGGATGCCATCTTGAGAGAGGAGAACCAATTTTTATCTCTGGTCATGTGCCGCGAACAACCAGAATCCACAATCCACACATTCTCCTTCCTCGCCACCAAAGCCTACGCACAAGAAGATGTTGAAGCCTCAGTACTGGGGTTAGTCAAAAGAAATTTAGGAATCCAGTACTAACACACACGACCAGTAGATCCAACAGGCATATATCCACGTCCAAAAACAGCTTTAGAATTTTCAGAAAAATCCATTCGGGACCGGTCGACCGATGCGGTATAGCGGTCGACCGGGTACTATCGGTCGACCACATGCCGGGGCCGGTCGGCCAGAGAGTGTCGCCGCCGGTCGACCGCATGCCGGCACCGGTCGACCGGGTGATCCACTACGGTCGCACCGATCTTCCCGAGGGAAAACCATATTTTTGCCTCTTTGATTTTGCAAAATTAATTTCTCTTTCCTTTTTCTGTTTTTGTGATAATCTGAAACAAAAACCAACAAGATGACCATCTTTACCACAAAAAGAGCAAGTAAACTTCTCCCTAGTAGTTGATGATTTTGAAATATTAGTTTTAGTTTCTTTTAGATAAACAGAAAGAGAGGGAATATTTCTTGCAGATTTAAAAACTGTCTTCACATCATTAGGTTTTGTTAAAATTTCACCATGTTCAGTCATTTTCAAAACATTGGGTGGATTTTTGGTGAAATAATCATGAACATCAAAATCTATACCTTATTGTCTCTAGTCACTTTAGATTGATCCAAAATCATGTTGAGTTGTTTCTTACCATCAGAAAATTTTTGCAAAGCACTTTTCAAATAAGAAACATCTTTTTCCAAATTTGCCCAATTTTCACAACCTATCATGACACCTTTGTTTTTACGACATTTGGAGCATGAAAATACTTCATCTTGTTTAACAATGTCATCCATGTGCTCAACATGAACTAAAGCATCTTTTAGTTTCATCTCATTAGCATCACATCTTAAACAAGGTTTGGACTTCAAATCGTTAGAATCATTGATATCTCTAATTTTTTAAATTTCAAGCATTAAAACCTCACAATTTTAGCATTCGTCATCATTAGTAATAAGAGATTTTAATCTAACAATTTCAGCATTTAAAGATTCAATCACAAATTCTTGTTTTTTAAACATCTTTTCACACTTTTTATTTTTTGCACTCAAAACAAGAATAGCTTTCTCAAGAGAACTTACCTCATTGTCCTCATCCTCATAATCTGATTCTCCACGTGTCATGAGACAAATGCCGGAGATATTCTTTTCCTTCTCATTGTCTTTATCGCTATCAAAATCTATGTCGCTTAATGGTTCAAAAATGGCATAGACTTTGCTCAAGCACCTTCCTCACCACCTCCTTGGATCTCTTCCCTTTAGACTTGACGTCCTTGGTCTTCTCCCCACCTTTGTCTTCTTTCTTGCCTCTCCCAAGCTTAGGACAGTTGGAGTGAATGTGAACTAAAACACCACATTCAAAACAGCGAACTGGTCCATCTCTTTTCCTGTACCTAACTTTATTCATAGCTCGAGAAATTTTGTTTGCAGCCAAAACCAAGTCCTCCTCCTCGAATTGTTTGAGTTGCTCATCGGACATGGCATTAATCAAAGCAAGAGCGTGGGAGGCGATGAAGAAGCAACAACGTCCGAAGAAGTGGAAGAAGAAATCAAAGCACTTGGACTTAGGATTCGTTTTTCGAGAAAGAATATTCATCTCATGAGTTTTGAGTTTTGTGTAAAGTGAATCCAAAGTCAAAGTAGCCATATTAACAGACTCTTGAATAGAAGTAACTTTCATCTCTCAAATAGACATATCAAGGCCATTCAAAAAACAGCGAGAAACCTCAGATTGTGGATAATTTGTATCATAAGCACAATCAACAGATCTAAGATTACTCAGAATTTTGTTAAACCTACCAAAATAATCATTCAAAGCTTCTGAAGGTTTTATCTCAAATTTTATGTACTCCTTTTTGAAAAGATTTCGACGAAGTTCTATAATGTTGTTAGTTCCTTGAGGAAAATTTCTCAAAACAATCCAAATCTCATTAGCGATTTGAATATGTGACACACGATCAAAATCCAAATGAGAAATCTCATTCAATAAAATATAACGAGCTTTGCAATTGTTATTAAACTCAGTTTTCAAAGCCTCAGTATTAATAACCTCAGGGATCTCACAAGGAATAGCAACCTTTTGTCAAACATCATAATCTTGAGCCATGATATAAGATTGCATCTTACTACACCAATAAGCAAAATCCGTACCATCGAAAACATGTCGCTTGGTTGAAAATTTATCAGACATGGCTTAAAACTTTAGATCAATAAAAATCCAAAGAAGAAAACGAGGCTCTGATACCACTTGTAGGATCGAATACCCAAAACTAAGCCAACCAGAGAGGGGTGAATGGTTGTTACATCCAAGAACCAAATTTTAGCAGAAATAAAATTTACCCTCGAAATTCGATGTCGCTCGGTCTGACCGAAGTTATCACGCCGGTCTGACCACCTGAAGCCGCCGGTCTGACCGGTGGTGTATACCCGGTCTGACCGCTGGATGCTGCTAGATCGCCTGCCACCGAGCGTCGATCTGACCGCCGTAATCTGGTTGGTCTGACCGATGAGAATCTCCGGTCTAACCGTAGGTATCTCGTCGGTTGGTCCGTCACACCCGAGAAGACACAAATTGAAGAACTCTCAAAGAAGATTGAAAATATATTACTTCTCTCTGTGTTTACAAAGTGCAACAACGGCACTCCTCAAAAATCTCGACTAAACTCGAAACCCTAACTTTTTCTCAACTCAACTCTCTCTAAAGCTCATACCAGAAAGTCACGCCTTCCCTCTCTATTTATACACAAGATAGGCAGCCCAAAGCCATGAATCCTACTTATAAAAGAAGTCCTAATCCACTAGAAAACCTTCCCGTACAAGAGATAAACTTTACAAATTCCAATTGTAACAATATTGAACTCCTTCCAAATTTATAACTCCGCATTTCATACGCACACAATATCTCCATCGTATGCTATATGGAAACTTCACCAACCACATGCATCAATCTCTAGCCTTAGTATCCCGCATGATCTCTCTCTCGGACGTCACCTTATCTCCAAGTTGACTCCAATTCTATCACCGGCAATACTTTTCCGAGGTGTAAAGATTACCTGCACATGAATTAAACAAAGAAACCATATCCGAGCACAAGCTATCTCCAACTTGACTCATTGTCAGCACACAATTATATTCATACGCATAGAAACATGAAATAATCATGGATATGCAAGGAAACATCCCAAAACCAAAACCGACACACAGTCAGCCGGTAGTCGGACAGAGTCGGCCGGTCAGACCGGTGAAACACACCCGGTCTAATCGCACACAGACCTCCGGTCTGACCGGTGGCACACACCCGGTCTAACCGAACCTCGAAACGCTGTTCACCATCTGAAAATCCAATCATCTCCAAAACCACTTCGCCAATAATCTCCAAATATCAAAACAAATAATCATAGATTCCAATTGTTCATCATCATAGAAAAATCAAACACACATTGATTTTACACTTTTTAAACCTTATTTGGGTTACTCGTAGTTCAATTCAGAATTAATTTCGAAAAGCACGCATAAATTAATTTAATTGTTAACAAATAGTATATTACTTCAAAAAAATTTGAAATTCCTCTCGAATAACATATACGTAGTCTCATCCATGTAAAAAATTTATAGGAGTATGTAATAAAATATTTCTATAGGTTCATTTACAAGGGTCCATTATGCAATTAGTTAGAAAATAGAAAAATATTTTTTTATAAAATAAGTGGCAATATAACTTCATATGTCGCAACATTGATGTAATGTTAAGGTTATGTCCAAATTTGAGGTGCATCCGAGTTCGAAAATATTATATCTTACGCAAACTTCAATTTTTTTAGTTAAGTTATATGAGATGATGTGAGAAGTTTAACCATGTGTGAACAATATATTCTGATTTAATCAAAATTCATTGAATTTTTATGGCAATGTTACAGACCAAAATTAAGTTGTCATGTTGATTTATAGAATTTTTTGACCAAATTTAGATATTATTACAATTTTTGTAGTTCAATTTAGAGATGTAAGGTTTTAATTATCTATAACAACCCATTGAATTCTCTATCTAATTCTAGGATATGGGATAGAATCAAATATAGGAGCACATATATATTTTTTTGTTTTTTTAACCTTATTTGGGGTACTGCAGTTCAATTCAGAATTAATTTCGAAAAGCACGCAGAAATTCATTTAATTGCTAAAAATAATATATTACTTAAAAATTTTGAAATTCCTCTCGAATAACATTTACGCAGTCTAATCCATGTAAAAATTTTATAGGAGTATGAATAAAATATTTCTATAGGTTCATTCACAAGGATCCATTATGCAATTAATAAGTTTTATAGATTATCGCATGCGGGCGGCTTAAGTGCCCACACGGAAAGATAGTTTTTCTGTGCGGGCCGCTAAAGCCGCCCGCACGGAAAGATAATCTTTCTACGCGGGCTCTTAAGCCACCTGCATGGAAAGATAATCTTTCTGTGCGGGCTATAAAGCCGCCCGCACGCGATGATCAACACTGCCTATATAGGTGTGCGCGGGGGCTCCGAATTTTTCTAACTCCCGATGAAATTTTCTAGATCCCGCCGCGGCTTCCCCACCGACCCGCCACCTCCACCGCCTCCTCCACCACCCTGCCTCCACCGCCTTCGGCCTCCTTCGTCGCCGACCTCCACCGTCGCCTCCACCGACGCCGGCCTCACCGCCCGCCTTCTCCGCCGCGGCCTCCACCGCCGCCTCACCGATCGCGGCAACCTCATCCACCATCGGCCTCCACCACCGCCTCCACCGCCGCCGGCCCTCCTCCACCGCCCGGCCTCCACCATCGCCAGCCTCCTCCGCCATCGGCCTCCGCCGCCTCCACCGCTGTCAGCCTCCATCGCCGCCTCCACCGACGCCGGCCTCCACCGCCGCCTCCTTCGTTGTCAGCCTCCACCGCCGCATCCACTAACTTCGGTTGCCTCGTCCACTGTCGACCTCCAACGCCGCCTCCACCGATCGGGTCGCATCCTCCACCGCCGGCCTCCACCATCGCCTCCACCGACTGCGCCGCCTCGTCCCACCGCCACCTCCACCAACCACGGCCGCTTCCTCCACCGCCGGCCTCCTCCGCCGCCTCCTCCAATCGTGGCCGCCTCCTCGCCACCTCCTCCTTGCCGACCATCGCGGCTCCTCACGACAACCCGCCGCCGCCTTCCTCACCGAGCACAGACCACCTCCACCACCGACCGTCACCTCCTTCGCCGTCGCCGCCGTTGCTTTGTTGTAAAATTTATTATAAAATTATACATGTGAAATTTGTTGTAAAATTATAAATGTGAAATTTGTTGTAAAATTGTGATGATGTGAAATTTTTTTGTGTAATTTGTGATGTTTATCGATTTAATTATATCATTCAATAATTCAATAATTATATATGCACTATAGGATGGATCTATCTTCCCATGCGGGCCACTTAATATGACCACACGGGAAGATCTATTATCCTGTGCGGTCATATTAAGTGGCCCGCACGGGATAATAGATCTTCTCGTACAGGCCTCTTAAGCCGCCCGCACAGGATAATAGATCTTCCCGTGCGGGCCTCTTAAGCCGTTCGCACGGATAATAGATCTTCCCGTGCGGTTAGGCTGCCCGCACGTGAAAAATTGATTTAACCAGACCTTCTCGCGCGTGTGGGCTGGCCTTCCGCACGGGAAGGTGCCTTTCGGCCCGCACGGAAAAAGCGATTCTATAGTAGTGAATACTCCTTTCTTTCTTTCTCTCTCCTCGCTTGAACAGTGCAAGAGAGCTCTCAAGTCATTTTTTTCCTTTGCTCATCGGACCCTCTGCCCTCTCCATCTCCAGTGACCGCGGGTTGCGAGAGGGGATGGGGTCTAGAGAGGGGTCGGGCTTGTCCTGTTGTCGGGTTTTTCTCATAGTTTATGTAGTTTGATAGGGGAAGCTGCGTCGTCATCCTTCGTCCTAGAGGTGATTAGCTATGGATGGTCGTCCTGGAGGTGATTAGCTATGGATGGAGTTGCTTAAACTTGTTTCAATACTCCCTATTTCAGTGGTAATCATCGAGTAAGTACTAGACTTCCTACTCTTCGATGTGTGCAGGTTTGAGTTCTCCAGATTTACATGCGAAGAGGTTGTGCCAGCCGTTCAACTCTTCTCTGACAACCGCACACAGAAGAATGGTGTTCTTTTCCTTGCACTAGTAGAGATCCTCTCCTCTGTGATGACCCATCACATGACTGAGATTTGCGGACCGTCATAACTAAGTCATCTCAAACGGGCCTAAAAAGAGGCCGACAAAGATATACTCGCACAAACATGTCGGATGTGCATAAATCTATAGCCCGTCACAGATGATACCTATCAGTGACAGACTCAATTAAAGGCCCGACAAAGATAACCAATGTTATCTTTGTCAGGGCCCAATAGAAGCCCATCACCGATGTTTATCACTGGTGTCGGGCTCGACCTTATGGCCCGATTGAGATAACAATTAGGCCTGCCACCGATGAGTGCAGTCGGTGATGGGCTTGTACTTAGGCCTAACAAAGATAACTGCAATACTCATCACAGCTGCTAGTTCGTTGGTCGTTACAGATAGTTATTGCACTCTATAAATACCCCAACCACCTAATGGAGTGGTTATCCCACTATTCACTATTTTGGTGGGAGGAGGAAGAGGGCAAATTTTTGTCTTTTTTTCCTAAGAAAATCAGAAAGTGCAAAAGTAATTGAAAAATAGTAGTCATTTCTCATAAATCTAGTAAATACTTGCCGACAAAATGTTTATCTAATATTTTTCCACCTTTTGTAGCTCAGCGATGGATCGAAGTTGGATGTATGAGAAATCTATGTGACGTTATAGCGAAGTGTATCGAAATAGTGTGTTAAATTTAATAAACGTCACGGAGGAGGATAGGAAAAGAAGAAAAATTGATTACATGTGTTGTCCATGTGCAGATTGCAAAAATGAGAATATGTTTGGTAGCAGAGTGGACGTACACGCTCATCTGATACAACAAGAATTCATGGAGGCTACACATGTTGGATGAAACATCAAGAGCAAGAACCAAGCAGTGGTGCAGCTACAGATAGAAATTGTGCACAAAATTAGGAAGATAAAGATGAACATGACATGTTTGTACCTTCTTCATTGGGCGGTGAAATGGTTGATGTGGATCACGATCTGCTGCAATACAAGTTACGTGACGTTGAGGACCCAGCCTACAACGAGAGAGATTCCATAAAGTTCAGCAAGTTGGTCAGTGACTCAGAGAAGCCTCTATACGTCGGATGCAAGGCAAAATATACCAAGTTGTCAGCTACCTTGGAGCTAATGAAGATGAAGGCAAGTAGTGGATGGACAGACAAGAGTTTCACACAGCTTTTGGAAATTTTGAAGACCATGCTTCCTAATGAGAACACAATGCCCGAGACGACATATGAAGCAAAGCAGGTTTTGTGAGGTTAGAGGTCCGTAGAATTCACGCTTGTCCAAACGACTGCATATTATACCACAAGCAATATGCGGACTTAGATGCTTGTCCTGTCTGCAAGGCCTCTCGATATAAGAGAACGAAAAGTGCTGACGAAGGAAAGAAGTCAAAGCGGGGTGGTCCGGCGAAGGCTGTGTGGTACCTACCTATCATTAATAGTTCAAGAGAATATTTACCAACCTCAAGGAAGCAAAGTTAGTACGTTGGCATGCCACAAAGAGAAGGAACGATGGTATGCAAAGACACTCCGCATATTCGATTCAATGGAGGATTATTGATTGAAGATACCCAGAATCCGCAGCCGACCCTAGAAACATGAGAGTATGTTTGTGTACGGATGGCATGAATCCTTTTAGAGACATGAGCAGTTCTCATAGCACTTGGCCAGTTTTGATTACAAACTATAACCTACCGTCATGGTTATGCTTTAAAAGAAAATACATTATGCTATGCTTGTTATTCCAAGGACCAAAACAACTCGTCAATGACATTGATATGTTCTTGGAGCCAGTTATTGATGACCTTGAGACTCTCTGGAAAGAAGGTGTGGAAACTTGGGATGCGTACGGCCAGGAGAACTTCAACCTACTTATTTTATTGTTATGTACCATTAATGACTATCCCGCACTTGGCAATCTTTCTGGACAAAACCGTGAAAGGAAAGAAGGCATGCTTATGGAACATATGGTTGTTGACAATGGGACCGTGTTGGAAGATAGACACATGGCAAAAATACAATATTAATGGTTACACGTTTTACATCATACAACAAGATAACAAAAGCGCAATGCAAAATAGTGGAGTACGTATAGATGCATTCCAAGATCAAGTTGGGTCCAACACATACTACGGCCGCATTGAACATATGTGAGAGCTGAACTACGTGATATTCAAAGTCCCTTTTGTTTCAATGCCGTTGGGTGAATATACACACTGGTGTCAAAGTCGACAAGGAAGGTTTCACTTTAATAGATCTATCCAACGTTGGATACACCGATGAACCATTCGTGCTAGCGAAACAGGTCGAGCAGATATTCTACATAAAAGACCCTGCAAACAAGAAGATGCACATCGTCAGGGATGTCTAGCACCGAATTGTCGGGGTTGACAACATCGTCGACGAAGAAGAATACAATCAGAATCTTCATGTCACACCTCACATTGACCTTGACAATGATCCCAAGAGGATGTGGCATATGCTCGTTCAGATCATATCGAAGGCATAACCTTGTGACTATAATGAATGAAATATTTTGTATTAACAAACCTTTTGTGTAAATTATGTAGTTAATTTGGATAATTATTTAGTGAATTATTGAACTTTACAGAATTATTTAGTGATTTATTGTATTGTACTAAATTATTTTTACTACAGCTCAACAACGGTAGAAAAGAACAAAAATTAATTTGTTTATATGTAAAAATGAAAACATTATGTCGATGATGGGCCTTTAGTCAAGCCCGTAACGAATAATGTCATCGGTGACGGGCCTTAATTACAGACCGATAGAGATGATGTCAGTACCAATTGGGCTTAAAATTTAAGCCCGTCACGGATGACCTCATCGCTGACGGGCCTTAATTGCATCTCGATAGAGATGATGTCCGTACCAATCGGGGTTGAACTTTAAGCCCGTCACTGATGATCTTATCTGATCGAGCTTAATCTTTAAGCCCGTCACCGATGAGGTCATCGGTGACGGGCCTTATATCAAGCCCGTTATCAATAAAATTTTTCCATCGTCCTTTATGCGCCGAACTAGATCTCATCTATGACAGGCTTTATATTAAGCCCGATTGAGATGATTCATCTCAATCGGGCTTAATCTAAAGCCCGTCACAGATGTGCTTCCAAATCTTTTAACAGAGCATGCCAATTTAGATCTATACATTAGTACAGAAAATTTCTAAGTCCTCACTCACTCAAAATCCTAGCATCGCCACCGTCTCTCGAGCCCGTCGCCGTCATCCCTCTCACCCTTCCGAGCCCGACGCCGTCGTCCTCCCTCGCCGCCACCGAGCACGCCGCCGTCCCCTGCCCGTCGCTGTCTTCTTCCCTCACCGCCATCGAGCGCCGTTGTCCCCGAGCTCATTGCCATCTTTTGCCCTCGCCGCCACCGAGCCCGCCGCCGTCTTCCTCCCTTGCTACTCTAGGTTAGTCTCCATCTCCCTCATTTGCCATGTAATGAATCTGAGATGAATCGGGTTGATGCGCCCTATACTCCATGAATCTGATATGCAGACTCTTGAATGCCATGCCATCAGTGAATCTGAGATGAAGTTATATTTTTGATGTTGTGTGTATAACCTGAGATGAATCTGGGACTGACACTATAATGTTGGCAATATATATGTACTGTATGTATAATGCAACCACAGTCAGTTTTACAATATATATAATTGTCCATTTGACAACCACAGTAGTACATATATAATATATGCTCATCCATGGTTTATATATTATATGTCACACAAAATGTTAATTGTTCTAATCTTTGCCTTTTATTATAACAAACTTTCATTAAATATTTTAGTTGTGTTATTTAGACGTGATATTTTTGCATCGAGAAGCAACAAAACGGTATATAGAGATCATATTCATGCTTGATCATGGTTATATGTATGCATTAAATAGTTTACAGGCAGATAAATAGATAACCCATTATACATGTTGTATGTTTAGCTGTCTGTATGCGTGTTTCAAAAAACTTACACACAACATCTTGTCTGTGGATTGTACATGCCCTTAGGCGATCTAGAGAAGCAGCGAAAGCTCCTGCAACCCGTTATCACCATCCTATCCACGCTTGACCGGGTTCCTTGGCCATCTCTCCCCTACCGTCAGCCAGATCAATTCTCCATATCTGGCGGCACTCTGTCCCTAGTGCCTTCACTCGTCGTCTTCGTCCGAAGAAGGGAGAGAAGAGGAAGTCCCATCAACACCATTTGCTCAGAAATGACATTGTGTTTAATAGAGTATCAGTACCATCTTATTTGTAGATTCTGTTTAAGAGAACTTATTGGACCAAATATTGGTTAGCTCTATAAAAGGAGAAAACTCATCATTTGATGAAGGCGGGATGTGTTTCTATTGAAGGAGTTGCTATGAAGGTGTTCGCGAGACGTGAATGACGTTTTATTAATAGAATTGCTATGTAATAATAAGAGTTGCTCCTTTCTTTATTTTGTTATGGATCAAAACTTTGTCTTTAAGATTTATTGATTTGTTTTCTTTTAAGTTATAATAATAAATAATTTTATGCATTCATCGATGCATCAGCTAAAATATTAATATATTCTCTTTTTAAAAAACATCATTTGGCCTTGCAAGAACGAATCCAGGCATGCATACCTCATATCTAGAGACTCTTAGGTCCCGGATCTAGCGTTGTGCCCTAACCGTTGTGGGCGCCACCAACAATACCACTGCCACCTTGCACACCATAAAGTCACACGATCTGGTCATTAGCCCGGATCCTACAACCCAGCCATTGTTACTCCTTGACTTGCCCACCAGAATAGACCGGATCTGACCATTATGTCGAATCCTATCACTCCTGTTGACGCCGTTCTTGCGCCCGTGCAGAACTCCGATAGTGTGCTCGGGTGGCGGTGAGGTCAAGGAGGAGTCCAAGAGTCGAGGAGGTAAATTACTCACTAGTTGTTTCATTACATTTCTGCTAATCGTTCATTAGTTCTACAGTACACTAAATGCTACATTAGTTCATTACGTTTCTGCTTATTCCTCACAACAAATAACTCTAAAGTGCGGGACATCACTCAATGTACAAAAAAATACAAACGACACAAGGAAGGCAATCAATATAGCATATGATCTACCGATCATCTTGCGAATTCTGTGCTCAACACGGCCTTATTCTCCAGGCTGTAAACACCACTGGTCTTGCTCTCATCGTACCAAATGGACACTGTGCTTCCCGTGTCCATAAAGCTCATCCCCTCAAGCACTAGTGGTGGCTGTGGACATTGACGCACTTCATCTGCTAGCGCAAGACGCCGGAGCTCCTCCGCCACCAGAGCCATAGTCGGTCTTGTTGTACCCGGAACAACCAAGCACTGACTTGCTAGCACTGCAGCCCGATGGATGACTCTCATGCAAGCTTCATCAACTATATCACTATCAAGGAGCTCATGGACTGTGCCATCTGCCATAGCCTCCAGAAACAACGAGGTCAAGCTTTTCCTTTCTTTCGACAGTGGCTTCTTACCAGTTAGAAGCTCAACAAGAATAACTCCGAAGCTATATACATCATTCTTGGCTGTGAGTTGATACTCGAGTAGGTAGTCCGGGTCAATATACCCTGGTGTGCCTTTGGGCACAGCTTGAGTATTCTCATCAATTGTTGAGCAACCAAAGTCAGACACCTTTGCGACCAATCCCTCGGCGAGTAGGATGTTGGCTGGCTTTACGTCACCATGGAGTACAGGGTGTGGTAGAGAGTGGAGATGTGCAAGTGCCCCGGCTGATTCCGCAGCAATCCTCAGGCGGGTTCCTAGTGTGACATGGAACCTCCTGCTCCTTTGCAGATCCATCAGCTCTTGCAGCGTTTTGTTCTGCACAAACTCGTACACAAGCATGGGTGCCTCAAACTGGAGGCAACAACCGAGCAACTTGACGATGTTAGGATGGTTGACACGGCAAAGTATGACCAGTTCCTGCACGAATTCCATCTTCCTGCTCTCGTCAATCTCCTTGCACATTTTAATTGCGATGACAACTCCGCCTAACACTGCCCTGTAAACGGTTCCCTGCCCTCCTTCCCCAACGATGTGCACCTTGTTGAAGTTATTTGTGGCAGTCTCGATCTCTTGTCTGTCATAGAGGGTGAACCCAGCATTGCCCTCTACTCTCATCATTTCCAGAAGTAGCTGGCCTCCGTGCTGTTGAAAAAAATTGTCTGTTTGTCTTAACAGAGCTTGTTTTTTCATGCTCCTTTTATGACGTATAATTTCCCACCATAGAAATCCAAAGAGACCAGCTAATACACAGACAGCCGTTCCTGGATAAAAAAAATATGTGACATTAGTGTCAAATATTTGAGCAAGTGTGTTAAAATCAGAGGTTTTAACATCGATGTACATGAACAGTGATCTCGACCAGATCCGTAACAGTGAAGCATGTGCCTACCAATTCCCAGCCGTGCTTTTAGCGGTAAAAAGTCTTTTCGGCATCCTCCTGGAATAGTGGCATTTCCTTTGCTGCCCGCTTGACAGGTACAATCAAAACCGCCAGGTTTATTACGACATTTTCCATAGCAAGGGTAAGTCTTAGAATCTAGACATTCATCAATATCTACAAAACAAAAAAAGCATTTAGAAAAGGTATACCAATTACTTCTCAAAATATTGTAATCAACAAAGAATAAAGAACAGAAAATTGTGGAAAGGAGAAGCTAATCATAAAAAACAAAGAATGGGGCATAAGATTTGGAAACAAGAATTTGGTGATCAGGAAAAATTGGAAAAGCAGGAAAATTTCAAATATGTAATGGAAAAAAGTCAAAATCATAAACAAACATTATATTGGAAATCAGGCAAAAGGGTCGGAAACCTTATTTTATTTAAATTTCTGAAGAAAGTAGCCCGGCTGAAGTAGAAAAAAATCATGAAAGCTGCACGTTTAAGGCTATTTCATATGAATTGTCATAATTTTAAAATTCTGAATATGAGATGGGACAGTAAGAAAATTCACCTCGACAGCCGTCGTGACCTTGGAGGTAAGGATTGCCTTCATACCCTTTGGAGCAGTTGCAGATGTAGCCTGGTCCATTGGCTGAGTTGAAGCACTCGCTATTGGTGCTTTTGCACGCGTAAGAGTCATTCTTCTTCCTTGCCTCCTCACAGGTGTTGGCACTTCGAATGGCCCAATCAAGCACCATAGGCACCCGGCCATCATAGGTGTTGTTAAATACCAATGAAGTCAAGTAGGTGGTCGAGAAGGTGAAGTTGGAGGAATCCATTAGAACCGCGTAGCTGCAGGGGGTGTGCTTATAGATCCCCGATGTGTTCATGCTGTCGACGTCAAACAACACCTGGTAGTAATCCAAGCCCTTCGGGATGGTTGTCTGGCAGCAGCCTATCCCGGAGCAGGTGCCGTTGGTCGCCTTTGACACATCACCTCGCCGGCAGACGGAAATGCAACCGCTCATGTACTTCCCCACGAAACTCTGGTCAGCGATGTAGGCCACTGTCCGGCAGCCGAGGACCGTGAACTTGTTGGAGTCGTCGGAAAGCATGAACGGCGTGCCAGTCATGTTGAGCTCCCACTCGTTGGAGTCCATCTTTTTAGAAGATATGTTGTAGCAGGAAGAGGATATGTAATTCATCACCCGGACCTGGCCAATCTGGAGGGAGATGTCGAGCACCTCTACATTCCCGTAGAAGGGCTTGTAGACGCCGTTCGTGTTGTTGTTGCAGGAGAATTCGAAGGCGGACGTAGCGCACTTGTTCAAACTGGTGCTGAATGGGTAAGGGATCTCAACGTTGCCGCACTTGGTGTTCTGGCATTGCGCTTGCGCCTTAGCCCCACCAGCGAGGAACTCTGCAGCAAATGCTATGGTGAGGCATAGCATTGTTAGCCCTCCATGGCTAGGCATGGTGGACATATCAACTGAGTGTTTGAGTAAATCTCTCCTTTTCTTGCGAAGTGATTGTGGACTTAGTGCATCTCAGTTTGGTGAGGGCTTGTATATGAAGATGAGCAGAGCCGGCATTGAGAATTTGAGAGGAATCCAACTTGGACACTAGTCATATTTTTTAAAATCTATACTACTTAAATAGTGATTTAAGTAGTGATGTTTATTCACACATCAGTTATCACTGATATGTGGGTCTCACAATCTATACTACTAAATCATCTTTTAATAAATCACCTTTTAATAAGTATTCTCTTGTTTTATTATTGATTTTTTTCAAATTTTAAAATCACTCACTTCTTTATTAAAAAAATCATAATATTATTTAGTCATATTATGAAAAATCATAATATTATTTAGTTATCTAATTTAGACTAAATAAATACTTATTAATTAATTAAATAAGATAAAAATTTAATTTGTTTTTTGTTGCAACGGATAGGCTGGGCTAGTATAAGAAGAAGATCCAACGACTTCAGCCAAGTCTTCGCAGAACCAAGTCTTCGCATACCGTATCACTTCCCCTAGCTAGTACAAGCATTATTACTGCAGGATCACAATAAAAAAATGTGTTATTTTTTAGACTAAATTTCAGTATGGACCACTTTCCTTGCCCTATAGCTAGCTTGCTTTGTGGCACATGTTCCAAATTGGTTTATTATCTGGTTTATGCAGGAGTGTTGAAGAAAACTAATTTTAAGTAGAGCTGCTAACAGTTTACAACCGAGGATATTGTTCCATTATCTTAAAACCCACCAGCACATACTCCTTATAATTAATAATTAGGTTATCCATCAATTTACAACAGGTAATATAGACACGCTTTTAATGGCAAAAGCTAATACTACTACATCGATCACACGATCAACGATGCATGAATACATTAGCTGTTGGCACACTGACCATTTCAACAAAGATGGTCCAAAGACATTGCCGGTCAAAGTCGCCGTTGCATCTCGTCTTCGTGACTATACGCCGTGACTTCTCCACAAGGCTGGAAGTTAATATACTTTTAATGCCATTGCACATGGATTATAACCCGCTGAGCTGAAGTTAGGAGTGGACAAAAAACCCGAACCCGAAAAAACCCGAACCCAAATCCGAACTACCCGAAATCCGAAACCCGAACACTGATATCGGGTAGATAACTTGAAAACCCGATATAATTTCAGGTTAATCGGTTGTAACTGCGGTACCCGATAACCCGAACAACCCGTGCGCTCGTCGCCCGCAACCCGTTACCCCGTGCGCCCGCCCGCCCATAACCCTACCCCTCCCATGCCGCCGCCGCCTCGCGCTCGCGCACCTAACCGTCGCCACTCGCGTCGCCGCTAGCCCTCGCCGCTTGCCACTCGCCCGCGCGCTTGCCGCTAACCCCTCGCCACTCGCCGCTCGCCGCCGCTCGCCGCTAGCCCGTAGCCGTCGCCACTCGTCGGTGCTGCTCACCCGTGCGCCGCCGTGCCGCTCGCCCGCACGCCGCCGCCGCTCGCCCGTGCCGGCGCGTCGCTCGGCCGCTCGCCCGCGTGCCGGCGCGTCGCTCGGCCGCTCGCCCATCGCACCGCTCGGCCTCTCACCTCTCGTGTCGGTGCCGCTCGCCCTCACAAGCGACGCTCGGGTAACCCAAAATCGAAACCCGAAATAACGGGTACCCGAAATTTCGGGTAGATAGGTGATCGGGTAATATTTCGGGTATCAGTTTTGAAAACCCAAATTTAAAAAACCCGAACTACCCGACCCGAAATTTCGGGTATACCCGAATGCCTAGTCCTAGCTGAAGTGCGCATCAGATTAGATTCCATGTCCACGTGCCGGGCTACCGTACAAATTAAATAGTGACTTTTAGTAAGTAACAAACTAATTAAATACTACATCACAATAATTATATTATACTAGATTCTCCCTTAGACATATTATTGGCACAAAATCATCTATTTTGACTGAGGTCCATGGTTTTGTCTATAGCTCATTATAAGACGAAACATTTATTAAGGTAAAACAATAATTTAAGAGTAAAACTTTCGTGTACATATCATTAGTGATGTATGAAAATTAAATTAAAGTATGATAAAAAATATCGGAATCAACTCTAAAATAATTTTTAAAATTTAAATTTAGCTGATATGATGAAGAACAAAAGGTAAAGTCGATTATGTATTGATTAATGTCTACACAGCCCTTACTCCTATCATCTTTAGCTTTAATAACGATTCTCTATGAGGGTCCAACATTACCCCCACATCGCCTCCAGCAACAAGCGACTTAGGCAGCGGCAAACCCTAGCCACCACCACTACCCACCTCTCGTCACCTCTGCCTCACCACCACTAGAGCGAGTTGTCGGAAATCCACGTGGCGTGCTAGGATGGTGGCGGCAGGGCTTGCACGAGCAGCGACCTCAAAGACCCAATGCGGGCAGACCTAGAGGCGTGAGGCGGCACCACGAGAAGCTCGGTCAACTCCTGGTAGGGTCCCTCGAGTGATAACATGATGGCGAGGTAGAGCACACAGATCTGATACGAGACGACACAACGATGGTGATCAACTAAGCGATGCAGTGGTGGTGCCCGTGTGTTGCTTCCAACAACCAGGGACTACGGCGGCGGCTCATGGAGGGCCAGGTCTAGGTTGGGAGGGCAGATTCGGTGAGTTGACGTCTAGATCTGGCTGGCGGTTGGCCGATGGGAGGCCATCTCGTGGAGGTGGCACTACCAAATCTGGCTAGCGGGGTAGAGGGCGTGCATGAAGTGGAGGTGATGACGGGGGCTGCCAGTCTTGGTAGCCTCCATCCTGGCTTCGGCTTTCCCTGGCAAGTGGTTCTCCGCGCGACGGGTGACTACGGTGAGGGAGAAAAGGCATGGTGATGACCTCCAGTGACGGCGGGCGTGGAGGAGTGGCTAATTTTGGGTGTGGCAGTGGTTGCTCCTCCTAGGGAGGTTGCGGCTACAGTGCGAACGGTGAGTGGCTACGGTGCGGATGACACACAGGTCCGTGCGACAGGGAGGCCGATAGCGCTGGAGGTGTGCACCACGGTAGGAAGGCCGGTGGTGTGGGAGGTTGGCGCGACAACGACAGGAAGACCAACTCGACTGATGGAGTAGGAGGTTGATGCAGGCGACGGTAGGGAGGCCAGCGCTGATGGTAGGATGCTGGTGACGACATGTGCAACATGTTAGCATGTGGAGGCATGCAGAGGCTGGTCGGCAAGGGACATCGGTGCAGCGGTGTCCACGCACCGTGGCAGCTATGCATTGATGGGGCCGGGCTGCAAGCGAAAGCCTAGCCCAGTCTTGTCGGGATGATAATGATGGCGCTTCAGGCATCGTTTTCTCTATTGGGGGCGTTGTGAATTGCCCCTCTCCCTCCCCAGTGGAGCTGCCATGTGAAAAACTTGTCTTGGTTCTTCTTTAGACCTCAATAGATAGCGGTGGCGCTCCTCGTTGCTTTTCTCCCTACAGACATCATCAAGGAGCCCCCTTTTGGCAAATCAGCTCTCTAACAGCCTATGTAAAGCCCTAGATGACAGCGGGTCGATGGGTATGTGCGAGGGAGAGGGATCTTTCTTCTCTCTCGCCCTCTCCCTCTAACCTTTTCGTCCCAGTGACGCCTAGAAGGCTAAGTACTCGTCTGTTAGGGTTTGGTTTTGGGTGGTTCAGTTGTAGTTTTTTGTTAGTCCAGCAGCGGCTAGTCACGCATAGGGCAGTCGGTGTGGTACTAGCTCTTCCTTGGTTCAGTGTAGGTGCTCTTGGTGTTTGATTGGTGTTTGATGGTGGTGTTTGTTTTTCGTTTTTCTTCACTACTACCTCCTAGGGTAATAGCCTTAGTAATTTTTTCTTATCTATTTAATAAAGCATCGCATTGTGTTGTTTGTTTCAAAAAAAATAACGATTCTCTATAGATTGATCTCTGAAAACTTCAATCAGAACAAATAGATCCATCATGATTGAAGGGCACATATTTTTCTCTTTTTATTCGATTAAGGCCATACTCCATGGATATGTAGCTGTGATTACATTGATAATATTTGTATAGATTACTTTTCTTCCTATATTAGAGAAAATATTAAATTTTATAGCACTATAATTTAACTTACAAGCTCCAAAAATCCAATGTTACTCTGAAAATAGAGATGTGCGCGCCAAACATACATGCAAGAAACCGCTGGCTAGCTGTGGTAGGTCATATTGAGTCCCGGCCGAAAAAAAATATGTTGGCTTTATTAATAACTAATTAAATGTATTCGTGTACATAAAAGCATGTCTATACGGCTCCGTTCTAATGAGTTGTAGATATGTTAGCTTTTCAATGCACATGGAATGAGGAGCAAGAGGCAAGTCATTAGTATCTATTATAAACATGAAAAATAGTTTTATTTATTTTTTTAAAAAAATATGTTATTTAATAGTTCAGAAAATATGCTTAAGTAGTTAATCCAAAGAGCCCAATTGAATGGAGCCACACTGAGTTCTACGGAGCAACCAACTGTGATAATTTCCTGGTTCTCTACGAGCAGGCATTCCAAATGACTAAAACGTGAGTTTGGTGCAAAGTTTTTTATATAGTAGTTTTTAAAAAATCAAATAATTCCATTTTAAGTTTATAGTAATTAATACTTAATTAATTATGCACAATTTATCTCATTTTGTAATTTTTCATGCCGTCTAAAATCTGAACTCAACCTACTTTAACCCACAATAAAGCTCCGTTCGTTTGGTTTTTTCTAAACCATTGCACGTAAACGAAAGAACTCAGTATAAAAAAAAGACATATTTTATTTTATAAAAAGTATTGTATATATAATTTTTTAAACTATATCATTAGTGATTCGAGAAGCATCCTCATATCTACATGTAGATGAGGAGGAGTAGATAAACCAAAACACTCAAAATGAACACTTAGCCTAAGGCTCATATACATGTAGATGAGGAGGAGTAGATAAACCAAAACACTCAAAATGAACAATTTTGAACACTTGACCTAAGGGTATATTTAAAAGAAGGGAAAAGAAAAGCATTGAAAAAATAGGTAAACTGAGGTGAGCATTGTATGAATTTATTAATTAAGTATTAATTATTTCAAATTAAATAATAATATGATTTTTTCAATAGGTAAACTGAGGTGAGCATTGTATGAATTTATTAATTAAGTATTAATTATTTTAAATTAAAAAATATAATAATATGATTTTAGAGTAACTTTTGTATAATTGTTTTTCTAAAAGACGTTTAGTGGTTTGGGACTGTGCGCGTGAAAAGCGGGACAGTTTTCTTCTCTTTATGTTGCTTTCGAACGCAGAGTGTGCTTCATATAATTGCGGGAAAAAATTGAGCTACCGAGAGAGACACATGAGAACGAGTTCCGAGCAAGTACAACTGTGCTTGGGCCACCTCCCGCGCGACCCTTTCCATTGCCTCGTAGACACGATGGCTGCAGCAGGATGCGGCCCTTGGATGGAATAAGTCCACTTGACATCTCTAATTTCAAATACCAAAAATTTTTGTCTCTTAGGTATTCAAAACCGTACAGTCCCATGATAGTATGTATGAGGGTTTTCGCTGACATGGCATCATAATTAATAAAAAGAGAATAAAAAATATAGGGCCCACATGTAAATCACTCGAAAAATATAAAAGAAAAACTTTTCTCCCACCACTCTCCAAGCGCATGGCGGCGACAACACACCTTCCTCTCCATCCCCGGCGAAGGGAGGTGGAGGCCGAGGACGGCATGGCTAGTGAGGTCGAGGCGGGGCACAGGGAGGCTGAGGTCGAGGACGGCGTGGGCTGCGACATAGAAGACAAGGACGATGAGAAGGAGATCACGGGAGCGAGCGCGTGGGGAAGCGGAGGCGAGGACAACGTGGCCGGCAAGGTCAAGGTGGGCCTATCACTCGCTGCAACACAGGAATAGGGCGGCGGATGCATCCTCCTCACTCCCCTCTGGCGCTACCACCGCTGCTCCATGCTTGATGCCGTCGTAGCGGCCGACCCCACCGAGCCTTTCCCAACGGCATTCACCTTCATTTCCACGGTGTAGTCAACATTGTCATGTCTTCATAGCTCACATCGCTCTCGTGTGTACCCTGCTCACTCCCCACCTACCCGCCTCAGCCCTACACACTAATGAGGAGAAGGTAGTGATGGTGCGGGCCTACCTCCTGTTGCTCCACCGTCATCAATCGAATTTGTGGGCCTACTGGTCCATGTTGCTAGCCGACGAGGAAAAATTTTTGTGTGAGCCTTCGTGTTGCTTTGTACAAAATGAAGGTCGAGGTCGATGGAGGAATGATGGCCGGAGTGCGTCATCGACACGGCGAGACAGCTCCCATCTCCCAGGAGCAACATCAACTGGAGAGGGGAAGGGTGGCGGACAACCGCCTCGACTCCTCTCTCCCGAGCGGCGCGGGCGATGGGAGAGAGGAGAAGAGGCGAAGGCAGTGGCCAGCCATGCAAACTAGCCGTCATCGGCCTCGACCTCGCGGATCGCGTTGTCCTCATCCTTAGCTTCCTCGTTCCTGCCCGCCCCCTTCTCCTCGCTCTTATCTTCTATGTTGTGGGCGGCGCCGTCCTCGGCCTCGGCCTTCCCGCACCCCACCTCAACCTCACCGACTGCATTGTCCTCGGCCTCTGCCTCCCTACGTCCTGCTACTAAAGCTCGAGATGGAGAGAAAGGCACGTTGTCGCCGCCGTGCACTTGGGGGAGAGGTGAAAGAGAAGTTTTTCTTTTATATTTTTCATGTGACTTACATGTGGATCCCACATATTTTTCTATTCTCTCCTCGCTAACTAGGATGCCATGTTAGCGAAACCACCCATGCATACTGCCATGGGACCTATTTTGTATGATTTTTAACACTTGAGGGGTATATATTTTTGGTGTGAGAGATTAGGGATGTCATACAGACTCGACGTAAAGTTGAGAGATGGTTTTTAACATTTGAGGGGTAGAGATTTTTGGTATTACATGGTTTTGGTATTACATGTGGCCCAAGGGCTTGGCCATGGAGGCTCATGGTCATGGTAGATGGATTCACTGTAACCAATCAATCGGGAGGGTAGAAGGCTTCGATCTCAGCCTGTGCAGCTTGCTCCTTGCGGGCCTACGGGCGTGTGGGTCATTCGGCCATTGCAACACGCCGGCTCTGCTCTGGTGTCGATCTGAAAGTCTAGGGTGGTTGATTAGCTAGCCAGCGGCGAGCCGGCAACGTCCTAGGCTCTCGTAGTTGTGGTAATTGTCGTCTTTACCCTAGAGAATAAGTGTAAACGTAACAAGAGAGAAGAGGAATGGCTCAGCTCATGCAGAATTTGTGTGGGCCAAATTCAATTAAATGGACCCAGCTAGTGAATAACCAGGAAAGTTTACAGAGAATGGAAGGTGATTGTGGGGCTTACTATACATTCACCATTCACCAAATAGAGAAGATACAACGCCAAAAATAGGAGGGGCCTGCTACCTTTGACACCTTCCGCAGTCACAGCGGGAGGTTCACACACGCAGAGACTAGACCAAAAATCCTCAAAGAGCTGAACTAGCAGCCTCTTCGTCATGATATCGACGAACTGGTGTGAGGACAGAACATGAGGAACATGAACCTATCTGAGTTCGACCTTTTCACGAACAAAGTGGATGTCAATCTCGATATGTTTCGTGCGCTTGTGTTGTACCAGGTTGGCTGACAAGTAGACAACATTGACGTTGTCATAGAAGACCAGCGTGGCGGAGGAGAGGGGAGCATGTAGTTTCCTAAGGAGTTGGCAGAGCCAATAAGTCTTAGCGACGGCATAGGAGATGACCCTGTACTTCACCTCGGTGCTAGATCGGGAGATGATGGCCTGGCTCTTGGAGGACCACGACACCAGATTATCTCCAAAAGTAGACGCAATAGCCAGATGTAGAGCGTTGAGAGTCGGGGCAGCCAACCTAGTCGGTGCCGGTGTAGGCCGTGAGCAAAGAAGAGGAAGAAGCCTAGAGGAACAAGCCGTGGTCAAGAGAACTCTTGACATAGCGAAGAATACGCTTGATCAGGTCCATGTGAACGTCCCGAGGAGCGTGCATGTGGAGGCACACTAACTGAACCATGTAGGCAAGGTCTGCCCTGGTAAGAGTGAGGTACTGTAGTGCCCCGATGAGGCTGCAGTACTCGGTCGTCTCGGTGTCACAAAGAGGGACTCTGGCGGTGGCGGAGATCTTGGACTTGGTGTCGACAGGGGTAGCTGTGGGATGACACTTGGCCACGCCAGCCCGTTGCAAGAGGTCGATTACGTACTGTCGTTGGGAAAGGTAAAGTCCAGCTGCGGTGCACTTGACGAAGATGCCGAGGAAGTGGTGAAGGGCACCAAGATCTATCATTGCATGGAGACGCGTCGTGAGTCGATAGAGGAGACTCATGGACGAAGCCATCAATATGATGTCGTTGACATAAAGAAGAAGATAGGCAACATCGGTCCCGCTGTGGTAGACGAACATTGATGTGTCGGAGACGGATGAGGTGAAGCCGATAGTGCAGATGTATGTGGTAAACTGGTGGTACCACGCACGGGGTGCCTGCTTGAGGCCGTAGAGGGACTTGTGGAGGTAGCAGATGTAGTCGGGGTGGTGGGGGTCTATTAAGCCAAACGGTTCTTGACAGTAGACTGTTTCGTCGAGGTTGCCGTGAAGAAAGGCTTTCTTGATGTCAAGCTGATGAATTGACCAAGACTTACCGGCGGCGATGCTAAAGACGAGTCTAATGGTGGTTGGCTTAATGACTGGGCTGAAGGTTTCATTGTAGTCGATGCCAGGTTGTTGGGAGTAGCCGTGAACGACCCAACGAGACTTGTGATGGACGAGGGAGCCATATGCATGAATTTTGTGCTTGTACACCCACTTCTCGGAGACGACGTTGGCGCCGAGGGACGTGGTACGAGAGGCCAAGTCTTGTTGTGGATGAGTGTCTCATACTCGCCACATATGGCCTGGAGCCACTGAGGATCTTGAAGGGTTGAGTGGTACTTCTTCGGGAGTGAAAAGGCAGCCAACAAAGAGGATGCAGAGAGATTAAGCCGATCGATCAGCTTGATGATCCTGGCTTTGGCGCGCGTCGTCATGTGGTGCGGACCTGGTGCTGGTCAAGCATCCGGGATAGTGACCCGATGTGATGGCGCTGTGGGCGAGACAGGCCCGGACGAGGGCATTGGAGAAGGAATCCGCCCGGGAGAGGTGGTCGGCCCAGAGGCAAATGAGGCCGGCTCAGGCGAGCTGGGAGGCCCGGAGGACGGTGGCGGTGAAGTTGGCCCCTAGCAAGGAGGCGTGGATGCGGAGGCCGAGGGTCCTTGTGGGCTGTGCTCTGCACCACGAGGAGGCGAGGAGGGAGGCACGCCGAGGAGGCCGTCGGGGCCACGCATGGCATTGGCGTTAGGGCCACGCATGGGGCACACGTCGGGGCCGTGCGTGGCGCAAGCGTCGGTCGCGAGTGGTGCTGGCGTCAGCGGCGCGCGTGGCGCGCACGGTAGGCAGGGTGAAAGCTAGCTCGATGTCATCAAGCAAGAAGTCCAATGCAGAGGTTGGAACCACCGAAGCATCTATAGAAAAAGGGTAGATAGTTTCGTCAAAAACAACATGCCGAGAAGTGATAACCCGGTTAGTTGTGCATCGAGACACTAATAGCCTTTTTGGGAAAAGGGATAACCAAGGAAGACATATGCCACAGAGCGAGGTGCCGGTTTGTGTGGAGTGGTGGCGAAAAGGTTAGGATAACACAAGCAACCAAAGATACAATGGCGGGTGAGGTCCGCTATGGTGCAAAAGAGTTGTTCGAAAGGTGTGAGAAAACCGATGGGCTGGGAGGGCCGTCGATTGAGGAGGTATGTGGTAGTGGTAATAGCCTCGGCCCAGTAGGACGGAGGCATGGAGGCTTTGTTAGTGATATGCCCTAGAGACAACATGGAGATGTTGGATATCATGGTCAATGTTTATGTATTTATGAATAAAGTGTTATTCAGTTCCATGAAATAGACATCTTGTATTGATCAATAAGTATGTGACTTATTTATAAGACTCTTTATGTATGAATCTATTTCTAAATGATCCCGATCATATGTCATATTGTTGGAACAAATATGATTCTAAGATCGGCATATTTATTGATTGATGATCATGTCTCATAGATCATGGTATGGAGATACCAAATCAATATACGTGGACATGTGTTAGAGAACACATTGTTGGATAGACCCACCATGAGACACTACAGGAATTAATATGCCTTAGTTGGTCTCAGGTAGTGTTGGTACAAAGTCCTTAGACCTGAGATCATCATGGATTTCAATATGTGTAGTAGCCTACTTTGGGACTACCAAACGCTATTCCGTAACTGGGTAGTTATAAAAGTAGTCTTCGGGTTTGCTATGAAACATGTAGTGAGATGTGAGTGATCAAGATGGAATTTGCCTCTCCTTTAGGAGAGATATCTCTGGGCCCCTCGAGGTAATGGATTATGAAAGTGCATGGCCATGCCGAGTTGATTGAAGAGTCAATCAACAGACAGATAATCCAATACGGTTCGAGTGAATGGTTAAGCTATTGAAGGGATGACACACATCTTGCCTATAGCTTAATTGGTATCATGAGGCAAAGAGATTTGTGTACACTTTACAGGTTCAGAACCGATATTATATTCTTGTATACTACGGTGTCAATATGTGCTGCTAGGCGTCGCTGTTGACAGATCAGCTGAGTTGGACTCGAGCTGACGGTCGGCTGAGTTGGACTATAACCGAAACCGAGTATACGTGAACCTACAGGGTCGCACGCTTAAGGGGATAAGAACAGGCATTCGAGTTGGACTCGGATACGGCTCGATCGGATAGGGATCCGATCGGATAGAGTCCTATGGGCTTACGAAGTCCGGCCGACCAACTCTATGAGATTTGGATAGGATCCAATTGAAAATAGTCTCGATGGGCCTCTAGGCCCAACCGGCAACTCTATATAAAGGGGTTAGGGGTGGAGAGCTGAGGCAAGCATTTGGAACGCGTGTCTTCAGAAGTCGGCGAGATCAATCTCCATGGAAACCCTCCCCACCTTCGAGCCAAACCCTAGCCTTGCATCGCGTACTAGCACACGGGTGTTTGGCGTTCTGTTCTCGGACATATGGATACCGGTAGAGACGCTGCTACGTTGCGGTGCTGTTAGTCGGCTACGAATCGGCTGTGGTGGAATCGGCTGCGGTCGGGCGTATCGGAGGAAGGCGCGCGAGCGTGGTCGGACGACTCGGCGAATCGGCTACTCGGTGAATCGACTGATTGGTGAATCGGCTGTTCCCAGGAATCGGCTGTTGGCAAATCAACTGTCATCGGCCAGCACTGTTTCGGATCGGATAGCTCCTGATTGGCTAATCTGCTGCGCTCTACTCCAATTGGTAACGATCTATCGACCCTTACTTGCAAGTGTTCCTGGTTTACGCAGTAGAAAAGTTTTGTTTTATGCAATCGTAGCCTCTGCATAACCCTTCAGGCTTGTAGGAGGAGGCAAACAGATGAATTCATTTTGTGGTGCGAATGGAGCGTTCGGCCTTGCCTTTTTGTTGGGAAGTGTAGGGATAGAAGGAACGAAGAAGTATACTGTAGGAATTGAGGAAAGCGAGGACTGTAGAGTTGATGAACTCACGACCATTATCAGTTTGGAAGCATTGGAGGGGAAGTTGAAACTAGGTGTGAACATAGGGGACGAAGGTCTGAAAAATAGAGAGCACATCAGATTTATTTTGGAGGGGGAAAGTCCTAAAGTAATGTGAATAGTCGTCGACGATAATGAGGTAATAGTGAAAACCAAAATTACTCAAAATGGGAGAAGTCCATAAATCATAGTGTAGCGACTAAAAGAGAGTGCAGATACTATGAAAACGAATAAAAGGAAGCTTAACAAGTTTGCCTAAACGATATGCATGACAACTCGAGCTAGAGGCCTCGCTAGGAATGGCGAAGCATCGTTGAAGATGAAGGATGGTGTCCCGGCCAGGATGACCCAAATGGCAGTGCCACATTGTGGAAGATGACGTGGCCAAATGGACGACGTACGGACGGGTAGGGAAGACAGTGGCTGGGATGGTGTAGAGATTGCTGGAGCTATTGAACCGTAGAATCACGGTCCCCGAATGTAGATCCTCGATAAAGAAACTATAAGAGTCAAACGTAACGGACCAAAAATTGTCACGTATGAATTGGAGAACATAAATGAGATTTTGTATAAGGGGGAACAAGAAGGACATTATTAATGGCATAAGAAGAGGATGGTGTAGTGAGGGAGGTGTTGCCTATGCAAGAAACAGGATCGAGGAACCGTTACCGACGGTCACCAACACCTACGAAGCGAGAGGTCGGGAAGAAAGGAGTATACCATCGGAGGAAACCATGTGAGAAGTGGCACCGGTATCCATAACCCAACCACCACTTGAATGTCCTTGGGTGTGCGAGTTGTTCAATGCAGCGATGAGGCTAGCTTAGTCCTAGATCGGCTGGGAGGGCACTAGTGCTGGCCAAATGGACTGTCCGGCACGGCACGGCCCGGGCACGCCCACGGCACGACCTGTTAGGCATGGCTCCTATAGCGGGTCGTGCCGTGCCAGCCCACGTGCTGCACCCCCGGTCCAAGCACGACCCACAGGGTGGCCGTGCCGTGTCAACACGGGCCTGGCTATGGCCCATGGGCTGAGGTGGGCTGTTTGGCACTGTTGGACACTGTTTGACCATGTTTGTGTACTGTATGTTATAGTAACTTGCTACAGTACTAGCTAAAGTACTAGCTAAAGTAAACGGGCCATACTATAGCAACCCACGAGATGCTGGCCCAAACACGACACGGATAAACGGACCGTGCCGACACGACCCACAGACCGGCATGCCGTGCCAGGCTGGGCCAAGACACCCGTGTGTCTTGCTGCTTCGCCTGCGCGCGGGCCTCGTCCGCAGCTGCCTTCTCGGCCATCGCCAGCCGCAGCTGCTCGTGGGCCTCCTCCTTCGGCCTCGTCGCCGCGGCCGACACCTCGCCGCTACTGCTGTTGTTGCCATCATCGCGTGCGCCGCTGAACCCGATCGAGAGCTGCAGCCGCGTTGCGTTGGAGACCGCCTGTCTCGACGGAAGAGCAGCAGGCGAATGCGGCGAAGAAGCGTAGTACCCAACGGCGGCGGCAACTGGAGTAGCATCGAGGCTGCCGCCTGCGCAGTGGTGCCACGCGGTGGCATAAGCTGCAGCTCCAGGCTGTGGCATCCTCCTGGAACCTGCGAGGAATTGGACAAACAAATTATTGAATTGAGTCTATCAGATTCTACTGGCGACTGAACATGAATGGTGCTCGATAGAGAGAGACCACAATAGAGTAAGAGGCTTAGAGCAACAAAAGTTACACAGAAAAACTGATTGAGCATACACTTCCAAAAACGTGCATGAGAACAGATTGGAAAAGTTTTACTGAGTACTTATAGTGGGCAAGCCATCAACAGATATAAATTCCCATCATCTTAATAAAGGCCATCAATTATCTCATTTAGTCCTCGATTGCTCATGTTCGTCAGTTTTGGAAGCTACAGAAGCTGATACGTTGGTCAGTTTCAGAATGTTAGGGGGCCATGGCCTTGTAAGTTGTATAACTGATCGAATCATGGTAATACAGATCAGATCCAATGCTCCAGAAGAATTGTGATGATGTGGATGTACCACAGGACAGCAAAATAGCGGTCTGTGCCTGTGCAAAACAGCAAAATACGTTCTCAAGGGGAAGACGTAAGTAAATGGGGGAAATTTTGCTTCATTGCAGTGGTTAAAATATAGTGCAGGGGATGATGATAATCATAGGTAGCTTCAGGAAAAGAAGCCATACAGTTAATAATCCTAACCTATGATTATATCAAATCCTACGGACACTATGTCACCACCTGGCCGCAGATCCACAGATAAATATTTCATGACTCCATTTGATGTAAAAAAACATGGCAAAACATGGCATCGAAAAAATTACAAAACAAGATGTAAAAAAAAAACTTGCAAAACATGGCGAATTCAAGTCTTGAACCCATGACTACGCTCTAACCAACTGAGCAAGACAGTTGTCAACTCCGTCAAACTATTTATAAAAATAGATGAGTACTTAGACTGGTGGAGAGACCAACACAGTTCGGCGTCGAGCTTGCGACACCAAGCTTGACGTCAAGATCCATGGTATTGAGCTCGGCGTCAAGATCCACGGTATCGAGCTAGCCACGTCAGCACCACGGTAGCCTCGGTATCGACGTGGCGCAAAGATCTCGGCGTCAATTATAGTAGCGTCGAGCAGTATAACCTCGGTGCCAATAGCGACGGCGTCGAGTTTGAGGTCTATTTTTTAAAATCATACTATCAGGGATCTATTTATGAGAAACTAAAAAAAGCTAAAAAGAAAAAAAATCAGGATATTGGATAGGTAAATGAGAAGACTGGGGCGAGGAATGTGCCAAAACAAACTTTTTCTTGAGTATTCAATCACCGCAATGAAAAACTTTGTCAACTAGGAGTAACACGTGTATGTGACCACCTGGCAGGTAATTATAGCATTCCAATCCAAATAGCAGGTCTCAACCGTGTTAGATTTGATGTTCGACAGAAGTACTGCAAGCCTTTCTAACAACCGGAACCAGCCCATCCCACTGCCTTGGGTCACGTCCGCGAACTTCGCAGGCGAGCACTTCGCAGGCCTTGCTCGTGCCCTGTGTGTATCGGAATTTTTGACATTTATAATTTTTTTTAAAGATTTACAAAAATAATTATCGTTTTCGAAAATTTGTAATTCTAGTCGCTTTCCGCTCTTTGGGAGGATGAGATTTAAAAATGCCCTTTCGAGGCGTTTTATCCGACGTGTCAAACGACCGTTGGGTGCCGTCTGCCGCGCGTGGATATTTGCAGGCGGTCCCCTTCCCACCCTTGGTAAGGGTGTTTTTCCTGTTCAAATAGGGGGCCGTCCGCAAAAAGGGCGGCTGTCTGGTTTTTACGGGCGACCCCCTTCCCGCCCTTGGTAAGGCGTTTTGTCTTTTTTGCGGGCGGCCCCTTTCCGCCCTTCCAGAGGCTTTTTGCCCTTCCCGTCCTCGAAAGGGCTTTTTTATTCTAAACCCTAACCCTACTCGCCTGATCCCTTTCTCTTATTGTTTCAAATGTAAAATGTTATCGTCGTATTGTTGCAAATGTAACCGATCCATTTGATTTGTCGTATTGTTTCAATTGTAAATGTAATCGTCGTATTGTTGCAAATGTAACCGATCTATTTGTCGTATTGTTTAAATTGTAAATGTTGTCGTCGTATTGTTGGAAATGTAAATGTATCATACGTACGTAAATGCAAATGTAAATATGTTGTATAATAAACCCTAATATTCGAGGTATCGTACATATGTTGTTTGCATTACCTGTGATCATAACATATTGTTTTAACCGAGTTAACTTAGTAGCAATGGTTAAGCAATTATGTGTCACATTGTTACATAACCCATTAGGTATGGATGATACAATACATGGCAAATGTCTTATTCATACATGATACAACTTACTAATCCCCGACGAGTCAAGGCTCGGCTACCTACGGAACCGTTCAAGGGCGATAAGCTTGTCATCAATTTTCTCTTTCCTTCTCGGCGTTGTACTCCTTTTAAGTTTCACATTCAGTTACTTTTAGGCCGTTATATTGGGGAATGACATTGTCGATCCACCTAGTGAATCCACACCTCTTTTGAATGCCCTGGTAAAGAAACACATGTAATCAGTTAGAGAGCCACTAAAGTGAAGACGTTTGCGGGATTGACAAAACGAAAGACGTATAACAAAGTCGTTGTCTAAGTTGGGGCAAATGAAATATCTGCGGCCATATGTTTGTGGTTCAAAGGAGGTAGCCATCTTGCAACGATCCCTACAACCGCACATGGGATGCTCCGACCATTTAGGGAAACCCAGTGGGTTGTTCCTCCATGCTAAGCTTGCGATTTCGACGCGATGTTCGTACTCCATCCAAGCCTGAATGAATTGTTCAGTCGACTCAGGTTGTGTTACCGTCTGACCGATCGAAGCAGGTTTAACCGTATCGATCCACTCTTCGTATGGACACTGACGTACATCCTCCTGGTTGCACATTTTTGATGTTCGGGGTTAGAAAATGGAACAAGCGAATAGGTTAAACAAAGAAAAATTATACTCACGACAAAATCGTCATCCACAATCTCGGGGCAAACGAAACATCTTTGTCCTCTAGTTGCTTGTCTTATGGATCTTACCACCTGGCAACGGAGACCATAGTGGCATTTTGGACGTTCCCGCCATGTGGGTAGTGCCAGCTGATCCATAGGCCAATCCAAAGCTTCAGCACGAACTCGATGTTGGTACTCAGCCTTCCGTCGAAGGTAGTCTGACCGTGTTTCGCTAAGTGGGTAGTAACGTGTTCCGTCGGTTCGTGGGTTCTCCGTATCTATCCACTCAACGAAGTTGCACACCCGACGATATGCCTGCATGAGGTGTGTAACACGATGTACAATCAAGTTAGCGTTATCTGTGTGAAGATTTTATAGCTGAAAGCATTGCAGATAAGCCATACCTGATCAATGTTGGCGCATCGGAAAAATCTTCTCCCCCGGGTTTCCGTGAGGACGGACGACGTAAGTATGCATCCATCTCCACAATGGCACAACGGACGGTCACACCATGATGGAAAAAAACCGCTCAAAGGATGGAGTCGCCAGTGGAGACGCTCAAGGAATGGATGATATGAAGATCTCATTGTACGAGTAAATGTAGAAAAGAGAATGCAGATTTGAAGAGCTTGTATTCGGATCTAAGCAATATATAGTGCAGGGAGGTCAAGGTTCACATCGACGTATCGTTTATGTCTATCACGGGGCAACAGCTGAACGCGACGTATCGTATAGGATTGTCACGGGGCAAAAGTCGATAGCGACGTATCGTGTAGGACTGTCACGGGGCAAAAGCTTATAGCGACGTCTCGTGCAGGTTTGACACCGCCGAAAGTTTTTTTGTCGTTACTAAGAGTATCATGCAGCGAACGATACGGAAGGATCTCGTGACATATGAGTGCGACGAACAGACAAAGATATATACAAACATCGAACACAAAATAAATAATTACAATTTTTACAAACTGTTGCACACAGAAACTACTCGGGAGGCCTCTTACCCCTAGCCCTCCTAGCCTGTGCTCTAACGTGCCCCTGAGAGTACGTCAGCCTGTCTGGGGGCACGGCACGACCTGCACGAACATCCGGCGCGGGCGTCTCCTGTGGTGAGTCCTGGCTCTGTGGTAGAGGTGCTCCACCAAGCTGAGAGGCGGCGAGAACGTCCTGATCTGGGTACTCCAGGTCGTCGAAGTCGTCGCCCATACCTGACCCCCTCGTCGCCCGCCCGGACCCGCCCGCTGCGACGATGAAGCCCCGAGCGAAAAATCCCCGCCAAGTAGAATCCTCCCGTATATAAGCAATGTGAAGCATCAGTGATTTAAACTAATAAGTCTTAACTACTCGTCGGACGACGCTTGCTCACCTCCCGACTGAGTAAGGGGACGAGGAATGGAGGATCCACTCGCTCCAGCAAATCTCGCAGTGCTCGGCAGAGTCACGAAAGGCCGAGGGATCGACGATCCACTTGCGCCAGCCGTATCCCCAGTCGGTAGCGTCGGACTTACGCGACATTCGGTTTGTTATATCACGTTGTAGGGTTGCCACAATGAAAATGAGCGGAACTAACCTTTGGAGGCACCAGCGCCGTGTGGTGACCATCCTGGTACCAGACCGCGTGGACGTGGACCTGCAGCAGCCTGCGGAGGTACCACGTCGACGGCTGAACGACAAGAGAAGATGCGCAAGATCGAACGTGCCGTCGTCTGCATCCGCTGGAACGTCATCTTCTGTTCCACCTCGTTCAGGTGAATGCCCACGTCCAACCTCAGCATCACCGAGTTGATTTCGGCATTCAATGCCGGTGCGGCGTCGGCCTACAAAAATTGAAACAAATTAGGTTCGTCGCTGAAATATATAGGAATCATGACGTACAAAGGCATTAAGGCCGAGAAATCATGACGTACCCCAACGAAGTAGTCCTGATCTCGGTGCCTGGGGTAGGTGTCCGTGACCGCTGCCTGGTGCTGCTGCTGCGCGGCCGGTGTGAAGGTCACGCACGGTCGTGTCCGCGGTAGGTACCACCGAAGGTAGGCAGTGTAGTTCTCCTCGGAGTGGCCGTAGATCTCGCCAATCACCTCCTCTGTGGCTATCAGCCAGTCCGCCACGTATTGCTGCATACATGGTTCCTAGAGGGAGCCTCCCTGCTGTCCTCGTCGAGTCAACCTGCGTACACAGTAAAGGTCGACTATCATTCCATTTCATTCGACATAATAGTAGTAAAGTTGAAATTGAAATACTCACTTTGTTGGTCTGGTGGGGAACGGCAGCAGTCGTCTCACGGGAATCCACTGCGCGATCCGGCTTGCCTCATCACTCGGCTGGCGGTGAGGCTCGACACAAATGTCGTACACCATCGGGATCAACGTCATCCAGTAAGCCGAGTCGCGCGTGCACAACGTCGAGAGGCCTAGAGGCGCTCGAGCTACCACCGCTTGTTGCGTGTACGGCTCCCAGACAATGTCGTAAGGCTGGAGACGGTCCAACTCGAACACGAAGTCCTGGTAGCTCTGTCTCACCTGAGCGTGGGCGTAACGACGCTGCGAAAATAAAATAATCAAGTGGTTACAAGTTTTGTTCAAGACAATTTGAATAATTGAAATAAATAACAATCTGTACTTACGTTGCGTCGAAACTAGAACGAGCCCATCGTAGGCTCGTCGGCTGGGTTCTCGAACGCGGGTGCTGCGTCGTAAGGAGAGGTGTCGACGATCGGTCGGCCGGTCACGAACTGCTCCGCAGCCCAAAGCTGTAACAGAAGGGGGCAGCCTGTGAAGATCGCTCCTGGATCCGTCTTCGTGCACGCGTCGCACAGCCCACGGTATGTGGCTGCGAGGACTGCGCCGAACCCCAACTCCACCGAGGCACGAAGCCTATCTCCGCGTCCGCTATCGGCCGGGCATAGTGGATACGCTCCCTCTCTACAGTGTTCCCCAACGTGTTGGTGAACATCACCCACCCGAACATCCAAAGCAGGTACGCCTCTAACGAGCGTCGCACGGAGTACTCGTTGGCGTCGGGGTGCAGCTTGTCAGCCTACAAAGGAGAAAACCATGTCAACAATCATAACATGTAATGAAAAATAATGAAGTCTTCAAGTTAACTTACTGTGAACTGCATGATCCAAGTCTTCGTAGGCCCGGTGGTCACATAAGGGTAGATCGCCTGAACAGCTGGGAGCCCCGGTAGCCTCATCACCTGAGCGAATCGTGCAGTGATGTCCTCCCTCCATCCACCAATAGCATCCACAGGGCCAACAGCCTCTCCGGCTAGTGGTAGCCCTAGCAGGTACGAGACGTCCTGCAGCGTCGGTGCCATCTCCCCACAAGGAAGATGGAAGGTATGCGTCTCAGGACGCCACTGATCCACCAAAGCAGCTATCAGGGACCGGTTCGTATCCCACCGTCTCGCCTGGTCGTGCTCGTCGGCACGCGCCTCAACAAGTCTGCTAAGAGCGATCAGGCCAGACTCACGCAACTTGCATATCATCAAGTGTAATATTAGTGTCAAGTATAATATTACTGTCATAAATGAAAAGAGTATGATCGTACCACTGGACGTGTCGCGGATCGACACGCAACAACTCGCGCGACGGGCGTGGACGAAAGGTGGTCAGCTGAGCACCCTGCACTGCCGACAAGTACGACCTGTGCACCCTGTCGACCGACCTGCTGAAAAGAGCTGGTGTATCGTCCGCCATACCTGCATGAATACATGAATACATTAATAAGCAATTTATAAGGAAAAAACAAAGCAACATGAATACATGATGTAAATGGTCCATTATATCTCAACATTACAACAAAGTGCACGTCTTAATTCAAACTACCAAACACAACATATAAATATCACAACAACATTAAAATAGTTCATGTCTCACAATGATAAATATTACACGCACGACAGATGACAACAACATAACAAATATTACAAATATCGGATCACCACTAGATTGAAAGGAGCAAAGAAAATAATCAAGCCATTGTATCGCCATGACGACGCGATGCGCACGAGAATGTCTAGGACATGGTCGCCTCGTTGTTGTTCCTTCTCCCGATGAACGGCTGCCATCGGTGGCCTGTCCGGATAGACCCGCACCTGCGACGGTTGAAGTTTCTGAATTCTTCGGACATTTTTTGTATGTATGTCTGCGCTCATCGCATTTGCTGCAACGTAGGGTCCTTTCCCTGGCCTCCGACTCGTCCATGTCGTTTCTGATGCGTCTCGACTGACGACGTCCCTTTTTCATCCTTAACTTCGACGGATATGGAATGTAGAACACTTGTGGCCTCGGTGTTGTGTACGATCCAGATATCCCGAACCATATATCTCCTCCTTCCACGTATTAAAAATTGATTCTTTTACGTAGTACGGTGACACATAGATATCGGGAACTATGCCGCAATCCCCAGCTGCGGCAATGACGTGTGAGCAAGGCAGATGTCTAAGCTTCAGCTTCATACAGCTACAACTACTACCACCATCCGCATGAAGCACACATTCCTGCACATCTTGAACACGGTTGATGCCGCACCTTCTCCTGTCGACACACATGATCTCGTACCTATAATCTAGGGTTCCTTGGGGGATTACTCTGTGCTTCATAGCCTTTAGAATTTTGTCTTGCATATATTTCGTCACCACGTTGCCAAATACAATGTTGTTATCGACCATTAAAGGGGATATTTTCTTAAATCTATCCCTAAAGTATGCCTGAGTGCCATGAAGGATAAATTCCATAATACCCACCAATGGAAGCCCCCGAACTCCTCGCATCACTCAGTTGTACACCTCGGCCAGGTTGGTTGACATTATACCATATCGAGCTCCGTCAGTGTCATACAACAGAGACCACTTTTCTTTCGGTTTATTCTCTATCCAGCGGGAGAAATTACGTATTGATGGTGCAGACCTCCTTCTTATTGTTGGCGGGTCATTATGCAATGGACCAAGAGGTACTGCAGGCTCGTCAACCTGTGGCAAACGAGATTGCTCGTCGGTTTGCTTCGTTATCGCTCATCCAACCTTCTCCACATCTCATTAAATTTTTTCTCTTGATTTTGACCACATAGCCTCTTAAATAGACCCATCAGATGCTTGTTCTTGAATTGTTTATAGAAATTGGCTCCCATATGCCGCATGCACCACCTACTCCGAACATCATGCCACCTAGCTGGAAGTCCCCTCTCCGGCCAACCATTCTGAAGATAGTCGATTGCCCTCAGCATGCCCGCATGACGATCATGTATGAGACAAACATTGGGTCTCATACGAACGACTTGGAATAGAACTTTCTCCAAGAACCAATACCAACTTTCAGTGTTCTCACTCTCGACAAATGCAAACGCCATAGGTAACACCTGGTTGTTCCCATCTGCTCCAATCGCCGTCAGTATCTGACCTCTGTATTTGCCTGTCAGAAAGGTTCCATCTATGCACAGCACAGGGCGACAGTGCACAAATGCGTTGATGCAAGCACCAATCGAGAAAAAGGCTCTTTGCAGCACGCTCTTGCTCGAATCAGTAGATGATGGAAAGGTCTGAATGTCGTAGTAGGTATTGGGGTTTCTCTGAGCAATGGTGGCTAATAGACGAGGTAAATTGTCATATGATGCTTCAAATGTGCCATACCTCATCTCCAATATCTTTTGTTTCGCCCTCCAAGCCTTGGCATAGCTGATAGTATACTTGAATTTGTTCTCAATGTGCCTAATAATGGAGCCTGGTTCAAAATCTGTACATCTCATCGGCAACAAACGCCGAGGTGATGTTGCGGTGGTACTTATCTACCCCCGGCAACAGACATGTGTGCTTACCAACAATGCTCACTTTCCAATAGTCACTCTATTTCCCCTTGTATGCATGAACGCGCCACGTACAATCATCCTTCATACACTTCACATCATACACATAGTTCGTAGACTTCACCACCCTAAACTCTCTATGCAAAGAGACCGCCCAATGCTTCACTGCCTCTTTCATGTCTTCCTTGTGAGCATAGCTAGCACCCTGGATGACCTCGTTATCCTTGTATTCAAATGAAACATGCTGCCCTTTCGAGATAACAAGCTGAGAGAAATCAGCTTGTTCCCAATTGACGGGCATGACATCTTCTTCCTCGTCCGATGATTCATCGCCCTCCACCTGCTCATTTTCAGAATCCTCCCTCTCCATTTCTTCAACAATTGCTTCGATTCTCTCCCCCTCGTCCGCCACACCAATCGCCTCCTCCAAGCTTGCTTCATTGCTCGGACCTTCACCATACTCTGTTTGCATTGTATTACTGCTATCGATTTCGTGCAATGCCACAAAAATAACAAGGGGCCAGGACCTTTCAAGTGCCATGTCCACATAACATCTCCACGACTCAGTGTTATCTATAGGCATAAATTCCCAATAATATCCTTCTGTTGCACGACTTACTACAACGGATAGAGACATTGTGTTCACTCTTGTATCCACTTTAAATCCACGTAGCAACCAACTATACACTGACTCAAATGTTTTCTCGGCTGGCCTATCGATGCCCTTCGATTTCGTCCTAAATTCTGACACATCTACACCTTCTGGACCGTATCTAACGTTGTCTTCTCCGTGAACTATCTGAAATATGATCTTACTTGCCATAGTGCCTGACAAACAAATTGAAACTGAGCTTATTCCATACTATGAATATGTTGCCTAGATGATTCTGTGCCTAAGTTAATTTCTTTAACAATATGTTCTCTGGTCTACATCTTAAAATATCCCAAATCGATTTGTTCGTTTCATTTACCGCCAATCGTATCTCATTCATTTAAATTTGACAAATTTTGTAAACTAAATTAAATAAAATCGTACTTTATATCTACACATATTTTGATTATCAACGAAATTATACGTACGATTATCTATACTGCTTAACATCTACTCACATAATATACACATAGATCCAAACATATTCTACCTAAGTTGATCTATCTATTCTTCCTATGTTAATGTCCATTAAATTATCCTTGTTGATCTATCTATTCTACCTATGTTACTGTCGATTAAATTATCTAAGTTGATCTAAATTAAATCATCTGTTTTACAAATCTAAAAAAATTCAATAACTATTCAAATATTAAAAAATTTCATTTTCCCTAATATTGCATTTACAAACTAACACAAAAGTACGACGGGATATTGCATTTACCTCGGATGGAGTACGCAATCCAGCAGGGCTTCGCCACGCTCCTTCCTCTTCCTCACCCCTCTCTCTCTTCTTTTTTCCTGGATTTGGGAGGCTGCAAATGAGGAGAACCTTTGACTCTCGGCTTATATATTGCCCAGGCTAAAAAACACCCTTCCAGAGGGCAGGAAGGTCAAAAAACGCCCTCTGGAAGGGCGGGAAGGGGACCGTTTGCAAAAAAGCCAGGGCAGCTGCCCTTTTTGTAGGCGGCTCCCTGTATGCACAGAGAAAAAAACACCCTTACGAAAGGCGGGAAGGGGCTGCACTGCAAAAAGCCGGGCGGCCGCCCTTTTTGCGGCCCCGTGAGCGGGGGAAACGCCCTTACCAAGGGCGAGAAGGGGGCCGCCTGCAAATTATCCCCTGCGCGGCAAACGGGACCCAACGGCCATCTGTCACATCGGATAAAACGCCCTCCGGGAGGGCGTTTTAAATCTCGCCCTCCTAGAGGGTGGGAAGCGACTAGAATTGCAAATTTTCGAAAATGGTAATTATTTTTGTAAATCTTTTAAAAAATTATAAATGCCAAAAATTCGTGTGTATCGAGCCTCTACCTAAATTGGCATGTGCGCCGCGATGCCGGCTCTGGCAATCGTCGACGGCTCATGCGGCTCTGCCATCTTTGGGCTTCAACTCGATCAGCACGTAGGCTTTTGCTCGCAGCCTTTGTATGTATAACGACTGTGAGCCGCGGCGTGGCGTCGGCTCTGGCAAACCTTCGAGCTTCCGTGCGGTAACCGGCGACTTCGGCTTTTGTTGCAGGGTTGCCGTTTCCGCGGACACAAAGAGGTAGGAAAAGCATCATCACCAGTTGCAAATCATTAGTTGTTTCTTTACGTTTAGCATTTTCACATAGCACATAGTTATTAATAGAGACACTATATCCAAATATATCACTACAACGGTCGTCGTCATCTCAATTAGACGATAACCCTCATCTATATCAGGTATGATACCCGTCACGGTGCAAAAGTCACTGATATGAGTAGTCATCTCTGTTGGGCAAAAACCCGTTACCGATGTATTTATCTTTGTCGGGTCTAAACTACTGTCCGTCACTAATATGTTTGACCCACAAAACCAATCAAACAAGAGCCCGAGATCGATGATATAATCTCAAACATGTCCTATTTAGTGCCCGTCACGAATGACTGACTTCTCAATCGGGCTTTTACTTAAGTCCGTCATTGATGACTAACATCTTCATGGACTTAATTTAAAGCCTGCTACCGATGAGTTTTTTTAAAAATAATTATTTTTTTCTTAGCCTCAGGTCTTTGCTAGCTATGCCCCTGCAAGAATGATAGAAACGGAGATATTTCACATATATCTGATATTCTCATACATCTAGTATTCACATCCATTATTCACATATTTCACATTGCAAGTATAAAATACATTTGATAAAATTATAATTTAATAATATCAGAAGTGTTTTCAAAAAAGTCTGTTACTTCATGTCTTTGACTTTAACCCTTTACTTTTACTATACCATTCCTTGGGGATGTACTATTTCTACTATAAACTTCGCTATCTCTTCTCTAATCCCATCAAAGCTGGTAGACGTAAACTTGGATATATTTTTCTACATGTACATATTTCGAAATTAGTCGATCGATATATATAATTCAAAGTCCCGAGCGAAATTGCTCTTTTTCCCTTCTATGTTAAAAGTTTCCTTCTGACCAAGCCCATCGGAGGTGCGGGACCCGCACGAGGCAACACGAGGCGGCCAGGAGTCGGCTGGGCCGGTTGACGTGAGGGGAACCGGCCCTTCCCCCCACTTGCCGTGGGTTCGGGGGCGGTGGCAGTGGTAGGCCTAGAGGAGGAGAACCCGTCGGTAGAGACCGCCAGCGGGTCCGAGGAGGAGGCGGCCAATACTATGGCCGCGCTGGCAGCCAAGGCTGCTACGGGGACCCCATGGGCAACTGGGGCGCACTCCGAGGCTGGACGGGCGGTCACGGAGGCCGAGGTGAACGCCCGGGTGGAGGAGGTTGCCATCGGAATGACCGCACTGGCCGCCAAGTCGGCCGCCGAGGCTGTAGCCAGTCAGCTAGGGGGTGGTAAGAACTCCTCCGGCATCATTTGGGGCTGGCTCGGCGACCTCGTCGACGACGATATCATCACCGAGCCACCCATCGAGGGTCCTACCGCATCTCCCAGGACCATCGTCGAGGAACTCCATGATGCCGTGGTCAAGGGGACCGGAGCCATCGAGGTTGCTGATGTCGAGGTCACCGAGGGTGAGCTGGAAACCGGGGAAGGCTCCGAGTCCCAAGGCGACGACTTGTCGGAGCTCGACCACCACTTCACTAGCATCCGGGGCTTGTTCACGGTGAGGCTCGAATCTTTTGCTTTCTTTGAATGAGTTTTGCCTGACTTTCTGTCGTTCCAGAGGCGCGTTCGTCCGTCCAAGCCGTTGGAGGCCGAGCGAGCTTGGGAGGAGAGGTTCGCGGAGGCTTGCCATCGTGAGTCCGCTTACCTTTGCCCCCTTTTCTTCCTCCTCCCGTCCTGAAACGACTATGAAAACCTTCGTAGGGGCTCGGGACACCCTTGAGCAAGCCGAGGTCCTCCGAGCTGAGCGGAACAGCGCTCAGAAGGCCCTCAAGCTTTCCGAGGACGATCGAAAGGCGGCCGAGAATTCCCAAGGCTCCTTGGAGGTGCAGCTTGGAGAGGCTAGGGCCAAGGCTGAGAAAGCCAGAGCCGAGCCGAGTCCCTTAAGGCCGAGGCCGAGGTGGTCAAGATCGAAGCCGAGTCGGCTAAAGCTGAGGCGGAAGCCAGCAAGGCTAAGGCTGAGGCATCATCGGCCAAGGTGGGAGAGGAGCTTTCCGTCACTGAGGGCGCCAAGGCCTCCACGGAAGGTAAGCATCTATTCCTATTGTGGAGATTATGGCAATCGGATAACCACATGGCAAGCTTATCCAACTGGAGATAGGGATAGGTTGCGCCTGCCAAATATGTAAACAAACTATGACTCGGGTATTACGTTGTCGATTAGATAAGGCAACGGCTCATAGTCACGGTTTGGTAAGATTGAGGAAACCGACTTAGAGTATGATAGAGTTTCTGACTTGTAAACCTGCCCTCCGAGACTATATAGGGGGGTAAGGGGCGTCCCTTGAGGGATATCAGACATATGCTTTATGAGCTATTAGCTTTCAGCCTTAGATCTTGAAATCAATATACACTCGGCGGATCGAATCTCCGAAACAGGAGTAGGGTATTACCTCACGAGAGGGCCTGAACATGTCTAAATCCTTATTTCCGTCTAACCCATTGTGCTTGGCGATCTTGACTGCACCCCCAATTTTCTATTGCCGAAACTGAGTTTCGACAGTTGGCGCGCTAGGTAGGGGGCCGCGCGTCAAGACTTCTTCGAAAATCTCGCCGACAAGCGCGATGGGATCTTCTTCAGGCATCGGCGACTTCGTCGCCAACGACTTAACCAAGTTCTCCTCCTTCGACTCGGATTCAGACCAGTCGGGAGGAGAAGCCCACTTGGCACCGTTTGGGCTCCCGAACAATGCCAAGATCTACGACGAAATCTTGAATTCCAAGATACAGTCCATCCACTTTGACGGAGGAATCCACTCAGCGCCGTTCGGGCTACCGAGCGCCGCTGAGATCTACAGCGGTCTTCTCATCTCCCCGTCGGAACCAATCTACTCGGGAGAAAACCTCTCGGCGCCGTTTGGATTACCAGACACCTCTGAGATCTACTGCAAGCTCCTCTCTCCCGAGTCAAGATCGACCCACTCGGAGGGATCTATGTCATCAAGCTCCGACTCGGACTAGAACGATCCAGATCCGAACCACCCGGGCTCAAAGGAAATCGCAGTCATCCTTGAACCGTTCGGGTCATGCTCATCCTCGGAGCTCGACGAGTACCTCAGCTCTTCAGGCTTCGACGACCTCTACGGCATCCTCTCAGAGGAAGCAAATGACTCTGACTGCGACAAGGACTACGAGCCGAAGTGCTTTGACGTCCTCATGGCTGAGGTGGCCGAGACTGACTCAGCCATGGCCCGTAGGCTCCGGAAGAAGAACGAGCCAGACTTGAGCAAGAGCGCAAACTGACAGAAGAAGAGAAGAAGCGCAAGGAGGAAGCCGACATAAGAAAGCAAGATCTGAGGGCAGCCGGACGATCCGCGCAAGAGGCCATACTTCAAACGCGAGTCCACAACACCAACGTCTTTCAGACGCCGCAGCAGAACGCTATCGCCGCCCTCACGCTCCTGGATACTGTGATTGAGACGGCGCCCCCGACGTAACGCCAATCTTGGACAAGATCAAGACCATCGTCGCGGCTACGGCCAATGGTCTTCCCTCCTCCTCAGCCCGAAGACCGACTGAGTCCGTGGCAGAAACGCTCGACAGAAGCCGGCTCCCACCGCTGAGGTCAAAGGATTACCGAAGGCCCGAGCCAGATCGGACGGCGACCAAGTCAAGAGACCCACGCCACGAGACTACTCGCAACCATCAGGAGCAAACGGCCGACTCCCACGAGAAACAACATGGACGTCCACCCGTCCATCACCGGGCCCGCCGCAACAACAGCTCTGATTTCCGAAGCAGCTTGCCGAGGACCCTGCCGTGTGATCTGCGGGAAGTCCTCGATCGTCACTATCAAGAACGAGATCAACGCTCCCGGGAGGATCGAAGGGGATCGCCCGACAGCAATGACGACGGAGTCCCCGCCTTCACTCGGGACCTTTGCCGAGTGCATTGGCCGAACGGATTCAAGCCGACTGGAATCGAGAAGTATGACGGGAAGACCGACCCCGAGTCATGGCTAACCGTGTACACCCTCGCCATTCATGCTGCAGGAGGCGACAACAAGGCCATGGCCAATTATCTGCCTGTGGCCCTTGCTAACTCAGCCAGGAATCGGCTCACGAGCCTGCCAAGAGGCTCGATCGGCTCGTGGAGTGAGTTAAGGGACCACTTCATTGCCAACTTCCAGGGCACCTTCGAGAGGCCAGGAACCCACTTCGACCTCTACAACGTCGTCCAAAAGCCTGATGAGCCTTTGAAGGACTACATCCGGCGCTTCTCCGAAAAGCGCAACAAGATCCCCAACATCACCGACGACATTATCATCGCCGCCTTCCAGAAGGGAGTCCGTGATGAGCTGTTGATTGGAAAGTTTGGGCGCAAGCCACCGAAGACGGTGAAGCAGATGTTTGAGACAGCAAATTCTTATGCCAAATCCAGCTACGCGATCAAAGTGGCGCGCCAAGACCGGCCCGACAGGAGGGACGACAAGCAATCGGGAGGAAGCCGGCATTCTAAGAAGGATAACGGCAACAAAAACCAGGGCAAGAAGGACCACAAGTGCCGACCTGAAGACCTAGTTGCCGCGACGTCCAACTCCCAACGCCGTCCCCGAGTCACGGCTTATGACGCCATCAAGAACTTCCAGTGCACGCATCATCCAAACCACGAACATGCGGCCAAGGATTGCTTCATTTATAAGCAGTTCACCGAGCAATATGCGGCACAGCTCAACAAGAAGCCGACTGACGAGGCCGGTCCATCTGGGACCAAGAAAAACGACTCGGCAGGAAATACCGAGCCCTTTCAAGACCCCGTAGGCGAGCTGAATTACATCTTCGGGGGGCCGCAAGCCTATGAGTCCAAGAGGAAACAGAAGCTAACCGACCGCGAGGTCAACGCGGCGCAACCCGAGGTCCCACAGTACCTACGATGGTCGGAGGTGGCCATCACGTTTGACCGCTCGGACCATCCTGACCGAGTGGTTCACCCGAGACGCTACCCACTGGTTTTAGACCCAGTGGTCCGCAACATCAAGCTCAAGCGCGTCCTCATCGATGGGGGCAGCGCCCTCAACATCCTGTTCGCCAAAACCTTGGACGAGATGCAGATCCCGAGAGGTGAACTGAAGGCAAGCTCAGCCCCCTACCATGGAGTGATCCCGGGGTTGTCCTCTACACCACTCGGGCACATCGCCCTTTCGGTCACCTTCGGAGTTCGTGAGAACTTCCGAACAGAGAATATCACTTCGAGGTAGCCGACTTCGAGACGGCCTACCACGCGATCATTGGAAGGCCTGCACTCGCCAAGTTCATGGCGATACCACACTATACTTACCTCTGCATGAAGATGCCGGGTCCCAACGGCGTCATCACTCTTCGCAGCGACGTCAAGCAAGCTTTCACCTGCGATAAAGAAAGCTGCGACATGGCCCAATCTCGCGAGAGATCACGTGGCCAGGAAGAAGTCCGACTGGCTGCATCAACTTCCGCAGAGGGCGAAATCCCCGCGAAGAAGATAGCCAAGTCGGGACAATGTGACGCCAAAACTAAGAAGATCTCCCTTGATCCATCGGATCCCTCAAAAACTGCTGTAATCGGCGCTGAACTACATCCTAAATAGGAAAGCGCGCTCGTCACCTTCTTTCACAATAATAAAGATGTTTTTGCTTGGAAACCATCTGATATGCCTGGAATTCCTAGAGAGGTGATCGAGCACTCTTTACACGTCAAAGATGACGCAAAGCCGATCAAACAACGATTACGCTGGTTCGCTCAGGATTGAAAAGATGCCATCAAGGAAGAGCTCACAAAGCTTCTAGCCGTCGGTTTCATTAAAGAAGTTCTACACCCCGACTGGTTGGCTAACCCGGTTCTGGTCCGGAAGAAGATGGGGCAATGGCGCATGTGCGTTGACTACACCGACCTCAACAAAGCCTGCCCTAAGGATCCGTTCGGGCTACCTCGCATCGACCAAGTCGTGGACTGAACAGCCGGCTGCCAACTTTTAAGCTTTCTAGATTGCTACTCGGGCTACCATCAAATCAGCTTGAAGGAATCCGACTGCCTGAAAACATCGTTCATCACGTTGTTTGGAGCTTACTGCTACATCACAATGCCTTTCGGCCTGAAGAACGCCGGGGCCACATACCAACGCATGATCCAAAGATGTTTTCAGACGCAAATCGGGAAGAACGTGGAAGCCTACGTCGACGATGTCATCATCAAGACCAAGCAGAAAGAAGACCTGATTGCCGACTTAGAAGAAACCTTTGCAAGTATTCGGGCCTTCAGAATGAAGTTGAACCCGAAGAAGTGCACGTTCAGCGTCCCATCAGGCAAACTGCTCGGCTTCATGGTGTCACATCGTGGCATCGAAGTTAACTCAGAAAAAATCAACACTATCTTGAACATGAAGACCCCGAGTAACCAGAAGGATGTCCAGAAGCTTACTGGCTGCATGGCGGCGCTAAGCCGATTCATCTCTCGACTCGGGGTTGCTGAAGAAAACGGACAACTTCCAATGGACCACGGAAGCCCACAAGGTCTTTGAAGATTTTAAAGAATTTCTCACAACGCCGCCCGTCCTAGCATCACCTCGGCCTCGGGAGCCCACGCTCTGCGTACGTCTCAACCACTCACCAAGTGGTCAGTACGGTTCTTGTGGTCGAGCGCGAAGAACAAGGACGAGTCCAGAAAATCCAAAGGCCAATCTATTTTGTTAGCGAAGTGCTGGCAGGAGCCAAAATTCGCTACCCCCAGGTACAAAAATTGCTATATGGTGTTCTGATAACCGCGAGGAAATTGGCGCACTATTTTCAGGGTCACTCGGTCACCGTCGTCATGTCCTTTCCACTCGGCGATGTCATCCACAACCGGGAGGCGACTGGGCGCATCGCGAAGTGGGCTCTGGAACTGATGCCGCTCGACTTATCTTTTAAGGCGAGGACTTCTGTGAAATCACAAGCCCTGGCGGATTTTTTGGCCGAGTGGACCGAACAGCAAGAAGATGTACCTCGAGGAGACCTCCAATACTGGAGCATGCACTTCGACGGATCCAAGAGGATCACCGGCTTGGGAGCAGGAGTCGTGCTGATCTCCCCGATTGGGGAAAGGCTAAGATACGTTCTCCACCTCTACCTCTCCGCCTCACACAACGTCGCCGAGTATGAAGCCCTGCTACATGGACTGCGCCTTGCAGTTTCACTCGGGATACGTCGGCTCGTCGTGAAAGGGGATTCCCAGCTGGTTGTGAACCAAGTGATGAAGGACTGGTCCTGTCTAAACGACACCATGAAGGCTTACCGACAAGAAGTCCGCAAACTTGAAGACAGGTTTGATGGACTAGAGCTATCCCATGTCCTGAGACACAACAACGAGGCAGCTGACGAGTTGGCACAGTTCGGGTCCAAGGGAGAAGCCGCTCCAGCAGACTTTTTTGTCGAGCATCTCTATGAGCCAACTGTTGCAGCAAAACCAACTCCCAAGAACAAGCTACAAACGAAGTCGCCATGATCAACGCCGACTAGAGGATGCCGCTCATCAAATTCTTAACTCAGCAAGAGCTGCCGAAAGACCGGGATGAGGCCGAACGGGTCCGACGTCGCGCTCAGAGCTATGTCATGGTTAACTCCGAGTTATACAAAAGAAGCCCCTCTGGAGTCCTGATGAGATGCATCACACCCGAGGAAGGACGACAACTACTACAAGATATCCACTCGGGCATATGCGAAAGCCACGCAGTAGCACGCACCTTGGTGGGCAAAGCCTACAGACAAGGTTTTTTCTGGCTAACGGCGGTCTCCGACGCAGACAAGGTGGTCCGCACGTGCGAAGGTTCCCAGTTCTTCGCTCGGCAAAGTCATGTCCCAGCCCAAAAACTACAAACAATTCCACTATCTTGGCCATTTGCAGTATGGGGCATAGACATGGTTGGTCCTTTCAAAAAGGCTCCAGGAGGATTCACACATTTATTCGTCGCAATTGACAAGTTCTCCAAGTGGATTGAGGCTAAGCCGGTTGCTACGATCACCGCCGACAAGGCACGAGACTTCATCCTCAACATCGTGCATCATTTTGGCATCCCAAACAAAATTATAACCAATAATGGGACCCAATTCACTGGAGGCATCTTCAAGAAATTTTGCGAAGACTTCGGAATCAAAATCTGCTACACATCAGTTGCACATCCCAAAAGCAATGGACAAGTTGAGCGTGCCAACGGCATGGTTCTTCAGGGCATCAAGGCCCGAGTGTTCGATCGCCTAAGTCCTTATGCCGGCAAATGGGTTCAAGAGCTCCCCTCGGTTCTATGGTCTCTGCGGACTACGCCCAGTCGGGCTATCGGCCAAATTCCTTTCTTTTTGGTCTACGGCGCAGAAGCCATGTTACCAAACGAGATGGAGTACGAATCTCTTCGAGTCCGTAGTTTTAACAACGAACGCTATGACCAAGACCGAGTGGACGACCTCACCCGACTGGAAGAGGCCCGCGAGGCATCCCTGATCCAGTCGGCAAGGTATCTTCAAGGACTCAGACGATACCGCAGTCGCAACATTCCAGCACGAGCTTTCACAAGTTATCCCCCTTATGGAAAGGACCATATATAATCGTTGCGGTAACTCGGCCAGGTGCATATCGATTAAAACGTGAAGACGGATCCATGGTGGAGAACTCCTGGAACATCGAGCATCTTCGACGATACTACGCTTAAATTGCCTTAAGTTTCATGCTCTTCTTGACTGCCAAACTCAAGCAAGATGACTTCTTAAGTTAGCAGTCGGGGGCTGCACATATGTCAATAAAGCATAGTTTTCTTCAGCAACTTATGCATATTCGGTTTATCATTATTTAATGTTCCTTGATTCGAGTTCAACGTATAAGGACTGAGAATTTTTTGATGACCTAATCAAGCTTAGGCTTGGTAACAGTCGGACAAAAATTACTTAAGAAATTTTACATAAAAACTCGGATCAAGGCATTAACATAAATAAACTGAATATTCACAGGTTACATCAAAAAGTCACAAACATACAATGTTTACAAGACAATCAAAGCCGAAAGTTGTTTACTACATCGATAGCAATCTTCTTGGCCGACTCCTGCGCATCACTGATCAAGTCTAGAGCCTACTCATCTGAGGTGCCGTCGGCGAAGCTTTCCCCGATTGAATTGACATCTACTCGGGGGTAGAGTGATTTGGTTTGCGCAAGGGCAAGACCCGCTCCCATGGTAGCTGTTTCGGAGATATTAACCAAGTACTAATTGGGAGCCCTCCGGAGCTTGTTGAAGATCTCCACTGGGTCCAATGAGCTGGTCCCGACTCCGTGATGGAACAAGGATATCAAGATCGGCATCGCCGCGTTAGCAACATCTTCCCTGACCTTTCGGCTTGTTTGACCCTCTCAAGCAAAACATCGTATTGAGCTCGGGTCTTGTCTTTGTAAGCTGCCAAAGACATATGATCACACAAAGCATTCGAAGACAAAGCAACACAGAAAACGTTACTTTTAAGAGGCTCACATTCAAACTCGGTCTCCAGCTCGGCCTTGCTGATGTTGACTGCTTCTAGCAGGACCTGAAGCGAGTGGACCTCCGATGAATTTTCTACAACAAGAAAGGTTGTTAACAACCAAGATCAGCATGGGATACAATTAAAGACATAAAGAGATCAAGAGGGATAAGCTTACTCCCGACTGAACCCCGGAGGTCGAGGTTCTCCTCCCGGAGTTCGGCTATTTCTCTCCTTAAGGCCGCTTCCCTCGATGCAGCTTCCTCTCGAGTGGTCTTCAGTTCTCGCTAGATGTTCTCTAGAGAGTTTAGATGCGGGACCAACTTCTCGAGTGCATCGGACTTGGCCATTGATCGGCAGTACTCCCTCTGCACGCAAGATCTAAAGTTGGCCAACTGAAAAGAGATGATGATGCTATAACAGAAAAGGATCAGGACTTACATTTAGCAGCCGAGTCGCTTCATTTAGACTGCTCACAAGCGCATCTCTTTCTTCGCTTTCCATTTGTTTATCCAAGATGATGCCATGTCTCTGGCCTTCCGAATCCCGCCACTCGATCTTGATCGGAGGAACCCAGGTTTTAGAAGACTGCAACCTGAGAATCTCCTCTACTGTGGCTGAATGGATCAGAAGGGGCAGATGAAGATACAGAAGAGTTAACTAGAGATTACAAAGCTAGAGATTGACTCAAGACTTACCGGTTTTGGTGGCCGAATCTTTAACCGGCACTTCCTGACTGCTCTTCCTTTCTCGACTTTTGCCCGACCGGACTTCAGTCGAGACCCTTTGAGTAGTGGCCGGGAGCTCTTTTGCAACCTCTTGGTTTCCAGTCGAGGTATCCCGTGGCGATCGGGGCTCTGTCCTTGGGGTATCTTCGCTGGGAGGTGAGGGCCTTCAACTTGGAACGCTCTCGCTCGGAAGAGGGCTCCGGGGTTTTTGCTCCGCAGGCTTGGATGCCTCGGTTGTTGCAGCTGGTGTTGGCCCCTCACTCTACCCAGCAGGGTCTATATCTTGAGGCCTCCTGCAAAGAGAAAGACAGAAGCAATCGGGATGAAGACGAAGAAATTTTTCAACAAAAAGCTCGACTTCGGTCGAAAGGCGTACCTCGACAATCGGCGAATCTTAGGCGCCGCTTTCGGTGACGGCCTTGGAGGGGTTGCTTCGGCTGGAGGGGCTGGGACATCGTCGTCCGAGTCATCGATGACAAGCCTCCTCTTGCTCGCCTGTTTACTGATATCTTCACTCGGGGGCGTCCTCTTCCCGACTGGATCACTCTGGATCTTCACGCCACCGGCTGGCTTCTTTGCAGGCCGAGTCGGCACGTCGTCATGAGGAATTTTGTATGGCTTAAAAATGATGGAGGCATTTTCCTGCAAGAAAGATTCTCACAGCACTGAGAAGTGTGACATCAAGATTGAAAGACAATAAAGGAGTTAAGTTAGCTTACCGGAGGAGGAGGTCGATACAAGCTGTATGGGAGGATTGGCAGCATGAGGCTGCGTTCAACCGCAATCCCAATAGAGAAGACCTTGTACATACGAATCTTCAAGATCTCGAAGCTAAGGGAGTCATGGTCTTCCCGATTGGGGTCCCTCTCGCCCTCATACTCAAAGGCTGGCTTGGATCGTTCCTTGATCGGTGCCAGTCGGCTCTTGATGAAGTGCCGAGTGATTTGCTCGCCGCGAAGACCTTTTTGCTTCATCTCCAAGATCTTCGCTAGCAACTTGTTGGCTTCATCCCAATCTTGGGCTACTGGCACAGTGCTCCAGGTATGCTTGGGTACGGGGGGAAGGCCAACGAAGTTTGGCAAGTTGGGTTCAAGATTGTTGATGTAGAACCAGGGTTGATCCTTATTCGGATGCGGCTTAAGATAGAACATGCGTCAGAAGAGTTGGAAATGGAGGAGAATGCCAAGGAAAGCTTCACACACATGGATGAAGAGGGCGATGTGAAGCATAGAGTTGGGGTTCAAATGATAGAGCCGAAGGCCATAATAGTCAAGAAGCCCCCTAAAGAACTCAGAGGTGGGGAGGCTGAAACCGCAATAGAAGAAAGAGGTGAAAACAACGAGCTCACCGGTGTTCGGAGTGGGGAACTCCTCACCAGCCGCCGAGCGCCAGCCCACGATCTCCTTAGGAGGAAGCACTTCGTGCTTCACCATCTCCTTGAGGGTGGACTCCCTCACATCCGAAGTGGCCCACTGCTCGAAAGGGATCTTCTTCTCACCCGCCATGAGCGTGGTTTGTGTGGGGAGTAGATCTGGCTTGAAGGATGGGGATTTGAGATGGGGGTCTGAGAAGATGGATGCGGATGCTAGCTGGGAGCGAAGCACGAGCTTCTGGATCGGTGGATTGGGTGCGCGCAAGAGCTTAGGGTTCTCCGCTGCAAGCTGGTGAACAGTGTTGCGAGTGGGGAATTTTTTCTGGGGAGACGAAGTGGCGGGATGACCTCGAGGCTTTGTAAGAAATTTGAGGGTTACGCTAGGTTTTCTCGCGATTGGGCCGAGCCCATGAGAGACCTGCGGCCCATCTAAGGTGTGCCTTGACGCGTGTCCTTAGGGACTTAAGTGGATGAGCTTAAGTAGATTTGCTCTGGCAATATGCACGTGTCTGAGTGCCCTGTACCTTTGGAAATTCTTTCATACCACGGTTTGCACAACTTCATGAGAAGTTGGCACGATGCACTTTGAAAGGTGACAAACAGTGAAGCTTTTTATGGCTGCCTTGATGACAGGGACTGTTTGGTTTTTAAGTATTTGATTAAATGATTGTATCAATGCTATCTTTCCACCTTGGTGAAGATCTTTTTAGACTAAGACCAATATTATGGCAAGAGCTATTTAATATTTTGGTCATATTTTTCAGACGACTGAAAAACTTATTTACCCATAAGGGATGATTAAAATATTTGATCCGAGATGAGTCGGGTAGATTCATTCGGATAAGCATGAGCTTACCGAGTGCTTTTTACCCACGAGGGTTGATTGAGTTATTTGTTCTGACATGACTCGGGCAAATTCACTCGGATGAGCGCGAGCTTGCCGAGTGATGAGATTTTTTATGATTGCTTTAGCTTAAGCTAAACATTTATATGAGAATGATTTTTTATAGTTCTTGACTATATGTTTAGTCTATTTTTGACTAATCACATAGTCGGGGGGCTAAACCTAATTAGGTGCATCAGGAGATGCACCTAGATATTTTGCAGCCCTTCACAGTCTTTGGAGCCACTCGGGAGATTCAGGCAGAGGTGATGGAATCGCTCGGCGCCAGAAGCACTCGGCCAAAGAGTTGTTTGGCTGTGTACTATCTTGGTTCGAGGCTGAGTTATCTCGTCGACTGCAAAGGACTCGGGGGCTACTGTGGAGATTATGGCAATTGGATATCCACATGGCAAGCTTATCCGACTGGAGATAGGGATAGGTTGCGCCTGCCAAATATGTAAACCAACTATGACTCGGGTATTACGTTGCTGATTAGATAAGGCAACAGCTCATAGTCACGGTTTGGTAAGATTGAGGAAACCGACTTAGAGTATGATAGGGTTTCCGACTTGTAAACATGCCCTCCGAGACTATATAAGGGGGGTAAGGGGCGTCCCTTGAGGGATATCAGACATATGCTTTATGAGCTATTAGCTTTCAGCCTTAGATTTTGAAATCAATATACACTCGGCGGATCAAATACCCGAAACAGGAGTAGGGTATTACCTCACGAGAGGGCCTGAACCTGTCTAAATCCTTGTTTTCCATCTAACCCATTGTGCTTGGCGATCTTGACTGCACCCCCAATTTTCTATTGCCGAAATCGAGTTTCGACATCGGTGTTCACACCCAACTCTTGGCTTCTTCGATCATTACTTTCTCGACTTTGTCTCTGCACAGAGCGCGCAGAGATTTCCCGTCAGTAGATCGGACACCTCAAAGGGCTCCTGGAAGTGGCCGAAGCTCGGCTGTCCAAAGTTCGAGATTGCGCTCTCGCTATCCTGAACCGGGCCGACAACGACCTTCCTCCCGCCTAGGAATCCCACGAGGAGTTCCTCAACCGCCTACGGGATGGACCTCGATGCCTCGACATTTTTGTGAAGGATGCGGCGAAAGCCGCGGCTGGAGTGACCCTCGGCATCCTCAGCCATCGATTCCCAGAGGTGCCGGTTGTGGACATCGGCCTGGGATGGTCGGAGGGCCTTGGAGCCGACGAGCCCGAGGCCATCGTTGCTGAGTTCGGCGAGACCGTTGACCGAGTGGTCGACCTCATAGATTTTTAATCGATCTCTGCTGTAAGATCCCTGAGTTGGAAAGACAAAATATTTTTATGTCAATACCTGGGTCATATGTCCTATCCTCTTGCGTAGCCATGCTGAAGGGTGTTCGACTGAGGCATGCAAGGGTTCAACTTCGCCTACTCGCATTACTTTCGACGTTTAGGCCTTAGGAAACGATCTTCGCCTGAAATAACTAGGAGGATTCTCTAACCAGGTTTCATCAGGTTCCGAATCGGCCTTTAGCATAACTGTCGTTCATTTTACGAGCTAGACGAAGTGAAGGATCTCGGAAGACCAAGTTTCCCGAGTAGCTTGATCGTACGACGGGCCATTCTCGCGTTTCTACTTCAACCCAAGTTCGACTCCGGGAGGGAAAATCCAGCTCTGATCGGAGGGGGATGGGATTGAAGAGAACGTGTCGGCAAAGTCATATTTCTCTGATACTCGGGACAAGAACCGGATTGGCAAGTAGTCACTGACTCAAACGATAACATTCTGTCCTGAGAGCCCGAAGCACATGGGTTGGAGTCACGAAACTCAAAGCTGATCATGAGCACTTGCGTAGAAGTTATTGAATCGTTTGGTCATTACTTGTCAATCGGGAAGCATTGCTGAGCCTCGGAGCGGCAGAGGCAAACTCGACAAGCAACCTTCCGGAGAACCCCAACCAGGGCAGGTCAGGGCCACGTAGCTTAGGGCTGGCCATAAGCTATGCGCGGGAGCTGTCGAGGGCGTGTTGTCAGCCCGGCGGCAGAGCGGGACTAAGGTAGAGAATGCCGGAACATGCAAAGATTATTCTTTTCAGAAATTGACAGAGAAAGGAAAAGAAAAAGACGTATCTGATCGAAGGCTTCGTAGGGAAAGGTAGATCTTCATAGGATCACCTCAGACGAAGAATAGCGGCCCCTATCTGGTGCGCCAACTATCGATGGGTGGGTCAGCAATCCTCCAAGGGAGGTCCCCGAGGAGGTAGAAGAGAGTTTGGTGGAGAAGCTGTCCTTTGATGGATCCGATGGTCGACTTGAATCCTGAGATGAGCCAAGAAACAAGATGCAATGGTTTATACTGGTTCCGCGCTCCCGAAGTATAATAGGCCTACGTCCAGTGTGTGGTGTTCTTTCTCTGAGGTGGATGATAAACAAGAGTTACAAGCGCGAGCAGGAATCTGAAAAGCCTCTCTCCTGGCTCCCCCTGCCCTCCCTTTTATACTTTAAGGAGGGCAGGAACAGATGAACTTGGGGGCCAAGAAAGCTAAGACTAAGAGAGACAAACAGTGGAGTACAAAGAATATCTAATAAAGTACATGCTAGTCTGCTAGGTCCTACACACCGTGGGTGTCTTGTGTGAAGGGTTACGCGGAGGCTACGCTAGCCGAAAACAAAAATTTACCGCGCAAACCAGAACACTTGCAAGTAAGGGCCAATAGATCGTTACCGATTGGAGTAGAGTGCAGCGGAATAGCCAATCGGGGCAATCCGATCCGGAGCAGTGTAGCCAACTCCGGAGACAACGGCGATCAACGGCGCGCAATGTAGCGGCGCCTCTCCGGTATCCACACGTCGGGGACGAACGCCGTACACCCGTGTGCTAGCACGCGATGCAAGGCTAGGGTTTGGCTCGAAAGTGGGGAGGGTTTCCGTGGAGATTGATCTCGGCGACTTCGTTGCACGTGATCCAATTGATATGCAGCAGCGCTCTCCACCCCTCCCTCCTTTATATAGAGTTGGCCGACGGGATTAGTAGCCGCTCGGGACTCTATTTTGAATTGGATCTCATCCGTATCTCATATAGAGTTGGCCGCTCACACGTCGTAAGCCCATAGGACTCTATTTTGAATTGGATCTCATCCGTATCTCATATAGAGTTGGCCGCTCACACGTCGTAAGCCCATAGGACTCTATTTTGAATTGGATCTCATCCGTATCTCATATAGAGTTGGCCGCCCACACGTCGTAAACCCATAGGACTCTATCCGATCGGATCCCTATCCGATCGAGCCGTATCCGAGTCCAACTCGAATGCATGTTCTTATCCCCTTAAGCGTGCGACCACAGTAGGTTCGGTATACTCGGTTTCGGCTATAGTCTAACTTAGCCGATCGTCGGCTCGAGTCCAACTCAGACGTCACCTGCGGCGCCTAGCAGCACATATTGACACCATAGTATACAAGAATATAATATCGGCTCGAACCTGTAATGTGTACACAAATCCCTTTGCCTCACGATACCGGTTAAGCTATAGGCAAGATGTGTGCCATCCCTTCAATAACTTAACCATTCACTCGAACCGTATTGGATTATCCGTCTATTGATTGACTCCTCAATCAACTTAGCATGGCCATGCATTTCCATAATCCATTACCTCGAGGGCCCGAGATATCTCTCCAAAGGAGGGCAAATTCCATCTTGATCACTCACATCCCACTCCATGTTTCATAGCAAACCCGAAAACTACCTTTATAACTACCCGATTACGGAATAGCGTTTGGTAGTCCCAAAGTAGGCTACTACACATGTTGGAATCCATGGTGATCTCAGGTCTAAGGACTTTGTACCAACACTACCCGAGACCAACTAATGGCACATTAATTCTGTAGTGTCTCATGGTGGGTCTATCCAACAATGTGTTCTCCAACACATATGTCCATGTTTATTGATTTGGTATCACCATACCCATGATCTATGAGACATGATCATCAATCAATAAACATGCCAATCTTAGAATCATATTTGTTCCAACAATATGACATATGATCGGGATCGTTTAGAAATAGATTCATACATATCGAGTCTCATAAATAAGTCACGTACTTATTGATCAATACAAGATGTCTATTTCATGGAACCGAATAACACTTTATTCATAAATACATAAACATTGACGTGATATCCAACATCTCCATGTTGCCTCTAGGGCATATCACTAACAATCTCCCACTTGCACTAGAGTCAATCATGTAAGTATCTAATACCCATTGCTCTTGTGTGCGCCTCATGCTTGGCCGAGGAGAGGTTTTGTCGGCGGATCGGCTATGTTGAGATCCGTGTGCACTTTGCATATCTTGACATCACCTCTGTCCACAATCTCGCGGATGAGATGATATCGCCGAAGTATGTGTTTGGACTTCCGATGTGATCTCGGCTCCTTGGCTTGCGCAATGGCTCCACTATTGTCACAATAGAGAGACATTGGACCCAGTCGTACTAGTCATCACACCAAGCTCGAAACGAATTTCTTGATCCAAAGCACCTCCTTTGTAGCTTCCGAAGCGCAATGTACTCGGCCTCCGTTGTAGAATCAGCACAGTATCCCGCTTGGAACTCTTCCACTGACCGCGCCTCCGTTCGAGGCGAACACAAACCCGAGTTGCGATCTATAATCATCCTTGTCTGTTTGGAAGCTAGCATCGGTGTAACCACTTACAACGAGCTCTTCTTCACCTCCATAGACTAGGAACATATCCTTAGTTCTTCTCAAGTACTTAAGGATATTCTTTACTAGCGATCCAGTGACCTTCACTGGATCGGCAGTATCTCGCTCGTAGCACTCAAAGCGTACGAGACATGCAGGCGTGTACAAAGCATGGCATACATGATGGATCCAATTGCCGAAGCATATGGAACCATACCCATCTTATTCCGCTCATCATGTGTCGAGGACACCGATTCTTGCTAAGATTAATGCCATGTGACATGGGCAAGAAACCTTTCTTGGAATCATGCATGTTAAACCTTTTCAACACCTTGTCAATGTATGTACTTTGGCTTAATCCAATTAGCCTCTTGGATCTATCTCTATAGATCCGAATGCCTAATATATATCTGCCTCCCCTAAGTCTTTCATGGAAAAACTATTTTTCAATGAAGACTTGACGGATTCTAGCATAGGGATATCATTTCCAATCGGTAATATGTCATCCACATATAAGATTAGAAATACAATTGCACTCCCACGACCTTTTTGTAAACACAGGCCTCTTCTTCGTTTTTGATGAAACCAAACCCTTTGATTACTTCATCAAAACGAATATTCCAACTCCGAGATGCTTGCTTCAATCCATAAATGGATTTCGTAGCTTGCATATCTTTCAGGCGATTCTGGATCGATAAAACCACGAGGTTGTATCATGTATACATCCTCGCTTAGGTTTCCATTTAGGAAAGCCGTTTTGACATCCATCTCGCCATATCTCATAGTCGAAATATGCAGCAATCGCTAGGATAATCCGAATAGATTTAAGCATTGCGACGGGCGAGAAGGTTTCATCATAATCAACTCCTTGAATCTGTTTAAAACCTTTCGCCACCAATCGCGCCTTATAGATGTGAACATTTCCATCCATATCGGCCTTTTCTTAAAAACCCATTTGCACTCAATGGTTTTGACACCATCGGAGTGGATCAACCAAGTTCCAAACTTGATTGTCGTACATGGATTCTATTTCGGATTTCATGGCTCCAAGCCACTTGTTGGAATCGGGTCCCACCATCGCTTCCTCATAGGTCTTAGGTTCATCGTTGTCCAACAACAATATATCACGTTGTTCCACACTGTGTACATCGGGCGCACGACGTGATCTTTCGGACCTCCGTGGGGTGGTGTATCTACAACCGGTGGCGCAACTCTTTGCTCCTCTGTTGTGGTTCGTGGTCGCTGAAACATTTTCGGTGTTTCTTGAACTTCTTCAAGATGCACCCTGCTCCCACTAACCCTTCTTGAAAGAAATTCTTTCTCCAAAAGACACCGTGTCGGGCGACAAACACTTTGCTTTGTTCCCGATTATAAAAGTAATATCCCTTAGTTTCCTTAGGATATCCCACAAAGAAGCACTTGTCGATTTGGGTGTGAGCTTGTCGGTCAGTAAGCGTTTTACATAAGCTTCACATCCCCAAATTTTGAGAAAAAGACAAACTAGGGGTTGCCCTGTCCATATCTCATATGGTGTCTTTTCAAGCGACTTAGATGGAACTCTATTTAGTGTGAGCGCTTGTTTGTTTCAAGAGCATATCCCCGGAAGGATAACGGAAGATCACTTTGGCTCATCATCGACCGCACCATGTCCAACAAGGTGCGATTTCTCCGTTCGGACACCCCATTCCATTGTGGAGTTCTGGCGGAGTCAGCGTGGAACAATTCCACAATCTTTCGAGATGATTACCAAACTCTTGGCTCAAGTATTCCCACCACGATCCGATCGTAGAAACTTGATTGTTTTTCCTAAATGATTCTGTACTTCATTATGGAATTCTTTGAACTTTTCAAAGGATTCGGACTTATGCCTCATTAAGTAGATATAACCATATCTACTAAAGTCATCGGTAAAGGTAATGAAGTGCGATAACCACCTCTAGCCGTTGAGCTCATTGGTCCACATACATCGGTATGTACGAGTGCCAACAAGTCACACCGCTCTCTCACTATGTCCCGTGAAAGGTGCCTTTGTCATCTTACCAAGTAAACAAGACTCACATGTCTCAAATGATTCAAAATCAAAAGAGTGAAGCAATCCATCCTTATGGAGCTTCTCCATGCATTTCTTATTTATATGGCCTAAGCGACAATGCCGGATAAACGTGGGGTTTATATCATTAGAGAGTTGCCTTTACGTATTAATGTTATAGATGGGAGATGCTTCAAGATTCAAAACGTATAATCCATTCACCAATGGAGCATGAAAATAGAACATATCTCTGAGATATATTGAACAACCATTGTTCATTGATCTAAAATCATATCCTTCCGCTTGCAAACATGAAGCGGAAATAACGTTTTGACATAGTGTTGGAACACAATAACAATTATTTAATTCCAAAACTAATCCTGAAGGTAGATGAAGTGGTATCGTGCCGACAGCAACCGTAGCAACGCTTGCTCCATTGCCGATGCGCGGGTTCACCTCGCCCTTCTCAATCCTCTACTTCTTCTCATTCCCCGCAACGATTTGCAAATATGAGCTACTGATCCGGTATCAAATACCCAAGAGTCAGTAGGTGAAGTAGCAAGATTAATGTCTATAACATTAATACCTGAAGCAGAAGTCGTACTTTGCTTCTTCTTGAGATCCTCCATGTACTTCTTGCAGTTCCTTTTCCAGTGGCCTGTCTCCTTGCAGTAGAAGCAAACGGCATCTGATGCCGCCGACCCCTTCTTGCCCTTCTTTGCATTAGAGGCACTCGCGATCTCATCGGGAGTTAACTTCCTCTTGGTGCAAAGTTTCTTGACAGGTGGTTTGCGCTTAGCCTTCTGCATCATCATCACATGATGACCATTTTTCTGGATACTCTCCTCAGCTGTCTTTAGCATCCCATGCAATTCAGCCAAGGTTCTATCCATATTGTTCATGTGATAGTTTAATATGAATGGCTCGAAGCTCGGAGGGAGCGACTGGAGAATCACATCAGTAGCCAACTCTTGGCTAAGGGAAAACCTAGTTTTCCGGACTCTCGATATAGCCAATCATCTTTATCACATGCGGGTGACGGGATTTCCCTCAACAAGCTGCACGCAAACAAGGACTTTGAGGTGTTGAACCTCTCGGCCGAGCTTGGTTCTCAAACATGCCACGCAGATCCACGAATAATAGTGTGAGCATCGTTGCTCTCATATTGCTTCAAGCTCGGGGGACATTGTAGCAAGCATGAGACACTTATATCTAGGGCATCATTAGTGTGCTTCTCATAAGCCCTCCGTGCGGTTGCGGTGGCGTTATTAGGCAAATCCTCGGGATAGGGTACTTCAAGAACGTACTCCTTACGCTCTTGCTTGAGAACAATTCTCAAGTTGCGATACCAATCCATAAAGTTTGTTCCATTTAATTTTTCCTTTTCGAGAATAGATCGCAAATTAAAGGTGCTGGGTGTAGTATTAACCGCCATTTATTCTACAACGAAAAAGCAAAGTTTAGCACAATGTTTATGCTATGTCTTTTGTTAAACAATTTAACATAAGACTCCCATTACGTATTTTCACCTTCCTCTAGGTTACGTATTGGGTCAAGATCCACATGTTAATTAATTTTCTAGTGAGCTTTGGCATCACTGCTAGAAAATTAATAACATCGATAAGCAACTCCTTGCTAATCACATCTCTATGTGACTCTTGTTGTTGGTGTGGCATCTCCATGCCCGGCGCCAACCTATGCCCCAAGGCCCAAAACTGTTTTGATAGCCTTGTTAAGTAAACCAAATGCTCCCGCATGTATATGTCGACATATACCCCCTCGTGTTATGATAGAGAATGGCACTCTGCTTTGGCGGACCCACCATTGACGAGCATAACGGTGACGGCCAGATGCAACATTTGGAAGGGCATCATTACTACTTAATTTTACGAGGGATGCTATCCTATCAAACAAACATATCACATATATGAAAGCAGTAGAATAGCATATAATGAAATAGTATGGCCCCCTTCACATGGTGATCTCCATCTCCATGTCGGCGAGGATCTCCATCTTCGCACCATCTTCCAATGTGCATGATGCTTGATTTCTTCAAACTAAGCTACTACTATAGAAGCTCTAATTGAAGATTACATCGACTCGCAGGTCGTGAAAGAATATTACAAGCATTGCACGTATGAAAGAATATTACAAGGATTGCACATATGAAAGAATATTACATGCATCACATGCATCTCATACATCTCATACATACAATAGGGCCATACCATCTCAAAGCATTCTCTGCAAAAACAAGTTAGGCGTAGAAACGTTTCTACTTATCGCAGAGCTACGGCATCGAGACGACCTATAAAGAGGGTACGCGCCCGAACACCACACGAAATTCATAGATCCAATCTATGAAATCGCTTACGGAAACCATATCGGCATAATCACATTATGCCGTCCCGATACACTATCAAGGGAGATGGTTTGCGCAGCGCGAGGCAGCAAACAAGATCGGACTACGAGATAGCTTCGGCATAATCACATTATACCGTTCCGATACACTATCAAGGAACGCTATCTCGAAGCCGACTCAAACCGAGTTCTATGGATATTGCTTCGACGTAATCACATTACGCCGTTCCGATACACTATCAAGGAACGCAATTACCATGAACTCTCCTCAACAAATCCCGTAAAACCGATTGATCTAATCAACCCGTGCGCAAAACTTGTTCCGGATCCAATCTAAAACCCGAACTAAGCAAGAGAAGCTCGATACCACTTGAAGGGTTACGCGGAGGCTACGCTAGCCGAAAACAAAAATTTACCGCGCAAACCAGGAACACTTGCAAGTAAGGGCCAATAGATCGTTACCGATTGGAGTAGAGTGCAGCGGAATAGCCAATCGGGCAATCCGATCTGGAGCAGTGTAGCCAACTCCCGAGACAACAGCCGATCAACGGCGCGCAATGTAGCGCGCCTCACGGTATCCACACGTCCGGGGACGAACGCCGTACACCCGTGTGCTAGCACGCGATGCAAGGCTAGGGTTTGGCTCGAAAGTGGGGAGGGTTTCCGTGGAGATTGATCTCGGCGACTTACGTTGCACGTGATCCAATTGATATGCAGCAGCTCCCCACCCCTCCCTCCTTTATATAGAGTTGGCCGACGGGATTAGTAGCCGCTCGGGACTCTATTTTGAATTGGATCTCATCCGTATCTCATATAGAGTTGGCCGCTCACACGTCGTAAGCCCATAGGACTCTATTTTGAATTGGATCTCATCCGTATCTCATATAGAGTTGGCCGCTCACACGTCGTAAGCCCATAGGACTCTATTTTGAATTGGATCTCATCCGTATCTCATATAGAGTTGGCCGCCCACACGTCGTAAACCCATAGGACTCTATCCGATCGGATCCCTATCCGATCGAGCCGTATCCGAGTCCAACTCGAATGCCTGTTCTTATCCCCTTAAGCGTGCGACCACAGTAGGTTCGGTATACTCGGTTTCGGCTATAGTCTAACTTAGCCGATCGTCGGCTCGAGTCCAACTCACCGACTGTCACCACGGCGCCTAGCAAGCACATATTGACACCATAGTATACAAGAATATAATATCGGCTCGAACCCGTAATGTGTACACAAATCCCTTTGCCTCACGATACCGTTAAGCTATAGGCAAGATGTGTGCCATCCCTTCAATAACTTAACCATTCACTCGAACCGTATTGGATGGAACTGAATAACACTTTATTCATAAATACATAAACATTGACGTGATATCCAACATCTCCATGTTGCCTCTAGGGCATATCACTAACATTGTGCTCCCCACCCCGAGTCCCTTCTCCGTGTCGCCAGGTGGTGTCGGACACGTGGTTGTCCCTTTCTCTTCCTCCTTGCCTACCAAGTTTCCTCCCGAGGATGCTCGAGGTCGGGTGTCGAGTTGGAGTCGAGAGAAGGGGCCGAGGTTGGACTCGGGAAGGCCAGGCATACCCGACTCCTGGGAGTCTGTTCTCTGGCCATATCCCGAGGACACTCGGTCTGACTTCTGTTTGAGGTTCAATCCAGGTTTTTGAGGCATCCCGGGGTGACACCTCCCACACTCTAAATAGCTTGCAACATCATAAAAAAAAATAATTTAATCAAGAAGAAGAGGGATTGGAAATAAAGAAAGAAGAGGAGGAGGAGACGACAAAATTCAATAATTTGATATGTCAAAATTCTCAAACTATGGATAAGTATTTTTGAAAGGGACGAGAAAGGGAGGATTATAAATCTTTGAATTTTTTTTAAAGGGAGAAGAATAAATCTTTGAATATAATTTTGAAAGGGAGGAGATAATTTTGAAAGCGACGATGCTAGGGTTCTGAGTAAGAGTGAGGGACTTGGAAATTTTTTTCGCGCTAATGTATAGATCTGAACAGACCCTGAATAACATTGGTGACGGGCTTTATATTAAGCCCAATTGAGATGAGTCATCTTAATCGGACTTAATATAAAGCCCGTCATGGATGATGTCTAGTTTGGCGCCCAACAGCCGATGGAAAAAATTTATCGGTAACAACCCTGATATAAAGGCCCGTCACGGATGACCTCATCGGTGATGGGCCTAAACTTGAAGCCTGGATAGTAAATTAACCATCTCTGTCGGAATGACATTAAGGCCCGTCACGAATGACTCATCGGTGACGGCATTAAGTTTAAACTCGATTAGTGTGTTAATCATCTCTGTCGGGCTCAAAGCTTAAGCTTCGTTTGCACCGGACATCTTCCCTATTGGTCTATAATATAAAGCCCGTCACAGATACAATTTTTCCACTTGTACAATTTATTTATTTCACTGAATAATTCATTAAATAACTCTCCATGCTCAATAAATTATTTAATTCTCTAAATAATTCTCCATGTTAACTAAATGTAATATATAAAATACTATTTTTAGGTAAGTCGCTAAATAATTTATACAAAAGGCTTGTTATAATTTTTCAATTTATTTTTCACTACGAATTTATCCATTTCAGTGAATAGAATTTGATACAAAATATTTTATCCATTACACAATTTATTTATTTCACTAAATAATTCAAGTAAAGTTCAATAAATTATTTAATTCACTAAATAATTCTCCATGTTAACTAAATTCAATATATAAACTACTATTTTCATGTAATTCACTAAATAATTTACACAAAAGGGTTGGTAATACAAAATAGTTCATTCATTAGAAGAAATAGCAAAACAAAAAAGTACAAAGGCATCAGTCACAAGGTTATGTCTTCCGTACGATTTGACTGAGCATATGCCACATACTCTTGGGATCATCGTCAAGGTCGATGTGAGGTCTGACATGAAGATTCTGATTGTATTCTTCTTCGTCGACGACATTTCCTACCCTGACAATTCAACTCTTGCCATCCTGACGACGTGCATCTTCTTGTTTGCAGGGTCTTTTATGTAGAATATCTGCTCAACCTATTTCGCAAGCACGAATGGTTCATCGGCGTATCCAACCTTGGATAGATCTATTAAAGTGAGACCTTCCTTGTCGACTTTGACACCGGTGCATATATTCACCCAACAGCATCGAAATAGAGGGACTTTGAATCTCACGTAGTTCAGCTCCCAGATATGTTCAATGCGGTCGTAGTATGTGTTGGACCCAACTTGATCCTGGAATGCATCTATACGGACTCCGCTGTTTTGCACTATGCTTTTATCATCTTGTCGTATGGTGTAAAACATGTAACCATTGATATCGTATCCTTGCCATGTGTCTATCACCCAACATGGTCCCGTCGCCAATAACTGTATTGTCTCAGTTGAATCATCCATCGACATTGTAATACGCTTCTTGAACCATTCGTTGAACCTGGGGTTATGTTCTCTGTTAACCCACGTGTCTGATCGCCCCAAGTTCTCCTGTCTGATTTCCGCTAAATGCTCCTCAAAGTATGGGGCAACTTCTGCCATATATTGGAGCACAGCGAAATGAGCCTGCGAATAGGAGGCTTGATCAGGCACAACTCTTTTCCTGCCCATTGTGCCAGCGCCTGACAACTTTCCTTCATGACAAGACGCTGGTACTCCAATAGGATCAACCTCGGTCATATAAAAAACACAAAATTCAATAACCTCTTCGGTCGTGTAACCTTCAATGATGCTCCCCTCTGGTTTTGCTTTGTTTCTCACGTAAGACTTTAAAACTCCCATGTACCTCTCGAACTGATACATTTCTCTTAGAAATGCAGGGCCACATAATTTTGTTTGCTTCACTAGATGTACAGGGAGATGAATCATGATATCAAAGAAAGACAGGAAAAGACATCTCCATGTGATAGAGGGTATTAACAATATCAGTCTACAATCCGTCTAGGTCTTCAGGATCTATAACCTTTTGACCGATGGTATTGAAGAAGGCACACAGATGTTGGGTCGTGTGGCGGATTTTGGTGGTAGAATGCCTCTGATAGCAATTGGCAAGATTTGCATGATGAGCACGTGGCAATTGTGAGACTTCATTCCAACCAGTTTTAGCTCGTCCAATTTGACGTACTTACTTATCCTTGCTGAATAGCCTGATGGAACTTTGATATCTCTGAGGCATGATAGCATTGTGATTTTCTCATCCTTCGACAATGTGTGGCAAGCTGGAGGGAGATACACTCTGCCTGTCTTTGCATCTGTTACAAGCAGGAGTTCACTGGGAATATTCATCTCCTGTAGATCAAGGCGCGCGTTCAACCCATCCTTTGTCTTCCCGGGAATATTCAGCAGTAGCCCGATCAGACTCTCACACACATTCTTCTCAATGTGCATCAGATCAATGCAATGACGGACCTCGATATCTTTCCAGTAAGGAAGTCGCTAAAATATGGATTTTTTCTTTCACATACCCTTGTCTGTTGCCTTACTTCGTTTTCTTTTCTTGCCAAACTCATTAGTTAGGTCATTGACCATGTTGTGGACCTCATCTCCGGACAGATCCTTGGGTGCAATCTGAAGTTTCCTCTTACCGTTGAAAAGTTCCTTTTTCCTTCAAAATGCATGTTGGAGAGGGAGCCATCTCCTATGACCCGTGTAAACCATCTTTCTGGATTTCATCAGCCACCTGCTGCGTGTATGTTCCATACAGTCGGAGCAGGCCTTCTTTCCTTTCACGATTTGTCCAGAAATATTGCCCAGTGTAGGATAGTCATTAATGGTGCAGAACAATAGAACACATAGGTTGAAGTTCTCCTAGCCGTATGCATCCCAAGTTTCCACATCTTCTTTCCAGAGAGTCTCAAGGTCATCGATAACAGGCTCCAAGAACACATCAATGTCATTGCCGGAATGTTTCAATCCTTGGATAAACATGCATAGCATAATGTATTTTTTTTTGAAGCACAACCATGACGGTAGGTTATAGTTTACAATCAAAACTGGTCACGTGCTATGAGAACTGCTCATGTCTCCGAAAGGATTCATGTCATCCGTACACAAACATACTCTCATGTTTCTAGGGTTGGCTGCAAAATCTGGGTATATTCGATCACTAATCCTCCATTGAATGGAATCTGTGGGGTGTCTTAGCATACCATCGTTTCTTCTCTCTATGGCATGCCATCGTACTTACTTTGCTTCATTGGGGTTGATAAGTATTCTCTTCAAACTATTGATGATAGGTAGGTACCACACGACCTTGGCCGGACCACCTTGCTTTGACTTCTTTCCTTCGTCAGCACTTTTCGTTCTCTTGTATCGAGAAGCCTTGCAGGTGGAACAAGCATCTAGGTTCGTATATAGCTTGTGATACAGTAGGCAGTCGTTTGGACAAACATGAATTCTATGGATCTCTAACCCTAGGGGACACAAAACCTGCTTTGCTTCATATGTCGTCTTGGGCAATGTGTTCTCATCTGGAAGCAGGGTCTTCATAATTTTCAAAACTGTGTGAAACGCTTGTCTGTCCATCCACTACTTGCGTTCAGCTTCATTAGCTCCAAGGTAGATGACAATTTTGTGTGTTTTGCCTTACATCCGGCGTATAGACACTTCTCCGAGACACTAACCAATCTGCTGAATTTCATGGAATGTCTCTCGTTGTAGGCTGGGTCCTCAACGTCACGTAACATGTCTTGCAGCAGATCGTGATCCACATCAATCCTTTCACCGTCTAGTGGAGAGGGTACAAACATGTCATGTTCATTTTCATCTTCTTCTGTCTGCAGCTGCACCACTACCTGATTATTGCTCTCCATGTTTTACCCAACATGTGTACCCCTTCATGAATCCTCATTATATCAGATGAGCATGTACGTCCACTCTGCTATGAAACATATTATCATTTTTGCAATCTACACATGAACAACACATGTAATCACTCTTTCTTCTTTTCCTATCCTCCTCCGCGGCGTTTATGAAATTTATCACGTCATTTCGATACTCTTCCCTATAACGCCACACAGTTTTTCCATACATCCAACTTCGATCCATCACTGAGCTGCAAAAAAGTGAAAAAAATATTAAAATAACATTTTGTAGGTAAGTATCTACTAGATTTATGAGAAATGACTACTATTTTTCAATTACTTTTGCACTTTCGGATTTCTTGGGAAAAAAGACAAAAAATTGCCCCCTTCCTCCTCCCACCAAGATAGTGAACAATGGGATAACCACTCCACTGTCTGGTTAGGATATTTATAGAGCACAATAAATATCTATAACGACCAACAAATTAGCAACTGTGATGGGAATTATAGTTATCTTTGTCATGCCTAACTTCAAGCCCGTCATCGAAGGCACTCATCGGTGATGGGGCTAATGGTTATCTCAATCGGGCCATGAGCTAGAGCCCGTCACCGATGATAAACATCGGTGATGGACTTATATTTGGGCCCGACAAAGATAACATTTGTTATCTTTGTCGGGCCGTTATTTTGGCCCGTCACGGATATGTGTCATCTGTGACGGTTTATGCACATATGACATATCTGTGCGACTATATCTTTGTTGTTCCCTTCTTAGCCCCGTTTGAGATGACTTAATTATGACGGCCCGCAAATCTCAGACATGTTATGAGTCATCACAGATAAAAGGATCTATAGTAGTGTATATATGTACAGGAAAGGAGAAACTCCAATACGAATACATATACACAAAATCCCAATACAAATACATATACATCTAACACCCCCTCAAACTCAGGGTGGATCGAGTTTAGAGAGATAAAATCTATGCTGAACTCGGGTCTATACCTTTGTAAAGAAATCCTCAATAAGAAAGGAATCCTCTAAAAGAGAGGCCTCAATAGGAGCAAGGACGACAGCGACAACGGTGACGACAGCGACGAAGAACGGCAACGAGCGGTGTCCTCAACGACGAAGAGGACGGCGGCGCCGACAAGCCGACGAATTAATAAGCACGCAAGTGCAACGTGAAAGGTGAGAAGAAATCTAACCCTAATTTTACTCTGATATCGTGCTAAGAATAACATATATCTATTAACAAAGATACTATGCCCAAATATATATAGGTACAGAAAGTAAGAAACCCCAATACAAATCCATATACACAAAACCCCAATAGGAAAACATATACATAATTAGTTCCACAACAAGACTTAAAATGCTACACAGTTTTAGAGTATGATCTTGTATTCTTATTCCCGACAGTGAATGCCTTTGAAGTGCTGCAGAAACCTACAAATGACATGAGGAAGGCAATTGATATAGGATATATGATCTATCGATCATCTGGCGAATTCTGTACTCAGAACTGCCTTATTCTCGAGGCCGTAAACCCCGCTAGTCTTGCTCTCGTTGTACCAAATGGACACTGTGGTTCCCGTATCCATAAAACTCAGATGTTCAAGCACTAGTGGCGGCTGTGGGCATCGCTGCACTTCATCTGCTAACGCAAGCCGCCGGAGCTCCTCCGCCACCAGCATCATTGACGGTCGCCCTGTACCTGGAACAACCAAGCACTGACTTGCCAACACCGCCGCTCGATGGATTACTGTCATGCAAGCGTCATCAACAATGTCACTATCAAGTAGCTCAATGAGTCTGCCGTCCGCCATAGCCTCCTGAAACATCAATGTCAAGCTCTTCATTCCTTTTGTCAGCGGCTTCTTGCCGGTTAGAAGCTCAAGAAGAATGACTCCGAAGCTATACACATCGTTCTTTGCTGTCAGTTGGTACTCGAGTAGATAATCCGGATCAATATACCCCGGTGTGCCTTTAGGCACAGCTTGAGTTTTCTCATCGATCGTCGAGCAGCCAAAGTCAGACACCTTTGCAACCAATCCCTCAGCAAGAAGGATGTTGGCCGGCTTCACGTCACCGTGGAGTATCGGGTGCGGTAGCGAGTGGAGATGTGCAAGTGCACCAGCAGATTCTGCAGCAATCCTTAGACGGGTTCCTAGCGTGACGTGAAACCTCCTGTTCCTCTGGAGATTTAGCAGTTCTTGCAGTGTTTTGTTTTGCACAAACTCATATACAAGCATGGGTGCCTCAAACTGAAGACAACAGCCAAGCAGCTTGACGATGTTTGGATAGTTGACACGGCAAAGTATGACCAGCTCCTGCACGAAGTCCATCTTCCTGCTCTCATCGATCTCCTTGCACCTCTTCAATGCAACGATAGCATCGTTTATCTCTGCCCTGTAAACGGTTCCTTGCCCTCCTTCTCCAACAATGTGTGACTTGTTGAAGTTATTTGTTGCAGCTTCAATCTGCCCTCTCTCGTAGAGAGTAAACCCAACGTTGCCTTCTACTTTCATCATTTCTAGCAGTAGCTGACCTCCGTGTTGTTGAAAGAATTCATCGGTCTGTCTTAATAGAGCTTGTTTTCTTATTCGCTGTTTGTGCCTGATCACCTCCCATCCAAGGAAACCAAAGAGTCCAGCCAATACACAGGCAACAACTCCTGAAGACACGAATTCGAAGATATGTCGTCAATATAAGGTATTTGCAAGTATTCTATCATCAGTGGTCACTACCGAAAAAACTATTTTACATTGATGTCCTTAACAGTCTGCTATCAAATCAATCACATTATCTGTTTTGTTTGCATTTCCATTTGAACACACGTCATAACTCTAATACAAACCAATTATATTGGACGCGTCAGCCACGGAATGCATTTGAAATTAGAGATGGGTTTGTACGAAATATGGTCTATCTCTAATATATATAAGCAGCAACCCAAACCTCCCAATCTTAATTGGTTCACTTAGAACCCGACAATATAATGCCTACTGTTGTACTGCTGGTTCGTGGTAAAAACCGACAGTGGATAAATATGCAAAATATATATATGTACATGATGATTGAGGTGGAATATGTGCATACCAATTGTCACTTGTACTCCTGGAGTCAAAAGGTTTTTTTGGCATGCTCCTTCAACAGAGGCATTTCCTCGTGTACCCGAAGGGCATGAGCACTGGAAACTTCCAGGTAGATTAATGCAGTTTCCGTAGCGAGTGTTCCTTCGGTTCTTTGCATTCATCAATATCTACAACAAAATATCAAATTTAAGTAGAGAATTACAAGAAAAATTACGTACCGGGAAATATTGCATGAATATATGAAATTAAACACTACTGGGATGTTACGCAGATCTACTATGAAGCACTAGGGTGTTACCACTTTCACACCTATTAGAGTCGCGTGAGGACGCATTTGCAACTTATGGAGATGTATATACTATCAGAAATGTGTTTAAGGCCACGAAATGCATTTCCCACTCTGCAACATTCTATTTGAGAAACTTTTTATAGTCCTTCAGAGATATCAAATTTATACTTCTAGTATCGATACTGAAAAATATCAAATTTTACACTAGAAAATGTGGTAACTTTCGATATCTCCTCAAGGACTGTGAAATCACTCGTTCTATTTAGTTACTACCTAATGGGAACATATGTGCAATCATGTTAGCGAACGGGGTGCTTGGTTTCTTGTTACCGCTTCCAAGATACTCTTTTCAGTCGCGAATTAGTGATGTTCACTAATATAGAAATGCACTTTAGTACCGGTTGAAAAACTCCCATAGATGTCAGATTTGACACCACTCAAGCGGCACCGATGGGGGAATCAAAACTATCGATTTAGGAACCGGCACTTTTGAGGTTCCAGGAATGAAAAAAAAAAGACGACTTGATGCATCGGCTCTTGATCCCCATCCAAGAACACAATCACGAAATCAATATTGAAGAACAAAATTACATACAAGAACACAGAGAACAAAATCACATACACGAAATTAGCAGAGAGAGAACACGTCGAGAAGTGGCGATGACAGGCAGCAGCATGCCGCCCAGAGCCTCCTCCATGGCCTCCGTGCAGGCGATGGGCGCGACGGCTGTGGTGAGGTCATCGAACATGACCACAGGGCCCACGATGAGTAGAGAGCCAAGATCAACAAAGCCCTCGAACCTGGCACTGCCACACTGCTGCAGTTGCTGACGATGGGAGCACGAGCTCCCATAGGCGGACTCTGGCGCCTTGCCGACGCCGCATCTTTGGGACGCTAATTGTAAAGGAGAGGAGAGGAGGGATTTGGAGATCTGGCCTCCTTCTCCACCACCGTTGCCACTGGATCTGGCCACTCTAGCGGCCACCACGGTCGACACCGCCTGATCCGATGGCTGGGCATCAGCAAGGTGTAGCTTCAGGCCTCTTTGCCGTCACCAACCGGCGAAAGAGGAGGAGGAGGAGGAGGAGGAGGCAATCGAGGCCGTGATGGACGGCGGTGGAGAAGGAGGAGAAGGAGGGCAAGCGGACAGGGAGGAGGAGGAGGGCATGGTTGGGGAGGAGCTTGGTGAGGGGAGGAGGTTGGAGCGGAGCTGAGAGAAAGCTGGTGAAGGGGAGGGAATAAAGATGGAGAGGCATATATATAGTTGTCGAGAGAGAGAGAATGGGTGGGCATGGTGCGTAGGTGGGTGGATAAGGACGCTAGCTCGACCCGGTTTCTATGGATGCCGGTTCATTTTTTAAGTACTACTATAGGTGTCGGTTTTTTATTAATAATATTGGTGTTTGTTCTTATTAAAAACCAACACCTATGTCGCTACATAGGTGCCAGTTCTCCCAAACGGTGTTCAGTGGGCACACACTCAGGCGGGAAAAGCGTTATAGATGTCGGTTTTTGAATTTTTGGTACCTATAGTGCTGTCCTCTTCTCGTGTTTCTCTAATAGTGGTTTTAGAACGCTTGTAGTAAGTATGTTCAAACTTTGGATATTAATTTTTCTTTAATTATTTTGGTTCAACTTTTAGAAGTGATGTGGCTAGATTTGTATTTAAGATAGTTTCAAAATATTATAAGTCTGCTATTTCTTTTAAAGGTTTCGTGCTAGTAATTACTAGTCATGATTAAATGGACTAGATTTGGGACAAGTCCTAGTAGATTAGTGGATAAAAGATCTCCCCACTATGCCACTACCACCACCATGCCTGCCATCAGCATCGTGAGCTAGGGTCGGGTGTGCGCGGACGTTGAATTCCCTTGCGTCCGCCTCCGGCCGAGAGCGGGCTCCGAACTACGCTGGCCTCGGTTGCAAAAACATCCTCGCAACCTCCCCGAGCGTGGCCCATTATGTGCACTACGTGCGGCCACTTCGGCACAAACCTCCGGCCTCCGATGGCACTGACTCCGCTGAGCACCATGGCTATCGTCACCCAAGCTGGTGTACTTCGTCCATCGTGGGCTCTGGACGGCACTACTTCCATTGAGAATCATAGTCCATGAAATTATATGATAATTTAATCTTGATGATAAACAATTGTTCAAGGAAAATGTTATGTCGAAATTTTACAGAGTATTTTGTCTTTGGGTGTGGCCGGTCAAACCGGTATGACAAAGCCGGTCTGGTAGAACAATGAAAGTGAATAGAGTTTTCATCTCTGGACGAGGCCGGTCGGATCGGGTAGGTGTCGTTGGTCAGACTAAAGGTGTTCTAGTGGTCTGACCGGATAATCCCATGGTCAAACCGACAGGCATCATGAGGGAGTCGGTTTCGGGTTGTTTTTGTGGATTTTCTAGATTGATTAAGGTTTATGATTTCTAGATGGTTTCTTTACATATGTGATATAATTGTGTGCTGACGTGAGTCAATTTGGTGCAAACTTATACTCGGATTGTTTTCTTTTTGCAGGTGTTGCTTGAGGCCTCGAAGAGTATTAACGGTAATAAATCGAGACTAGGCTTAGAAGAAGTTGAGGTTCAGATAGTCGAGAAGATCATACAGGATAATAAGGTTTCCATATGACATATAAAACGAATTATGTGCATATGTGAAGCGAAGTCAAACTTGGATTAGTGTCCAAGTTTAGAAAGATTGAATATTCTATTCCCATGAGTCCCGTTCCGTGTGGCCTTAGTTGAATATCGAGGTCTCTAATGGAGGCCTCGACAACAACTCAACATCCAAAGAGATAGAGTTACCAAGCATCCACTCGCTCATCTACAACCTCGAAAACAGTAGATGAAGGGGATATGTTTGAGGATACACTAATTAGAGGAATAAACGCCTTGTAGGCAGGGTAAAGAACCAAGAGCGATGTTGTAATTTCTCATTATACGTGAATAAAAGGAGCTCTCAATAAAGGGAATGGGAGACAGATCCTCATCCTGGGCATCCATTCTGCCATCTCTCGCTCTCTCAACCTCTCTCCCTCTCTCCTCCATGCTATGTTCAAGCTTGGCTTCCTTCACCAAGGAAGGAACCCTTGCCCTTTTGTTTTCTTGCAAATTCTTTGTAACAACGGGTTGGCTTATGGCTACGCTATGTATGATATGTCCTTTGAATAATCCTAATTTGTCAAGAATATAAGTACACGAAAAAAATTGTAGGAAATGATGAATCAAAAAAGTACATACGTTGTGATGTTGGAGTAGATTTAGAGGAAACTGTATTCACCTTGGCAGCCGTTTGGAAGGTAAGGGTTGCCTTGGAATCCTTGTGTGCAGTTGCAGATGTAGCCCGGCCCACTGGACGAGTTGAGACACGTGCTGTTGCTGCTGACGCACGCGTACGACTCAGGATCTTTCTCCGCTGCCGCGCAGTTGCTCACGTTTCGGATAGCCCAATCGATCACCACAGGCGCTCGCCCGCCGTTGGTGTCGAAGAACTCCGACGACGTCGTGTAGCTCCTCCGGAAGTTGAACCTTGATGACTCCATCAGAACCGCGTAGCTGCAGCGGCTGACGTTGTAGATCGCCGTCGTGTTGAACCTCGTGGCGTCGAAGTAGACGGCGTAGGAAGTGTGCCCCTTGGATATCGTTGCCAAACAGCAGCCTTCCCCAGCGCAGGTGCCGTCGGTCAGGCTCGTTAGATTGTCACCCCGTTCCCCGCAGGAGGCGAAGCAGCCGCTCATCTGACGCACGTAGCCACTTCGCCCTACAGCGACGTAGGCGATCGTCCTGCACCCGACGACCACGAGCTCGTTGGCGATTTCCGACAGCATGTACGTCTCAGGGAGGAAGAAGAAATCCCATTTGTTGGTCGTCATGTTTTTGGAGGTGGAGTTATAGCAGGAAGAGGTGATGTTATTCCACACCCGGGCCTGACCTTCGAGCAGAGAAACACTGTCCAGCTCGAAATATCCATCTTTCTCCGGGACCTGTCGCAGGAAGGGCTTCTTGCCTTTCTTGGTGTCGCGGCAGATGAGCTCAAAGCCGGGCAACGAGCAGCCGGGCTCGAAGCCGAACGGATACGGAATCTTCACGCCGCCACACACCGTAGAGCAGTTGCTACCAGGAGGTGGCGGCAAAGCATCAACAGCAAGCAGCGCCACCAACTCAAGAACACTAATCCAATATATAGCTGCCAACAATCTATGGAAGTTAGGCATGCCTAAGCTCTAGCTTTGCCAGTGTTTCCAAGGATCTAATTAACCAAGTTGAGTTGGAAGTATATAATGAATAATTAGAATTCTTAGTACTGCAGATTATATATATCAGTCCTCAAAGTCTTCCCATCGGAATAACGTGTCTACGTCATACGTGATAAGCTGTTGAATTGAACGGGTCCAAATCAAGGTACTAATTTAATTTCGAAGGTGATGAGGACATTGGCAACTTATTTCCCAAAAAAGTTTTATACCATAATAAAGTACAATGTAGACTTGATTCAGTCGCCTGGATTTTTTTGCTAATTTTTCACTGCGTACTAATTAATTTAATCATTTGATTTACCACGGGTAATTAATTTAATTAGACGTGCATTTTACTTGGGAAAAGAGCTATGTGTGGTGTAAGTGTGTAACACAACATCCATGATCAGTAACGGTGAAAACGGATCTAAAACGGTCGAAAACTAACTATTATCATATTTTTTTCATATTTTTTTCATAATTGGATTCGAAATTGGAAATTCTGATAAAGAAATAAAATCAAATACCATCGAAAACAAATATGGAGCGAATACGAATAGGAACGAATACGACAACGAAAATTGATCGGAATATAAAAACCTCTCAAGCTAAACTTTACAAAACAATGAAGATAGATAGTTTAATATTTTTTCAAAATATATCAACATTTTAAATTTTATGTGTTACAAATGCCAAATTAATATATATATGACAATGCGTGTTACACTTACAGCCATAGGGGGAACGACGGCAAGAGGGACGACGGCAGCGCTTGGCGGCAGGCAGCAGGCGGGACGACGGTGGCGCTTGGCGGGACAATGACAGCGCTTGGTGGCAGCTCTTGGCGGCACCGGCGGGACGACGGCGGCGCTTGGCGGCAGGCAGGACGGCGGCAACGCTTGGCAGCAGGAGGAACGACGGTAGCGCTTGGTGACAGGGGGAACGATGGCAACGCGTGGCGGCACGCAGGACGACGGCAGCGGTAGCAGGGGCGGGAGGCGGCGCAACCGGCAGCGGCGGCAACACGGGATCGGGACGACAAACAGCGGTTGGGCGAAGCCGCGAAGGCGGCTGGCTGGCTGGGGCGCCGCTAGCGGCTAGGCGATGGGAGGGAGTTTGACTGACTGGAATGCACTTGGTGTTTTTAGGGTTAGGTCAACTCATGGGCTTATGGACGTTGTGGGCTAGGCTACTAGGCCTTGGCCTATGCCGGATGTCGGGCCTATGCCGGATGTCGTTAATTTTTCGGATATTTTCTGATCGATTTCAAAATCCGTCGAATAATTTTTTGTCGTATTCGTTTTCGTTTCCAAAAATAATTATCCATTTTCGTTTTCGTATCTAAAATTATCAAAAAAATATTCGATCGACACTTTTCGAATCCAAATTTTTGAACGGAAACCGGATAATATTCGAACCGTTTTCACCCCTACATCGGACGGTACGAGCACAGTTCCGCGTTTTGGCAGTTGGCACACTGACCATTTCCAACAAAATGGTGCAAGGACTTGGCCGGTCGGTCAAAGTCACCCCTCTGGCATGTACAATGGGCTCTGTCAGCCGTAAGTTACATCAATCCACGTTGGATTTTCACTGATGTGGAGGAGAAGAGAGAGAAAATAGCCATATGTTAATATATTGCCGACCATAAGAGAGGATATATAGCATGGCATTGCGTACGGCGATTTCCCCGTTGTAGCCGAGCAGTCTTCTATCCCTGCGATTCATGGTGGGCCCATTGATCCGATGCGCCGAGCGCGCGGTAGAAAAATGACTGAAGTCACCCCCGCCGGTGGGCCAGACTGTACATGCATGGCATTTCGTAATGTATGTGTATGTCCACCATAGAATTTGACATGGACGTATGTATGCAGGTAGCATCAATCTTTGATTAAGTAAAAAAAACTGAAACGCTGCAGCCCTTTTGTTTGAGTAAGCAACACGGTAGTTAACGAAGATCTAAGCACGTTTGATCACTGTATTTCTAAAACAAAAAATAGCATCCAAACAAAATAATTAACTCCTTATTGTACATCATGTCTTGTATGCTATCTCTAAACGACATAGAAAAAAAATTACATACTTCAGTATCTCAACGATTGAACATGCCCTAATTGCATCGGCTCGTGCTTCGCCTGGTCCAAATATTTGGATGCTGTCCTTTCATTCCTGTACGTTCGCTCTCTATTCTTATACCGATTGTTCCTTCAATCTCATTTGATTAAGTATTGTATTATTGGGTAGTCTAATGATAAATAAAACCAGTACCCCACGAATAGTTCAATTCCCACTTTTTACTAAGCTCCCAATAGTTCATCACCCATATTCCTGTCAGCCCACCCCAACTCCAACTCCCCAATATCTTAGGGGCTGTTCGGCTGCCTATTGCAGAGCTGCTTGCCAGCCAGCTGCTCCATGCCAGCTGCAGAGAATGAACTAAAACCTAAGCTGCAATGCAGTGTTGTAGCAGACTGCCGAACAAGGCCTTAGGCATGCACGCAACCCATATATACAATGATAACCCATATATACAATGATGGGCTTTGTCCGACGCGTCACACAACCTTATTCCATGTGATATGATCGAATTTTTAATTTGAAAATTTAAATTAAAAATCTGAATTGTTCAAATTATTTTACATATTAATAATTCAAAAGTTTATTTAAAGTATAAATTTCAATAAAAATAGATACTCCAGAAGAGTTTTCAAATTAGAGATTCGTCCATACCACACGGATGGGGCGTGCGCCCATATAGTAGCAAACATATATATATATATATATATATATATATATATATATATATATATATATATATATATATATATATATATATATATATATATATATATCAATTCGAAAGTTTATTTAAAGTATAAATTTCAATAAAATAAAAAATCAGTCTATAACCGGATATTTTCATTAAAGAAAATAGAGTCCAATCCTAACAAACTATTCTTTTACAACCAATCCTAATAAACTTGCTAATAAAAAAAAGGATAAAGCATATACCGGGTCTTCTAACTGAAACAACGAAACACTAATGCTCAATCGATACACTACTGCTCGATAGGAGCAAATTATGGTTAATCATGTCATTAGAATGGAAAGGAGTATCTAAGTTAAGCGTACCATTATAGAAAAAAAAAGACATAAGGACATAAGGTTATCGACTGTTCGTGGAAGGTAAACGTCTGCTCTCATTTTTCATCTGTGCTCGAAATTGTTCCTTTTTCATGATGTCTATCTTTATAAAGATCAACTCTTTTATGCCTTATTTATTTAATTAATCCCTATGAGAAAAAAATTAGAGAGAATTAATTTCACAACACAATAGGTATGGAATTGATTTGGTTGAGAGATTAGACCAACAAGGTGGTGGATAAGCGGTAAGAATAATCTTACCGTTGAATAATCTAGTTATTTTATTTATTTTCCACATTCATTGACGAAAATATAAGGACCAACAAAGTGTGTGTATATATATGTATATATATTGTTGTAACAACATATAGAAGTGACTCTTTTATAAAAGAGGATAAAAGAAACTAATTTTTTTATTTGAGCCTCATTTTGTACGTCATCATAACATAAAAATCATATATAATGGCATTCGTTGTGAATTGTATTTTCAATTCCTTCTACTAAACAATCTCTCAAAAATGTATCTTTCATTTTATTTCGAAACATTGTATTGACAAGCTTCATTGCAGAAAATACTCGTTTTGAGATTGCAGTTGAAATCAGAAGAGTAAGGACAAGTCAAATTAACCTAAAAATTAAAGGAAAAGGAAGAATTCATCTTGTTATTTGTAAAAAATAAAATAATAAATAATAGGAAATATACGAATAGTATAGGGGTCTATATATATAGCATGGGGCTGCGGCCCTCCACATCCTAATTAATAAATTATAAAAATAAAAAGATGCCTATATATAATTATTCTTTGTAAGTTCTAATCACGCATGGAAGAATATTACAACTTACAGAAAAAATAATAAAAGGGTTGTTCGCAGGAGGAAGGAGAGAATGGCCGGGGTAGGCGAGGATTGGACCTGAATTTTTTCCCACCTCGGCCTTATCTAAACGAGATGATGATGATGATGATGATGATGATGATGATGATGATGATGATGATGATGATGATGATGATGATGATGATGAACAATGCCAGCCAGCCGAATGCCCCGTGCAGATTAGGCTTCATTCTTGCCTCGGCCCGGTCTAACCAAACAAGGGCCCGTAATGAATTAATCGCTCTCTGCTGCCATAGCAACTCGCCGAGATCATTCACGTCGCAACTTGCAATGCTGCTGTCCCACCACCTCCAGTAGAGAGGCGACTCCACATGTACGCCTGCTCGTATACTGTTCTAGTCCTTGATCGGTAGTTGGTTCTAGGGTGGAGCTAGAACAAAATGGAGAGAAATATCTCATGCTTATTTCAATATCTCATGCTTATTTCACTCTGATTTAATCTAAATTTAAATTGATACGGGCATCTAAGTTTACATTGAAGAGGTGTACATACAATAAAAATAGACGAATAATAGCTAAAAAAATTTCTTGCCCAGATTTCTAAGTATCCCCTCTCAACGAGTAGCCCCCCTCCACCCACACAACAACACCCGCCACACCCCCACACCAACCGTCTCCTTGGCCCACTCACTAGTGTCCCTTCCTCACCTGCTCTGATCACTACGACCGGTTCATAAGTTCATCAAATCAAACCAAAGCAATGGATTCGTGTGCTTGTAATTAAGAAAAAAGTAAATTTCACTTTGAGTTATTTTTATTATCGATATTTTACTTTGAACCACTCTTAAACCAATGTTTTTGCTTGTAATTAAGAAAAAAGTAAATTTCAGTTTGAGTCATTTTTTATTATCACTCTTAAACCAATGTTTTTATTTTGGACTAGGTATTTTTACTTTTGTGGCACTTTGGACCCCTCCACTCCTCTCCTCCCCTGGCTCTCTTGTCGAGTGTATGACGTTGGCTTTCACTTATCAGTTAACTCTCAGAGCTATATAAAACCATTTTTGGCATATGTATGTAGATGGATAAAAGAGTTGAGGATGGTCCAAAGTTTTATAAAGGTAAAAATACCCGATTCAAAGCAAAAACATCAGTTAAAGTGTAGTACAGAGCGAAACATCGGTGGTAAAAGATTGTCAAAGTAAAATTTATTTTTTTTAAAAAAAAAATCTCTAACAATAAGTTCTTGATGGTCAAGAACCTGTCTGTACATACATATATCAGTGTTGTTAAATATGTGATCTAAATTCGGATTAGTTTTTAAGTAGGACTTTATGTTGTATTCTATTAGATGTCTTTTCTTTTATCTAATATATATACTCTTGTAAGCCGTATGAGAAAAGAGACGTTTTTATTGTTATTCCCAAACGTTTTTAATTAACTTCTCAATAATGATTATTGTCGGTTGACGTTTATAATTTTTTAGTAAAAATTTTTTATGTAAAATTTGTGTATCCGTTGATATCTATTTTTATAATAAATGATATCAGAGCATCGAAGAATTTGATAGGCGGCGACGGCTCGCATCATCTCATCGTCGTGCTGCCTTCGCGTCCAGAGAAAGAAGCAGCAGCTGCTGCCCTCGGAGAAAAAAGCAGAGGCAACAGCAACGTCCCATCATCTGCCCACACAAGAGAAGAAAGAAACAAAGCCATCTACTTTAGCGCACGCATCCCGAGGTCAATTAGAAAAAAAACAACCGAAGCCTGCCGTCCTTGTCTCCTGTCCAAGCTGATTTTCCAGCGAAAATTGCTACGTGCACACAAGAGATTGTACCAGAAGAATTTTAGATCATCACTACGTGCACACGAGAAGTGTACCAGAGTTTGCGTTTTTGCTAGGTTTACCCAAATTTTTTACCAGCAGATTCAGAATTAATTCTCATGGCGAGCTTAAAGTATGATCTACCGTTCCTAGACCAAAACACAAGATTCTCTCTATGGCAAGTGAAGATGCGAGCCGTTTTTGCATATCGAAACCTTGATGATGCGCTATCAGGATTTGACAAAACAACTATGAATTGGTTCGAAGATGAGAAGAAAAGGGATCGTAAGGCTATGGCGTATATTCATTTTCATCTATCTAATAATATTTTGTAGGAGGTGGTTAAACAGAAGACAGCCGCTGAGCTGACAGCCGTGAGCTATGGTTAAAGCTGGAGCAAATATGCATGACAAAGGATCTAACCAGTAAAATACACCTAAAGCAAAAATTACTTTTATACAAGTTGCAAGATGATGAGTCTGTGATGGATCATCTCTCTACTTAGAAGGAAATTCTTACTGACCTTGAGTCTATGAAGGTAAAGTACGATGAAGAGGATTTGTGCCTTATTCTATTGTGTTCGTTGCCTAGCTCATATGCAAATTTCAAAGATACTATTCTTTATAGTCGTGATACTCTAACTTTGAAAGAAGTCTATGATGTTTTGTATGCCAAAGAAAAAATGAAGAAGATGGTACTCTCTGAAGGTTCAAATTCATAAACAGAAGACTTGGTTGTTCGTGGCAGACAACAAGAGAAAAACTTAAAGAGCCAATCAAGAGATAGAAGTTCAAGTAACTACTGTGGAAGATCAAAGTCCAAAGGTAGGTATAAGTCATGTAAATACTGCAAGAGAGATGGACATGATATCTCCGAATGTTGGAAGCTACAGAACAAAGACAAGAGAACCACAAATTATAGACCAAAAGATAATAAAGAAGAACAAGGTAAAGCCACACTTGCTACTGACGATAAGCCTGGTGCAGAATTTCTTGTTGCTTATGCTGGTTCTACACAAACTAGTGACCAGTGGATTTTTGATACTGCTTGCACCTATCACATGTATCCGAATAGGGATTGGTTTTCCACCTATGAAGCTGTGCACAGTGGTACTGTTTTGATGGGTGATAATACGCCATGCAAGGTTACAGGTATTGGAACATTTCAGATCAAGATGTTTGATGGCTGTATCAGAACATTGTCAGATGTGCGGCATATTTCAAATTTGAAGAGAAACCTCATCTCTTTATGTACTCTTGATCGCAAAGGGTACAAATATTTTGGTAGAGACGAAATTTTGAAGGTAACCAAAGGCTTTCTTGTTGTGATGAAAGTTGATATTAAAACAGCCGACCTGTACCATCTGTGAGGTACAACTATATTAGGTAATGTTGCTACTGTTTCAAATTCATTATCTAATTCCGATGCTACTAATGTTTGGCATATGCGTCTTGGGCATATAAGCGAAATTGGTTTGGCAGAATTGAGCAAGCGAGGATTGCTAGATGGACAAGGCATCGAAAAGTTGAAATTTTATGAGCATTGCATCTGCATAAAAGGGTGAAGTTCAACACATCTACACATACTACAGAAGGTATTCTTGATTATGTGCGTTCTGATTTATGGGGGCCTGCTCGTAAGACATCTTTTGGAGGTTCTCGTTATATGATGACTATCATTGATGATTATTCATGAAAAGTTTGGCCTTATTTCTTGAAGCACAAATATCAAACTTTTGGTGTGTTTAAAGAGTGGAAGACTATGGTTGAAAGACAAACTGAAAGAAAGGTGAAAATACTTCATATTGACAATGGGATTGAATTCTGTTCTAAGATATTCAAATCATATTACAAGTCTAAAGGCATTGTGTGTTACTACACCGTTCCTCATACACCTCAACAAAACGACGTAGCTGAGCGTATGAACAAAATAATTATATCAAAGGTTCGTTGTATGTTGTCTAATGCAGGTTTGCCTAAACAGTTTTGGGCGGAAGCCGCTTCCACAGCTTGTTATCTTATTAATCGGTCACCTAGTTATGCCCTTAACAAGAAGACTCCAAGTGAGGTATTGTCTGGTTCCTCAGCAAGTTATTCAGACTTAAGAGTATTTGGTTGTACTGCTTATGCTCATGTTGATAATGGTAAATTGGAGCCTAGAGCTATTAAGTGCATCTTTCTTGGTTATCCGTCTGGTGTGAAAGGCTATAAGTTATGATATCCTAAAACTAGAAATAATGTGATTAGTAGAAACGTTGTCTTTCATAAATCAGTTATGTTACATGACAAACATTCTACTAATGTTCCTGTTGAGAGTCGGCAGAAAGCAAGTGTGTAGGTGAAGCATTTGATCAGTTTAGGGCACACAACAGAAAAAAAAGATGTTGTTATTAACTAAGATGTATATGTTAGTGAAGATTCCAATTCTTCTACTGTTCAGCAGTCGCCAAAACATTCTATTGCGTAAGATAGGTCCAGAAAAAATATTAAACGACCTCAAAGATATATTGAAGAAGCGAACATAGTTGCTTATGCTTTGAGTTGGCAAAATAAATTGAAGGTATTGCATAACCTTCTTCATACACTGAGGCTATTATTTCTGATGATTGCAATAGATGGATAACTGCTATGCATGATAAGATGAAGTCACTTGAAAAGAATCGTACTTGGGAATTGGTGAAATTGCCAATGGAGAAGAAACCTATCCGTTGCAAATGGATCTTCAAAAGAAAGTAAGATATAACTCCAAGTGATGAGGCAAGATAAGATTAGTTGCTAAAATTTATAGTCAGATTCTAGGTATTGATTTCAATGATGTCTTTTCCCCTGTTGTGAAACATAGTTCAATTCGCACTTTACTCACTATTGTTGCAATGTATGATTATGAAATAGAGCAAATGGATGTTAAAACTATATTTTTACATGGAAAGTTAGAAGAAGACATTTATATGGAGCAACCTGAATGTTTTGTTGTTCCTGAAAAAGAGAACCTAGTCTGTAGGTTGAAAAAATCTCTTTATGGGTTGAAGCAGTTACCTAGGCAGTGGTATAAGAGATTTGACTCTTTCATGCTTTCTCAAAAGTTTAGAAGATCAAATTTTGATAGCTGTGTTTATCTCAAGATTGTTGATGGTTCAGCTATATATTTGCCTCTTTATGTTGATGATATGTTGATTGCTGCAAAGGATAAATCAGAGATAACAAAGTTGAAGGCACAATTGAGTAGGATAAATCAAACGTTTGAGATGAAGGATTTGGGTGCAGCGAAGAAAATTCTCAGTATGGAAAATTCTCGAAAGATAGTCTGGCAAGTTATATCTTAGTCAGGAAGGTTATATTGAAAAAGTCCTTCGCCATTTCAATATGCATGATGCAAAACCAGTGAGTACTCCTTTAGCTACATATTTTTGATTATCTTCATATTTATGTCCACAATCCGATTATGATGTTGAGTACATGTCTAGAGTTCCATATTCAAGTACAGTTGGTTCACTTATGTATGTCATGGTATGTTCTTGTCCTGACTTATCATATGCACTGAGTGTTGTTAGTAGATACATGGCTAATCCTGACAAAGAGCATTAGAAAGCAGTTCGGTGAATTTTCTGATATCTGCGTGGTACTTCTAGTGCTTGTTTGTAGTTTGGGAGATCTAGAGATGGACTTGTTGGTTATGTGGATTCAGATTTTGCTGAAGATTTGGATAGATGAAGATCGCTCACAGGATATGTTTGCACTATTGAAGGCTGTGTTGTTAGTTGGAAGGCAAATTTGGAAGCAACTGTTGCCTTATCTACTACTGAAGCGGAGTGGCTATTTCTGAAGCTTGTAACAAGCTATTTGGCTAAGAGGTTTGTATACTGAGCTTTGTGAAGTTACGTCTTACATTAATATATTTTATGATAGTCAAAGTGTAATATGTCTTACAAAGGATCAGATGTTCCATAAGAGAATAAAGCACATTGATGTGAGATATCACTTTATTCGAGGTGTGATTGCTGAAGGTGATGTCAAGGTATGCAAGATAAGTACTCATAATAATCCAGCTAATATGATAACAAAGCAAGTTTCTGCTTTGCTCAAACTTGGTGGGTGTTACAGTATAGTCCTAGAAACTATTTGGCGCGCAGTTATTTTACCTATATGAGGTACTTTTGATGATTGATGATTTTTATGCTACAAGAGGAAATTCGTTTTAAGGTGGAGATTGTTAAATATGTGATCCGAATTTGGATTAGTTTTCTAATAGAACTCTATGTCGTATCCTATTAGGTGTCTTTCCTTTTATCTCCTATATATACTCTTGTAAGCCGTACAGGAAGAGAGACACTCTCATTGTTATTCCTCTACGTTTGTAATCAACTCCTTAATAGTGATTATTGCCGGTCGGCGCTCGTGGTTTTTTCCTGCAAGGGTTTCTACGTAAAATTCGTGTCTCCGTTGTGCATCTATTTTCATAACAAGTGTAATTGGAATAATATTTTTCAAATGGTCTGAACCAATGTGATTGCCGAAATGCCAGATCAGTCACTTGCAGAAGTGGTTCCAGCTAGAGATAAGTCTTCCGTAATATGTTGAATCAAATGAGTTTGATTTATATTTTATATGATGAAACATTGGATTTGTGCTTTGATGCTTCTATGTGTGATATTTTGTGTGGCGGGTAGACTGGCAAGACACGACCGGTTAGACCGGTGTATGTGCATGGTCTGACCGGAGGTGTGTGTGCGGTCCGACCGGCTGAATCCGTTTCACAGTCGGTCAGACCGACTTCGGTTTGCGGTCAGACTCCGACTCACAGTCGGTCAGACCGGCGTGGTCTGACCGGCTGACTTTGATTTCGGTTTGATTTCTCGGTTTTGGATTGTTTCTTTGTGGATTTAATTTCTAGATGATTCCTATGCGTATGGTTACTGTTGACAAGCTAATGCGAGTCAAGTTTGGATAAACTTATGCTCGATATATCATTTTTTTTGTCGTATATGTACAGGTATCGCTTGAGGCCTCGAATAGTATTGTCAGTGTCGGATCAGAGTCGACTTGGAAGAAGTAGATGTCCAGCACGCGGGATACTAAAAGGCTAGAGGATAATGCACATGGAAGATGGAGAATCTATATGACATACGAGAGGGATCGTATGTGTAGTCGAATTCGGAAGGGTGTTCAAATTTGAAAAGTTAGATTGAATGAGTCATATTGAAAATAGGAGCCCTATTGGGAATAGGAGTCCTATTGTGAATATGAGTTCTGCTTCTACTATGAGTAGGAGGTTGAGTCCTATTGTGAATAGGAGTTCTATTCCTATTTTGAGTAGAAGGATTTTGTGGTATAAATTGAGAGGGAGGGTATGCCTCCTAGATATCGATTTTCAAGAGCGAAATTTGAGAGAATAGCTAGAGTTTCGAGTTAGGTCGAGATTTTGGTGAGGAGTGCTGTTGTTGCACTTTGTAAACACTTTTAGATGTAATAAAGTTGAAGTAGTTTGATCTACTTCTTCGAGAGTTCATCTTTTGGTGTTTTCTGGATCCCGACTGTCTGATCGCAGGTGTGCACGCGGTTTGACCGGAGGGTTGTGGCGACGGTCCAACCGGAGGCTAGGCGGTCTGACCAGTGCAGGTAAGGCGGTGTGACCGGCGGCGGCTTCAATAGCTTCTGTTAGTTTTTCCTTTGTAGATCGGTTTCATTGGTAAGAGGTAAATCTTTTAATTCCGCAAAAGATTCGGTTTTTGGTTTTCCGTACCATTCACCCTCCTCTCGGTAGGTTTGTTTGGTCTTGTTTGATCCTACAAGTGGTATCAGAGCCTCGTTCTTGATTTGCTTTTCTGATCTTTTGCTATGGCTGAAAAGTTTTCAAATAAACCTCATGTTTTCAGTAGAATCGATTTTGACTATTGGAAAAAACGATGGAATCTTACATAACATCTCAAGGTTATGATATTTGGTTAAAAGTTTCAGAATCTTATGACATCCCTGATCGCATTGATACTCCTACTCTCAAATTGGATTTTGAAAATAATTGCAAAGCTCGAAACATTATTCTTAATGATATTTCTCGCTCCGATTTTGATCGTGTTTCGCATCTAGCCACTGCAAATGAGATTTGGAAAGTTTTGAATGATTTTCATATTGGATCTTCAAACATTAAAGAGTTGCCAAAAGATGTTTTCAAAAAGTACACCAAATTTTAGATGACACATGGGGAGTCATTGGATGACTATCTAGTCTGTTTTAACAAAATTTTGAGTAATCTTAGATCTGTTGATTCTTCTTATAATGATAATTATTCTCAATCTGAGGTTGCTCGTCATTTTATGAATGGTCTTGATATAAAGGTTTGGAAAGTTAAGGTTACCTCAATTTAGGAATCTGTTGATATGAACACCTTGACTTTGGATGTTCTTTATACTAAATTGAAAACCTATGAGATGAACTGCCCAGAAATTTATCCCAAATTTCCTGACTATTTTATGTATTAACTCCCTGTCTAGGAATCAACCAGTGTACATAAAATAACAAATTAATATACAGATCCAAACGTAAAAACAAAGCGTAAAAATAAAAATACTTACTGAAGAGGCTCTTAGTCCTCACACCCAAAAACTGTAGCGGAAAACAAAGACGACACTAGCGGGGCTTCAGCTCCACTCCACAGGCAAACTCAACTGGGGTCTGAGCCTTGGTCTTCTAACTCCATCTTCAACTCAGAAGCACTACACTTCTGAAAGGGGAAAAATCGCAAGGTTGAGTACAACCACCGTACTCAACAAGCCACACCGAGAGAATGCATACATGCAAGGGGAGACAAGAGTGGCTTGAGCTATTTTGCATAAATATGGTTTACAAACATTTAATTATTTAAAAAACAGTAAAACAGTTGAGTAATTGAGGCAATATTAATCTTTCACTGAACAATGTTATCCCCACGTTGAACAGGCCCAACCATTCCACCTGAACTAAACCAGTTCCATTAAATCAAATTAGTCCGTAGTGGGACTAATCATAGTGAATCTAGTCGATCGCCCATAACCGCCGGCACGGCTATTCGAATAGTTTTACTCTGATCAGAGGTACACAACTTTACCCACAAGACACGATCCCACACATGTTACCATGCCCCGAAGTACCACCATGATACTGCAAAGGGGGAAATCATAACAAGACCTTTCGCATAACTCTCCCTAACCAAGAAATACCACACCAAGGTTTCGCCCCCACTCCCCTAAGGGTAATGGGCAACTCCCCCGCGTGCCACGGTGAATCCGGTAGCCGATCAACCCGTAAAACTGGGGCCGACCCAACTCCATCACGCCCACCCTCACTAGGGTATGTTGGCCAGAAGAAAGCTATACTACGGGTCAAGCAGTTACCCATTCATGCTTGTGGTAAGCGCTGTATTCTTTCAGGGTTTCCCATGAACCGGTCCTTAATTGCCATGGGTGCGACCATCCAAAACCATGCACCCACAGCCCACCATTATGTCATATTTTAGTTGAGATAATTATGACCAATAAGACATGGTCAGGTGTATCGAGCTTGCAGCTCATCAGAGACTAGAATACATAGTGTAATTATCCCATTTCGTGAGCTAGTGGTAATTAAGCATGGCTAAGCATATAATTCTAGCTAAAATCAACATCAGTGACTAAAGCTAGTCAAATAACACCCAAGGTTAACAAAGAATGGATAACAAGTAAACAAGGCTCAAACAAGCAGATAGATAATCCATCAATTCATGTAATTAGCAAAGCAATGTAATTTTATTTGCAAACATAAAATATTTATAAAAGTAGGATCAATATGCTTCAAGGGAAGTGTGACTTGCCTTACGTCTTCAAGCAAACTTCTGGGCTCTTTTCCTTGTGAGCACGAACTCCGAAAACGGCAGAATTTATACGCTGGCACGCAAAAAGAGGAAAAACCCTAATTAAAACCAAATAACAATACATAAAAAGTAAACAAACATATAGAGCTTAATTTTAGATGAATTTTGCAATTTGAATGGCCCAATTTGGAGTTCGTATGAATTAGATATGAATTTTAGAAGTTTTGGACCATTCAAGTGAATGCTAGAAATTAAAACGATTTATTGCGTAATATTTAATTATTTTTACAAAGGAAAAGGCTTGGGGTGACGTCACCAAAACAAGGGCTGACGTCAGCGGCACAACGCGGGATGACGTCAGCAAGCCGGATGCTGACGTCAGCAGGAAGGGCTGACGTAAGCGGGCACAAGGGCTGACGTCAGCGGCTAGGGCTGACGTCAGCAGCCAAGGGCTGATGTCAGCCGCGGCGGCGGCACACGCGGTTCACGGTGGACCCGGTCCACGGGGACCGGTCCACCGATCCACCACGTGGACGCTCCGGATTGCCCCGAAGGGGATCGGACGGCCACGGGGACCGACGGCGCCGATCTACCGAGGGGTAGATCGGATGGCTGGGGTGACACAGGCGGTGGCGACCGGCGGCAGCCGATCGGGCAACGTGGCGGCGGCGTGCGCGCCCCGATGGTCGTCGGTGACGGCCATCGGTGCGGCGGCGAGTGGCGGAGAGCGGCGGAGGAGCGGGTAAAGAGGTAGGGGTCTTACCGAGCGCGCAAAGGCGGGGAGGGGCGGCACGGCGAGCGGCGACGAGCGGAGGCGACTGCCGGCGTTCAGGCACTCAGCGATAGGGCACTGCGGCGGCGTCCCGAAGGCGGGGAGTGGATGTCGAGGGATGGTGAGGCGCAGCGAAGCCGGAGGGCGAATCGGCGATGCTCGGAAAGCGGCGCGGCGACGGAAAACGACGGCCGGAGGCGAGCGGGGTAGCCGTGTCTCGGGAAACACGGCAAGGAGGGGTTCCAGTTATTACCCGGGCGGGAGGCGGTGGCCGGGGTTCGGGGTGGTACGGGAGTGCGGCGGTTGCCTCGGTGTGCGACGGCAGCGCTTGGAGCGGCGACAGCGCGTGACCGGAGTTCGGCGGCGAGCGGCGGAGCGAGGAGGAGCGCGGAGTGCGGGATTCACGGGAGCTCGGGCGGCGGAGGGAAACGGAGAGGAGAGCTCGAGCGGGGTTTTTATAGCCTCGGGGCACGGGGATCCGGCCGGGATGCGGGGAAAGCGGCGGAGTGGTTATGCCGGTGGCCGAGAAAATCGAATCGGCCGTTCGGCTGATTTGCGCACCGCGACGGGCGGGATTGCAAGGAAAAGCGGGCGACGGTTGCACGGCTTGGGACGCACGGGAGCGGCGGAAACGATGGCGTGGGCACGAGATCGACGGCGGCAATGGCGCGGCGGAGGTTAGGACAATCCCGACAGTGGGGCCCACCGTCGGTGCCGGAGAGAGGCGAGGGCGATGGGTGAAGCCCCACGCGCTGCTCGGAGAGGAGGCAATGCAAACTTTTGCGCAAGGGAGAAAGCGAGCGGGCCGACTTTCGGGCCGAGAAGAGAGGGAGAAAGGAGGACCGTAGGGAGGCAATGCGGACTTTTCAAAGGGCGGCCCAAGGCGGGAAAGGAGTTTAAAATTTGTTTTTATTTAAATTAATCTATAAATAATCTTAAATTTTCTATAAATACTTCCGTGCTCAAATAATTCTAGGAAAATTTCTAAAAATAGATGAGCATCCAAAGTATTTAATAAAAATATCTTCACTCATTTAAAGATTAATTAATTTACTTCAATAATTATTGAAATGTTCTTTGTATTTTTAAAATTATTTCTGAGCTCCAAAATTTCACGAAAAATTTCGAGAGTATTTTAGGGCATGGAGAATATTCCAAAATATTTCCAGCCATGATTTTTAAAGAAAAATTTAATTTCCTTAATAGTTTTACTTGATTACAATGCTTTTTATTTTATTTATTTTCTAGGAAATGATTTATTAAATGATTTTTAATCCCGAACGAAAATCGGCGTGACGTGAACATTCTTTCTAAAAGGACCGATTCGAAATCTTCGCCTTGGTGTCTACTTCGCACCTTCGATTCTTCTTCACAATCGATGTTTGCTTCTTTCTCGCCATGTCCGATGATTAATTGGAAGAAATCAATGAGGAGGACTTGGTATCACTTGCTAATCAAATTTCTCGAGCTGTGAATAATGTCAGGTCCAGGAGAAGAGGAGGACCAATCCGTTGTTTCGGGTGTGGACAACCAAGACACATTCGATCTCAGTATCCCAAGGCTGAAAAAGGTACATTGGAGGAGGCAAAGCCTCAAGATGGATCCAAGGATGCTAAGCAAAACAAAAAGCAGGCGGAAAATATGAAGATGAAGAAGTTCTATCAAAAGGTAATTGATGTAGCATATGAAGCGATTCGAGAATCAACTGATGTTGATTTTGAAAGTGATGAAGATGATGACAAGGAGAAGAACATTGCTAGGGTTTGTTTCATGGCCAGCAGCATTGATGAAGATTCTGAAGATGATAATGAGGTAACTCCTGCTCCTAGTGTTGAATATCTTCAAGATATTATTGCTACACTTGATTACAAGATTTCTAAATTTGAAAAGAAGATTAATCAACATGAAGTAGTTATTGGTTCTCTTAAAGCTGAAAATAATAGATTAAGATCTCTTGCTTCTGATGATGATGACTGCAAATCTTGTGAGGTTTTATTTGCTGAAATTAAGTGAATTAGAAATGTTTATGCCAAGAAGCTTGATATTGAATCTAAGAAAACTCAAAAATTTGAATCTTGTCCTGCTCTTAGCTTTGCCATGAACACTAGATTGACTGATGAATTGTTTTTAACAAAAGGAGCTTTAAAAAAATGTCAAGTTACCTTGTTTGCTAGCTCTATTTTTAATGCAATTAGCTCTAAAAGGATGAAACAATATAGTGCAAAACCTTGCTCATCATGTCTTGCTAATGAATTAAAATTAAAAGATGCTTTGGGTCGTGTTAAGCAGATGGAGAAAATTGTTAAACAAGATGAAGTGATGTCTTGCATGACTTGTAGAAAACAAAAGAGTATTTTGGATGTTTGCAAAAATTGTGCTACTTTGACTCAAGAGATTTTTTACTTAAAAAGTTCTTTGCAACGTTTTTCTGATGGAAAAAAGAATCTCAACATGATTTTAGATAAATCAAATGTTAGCACAGACAACCGTGGTTTAGGTTTTGATCCCTATGTTCACTCTTCTAGGCATCCCCCTGCTGTTTTGAGTATAACTGAGAGAGGTGAAATTTTGACTAAACCAGATCCTAAACCCACTGTGTTTAAATCTGCTGGCATCATGACTTCTTTGAATGCATCATCCTCCAAAACCAATGCTATGATTGCAAAACCACTTGTTGCTACTTCTGTTGCTAAACCATCTGTTTCTACTTATGCTTCCAATCATCGTGAGAAATACACTTGTTCATTTTGTAGAAAAGATGGACATTTGGTTGGATTTTCTTTTAGACTTGCCCATAAACAGAAAAAGAAAAGTGAAATTGCTTTTGCCAAACAACGATGGCAAAAATTGGGTTTTGGTTCAAGAAGCACGGTCAGACCGACACTGACCAGTTGGTCAGACCGGCCAGCGGTCAGACCGCAGGTGAACCAGTGGTCAGACTGGCAGCCATGCTCGGTTAGACCGCAGGTACAACGGCGGTCAGACCGGCCACGAGGCAATTTTTTGCATAATTCAAATCAGACTTTTGTGAAGCGACAATGTAAATTTTTAAGTAAGTCTGGTTCTAATTTTGTTTGTGCATATGTACCTACTGGTTCTACTGGTCGTGTGACTCAGTGTTGGATTCCAAAATTTCTTATTTCTAACCCCAACACGGAGGCCTCGATAACTTTTTGTTCGTAGGTATTTTGATGGCATACTCTCCATGTGTGTGCAATGTGGAGACAACGATTGCTTTTCACGGTAACATCAAGGTAATTTTGGATTGACATAATTGTGTACTACTTTCTTGATTATTAATTTTTTATATGCTAGTGTTTGAGGTAGTAGTTTTTGTTACTACAAGTGGATATATGTCAATTTATGAGAACCTTGGTGATATCTTTGGCAATTGGATATTTTCTTCAAAAATCTTTGATTTTTCTTTAGGGGAGAATTAGGTGTTATTCATCCTTTTGGCATCAATTGAGGGGAAGAGTTGTTGGCTCTTTGTTGGTTTCTTTTTTCTGTTGCATTCGAAAAAACAAAAAAGGGAGAAAAAGGAAAAGAAAAGAAAAGGTGGATGAGCTATGTCTTATATATTTAGTATATTCTAGTGCTTGCTAGCAATGCTTGTTAGATAATTTTATTACTATATTAGCTTGTATGCATTTTAGTAATTACTTGAGCTTTTGATATTGCTTTTAAGTGATTTGATACATGACACATAATTCTTTTATTTGAATTAATGAAATATACAATATTGAAGCAAGTGCTTAGGTTGAATGATTAATGCTTTTATATATGTTTTATGAGTTGTTATTCCTCATATTAATTTTTTTGTTCCAATCACCGCAAGAGTACATAAATACTTATCTATATGAATGAAAAAGAATGAATACCGAATTCTTGGAAACAGTCTTGACGACAACGACAGATCCGCGGTGAGGTATAAAAAGGTATCGAATCCTTGGAAACAGTCTTGACGACAAGAACGTACCCGCAATAATCGAGAGAAAAGTATAAAAAAGATTCAAAAAGAAAGAGCTAAAAGTTCTCTCGGTTAGTTTTGGAGAAGGAATTAATTTGAGAAAGAGTATCAATATCATATGTATATATACTTGGGTTTTTTCTTCAGTCTTTGCACTTGTGAATTTGTTGCATTTTAAATCATTAAAATCATGAATCATTAATGTTGATTTGATCTTAGTTGTAATATTTTATGTTTATGTTTTTACTCTAGTGCATGCTTGTTAATTAGCTAGTCACTTTTTTACCTGTTATTGCAAAACATGTACTTGAGTTAATTTTGATATAATGCAAAGCTTCTCCATGCTTCTGATCATTGATGAACTCATTGTCAAAAGGGGAGAACAAGGAAACAAAATTGTGCATCACAATTTTCATATTCAAAGACGAATTTTCATTCTTGCATTCGAAATGCTTTTTGGGTTGCTTTACAAAACATCACAAACCAATTGATTTTATTGGGTTTGCCAATAGTTTCATCAAGGGGAAGATTGTTGAATCAAATGAGTTTGATTTATATTTTATATGATGAAACATTAGATTTGTGCTTTGATGCTTCTATGTGTGATATTTTGTGTGGCGGTTAGACCGGCAAGACACGACCGGTCAGACCGGTGTATGTGCACGGTCTGACCAGAGGTGTGTGTGCGGTCTGACCGGCTGAGTCCGTTTCACAGTCGGTCAGACAGACTTCGGTTTGCGGTCAAACTCCGACTCACAGTCGGTCAGACCGGCGCGGTCCGACCGACTGACTTTGATTTCGGTTTGATTTCTCGGTTTTGGATTGTATCTTTGTGGATTTAATTTCTAGATGATTCCTATGCGTATGATTACTGTTGACAAGCTAATGTGAGTCAAGTTTGAACAAACTTGTGCTCGGTATATCGTTTCTTTGTCGTATATGTGCATGTATCGCTTGAGGCATCGGATAGTATTGTCGGTGTCAGATCGGAGTCGACTTGGGAGAAATAGATGTCCAGCACGCGGGATACTAAAAGGCTAGAGGATAATGCACATGAAAGATGGAGAATCTATATGGCATACGAGAGGGATCGTATGTGGAGTCGAATTCGGAAGGGAGTTCAAATTTGGAAAGTTAGATTGAATGAGTCCTATTGGAAATAGGAGTCCTATTGGAAATAGGAGTTCTGCTTCTACTATGAGTAGGAGGTTGAGTCCTATTGTGAATAGGAGTTCTATTCCTACTTTGAGTAGAAGGATTTTGTGGTATAAATTGAGAGGGAGGGTATGCCTCCTAGATATCGATTTCAAGAGCGAAATTTGAGAGAATAGCTAGGGTTTCGAGTTAGGTCGAGATTTTGGTGAGGAGTGCTGTTGTTGCACTTTGTAAACACTTTTAGATGTAATAAAGTTGAAGTAGTTTGATCTACTTCTTCGAGAGTTCATCTTTTTGTGTTTTTTGGATCCCGACGGTCTGATCGCAGGTGTGCACGCGGTTTGACCGGAGGGTTGTGGCGACGGTCCAACCGGAGGCTAGGCGGTCTGACCGGTGCAGGTAAGGCAGTGTGACCGGTGGCGGCTTCAACAGCTTCTGTTAGTTTTCTCTTTGTAGATCGGTTTCATTGGTAAGAGATAAATCTTTTAATTCCGCAAAAGATTCGGTTTTTGGTTTTTCTACCATTCACCCTTCTTTGATAGGTTTGTTTGGTCTTGTTCGATCCTACGTAATATCCTACTAAAAGGGCATAGAACCATGCTCTATTGATGTGTAGTACAACACTACTAAAAACATAGAGGCAAATGACACATATTCACATCGATGAATTCACAGCAGATAGGAAGTTAATGCCTTGAGTACTGCATCAACTTCAACAGAGGAAAAAAGGGCAAGTGAAAACAAGTGTTAAGGCACCTGTTCAACCGGCGGCGAACGTTAATATGCTGGCTGATTCAGGCAAAAGGAGATAAAAACGGAAAGAGAATTGCCGCCCAGCGCGAGGCCTAGTCATGTGATTATGTGATCCCCGCTAATGGAGAGACTTCTGAAACGGAAACATCCATCGGACGCTGTTCTGGTTAGCGCCCTTCCTGTTTTCATAAATCCCGGCCCATAGTTCTGGCTAGCGTACATATTAAATGGAGGGATTATTAATTATTGTAAATAAAAAAATGGCCGTTTGGAGCCATGCCGGACCTTGATATTTTATGTACCCCTTGGTGACTGAAGACTAGATAGTTCTAATAAATATCAAGTCGTTGGTTTTGTGTCTAAATTGTAGATTTCTCATGATTTAATAATTTCAAAATTCAGAATTAATCAACAGTCATTATAAAGCGATCTACGTACCAAATCCTTATGTTACAGTTAGGTGTAGATAGATAAATAAGATGTAGGTGGGCCTCATTTCTTGTTGTCTAACTTGTACTTTTAAAAAATCAGTCAAACACGAGAAATTCGTCGTTCTGCACGAAAGCCTGAGAGATCTGATTAGTTTCAATGCATCTCATATCAATCGAGTTCAGAACATATCAGTTAATTTGATCCTATAACTAACAAGATAGATACATAGATCGTATAATATCGAGGAGTTGGTCGGCCAACAGGCCGATGTGGTGTAGCGAGGCCAACCGATGTCAATAGAGTTTTGATCAATCGGTTATGAATTCAATGTAGAATCAAATAATTAGGTATACACTGTTATAAAGATGATAGAAAGAATTTGATCAATAAACAAATTGGCCAATGTTGATATAGTGTAGTAGATGCACAGGTCCGATGGTTATAGCATACATCGGCTGAAAATCTAATGTAGCCGATATCAGTCCAAACACTTATACATTGGCTAGAAAATCGATGCTAATATGATACATATAGGTAAAGATAAATAATGATATTGTTTTTATCCAGCTTTTTGAAGAGACGAAATCTATTAGCTATCAACTTTCATTCGGTTAAAACCAACCTTGCTAGATGGAACTGAACTGAGACAGTAAAATGTTGAAGTTAACAGAATTAGACTGATAGAAAATAGATTAATCGTATTGTCATTGTAGATCGGCTGGGTGTAATATAAAGATAACTTATCGGTTTGAATTCCAATAGAACATAGCATAAAACCTATCGACTTAGTAAGATTTAGATTATCAACAATAATCTAAATGATCAGACTTAACCGAGAGAGTACGAGATTGCATTTGATAAAATAAAATAGATAAACCGATAAGATTTACTCAAACGTGATGGATATATCTTGATCAGACTAAGATGTCGAACCTAACTGATACAACCTAGACATAACAAAATATATCATGTAAGCCGACAACTGATCAACTAGAATATCAAACTGAACCGAGAAAATCCTAGCCGATATAACTGCTGGTTTGATGAAACTTATCCCCCCACTAGAGTTCGAACATAACCGATGCAACCCCTCGTGAGAAGCAAGACCTCATTGAATTGAGGGGAGCGATGCGCCGAAATTGATTGTATTGATCTATTGAAATGTATTATAAAGACCTCAGATATACATATTTATACCCTTGATTGATACAATTCCTGATCAAATACGACACAGGTTTCCTAAAGACAAAAAATGATCGGACATTAGAAAAAACTTTCTAAACATAAGAGTAAAGTTACTAAATTCTACCTAATTAATATATAAAATTAAATTGTCATACCGTAACTTAACCTTCTTGAATTCGATCTCTTCTAAAGGAACTTTCATCGATTAATCAACTTCTTTCCTTAATTGAATTCATCAAAGAACCACATCAAAATTTGATGTTAACAAATTATCAATTTTCAAATAAATTAATAGAATAGGCCTTATGTTGGTGCATTATATAATAAACCATAAATATGAACGCCGATTTGAACATCACTATCCTTGGTGAAAAAGGTGAGCGTTCAAATCACCAACCTAAACGAGACAAAGCAGCCATTAAGACCGAAAGCAAAATCAAGAATCTATGTATTTATATATTAAACATTTTTATATACTAAAATATATTAAATATTCTATAAACGCTTTTGAGTCAGTCATATGACGCATCTACTCTCCTAATTCACCATGATGCTCTAATAAAATAAAAAAATCGTAAAAATTCTGATAAAAAATATCTAGCCATCAGTTTTTATCTAAAGTGGTGCACCTGGCAATATTAACCATTGGATCAAAAAAAAAACCCTGGTCACCCTTTCCTCCTGGCCCCACTCACGTACATACTCCCCCAAGTACGTACACCTCTGGGTGCACGATGCATCCAAGTTCCTGATTCTCCTTTCTTTTTCTAATTAAAGTAGTAGTTACAATATACACACCATAATTTGCTATTATTAGATCGGTTTCTCATGGAGCTTTGTGCCGTGTGAATGTGCAATTAATCAGTAGGGGGTTTATATGTAGGAGTGGTCTTGGTGTTGTAAATAAACAATTATTTTTTATACGTTCTACACATTCAATTCAATTTACGGTAGTCTTTTTAATTAAATTAACGATTAAAGACCTATCTTGGTTACGTTTTTCACTATTATAGAAATAGCGACCCATGATAAAACAGCTTTGTCAGGTCTCATATATCTCATAGGTAAAAAGATTACATGTTTAAGATATAATATAACTATGGGGATAAACGTGTAATTATGACCCGTTACATATAATAGGTCAACAAACAATAAGTCTCCGCTTTCCTCACTCTTCCATATTTTCTAGCTAATGATTTAATATATAAACAAATAATAATAAATAGATAACTAAATGATTGCACTTTTTAACATATTCATTTTTTAACATATAAGAATTAAAAATTATATAAAAATTAATAACATATATTATGTCATCAATTAAACATCCTCTAGATCTATTATATCTAATAGTATTTCATTAAACATATTCTAAGACATTTCTAAGTTACTACGTGTCACATATATAAAATTATAAAAAACAAAATTTATGAGGAAAAAGAAAAACATATGACCATCAATTTAATTTAAATCAGTAACCCATTATTTGCCTCCCTCTTGTCTTTATAGCTCGGGCTCTTCCCTCCTTATTTTTTACCTATTGAATTATGAGATTTCAATAGAGAGAAAATAATCAATAATCTTATATATTAAAAGGTGGATGCCCTGAATATATGTATTCAGGGTGTGCAATAACTAAAACGTGCTTCTCACATCACAAATTTTTTACTGTGAGTTATAGCGTCCTCAAATATTTCTCTTCAACGTACCCTTTTATTATGCAATACATATAGTAAAATCTTTACTTACGAGAGAAATCGCTCCCGAACACCCATTCCTCCGCCTTTTCATTATGTAGTAATCAAAGTAAAAATTTTACGGCTAATGATTTCTCTTATATTAAAATTTTTACTATGTTAGACTTGCTCTAGCTTTACCGGCTACACCCTGGATATGGTATAATATGTCTATATTAATACGAGCATAATTTTTGAGCTATACATTCTAATCTATCCAACTATTTATATTAAATCAATAATTTAAGATATATAATGCCTATGTATCATTGAAACAATCATAAAATCATTACAATCCAAAAATAATAATGCCTTTGCACTTATATTTAGCTATCTGACTGTGTTCCCACCAGGCTAGATGGGTTAAACCTTGCACGAGCACGACAGATTTCCTAGATGGGTTAACCCCCCCGCCCCTTCCTCTCTCTTGTTTCAATTAATAAACAACATGAACATGAACCTATATTAGCCTTGGCTACTTATAAAAAGAGATGGGTTTTTTCCTAAAAAAGTTGACTCATGAGGTGGAACACCCTGTCACTATTTTATCATCTTTTAATAAAACAGAAGATAAAAATATCCAATGGGTGTAAAGTGGACCAATTAGAAAAAAATCAAGTACTTAGATTCTAATGGCCTTCTATCTATCCTATACAATTGCATTATACGTTTCTTCACATCTTGCATATATAAGCCACTAAGGTAATAATACACAATCAGTTTAGAAGTTATATTTCTTACTATTAAATTTAAATTTTATGATTGACTAGGTTTTTTCTAAAAAAGTACAAATCCCACATATCATAGAGAAGAGGGATGTTGGACATGTATATGTCCTTTGTCTTTATTGATTCACATCTAAGTAGTTAAAAAGTTGTGTCAATATCAACCAATTAGAGGAGGTGCGGGGAGGTTTGGGGGGGTTGCTAGCTTATGGTACAAGTAAAACATATTATTAGCAATAATAGTTTTTGGTTTATTCAAAAAAGCCTCAAACATCCAGTTAAGAAGGAAAACACAAAATACTTTTGGTTTATACTTAATTAGAACTTTTTTAAACAAACTAAGTCTGTTTTTATTTTATTTTGAATGATGAAGTAGATTGTACATAATTGCTTATAGAGATGAATTAAATATTATATAATATAAAGTTAACAAATTGCTTGGAAAAAATATCCAAGCAATGTCCATGAGCAGAGGTCCTATTTTTAAAGCGTGACACAAATAATCCATATAATATCCGACCCTTAAAAAGTTTCGCAAACGTAGCCTGTATGTCCGTGCAATCGCACGAGCTACCACTAGTACAGATCCTATGATCTGTGACGAGTCCAAATATGCCTGGAGTATTTGGGTCATCAGAATAAAGTCATCTCAATCGGGCCCACATACCGAGCCCGTCAGAGATGAGGGTCATCGGTGACGGGCTCAACATATGCCCCGATTGAGATGACTTTATAGTCCGTCACCGATGACTCATATCGGTGTCGGGCTTTTATTGATGCCCGTTAGAGATAACTGTGCGCCCGTTACAGTTGTCGTTTAATTGACCCGATTGAGATATAGTTCAGACACACTATAAATGCACCAGCAACCGCTGTCTGAAGATATCCCATTGTTCACTTTTTCGGTGGGAGGTTAAAGGGGGCGAATTTTTGTTATTTTTTTCAAAAAAGGAAAATATTAGAAGTAAGTATAAAGGTTGTAATATTTTTTTAATTTAGTAGGATGATAACTAATGTTTTGTTAAATTTTGTAGCGATGGATAAAGTTAGATGAATGCGACAACTTTGAAGTGTCATTGCAAGGAGTATAGAGCTGGTGTTTTAAGTTTTATGAACGTCCCGGAGGAGGATAGGAGAAGAAGAAATAGCAAATACATGTGTTGTCAATGTAGAGATTGCAAGAATGAGATTATGTTTAGCGAAGAGGAGGTACACTCTCACTTGATACAACGGGAATTCATGAAGGACTATACATGTTGGGTGAAGCATGGAGAGACAGAATCGGGTAGTGGTGTAGCTGCAGACAACATCGGTGCAGACAATCATGAAGATGAAGATGAGGGTGACATGTTTATTCCATCTCCATTGGACGGTGAAATGGTTGATGTGGATCCTGATATGCTACAAAAGATGTTACGTGATGTTGAGGAGCAAGCTCACAACGAGAGAGATTCGATGAAATTTAGCTGGTTGGTCAGTGACTCCGAGACACCTCTATACGCCGGATGCAAGGCAAAGCATACAAAATTGTCAGCTACCTTGGACCTAATGAAGCTGAAGGCAAGTAGTGGATGGACAAACAAAAGTTTTACAGAACTTTTGGGAATATTGAAGGCCATGCTTCCTGAAGAGAACACATTGCTGGAGACGACATATGAAGCAAAGCATGTTCTGTGTCCCCTAAGGTTAGAGGTCCGTAGAATTCACGCTTGTCCAAATGACTGCATATTGTACCACAAGCAATATGCAAACCTAGAAGCTTGTTCTGTGTGTAAGACTTCTCGATACAAGCGAAAGAAAAGTGCAGGGGAGAGAAAGAAGTCAAAGCAGGGTGGTCCGACGAAGGTTGTGTGGTATTTACCCATCATTGACCGCTTCAAGAAAATATTTGCCAACCCGAAGGAAGCAAAGTTAGTGCGTTGGCATGCCGAAGAGAGAACGAACGACAGTTTGCTAAGGCACCCTGCGGATTCAATTCAATGGAGGAATATTGATTGAAAGCACAAAGACTTTGTTGCCGATCCAAAAACATGAGGATATGTTTGTGTACGGATAACATGAATCCTTTTGGAGATATGAGCAGTTCTCACAGCACTTGGCCCGTTCTTATTGCGAACTATAACCTCTCGCTATGGTTGTGTTTCAAAAGGAAATATATTATGTTGTGCTTGTTAATCCAAGGTCCGAAACAACGGGGCAATGATATCGATGTATTCTTGGAGCCTGTTATTGATGATTTTGAGATTCTTTGGAAAGAAGGTGTAGACACTTGGGATGCATATGGTCAGGAGAATTTCAAGCTATGAGTTCTAGTGTTCTGCACCATTAATGACTATCTCACACTGGGCAATCTTTCTGGACAAACCGTGAAAGGAAAGAAGGCATGCTCCGACTGTATGGAACATACACGCTGTAGGTGGCTGAAGAAATTGAGAAAGATGGTTTACATGGGTCATAGGAGATGGCTCCCGCTACGCCATGTCTTTAGAAAAAAGAAGAAAATTTTCAACGGTAGGAGAGAACTTGGAACTGCTCCCAAGGATTTGTCCGGAGAAGAGGTCCACGACATGGTCAAAGACATAACTAATGAGTTTGAGAAGAAAAGAAAATGTGGCAAGGAAAATGATAAGGGTATGTGAAAGAAAAAAATCCATATTTTGGTGGCTAACATACTGGAAAGACCTTGAGGTCCGGCATTGCATTGATCTAATGCACGTAGAGAAGAACGTTTGCGATAGTTTGCTCGGGCTACTGCTTAATATGCCTAGAAAGACAAAGGACGGCTTGAATGCTCGCCTAGATCTGCTAGAATTGAACATTCGCAGTGAGCTTTAGCCTGTTACGGATGAAAAGACAGGAAGAGTGTACCTCCCACAAGCTTGCCACACATTGTCGAAGAATGAGAAGATCGCAATGTTGTCATGCCTGGCTGATATTAAGGTTCATTCGGGCTATTCAGCAAGGATCAGTAAGTACGTTAAATTGAAGGATCTAAAACTGGTTGGAATGAAATCTCACGATTGCCACGTGCTGATCACACAGATCTTACCATTTGCTATCAGATGTATTCTACCACCCAAAGTCCATCACACAATCCAAAGGCTTTGTGCCTTCTTCAATGTAATCGGCCAGAAAATTATAGACCCCGAAGATCTAGATCAGATGCAGGCTGATATTGTCAATACCCTTTGTCACTTGGAGATGTATTTTCCACTATCTTTCTTCGATATCATGGTTCATCTCCCTGTTCATCTAGTGAGGCGGAAGAACAACCACCAATCCCCGCCGCAGTGGACCACATAACGGTATAAAACAACAAAAAATGTATATTTTGTATTAGCACCACAGTACACCCTAGTCGTAATGACACGTACGAATCTATCGCAGGAACCCACGTCATACATCCTAGTCGTTAGGGTGACCCAATTATTTGCAACTCCGGCTGCAGAGGGTCTTGCATTCAAGCCTACGCCCGAAACCCGGGTTCATGGGGCGCAGCTGCTAGCCAGACATGCAAAAGTCCAAGTTGACTTAGTGAAGCCCGATTGGGTGGGCTTCACTCTCCAACACCCACCAAATGATGAGGTTCTGACCCTTGGAGCTGCATGTGGGACCTTTATCCAATGGCCCAAGCAGAACATTCAGATCAATGTAACTCCTAGGCCAGCACCAAGTTTTCGTCCGGAACCGTCGCGTGCACGTACAGATATTGTAGTTGCCCCTCAAGCCGGAGAACTTATAGTTGCCCCTCATGCCATTGAAGAAGATCTTCAATTGCAGTATGATACAGATTTTGGGGACAACGGTATGGAGGTGGACAGCAGGCCGCACCAACTCCCTCCTACCAAAAGGTTGAAGAGGGCGAAATCTTCTCCATCCCAGATTGACACACGCAGAAAAGGTGCTGGAAAGGGGAGAGGAGTAGGAAAGGTGCAAGGGACCAATCTGGCTCCGAAGAAGCTTGATCTTGGCAAGGCGCCATCAGCTCCTGTAAAGCCTCCGGCCGAATTCACAATAGGCATGCCATTGGTCAGAGACAACACCTTATCCAAGATGGGGCCTGCATGCAAGGAGTTGCACAAGTACTACATGGAGAGGACCAATGCAAATAGGAAGCATAAAGACACCTCCATGTTGGGCCATCACGATAGAGAGCCGTTCCTCGGCCCTGCTGGCTTCATTGTCGTAGACTTCAAAGATCTATGGGACCTCTACAGGGTGCGAGTGGTCGACACCAACCTCCTTAAGTGCTACTCCTTGTAAGTATTTATGGGTACGAGATATGATAGTAACTGTTCATATATTACGCTAACCCAGACTCTGGTCTTTCTTGTAGGTTAACTTGGAAGCATGTCCAAAAAAAGCACTTTTGTTGCTTTTCTCGATCCAACTATCGTCAACGAGACAAATATGCAAAACGATCAAACCAACATGGTGGAATATATCAAGGACTGCTTATATGCCCGTCAAGACAAGGACTTCATTATGTGTGCCTACAATCAACAGTAAGCGTGTACCCTACTTAGAATCAAAAGCGCGACTCGTATAGCTCTAGTATTTACCTTACAATTTAATAATGTGGCAGGAGTCATTGGATTCTTCTGGTAATAACGCTGAAGTGGAGTTTGGTACACTACCTTAACTCCAATATTAAGCCAAAAATATACAAATGGTCGGGCATCGAAGCTGTCTTGAACGAGGCAAGGGACCAATACGTGGCAAAAGGCAGGAGGCATAAGGATGCGCATCCCAAGCTCGGCCACAAAAAAGACTTCCCAATTAAACAACAAGTGGGTGACCAGTGTTGGTTCCACGTCTGCCATAACATGCACACCTTAGCGGACAAGGTGACATTGCTCAACCATGAGGTGTGTGATTCAATTGTTTATATACATAAGACGACAATTTTCCAAGTATGTGGACTAACTTGGTGCCTCACATGCAGGATAAACTATCAAACATTTTGGATAACAACTTCGATATCATTAGAGAGGAGATAGCACAATTCATATTGGATGATATATTGTCTCCGAAAGAATGTTTAGAGTAAAGTCCTATGTAGCTCGACTCTGAATGGTAGAACATTTGCAATGCTTTTGCGATAAACATTTGATTTTTGTAAATATTCTTTGTAATACAATTCGCATGTTATTTCGTATATACTTGCTTTTCTTTGTAATACGCTTTGTAGGTTTTGATGCATGTCGACGGTTTGGAGAGCAAAAATGAATGTGAATGACTGTCACACCCCGATTTTCGTTCAGATTAAAAATTATTTAATAAATCATTTCCTAGAAAATAAATAAAAAGAAAAGTAAAGTAAATCAAGTGAAACTATTAAGGAAATTAAATTTTTCTTTAAAAATTATGGCTGGAAATATTTTTAAATATTCTCCATGCCCTAATGTACTCTCTGAAATTTTTCATGAAATTTTAGAGCTCGAGAAATAATTTTAATAATACAAAGAACACTTTAATAAATATTTAAATAAATTAATAATTAAATGAGCTGGAGATATTTTTATTAAATACTTTGGAAGTTCATATATTTTCAGGATTTTTCTTTAAATTATTGGGACATTTTAAGTATTTATAAAAATTAAAGGATGTTTGGACCAAAAAGTCTGTATTACCTCCTTGCTACAGTAGCGTCTTCAATCTTCAGCCGCTGCTACAGTGTCGAACAATACTCCGAAAACTGTGGCTTTGTTTCCTCCACCAAATCCGGCCTAATCCTCTGCCCAAATCAAAAATTAGTTGCGGGAACAAATCCTTCTCATTCTCCTCTACGTTTCCCAAGAAATCCCCTCAATCCCGTGCTAAATCGCGCGAATTTCGGTCTCGTTCTTATCCCGACGAACTCGGGATGAACTCCAATTTTCCCATAGTGAAACCCCGTCGTTTTGCATCCGATCTCTCCCTCCCAAGCCTATATAAAGGACCCCTTAGGCCTCCTCCTCGGTTTCCCGTGCCCTAACCACCTCCCCACGAGATCAATCTCCATCCGTCGCTGGGCATCTTTTCAGCCGCCCCTAGCTGCTGTCTCGGCCGTCCACGGACAGCGCCGTCGCCTCCCTCGGCATCGCAAGAACGCAGGGAAGCCAGTCCACCGGTTTCCTTGCGCCAAACACCGCCGGAGGGCCGTCGTCGCCGTGAAGCCCGTGCGTGGCCGCCTCCGTTCAACTCCAGCCGCGCCGCGTCGTTGTCTCGGTCGACGCTGCACCACGCCGTTGCCATTCTCGACACTGCAGTGGCCGCGTGAAGCCCGTCCTCCACCTCTCCTTCGCCGTAGGTCGCCAGAACACCGTCGTCGCCGTGGACCCGACCTCGTTGCCGTTTGAAGCTCGCCACTTGCCTCTCCCTTCGTCGCCGCCCTCGCGTAATTGCTGGTAAGGAGCGCCTCGTCGTTCTCTACCCATCTATGCACTTTGTTTTTGTTGTTGTACAGCCGTTCTTCGCCAATCTTTGTTGTCATGTTTGTTGGCTGGTATGTTCATGTGGCTATCACATCATCGCCTCGTCAGTGCCACATTATCTCTTTGTCCTGCGTGGTTGAGTTCATGGCCGTCACCTTAGCACCGTGTCAACTTCTTTGTGCCACGTGTCTGTTGATGTGTATCCATTCCAGCCTTAAACCAGTTAAATCTTGGCCAGCTTAATCCAAGCCGTTCATCTTTATAGATTCATTCGGTTTAATTTGAGTCACCTATCCTTTTTTTTACCAGTTCAAACCTAGCCGCCCAAATCCTTGTGATCCCGTGGATTGATCAGAGCTGATGTCTTAAACATCCTGATCCCGTGGATTGATCGGAGCTGATGTCTTAAACATCCTTTTCTAGTTCAAAATTAATTAAAAATTGCGTAATAAATCGTTTTAATTTCTAGAATTCATTTAAATGGTCCAAAACTTCTAAAATTCATATCTAATTCATACGAACTCCAAATTGGGTCATTCAAATTACTAAATTTATATAAAATTAAGCTCTACATGTTTGTTTACGTTTATGTACTGTTATTTGGTTTTTATTAGGTTTTTTCCGCGTTTTGTGTGCCAGCGTGTAGATTCCGCCGTTTCCGGAGTTTGCGCTCGTGAGGAAAAGAGCCCAGAAGTTTGCTTGAAGACGCAAGGCAAGTCACACTTCCCTTGAAGCATATTGATCCTATTTTTATAAATGTTTTAGGTTTGCATATAAAATTGCATTGTTTTACTAATTACATGAAATGATGGATTACCTATCTGCTTGTTTGAGCCTTTTTACTTGTTATCCGTCCTTTGTCAACCTTGGGTGTTAATTTGACTAGCTTTAGTCACTGATGTTGATTTTAGCTAGAATTATACCCTTAGCCATGCTTAATTACCTCTAGCTCACTATATGGGAGAATTACACTATTTATTCTAATCTCTGATGAGCTGCAAGCTCGATACACCTAACCATGTATTGTTGGTCATAATTATCTCAACTAAACTGTGACTTAATGGTGGGCTATGGGTGCATGGTTTTGATGGTCACACCCATGGAAATTAAGGACCGGTTCATGGGAAACCCTGGAAGACATACCGTGCAAAGCACAAGCCAGAATGGACAATGGCTGGATCCATAGTATAGCTTTCCTCTAGCCGATGTACCCTAGTGAGGGTGGGCGTGATGGAGTTGGGTCGGCCCCGGTTTTACAGGTTGATCGGCTGTCGGATTCACCGTGGTACGAGAGGGGGCTGCCCGCTGCCTTGCGGGGAGTGGGGGCGAAAACTTGGTGTGGTATCGCTTGGTTAGAGTGAGTTATGCGAAAGGTCTTGTCACGATTTCCCCCTTTGCAGTATCATGGTGGTACTTCGAGGCATGGTAACATGTGTGGAATCGTGTCTTGTGGGTAAAGTTGTGCACCTCTGATCAGAGTAAAACTATTCGAATAGCCGTGCCCGTGGTTATGGGCGATTGACGAGATTCACTATGATTAGTCCCAATACTGAATAATTTGATTTAATGGAATTGGTTTAGTTCAGGTGGAATGGTTGGGCCTGTTCAACGTGGGGATAACGTTGTTCAGTGAAAGATTAATATTGCCTTAATTACTCAACTGTTTTACTGTTTTTAAATAATTAAATGTTTGTAAACCGCATTTATGCAAAATAGCCCAAGCCACTCTTGTGTCCCCTTGCACGTCTGCCTTTCACAGTGTGGCTTGTTGAGTACGGTGGTTGTACTTAGTCTTGCGATTTTTCCCCCTTTCAGAAGTGTAGTGCTTCTGAATTGAAGATGGAGTTAGAAGACCAAGGCTTAGACCCCAGTTGAGTTTGCCTGTGGAGTGGAGTTGAAGCCGCACTAGTGTCGTCTTTCTTTTCCGCTGCAGTTTTTGGGTGTGAGGACTAAGTGCCTCTTCAGTATGTATTTTTAGTTTTACGCTTTGTTTTTTAGTTTGGATCTGTGTATTAATTTGTCATTTTATGTACCTTGGTTGATTCCTGGACAGGGAGTTAATACATAAAATAGTCTGGAAATTTGGGCTAAATTTCCGGGCGTGACAAGTTGGTATCAGAGCCATCTCGACTGTAGGTTGAGCCAAATGGTCAAACCCAAAGGACAAGTTTTCGAAAACCTTATTTGCGAAAAAATTTCTCTTCTATCCCTTTGGAGTCTCTGCAAAGTGATTTGTAAAATTTCTCTCCTTTCCCCTCCACCTCTCTTAGTTGTTTAACCTGGAGGACAAACTCAGTTGCTCGTCAACCAGTGGAAGTCAAGCCAAGCCCCAAGCTTCAAGCAAGCTGATCAAGCCAAGTAGCCCGAGTCAGCGTTTCTTGAGGATCAAGCGAAGTTTCCTGGAGCTCACCTAGAACCCAATCTTTCCCGGAAGAGTAGCATCGATAGTTCCTAGGTCGTGTGTTGTTTGCTGTGTGCAGGTGTATGGCTTACATTAGTGGTGGGGATGTGACCATACTAGTTTGTTTGATTAATCAACTTGAAGTGTAAAAGTACACCCATATCAGATCCGTAGATAAGTGGGTTAAGGTCTTATCTTTAGCAACCTCTCTCTTTCACCCTTTTCGTCTAGGCAGCAGTTGGTCATTGCGAGAGAAAGGGTCATCAACTGCAGTACCCTCAGCAGTGTGTTGAGGTCAGGAACCTTTGATCAGATCAGTCTGCAATCTACAGCTTGTGCCGGAAACCCCTCTCTTGCTCTGTTTCTGGTTCCCCAAGGTCAGATGATGAACATGCAAGTAGTGGATGCAACAGATACAAAGCCAGATACGGAAGACGTAGCAGTGGTACTGATGGTCGCATATGCAAGCTCAGAATTCGGAATCAAGATCAAATCTAGTACATTCCATTGCAAGCACCTATACGGCCACTGTAAGTATGTAGCGTGTCCCTAGCAGGCCAACAGATGTGAGTCACCATCAACCTCAGAACTCACAAGTGTTACCCAAAGTGATTATGGTGTACGAGAACAACTTTTGTCGAAGTGTTCGATCACGCTTGGAAGTTGTATGCCAAGACGCCAACTGATGATGAAGTGTTAATCGTAAAAAAAGAAGAAGAAGCTTTGGATAAACTACCCAAAAATAAAATTTTGGTACACCGCAGTCCAACTCTATGAAGAGAAAAGTCGCACATTTCTTGTGTGAGGGAATAAGTCATGTGCTTAAGAACTGTTAACTGAAGTCTATGCTAGCAAAGCCAACGAAGGACTAAAGGACACCTTTGCAACCTGCCTGTTAACTCCCAGTAAACAACAACAACATTAACAATGATTTTCGCTCTCCAACCAACTCCAACCACCGTGGAAGCCAACGAAGGTTGGATTGTTTTAATGATCTTGAGCTGAGACACCGCCGCAACAACTATCCAGTTCAAAGAAAGAGTCCACCGCTATTTCAATTATGGGAAAGACAAGTAATTACTAAAAAGGTAGATCAATGCACGTCAAGTTACCGACACCGTTCGTCAACGTCTCAACTTCCCAGTTGCCTCACCCCAGCACAGAGTGGTCAAGTCCAGCCTTAGGATACCAGGAAAACAAGAGGCACCAACCCTAACTGAAATGTGAAGTTTCTATCTCAACAATTTGTCACTAAGAGCACCAGCAGAAGCTATATTATTCCACCGGCAACCGCTTCGAAGCTATAGTACCAACACCAACAGGGCAAGCAGTGCCAGGAAAAACAGTTGTCTGGTCCAACTGCAAAGAAGATAGTACAAATCCCCAGCTACACCTACCCAGCAAGGTCTCAAGCAACAGCTCACCCGACCGATGTCAACCCTAGCCGACACCCCATGTCGTTTCAATTCAACAACCTAACAAGTAATCACAGGAAAGTGGCAACAACAATAGGAAGGTTTTGTCTGCTTCAGCTACTAAGAAGACTAACATTTCTCTAAGGAAAAAGAATCAATCGTCAAGTCAGTGTTCTAATGGAGCCCCAGTCAGTAATCATTAAAAAAAGAATGAGTCAATCATGTAAGGACTACCAAAGGAAAAAAAACCATACCGACCAGAATTTCTACCAGCAAAGGTCAGCAGTGGTCTACAAGTCTTGGGTGTTCAAGAACCACTCATGACACCCAGAAGTTTCATGGCAGTTATGTAATAAGAGGGAACATTGAGTGAAGCAAGGGTCAATCTATACTCTACGATGGAAAACAAAAAAAATTAACTCGGTCAGGATCAGGAAGGGGCAGATTCCATACCTGTTAACAGTTGTGCTAGCAGTGGTCAATAACCGTCTTTAATTATTTGGTGTTCAAGTACCTTCCTTGTGCACAGAAGACTTATTACAGTTATGTACTTTAAAGAGGAAGCAGAATAAGAGTACGAGACAGATAATTTGTTCCTTCTCTCAAGGTTCATATTGGGTAGCAAAAAAAGTGGATCAACTTGTGCATCTGACAATATCACAAGGAACTTATAGTTTGTTTGTCGGGTCCGAGCAGTTTTGTCAAGACTAAGAATCTAATTGCCAGTAAAAAAAAGATTTGGTCAAACAATGAAGTAAGAGTGGTTAGACTACAGCGACACTCGACAGGGCGAGATCTCTTTGAAGGAGAATATAAGTGATACCTCATAAGGATGAAAAGGGTAATGGAACAGTCGAAAGCAAAATCATAAAAGGGTTGTCAGAGTAATAAGTGGTAACTGCACCCCAATGGGGAGCATTGATTAATAATTGTTTCTTTTATTTCCAGACTATCGTTACAGTCTCCAGAAAACCACCTCAGTGTTTCCTAGAAAAATGACGTGATTGCTTCATCACCCCTGCCTGGAGTAAATGATGCAGAGGTCAAGTCATACAATATAGTTCGTAGAACACGTGATAAGAGAATCATTCTTGTAAATCATTCTACCCAAGGTATGAAAGTGAGCTTGTTTTGGTCAGAGAACAGAAACTCTAGGCAGCATCAAGGGTAGTTTTCAACAGACATACAGATTTTGGTATTGTGCGGAGAAAGCAACTGCAGAACTTATGGTCTATCAACCCAGAGGAGTCAATAAAAGATAAGCAAAGAAGTGGAATGCTATATCGTGGGGTTAACCTTTTGAGCTTGATTCGTTAAGTGATCAGTGTTTGTTTCAAGAAAAGAATATCAACTACACGTTATGTTCAGGCAGATGACACCAAAGTCAGGTCAGAAGCGGAACAGGCAAGTCAGCAATTACCCCTAATGAAAAAGTCAATCAAAAGTCAATATGTTCAAGAGTTGCATGAGGGTCATTCTTATGTGTAACCTCCCGTCATCATTTGAGTGTCGAGTTCCAGGAGTCTCTAGAATGGAAGGGCATAGTCTTTGCTTCATTTCAATTGATCGTTGGAGTATCCAATGTTCAGAGTCAAGGTTCTTTGTAAATCACAGAAATGTTGGTCAACCTCAAAGATGGCAGTACAATTGATTCACGGTCAGGCGAAAGCTTAACCACTGGTTTGAAAGGCGAGATCGAAGATGAGTTTAGTTTTATCTTGTTACCGCTCGTTTGGAAGTTCGACCACGCGAAGCAGATTGAGTTGTAACCAAAAGAGTCAGTTGTGAGCCGTTATCGGGGCTATAACGATCACAAGTTAGCATGTTCGAGTCTAAGACACACCCAAGCTATCGTGTCAACAGTGCAGTCTAAAGAAGCATCATTTGAGAACAGTCGCAATCCAGATGAGAGATCGATCGAGCAACTTCTTCAAATACTTGATGTGGGATCAAGAGCAGTTCACAGGAAACAAAGAATTTCAGGGTCTATGTGTTCACGAAAGTCGATTCATGGGTCTCAAAAAGTACCACCAATTCGATCGACGGAGTGAGTTCTCGCTTGTCATGTTTGTCAATATTAATTGTGCGGTTTGAGGAAAGTAAGCACTTGAGTCCATGAAATCCAGTCAGGGTCAGAACAGGAAGGACCAACCAATTTAGTTTGGTTTGGGAAGTCGCAGAACACTAGGGTTGAGTCCATTCAGTTCGGTTGTGCAAGTTGTATCAACCAGTCGTCGCACCGGTTTGGTCAGTCAATCAGTCAGTGTGAGCCAGAAGAAACCATAGAGGTAGCAAGCCAACCCAATCTCACCCTACCTTTTTCTTTCTAGCCCCAAATCTCAGGACGAAATTCCTGTAAGGGGGTAGATTTGTCACACCCGATTTTCGTTCGGGATTAAAAATTATTTAATAAATCATTTCCTAGAAAATAAATAAAAAGAAAAGTAAAGTAAATCAAGTGAAACTATTAAGGAAATTAAATTTTTCTTTAAAAATAATGGCTATAAAATATTTTTGAAATATTCTCCATGCCCTAACGTACACTTTAAAATTTTTCATGAAATTTTAGAGCTCGAGAAATAATTTTAATAATACAAAGCACACTTTAATAATTATTTAAATAAATAAATTAATAATTAAATGAGCTGGAGATATTTTTATTAAATACTTTGGGTGTTCATATATTTTCAAGATTTTTCTTTAAATTATTTGGATATTGTAAGTATTTATAAAAATTAAAAGATGTTTGGACCGAAAAGTCTATATTACTTCCTTGCTACAGTAGCGTCTTCAACCTTCTGCCGCTGCTACAGTGGCAAACAGTACTCCGAAAATTGTGTCTTTGTTTCCTCCACCAAATCCGGCCTAATCCTCTGCCCAAATCAAAAATTAGTTACAGGAACAAATCCCTCTCGTTCTCCTCTACGTTTCCCCCAAGAAATCCCCTCAATCCCGTGCTAAATCGCGCGAATTTTGGTCCCGTTCTTATCCCGACGAACTCGGGATGAACTCCAATTTTTCCATAGCGAAACCCCATCGTTTTGCATCCTATCTCTCCCTCCCAAGCCTATATAAAGGACCCCTTAGGCCTCCTCCTCGGTTTCCCCTTTTTTCCCGAGCTTTTCCCGTGCCCTAACCACCTCCCCACGAGATAAATCTCCATCCGTCGCCGGCCATCTTTTCAGCCGCCCCTAGCTGCCGTCTCGGCCGTCCACGGACAGCGCCGTCGCCTCCCTCGGCATCGCAAGAACGCAGGGAAGCCCGTCGACCGGTTCCCTTGCGCCAAACACCGCCGGAGGGCCGTCGTCACCGTGAAGCCCGTGCGTGGCCGCCTCCGTTCAACTCCAGTCACGCCACGTCGTCGTCTCGGTTGACGCCGCACCACGCCGTTGCCATTCTCGACACTGCAGTGGCCACGCGAAGCCCGTCCTCCACCTCTCCTTTGTCGTAGGTCGCCGGAACACCGCCGTCGCCGTGGACCCGACCTCGTCGCCGTTTGAAGCTCGCCACCGGCCTCTCCCTTCGTCGCCGCCCTCGCGTAATTGCTGGTAAGGAGCGCCTCATCGTTCTCTACCCGTCTATGCACTTTGTTTTCGTTGTTGTACAGCCGTTCTTCGCCAATCTTTGTTGTCATGTTTGTTGGCTGGTATGTTCATGCGGCTATCACATCATCGCCTCGTCAGTGCCACATTATCTCTTTGTCCTGCGTGGTTGAGTTCATGGCCGCCACCTTAGCACCTTGTCAACTTCTTTGTGCCACGTGTCTGTTGATGTGTATCCATCCCAGCCTTAAACCAGTTAAATCTTGGCCAGCTTAATCCAAGCCGTTCATCTTTATAGATTCATTCGGTTTAATTTGAGCCACCTATCCTTTTTTTTCCCAGTTCAAACCTAGCCGCCCAAATCCTTGTGATCCCATGGATTGATCAGAGCTGATGTCTTAAACATCCTTTTCTAGTTCAAAATTAATTAAAAATTACGTAATAAATCATTTTAATTTCTAGAATTCATTTAAATGGTCCAAAACTTCTAAAATTCATATCTAATTCATACGAACTCCAAATTGGGCCATTCAAATTGAAAAATTTATTTAAAATTAACCTCTATATTTTTTTACTTTTTATGTACTGTTATTTGGTTTTTATTAGGTTTTTTCCTCATTTTGCGTGCCAGCATGTAGATTCCGTCGTTTCCGGAGTTTGCGCTCGCGAGGAAAAGAGCCCAGAAGTTTGCTTGAAGACGCAAGGCAAGTCACACTTCCCTTGAAGCATATTGATCCTATTTTTATAAATGTTTTAGGTTTGCAAATAAAATTGCATTGTGTTACTAATTACATGAAATGATGGATTACCTATCTGCTTGTTTGAGCCTTTTTACTTGTTATCCGTCCTTTATCAACCTTGGGTGTTAATTTGACTAGCTTTAGTCACTGATGTTGATTTTAGCTAGAATTATACGCTTAGCCATGCTTAATTACCACTAGCTCACTAAATGGGATAATTACACTATTTATTCTAATCTCTGATGAGCTGCAAGCTCGATACACCTGACCATGTATTATTGGTCATAATTATCTCAAATAAACTGTGACTTAATGGTGGGCTATGGGTACATGGTTTTGATGGTCGCACCCATGGCAATTAAGTACGGTTCATGGGAAACCCTGGAAGACATACCGTGCAAACCACAAGCCAGAATGGGCAACGGCTGGATCTGTACTATAGCTTTTCTCTGGCCAACGTACCCTAGTGAGGGTGGGCGTGATGGAGTTGGGTCGGCCCCGGTTTTACAGGTTGATCGGCTGTCGGATTCACCGTGGTATGAGAGGGGGCTGCCCGCTGACTTGCGGGGAGTGGGGGCGAAAACTTGGTGTGGTATCGCTTGGTTAGAGTGAGTTATGCGGAAGGTCTTGTCACGATTTCCCCCTTTGCAGTATCATGGTGGTACTTCGAGGCATGGTAACATGTGCGGAATCGTGTCTTGTAGGTAAAGTTGTGCACCTCTGATCAGAGTAAAACTATTCGAATAGCCGTGCCCGCGGTTATGGTCGATTGACCAGATTCACTATGATTAGTCCCAATACTGAATAATTTGATTTAATGGAATTGGTTTAGTTCAGGTGGAATGGTTGGGCCTGTTCAACGTGGGGATAACGTTGTAGAGTGAAAGATTAATATTGCCTTAATTACTCAACTGTTTTACTGTTTTTAAATAATTAAATGTTTGTAAACTGCATTTATGCAAAATAACCCAAGCCACTCTTGTCTCCCCTTGCACGTCTGCCTTTCTCGGTGTGGCTTGTTGAGTACGGTGGTTGTACTCAGTCTTGCGATTTTTCCCCCTGTAGTGCTTCTGAATTGAAGATGGAGTTAGAAGACCAAGGCTTAGACCCCAGTTGAGTTTGCCTGTGGAGTGGAGCTGAAGCCCCACTAGTGTCGTCTTTCTTTTCCGCTGCAGTTTTTGGTGTGAGGACTAAGTGTCTCTTCAGTAAGTATTTTTAATTTTACGCTTTGTTTTTCTACGTTTGGATCTGTGTATTAATTTGTCATTTTATGTACGCTGGTTGATTCCTGGACAAGGAGTTAATACATAAAATAGTCAGGAAATTTGGGCTAAATTTCCGGGCGTGACAAGTGTGGAGGAAACAGCAGCGGCGGCTCGGGGTAATGTTTGGGTGAACAGTAGCTGGCTGCATGTTGTTTCTGTATATACTTGCTTTTCTTTGTAATACAGTTTTGCAGGTTTTGATGCATGTCGACGGTTTGGAGAGCAAAAAATGAATGTGAATGACCATCTATACTTGTTCTTTTTTTGGGAACTATACTTACACTTGTTCTTTTTTTGGGAGGCAGTACACTTGTTCTTTTTTTTTCATAAGAATAGACCATCTACACTTGTTATTTATTTTTGGGAACTACACTTGTTCTTTTTTGGAAAAAACAGGCATATATGTGAATCTTGTGAATGTGAATGAAATATATGTTAATCTTGTGAATGTGAATGAAATACATGTGATGTGAATCTTGTGGATGTGAATTGGCTGTGGCTGTGATGTATATATATGTGAATGGACTTGGCTGTGGCTGTGGCTGAATGGGGACTGGAATGGCTGGGGCTATGATGTTATATATCTCTGTCATTTTTTGCAGCAGGCATGGCTAGCAAAGGCCTAAGGCTAACCAAAAAACAAATTTTATTTTTTTGATAATAAACTCATCCCTAACGGGCATTATGAAAAAGCCCGATAGAGATATGATGAGGACATCAACACTACCGATACATTCACGCCTCCACACGTACAACTTCATGGTCCAATAACCCGTGCTCGTGCACGTCAACTCAACCATCAGGTGAGTTCATTCTTAAGTTTATGTTCCTCTTCTTTATACCCTGGAGGCGTGTGCACTTTTGTTTTACTCAGGAATGATGGAGAGGATCCAACGGGAAGAAGATTCGCGCGGGGTGGATTCGGACTGCAGCACAGTGCCAAGTTCTAACGCCCGCCACGACTTCATGCGAACTCCGATTTGGGCGTGCAAGTACTTGATGGAAAGGTTATCAAGTCTACTTTCAAATGGATCTGGCCCCATGTCAATATCTATCCTGGAGCGGCCGCAATTGTCTTTTTTCTACCGAGTGTTTTCTGTCCTTGGTGCTACGTCACCTCTTTTGGCCCAATGGGCTGTGTATCAAGTTGGGCCCATTAGGGGCGCGTCCTAGGGTTTAGCACGACCCCGGCACTCCTGTGGTCGTCTCTCCCCTCTTCTTAAACCTTCAGCCGCCACCAAGAAGGGTGGGTTTTGTTGATTAGAGTTAACGTCTTGCTACTTGCACACAACGCGCGTGTTGGCTATACCGCCCGTCTGTTTGTCTTCGGAACCCCGCCATATTGTTCAATTCAGAGTGAATCTTTCATCTTTATATCTAGCAACTTCAGTGCTTGTTTTACTTGTTCTTGCTTATTCTTCGATTGCTTGCAGGACGAGTGCCCTAGTGGCTGGGTTGTCGCGCACCGCAAGTTCGCGTCGACCACCGGAGACGGTGTATCGGTTGCTAAGGCGCATCGTCCTTGGACGGTTGTAGTCGGGCCGTGAACGTCGCCTTCGTTCTTCAATCGAGTTATCCTCCACCTCTCGTCGAAAGATCGGGACAAAACCCTAGCTGGTTCACATCAAGATAGGACATCTGTGACGTTCAGTATTACAGCCCGTTAGAGATATGTCATCCGTGACGGGCAACAAACCGGAACTATATTTGACTCCATGGTTGGTCAACACTATCGGTGATGGCCTACGAACTACGGCCCGTTAGAGATGTGTTGTCATCTATGACGGGCTTATATTTAGGCCCGATTGAGATATGTCATTCGTGACGGGCTCCCCACATCTGATTTGACTATCATACTCATCTGTGATGGGCCTTTATTATGGCCTGATTGAGATAATATGCATCTGTGACGACCTTGTGCCCGTTAAAGATATTTTCTCACATCAATGACCTTTTATACAGTGACGAGAGCCCAACCTAATAGAGATGAGGGAGAGATAGCCGATGCCGATGTAGTGTACGTACCTTCCTAGTTCTACAAATACGCAACATGCCAGATAGCTTCTGTAACTGATTAGTCCATCGGTACAAGATTTACTATACCGTAGTTTCATCTGCCACACATTACATCGACCTTTAGAGTAATTAAATACACGTGGGCTCAGGGTAGAACATAAATTTCGTCTGGAACACAAGCACACGCGAACTATATGTCAATCACCTAGCCAATTCTAAGCACAACATGGTTTTCTTTTCGAGACTCGCTGCTAGAGAAACCTACATTTATCTCGGTTAGTAACCTCCTTTAGTCCCGATTATCAAACCAGGACTACAAAAACGGGACAAAAAAATCATTTTCTATAATACCGGGTTAAATAACCGGGACTAAAAATGAATCTTTAGTCCCGGTTGGAGTTACCAACCGGGACTAAAGATATAGTGCTCTCTCAACATCTCACCTTCTCATATTTATTTTTTTTGTTTTTTTGCCAAAAAACCGAAATCATCACAAAACATGACATCAAACATCACAAAACATATCACGATGATTTTTTTCTCCACGATCAAATACATCTTCAAATTGATCAAATACAAATGTATCACATCACAAATCAAAATAACAAATCATCAAACATAAAAAAACCATCAAGAAAATCAGATTTGGGAAGCCCGGCCCGCCCGCCGCACGCGGCCACGCCGGCGGCTCTGCCCGCCCGACGCCGCCCGCCCGCCGCCCCCCCGCCCGCCGCCATCATCCGCACGGGGCCAACGCGCCGCCCGCCCGCGGAACGCCGCCGCACACTCGCGGCCGCCACGCGCCGCACGCCCATCCGCACAGACCATCGTCCGCCCGCGCGGGGCCTCCGTCGTCCGCCCGCGGAACGCCGCCCGCACGCCCGCGGGCCGCCACGCGCCACTCGCCCACCCGCGCGAGGCCGCCGCCCGCCCATGGGGCCTCTGCCGCCGCCCCGCGAGGCCGCCGCCACCGCCGTTGCCGGAGAGAGGGGAGAGGTCTGGAGAGAGAAAGATAGAAAGGGAGAGGCCGGGAGAGAGGAAGATGGAGAGGAGGAGAGAGAGGCCGGATGGAGATGGAGAGGGAGAGGGAGAGGCCGGATGGAGATAGATCGAGAGGGAGAAGATAAGGAGAGAAGAAGAGGAGGAGAATAAGATAAGGACGTGCGGTACGAGGGACGAGAATTTTTTTGTCCCGATTTGTGTCAAAAACATGGATAAATATTGATTTTTAGTCCTGCTTGGTATCACCAACCGGGACTTAAAAAATGGGACCTCACAATAGCATGCATATTTTTTGAACCGGAACTATAAAAACAATCTTTTGTCCCGATTGGTTACACTAACCGGGACAAAAAAATTATAGGATTTCATTGTGCTTTAGAATCGGGATTAAAAATATTTTTAGTCTCGGTTTCTATTGAAATCGAGACTATTATGAATTTTGACAGATAAGATCACTTTTCCAATAGTAGCTGTAAACACTGGTTGTGTTGCTCTCAGTATGCCACGAGGATGTTTTACATGTCCTGCCCAGGCTGTGGGGATTGCTAGCTGCACTTCCTTCGTTAGTGCTAGATGGTGAAGCTCCTCCGCCACGTGCCTCTCGTTGGCCTCATCGTACCTGGAAAAATCAAGCATTGACTAGCCTACACTGCAGCACGATGGATCACTCTCGTGCTGGCTTCATCAACTATATATGTCACTATCAAGGAGTTCAAGGAGTGTGTCATTATTCTCCATGGCCTCATTAAACATTGAGGTCAAGGTCCTCCTTTCTTTTGATAGCGGCCACTTACCAGTTAAAAGTTCAAGAAAAATGACTCCAAAACTATACACAACATTCTTAGCTGTGAGTTGGTATTCAAGTAGATAGTCTGGATCAAGATATCCTGGTGTTCTTTTGGGCTCGTCTTAAGTTTTCTCCTCTATTGTTGAGCAGCCAAAGTCGGATACATTTGCAACCAATTCTTCAGTGAGTAGGATATTGGCCGGTTTCACGTCACCATGGAGTATCGGGTGTTGTAGCGAGTGAGGATGCGCTAGCACATCAGCGGACTCAGCAGCGATCCTCAGGCGGATTCCCAGTGTAACATGGCACTTCCTACTCCTTTGGAAATCCAATAGCTCGTGCAACATTCTGTTTTGCACAAACTAATAGACAAGCATGCATGGGTGCCTTCACTACTACGAAAACATGCATAGATATCGGCTTAATAGGTGTCGGTTCAATAAAAACCGACACCTATTAAAACAATAGGTAGCGGCTTTAAAAACAAACCGGCACCTATACTATATCGGCTTCAATAAAACCGACACCTATTAAAACAATAGGTAGCGGCTTTAAAAACAAACCGGCACCTATACTATAGGCATCGTTTTTTTAAAAAATCGACACCTATAATAAATTATAGGTGTCGATTTTTTTAAAAAAACCGACGCCTATAGTATAGGTGCCGGTTTGTTTTTAAAGCTGACACCTATAATATATTATAGATGTCGGTTTTTTAAAAAAACCAACACTAAAAAACCACTGACTGGACCGGTTGCCGCGCCCCTCCTCTTTAATATCAGGCCTTATCCCCTTCTCCACCACCCATCCTTATCTCTTTCTCTCTTTCTCTTATCCCTCTCACTCTCCATCTCATTCATCAAGGGGTGGCGGCGGGAGGCCGGGGACGGCCGGAGGCGGCCGGGGCCACGGGAGGCGGCGCGGCCGTGCGGGCGGCTGCGGGCGTGCGGGAGGCGGTGCGACCATGCGTGAGGCGGCCCGGCCGTGCGGGAGGCGGCGCGGCCGTGCGGGGAGGCAACGCCGGCCTCCCTCTCTCTCTCTCGCCCCTCTCTTCCTCGATCTGCGGCATCATCTCTCCCTCTCTCTCTCGCCCCTCTCTCCCTCTTTTTTGTGATTGATTGATACCAGTGAATGAATTTGTGTTTCTTGTGAATGAATATGTGAAATTTGTGTTCTTGTGGATTGGATCTGTGGATGTGGATGTGGATGTGGATGTGGATTGGATCTGTGAAGCCGGTTCAAACCGATGCAAGACGATGAACCAAAATTTTTTTGATTTGTTGAATCTTAAAGGTGCCGGTTCTTAAACCGGTACCTATTAATTTTTTTTATAGGTGCCGACCAATAGGTGCCGATTGGAAAAACCGACACCTAAGTGAGTTTCCCAACCGGCACCTTTGCCGGTTTCTGTAGTAGTGCTCGATAAGCAACAACGTTACCAAGCAACTTGACAAGCCTTTTGAGATCAAAGGGGATGTTAAGGTTGATGCCGGTGCACAGTCAGACGACGACATCGAGGTCGACGAGCCTGTCAAGCAGCGAGCAGCACGACTCTCATATGGCGCTGCGCAACCTTGGTGCGCCTTCACCAGGCCAAGCATGTTGGCGCAGAGGTGCATCTTCAGCGCGTCGCAGACTCGCATGGGCACAACAAGCTGACGCTAGGCTTCGGCATCAGTTGCTTCAGGGTTGCCGGCCCCAGATAAAGATGGTGGGGAGAGCTAGCGCGCCAGGTGCGCTACTATTGTTACTGATATGTGGGCCTCACATAATTTTTTGATTTTCTTAATATTGTTATTGATATGTGGGTTGCATTGCGTTTTTATTTGTTTGATGATTATGATTGCACGTAAGCGTCACATACCATTACGTAGGACGAAAACTACATTATCATGTAGGCGTGCACATAGGATGAAACTGTTCAAGAAATAATCAAGGGAGGTCAATTGACCTAGTTTTAATAGATACGAGAGCTTTAATACATGATTTTATAGTTGTAGGATGCAAATCAAACTTTGTCAGTAACTTTACTTCTATGAACTCCGCTTGTGAGGAATGCAAGAATAATAATTTTTAAGATGTCACTGATACCCCCATGGATTGGACACAAGTGCCTCCTCCTCAACTACGCCAACCCTCCTAGCGCAAGTGCCTCTCACTCCTCGCCTAGCTCCGACTAGGAGGCTACCATTGCTATTGGGTGTCGCCTACTTATATAGCCTTGGCCTCCACCTGCCTTTTCTGTTGGTCATCACCCCTCTCCACCAGCCACCTACATAGAGTGTAGAGCAGAAAGGAGAGGGAGAGGTGGAAAACGATGAGGGAAGAGAAGAGATACGGGAGAGAGAAGGTTGGAGAAGAAGACCCTATCATGTGGGCCGGCGGCGTAAGGTCTCACCGTAATATGTTTTTTCTAACAAGAACAGCGCCACATGAAATGAAAATCAGTCGACACGCCATGTCAACTAAAATCACTCTAAACATTGCTTTAGGACTATATTCACACTGGTTTTAAAACATAAGAAATGTGTTATGTCCGATTTTGTGGTTGAAGAACACGATTGAAACTATATGCTTAGTTGAGGGACATACAGTGGACATTTTTTTCCTGACGTAAGAAGGACACCGGCCTGGATGTCCTCCTTGGGGTTAGGGCCTCAACTGCCTCAGCCAAACCAAACAAAGCCCCAAGGGCCAGGGGGCAGGACGCGACGCGAGCGAGCCCGGAGGGTTTTATCGCTCTCCGCCGCCGCCGAGGGAGGAAAGAACTCACCGAGGCCCGAGAAGCCGACGGCCCGACGGGGCTGCGGCGAGCGCGAGCGAGGTGGTCCGTCGAACCGGCGCTGTCTTCTGCCCGTGCCGCAGCCACCTCGTCCCCTCCGGCCCTTTTCTTCTCCCCCGGTATAGGCGCTGCCTCTTCTTGGTTCCGCCTCAAGCAACAACGCTAGCCGCCGCAGATCGCCGGCCTGTGTCGCTGGTTCCTTCGAGGTATATATGTCGCCTTCTCTTCCTTTCGCTTTTCTTCTTGGTTGAGATGACCGATTAAGAAGCCCGCGTATTAGAGAGATTATAGAAAAATGGCTCAACTGTAGGATGGGTTTAATTACTTAGGTGCGGTGCCTCCAAGTATGTCATATTCCAACAGATGCGTATTGCAATTTCTTGTAGGATCTTGTTAAAGTTAGTTCGCTTTGTTGGTATGTTCACTCGTTTGGACCAGCAATTCCAGATTTTAATTCATCTAATTGCAGATATTTTGTGGAACATTTATTTTATTTAACCAGCGTTGGAATATGTTGATCCTGTAAACTGAGATGTGTAGATTGTTACTTTACTTCGAATTTGCTGCCTACAGAGTACGAATTCAAAAGTTGTTCTATGCTACCTGATTTAGAGGCAAATAAATAAGTTACTATGTTGATTAATGGTTTCTAAATGAATAAATAAATAGGTTGTTTTCTTAATTGTTGTTATGTGTTTATCTCAATATCTGTGAAGTTAAACAGACACTGCAAACACATTCAGCAAAAGCTTCAGTATTTCATCACTATTTGTATGCTTCGGAGAAATTTTCCCTGTTATGTGGTTCATTATAATTACCTTAATTTTAACCAGGGATCTGGATGCCTGCTGAACCTTGAGATTACCTAATTAGCACTGCTGCGTTTCTCAATGGAGCATCTCTCGGAGGAACTGATCATAGAGATTCTCAAGAGGATTACAAGGACAAGTGACCTTAATTCTCTTTCCCTCGTGTCAAAGCAGCTCTACACCATCGATGCAGAGCAAAGGGCTACTATTCGCGTTGGTTGTGGACTTGCAATAGAAGATTTCTTGGCACTTTGTTCCCGGTTTCCCAATTTGCTCAAAGTAGAGATCAATTACTCTGGTTTGGCACCTGGCAACGGGAACCATATCGACAACCAAGGTCTCTTTGTTCTTTCATCTTGTTGTACTTTGCTTAATGATCTCACCTTAAGCTTCTGCTCAAAGATCAATGATGCTGGTATTGCTTGCCTAACTTACTGCAAGAAGTTGATGTCTCTAAAGCTGAACTCTATTCCAGAAGTAACTTCAAGTGGGCTTCTCTTGGTAGCTTTTGGTTGCAAGGCTCTATTTTCTCTCTACCTTACTGATTGCAAGGGAATTGCTGGCAGCACTGAGTGGCTGGAGTACCTTGGCAGTAATGGATCATTGGAAGAACTCATTGTCAGTAATTGCAAGGGAGTAAGCCAGTATGACTTTTTAAAGTTTGGTCCAGGATGGATGAAGCTTAAGAAATTTGAATATGAAAACAAGGAAAGCTTTTTTAGTCTTCACCGAGGGTATGACTCATTAGACAAGGCTAAGACATATAGATATGAACTAGGCTGTGAGAATTTGAAGGATTTGAGGTTGGTGCGTATTCTAACAGAGCCAGAAGGCCCAGAAATAGGACTTCGTTTTCTGTTGGGGAAGTGCAAGGCGTTAGAGAAACTGTGCCTGGAATATGTTACTGGTGTTATTGACAATGACATGATTGTGCTATCCCAGACCTGCAAGAACCTTAAAAGCATCTCACTTTGGCTAAAACCTGAACACTACCATGTTTGTGATGATATAGAGTTCAGGACAGGTTTTACTGATGAAAGTTTCAAGTCTCTAGCCCTCAACTGTCCTTTGCTTCAGGATGTTGAACTCACATTTACAGGTTGTGAGCACTGGGACCCACCTGAAATAGGCTTCACACAGGAGGGACTTGTGAGTTTCGTCCAATCTTGTCCAATTCGTGTTCTCATGCTAAACGGCGCACTCTTCTTCAATAACAACGGGATGGAGGCCCTATGCTCTGCACAATTCCTGGAGACCCTCAGCCTTATCGATTGTCAGGAAGTAACTGATCATGGGATGCGCTTTGTTGTACATTTTCCAAGCTTGATTAACCTCACACTCCGGTATTGTCGTCATGTGACTGATGTTGGTCTGAGCGAGCTGGCTCATACACAAAAATTACAGTCTCTGGTCGTTGGTGGCTGTCGTGACATTTCCCACAAAGGTGTGCAGGGAGCTGCCAAATCAGTCTGCTATGAAGTCAATTGTGAAAGTCCTGGCCACTATAAGAGGATGTGGTGAAGTTGTTAAGTCATTGCTTAGAGTGCATCATTATCATTAACCCATTATCTTTTTCTCATCTTACTTTTCACCATCATTTTGTACCTTCTACTACTTAATTGCTGTGGTCAGCTCTAGCATAAGCGGGTCTTATGGTGTATTTTGGAAGGGAGCCTTTCCATGAATGAAAATCCTCAATGGCTTCCAGCACTAGTGTTCTGAACATGGTTCTTCTTGTTTTGCGTTGAAGTTTATAATTCATCCGTTATCGGTTGTCATCATACTCTTGAGCATCATTTTGTACTTGCTAGTACTTAATCAGTTAATCTTTTTATTGCTGTGGTCCGCTCTAGCATAGGAGGGTCTTGTTGTGTACTTTGGAAGCTGGTTCTCAATGAATGAAAATCCTCAATGATTTCCAACAATAATGTTCTGAAGATTGTTATGTTAATTTTACCTTGAAGTTCATATATTTCAGCCTCAGGATTTTCGTTTGCTGCTACTTTTGGATTCAAAATTTGCTATTCGTCATTGCCTTTTGACCTAATTTAATGCTGTTTTTCAGTAGAATATATCAATAATCAATCGTTGAAAATGTTGGATATGTATCAATCACTAGGGTTGAAGAGACTGTGTGGGCATAATGTATTTGTACAAAATTACCTGATTTCTTCCGAGCAACACGTCAAGTATAATAGAGACTTTTTCAATGGAAAGTTTCATTTCAAAATTTAAAAAATCTGACTAAATTTCTACTAATAATTTGAAATTAAACTAAAATTTTCAAACTCAAAATTTAAAACAACGTCTCTTCAACGCCTCCACACCCTCCCAGAGCCCGATGCCACGCCATCGAGGTTGCCTTCACCTCCTCTTGTCGATGCCGCCTGTCGCCAATGCCGCCGAACGTCGCAGCACCGTTGACGTCCTCGTCGAGCCATGCCAAGCTTCTTCTCTATGCCACCAAAGTGTGGGACCCACGGCTAAAAACCCCTAAATCAATCTCGGCCGTCCGATTGTCCAGACCCATCCAGGACCGTCCGATCTACATAATTCTTTCCCTTGCCACGTCAGCCCTAGATTTTGCCACATCATCGCCATATCATCCATCTTTGTCCATGTGACGCCACGTGGCAGTCCACGTCAGTCGAGTCCTCATACACCGAGTCCACCATACTCCAATCCACTTGCCAGTGGGTCCCATATATATTTTCCTATTAAAAATAATTTCATTCCCAAAATTAAATATCCAAAGAATATTCCTAGAGTATTTTTTTATTTTTATCCTCGGATTTTCTTAGAATTCAAACTTTCGAAGGTCATAACTATCGACGGGTTATACGCTGACCACGGTATTTGTAGAGTATGAAGATCGTTGAAACCAAGGTATACGCGAGATTGAGGTAAAAGAGATGAGAGACTGAGATTTTTATACAGGTTTGGGCCCCTTGACTGACTGGTAATAGCCTTACTCCTATTGGCCAAAACCGATGTTGCTTTTATATATTGGAATCACACGAGTATAATATTTGGGATGATCTAATTTAGTCGGCGTTGGCTTGGTGTCATGGAGCTCTCACACGTAGTCGATGACTAGTGCAATTTTCTTCCTCGAATATGAACTCAGTGAGATTGGAGGTAGCTCTAGATCTCTCATGTTGGCTTTGTGGCTTCGTTTTGGGCTTGTCTAGATCTATATTGGCCTCTGTTGGCATATGTTCTCCTCCGTTGGCTTGTCCCCTCTCCTCATAGGGGTCTTGCATTTATAGCATTGGTTACCTTCTCCTCTAAGTAGAACTCGGAGAACTAGAACAAGATACGGACTAAGGATACCTTATATTTTCTGACTAGGACTCTTAACACCTTCTATTCTGGGAAGATAATTTCCTTCTTTATCCGTCGTATTTCGTTAATCAAAGTATACCTTCCCGTATATCATTAGATATATGGTATTACCGTATACCACGAACCCAAGTATAGGAGGTATGCCTTATTCTTGACACTGACAGTAGCCCCCGACTTCAATGCAAATGAACTGGACAATGCTTCTGACCAAAGACCTTAGAATATAGTTGTCATACTCACGTAACCGTTCTCAGACGGCCGAGTAGGTATAGAGTACGCAACAAAGTTCTCTGCGTAGCTTCAACCGAGAAAATGACCATGGTTTGAATTTAGATTGAAGTCAAAAATTTAAACTGCAACAAATCTATGAAAATTGCACCGACAATTCCTCTTTTTCTTGTTGTAGGTTCTCAGGCTCATACAAGATATATGACCATGCTATAGCACTGTCGTTTTGAGTTTCTTGTTGTCGGCACAAAGTATGACCACAAAACAACTTTTTGACTGCTCTGTCATGGGACCTCTTCTTGTATATATTGAATTTGAAGTCACTAATCTGGTGTCCATCTAATCGAAATAAATTCCTGACTACAGTGCCTTGGGATTAGTATATGTCTTTTAATTGAGTATAAGAATGGTTGGTTTGAGCTTTATGTAGTCAAGACAAGATGCCGACTACTATAAAGCCTCCAACTAGTGTCTTTTACTCAAGAAGGCCAATTCCTCCTATATCTGATTTACCGGAAATCAATTCTCAGAACAAACTATTAGACAGAAAGCCCCCAGTGAACGTTTAGGAGTAGTATGATATGAATTGAAAATATTAAAAATAAATTATATCTGATAATAAACGAGTACTCTCACTAGAGATGCCCTCAGCTGAACGGAATTTTGTGTACTCTTCCTAGCCCCCAGCTGATTTTCTGGAAAGATTTTCAGAAAAGCAGCTTGAATCTTATAACAAGACTATGCTCAAGTTGCGAATTCCTAGCCCCCAGCCGTGAAGTTGGGAAAACCAATTTACCATTACACAACTAGTCAATACGTTACAATGGGTACTCTCACATGAGCAAATCAGACATGGTCGTTGACCCTTAGAACCTGACTAATCCAATAGTACCAGGCGTCCCTGGCCAAGTTCTATGAGACTCGGCGATTAGTCAGACTTAACATAAGAGGATGATAAGAAACGACTTCGAAATGTAGTGATATAAGAATAGGGGATCAACGGATAAATATTGCACATTTGATATGTATAAACACTTACAGATATTAATCCATGGGGATGGTGAGATCGCTACCATGTTGGTCGAGTATCCGGTGTGTAGTCTTACCTTGACCCCTCGTAAAGGTAGTGAGAGAGTAGCTACAACACTGGTCAAGTACCAGGTTTGTAGTCATACTCAATCACTCGTAAAGAACTCAGAGAGGTGGTGGGATTGCTACCACGCTGGTCGAGGACTAGGTGTTGTCATACCTTGATCACTTGTAAAGGGAGCGGGAGGATTGCTACCACCCTGGTCGAGGACCAGGTGTGTAGTCGTACCTCGACCACTCATAGAGGTGGTGAGATAATCGCTACAACCACTGGCTGAGGACCAGGTGTACTCATACCTCGACCACTTGTAGAGGTGATGAGAGGATCGCTACAACCGTTGGCCGAGGACAAGGTGTAGTCGTACCTCAACCACTTGTAGAGGATTCTTAGAGGTGGTGAGAAGATCGTTACAATGTTGGTCGAGGACCAATTGTGTAGTCATACTCAATCACTTGCAGAAGATTTGTAGAGATGGTGAGATCCTACAATGTTGGTCGAGAACCAATTGTGTACTCGTCCTCTACCACTCACAGAATATTTGTAGAGGTGGTGATTGCTACAACGTTGGTTTAGAACCACTTGTGTAGTCATGCTCGACCACTCACAGAAGGTTCATAGAGGTGGTAAGATCGCTACAACGTTGGTTGAGAACCAATTGTAGTCTTGCTCGACCACTCGCAGAAGGTTCATAGAGGTGGTGAGATCGCTACAATGTTGGTTGAGAAACAATTGTGTAGTCATGCTCGACCACTCGCAGAATGTTCATAGAGGTGGTGAGATCGCTACAACGTTGGTCGAGGACCAATTCTAAAGTCGTGCTCGACCACTCGTAGAAGGTTCATAGAAGTGGTGAGATCGCTACAACGTTGGTTGAGAACCAATTGTGTAGTCGTGCTCGACCACTTGCAGTAGATTCGTAGAGGTGGTGAGATCGCTACAACGTTGGTAGAGAACCAATTGTGTTGTCGTGCTCGACCACTCACAGAGATGGAGGGAGGATCGCTATAACCGCTGGCCGAGGACCAGGTGTAGTTGTACCTCAACCACTCGTAGAGGATTCATAGAGGTCGTGAGAAGATCGCTACAACGTTGGTCGAGGACCAATTGTGTAGTCAAACTCGATCACTCACAGAAGATTCGTAGAGATGGTGAGATTGTTAGTGATATGCCCTAGAGGCAATATGGATATGTTGGATGTCGCAATCAATGTTTATGTATTAACAAATAAAGTGTTATTCTGTTTTATAAAATAGACAACTTGTATTGATCATAAATAAGTGACTTATTCATGAGACTCTTTATGTAATATGAATCTATTTATAAATGATCTCTGATCATATATTATATGTATGGAACGAATATGATTCTAAGATCAGCACGTGTATTGATTGATGATCATGTCTCATGGATCATCGTATGAAGATGCCAAATCAATACTGTGAACACATGTTAGAGAATATGTTGTTGGATAGACCCACCTTGAGACACTACAGAGATTTAATGTGTCATTAGTTGGTCTCAAATAGTGTTGGTGCAAAGTCCTTAGACCTGAGATAATCATGGATTCCAACATGTGTAATGGTTTACATAGGAACTACCAAACGCTACATCATAACTGGATAGTTATAAAAGTAGTCTTCAGGTTTGCTATGAAACATGTAGTGGGATGTGAATGATTAAGATGGAATTTGCCCCTCCTATAGGAGAGATATCTCTGGGCCCCTTGATGTAATGGATTATGGAAGTGCATGGCCATGCCGAGTTGATTAAGGAGTCAATCAATAGATATATAATTCAATACGAGATCGAGTGAATGATTAAGCTATTGATAGCTTAATTGATATCTTGAGGCAAAGGGATTTGTGCACACATTACAGGTTCAGCCAATATGATCTTTATGTATACTTTGGTGTTAATACGCTCTGCTAGGGGCCGTTGTTGATAGGTCGGCCGAGAAGTGTTCTCAGGTCGTAACCAAGTATACATGAACCTATAGGGTCGCACACTTAATGGGTTGGAACATGTATTTGAGTTTGACTCAGATAAGGCTCAGTTCGGATAGGGATCCAATTAGATATAGAGTCCTGATGGGTTCTCTAGGCCCAGTCGGTTAACTCTATAAATAGAGAGGCAAGGGGTAGAGATCAATGACAATAAATTCACGTTAGACGTGAATCGAGATCTGCCATGAGCAAACCCTAGCTAACACCTCCCAGCCAAACCCTAGCCACGCGCCGAGTGCTAGCACATAGACGATCGGAGTTCCACCCCTGGACGTGTGGATACCGATAGAGACACTGCTACGTTGCGGTGTAGGTCGGTGAGGTGGTCGGGAGATCAGATCATGGTCGGCGAGGTGGTCGGTAGATTTGATCTTGGTCGGCAAGGTGGTCGGGAGATCGGATCGTGGTCGGCGAGGTGGTCGAGAGATCGGATCATGGTCGGCGAACGGTCGGGCGATCGGATCGTGGTCAGCGAGGCGGTTAGGCGATCGGTGGTCGGGTGATCGGATCGTGGTGAGCGACTACTTCCGCAACCTCCCCAATTGTTGATGAGAAATTTCCCACGCACTGGCCTAAGAGATTTGCTTTACTCTAGTATAGGTCCAAATCTTGGATTCGAGGTTCGTAGGTGTGCCAGTTGGTTTGATCCTGCAACCAACAAGAAAAAATTATAATTATAGTTAGATCTAATCGATCGGCTGTAGATATTCATAACATATAATCAATGTCTCAAAATATATTTAGACCAAGTGATTGGGATAGATCGGTAGCGTACCGAGACAGTATAAATCACTTATGTCTAAAAGTACTTTAAGATAAAGATTACACGCATTTACAGCATAGCCGATGTCATAGACCTAACACGTATCGGCTAGTACTCCGATACCACTTTATTCTAAGATATCAATATAGAGAATACATTAAACATAAACCAATCAGGTGTTAAGATGTCCTAACAGATTGATAACAAGCTTAATATGTTTTACCAGAGTGAGATCTTACAATAAAGGGCAGATTTAGTATATCAAGTAAACATGTAGGAAAACAAGATAACTAAATCAGGTAAGATCGGCTGAAATCCCGATATTATCTCTAATAGTAGTCATAGAACAAGATAAATATTTATGGTTCTGAATATTACTTAATAGGTCGGACCTAACCGATGCAGCATTGAGCATAGAGAGAAGCATAAGATCTAAACAAGTCAATGAAACCTTTCAAGATGGTGGATACACCATATAACATAAATCAACGTTGACATCTAATCTCATCGGCTATTACCTAGTAACAGATACTAGCCAATTGAGATTAGATCGCATTATTGACCTAAATTATATGGTATATATGATAACTCGATGATTTACGTAAACAAGATTAGAGTGTCATAACAATGAAAGCACTAATCCCGAGAGCGCAAGTCGTCATAACAAGCTTTAGCTCTTTGTCGGACATCGAACTCGATGCAGCCCAACTCAAAAGCAAGAACTCATCAAAAGTAAACTAAAAAAAAAGGTGACGATGCGCCGAAGGTTGTATTGAACTGATTGTTGTTGATTCACAAGGTCCTGGGTCGTACTTATACCCAGATAAAAGATAAGTCCTTGACGGACAAGATTCCTATCTCTATTACAATTCAAATTACAGATAATTGCCTAAAACAAACTCTTACCGACATTATCTATAAAGAAACTACACAAAATATCCTAATTAATAGATACAATTGCCTTTTCAAGACTTTATCCATGTAGGCAATCCTCTTGAAGCACTCCAAACCGAATCCAATGATGATTCCAACGTCTCTTAACTAGAATTGGCTACCCTCATCGGACTCGGCTGTATCGGCTATCCTTGTCTGATTTGGTATCTGCTGATGAACACCTTAGCCGATTAGGTCACCAGCCGATGAACACCTTAGCCGATTCAGTCTGCAATTGGTGCACACTCTGTTTCCAAAAATCCCAATTCCCTTCAAATCGGCTTTGGCCTCATCTCCACATCCGATGCATAATTTACCAAATTTGGTCGTTAGCACATGCCCCCCAAATCTGCTATATTGTTAATATTGCGGATTTGCCAAATCTTCCAAGGAAATCTAGGGTTTTCCAGCGATCGGTTACCACACTTCTTTAAATGATAACCACCACCTTAGAAGCTTTTTTCACGCCGTCAGTTTCAACAGCACCGCCTTAGCCACCGTCATCCTCTTCTTCCCCCGGCGAACTCCTCGGAGCTCTCAGTGCACCCATAGGTGATTCCTCCGCAGCAGCAACCCCATCCATGGCAATGGCGGCTTCATCCACTCCCTCTGACGCTCCATCGGCCGAATACCCTAAGGTAAGTCCCGTCAGCCCTAGCTCCTTCTTTGTCGCAATTCAACTTTGCTCCTTGTGATTTGCCTTTTTCTTTCCATTGTAGCATCTTGCAAATCAAATTACAATCCCCAGCCTCATTCACATCAACTAGTATTTCCTTGGCCCAATCGGCAACGAAGACCCAACTGATTTCATCAATGCTGAGACCAACAGAATCCCTTATAGGTTAGCAAACCTTAACCTGGCACACTGGATTGGGACCTTCAAATCATGGCCATCAACTGATAAGACCTGGCCAACATGGTACAATAGGGTGTCGGCTAGCAAACAGAGCCATTAGGAAGAACTAGAGATAGCATAGTGCTTAGCCCTAACCATAGCCGATTTACCCAAGGACGAACCCTTACTGTCGGCTGCCAGCTACTTCTGGTCCAACATCTTCAATGTTTTCCTTTTTCAACAAGGACCAATGACCCAAACTCTTCTAGATGTAATCAAGATCACTGGCTTGGACATCACAACATCGGTCAACCATGTCCGCTTTTAATACCAAGTGCCAATATTCATTCAAGACTAGGGCCATTGGAGGTTGGAATGGATTTATAAGTCAGAACATGGGAACAGGCTCAGTAGGCCCTAGAGAGCACACAACCTTTCTCATGATGTGGCTAGAGAAGTTTGTGTTTTGTGGCTCAAGCTATGGCCCCATAGCAAATTGACAATACATAGCCGAAGCCCTTGTAGAAAAGCAACAACTTCGCCTAGGCAAGTACTTGCTGAGCTACCTTTATCAAACCATGAATGCAGCATCAGCTAAGATCGCAACCAATTCAGCTATAAGCAATGGTGGCCCATGGTGGTTCTTACAGTTATGGCTTATTATGCATACCCAGAAGATTGCCGGGAGGACCGAACTGGCAGAAGCCGAATTCCCCAGAGCATAGCCGATCACGGATGAAGATGGCGAAGAAGTCACCATGCACCGATGCATGTCGTATGGAGAGGCTACCTCCTCTTACCCCAGTTCCAAGCTATCGGCTGAACTCCTTAGCGATAGGTTCACCAACTTCTATGACGGGTTCCCCAAGAATACCAGAATTTGGTTCCCCTACACAAGTTACGAAGACTTCGAACTGTCCTATGACTTCAGGTTTAATGAAATCAATTCTGAGAGATATGAAAAGTCAAGGGAAGTCTTCTCGATTGCTATCACTCCATGCATCCTCCCGGTTGGCATCCACCAGGGCAGAAATGTCCTGTTATCATATGAGTTTTACCATCCAATGGTGGCTGCCAGGCAAATGGGGGACAATTACCGATCAGCTTGTACTTCACCGACAAGATCCAAACCAGGGGAGAGATAACCTCAGGCCTCATGATGGACAAGCTATTGAGCATTGAAGGCCCTCCCCTCGGCAGCATCGAGAACATAGAACTGGCCATCATGAGGAGTGCGACCTTTGACCGATGGTGGACTGAACTGAAAAAACACCTTTTTCACCAATCATCTTCAATGTACCTCACCACCATTCTTATAGAATTGATTCCTCAAGTAAGTATATTTTTTTCTTTATCAAACTCTTCATTCGTCGGCTAACATTCTCTAATATTTCACCATGTCTCTCTCTGTTTGCAGACTACTGATTCCTCCCCTCCTCATGTCAGTAATGCTGGAGCCGACATCAATTACGCTGCAGGACTCATCCCAAATGGTGATGGCCTCGCACCTTTCCTAATCGGCTTCAACGCCCCCAAGGTTGCTACCTTGCTGTATGGCTAGCCTCGTCAGCCGATTCCCTTCAAAACGAGGAAGAAGAGAGCCAAGCCATCGGCTGCCGATCCATTGGCTGTGAGGAAGAAAACTTCCAAAAAAACAGAAGACCGCCCCAGCCGATGATCTACCGCCCTTAGACCCAGATGTGGAGGAGGCCATCAATCAAGAAGTAGTAGAAGAAGAGAATTATGAAGTTGCGCCTGAAACAAGTGAAACAAGGAGATCTGTGCAGACGTCGCCAGCCGATGATCGAGCCCCTCAAAGAACACTAGCTCTCCCAAGACGCCCGATTCGCCCTCAATCGGTATATACCTTTCTGAATTTTGATTCACTTCAAATATTCTCATTTCAACTCTAATCAAATCCCTTGTTCTGCAGTAAAAGAAATTGGCGCAAAGGAAGAAACCAGCACCAGCCCCATCGGTAACCTCATACTCAAACATTTCTCAATTTTCAACTAGCCGATGTCTAATCAATCTTGTCTTTCTTGTTTCATGAAGCCTCCTTGTTCTCCACCAGCTGCCCCCCATGTCTCTAGCGAGCGAACTCCATCGGCTAGGGGCAGCCATAATGTCGAAGCAACAGAGACACCGGCTCATGTCATCCCTGTAAGTACTTCTTTCAGATCCCAAATCGGTTGTTTAGACTTTTTCAACACTTAACGATTTCAATATCCGCTTTGCAGGCCTTAGCCGATATGTTTCCTTTTGACATAAAGGAATTTATCGATGACACTGAGGAAACCACAAGCAAAGACCTAGCCCCTCTTGTCGATGATCTAAGAGCCACCTTGACAGATATAGCCAAACGGCTAGAAAGCTCTTTAGATTTCCTAGTCACCGACTATGGAGCAATCTGACCAAGACTTGAAGAAATCGAAGACCAGCTCCCAGATCATGTAGCCGACGCTATCTCCCAGGCTGCATGTCTTGAAGTTCATCGACGCAAGTTTGAGAAAACCAAGCAAAGGATAACCGACCGTCGAGAGAGAACAACCCTTGAAGCCACAATCGAAGTCAATCGGCAATCCATCCTCGCTGATAAGGCAAAACTCGATGAAATGATAGCTGAGCCAACTTCCAACCTTGATCGGTTGCAGAAACGGAGAGAAGAGTTGGTGGCTGAGCTCGCCAAGTGCGACACGATATATTATCGAAAAACAAAGAATAGTTGATCTCCCTAGGGTTATATCAGAACAAAAGTCCGAATTGAAGGCTTCAATGAAGAACTTGGGAGACCTGACGAAGTCTTTGAAGGTGATCCCTGGGAGTGATGCAATTGACGCCAAGATCCTTGAAGACATTGATCAAATCCGGCGAAGAGCGATATTGGCAATCAACGAATTTATATCCGGCTAAACCGACTCATGTAATAGGGCCAGAGCTTGAGCACTTGTGAACTTTTGTGTTGAATCTTGTAAATTTCTGTAATATAACCCCTTGTATTGATCCTCACAAACTTTTGCAAACTCCTACAATGTTTCTTGAAACATAATCTCTGCCGATTCTTGCAATTTCTCATGCATTGAAAATTTTCGAAGTCCACACAAATCTTGAAGTCCACTTGAGTTCACTTTCTGCATATATATGCCCCCTAATTTTACAATGTCAACGATCATTGATAAAATTATGGCCTGGTTGAGGACAATATCACACAAAATTGACCACCATACATCGGCAAAAGCACAACAGATTAAGATAAGAATAACAAGACTAAGGGCGATATAACTTATATCGCCCAACTAAAAGCGATGTACACACATCGGCTACCATGTATCGACAAAACACAGCTGAATCATGAATTGATCCAAACACTTGGGTAATATTTTTTCAAATACTTTTCGTTGAGAGCCCTCCCAAAAACTTTTCCATCAAGCCCTTGCAACATGTAAGCTCCCTTGGAAACACATTTGTAAATATGAAATGACCCTTCCCAATTCAGTGACCACTTGTCAAATTTATTGTCGCCAGTGCCAATCGGCAAGATCAACTTCGAAACCAACTCGCCTTTGGAAAAAGACTTTGGCACAACTTTCTTATTATAATGAAGAGATCTTTCTTTTAATCAACTTAATCAAACTTTTGTTGGATGCTTATGTCTGTCCATTAGCTTGTGCATAATATGGTGAAGAATTCAGTAACTTAATCCCCATGCTTCTACAAACTGAACAAACTCATTGGATACAAAGATAGATCCCTGATTGGTTGTGATGGTCTAAGGAACACCAAATCGGTATACAATGTGCTCTTTGACGAACTGGATTGCATCCCCAGAATCAACCTTCTTCAACGGAATTGCTTCCACCCACTTTGTAAAATAATCGGTTGCTACCAATATAAACTTGTGTCCTTTGCTTGAAGGTGGATTAATCTGGCCGATCATGTCGATTCCCCAACCTCTGAACGGCCATGGCTTGATTATTGGATTCATAGTCGACGCTGGTGCTCGTTGAATTGCTTCAACTTTCTGACAATCTTGACAACACTTGTAATACCTGAAACAATCTTTCAGCATCGTCGGCCAAAAATATCCTGCTCTTCGAAGCAACCACTTCATCTTGTGGGCCGATTGATGAGTATCACATATGCCTTCATGCATTTCTCCCATCACAACCTTTGCTTGATCGACACTCAAACATCTTAGCAATATTCCATCAATTGTCCGATAATAAAGATCATCATCCAGTAATACATATCTCAAAGCTTTATAACGTAATTTTCTCGAAGCCGATTGAGAAGGATTCTTCAAATAACTAAAGACATCATACCTCCAATCATCGGCTGCGATTGTAGCAATTTCTACTTTAACATCTTTTACCATCGGCTTGTATCCCGATGCCCCTTGAGCCAAGTCATTAGCTTCAATGTTCTGCTCTCGAGGGATGTGCTTCAAAGTTACTAGTCGAAAACTATCCATCAACTCTCGGCACTTTTGATTATATATCATCAATGTATCATCCTTGCAATCATATTCACCAGCTAATTGATTGATGATCAATAAAAAATCACCCATGATTTCCCCAGCATCGGCTTCGACCTCCTTCAAAAGTTGTAATCCTTTGAGCACTGCTTCATATTCAGCTTGATTATTAGTGGCATAAGGCTTAATAGTATAGGCAAATTCAAAACTTGTCTCCTAGGTGATTTTATGACCAAGCCGATGCCACAACCATGAGTGCAAACCGACCCGTCGAAAAACAATGTCCAAGGCACTATGTCAACCGAGCCGATTGAGTCATCATGATGTTCAACTATAAAATCGGCTATGGCCTGTCCCTTAACTGCTTTGGGCTATTGATATCGAAAATCAAATTCCGTCAAGGCATAAATCCACTTTCCAACTCTTCCTTTCAATACCGAAGCCGATAGCATGTACTTAACTACGTCGGCCTTGCAAACCACTATGCATTCATTGGAGAACAAATAATGCATCAACTTTGTGCAAGAGAAATACAGACGTAAGCACAACTTTTCCACCAGAGAATACCTTGTCTCTGCATCTAGAAGCCTTCTGCTCAAATAGAAAATTGCTCTCTTTTTGCCCTCAAATTCTTGGATCAAGACTAAGCCGATTGACTTCTCATCGGTTGATAAGTACAACTTGAAAGGTACTCTCTTTTGTGGAGGAATCAGAACTGGAGGGGAACTCAAATATTCCTTAATATTATCCAAGGCCTTTTGCTGTTCCGCCCTCCAAGTAAATTTCTGATCGGCTTTTAACCTGAGTAAAGGTGTAAAGGGCTCCATCCTTCCAGATAGATTTGCAATGAATCTCCTGATGAAATTTACCTTGCAGACTAGATATTGCAGCTATTTTTTGTCCCGTGGAGGTTGAATACTCTTGATAGCATTGATACTCCTTTGTGTTACTTCAATCCCCCTTTTGTGAACAAGGAATCCCAAAAACTGTCCAGCCGATACGCCAAAAGCACACTTAATGGGATTCATCTTCAAGCCATATTTCCTTGTTCTTTCGAGCACTTTCCTTAAATTAGCTATATGGTCATCAATCTCCTTCGATTTTACTACCACATCATCAATGTAGATTTTAACCAGCAAGCCGATCAGATCATGGAATATGTAATTCATGGCCCATTGATACGTAGCTCCAGTGTTCTTCAAGCCAAAAGTCATCACGACCCACTCATATAAGCCGATTGCACCAGGACATCTAAAAGCAGTCTTGTGAATGTCTTACTCTGCCATGAAAATTTGATTGTATCCAGCATTGCCATCCATAAAACTTATAATATTGTGCCCTGAAGCAGCATCAAGCAATAAATCGGCAATCGACATTGGGTATTCATCCTTGGGGGTAGCTTGTTTAAGTCTCAAAAATCAATGCATACCCTAAGCTTGTCGTTTTTCTTGACAATTGGAACTATATTGGAAACCTACTCAGCATATTGGCGTGGCCGAATAAACCCAGCATCATATAATCGAGTAATGTCGGCCTTGATAGCGTTATACATAGCGGCTTTGAATCTTCTAGGTGGTTGTTTAAATGGCCGATATGCTGGTCTGATAGGAAGCCGATGTTCTACAATCGATCGGTTAAGTCCTGGCATCTCAAAATATTCCCAAGGGAAGCAATCTTTATATTCTTTCAACAATTCAATCAACTTGGTTATAAAATGTGAAGACAAATTTTTACTAATAAATGTCGGCCTAGGCCTACCTCCTGGACCTATATCAACTTTTTCTAAATCATCGGTCGACATGAAGCCTTGTCCCAATTTGCCATTGAGATCATCTATAGTGTCCTTGGTGTAGAAACTTGAACCCTCCATGACGCCCTCAAAGTAATAATCTGGGCTCTTCGTCTCCAATTGGCTGTATGTCACAATCGGATACTTTTAGATAATCTCCTTCCCATATCTTACCAGACAAGTAATCAATCCCATCCATCTCTCAAAGACTTAAATTGGCATTGGTAATGTTGACTGACCTGTCGGCTGGCACGATCTCCACCTTGTTACCTTGCCATTGGATTAAGGATTGATGCATGGTTGAAGGAATACATCAATTGGCATGAATCCAATCCTTTCCAAGCAGCAGGCTATATGATCCCTTCCCATCGATGACAAAAAACGTTGTAGGCACAATCTTGTTGCCAATTGTCAGCTCCACATTTAAAACACCCTTTGTTTTAGAGGGACCATGTTGGTTTTGATGAGATCTTCTGAATTTTATCCCAACTTCTCGAATGTAGCATATGGCATTATATTGACTGCAGCTCCACCATCAACCAACATCTTGGGTATCAGCTTGCCATTAACAAATCCTTTGACATACAATGGTTTGAGGTGCCAATTCTTTGTCCCTTTTGGCTTCTCAAAGATTGCTTGTTCTGGAGATAAGACCAGCTTGGCCAAGGAGTCTTTTATAATATCTGCATCGGTCTGGTTAGCTTCATATTCTGCTGGTAGCACAAATACCATGTTTACCGATGCAGATGTTGGCACCTTTTTCGGCAAAAGGCACGGACACGATCGATTCACCTAAAGATTTGCGGTGGTTCTTGGTATGGAGTCGCCAACCACTTCAATCTAGCAAAAACTAGAACAAAGTGGGTTTTGTAGATCAAACCGCCTAGCGGAACCGATTTAGATAGATAGATTGATAAATACCCGTCTCGTGGGTAAACGAAAGGTTTTCGGGACAAACCTACAAAGAGATGTCGCACTCTCGCAGGCGGCGGATGGTTTACGGACAAAGATGGACTAAATTAGGGTGAAATAGAAAATATGGCTAAAAGATAGAAGAATATAGGAAAAACGATTCAAGTAGATTTGTGTATTGTGTATGATTGCTTCTTACAATTGAACCGGCCTTGTCCCTTAAATAGGGGTTGTTTTTGCCTTCTACAAGTCCTCCTCCACGTCCAATTCGGGATAGACACCTTAGGAAACCCGAGATATGCCTTTTGAAACAAGAAAACCCGAGCACCGACGAAACCTACTTGGAATCGGACTATGCCGCCGGCCTGACCGCCCATGGGCCTGGTCTGACCGGCCCATACATGGCAGTCAGATCGGCCCTCTGGAGGAAACCGGCAAACTTCCCAAATCTTGGCAATTTTCCCTATTTTAACTCTAGGTGCCTAATTTGGGTGTAAACACATGCCCCCTGCCTTTTATGATGAACATCGTGAATCTAAAAGCATAGAACATGTTGCCTTAGGACGATAACCAACATTACCGGCCATAGTACCTCCTAAGCATTTTGCCAAACACTTGGGAAGAATCTCTTCAAGTATCTTGTTTTCACCCTTTTGTTGTAAGCCTTATCCACCCTCTTCTTCTCTTTCTTCCAAAGCCTTTAAACACTTGTCGATCACCTCATCAAGATCTTGTAGTCTTCAATCGACAAATCATCTCGCTTTATATATCGAAGAGAGCCAAGATTCACCTCTACCGCAAAACACTTCTTGTGCATAGACCTACTCAAAAGGAGTAACCTTGGTAGCACTATGTTTAGATATCCCGTGAACCCATAACGCTTCGTAAAGCGCCTTATGTCATAGCAACTTTAAATTGATCATTATCTAAACACTTTAATAGCACTCCATCCATATTTCGGTGATATAAGTCTCGATCAAGCAAAGTGTATTTGAATACTTGCCGCCAATTTTTTGATCAAACTTAAGACTAGGATCTTTCACATATTGAATCAAAGGAAATCTCTAGTCTTCTTGTCTCCTTGGCACAAATGTCCGAATTTACAATTAATTCGGCCTTTGACTCAAGTGTATCGTGCCCCCCAGCTCCTTGTTCAAACCCGGTCTGACCGGCCACACAATGTCGGTCAGACTGCCACCTCTCATCGGTCAAACCGGCCATACAAAGCCGGTCAGACCGCCGGCCACCTACGGTCAGACCGGCAGTGATACGCCGGTCAGACCACCCGCAGTGTGTGACTTTGTCAATTTTGCTCAAAGAATTAAAATCAAGCACAGGCTTTCCCAGTATTAAAAATACTCCATTTTTAATATCATAGCCAAATGCTTGTTACACCAAATTATTGGACCAAAATTCACTCTTTCTAAACATATAAAAATTGTAACATACAATTAATATGTCTAGACGAATACTAATTCAAGTGGCTCTTGAAACAATAATTATCAAGGCATCAAAAACACTTAGCCACTTGAAGTATGATCAATAATGAATCACTAAAGTCATATGTCTCACATGCATGAATTCCAATAAACTACCAGTGTAAGTAATTGGCTTAAACATGTATGCAAAATATTATAGCAATGCCAATGTTCCTAAATAAAACAACTCTAGGACAAATCATCACATTGACCAATGACATTATCCGGATTACTAAGAAGCAAAGTTTCATGATACAATAACTATGAAGTCTATACTTTCTATGGTAATTCATCGAAACATGCAAGATTTGGCTTTTAATAAATATCAAAGACCAATGAGCCAAATCATACTTTAAATAAATTATATACAAACTTGCCAATTCCACCACTCAGAATTGACATTTACAACATGTATGCATAATATCAATCTGATAAACAAAACACAGATATGCTAGATAGCAAACAATGTTTTAACATGGCATAGGCATACTATAATGATGAGTGCGATAAACCCATACCTTGCCTTAGCATTCAACAAACGGCGGCCCAAAGATATGATGTCGTATCCATCGCCGTTCATCTTCCTTGATTTCTCCACGATCATACTAATGTATTGCCCCCCAAGTAAAATCGGCTTTCTTGATCGCACGATTTCGAAGGCAAGATAAACACCGTAGTAGCATCCATAGCAATATGTGTAGGAGACTTACCTCTAATGACCGATAATTCTTCTCTCATCGAATTTGATTTATCACTATTCTGGGAAATCACCAGTCTCTTAAGTTTTACTCTCTTAGGTCTTCACACTTGCTTGTATATCATTCGAGGCTTCAAATTATCACATGTTTTGTTCTCCACATCTTTGGCCTTTTTTTCTTTTTGATCTATGGCTCGAAGACGTTGTAGCCTCCTCTTTTGAGAGCGAGATAAGCCAGAAGGCATCCATTTTGGCTGTGGTTGTTTTCTAGGAGCCAAACAATGATTTTTGACATTTGTGGTCAAAGTAGAAGCTCCTGTGTTGCCCTCAATTTTCTTATTTATCTCAAATGCCCCCCGGTTAGACCGGCCTCTAGGCCCGGTCAGACCGGCGTCATGCTGTCGGTCAGACCGGCCTGATGGCACGGTCAGACCGGTCGTAGGCTAGCTGTTAGACCGCTCAACTGCCCCGGTCAGACCACCATTGTTGGCAGTCACGATGTCGGCTTTGGTCTTCTCTGCTTGTAGCCCCTTTGTCACAACTCTGGTAGGCACTTGAACATCTTGAGACTCCTCCTCAATAGTACTAACCTCCAGAGCTTTGACTTCTTTTCTCACCCACACCTTCTTCATCTTGTTTGCCTTTGATCTACCGGACCGATTCTTTTGTAAGAAACGGCCTTGTCTTGAGTTGTATGAATGTCTTGGTACTGACCTAGGTGATTCTTTCCATTCTTGATGAGACGGCATAGGTGGTTGAGGCATCCATGGCATATAATATATAAAAGGATAATCGTATAGTGATATTGGATATGAATACCATGACATCACAACCGGAAGTTTGTATGGAGTTGATGTTTCCGATTGCTTTCGCGTTTGACCAAATCTCTTTCTAGAAAGTGATCTTGGTCCTTTTGCATCACTAGTACGATTACCAAGCCGTTGACCAGCTAATCCCTTCTTGTATTTAGCCATAAGCATCTCAAAAGTGAGCTTCGGCTTTTTAGTCTTTACAAAACCAGATGACTCATCCTTTGTAACTTTATGATCTTCGGCCTTAGCATTATTGATCATTATTATCCCAGCCGAGGATCCCTAATAATAACACTTTTCCCTTTTGTAGAGTCGCCAACTACTTCAATCTAGCAAAAACAAGAACAAAGTGGGTTTTGTAGATCAAACCGGCTAGCGGAACCGATTTAGATAGATAGATTGATAAATACCCTTCTCGTGGGCAAACGGAAGGTTTTCGGGACAAACCTACAAAGAGATGTCACACTCTCGCAGCGGCGGCGGACGGTTTACGGCGCAAACCGACAAAGATGGACTAAACTAGAGTAAAATAGAAAACATGGCTAAAAGATAGAAGAATATAGGAAAAACGGAAGAATATAGGATATGCCTTTGAAACAAGGAAACCCGAGCACCGAGAAACCTACTTGGAATCGGACTCGCCGGCCGTACCCCGCCACATGCCGCCGGTTTGACCGGCCATGGGCCCAGCCTCGATCGGCCCATACATGGCAACCGACGGCCCTCCGGAGGAAATCGGCAAACTTCCCAAATCTTGGCAATTTTCCCTATTTTAACTCTAGGTGCCAAATTTGGGTGTAAACAACAAAGGGAACAACTTTTCCCTTAGCCAACCTTTTTGCCTTGTCGGCCTTGGTCTCATCAGCTAAGATCACCTTGCTCATGATACGCCATTCTTTCCTGGGGTGGCCTTGGTTCTTTCTCTTCAACCGATGATTGATCTGTTCTTGGACTGCATGATGTTGCTCCTTGTTCCTCATCCTCTGGACTCTTCTCTTCTGGTTCTTGGTGAAAATTCCAGAGGGGCACCATTGCGGGTTTACAGCTTCATCTTCATCTTCATCCAATTCCTGCAGAAAATTCTGATGAATAGGGCCGAGTCTATGTTTAACATGCATCCTCTTCTGACTTAGCCGATTTTCCTTAGTATAGGATCGTCTAGAGCTTCCAGCACAGTTTTGGTCAATGTTGCTGCATGCTGGGCAGTCCTCTATCGATGGCAGTCTCATGCCCTGATTCCAGCAAAATCTAAAGAACTCACATTCCCAATGGGGATCAAAACTGTCATCTTGGTAATGGTACCTTTCTTCCTACCGATCATGTCTCCTTTGATATTTATTGCTCATCCTGGCAGAATTAAACTATGTAGACCAATGATCTCTTCTATCGGCTGTCCTTTCACTTGTATGAACCATATTGACAGGAAAAAGGTTACCATCAACCTTCATCGGTTTCTTTGAATCATCAAACTTGATTTTTCCTTGTTCGATAGCTGATTGTATCTGCTGCCTGAAGATCGTGCAATCATTGGTGCCATGAGACCCTGTGTTGTGCCATTTACAATATTTCCTCTTCCTTAGCTCGTTGGCTGATGGGATCACATGACCGGCAGGCAGCTGAATTTGCTTCTCCCGAAGTAGCAGATCAAAGATTTTGTTAGCCTTAGTAATGTCAAAGTCATATTTTTCTTCCTTCGGAGAATTCTTTACCCATTGGCACGTAATGACTTTCTTGATCCTGGCCCACTCGGCTGCTGCTACTTCGGTGTCATCTTCATCTTCGGATTCAGAAGCATACATAACATGGTTAATCTTTTTGAGTGCTTTCTGGGCTTCTTGAAACCGCTGCTCGTGTGCTGTCACCTTTTGATCCAGGTGAGCTAAACTTTCAAAGTCTTGAGCCAAAAACATTTCCTTGATCGGAGTTAATAAACCTTAGAAGGCAAGGTCGGCTAACTAGGAATCGGTCAGGGCTAGGATGTAACACATGTTTCTCATATCCATGAATATCTGAATATAATCCTGAACCGACTTGTCATATCTTTGCTTGATTACAGTCAAATTGGACAACTTCATCTCATGAACTCCACTGTAGAAATACCAATGAAACTGCTTCTCCAAATTGGCCCAACTCTGAACAAAATTGCATGGTAATGAAGAAAACCATGTAAATGCCAATCCGGATAAGGATAGAGGGAATAATCTAACCCTCAGAGCATCAGTAGCTGATGCCTCTCCGCACTGAGCCAAGAATCGGCTAACATGTTCATAAGTAGATACGTTGTTTTGCCCTGAGAATTTTGAAAAGTCTAGGATCTTGGCAGTGACACCCTGTCAAAATATTCTGGATATGGATGCCGATACAAGTTACCAGTGTCCTTAGGCTTTAAGCCGAATTGTTCCCTCATGACATGGGCTATCATATCAGCCCATGGCTTTTGTTGTGGTCCTCCTTGAAACTACTGCTGCATCGGCTCGAACTGATCAACTTGAGGTAGATATTGAGGCTGAGGTACTGCCCCTGGCCAATACTGCATCTGAGGTGAATGAGGCTGATATTGGAAATTGGCATTGTCCCTCAAGTGGTATTGAGGAGGTTGGTGCACTCTATGGGCTTGCTGATCCAGAGCAAACTGAGAGCCGATAAGCAGATGAGGTTGTGGAATTGGCGACTGCTGCCTTATTGGCATCTGTGGAATCGGCTGGGGAGCCGGGTGACTTGCTCTGAACAAGGTTGCAACCTGTTCCTGAGACACTTGAGGAATATCTTGTCTAGTATGTTGAGGTTGCTGCATGGATAGAAGTATAGGATTGAACTCTACTTGCTTTTGTGCCGATGACGATGCAATCGGCTTTCCGGGTACCAATGACGATGCCATCAGCTGACCTGAGGATATGCCTGCAACCGACTACAATCCATCGGTAGCCAAAGTCCTATACGGTGGAAATTTGCCTTTAGGAAGGAAAATTGGGCTCTTGGCTTGATGTTCACTGATCCTAGAGTCCCCCATAGAGCTTATTATGTTATTCAAGGTGTTGACCAGCACCTCGGATTGGTTGATGAGAGCGTGGTGCACGGCATAGTCAATTCGGTCTTGGAGATTGTTGAGTTCTGGGCCTTCTTCCTGTTTGGTATCTTGAATCTTTCCATCTTTGCCAGAACTTGATTCGGGCTCGTCATCGCCTGGGAGATTTACCTTGTACCTTTGGAAAACAAGATAACTAAATCAGGTAAGATCGACTGAAACCCCGATACTATCTCTAATAGTAGTCATAGAACAAGATAAATCTTTATGGTTCTGAATATTACTTAATAGGTCAGACCTAACCGATGCAGCATTGAGCATAGAGAGAAGCATAAGATCTAAACAAGTCAATAAAAACCTTTCAAGATGGTGGATACACCATATAACATAAATCAACATTGACATTTAATCTCACTGGCTGTTACCTAGTAACAGATACTAGCCGATTGAGATTAGGCCGCATTATTGACCTAAATTATATGGTATATATGATAACTCGACGATTTACGTAAACAAGATTAGAGTGTCATAACGATGGAAGCACTAATCTCGAGAGCGCAAGCCGTCATAACAAGCTTTACCTCTTTGTCGGAGATCGAACTCGATGCAGCCCAACTCGAAAGCAAAAACTCGTCAAAAGTAAACTAAAGGAAAAAGGTGGCAATGCGTCGAAGGTTGTATTGAACTGATTGTTGTTGATTTACAAGGTCCTGGGTCGTACTTATACCCAGATACAAGATAAGTCCTTGGCGGACACGATTCCTATCTCTATTATAATTCAAATTACAGATAATTGCCTAAAATAAACTCTTACCAACATTATTTATAAGAAAACTACACAAAATATCCTAATTAATAGATACAATTGCCTTTTCAGGACTTTATCTATGTATGGCAATCCTCTTGAAGCACTCCGAACCGAATCCAATGATGATTTCAACGTCCCTTTACTAGAATCGGCTACCCTCATCGGACTCGGCTGTATCAGCTATCCTTGTCCGGTTCGGTATCGACTGACGAACATCTTAGCCGATTTGGTCACCAGCCGACGGACACCTTAGCCGGTTTGGTCTCCAATTGGCACACACTCTGTTTCCAAAAATCCCAATTCCCTCAAAATCGGCTTCGGTCTCATCTCCACATCCGATGCATAATTTACCAAATTTGGTCGTTAACACCAATGTGCGTACATTGGACCGACTTCTCGATCCAATGCATCGGAAGTGGCCTTCCTCGATCCACAAATAGTCACGGTCGCCAATCTTCAAACTGACCGCAAGGCCATGATAGACTACATTTTTGACACCTTGTGGGCCCGCCAAGACAAGGAATATATTTTGTGCGCCTATAATCAATAGTAAGTGTGTATCCTAAATATGCAATTGCATGAAACGTATTGCTTTAGTATTTAACTTTCACTATATTAATGCCGCGGTGCTCATTGAATCCTTCTGGTCATTACGCCAAAGTAAAGTACATATCACTATATAAACTCCAAAGTCAGTAAGGCCTATAACTGGACCCCGATCCAAGAAGCAATAAATGAAGCATGAGGACCATACGTGGAAAAAAGGTTTGCATAACAAAGGACAAAAAGCCTTATCCACAAAATTGACTTCCTGGTCAAACAACAAATTAGCGACCAATGTGGATTTCATGTGTGCCACAACATGCGAATTCTATAAAATAAAAAGTTCAAGCCTTTGGTCGAATTTAAGGTTTGTGATCTCAATTGTAATATATACTAACTACTTCAAATTATATATATATAGATCGATCGACTAATTTCGAAGTATGTACATGTAGGAAAATATATCCAAGCCTACACCTATTAGCTTTGGAGAGGTTAGAGAGGAGATAGCAGACTTCGTTGCCCGTGACATAGTGCACCCCAAAGGAATGTTTAGAATACGGGGTTAAAGATACGTGATGAATATTTTTGATTATTTCAAAATTAATGTCAAAGACATGTAATAATATAACACTTATGATATTACTAAATTATAATTTTATCAAATATGTTTATGTATATACTTACAATGCTAAATAATTTTTTTCCAATTTATAACTTGGTTTTGCAGGTTTCGATGCTTAGTACTTGAAGATGTGGATGTATATATGAATAGAAGCGTGAATGTCAGATATATATGAATGTATGTGAATGTCACATTTATGTAAAAGGGAATGCTGGGAAAGGGAATATATCTCTGTTTCTCTAATTTTTGCCATGGGCATGACTAGCGAAGGCCTAAGCCTAGCAAAAAAAATAGAATATATTTTTTTTGCAAAAACTCATCGGTGAATAATATAACACTTATGATATTACTAAATTATAATTTTATCAAATATGTTTATGTATATACTTACAATGCTAAATAATTTTTTTCTAATTTATAACTTGGTTTTGCAGGTTTCGATGCTTAGTACTTGAAGATATCGATGTATATATGAATAGAGCGTGAATGTCAGATATATATGAATGTATGTGAATGTCAGATTTATGTAAAAGGGAATGCTGGGAAAGGAAATATATCTCTGTTTCTCTAATTTTTGCCTGGGCATGACTAGCGAAGGCCTAAGCCTAGAAAAAAAATAGAATATATTTTTTTTTGCAAAAACTCATTGGTGACGGGTTTTAACTTAAGCCCGATGAAGATGACATCATCCGTGACGGACTTAAGTTAAAGCCCGATTAAGCTGTTAGTCATCTGTGACGGGCATTAATTAGGGACCGTTTGAGATTGTTTTATCGGTGACGGGACTTTGTTTGACTGTGCTTCTGGGTCAAACCTATATGTGACGAGTTTTAGTTTAGGCCCGATAAAAATAAGTGCATCGGTGACGGGCGTTTGCCCGATAGAGATGACTTCTCATAATAGTGACCTTTTCATCGTGACAGACATCATACCCGACACAAATGAGAATTGCCATCCGATTAAGATGAGGATAACCGTTGTAGTACGACCAGAATTATGTGGGCAAGTACACGAGTGAATGCGTGGCCTTTTACCGACGAGGTAACGTGACGAGCGCATCTAATGGCTCCTGCTCCGGGATAGGCTGCTGCTAGACACCATCCCCAAGAGCCTCCAGTACTAGGAGGTCTTCCTCCGCAAAGGCCTGAACATGTCAGCGATCTACAACGCCACCCCGTCTGAATTTTTTAGTTTTTGGCTCTTTTTTAAAAAGATTATCATAAATAGCCCCTTGACAGTTTTAATTCGAAAAATGGACCCCCAAGCTCGGCACCATTGTTTTGACGCCGAGCTTACACATCTCGACGCCGTCGATATTGGCATCGAGCTCGGCGCCGTTGTTATTGGCGCCGAGCTCGACGCCATAAATCTTGACGCTGACCTATACTAAAATAAATAACTTACGCAGTACATAGCGTTCTTTGACTTTTTCACGCCACTAAGAGCTCGGCGCCAATAACAACGACGCCGAGCTCGGGGTTCATTTTCCGAATTAAAACTATAAAAGACATATTTGTGATAATCTTTCTAAAAAAGATTAAAAAGTAAAAAAGTCGGCGCCACCCCGTGCAGCTACGCTGTGCTCATGGACTCGTCCGACTTCAATTTCTCAACAAACTACTTGACTTCGTCGGAGTTTAACACTTCCTGTGGCGGCCGGGCGCCAATGGTACTAGATTGGGCTATCCGAACTCCGAACAACTGTGAGGAAGCACAGAAAAATCACACGTCATACGCGTGTAAAAGTGACAACAGCAAGTGCATCAACTCCTCCAGTGGATCAGGCTATATGTGCAATTGCAAAGAAGAGTACCAAGGAAATCCTTATCGTCAGAACGGCTGCCAAGGTAAAATTCCCTGTAATCCCATCATAGCTAGAATTTTAAAATTGCGATTACCCTCAGTATTTCTTGAAACCTAGTAGGGAATAGGTTTATTAATGCAGTGATAATTGATTGATAGTACATTTTGTTTGGGCTTTAAAGAACTTTTTCCAACTAATACCTTGCACTAGTCATATTAGGCTGCACTCCGGCACCCAGCACGGAAAACGATGTTACCATTAACACGTGATTAATTAAATATTAGCTTTAAAAAATTTTAAAAAATAAATTAATATAATTTTTTAAAATAACTTTCCTATATAAAAAAATTAAAAACGCATTGTTTAACCGTTTGGGAAAAGTGTACACGGAAAATAAGAAAGTAGAAGTAGAAAAAGTAAGAAAAAGAACACAACCTTAATGGTGCGTACTATCCATACTACGAAGATAATTTGAAGTATAAATTAAGTCTCAATTGTGTAATCCTAACACGATCTATTATTGTGCATATGGTAGTACAGTGTACTCTAAACAAACTATTTGTAGTTAGGCTGGCTATGATGGTAATTTATAGATTTTGTGGTCTCAAGCCCTGTTCAATTCCTCTAAAATTGTGTAAAATTTTTAGATTTTAGCCATTTTTATGAATTTTAGAACTAAACAACCATGTGTAAACTTGTCTTGTATACTTTTGGGTTTTGGGAGAGTTGAGGCCCAAAACTGTGTAAAAGTTATCTTGGGAGACGAGCTGGACCCTTTACCCCAGCATGTAGCAGTACATGCATTTGTATGGATGACAGATCAAAAAATTTACACATGCATCTAAATATCTATTTTTGTATAAAGTTTATGTTGATGGGTGGTCAATCAGTCCTCCAAGCGGCTACCCGAGGAGGTGAAAGAGTGGTCGGGACGTCCTACCGATGGGTCAGATGGTCGACTCGAGAACGTTGCGAGCCAAGATTTTAGACAGGTTTGGCCCTCCCGGAGGATAACAAGCCTACGTCATGTGTTCTTTATTGGGGTGATGAATGATAAAAGTTTGAGTACGCGATGAGGACGCTAGGGTTCTAGAGATTGGATCCAGGGATTGCCCCCACCCGCGCGTCCTGCCATCCCTTTTATAGTTCAAGGGGACAGTTACAAAGAGGCTTGGGACGCAAAAAAGCTTGGTCATAAAGTAAAAATCAAATACAGACATAATCTGAAAAGCAAAACAGAATCGTCTTAGGATTCGCTCGCCGTGGGCGTCTTGCGCGCGGTCTTGCCTCGGGATCCGTCCACCGTAGGTACCTTGTACATAGTCCTGTCGGCTGATGTCATCTCCTATCGAGATGTCCCCTTCTTGCCTGGTTCGTGTGACTGACCGAGGACACTTCCTTCCGAAAGGGGAAAGCTTGCCCTTTCCGAGTCGAGGATGTCTGCAGTGTTTGGGACAAAGAGCCGAGTCGGGCCAAGGGGTAGGGGTCGGGTTGGCTAACCTTGGACGAGGTCGGGCTTCCGACCCTGATGCCGAGGACTCCTGGTCCGACTCGACTGATCTTTTTTTCTTTGTATGGCTATCCCGGGGTGACATCTCTCATAATTTATGGCCAAAAGTTGTTGATGTAAAAATTTGACATTGCATATGGAACTAAACAGGACTTCAGGACTTCAGTGTGATTTTTCCTAATTAACCGAGAATTGTGTGGTTTGGCCTTATTCTCTCTCTTAAGGTATCCTGGTCTTTAATATAACGCGGGCAAATTGCCATGGGACATTTTTGAAAAAACACAACCTTGACCAGTTTGGACTCAACCTGGTTGAATCAGGCTCCAGATTTTATTGTAACGAGTGCATTCAGCTGGAACGCATGGATGAACACAGTTCTTGGTCTAATCAAAAAGTTGATCGAATTATTAAGATATGGCGTTGTTTTTCTGTTATGTTGAAAGCACGATGCATTCTGATCGGAAACATATTATATTTTTAAATGAAAGACCACGAAGAAGGTCCCAGCTTTTATAGAAAGCTTCCTAGAGTATGGCGGGGAATACCAGCTTACAGCAAAATTCAGCAAACATAAAACGAATTTTTTTGAAATATTATTATTTTAATAGAAAATCGCAAAAACAGTGGCTGCTCGGGTTATTCGCCAAAATAGGCGATTATCGAACTACCGTTGTTCGACATGACCATATCGAACGGCCGACGACGAGTGAGCAGGCCGATCGAACGACTATCGAACGACCGTTGTTCGACATGACCATATCGAACGGCCGACGACGAGTGAGCAGGCTGATCGAACGACTGGTGTTTGACTGGACCCTGTCGAACAGCGGTAGTTCGACAGGTCGGGCCTGTTGAATGCTGGTTGTTCGACAGGTCAGGCCTGCCGAATGCCGGTTGTTCAACACAGCGGTAGTTTGATAGGTCGGGCTTGTCGAATGCCGGCTATTCGACAGGCCCAAAACACGCCTAAATAAGTTTATTTTTAATATTTGGTTGTATTGTTAATTGGGTTAGCAATTTTTAAACTTGTAAATTTTTGTTCGATAAAAATACATTGTATTTTTAAATGATAAATTTATTTATTTACAGATTTTTTATTATTTTCATTGGTTTGTTGGTTTCATGTCTTTGTCGTATTTTTGCCCTTGTAAGACAGACCGGTAGGTTGACATCACCCCTATGGGATGGCGGAGAAAGAATGCAAGGAGGAGGAAGACATTGCAGCAGTAGCAGAAACGAACTTTATTGATGGAAAAGAAAATTAACTATTAGTTTTCGATTTGTAACGCACAGACCAACAGAACCCATTCGTGACGCATACACCAATACAAGAGAGTTAAGAAGTTACATAGATGAGCTATAAAAAATTATCGTTCATGATGAATTGGGCTTGAGCTTGTCTACGGACTCTTACTATGTCGTTCATTCGTATATAATCTGTTTGAGTTTCAGTTTCAGTTACTCTTTCGCCATCATACATCGGGTTGACCATGTCTCAATCCATAAAGTGAACCCGCACATACTTGGATTGTCTTGAGGAATAAATCTAATTAGTGAATGGGATCGGCATAGATGGAATCACGAGCAAAAATGAAAATAAATAATTAATCATGTGACATACAACGAAGTCGTTGTTTATGTTGGGACAAACGAAATATTGTCTTCCAAATGTCTCTTGTGAAAAGGATGTAGCCACCTAGCAGCATTCTCTACAACCCTTTTTTGGACGCTCAGACCATTCAGGTAGACCTAATGGATTGTTTCTCTAGTGTAAGCTAGTAGACTGTGCCCGACGCTCGTACTCCATCCACGCTTTAATGAATTGTGTGGTCGTCTTAGGTTGTGTTATCCTTGCACCGATGGAAGTTATTCTCGCCGTATTGATCCACTTTACGAAGCCATATTTTCTTACGTCTTCCTGTTTGCACAAATTCATTACGACCGATGACATACGTAAGTATACGAAAGTAGTGATCAGTGGGAAGTAAGAACTTAATGATACTTACGATGAAATCGTCGTCGACAACGTTAGGACACATGAAGCATCTTTGTCCTATAATTTCTTGTCTTACGGACCTTGTCACCTAGCAACGGTCTCCATAACCACACTCTAGACGCTCTCGCCATGTGGGGAGTCCCAGAGGATTTACCTGCCATTCTAAGGACTCTGTAGCAATTCGTCATTCATGTTCATCCTTCCTCCTTAAGTAGTTCGATGTTGTTTTATTGCGTGGATATGTGCGTGTTCCGTCATGTTGTGGTTTCATCGTATCTACTCACTCAACGAAAGATTGTATGATTGTCCACAAACAGTTAGCGATGTATGTACTCAGTATAGGTAATTGAAGTAGATACAAATGATTGTTATCTGATAAATGTTTGGGCATTGGAAGAACCTCCTACCACGGATTTTTGAAGTAAGGGATGTCATGAGTATACATCGATCACTGCAAGCGCATAAGGGACGGTCGCACCACGATGAAAATAGACCAGTGAAAGGATCCCTTCACCAGTCAAGATGCTAACAAAATGGAGCTTTCATTCTCTAGACAAATATGCGAATGTGAAAGGGAAAGGTAGGACTGAAAGAACTTGTAGAAGTGTTTTGCATAGGTCCGGCCATATATAGTGGCGTAGCAATTGGAGGAACTGTAGGTGTCAAAAGTCGATAGTAACGTGAATAGACATGACGTTGTGCCGAAAGGTGATCGTGACTAGTCGAGCTCGCACAGTGTCCGTGTCATAACTCGTTCCACGATAACGGTTATTGTAACAAATGAGCAAATTATTGTCAGTGTGTCAGATGTTAGGACAACGAAATGACATAGGCACCAAAAGTAGATTGTAATCACGCGCGCACACTATTCAACTGATAGCGACTATTTTGTGTAAATCTTTTTAAAAATTATAAATATAACAATCATGGAAACACAGTTGATCGAATAAATATACCTCATGACTCAGTTCATAATATAATGTGACATAACTATTAGGTGTAAAGATAATAGTTCACAGTATAGTTCACATAAAAATGTCAAGGACGATTTTCCCTCGCACGCTTGCTCGGCCCCCCTCTTTTGTTGCCTTATCTGTTCAGTGGGATAAGCCAAATTATCTGGTGGGTGCTATGGAATGGCATCCTTTGTCTGCATGGACTCCCTCTCCCGTGTTGACTGTGTGACCGGAGGAGCAGCATACTAGTAGTCTATCCCAGCTTGTGCATCGGGTGCTTCTGTGGCGTACCTTTTACAAAGAAACTTCCGTGTACCCCTTGTGATGCCCTCCAGAATAGCAACAAGCGGTAGAGGACATGTATTTTTCATCACACAGTTGTACGCTTCAGCAATATTAGTTGTCATCACACCATATCGTGAACCATTCATATCATACAACAATGACCATTTCTCCCTTGGCTCATGTTCTATCCACTCCATGAAGCAATTCGTAGCCCTCCTGCACTTTCTACACTGAGTAACACTTGGTGATTCATTTGGAACGGGTTCCAGGCCCTCCGGCTCCTCTTGTTGGGCAACAATGGGCTTTTTGCGAAACTCTTTCATGTGAGTAGTGGTCAACTGATCCAGTTGTTCCCATATAGTGTCAAACTTTCTTTGCTGATTCTGCTTGCACGACTTCTTGAACAAGTCCATCAACCTCTTAACCTAAATTGCGTGTAAAAATTTGCACCAAAATGTCACATACACCATCTGCTATGCAAATCTGGCCATGGAAATTCTTCTGTAACATCTTCCTTTAGCTTCTGTACCGCAGATAGCAAACCGGCATGTCGGTCATGCAAAACGCACACATTTGGTCTATTTTGAACTACACACCTTTTAATGTGCCGCAAGAACCAAATCCAACTTGATGTGTTCTTGCTTTCAACAAAAGCAAAAGTAACAAGGATGACATAGCCATACGCGTTGACTCCGATCGCGGTTAAAATAGTTCCTCTATACTTGCCTGTCATGAAAGTACCATCAACACATAGCAATGGAATGCAATTTCTGAAGGCCTCTATCATGCAACCAAATGACTAAAAAGCATGACGAAGTACATTTTCCCTAGTTTTTTCAACTCATCGAGAATACCCATGTATGTGTCTGGGTTTCTTGCCTGCATCACCTCCAACGGTGGGTGAAGATTGTGGTAAGAATCCTCGTAACTTCCAAACCTCATCTTCAGTGCTTTCTGCTTTGCTCTCCAAGCTTTGTCGTACGATATCTCATAGCCGTACTCTTTCTCTACGTCATGTATTATTGTGAACAATGACAAAGAGGTTTTTTTACAACCTTCGAATACACCATTTGTGCCACATGCAATCCTCATGTTCCTGTGTACCAAAGGGGTATTGTCCAATAAACAGGTATGTTGCTCAACTCTTGAAGCTACCCATAAGTTGTCATGTTGCGGCTTGTAACCATGCACTCTTCAAGGACATCCAGGCCTTGTGCACTTCACGTCATACGTCGTCCTATTTGAAATCTTCACCCTAAACTCCCGCCTCTATAGAAAAGCCCACCTCTTTACCGCATCTTGTAGGTGTCCTTTATCGTGAAACATCTGTCCAACTTGCAATTGCTTACAATCATATCGTCAGTGACCATCTAAACCATCATTAACCCTCAGATGACTCATCAATATTGTCGATGTCGGAGATCGACACGCGGGAATCCGAGGGACCCCCTTTTTCGGTTCGGCACAGGGGAGCGGTGAATCTGGGCCTAAACTCACGGTAAGGACGAGGTGAAGCAGGTAAAACCAGAAAAAATCAAGATAGCAAGGACGCAAAAGATTTATACAGGTTCGGGCCACCTATGTGGTGTAATACCCTACTCATGTTCTTTGTGTAGTATGAGGGATGGATTACAGGGACCAGTGATGGTATTCTCCTTGGGGGTGTTGGAGATGGTGACTGAGGTGACCAAAGAGGTGCTAAGAACTAGCTGTTTCTCAGGAGCTGTCGAACAGAACGAACTGAATCCAATGAACCTGAAGGAACCGTCTTTATGATGGACTTGGGCCTCCTTTTATAGTGCAAGGGGAACACCACAGTAGTCCTGATTTTTTCTACTCCGCTCCACGTGATGAAGCGGCTCTGGCCTTGTCTTGTCGAAGAAGCCACTCTCATCTTTGTTCCTGTTGCCGCGTCATGGGAGTAGGCGGAGAAAAGCGGGCGTCGTGGCAGCCATGTTGCTGACGCAGGGCTGGGCCGGCCTACCTACTCCAGTGGGGCCTACTGGCCAGTGGCCCGTCTCCTGGGTAGGTGCTGACGCGCGCCTCCTGCGCTCGTGTTCTCTCTCCCACACAGCCGCCCAACTCATTTAATGCGACGGGACGGGTCATGGAGGGAGGCGTGCGCGGAGTGGGTGTGCTGCCATGCGACAGTCGCAGTCAAAGACTTTACGCCCTCTTTGCCTCGTAACGGGAAAAAGGGTGATGATGAGAGCGGCTGACAGGCGCGCCTCACATCGCATTAAATGCGGCGGGGCAGGCGCTTAGCCTCTCTCTCTTTGGGCATTAAATGAGGTAGTTGGCAGTTGGACTCGCCCCTCTCTCAGAGAGGTGCGGGGTGAGGAATGGGGGGTCCGGGTGATCCTGGACCCTGCCGCCTGGGGGTCCGAGTGATCCCGGACCCCGCCGCCTGGGAGTGCGGTGGCCTCCGGGCGGCCCCCGAGCCTAGCCCCTCTTGGGGGTAGCCACGTGGCCGCCCGTGGCCGAGATCCTTTTGAACCACCCAGAGCCTATCTTTGGCGCGCCCTAGTGGGCGAAGGTGCCTCCCTTTTTCAGATATCTCATCTCCAACATACCCCCGGGCCCATATCACTGACAGTAGCCCCCGGTGTTGATCGGGACCGAGTCGGATCCAGGCGCGGTTAACGCCATTTCTTTGAGAGTGTGGGCCCAGGCGCTGGATGTGCCTCACCATAGCGGGAGGCCGGTACGTGACAACTGATGCCACGCTAGGCCAAGCTTTCTCTGGACGGGGGGCGAGTTTATTCGGGCCGCGCACGTGGAGGCCCATCAAAACTGCCTAGCTTTGTCCGTCCCGCGTAGTGTGCCTGGTGGGCGCGAAACCCCAGGCGGCGCGAAACCCTAGTGGCGCGGGAACCAAAGGGGATGCGAAAAAACGAAAGGGCGCGGGGCCGAGGGGGCGCGTCATGTGGTAGTGGGGCGAAATTAATGCCGTGGAATTCGAGGGGGCCGTGGTTGCTTATAAAAATAGACCCGCGAGAAGGGGGATCAGTTTCTACGCTTTCCACAGCCATCGCCTCTCACGCCTCTCATCTTCCCAGCGCCCTTGTCCCTTCACCTCCTTTCTCTCGCCATCGGCTTTCCCTTTCACACTCCAGTGCCCACCTTTGAGATGGCCCGTGATTCGCCTCTGGAGCCGGGGAGCGTGCTCCCCAAATCCCTGGTCCGTACCGCGGAGGCTCGCAGCCTCTTCAACAAATACTTGCCGCACGGTACGCGTAGCGGCGGCGATGTCCCAGAGGAGAGGCCCCCCACGAGGATGGTGTTCTTCGCCTCCTTCGCCATGGTCGGGCTGGTGCCGTCCTTCTCTCGCTTCTTCCTCGACGTGCTGGAGTTCTACGACCTCCGGCTGCATCACCTCACCCACAACGTCGTCTTCTACCTCGCTGTGTTCGCCTACACCTGTGAGATGTTCGTGGGGGTAATGCCCTCACTGCATCTTTTTCAGCAGTTCTTCCGGGTGTGCCGTGCGGGCTCCCCCGGCGCGGTTGGGTACGTGGCGATCCAGCCGTGGAACGACAGGACCGTCGGCACCCCCTTCATCGACATCCACCCCCACTCCAGGTGAGAGAATTGGAGGGCCTTCTGGTTCTACACCAGCCTGGGCGACCACCCCCACCTCTCCCTTTCGACAGGGATCCCGTTGAACCAGAGGAACTGGGGGGCGTGTCCGCAAGCCGGGAGGGAGCTGGATGGGGTGCTGGATCGGATCAGCTACCTCCGGAGAGGGGCCTGTCCAACCACGCGGTCTTTCGCGACTTCCAGATGAGGCGCATTGCGCGGCTGCAGGAGAGGCCGCGTCCCGCCCACATGTACACAGGCTTTAACGACGACGTGCGGACTCATGTGGGTGCCGTTTTCAATTGGGACGAGAAGGACCTCGTGATCTTGGTCCGCTGCACCCTCGGTGTCACGGCGATGGACCTGACGCAGCTCCCGCCCGGGTTGGTGCCGCTGTGCCAAGACTCGCGCGCCGGAGATCCCGCACGCGCCGCAGGTGGTGGGCGACGGCGTGGGCTCGTCGTCGGCGTCGAGCGTTGCCCCGGGGGTGGAGACGACGACTACGCCGACGCCGACGATCAAGTGCCCATCGGGCGGCTAGGCCGCCGGGGTCCGGGCAGATGCGAATCGGGGGCCCCGGACCCGAAGGGGAAAAGGAAGAGGCCGATGAGGACACCGTACCTCCCCCATCTCCCCACGCGACGGTGGCGCGAGCGTGCCGCCCTCCCCACAGCTCCGGAGGCGCGCAGCGGCGGGCTTCGGCCCCAAAGGCCACTTCGTCGGGGGCCAGAATGGCCACAGCGACGGCGACGATGGCGACGGCGGAGGCCGAGCGCACGCCCGCGGCAGGCACGCCATTGGCGGGGGCCGGCTGCGGCACTCGAGCGGCGGCAGAGGCAGCGAGCGACAGCCCCACAAGTCCCACAGGCGGCCCTGCGAGGAAGAAGCGGGACATCTCTCGGGTTTCCTAGGACTTCGACGCCTCCCACAGGTAACGCCTTTGTAGATGCGTATGCGCCCTGTCGGCCTTGTGTTTTTTGTCTTGTGTTTTGATTTCTTACTGTGTTTATTTTTGCTCCCAGCCGCGAGCACTGGCATTTTCGCCCCAGGGTTATACCCAAGGGCGGTTCTGCCTCTGGCTCGGCGAGGGAGGCGCAGGAGAGGTCCGGGGCGCTTGAGCCCTCTGGGTCCGGGTCGCCCCTTACGGGTTTGGGCCCGAATCCGGTGCAATCTGAGGAGGGGGTCCGCCCAGGCGCCGGGGCGTCGGCCGCCCACGAGGAGCAAGTCGGGGGCGGCCCCGATACGGAGGAGGCGGCGGCGGGCAGTGGAGTGCAGCCCCAGGGATCTCCCCCGCGGCAACCATCACTGCCACCACGACAGCCGTTGCCCACGCCGCGCTGTACGGCGCCGTCACCCCGTCGGCCAACATTAGTTCTGCCGGCGCCGGCCCACCGCCAGCCCCCGACGCGGGGAGCGACTTCACTGGAGGGCGGGGCAGCGCCAACGGGTGAAGCAGCGGCGGGTGGCTCTGGCCATGTGGCGCCTTCGGCTTCCCACTCCGCGCGGGCGGCCGACCCCGGCCCGAGCTTCGACTCCGAATCCGGGGGCGCTCGGTCTAGGTTCGTGGCCGCCCTGGACACCGAGCCCCTCATCCAGTCACAAGAGCGAGCGAGGAAGATTGTGTCCAGGGCATTGGAGGAGACCAACGCAGTCTCCTTGGAGGGCTCCGGCCCAGTGCGAGCCCGGCCGCCGGGAGGTTGAGGTGGCGCCGCGGAGGCCGACGTTGGCGAAGGCGGTCGGGAGTTGGCGGCCACGGCGAGGGTGGAGGGCCTCGTCCGCAAGCAGGAGCTGGCAGAGATCGAGCGGCGCCAGGAGGAGCTCAACCAAGTGTTCGAGGACACCGTCGTTGAGCAGCACGTTGCCGACTTCCGCAAGCAGGTCGCCGCCGCCGCAGAGGAGAGGGTCCGCACCATCGCCTTGAGGTTCATCCGTGACCTCAACGAGCGCGCCCAGGAGCTTGACCAGCGCGAGCGTACCTTGCATGATGCTGAGGCCGCCGCTGCTGGCACTGATGTCGAGCTCCAGGCCCGCGAGGCCGGCCTGACGGAGCAGGAGAGGGCCCTAGAGGCGGCATGGCGAGCGGTCGAGGACCGGGAGGCCGCCGTTGCCAGGGCCGAGGAGGACTCCGCCGCGCGGGAGGCGAACGTGGTGACCTAGGAGAAGGCCATTGCGGAGCGCGAGGCCGCTGTGGAGGGGCGTGAGGTGACGGTGCTAGAGGCCCAGAAGGAGGCCTCCCGGTGCCTGAAGGGCGTCTGGGAACGCGAGCAGCTGCTCGCGGCTGCCTCGAGCCGCCGCCAAAATGAGCTGGAGCGGTGGGAGCAGGACTTGGCCGCCCGGGAGCATGCGGTTAGCGATGCAGAGGCGCAGGTACGGAAGCCCCCGCCGGCCCCTCACTCCAGCGACGCGGCGCCAGAATTGGAGGAAGCGCGTCGCCGGATCGCAGAGCTGGAGCACTCCTTGGGCTTGGGGCTCCGGGTCGTGGCCTCGTCCATGAGCGCCTTCGGGAGGCGGCCCGCGAGGTGGGGGTTATCCGTCCCCTCTCCGGCATCCCTACCCTAGGGGGGTTAGCGACGCACATAGATGAGCTGGCTGAGGGGATAAAGAGGGTGCCAGAGGAGGTTGACGAGGTGGCGAAGGAGTCGTCGTACGACTTGTCCCGCCAGGTCGCGACGCTCATTCTGGCGAGCTACCAAGCCCGCGACCCCGACTTCGACCCCTACATCCCCACCGAGGACTTCCCCGAGGGCACCGAGGAGGCCGCTCGTCACCGCGTCCAAGATGCTGACGACTTCATTATGGTGGGTTTTGACGGCACTCCGGCGGCCTTCCAGCTCGCCTTCCGCAAAGACTCGCCGGACGAAGACCACCTGGAGAACGCCCCCAGCGACCCGCCGGCCGCCTAGGACTCCCCTGCCCTTTTTTGCTTTTATCTGTATTTATGAACAAAGACATTGCAACATTGTTTATAATATCAATGCACTTGTCTTCATCATGCTGAACTTGTATTATAGCAGCCCATCGTGGCTGCCTTTGATGATTCACATATGTGTACTTATATATGTTGGGAGCCCCCGGCCAACTTAGCGCATATGCAGTGGCGGTCAGTTGGCCCGAACCCCTGCCTGTTTGCCTTCCTGCAACGTTAGTTCCACTTTTAGTTAGCTTAGCCATTGCAAGAATGCGGTAGCGTGGTCTCCCGCCAGGATTCGTCCCATGTAACTGGGAGCTAGTCCAGGTCCGGGCAGCGTGCGTAGGCCGGCGGCTGGTGCCTTCCTCGAGGTTTTGGGTAGGGACGAAGGCATAAAAAGGCCAGCGGGGGTAAGCGGCAACGGGGGGTCAGGACAGGCGTGTTAGTACGCACCCGAGCCCCCAGGCGTTGACCACCCCCAGGCGTGGTAGTATGCAGCATCGCTTCACCTTCGACGTCCTTAGGGCTCTCAGGCTAAGGCGGGCAAGGCCAGACGACCATTGGACCAGCATCCGCAATACATGTTTCAGCACATGGGGGAAACATACCATAAGTATGTATTTTGCAATAAAATCAGAGGGAATGTAACAGCGAACTCATTGTTCATGGCACTGGAAGCAGTGAATGAACTTCCACGTATGTTTCAGTACACCATGCGGCTTATGGGTAGAACTTGCGCAGGTGGGAAATGTTCCACGGGTTCGGCAACAGGATGTCGTCCTCTGTGGCTAGGCAAACTGCTCCCGGACGCGGGGTGCCGATAACTTTGTATGGTCCCTTCCACATCGGGGATAATTTGCTCAATCCCGCACGCGTTTGTACGCGACACAGGACGAGGTCATTGATTTGCAGCGCTCGGGGGCTGACTTTGCGTTGATGGTAGCGGCGGAGGCTCTGCTGGTAGCGGGCCACGCGAAGCGCTGCCCGGCGCCGTCTTTCTTCCAGGTAATCCAGGTCATCGTGACGCAGCTGCTCTTAATCTGCTTCAGTGTATAACGTGGCTCGGGGCGATCCCAGGGTGAGCTTGGAAGGCAAGACCGCCTCGGCTCCATACACCAAGAAGAAAGGTGTTCCCCGGTGGCGCGGCTCGGGGTTGTTCGATTGGCCCAAAGGACCGCAGGCAGCTCGTCAGTCCATGAGTCCCCATGCTTCTTGAGCACATTGTAGGTCTTTGTCTTGAGGCCTTTTAATATTTCCGCGTTTGCACGCTTGGCCTGACTGTTGCTCTGGGGGTGGGCGGGCGAGGCAAAACAGATCTTGATGCCCATATCATCGCAATACTCGCCAAACAGCTCACTCGTGAATTGGGTGCCGTTGTCGGTGATGAGCCTATTGGGGACCCCGAACCTTGCCGTGAAGCCTCTCATGAACCGCACAGCCGAATGCTTGTCAATGACGCTGACTGGATAGGCCTCAGGCCACTTGGTAAACTTGTCGATGGCGACATATAGGAATTTGCAGCCTCCCCTTGTTTGCTTGAACGGGCCCAGGATGTCCAGCCCCCAGACCGCGAACGGCCACGAGAGTGGGATGGTCTGAAGGGCCTGAGCCGGCAGGTCCGTCTGCTTGGCGTGGAATTGGCACGCTCGGCACCGCCACACGAGGTCTGTTGCATCCTCCAGCGCGGTGGGCCAACAAAATCCTTGGCGGAATGCCTTTCCCACCAAGGTTCGGGAGGCTGAGTGCGCTCCACACTCTTCCTCATGGATCTCGACTAGGAGCTCGAGACCCTGTTCCCGAGCAATGCACTTCATGAGCACTCCGTTGGCACTGCGTCGGTAGAGTGTCCCTTCTACCAACACGTACCTCTTGGAGGTCCGGGCAATGCGTTCGCTTTCCTCGCGTTGCTCGGGCAATGACGCGTCTTGTAGGTACGCCTGGATTTTCGAAATCCAAGCCACCTGGCGCGTGATGTCGGTCCCAGCAGGACCAGGTTGTGGCTGGCCTGCTAGGTCCGGACGTCGGGACCAGCCGATTCCCGCCCTTGGGGCAGTTCGGGGCACGCCGACGGCTCGTGAGGCTTTCTTCGAACACGCTCGGTGTCACGCCCGAAATTCACACGAATTTCTGCAGCCTAATTTGTGCATTACATCCTCGTCCGAGAATCGCCGAGGTACACAAACCGACGTTATTGATAATACGTAATCCTCGTCTTAGAAACAATATAAAAGAGTTACACAAATGCAATGGAAAGGAAAATAAACCGACTTAAGCTAAACTTGACACGAGCGAAGCGGAACACCAACTCCACGCCTAAACCTTGACGAGAACAAGCCTACACCTCCTCGGAGACCTCGCTCTCAACCTCGGCACCGAAGGGGAAAAGAAGCAAGACCGAGTACAACCACCGTACTCAACAAGTCACACCGGAAAAGGGTACATGATGCAAGATAAATAACAAGGAAGGATCAAGGGGCTCAATTTGCATAAAAAGATTTGCGGATATAATAATAATATTTGAAGACAAGAAAAAAGTAGTAATATTTAAGCAATATTAAATAAACGCTTGTCCAACGCTCAAACCACGTTGCAACAGCCCATCCATCCACCCGCACTAGTCATATTCCAACATTTCATTCGAATAAAGTAAATGAGACTAATCAAGGTGAATCTGGTCGATCGCCCGTAACCGTGGGCACGGCTATTCGAATAGTTTTTACTCTGATCAGAGGTGTACAACTGTACCCACAAGACACAATCCCACAACACATTACCGTGCGCCGGTGCACCACCACGGTGCCCCGGAAAGGAACTGTGACAAGACCCTTCACACAACCCCCTCTAATCAATCGTACCACACCAAGGTTTCGCCCCCATTCCCATCGGGCAATGGGCAGCCCCCTCTAGTGCCGCGGTGAATCCGGAAGCTGATCAACCCTTAAAACCGGGGCCGACCCAACTCCATCACGCTCACCCTCTCTGGGATACGTTAACTAGAGACAGCTATGCTACGGGCCCAGCCATTACCCATGCTGGCTTGTGGTATGCACGGCATTTCTTCCAGGGTTTCCCGAGAACCGGTCCTTAATCGTCATGAGCACGCTAACCAAAGTCCAACCATGTGCTCACGACCCACCTTTCTTATAATTCAATATTATTAAGAACAAGATTATATCTTAATATCACCGAGAGGTCAACTTTAGCATTAAACTTAGTGTGATTCCCATAAGTGAGCTAGTTGCGCTAAGCATGACTAAGCAACCTTAAACTATCATCTAGTCACATTGGATCCCAGGTTACCAATGGTATAAGGTAAACAATCCTATGGTTGAGTACAATAGGTATAAACATCCCATGAAATGACATTCTAAAACATATGCAGTATTTGAATGAAATAGAGGTATTTATATAAAATAGGTACAATATGGTCAATGTAAGGTATGACTTGCCTTGCTCGAGACCGAGGAACTTCGGCGACTACTTGAAGAGAACGGGCTCGCCGGAAACTCTGGATCTACACGACAAACAAAGCACTCAACAAACACCCTAAAAAGTCTACCGAAACAGCACTGAAAAGTATTTTTAATGGATTCTTGACATTTTTCTGGATTTAATGAAATTTGAATGGACTAAAACGGAGCTCGGATTCAAAAGATATGAATTTTAGAAGTTTAATTGCGATTTTTAAACTAAACGAAAAGATTAAATTATTTATTGCGCAATTAAGCCCCGGGTGACGCAAGCATGGCGCAAGCGGTAGGGCGACGTCGCGGCGCAAGCGGCCGACGCAAGCGACGGGCGCGGTCCACGGTGGACCGAGTCCACGGCGGCGCGAGAGCGGGGCACGTGGCGCGCATCGGGAGGTGGCGGCGATCGGACGGCGCGCTGACCTTGCGCGCGAGGGGCGGTCTCGGATCCGCCCGATCCGGGGATCGAACGGCGCGGATCGCGGCTAGGGTTAGGGTTTTGGGCGGCGAGGGCGGACACGCGGCAGCCATCCGGCGTGCGGTGACCGGATCGAACGGCGACGGATCGATCGCGATCGGACGGTGCGGATCCGCCCGATCCGAAGGATCGGACGGTGCAGGGGGAGCGGCGCTAGGGTTAGGGTTCAGGCGGCGGCGGCTCGAGCTCGCCCGCCGGCCATGGCCGCGCGGCGGCCGGCCGGACTCCGGCGGCACCGGCGACGGCGGCGAAGGGTTGCTGCGGGCGCGGGGACCACGGGGGAAGGGCGGAACGATGCGCGCGGGGCGGTTCGGGAGAAGGCCCGAAAACCGAAGAGGAAGAGGGCGGCGGCGCACTCACCGGCGACGGAGACGACGACGATGGCGACGGCGGATTTGGGGCTAGCGCACGGGAAACAAAGGAAAACGCGCGGCGAAAGAGGAGTTTTATAGGGGTACAACGGGGCCGAAACAAACACGGAAACGGGCGAGATTCCTCGCCGTTGTTCACGGACTCGGAGAGAGGGGAAACAATCGGCGACGGATTTCGCGTGGATAGGGTTTCCAACGGGCGCGGGTCTCGGGATGGAAACGGCGCCGCGAGATTGAGCCCGCACGGGGCCGACGTGGCTCGGATTCAAACGGGAAGGAGCGGAAAGGCGGCGCGCATGGCGGACGGCGGCGGACCCGACCGGGCGCGGGGACGGAAGCTGACAGGCGGGGCCCACCCGTCGCCGACTCGCGGGCGAGGGACGCCCGCGGACTTGCGTGCGGCGGCGGCGCTGCGGGCCTCGGCCCACGACCGGGCGCGCGCGGGAGGGACCGGGCCGACGGCCCAAGGAAAGAGCGGAGTATGCTTGTGCAGCCCGTACGGAAAAGAAAAAGAAAAAAGGGAAAGGATTTTGGGGCTTAATTAAATTCCCGTTTTCTTATTTAATTGATTAAAAATACTTAGAGTGCTCTAAAATTCCAAGAAAATTCATTAGCGTATTTTGACATGAAGAATTCAAGAAAAATCCTATCATGTCATTTCCATTTATTAATTGCATTTTAAAATTATAAGTTGACTCCAGGTTAATTTCAGAAATTCCGATTATTTCCGAGTAAATTATTTTAAACGAATTAGGGAAAAACCCAGGATGTGACACCTGGCGGGGCCGAGGCTCGCGTGGACGCAATCCTAGATAGCTTGTCCGCCAGGGTATTGTCTCTTCTGGGAACGTGGCGCAGCTCGAGGCCATCAAATTGGCGCTCCATACGCCGCACTTCCTTGACATTAGCTTCCATCTGGGGGTCGGTGCATTGGTACTCCTTGGACACCTGGTTTACAACCAGTTGGGAGTCCCCGAGGACTAGCAGATGGCGGATTCCCATGCCTACCGCCGCTCGCAACCCCGCCAGAAGTTCTTCGTACTCGGCCATGTTGTTGGTTGCCCAGAAGTCAAGCCGAACGATGTACCGGAGCATGTCACCCGTCGAGGAGGTTAACACCAAGCCTGCCCCGGCCCCGTGCAAGGTGAGTGAACCGTCGAAATTCATCACCCAATGCGCGGTTCCTCGGTCACGAACCTCCGGACTCTCAGGTTCTCCCGGGGGCGGATCGTCACCGGCCGCTGGCGTCCATTCTGCCATGAAATCGGCCAAGGCCTGGCTCTTGATTGCGTGACGGGCTTCGAAATGCAGATCAAATTTCGACAATTCAATAGCCCACTTGACTACCCGTCTCGTGCCCTCTCGGTTATGCAGGATTTGCCCGAGAGGGTAGGACGTGACTACCGTTACTCGATCTGCTTGGAAATAGTGGCGCAGCTTCTTGGAAGCCACGAGCACAGCGTAGAGCATTTTCTGGGCTTGTGGGTAACGTGTCTTTGCGTCCCGTAGCACCTCGCTGACAAAGTAGATCGGCCACTGCACCTTGGTGCGGGCCTTAGCTACTTTGTTAGGGGCGACAGGTTCGGGTGCACCGGGGCGGGTTATCTCGGTGTCTGGGGCTGCCGGGCCATCGCCTTCCCCGGGGCTCTCTGGGCTTCTCTGGATGGAAAGGGCCTCGGGAGCTCCCGGACTAGGGGGCCGGGCGGCTCCCTGAAGCTCGGGGGGCCATAGGCCACCTCCGGGTTCAGGTGCTTCCTCGGCCAACACCGTTCCGAGGTTTCCTGCCTCCCGGTTTGGTGGGGCTGGAGGCGACTGAGAGTCTAGCTCGTCATCGCGCTCCACAACCAAAGCCGCGCTAATCATTTGGGGAGTTGTCGCCAAATATAAAAGGAGGGGTTCTCCTTCTCGAGGTGCTACCAATATGAGCGGTGAGGAGAGATAACGCTTTAGCTCGCCCAAGGCTTTCTCTGCTTCGTCCGTCCAAGCGAAGGGGCCAGTTCGTTTTAGTAGCTTAAATAGAAGGAGCGCCCGCTCTCCTAGACTCGATATAAAACGACTCAGGGCAGCTACACAACCGTGATTTTCTGCACATCCTTGAGCTTCCTAGGGGGCGCATCTCCTCTATCGCTTTTATTTTTGCAGGGTTGGCCTCAATGCCTTGGGCAGAGACCAAAAACCCTAACAGTTTGCCCGCCGGTACCCCGAACACGCATTTTTCTGGGTTCAGCTTCATGCGGGAGGACCGGAGGTTGTCAAATGTCTCGGCCAAGTCTGGGAGCAAGGTTCTTTGGTCCCGGGACTTGACCACGAGGTCATCGACATACGCCTCAACATCACGCCCTATTTGGTCTTTCAACGTGATGCGGACACCACGTTGGAAAGTGGACATAGCATTTTTTAGACCAAAAGGCATAGACATGTAGCAAAAGGTATCCACAGGGGTAATAAATGCAGTTTTCTCGTCATCCTCTATAGCCATGCGGAACTGATGGTAACCAGAGTATGCATCTAGGAAACATAAAAGGTCGCACCTCGCAAAGGGAGTCGACTATCCGGTCTATTCGAGGCGAGGGTAAGGGTTTTTAGGACATGCCTTGTTGAGGTCGGTGTAGTCGATGCACATGCGCAGCTTGTGGTTGGCCTTCGGGACGACCCCCGGGTTAGCGAACCACTCCGGATGCAGCACTGGCCGGATGAAGCCGGCCTCCTGGAGCCGTGTCACCTCTTCGCGGATGAACGCCTGCCGCTCCGGGGTCTGTCGCCTCACCTTCTGCCGGACCGGTCGTGCATCCGGCCGTACTGCAAGTCAGTGCTCAATCACCTCCCTGGGGACTCCGGGCATATCCGACGGCTTCCAAGCAAACACGTCGGCGTTAGCCCGTAGGAAGGAGACGAGCGCGTCTTTCTATTTGGGGTCCAAGTTGCCGCCAATCTTGGCGGTCTTGGACGGGTCGTCGCCCAACTGGATAGACTTGATTACCACCTCATCGGCCGAGGTGATATGCTGTTTTGGGGCCCGGGAACCCGAGGCCTCCCCTTGAGGGCCTTCGGGTTCAACGCGGTCGGCCACCGCAATGTCGTCCACGCGCGCTTCCACACAATTTAGCGCTGTTTTAACGTCGGCATGGACGGTGATGGGGCCCCCGGGGCTCGAAATCTTGAGTTGGCAGTAGGCATAATGGGTAGCCGCCATGAACTTCACCAACGCCAGCCTCCCGAGCACGGCGTTGTAGGGCAGATTGAGGTCTGCCACATCGAAGTCGATCCGCTCGGTGCGGAAATTGGCGAGGCTCCCAAAGGTGGCCGATCTGCCCGAGGGGCCACACCTTCCCGGGCATCACCCCGATGATGGGATAAGACGGCCCGAGCACCATCCCCGGAGCCTTGATCGCATCGAAGGCCTTCGGGGATAGTATATTAAGGGCCGCACCTCCGTCAATCAAGACTCGGGCTACCTTGACGTTGCAAATGGTGGGGGAGGTCACGAGGGCCAAGTGGCCGCTACGTGTGATGCTCCCCGGGTGATCGGTCTGGTCGAAGGTGATTGGCACCTCCGCCCAGCGCGACCTTCGGGCTTCCTCGTGGGACGGCACAGCCGTGAGGAGCTCACGTCTCATAGACTTGAGGCTCCGACGGGACACTTGGGCGCCTGCCCCTCCGTCGATGGTGGTGACGACGTGCTGGGGATCTTGGTAGCCCAGATCGACATCTTCATCTCCACGGGGGCCGCCCCCTTGGCCTCCCCTCGTCGGTTGTCCGAACGCTCCGCCGAGGCCTTGCCCTTGCGGCGGGTTTTCTTTTCCTTCTCCTCCGCTCCCGCTTGTACTTCGTACTGCCGACCAAGTTCTTGACCGAGCGGCACTCGGAGAGGTCGTGGTGGGATGTTTGGTGCACCATGCACCACTTGTCCCCAACCCGGCCCTGGGGGCGAGGGTCCGGGGAGCGCCTGCGGCTGCCTGCGGGCTTGCCCTTCCGCGGGGGCTTCTCGGCACCGTAGGTCGCGAGGACGTGGACCTCCTCGCCACCGCGCGATGGCTTGCACTTCCGCCGTCGCTCGCGTCGTTCCTCCTAGGACGCAGAGGGGGCAGCGCCGGCGGAGGCTGGGGTAGGATTCCTAGGATTCCAAACCCGAGCCTCTTCCTTGCGGGCCACCCGGTCAGCGAGCTCGAAGAGCTCTGTGGTGGTCTGGGGGGCCTTGGACTCGATCTTCTCCAACATAACGTCGTGGCATACACCACTCCGAAAGACGAAGATCACTGCATGGTCAGCAATGGATGGTATGGTGTTGCGTACTTGGCAAAAACGATGGATGTATTTGCGCAGGGACTCGTCGTCCCCTCACCGGACCATGTGGAGGTCTGCCTTCTACCCGGGCGCGGTACGTGCCTGGAAGTGTGACATCCTAAAAATCGGAGAATCAAAATCGGAACGTAAAATCGGAACTTTCAAAACCGTGGCCTATTGCTTCTTCTCGGGTTTTGTTGCTTCTTATTTGCCAGCTCGTTGCATAAATTGTTACGTGATCAATCCCCTTTCGGAGTTTTTGGAGGTTTCGGAGTTGTCAAAACGGTGATGCGAAAGCCGCATCACGATTTTAAAAAAAGAATCCGGGAAAAGTGTGGATTTGTGAAAACGCATTTCGAGTAATATAAAATAAAAATTTTGGTTGGGAGAAGATAAATTAAAACACAAAATAAATAATAAAATTCTCGGGAGGCGTACTCGAAATTTGGGAATTTTATTTTATTAAAAATGGGTGAATTATGAAAATTAGGAAAAAGAATTTAAATAAGTATGAAAAATAATTGTGGAAAAAAAAAAATGAAAGTCAAGAAAAAGTTTAAAATATAAAGTTAAAAATTATTTTAGAATATTGGGATTTATTTTGGAATTTTTAGAAGGAAAGAAAATAGAAAATGGGAAAAGAAAATAGAAAATCGGGAAATTAACAAGTCGCACCGTTCATCGGTCACCACTGCTTCGACGCGTACGGCCGCCGCGCGCGCGCCGCGCCGCCCGGCCGCACCCGCCCCCGAGCTGCGCCGCGTGTCGCCGCACGCGCGCGCACGCCCGAGCCGTCCCCCTCTCTCTCGCGCCGCGCCGCGCCACGCCTATAAAAGGGCCGCGCCCGCGCCACATTTCACCGCACCGCCGCCGCTCCTCTCTCCCCGTTCCCGAGCCGCCGCCAAGAGCCGCCGCCGCAAGTCGAGCGCCGCCGTGCGCAAGGCCTCCCGCGCCCTCCGCACCTCCTCGAGGCCGTCGTCGCCGGTGAGCCCCTCCTTGCGCCGCCCTTTTCTTTCGCCACCGCCCCGCTTTAGGGCGCCCGGCCGAACACCTTGTGGCAAATGAATAGTGCCGGCCGAGAAGAAAAAAAAAAAAAAAAAGAAAATAGGGAAAATTTTGGAAAATTTTTTGAAAATTTGGAAAAATATTTTGGGAAGTCTTGAGTAAAATTTTGGGCAAAAATAAATTATTTTCTCGCATGTTTTCTCGGGCAATGTTTGAAAATCGGAATCGGGCGTTTTCCGAAATTTCCATTCGCATCGTTTTTCAATCCGGATTCCGTTTAATTCTTTCCCGCCATCGAAATAGGTTTCGCTTTTGTACCCAAACCCTCAAATTTCGAGCATGAATTTTCTTCGCCGATATTTTCAAACGTAATTTCCAAATTTATTACGATCGCCGACTTTGCGAAAACCCTAGGTCATCAACTCGATTCCAAAACCCGGATTTTTCCTCGCAACCCTTGTTCTAACTCGAGTAGAATTTTCGGCAAAACTCTTTGAAGTGGTTTTCATGGCTTTTGTGGTTCTTTTCGATCTCTCGGTGTTTAGTTGAATTCTAACCGAATTCAATTGATCTCTCGCACGTACGGGTAGCGTCCGAAGAAACCGGCATCGACACCGCTGAAGATCCCACCCCTCAAGTGCGCGAGCAAGGCAAGTCTTCACACCCTTTGAACATATTGATCCCCTTTGCGAAATGATGTTATTTTAAACTCTAAACATGCATGCTTTACTTGGGTTGCCTATACTTGTTATGCCATACCTTGCTATTGTTTACCTTTAGAATTACTCCTTGTAACTCGCAATGTGATACAAATAACCGAAGCATAACTTCGGTAAACTGCTTAGCCCCGCTAAACTTAGACCATGCATACTCATGACTTTATGAAAAAGCTTTGTGCTTGGGCAACTACCTTAGGGAAGGTAGTTGAGATTCGGCATGTGGAGACATGAGCGCCACATGGCCATGATGAACTAAGTTTGGTGGAAATTGAAAGTGCTATACAAATGTTTTAGACGGGGCGGCTCGGATGATTTGGGTGGATTCGGAAAAGGCAAGTGCCGACCCTGGTCAATTAAGGACCGAGCCATGAGATAGCGGAAACGAGCCGCACAACCGTACTTCTCGAATGGGTATAGACCTAGCCGACTAGGTAGCCGAGCGGAGGCGTATCCTTGCATAGATGGTTCTCTATGATGTGGTTATGGGATGAGAATGAGGCTGCGGCCTTTGTTATAAATGGTGAAATTAAACTACTGTTAATTAAACTTAAAGATTGGAAATGTCTTCCCTTACCCCGGTGCGCCGGAACTCCTCTCACCGCTAGAAAAGGACGGCTAGAGTGCATGAGGGCATAAGTTCATGGAGCGGGTACGCCAAAGTGAGGTTATCGAAAGGCTTTTGCCGTGGCCGTCTCATGTGTTGAGACGTAGGCTCATTTGTTGGGCATCGCGCGAGTACGGGTAAAGTGTACATCCACCGCGGTGTGAATGAATCAATCTATTCGAATAGCCGTGCTCGCGGATATTGAGCATCGTGACAAGACTTTCGCTTGGCTAGACTTTGAACTTAAAAATACTGGGATGGGTTTGCATGATGGTTTCATTTGCTGGTGGATCAACTTCTCGAGAATGCGAGAAGGGGTGGACTCCCAGAAAATCATGACGAATCGGAGACGGGAAGCCATCCTTGGAATCACGATGGATGGTAGACGAACCGTCGCCGGATTAATGAACTATGAAATTAAAACTTGGTTTTTGGCTAGTCGGTAGGCTTGTGAAAAGAATTGTGAAAACGGCCTTACGCAAAAATAACTCTAGCCGTGTTCTTTGAATAACCCTACCATATGCATCAATTCGTGTTGACTTGCCGAGTACGGTTGGTACTCACCCTTGCTATACGCACAAACCTCCAGTGATGGAAATGAAGAGCCGAAGACCCCTACGCGTACTACCCGGAGGGCGAAGGAACCGACGGCGCATATTAGACCTTAGTCCCGGTCGTTGCTCGTGGCAATGGACAAGCCGCCTCTTCCGCGCCTTATCTAAACTCGTTTTTATGTTGTATTCGGACGCTAAGGTCCTGTGGGATGAACAATGCCTTCGGGCCTATTTATGTAATAATGGTATTGTAAGACTATTCGTGCATGTGCACTTGATTATCCAAGATCGCATTCGTGGGTACCAACTACTTGATCCAGGGAAATGGTACTATGAACACGAAAGGTTCCCGACTCAAAATCGGGGTCCACAGTAGCCGGTATCGAGCCATGCGACCGTAGGCTAAGACCAAATGGCGCCCTACCCCTAACTAGATGGCTAAAGGGAAATATCCTTACGGTAGGATCAGTTTTAAACTATTATTTCCGAAAATGCAAATATATCTTTTCTACATCTGTATTTCTTTTTACCGTATGATTATGATAGCTCCTCTCGCTAACCCTAAGTTGCCCAGTGCGGATGTCAAACCACGACGGAACCCGGGAAGTCACTATCCCGCGAGACGAGGGGTTCGTGGTACAACTCCGCCTCTACTATGGTGCTTGAGATACCCGGAACCGCCCACTTATCACACCAAGAGACATGGCTCCGAGATGTATCCAGCACTCGGGAGGCAGCCGTATCCATAGAAGCCCGCATGGGAGTGAAACATCCCTACGCTTCCACACTCGCTACCACCGGACTCCAGCGATAGCGCTATTCGGGATGCAACTCGCGAGGCCTTCCTTCGCCTTAATGCGGAACACCGTGCCGAACTCACAATGACAGAGTTCGTGCATCATCCTTACCGCGAAGAGGGCAACCCGGCTGCACCGTGGAAGCTACCCCCGCTGCTACAACCCGATGGTCACGCGTTTATCGCGTTGGGCGTAGACGAGACGATCACATGAGGAGGCCCCGCTCGAAATCAACGATCGCGCAGTCACGCCAATGATCCGGGTCGACGCCACCAAGGCCGTGGAGACCAGATAAGCATGCCGCAGACACATGCCGCAGCCAATGGTGCTCGGTATGAGCAACTCTCGACCGCTATGTGGCCCGAGGAGGCTCTGGTGGAGCTGGAAGAGCAGCTCAGAAAAGCAAGCGGCCAGATCAACCGGCTAGAGGAACAAAGCGCACTCGTCCCGTCTACGCCGCAGTACTTCCACCGAGCCCGTACCATCACATCCCGCCCCGTGCCCGACCACTATTACCACATGACTCCAAGCAAGCTTTGATACTTTTCAAGCTATGATGGGGCAAGCTTTCATGTTGAGCACGAGCTCCGCACCCTACCCGGTCGACCCCACCGCGCTACATCCATGGGACCCACCCGAGCTCCGTACCGCACCATCCGAGCCGGGATCGGAGAGGGTAACCCCATCCAGATCCGCACCGATGCGGAGTCCGAGGCGAGCCCATGGAGATCAAATGGGAGTCTAGCGACACCGACTCAATGGAGGAGGAAGTTCCCCTCGTCGCTTGGCTCACACGGGAGGCCCCTCACCGCCGCATCGCTCGCAAGAGTACGCGGCCACCGAGTCGGAAGATTCGGCGTGACTCCAAGGCCACCACCTCCGAGCCGTGGGGACTTCGGTTTGCTTCACGGCGCACCACCCACTTCCGGCGCCCGGCTCTTGTGGATGGTTGGATGACTAGGCGGAAGGACCTTCCCGGCCCAAAGACTTCCTATTTACCCTTAATTAGTTGATCTAGTTGAACGATATAATTATTATCGCCATCCTGGCATGGAGGACTGTGTGTGTACAGTCCATGTACCCTTTATGTAATATGATGAACCTAGGCATCGCCTTGAGACGTATTGATTCGTATGCTTATTATTTCACCTGTCGTTGATGGAAGATCATTCGAAGGAGCTTGAAGAAAATTCCCGTGTACTATGACATAAACTAGTCCGATCTCTTGATTCATCTCTCTTCTTCGGATGGCACATCGCCGAAGGGCCGCAAAGCAACCCACGAGAACCCGCGTAAGACCTAACCCCTCCACCCTGGCGGAGGTCATGGCTATGCAGACACAACTACTCCAAGCGATTGCCAATAATCAAGGAGGTCGAGGAGGATCGAGTCTGGGAGAATTCATGAGAGCTAAGCCGCCCACTTTTTCCACGGCCGAGGAACCTATGGACGCCGAAGATTGGCTAAGAGTGATAGAGAAGAAGCTAACCCTCGTCGAGTCCGAGAAGCGGATAGAGTTGTCTTCGCTACTAACCGGTTGGAGGGTCCCGCGAGTGGCCGGTGGGACACTTACAAGGAGACACGAGCTGAAGACGCCGGCGAGCCAACATGGGAGGAATTCACGGCTGCGTTCCGTGAGAATTTCGTGCCGCTGCAAGTAATGAGGATGAAGAAGAACGAGTTCCGCAGATGCGTCAAGGGAACACCTCGGTACAGAGTATCCGAACAAGTTTACCCAGCTTGCCCGTTACGCCACCAGTGACTGGCGCACGAAGAAGAAAAGATAGACAAATTCATTGAGGGACTAAATGACGAACTCGAGGGACCAATGATCGGGCGGGATCACATCGGTTTCCAAAGCCTCATCAACAAGGTCGTCCGACTTGAGCATGACCAAAAGGTGGTAGACAATAACCGCAAGAGGAGGCTCGCTATGGCTCGCCCATTTCGGGGAACGCCACAACGCCCCAAGGGAGCCACCCCGTCGGATGGAAGCCAAACGTCCCGGCAATTGGACGTCCTCTCGCTTCCGACCATGTCAACAAAGTCGCTACACCACGCTTCGTACACCCACACCAACCCTAGCCGCTCCGGAAGAAGGAATGTGAGTGTTTCAATCGGAGAATACGGGCATTACTCCAATAGCTGCCCAAAACCACGCAACACCCCTGTTCGCACTAGCGCCAATGCAACACCCGTCCGAGGAACCCCACCCCTACGGCGGGACGAGGTCTGCTCGGGACCCCGCTACCCAACGAGGCCGCCACCGGGTTTCGACGTGGCCAAGTGAATCATGTGAGGGCGAGGAAGCACGGGAGGACCGGAGCGTATTGATGGGTATGTTCTCTATCAACTCTACACCGCTTAAAGTTTTATTCGATTCTGGAGCCTCGCATTCATTCATATCTTCCCAAGTAAGCAAACAACACCACCTACACCAAGTAGCACTTAAGAGGCCTATGTTGGTACACTCACTGGGGAGACATAACCGTACCCCATGCCTGCATTAATGTGCCCATACGGATTAGAGACGTGGTGTTTCTCTCAAACCTTATGGTGTTATCGCCCCAAACCATAGATGTCATACTCGGAATGGATTGGTTGACCAAAAATAATGGAATCATAGACTGCAATCGAAGGGAAGTCACGGTATCCACCCCGTGGGGATCACCGATGAGCATAACTATGGATCAAAACCCAAAGCTATGCGAACAAGCTGCGGAGTGTTCACCATGCTACCTCTAGGCGGAATGCCGAGTACAAGAATACCCTGACGTGTTCCCAGGAATTGCCCGAATGCCCCTGATCGCGACATAGAGTTTATCATCGATCTAATGCACGCACCGCCCCCATATCCAAGAGGCCTTATCGAATGCCGCCAATGAGTTGGAGGAGCTCAAGAAGCAAATAAAGGAACTACAAGAGAAGGGATTCGTTCGCCCCGGCTCTTCTCCCCGGGAGCTCCAAGTGCTCTTCGTCAAGAAGAAGGATGGGAGCATGAGAATGTGTGTGGACTACCGATCGCCGAACGAAGTCACTATCAAGAACAAGTACCCGCTACCTCGAATCGATGACCTATTCGATCAACTTAAGGGTGCGCAGTGTTCTCCAAGATTGATCTACGGTCGGGATATCATCGCTTGAAGATTAGAGCCGGAGATATTCCTAAGACGGCATTCTCTACACGATACGGCTTATACGAGTTCACAAGTGATGTCCTTTGGATTGACCAATGCCCCTGCGTACTTTATGAACCCGATGAACAAGGTATTCATGGAGTACTGGACAAATTCGTAGTGGTGTTCATCGACGATATACTTATCTACTCCAAGAACGATGAGGAACACGCGAGCATCTACGACCATGCTTGGAAAAGCTACGAGAGCACCGGCCGTATGCCAAGTTCAGCAAATGCGAGTTCGGCTCAAGGAAGTCGCTTTTCTCGGCCACGTGGTTTCAGCCGGAGGAGTAGCGTAGACCCCGCCAAGGTCGAAGCCGTTATGGAATGGAAGGCACCCAAGTCGTGACGGAAGTTCGGAGTTTTTTGGGCTTGGCCGGTTATTACCGACGGTTTATCGAAGGGTTTTCAACCGTAGCCCGACCTATGACTCAACTTCGAAGAAGGAAAAGAAGTTTGAATGGAATGAGAAGTGCCAAAAAGCCTTCGACCAATTAAAAGAAAAGTTAACCACCGCCCCAATCTTGACCTTACCCGACAACCGGAAGGACTTCGTGATGTCTTGTGATGCATCCCGGCAAGGATTGGGAGGAGTATTGATGCAGGATGGAAAGGTCGTAGCGTATGCCTCTCGGCGATTACGACCCCACGAAGAGAATTACCCCACACATGACTGGAATTAGCCGCGGTGGTACACGCATTGAAGATCCGGAGACACTATCGATCGGGAACCACCGTGATGTGTATACCGATCACAAGAGCTTAAAATACTTCTTTACTCAGCCTGATCTTAACCTACGACGAGGCGATGGCTGGAGTTGATCAAGGATTACGATCTAGGAATCCACTATCATCCCGGCAAGGCAAATGTAGTGGCCGATGCGCCGAGTCGCAAAGCCCAATGCAACCACATGGGATTGGGAGATATGGCCGCGAACTTCAAGAAGAAATGGCTAAACTCAATCTGCACTCGATCCTCACGGAGAAGTGAACTCACTGGAAATCCAGCCCCTACGAGAACTCAAATAGAGGAAGCCCAAAGAGGGAATGAGGAAACCCGTGGAATCAAGGAACGCATGGCCGCCGGACGCGCTCGGGAGTTTTCGAGATGACAAGGGAATCTTGTGGTACAAGAAAAGAATCGTGTGCCTGGACGAGGCGGTTTGAGGGGATTGATCTTAAAGGAAGCCCACGAATCGGCATATTCGTTGCATCCCGGAGCACAAAAATGTACCGATTTGAAAGGAGAATACCGGTGGCCTAATATGAAGAGGGATGTAGCCGAATACGTAGCCGTGTGCGATGTGTGCCAAAGGGTGAAAGCCGAACATCAACGCCGGCGCTTGCTGCAGCCACTCAAGATTCCAGAATGGAAATGGGACGAGATAGGCATGGATTTCATAGTAGGACTACCTAAGACTGCGGCTGGTTACGATTCCATTTGGGTAATAGTAGATCGGCTCACCAAGACTGCCGATTTATTCCCGTGAAAACTAACTACAACAAGTGCCAAGCTAGCGGAATTATATATGAGTAGGATTGTGTGTCTCCACGGTGTACCAAAAAGGATTATATCGGATCGTGGTACCCAATTTACATCTCATTTCTGGAGCAAGGTTCACGAAGCACTCGGCAGTCACCTTGCCTTTAGTACCGCTTACCACCCGCGCACGACGGGCGGGCGAGAGGACAAATCAAGTGCTAGAAGACATGCGAGAGCTCCGTGCGTTGGATTTCACCAAGGATTGGGAGAAATGTTTGCCGTACGCCGAGTTCTCCTACAACAATAGCTACCAAGCCGCTTTGAAGATGTCGCCAAACGAAGCTTTATTTGGTCGCCGATGTCGAACCCCACTAATGTGGTCGAAACCGGTGAACGAACCGTATTCGGGCCGACATAATCAAGGAGGCGGAGGAAAAGGTTCGCCGATCCGGGACCGACTACAAGCGGCTCAATCACGACAAAAGAGCTACGCGGACACCCGTCGAAGAGAATTGGAATTTAAAGAAGGTGACTACGTGTATCTAAAAGTCTCACCACTACGGGGAACTCGAGATTCAAAGTCAAGGGGAAACTCGCACCACGATACGTGGGCCCATTCTTGATAAGCGCTAGGAGAGGAGAAGTGGCTTACCAATTGGAACCGCCCGAGAATCTCTCCGATGTCCACCCGTGTTCCACGTATCGCATGAAGAAATGTTTGCGGGTACGAAGAGCAAGCTCCTCTAGAAGCCATCCATGTCCACGGTGATCTTACCTACCCAAACATCCAATCAAGATACTAGACGAGGCGGAAAAGAAGACACGGACCAAGTCATGGCGCATGTACAAGGTACAATGGAGCAATCACACTAAGAAGAGGCTACCTGGGAAAGCGAAGAGTTCCCGAGGACGAATACCCACACCTACTCAAGAATTAAGAAATCTCGGGGACGAGATTTATTGTTAGGGGGTAGGTTTGTGACATCCTAAAAATCGGAGAATCAAAATCGGAACGTAAAAATCGGAACTTTCAAAAACCGTGGCCTATTGCTTCTTCTCGGGTTTTGTTGCTTCTTATTTGCCGGCTCGGTTGCATAAATTGTTACGTGATCAATCCCTTTTCGGAGTTTTTGGAGGTTTCGGAGTTGTCAAAACGGTGATGCGAAAGCCGCATCACGATTTTAAAAAAAGAATCCGGGAAAAGTGTGGATTTGTGAAAACGCATTTCGAGTAATATAAAATAAAAATTTTGGTTGGGAGAAGATAAATTAAAACACAAAATAAATAATAAAATTCTCGGGAGGCGTACTCGAAATTTGGGAATTTTATTTTATTAAAAATGGGTGAATTATGAAAATTAGGAAAAAGAATTTAAATAAGTATGAAAAATAATTGTGGAAAAAAAAAATGAAAGTCAAGAAAAAGTTTAAAATATAAAGTTAAAAATTATTTTAGAATATTGGGATTTATTTTGGAATTTTTAGAAGGAAAGAAAATAGAAAATGGGAAAAGAAAATAGAAAATCGGGAAATTAACAAGTCGCACCGTTCATCGGTCACCACTGCTCGACGCCGTCCGGCCCGCCGCGCGCGCGCGCGCCGCCGGCCGTACCCGGCCCCCCGAGCTGCGCCGCGTGTCGCACCGCGCGCGCACGCCCGAGCCGTCCCCTCTCCTCTCGCGCCCGCGCCGCGCCACGCCTATAAAGGGCCGCGCCCGCGCCACATTTCACCGCACCGCCGCCGCTCCTCTCCCCGCTCCCGAGCGCCGCCGTCAAGAGCCGCCGCCGCAAGTCGAGCGCCGCCGTGCGCAAGGCCTCCCCGCGCCCTCCGCACCTCCCGAGGCCGTCGTCGCCGGTGAGCCCCTCCTTGCCGCCCTTTTTCTTCGCCGCCACCGCCCCCGTTTTTGGGCGCCCTGTCGAACACCTTGTGGCAAATGAATAGTGCCGAGTCGAGAAGAAAAAAAAAAAAAAGAAAAAGAAAATAGGGAAAAATTTTGGAAAAATTTTTGAAAATTTGGAAAAATATTTTGGGAAGTCTTGAGTAAAATTTTGGGCAAAAATAAATTATTTTCTCGCATGTTTTCTCGGTGCAATGTTTGAAAATCGGAATCGGGCGTTTTCAGAAATTTCCATTCGCATCGTTTTTCAATCCGGATTCCGTTTAATTCTTTTTCCCGCCATCGAAATAGGTTTCGCTTTTGTACCCAAACCCTCAAATTTCGAGCATGAATTTTCTTTCGCGATATTTTCAAACGTAATTTCCAAATTTATTACGATCGCCGACTTTGCGAAAACCCTAGGTCATCAACTCGATTCCAAAACCCGGATTTTTCCTCGCAACCCTTGTTCTAACTCGAGTAGAATTTTCGGCAAAACTCTTTGAAGTGGTTTTCATGGCTTTTGTGGTTCTTTTCGATCTCTCGGTGTTTAGTTGAATTCTAACTGAATTCAATTGATCTCTCGCACGTACGGGTAGCGTCCGAAGAAACCGGCATCGACACCGCTGAAGATCCCACCCCTCAAGTGCGCGAGCAAGGCAAGTCTTCACACCCTTTGAACATATTGATCCCCTTTGCGAAATGATGTTATTTTAAACTCTAAACATGCATGCTTTACTGGGTTGCCTATACTTGTTATGCCATACCTTGCTATTGTTTACCTTTAGAATTACTCCTTGTAACTCGCAATGTGATACAAATAACCGAAGCATAACTTAAACCGCTAGCCCCGCTAAACTTAGACCATGCATACTCATGACTTTATGAAAAAGCTTTGTGCTTGGGCAACTACCTTAGGGAAGGTAGTTGAGATTCGGCATGTGGAGACATGAGCGCCACATGGCCATGATGAACTAAGTTTGGTGGAAATTGAAAGTGCTATACAAATGTTTTAGACTGGGCGGCTGGATGATTTGGGTGGATTCCGGAAAGGCAAGTGCCGACCCTGGTCAATTAAGGACCGAGCCATGAGATAGCCGGAAACGAGCCGCACAACCGTACTTCTCGAATGGGTATAGACCTAGCCGACTAGGTAGCCGAGCGGAGGCGTATCCTTGCATAGATGGTTCTCTATGATGTGGTTATGGGATGAGAATGAGGCTGCGGCCTTTGTTATAAATGGTGAAATTAAACTACGTTAATTAAACTTAAAGATTGGAAATGTCTTCCCTTACCCGGTGCGCTTAACTCCTCTCACCGCTAGAAAAGGACGGCTAGAGTGCATGAGGGCATAAGTTCATGGAGCGGGTACGCCAAAGTGAGGTTATCGAAAGGCTTTGCCGTGGCCGTCTCATGTGTTGAGACGTAGGCTCATTTGTTGGGCGTCGCGGAGTACGGGTAAAGTGTACATCCACCGCAAGTGTGAATGAATCAATCTATTCGAATAGCCGTGCTCGCGGATATTGAGCATCGTGACAAGACTTTCGCTTGGCTAGACTTTGAACTTAAAAATACTTGGGATGGGTTTGCATGATGGTTTCATTTGTCGGTGGATCAACTTCTCGAGAATGCGAGAAGGGGTGGACTCCCGAAAATCATGACGAATCGGAGACGGGAAGCCATCCTTGGAATCACGATGGATGGTAGACGAACCGTCGCCGGATTAATGAACTATGAAATTAAAACTTGGTTTTTGGCTAGTCGGTAGGCTTGTGAAAAGAATTGTGAAAACCGGCCTTACGCAAAAATAACTCTAGCCGTGTTCTTTGAATAACCCTACCATATGCATCAATTCGTGTTGACTTGCCGAGTACGGTTGGTACTCACCCTTGCTATACGCACAAACCTCCATGATGGAAATGAAGAGCCGAAGACCCCTACGCGTACTACCCGGAGGGCGAAGGAACCGACGGCGCATATTAGACCTTAGTCCTGGCGTTGCTCTGTGGCAATGGACAAGCCGCCGCCTCTTTCCGCCGCCTTATCTAAACTCGTTTTTATGTTGTATTCGGACCCTAAGGTCCTGTGGATGAACAATGCCTTCGGGCCTATTTATGTAATAATGGTATTGTAAGACTATTCGTGCATGTGCACTTGATTATCCAAGATCGCATTCGTGGGTACCAACTACTTGATCCAGGAAATGGTACTATGAACACGAAAGGTTCCCGACTCAAAATCGGGGTCCACGGGAAGTTAGAGGTGAACTGTCGGCACAAGTCGTCCCACGAGGTGACTGATTGGGCCGGCAGGTTCATTAGCCAGGAGCGGGCCTGGCCCTTGAGCGCCATGGGGAAAAAGTTGGCCATGACAAGCTCGTCACCTCCAGCAGCCTCGATGGTTGTGGTGTAAATCTGGAGAAACTCGGTGGGGTTCACCGAGCCGTTGCGGAGGCTGGCGATGAAGACCTGACAGCCGTTGCCGGCCGGAGGGACGACGAGGAACGAGGGGCCCCTTTGGGCGCCTCGCAACCTCTTGCTCGTGGCCGGGCCACCATGGCCGCTCGCCGTCCCCGAGGGCTCCCGCCGCAGGCCGCGGCGGGCTCGCCGGGCGGTTGTGCCTCCTGACGAGGAGGCGCAGTCGTGAGCCCGCCCCATGCGACGCTCGTCACGGCGCTGCTCGATGCGAAGGCGGGCGTCCCGTTCTACATATAGCAGATCTCGGGACGCCTCTGGTTGGGCTGCTGCCGAGAGGCTCTCTTCCGCCCTTGCGGCAGTCGCTGCCCTTCGAGCCCGTCGTCGAGACGAGCTGACTGCGGTGTGTGAACCGCGCGGTTGGTGGCTGGAGAAAGCGAGGTCAGTGACCAGCTGACGCTGGGCAATGCCTACGAGCTTCGTCACGTCATCGAACCAATGCTTGGCGTTGGATCCCTCGTCTGGAGTGACCGGGGTGGCACGGAAGAGCTACCACTACCGAAGGGCGCCTTCAGCGTGCCAAACTCCGTGCGACAATGGACGTCTCCCGGCGAGGTTCGCCGTACGCCCGCTCGGGCGTGGCTCGAATCCGCGAGGAGCGTTGGCGCCCTGCGGATGTCCGGCCTCCTCCGCCCAGCCCGTCGTTTCGCGGGGCATAGAAGGTGGCGCGGCCCCGGCCGCTACCGGCTGCCGTCGAGAGCGTGGAGGGGACAAGGGCCCTCCTCCTAAGCGAAGGTGGCGGAAGTTGGGGCTGTGCCCGCCCGTGTCAACCTCCTCGGCCGCCTTGTTGGCCAAGTCGCACTCGCGGGTAGCGAGCGAGCCTGATACAGACCGCGGGACGTGGCCATGAACCATGGTGCCGACGGGGAGAGGGAGTTTTCAGCGGGAGATGGAAGGAACATGGGAGTTTAAACCCAAATGCAGTGCGCTCCCCCTACCTGGCGCACCAGCTGTCGATGTCGGAGATCAACACGCCGGAATCCGAGGGACCTCCTTTTTCGGTTCGACACAGGGGAGCGGTGAATCTGGGCCTAAACTCACGGTAAGGACGAGGTGAAGCCGGTAAAACCGGGAAAAATCAAGATAGCAAGGACACAAAAGATTTAAACAGGTTTGGGCCACCTATGAGGTGTAATACCTTATTCCTGTTCTTTGTGTAGTATGAGGGATGGATTACAGGGACCAGTGATGGTATTCTCCTTGGGGGTGTTGGAGATGGTGACTGAGGTGGCCAAAGAGGTGCTAAGAACAAGCTGTTTCTCAGGAGCTGTCGAACAGAACAAACTGAATCCAATGAACCTGAAGGAACCGTCTTTATGATGGACTTGGGCCTCCTTTTATAGTGCATGGGGAACACCACAGTAGTCCTGATTTTTTCTACTTTGCTCCACATGATGAAGCGGCTCTGGCCTTGTCTTGTCGAAGAAGCCACTCCCATCTTTGTTCCTGTTGCCGCGTCATGGGAGTAGGCGGAGAAAAGTTGGCGTCGTGGCAGCCATGTTGCTGACGTGGGGCTGGGCCGGCCTACCTACTCTAGTGGGGCCTACTGGCCAGTGGCCCGTCTCCTGGGTAGGTGCTGACGCGCGCCTCATGCGCTTGTGTTCTCTCTCCCACGCGGCCGCCCAACGCATTTAATGCGACTGGACGGGGCGTGGAGGGAGACGTGCGCGGAGTGGGTGTGCTGCCATGCGACGGTCGTAGTCAAAGACTTTACGCCCTCTTTGCCTCGTAACGGGCAAAAAGGGTGATGATGAGAGCGGCTGACAGGCGCGCCTCACATCGCATTAAATGCGGCGGGGCAGGCGCTTAGCCTCTCTCTCTTTGGGCATTAAATGAGGTGGTTGGCAGTTGGACTCGCCCCTTTCTCAGAGAGGTGCGGGGTGAGGAATGAGGGGTCCGAGTGATCCTGGACCCTGCCGCCTGGGGGTCCAGGTGATCCCGGACCTCGTCGGCTGGGAGTACGGTGGCCTCCGGGCAGCCCCCGAGCCTAGCCCCTCTTGGGGGTAACCACGTGACCGCCCGTGGCCGAGATCCTTTTGAACCACCCAGAGCCTATCTTTGGCGCGCCCTAGTGGGCGAAGGCGCCTCCCTTTTTCAGATATCTCATCTCCAACATACCCCCGGGCCCATATCACTAACAAATATGGTCATCAAATCATCAGGTACGTTGGTTTCCTTGTCCTACTGTGGTGTATCTTGGCCTTCCACCACAAGCGCAATGTATTCCTCATTTTCCAGTTCCATCTCTTTCACTGGTGCCTCATTCTCCTCCGCTGCATCAACAGGCAAAGGTGAGTCTGGCTCATTATCATCCAATTCGTTAATCGGACAATTACTACCAGCCACAACGAACTCTACCGGTGCAATAGCCTCTTCTGGTGCTTCGCCTTGACCACTCATGCAAACATTAACCTCTTCCACAGCCTCCATAGGAGTTTGATCCACCTTCGTACGGCTTTTCTCGCTGGTTCCAAAAACATCTATTTTCTTCTAAACTAGTATTGCCAGACTATACCCTTTCTCTCTTACTTAAGCCACAAATTTTCTCCAACCCGTACTAGATACAAGCTCTACTACTCTCCGCTGCCATCCAGATTGACCCCTTACTGGCCACACAACATTTGTGATAAATTTTTTTCAACAATTGATCTACTCGGAAAATATTATGCAGCCACCTTAGAGCGTTCGTTCATAACCAACTGCCTTGGTGTATTCAGGCTCGTATCAACGAATGCATATACGATCAACTCTACCCCGTTATCACAAAGTTGTATAGGAGCATCGCCATAATACACATGAATGGGCACATCATTTGACATCTTAAAATAACACGTCAAATTGTCTTATTACATTACTACCCAATAACTTTATCTATGGTTACATTACTCTAATGTAAACTAACTAAATTTCACTACTTAAATCTAACTTCCTTTTGATTTCTACTATTACTACACATTTATTTCTACTTAATGGTCACTACTTATAAATATCTTCATGCTAATTTGTACTAATACTCAAATATTCCTAATACTCCATGTTTAGTTGTACTTAATAGTCACTGCTTAAAAATTAATACATACATTGCTACTCATCTCAAAAACTATGTACTAACCTACTATTGACTTGAACACATTACTACTATAATATCTGCACTAACATCCAACAACGATTAACAAAAAGCATATTTGTGTCATACTTACGGATTAGAAATTTATACCTTCAATGTCTTTGCTCTCTTCTACACACTCGCGAACGTGCCCTCCCCACCCACGCAGGTCTCCCGTAGCGGCAACACGGTGCCTCTCTTACCTCTGGCCGAATGCCTCTCTCTTGCGGCAGCGACACAATGACGTAAAGACAGCTCTCTCCGACGGCTCGGCTCAGCTTGGTGATCCTCCCCCTCTCTCTGTGTATGGTTGATACGAAGGAGAAGATGACCTTCTAAAGTAGTCAGTTGAACTCTCATTTTTCGATCGAAGGCCTGTCAAACGCCCGTCGTTCGACAGGCTCTGTGGCTGCCAGGTGATGGGACTGGTCGAACTACCATAGTTCGACAGGCCCCCTGTCCAATAGTGGTCGTTCGACAAGACCCAGTCGAACGACCGCCGTTTGATTTCTGTCCTGTCGAATATCCACCATTCGATAGGACCCAGTCGAACGACCACCGTTTGATTTTCGTCCTGTCAAATATCCACTATTTGACAGGCCCCTATTTCACGAATAAATCCGAGCGGCCACTATTTTGCGATTTTCTATTAAATTATTAATATTTCTAAAAAAATTCACCTAAAACACCATCCAGGCCACATCACGGCCAAACATAGGCAACAAAGTGCAAGGTAAAACTGACAGTAACTCTAAGGCTGAAAAGAAACAACTGACAGCAAAACCAGGTATCCAAAAACTCAAACTCCCTTCCCCCAACCACCGACACATGGACGCACATCGTGCACACACTTGAAGCATAAAACATACATAACGGTGGCACACACATACACTACGCCAGTCCAGGTCACCATTAACAACCCTAAACCATCATCTCTAACAAGTAGGCCCTTGTCAGAGATGGGTGTTCAGTACCTTGACCACGTCTCTGACAGGCCAAGACTCTTCACTAGTATGACACCCCTATGACAAGTGATAATTAGTACCGATCACAAGTGAATACACCACGTGTTAGACATGAGACACACCTCAACGGGATCAAGCAGTGAACCCGTCACAAGTGTCAAAAATCACCCCCAAAAAAGCAAAAATGGTTGCCAGATGCAATAACAGAAAAATCACATATCCGGTGGCCGGCGTTCAGAGGTGGAGGAGGCGGCACCCGATGGTCGTAGGTGGCAGCTAGCGCATGGGGATGGAAGAGACAACGCCTAATGGTCGAATCTGCGTCCCTCAACCTCATGGAGAACGGATCTGTTGGCAGGCGGTCGAGGATGGAGGAGACGGCGCCCGACGGTCGGATCCATGTCCCTCAACCTCGTGGAGGATGGATCTGCGCCCGGTGGTTGGGGGATGGAGGCGTCGGCCAACGCATGGAGTTGAAGGAGATGGCGCCCGATGGCCGGATCCGCATCCCGTCACCTCATGAAGGATGGACCCGGCGCCTGGCAGTCGGGGGACGGAGGTGGGACGGCGCTCAGTGGTCGGGGACGAAGGTGACAGTGGCCAGTGGTAGGGCATGGAGGAGGCGGTGGCCGGCGGTAGGGGTCGGAGAAGGCGGTGCTTACATCGGGGTGGAGTTCACATGCAGAGGGGAGGGAGGAAGAACCGAAGAAGTGGATAAGAACGAGTGGGGGAGGGTCTCAAGAGCAGGGTTTGCAATGCCGGCGGCATATGCCGTGCCGCCCCTCGGCGGCACGGCAAATTTCGCCGAAATTCGCGAAAGCCGGCGGTAATGAACAGTAAAAATTTGAATTTGAACAATTTCGTGCGTACCGCGAAAACCGCGCGAAAAACCGTGAAAACCGCGCAAAAACCGCGAAAACCGCGCGAAATCCGCGAAAGCCGCGAAAAACCGCGAAAACCGTAATTTAAATTTGAACTAAATCGAAATCCGCGTCGTGCCGCGGATTTCGCGAAAACCGCGCGAAAACGTATACCGCGGTTTTCGCGACAAACATCGCGAAATTTATATTTTTTATAAAATATATATATTTTTTTTGTTAAAATGAATTTTTTAAATTTTTTGAATTTTCACAAAATTATTTGAACGAAACTGCGGGGATGCCGTGCCGCACCCCACGAAACCACCAAATTTTGCGGCTTTCGGGCTGAAATTTGTGAAATCGGGAACCCTGCTCAAGAGTAGGGGAGCGATTTACTTTTTCTCGTGTCACCTCTGACGAGTAGAAAAATTTAAAACCTGTCACAAATGGGTCGACACAGATAGGCCGATCTAGCATAGTGATACCACCAAACATGCATGCTTGTGTCGTATCAAGCAAATATACAGACTATAAGTTGATTATAAACACACGTCAAAGAGAGCGAAAAAAATGAGAGTGTTGGGTCTAATGTAAGAGCTTTTTTTCATGCTTCAAAATAGATGCATTAAATATATAAGTGAGAGAAAGACTCCAAAATAGATGCATTAAATATATAAGTGAGAGAAAGAGAGAAGAGAAGACAAAATAGAGAAAACTTTATAGTTCATTATTTATACATATTAGTTTTAATATTGACTTAGTTAGTTATACTATTAAACTTACTTGTTCTTATAGTTGTTCGGCACAAACATCAAATCTAGTATTTAATCCATTTATCTGAAAAATCACCTATCCATTTGGCACATGGCTGGATGAATTGTTTAAGCACCATGGGTTGAGTTTTCCCAACAATTAACTCCATTTAAGCTGAAACAGGGAGTTGATTACATAATAATTATAATGTATGGTGTTAGGTCACTAGGACAAGGGTGTTATAAGGGAGTTTAAAGTCCTGTATTTTCCTGATTCTATATTTTGAATTTTCATTTAGACGTTTCCCAAGTTCCTAAATGGTGCTTTTTTGAAAAAAAATCTTGGAATACTTTTCTAAAAACAACTTTTTAACTTTGTAAAAGTTGATTCATCTGTTTATATCATCAAATAGCTACATACAAATAAGATAATTCATCAATTTTAGCTACCCTAAACCCTAAATATTACATATATTTTTTCATACGACTCATGGTGATCAATAGATAGTCAAAGTCATAAGATGAATCTGTAAGAGCTACTCTGAATAATTGTAAACAGATATCAACATTAATTACCATTAGTTAGATATCTTATGACTTTGTAGCAACATAATTAATTTCTCTCTACATGTATATAAACATGGATGAAGCTAGAACAAAAAATTACAATGTGTTCCATACATATATATTACAGGGTTAATATTCTAATTACATGTGCTAATGAAGAACATGCAAACTATATGCAAACTAAATAAGTAGATAAAATATGGTCTATGCATCGAGCAAATAAGCGGATCAAGAATAAGAATAATGACAAATAGCTTACATCGTATCATCTATATACGAGTGTTGGCATGATATGTCTCTTGTGCAAAGGCTTTTTCTTTTAAGTTTGAGTGACATTACTGGAGAAACCATTTTTGATTGAAGTGCTAAAATTCACAATAGTCTCGGTTTGAATAGTATCTGGGACTAAAAAATATTTCTAGTCCCGGTTTAAAAAGGAAACGAATATCTAGGAACATTAGTCCCGGTTCGTGATACGAATCGGGACTAAAGATCATCTTTAGTCCTGGTTCAAATATTGTCGAGGTTGTCGGAGCGTTGGGCATCTTTAGTCCCGATTGGTAACACCAACCGGGACTAAAGATACTATTTTTTGTTCCGGTTGGTGTTACCAATCGGGACTAAAGATGCCCGGCGCTCTGACAACTTCTGACGGCCTCTGACAACATCTTTTGTCCTAGTTTGTAACACTAACCGAGGCTAAAGATGCTATTTGTTGTCTCGGTTGGTGTTATCAACCGACAGTAGAGATAATTTTGATCTTTAGTGCTAGTTGGTAACACCAACCGAGACTAAAGATGTGTTGCTTTTTATACTCCTTCTTTCTCCTCCAGCCCGAGCCAGCTACACTAGTCTTCAAACTTTTGCTCTAGCTAGAGGGGAGGTGCTGCCAAAATTTTTTTTGATTTTGTTTTGGTGATAATACATAAATCTTTGCTATCTATAAGGTTAGCAACTTCTTCCTCTTATGATCTATGCTTAGCACTTCGCATTTTACAGTTGTTTTCTATACATCTTCATGTAGATTTTTTTAAACATGAGGAGAGAGAAAATTTATTTGGACTAATTATTTTGCTAAGCACATTACATTGTGTTGAGAAAAAAGTTAGAGAAAATATAGACGAAGAAAAGTATGCTTAGCACGTTACATTTCTAGGAATTTAGTACGTACAATTTTATCTCGCAAAATATTTATGAAAAATGATGAGAGAGAATCTTTTGGACAAAAAAGTTATAAAATAGATGACAAAGGAAAAAAATAAAAAATTTGATAGTATGTTAGAAAAGTAAGGTATTTTGTTTGAGCTCGTGTAGTAGTAGTAGTACACATGCATCTCCGTCATAATTGTAGATGTGCAGAAGGACATCTTGATATACTCTCCATTATTGTTTGATTATATATATAATTATTGTAATAATATTTAAATGGTTTGAATTTCGTGGATTTTTTTCTTACGATTTTTGTGCATTTCATGTAGATGGATCGGCAATGGATGTACAACGCGGATCGATGGTCGACAGAGTTTATTCAAGGCGTGCATTATTTTTTTGAGTATGGCCAATGCCAATAAGCAGAAGGGTTTCATACATTGTCCATGCAAAAGTACAAAAACGAGAAGGAGTATTCGACATTAACAATTATTCATGCCCACTTGTTTCAGTCGGGATTTATGCCTTACTACAATTGCTGGACATCATATGAAGAGGTTGAGGTTGCAATGGAAGAAGATGAAAAATACGACGACAACATTCCGGCCACGTGGCTCCGCCATCTTTAGTTTCGGTTGGTGCTCCAACCGGGACTAAAGATGTATCTCTAGCTCCAATTATTTTAATCAGGACTAGAGATGACGATATCCACAACGATCCGTGCACCGCCTCCCCTCTATCGCCAAGCGTCGCCTTCCCTCCGTCCCCGCGCTCTGCCTCCCATTCGTCCCTGCGCGTTGCCTCCCCTCCGGTCGCCGCTCGCCATGAGGGCTGCCGCCGTCCAAGCCAGGGCCGCACGCCAGGTACGACAAAGTTTCGTAGCCATGCATGAATACGTTAGTTTGTTTTCTGGATTGTTTTTTTGGTACTGCAGTGCATATGGTTGGCTTTCCTTGCAGTGCATATGGTTGGCCATGCAACTGCTAAGCATAAATCTATCTAGGGCATTATTAAGGTTAGCTAATTAATCTCTACAGTAGATTTGATCACACATAAATAATGAATAGTTAGGAGCAGCTTTGATCAATGCTTGTCTCTGTAGTTCTTCATCAAGTTGGCTCAAATTATTGCAGGACAGAGCCCAGCCGGCCAGATAGCTAACAAAAAACCAGTATATACGTACACATTGTATATGGTTCAACTTTTAAAGAGAAAAGACAGTGCACTATTATTGGTAGATTACTACTTGGTTGAGCTTTGTTAACAGATTGACAGTGAAAGAGAAACTTTTCTGTGGTGAAATATTAGAGAATAACTATATAAAATATAAAATATTGAGTTATCTGATGAACAAGCAAACAAGGATTATAATTACATGTATGACACTCCACAACTTTATTAAAGAAAGTAATTTGAGTGATGAACTTTTAGACATGTGTGATCAAAATAAAAACTATGTTCCAAAGTGTTGGTCAACCACATGGACATGAAGAGAGTGACATGAATGCTTTTCGTGATAGTATTGCCGATGGTTTGATGGCCATGAGAGAGTAGAGTAATTTCGCTTGAAAAATTGTATATGAATATTTATTATATTTATATTGTCAATAATTTATTGTTCGTGATTTATTGTGATTTATTATAATTATATTGTCACCAAAGTCTATGAATAACTGTATACAAAACAAATACAATCAATACATACACATAGGGGTAATACAAACGTTGTATATTTTATCTAGTTACTCTCATCCTCAGAGAAGCTAGGTTGTCAAACAGACTTCAGCTTTTATAAAACCAGCATACCAGGATGATAAGTCAAAAGTCAGCTTTTGGAAAGAAAAACTAGAACAAACAGAGAGCCTTAGTTTAGAGAAAAGCAAAGAAATGTCATTGAAACTTGTACTACAAAATATGGCAGGCCTGCGGGATACTCATAGTCAATTTCTTCTATTAAAGTCTGACGGTTACGTCCATATCCAATAACAAATAAGCGAATAAGATCTTCTAAATGGATGGAGTGAAATTAGTTTGCACAGTACACTAAATCGCAAGGGTTTCGACAGAAAGCATCGCTGAATTCCATTCCATAACATCATCCTTATTTTGTTTTGCAGATATTGATGAGTATGAAGAACCAATTAAGCACCCATGCTATGGAAAATGCAGAAATAAGGATGGAGGCTACGACTGTACTTTCCCCTTTGGTGCACGAGGCAATGCATATCCACTGGACGATGCGACAGAGGGCTAGCTATCGGTACACAAAAACATTTCAATCTTGCAATATTTAGATACGTTTGAATAAATTTTGATTTTTATGCGTTCATACTAACATGGATCCATGTATGAGAAACTTTATTGTCCTTAAAAGGTATCAAACAAAACTTTTTGTGCAGATTTTTTACCTCATAGTGAGGTAATGAGATACCAACTTTTATATTAAAAATATGATATCTTCTGGTATCGCTCCGATAAAATCACTCTCCATATATTTGTTTTTGTTGTCACTACTTATTGGCTAATTCCTCATCGATTTATTTGCGTTTAAAATATTTACCTTTCATGCCAGGAATTTGTGCCTCTCTTTTGGTTACTCTAACCACTTTACTTGGGATAGAATGGATCAAATATAAACAACGAATCACAAGACAAGACCTCATGAGACAGAGGGAAAAGTATTTTCATCTACGTGGAGGCCAATTGTTAAGAAATATCATGAGCAGAGATAACAACATTCCATTTATGTTGTATGACCGAGATCAAATTGAGTTGGCGACAAATGGCTTTGACAACATGTCAGTAATCGGTCAAGGAGGTCAGGGGACTGTTTATAGCGGACACTGCTGGAAAAACCATGTTTTAGTCCCGGTTTATACTTTAATCTTGGGTTTCAAATCAGAACAACAAAAACGAAATTAAATATGTCTATCTTTAATTCCGACTAAAATATTCATCTTTAGTCTCGGATGGTAACATCGGGACTAAAGATGATGACGCCACGTGGCTGGCTTTGCTATCTTTAGTCCAGGTTGGTGTTACCAACCGAGACTAAAGTTTTTTCTTTCTTCTTTTAATTTTGCTTTGCTTGTTTAGATATTATGCATATATATTTGTAAATATATATATATGCATAATATATAGACTATAGATGGTTTTTACTTGCTACTTGTTTATATATTATGCACATATACATGTAAATACATATATATACAATATGCATATATATATATATAAATACATATTTTACACATATATATGTACTTAATTAACTAAATATATACATGTATTACCAAAATGTATATACACATATAAATATATACATATATTACATTCCTAAATAATTTTTAATGTTTTATATCGTATATTAACAAAATTTCTCTATGATGTGAGTTCAGGGTTAGCATCTCAATCCTAGTAGAACTCTCCCACGGGATCAATAATTTGCTTGTTGATAAATCCCATCAGTGCTTCTCGAGAAGCCTCTATGAAACCATCATGGGGGAGATTGTCCCTCATGCAAGTAATCTGTCATTTGAAAAAAGAATAAGAAATAAATATATGAAATCAATAAGAAGTCAAGACATAATGTATGAATGACTGTTATACGTATATCCAGATCCTGAGAACTTGTGACTTAGTGAACTGGGCGTTGAATGTAGTCGCAGACGTAGTAGCCGCACAAATTGTCCCCTGCGCCTGTTTTTGCAGACTAAAAAAGAAACGATGACATATTTAATATATATTTCTATTTTAGAACAAATTAATGATTCAATATAATCTTGGAGCATGTACTCACTTGAAAATTTTATTTTCATTTCAAGTTTTTCTTTTCAATGCCCATGGATCTTCTCACGGAGTTGTGCCCATGCCCTACGTGCAGTTACGAGCTAATGAGTAATTATTCGAGAACCGCATAGTAGTAATAGCAACTTAGACTGCATTACCTGTCTAACACTTCAAAAATCTTTGCTAAAGTAGAGTCTGGTTTATCCATTGAATCATAGACATGGATCCGTGAGTGGCCAAGGTCAATGAGGGAAAGGACCTAGTGGAATCTGCAAATTGCGTGAGATGATATATATGAAACTATATATATATGAATGGAAATTGGTGCGAAAGGTAGTAAAAACTCACGCTGTGTTGTACAACAGAAGTATTCAGGACTTGTAATGCTGCTGCGACAGCATATGGACGATATTCTACTCTGTTTCCGTCGGATATTGTTCTAACATCTTCATGTTAATTTTACGGGGGTTCATGAATCCTATTTTTATCCATCCCCGCTTCTTGCACTCGTGGATCGCCAATTTACAACGGATAAAAGAATTTTAGTCAGCTACATACAAGGAGCTAAGGAACAAAATAAATTTAACTAATTGATACTTACAAAACCCGCGTGGTTATAAGAGAGACGTCGAGGGCATCTCATTGGTACAGGTCGAAGATGTCCTCGAAGCGGATCCACATGAGATCATCTCCATTGAAGAAATGGTTGTTTCTGATCCGCGCCATGATCATCTCTCTACCTTTGCTTGAAGCTTCCATGTACCACTTATGGAATCGGTACATCTGTGGAGAGAGATTTTTGAGATGATCAGGCTTGACAAGAGGTCGTTCGATTGTAAACTTGTATTTCAACTCAGCCTTCTTGATTTCGGCGCCTCCAAACATTTGGTCCCTCGATAGTCTTGCATATGCCATAAATTTTCTTAACTCAGCTTCACTAGGTGGCAGCAAGGGCTCAAGGGATTTTTGAGGTTGCTTCCCGAGCTGCGTGACATCTTTGGCCTTTCTTGTCGCCTTCCTATACGCCTTCCTGATCGTCCTGTCGTAGTCCAATGGTAAGGCCTGTTTAGCCCGTGGCATGCAGTACATCTCCTTAAAGAAGGCCTTAACCGTCGGCTCGATAGTAATCGGCTTTTCAGGACTCTTACGCCTGAAATGCACCTTCACTTCCGCTTGGACGGCCTCATGCAACTCCTCGAGAGTCATGTCGTACGCCGTTTTCTTTGTAGGTGGCAGGAGCCGGTCAATTCTTGGCTTCTTGTTTCTTTGTGAACTCATTGACCTTGACGGCGTGGCTCAAGCTGTGCGCTTAGGAGGCAGAGGAGTCGGAGACTGTTTACGAGTCGGTGCGTGTTGAGGCGATGGAGGAGACGGTCCACATGGCGGACATGGAGGAACGGAAGTCGCTTCTTGCCCGGGAAACACAATGAAGGGTTTGCTCTATAGTATGATTCCGTGGGCTGTGTCTCCTAGTGTCGTCTCCCCATCTCCTCCGGGGATATCCAGCTCGAGATCTTCAAGCCTCGTTCTACCTGTTCAATTTCAACCTTAGAATACCTAGGTGGAATGGGCATGCAATGATATGTCCCGTCTCGTTCAACTGGTATGGCCATGCCCGACGCCACCTTCAAGAGAAGAGAGGTTATTAGTTAGTAATTAACCTTGATTGACAAGTTTTTGAATGGAATATAGATCATAAAACCACAAGGATACCTTGATTGACAAGTTCTTGAAGGAAATATGCAGCTCACAAGGTGTCCGCTGCGTTATCTCATCAACAGGGCATGGTGATATGGCTTCCGCTTCTAGGGCTGTTAACGCCAAAATTTGGTAAGTCCTGGAGTCTCCATCGGCTAAGTGTTCATATCGGCTCAAAGCAGAATCGGGTGAGAGTTCTGTATCAGCCGATGGAGGATCAATATCTTCAGCAGTCAGATTCTTGTTAGATTCGGTTTGAAAAGATCTTATCAAGAAGAGACCGAGTTCAAGAAGGATACGACTTTTATCTATTAATTAGGATAAGTTTGTTAACTTTCTATTTTATCTTTAGGAAAAGGTGTTAGTATCCGGTAAGGATTTGGTTTGTTTTCTTTTATATTTAGGAAAGTTTGGATTTGTAATCTGTTAGGATCCCAGTTTGCCTACGGGTATAAATATGTAAGCCCGGGGTCCATGTAAATAAATCCATAGATCAATATAATTCGGCGCATCGTCACCTTTTATCTTTTCCACTTTATTCATCACCCGACGGAATTTGGCACCCGACGCATAGCTGCATCGGCCTCGATCTCCGACGAAGGGGTTAGTCCAATGTTTCGCCGACCCATGCAATTGTCTAAGGCTGCATTAGTACATTCGACCTCTTGGATTATTCCGGTTTGGTTAACATATTTGCCTACCTATTTATCATATGCATCTGTTAATCTAATCCTGGTATTTCAATTTAGTTCTATCAGTTGTCTGTCACTTTAGGGTTTCTACTGATACCGACTAAATTGTTTACTAGATTAGATTAGCTTAGGCATCTACCACCCTGAAAATCAGTCAAAGGCTTGATTGTCGAGATTTTGTGTTTAAATTTGGTAAGCCCTGGAGTCTCCATCAGCTTAATGTTCATATCGGCTCAAAGCAGAATCGGCTGAGAGTTCTGCGTCAACCGATGGAGGATCAATATCTTCAGCAGTTGAATTCTGGTTAGATTCGGTTTGGAAAGATATTATCCAGAAGACACCGAGTTCAAGAAGGATACGGCTTTATCTATTAATTAGGATAAGTTTGTTAACTTTCTATTTTATTTTAGAAAAACATGTTAGTATCCGGTAAGGATTCGGTTTGTTTCCTTTTATCTTTAGGAAAGTTTGGATTTGTAATCTGTTAGGATCTCTGTTAGTCTGCGGGTACAAATATGTAAGCCTGGGGTTCATGTAAATGAATCCTCAAGATCAATACAATTCAACGCATCGCCACCTTTTACCTTTTCCACTTTGTTCATCATCCAGCGAGACTTGGCACCCGACGCGGGGCTGCATCGTCTTCAATCTCCGGCGAAGGGGTAAGTCGAAGGTCCCGCCGGCCCAGGTATATCGTATCTATCTTTAGTTTCATTATCGTTCATAGATACATCGGCTTAGTTAGGACTTTCTTGGTTAGGTCTGATATTCTGATCAAGTCAATGTTTCTGTAAATGTAATGTCGCTTTAGGTAGATTTGTTATATCCATCACATTAGATAGATCTATCGGCTCCTCGAGTATTAGATTATCATATACAATCTCGTGCTGCATCAGTTAGATCTGACCTACTAGATTGTTATAATCTAAGTCTTGCCAAGCCGATAGGTTCATGCTAATGTTTCACCGGAGGGTTAGCCGGTCTTATCATATGTCTCTGTTAATCTAGTCCTAGTATCTCAATTTAGCTCTATCGGCTGTCTCTCGCTTTAGGGTCTTTGCCGATACCGACTAAACTGTTTACTAGATTAGATTAGTTTAGACATCTACCACCCTGAAAATTAGTCAAGGGCTTAATTGTCTAGATATTATGTTTTTTTCATACTTAGTGCCGCATCAATTCAGTTTGACCTACTAAGTCATGATTAGAACCGTAGTCTCTAGCCTGCTTGGTGGCTACCAGTAAGGGTTTCGTCGAGGTTTCAGCCGACAACTTGTCTGGACATCGGCATCGGCTATAATCACAAAATCGGCTGTCAACAGATCATTTGTTTTGATTATCGGCCTTTCGGCCAATATGATTTATGCTCTGCTGTTTTGCATATCTTGTCAGTGGCAGGATCAAACTGACTGGCATGCCTACGATTCATCAATTTTAGGACCTGCACTGGAGAGCAGATCTCCCAGGCCAAACGTGTGATTTGACGTCAACACATCTTGCGGTGGTACGAATTTAGCGTCAACACATTTTTGGCACGCCTGATGGGACCTCACGATTGTTTACATGGCTTGTGAAACCCACAATGTCTGAAAAAGAAGTTAAGGCTGAGGAAGAGCCATCTCTCAAGCCGAGGAATGAAGACAAGAGACAGTCTACTGAGCTAATGGATGACAAGACACTTCAAGAGATGGTTGGTAAAATTGTTCATCGCGCTGTGTTCGATCCATCTGGAGTTTTGGTGAGTACATTACATGGTTTGATTAAGAAGATGGTTCCCATGATGGTTGCATTAAGAAGTCAGCATGGGCAATATCATCATCATCGACAACAGCAATATTGGCTCGGGGGGCAAGCATATCAACATGAAGAGCCACAACAGCATTATTGGCCAGAGGAAACTCAACAATATCAGTCTAAAGAAGATTGCGCCGATATTGTGGCAAAGGTAATGAAGGAGCAGTTTGGAATTAAACCCAAACATCAAACTTTTGTGTATTAGCCGCCATATCCTGAATGGTTTGATAGAGTACCACTTCCAAGCCGATACAAGGTTCCAGACTTTTTTAAGTTTTTAGGGCAAGATGGTGTATCAACAATGGAACATGTTAGCCGATTTTTAGCTCAATGTGGGGAGGCATCGGCTGAAGAAGCTCTAAAAGTTAGATTTTTTTTCCATTGTCCTTAACTGGATCGGCCTTCATATGGTTTTCGTCATTACCACCAAATTCTATCAGAGGTTGGGCCGATCTCGAGGAACAGTTTCACATGTACTTCTTGCTAAGGTTGGTGAGTTGAAGCTTGTAGAGTTGATATCAATCAAATAGCAAGAAGGGGAATCGGCTAAATAATATATTCAAAGGATTCGTTACGTCCGCACCCGATGTTATAGTTTGAGCCTGAGTGATGAGAAGCTAGCAGATCTTGCATTTCAAGGGTTTTCAGCGGCTACCAAAGACATGTTTTTCATCCATGAGTTTGACAGCCTGTCTCATCTACTACAGAACGTATCGGCTTACGAGGGCCGATGTCAAGAAAAAAAGAAGAATCAGTTTTGGAGCGATCAAGGCCAGGATAATTTTGAAGCATCACTTCTCATACTCCAAAACTGGGGGGGGCATGTGTTAACGCCAAAATGTGGTCAACCCTGGAGTCTCCATCGGCTAAGTGTTCAAATCGGCTCAAAGCAGAATCGGCTGAGAGTTCTGCGTCAGCCGATGGAGGATCAATATCTTCAGCAGTCGAATTCTGATTAGATTCGGTTTGGAAAGATCTTATTCAGAAGACACCGAGTTCAAGAAGGATACGACTTGTATCTATTAATTAGGATAAGTTTGTTAACTTTCTATTTTATCTTTAGGAAAATATGTTAGTATCCGGTAAGGATTTGTTGTTTTTCCTTTTATTTTTAGGAAAATTTGGATTTGTAATCTGTTAGGATCTCTGTTAGCCTGCGGGTATAAATATGTAAGCCCGGGGTCCATGTAAATGAATCCTCACGGTCAATACAAATCGGCGCTTCGCCACCTTTTACCTTTTTCACTTTGTTCATCATCCGATGAGACTTGGCACCCGACGCGGGGCTGCATTGGCTTCGATCTCCGGCGAAGGGGTAAGTCCAAGGTCCCGCTGGCCCAGGTATACTGTATCTATCTTTAGTTTTATTATCATTCATAGATACATCGACTTAGTTAGGACTTTCTCGGTTAGGTCCGATATTCTGATCAAGTCGATGTTTCTGTAAATGTAATGTCGCTTTAGGTAGATTTGTTATATCCATCACATTAGACAGATCTATCGGCTCCTTGAGTATTAGATTATCATATACAATCTTGTGCTGCATCAGTTAGGTCTGACCTACTAGATTGTTATCAATAATCTAAGTCTTACTAAGCCGATAGGTTCATACTAATGTTTCACCGGAGGGTTAGCCGGTCTTATCATATGTCTCTGTTAATCTAGTCCTAGTATCTCAATTTAGCTCTATCGGCTGTCTCTCGCTTTAGGGTCTCTGCTGATACTGACTAAACTGTTTACTAGATTAGATTAGTTTAGATATCTACCACCCTAAAAATTAGTCAAGGGCTTGATTGTCTAGATATTACGTTTCTTTTCATACTTAGTGTTGCATCAATTCAGTTTGACCTACTAAGTCGTGATTAGAACCGTAGTCTCTAGCCTTCTTGGTAGCTACCAAGAAGGGTTTCGTCGGGGTTTCAGCCAACGAGTTATTTGGACATCGGCATCGGCTGTAATCACACAATCGGCTGTCAACAGATCGGCTATTTTGATTATCGACCTATCGGTCGATACAATTTATGCTCTGCTGTTTTGCATATTTTGTCAGTGGTAGGATCAAACTAACTGGCACGCCTGCGATTCATCAATTTTAGGACCTACACTGGAGCTAAGCAGATCTCCCAGGCCAGCATGTGATTCGACGTCAACACATCTTGCGGCGGTACGAATTTGGCGTCAACAGGGGCATGTTCAGCCACTTGGCCTATAGATGCGCAACTACTGCGCTGCTGGTGTACTTGGGCTGGATCTTGTTGGCTAACGTGCTTGCTCCGTAGTTCGGCCATCTATTCGGCCACCCGCTCTTCCACCTTTCTTGCCACTATATCATCGATCTGTGCAAGTCGGAGCTCCATATCTGCTAGTTTCGCATCCATATCTCGCTTGCTCCTCATGTGACTCCTATAGATTTGGATGTCCTCTTGGAATCCATATTTTCAGGGAACGACGTCTTTTCCTCGCATTCATCCCGAATGCTCAGGGTTTTGAAGTGCGAGCTTAAGCTCGTCCTTCTCTCTGTCGAGCTGGAATGAGCCCGAGGCAGAGGCCTCCACTGCATCGCCCAATCTTCTAGCGGCTTCTCGGATTGCATTGCCAAAGATCATGGAGCCATCGGCAAGATTGAGCGATCTACCGTTAGTATAGAACTAATGCTTTGATCGTTCCGACCAGTCAGCTGTGGCCAGAACGATCTCTGGCTAGGAGGTCGGCTTCCATTTGCTCCCATCTCGGCACTGCCTTCTGATAGCCGCATGACCCTAGCTTGTGATGGTACTGTTTTTTTGCTACGTTGGCCTTGTTCTTCTCAATTAGCGCTTGCACTTTCTCTCCTGTCTTGTATTCCACAAAAGTCTCCCAGTGATTTCTCAGCTTGGGGAATTTGTCAAAGTCTGGGGTCCGGCCCTTCAGGATGTACTTCTTGTGTAATTCCTTCTTAAAGTTCCTGAACAGCTCGGCCATCTTCTTTAGCATCCATTTCTTCACCTTGGCATGTTCTGTCTCAGGATGGTGATGGTCTCCAGCATTGTGGACCACAACATCTCCTTCTCTGTGCCCAGGAGATAGCTTCGCTCATCCCCTCCTGTCCTTGTTCGCCGCCAGTTCACTACGCTGATGGGCACGTGATCCCTCACTACTCACCCACTGTGTGCCACAAACTTCCTAGCAGCGTCGGCTGGGGCACATGGTCGGTCGTCTAGTGCCACTTCGGTTATGATATGCTGACCCTCAATTTTATTGCCGACAACGCGTTGTCCGCGTGCCCTCTTCTCTCCAACGGCTGGGATGCCCTCATTCCCCTCAGCGTTGCCCTCCTCGTTCCCCTCCTCGTTGAGGTACTGGTTGGGATCCTCGTTCCCCTCCTCAATAAAGTATTGGTTGCTCCCCTCTGCGATCTCGTCGAAGAGGATCTGTTCGTCCGAGCGATCTGCCATTTGATTGTTTTGCTTGGACGACTGGATCAAGTAATTCTGACAAGGAAAATATTATTCAGTTAATACATGTATGATGTTTCTAAGTCTGATATTTAGGTAATGCATATGTACATCGTTATGTCAGAGATAGTGACTCAGGATATTGGGTAAAAACAACTCCAAAACAAACTTTGTCTTGACTCCTATGCATAGGAGTGAAAACAAAATTTTGTTCGATTCCCAATGCATAGGATTCAAAACAAAATTTTGTCTTTGCTCCCAATGCATAGGAGTGAAGACAAAATTTGTTTTTGGAATTTTGTTTCCAACCAAAATCTTGAACCACTACCTAGTCCGCTCGTTCGCGTAAAAGTCGTTCTATCATTGTCGTGTGTTTGTAAATAAATAACACAACAATATATACATACATATACAAATGCTAGCCTAGAGAAAAAAACATAGTGAAAAAACAAAACGAGGAAGAAGGAAAAAAGTTGTAATGTTTTTTCTGTAGTAACAATTTCCACTAGCACTTTCATGGATTTTATTACTCCTTTTTTGGACAAACATCCATTCAAACTTTTAAATAATTATCAGTCCACTAGCAAAACATCCATCCAAACTTTTAAATAATTTCCACTAGCACTTTCATGGTTTTTCTCTAAGTTTTTTTCAAACATAGCAAAATTATCAGTCCCAATTCACAAAAATAATTAATTTCTCCCCAATTCACACATTCACACATTCAAATTTCTCCCCAATTCACAGTCATATATTTATGTCTGTCTGGATCGATAATCTTCTATGAAATTGCATTCAAGAAAGCACATAACTTTGTTATTGTTGCCCGGACATTATCAAGAAGGATACCCCGAATTATAACAGGAAGTAGTTGTGTCATCAGCTCGTGGCAGTCATGAGACTTTAAGTTTGTGAACTTCTTCTCTTTCATGCTTATTATTCCCTTTATATTCGAGAAGTATCTAGACGATACTTTGATGGTCTCCAGGCATTCAAACATGCTTTCCTTCTTTGCCTTGCTCAGAGTGTAGCTGGCTGGACTCAAGTAGTGGCTTCCTTTCTTCTTTGTTTCCGGGTGAAGGCCATCGCATTGTGCCAAATGCTTGAGATCATTAGGTGCCTCAAGTGTATCTTTTGACTTTCGTATACACCTAGGAAGCCCAGCAGGTTGACGCAAAGGTTCTTAGTGAGGTGCATCACGTCGATTGCGTGGCGGACGTCCAATACTTCCCAATAGGGTAACTCCCAAAAATAGACTTCTTCTTCCACATGGCCGCGTGACCATCTTCACTTGCTATAGGTTCGCTGCCAGGTCCCTTTCCAAATACTACTTTCAGGTCTTTCACCATGGCAAACACGACATTTCCGTTATGATGTTTTGGCTTAGTATGGTGGTCTGCCTTCTGTTCAAAATATTTGCCTTTCCTCGAGACAGGGTGGCTTGCAACAAGAAAGCAACGATGGCCCATGTACACTACCTTCTTACAGTGTTTTAGGTACGTACTTTCGGTTTCATCCATACAGTGGGTGCAAGCCTTGTACCCCTTGTTTGACTGTCTGGATAGGTTGCCAAGTGCCGGCCAATTATTGATGGTAACGAATAGCAACGCTCGTAGATTAAACTACTCCTGTTTGTCCTCATCCCACACGGGGACACCTTCTTTGTTCCACAACAGTTTCAAATCTTCGACCAATGGTCTTAGGTACACATCAATGTCCTTACCAGGTTGCTTTGGGCCTTGAATAATAATCGGCATCATGATGTACTTCCGCTTCATGCATAGCCAAGGGGAAAGGTTGTAGATACACATCGTAATAGGCCAAGTGCTGTGGCTGCTGCTCATCTCTCCAAAAGGATTCATGCCATCCGTACTTAAACTGAATCATATGTTTCGTGCATCATGGCTGAAGTCTTTTAATGTTCTGTCGATGTTTCGCCACTGTGACCCATCGGCAGGGTGTCTCAGCATCCTGTCTTGCTGGCGTTCTTCTGCGTGCCAGCGCATCATTCTTGCATGCTCTTTGTTCCTGCATAGACGCTTGAGCCGTGGTATTATAGAAAAATATCACATCACCTTAGTAGGAACTCTCTTCTTCGAAGGCCAACCATTAACTTCACGTGGATCATCTCGTCTAATCTTGTATCGAAGTGCTTTACAAACCGGACATGCTTCTAGGTTCTTGTACTCCTCACCGCGATAGAGGATACAATCATAGGACATGCATGTATCTTCTGTACCTCCAGTCCTAGAGGGCAAACTAATTTCTTAGCTTCATACGTTGATTCCGGTAATTCATTTCCCTCTAGAAGAATGTTCTTCACGAGTTTTAGTAACTCGCCAAATGCCTTGTCACTGACACCATTTTTGGCCTTCCATTGCAAGAATTCTAGCGTGGTACCCAAGGACTTTTTGTGGTCCACCAACATACGCTCCAATTTCTTCACCTTCTTTTCACCTTCGCAGTCCTCCACAACGTCGCGCAACATCTGACCAAGGTCAACGACACCATCGTTTTCTTCAACATCCTCGTCCACCTCTCCTGTTGTATTCTCTTCAAACCCACCGTATTCTCTCCGTGCGATTTTCAACAATTATAGTGAGGCATGAATCCTGACTGAAACAAGTAGGCATGAATAATTCTTGATGTAGAATACTCCTTCTGGTTTTTGCACTTTTTGCATGGACAACGTATAAAGCCCTTATGCTTGTTGGCTTTGGCCGCACTCAAAAATTAATGCACGCCTTGAATAAACTCTGTTGACCGTCGGTCCGCGGTGTACATCCATTGCCGATCCATCTATATGAAATGCACAAAAATTACCTTAGTATGTAGTGTACTTATTTCTTACTATTTTAACGATTTTTAAATTACCTTAGTTTTCTAATTTTCTATCAAATTTTTTATATTTTTCATTTGCCATCTAGTTTATAACATTTTTATCCACAAGTTTCTCTCTCATCATTTTTCATAAACCTTTTTAGAGATAAAAGTGTATGTAAATATACCTATAAATGTAATAGGCTAAGCATACATCAGTTGAGTAGAGGATGAAGTTGTGGATTTTAAGAAGTAAAATAATTTTTCCCAAACAAATTTCCTCTCTCATCATTTTTCCATGAACCTATTTAGAGATAAAAATGTATAAAAATATACCTACAAATGTAATATGCTAAGCACATATCATAAGAGGATGAAGTTGTTAACGTTGTAGATCCTTCCGATTTATATATTATCACTAAAACATTTTCACAAAAAATTTTAGCACCACCTCTCTTCTTCCTGCAAACCTTTGAATCACTGGCTCGAGCTGAAGGAAGAAGAAGTATAAAAAGTATCTTCACTTTAGTTTCGTCGGTTGGTGTTACCAACATGAACTAATGATCATTTAGATTTCTAGTGCCGGTTGGTAACACCAACCGGGACAAAAGATAGGATCTTTAGTCCCGGTTGGTAACACCAACCAGGACTAAAAATCCTAGAGAGCCATTGCCTTTTTTAATCAGGACTAAAAATGTTTTCTAGTCTCTATTATGAATTTTGACAGATGAATCAAGGACCACTTTTTCAGTAGTGGGATATACCGACAACAACCCGTTGCAATCAAGAAGTGCAAGGGATTTGATGAGAATAGTTGGACAGAATTTACTGATGAGCTGCTCATACTTTTCTCGAGTCAACCATGAAAACATCGTTAAGCTTCTTGGTTGCTGTCTTCAGTGTGATGTTCCAATTCTTGTTTACCAATTTGTCCCAAATAAGACTTTGTAATATCTAATCCATATCCAAAATGATTCATCCATCAGAACACTAGAGATCCGCCTAAAAGTTGCTGCTGAGTCTGCTAAAGCACTTGCATATCTACACTCATTGGACCACCCTATCTTACATGGGGATGTCAAGTCCACAATATATCTCCTCAGCAACAATTTTATTGCAAAGGTTTTTGATTTTGGGTGCTCTAAAATTAGGACCACGGATGAAAATTATGATGTGGTGAAGGGGACAATGGGATATCTAGATCCAGAGTACCTGCTGAACTTCCAGCTCACCGATAAGAGTGACGTTTACAGTTTTGCAGAGCTGGAGCTCTCCAAGCGATTACAGAGCTGGAGTGACCATCACATCGGTAGTGTTCGCCTTCAGCTGCAGATGGCGAGCAAGCTCATCTCCCGTTTCGATGTTGCCTAGGAAAGTCGGCCTCTCTCTCCTTTGGAGACCTGGTTGCGATGGGATTTGAAGCTGAAGTGCCTTGGCCTTGCCTCTCTAGAGCGTACCATTGCGCGCCAGTGTTCGCATCTGCTTTGGCTCAAGGAGGGTGAGGCCAACACCAAATTCTTCCACCTTCACGCCAGAGTACGAAGGCAGAAGAGCTTCATCTCAAGTCTTTGGGACGGAGACGAGCTTGCTGCCTCCCATGCTGAGCTACAAGAGCTCGCCTGTTCTCATTTTGTTGCCATCTTGGGGATGTCCATTTAGCATGATCTCATGCTTGATCTCCCCTCTCTTGGTCTTAGTTCCACGCATCTTGTGGGGCTGGATGACCCCTTCTCGGAGGAGGAGGTGTGGGCAGTGGTTATGTCCTTGCCTTCCGATAAGGCACCCGACCCTGATGGCTTTTTGGGTCATTTCTACAAGACTTGCTGGTCGGTGATTAGGTCAGAGGTCTTGGCGGTGCTCAACTCTCACTTTATAGCTAACGGGCGGGGCTTCGCTTTCCTCAATGGCGGCTTCATCTCCCTTTTGCCAAAGAAGGACGATGTCGTTGATGTCAAAGACTTTCGACCGATCAGCCTCATCCACAGTTTTGGGAAGTTGTTCTCCAAGATCCATGCTTCTCGTCTCTCTCCTCATCTGGACGGGCTGGTGGCGGCCAATCAAAGTGCTTTCGTCAAAAGTCGATCTCTTCATGACAATTTTCACTATGTCCAACTCGCGGCAAGAGTTCTTCATGCTAGGCGTGTTCCCTGCCTCCTTCTCAAGGTGGACATTACGAAGGCCTTTGACATGGTCAGCTGGTCGTTCCTTCTTGAGGTGTTTTCCTATCTAGGCTTGAGCCAGCACTTGTGTGATTGGATCTCTCTCATTCTCAGTGCCTCTTCTTCCCGGGTGCTGATCAATAGGGTGATGGGTCCACGCTTCTGTCACCAGAGAGGCCTTAGGCAAGGGGATCCTCTGTCTCCCATGCTTTTCATTCTGGTTATGGGTGTGCTTAATACGATGCTCCACAAGGCTCCTGCCATGGGCAGGTTCCTACCGCTCCTTGTTCGTGACTTACGGCAACGCGCCTCCCTTTATGTGGATGATCTGGTTCTCTGTCTCTCTCCGGTGCGGTAGGATCTTCAGTTCATCCAAGGCATCCTTTCTATCTTCGGTGCAGCTTTTGGGCTACGCACTAACTTCGCCAAATGCTCGATTACACTGATCCGCTGCTCAGCGAAGGACTTGGATCTGGTTCAGTCCTGCTTTCCTTGCTCGATCTTTGACTTTCCTTGCACCTACCTCGACATTCTGCTTTCTGTTCGCAAATTGCCAAAGGCATCCCTACAACCGCTTGTGGATAAAGTTTCCCGTCGTCTTCCCCCTGGAAGGGACACCTCACCACTCTGGCTGGCCACTCTGTGTTGGTCCAGTCTGTCTTCTCCTCCATCCCGGTCCATGTGTCCATGGCGATCGGACTCCCAATCCAGGTTATTAAGGCCATCGACAACAGGTGCCGCGCTTTCCTATGGATAGGTACGGACTCAGCTCTTGGGGGGAGGGCAGTGCCAAGTGTCCTGGACGAATGTCTAGTGTCCAAAAGCACTCGGTAGGTTGGGAATTCATGACCTCAGGTTGGTAGGGTTTGCCCTACGTGTCCACTGGCTCTGGCTCCAGTGCTCCTCAAGGCCCCAGTCGAACAGGCAATCTCTGACTTGTTCTTGGCGTCCTTCTACTTGGATCCAGGAGATGATGAGTCCTTACTCTTCTGGTCTAACCATTGGATCGGTGGCCGCTCGGTGGCCCCCCTGGCACCAAATCTCCTCTTTGCCGTGCCCCAGCGTATTTGGGGGTCGCGTTTGGGGGTCGCGCATGGTGGCTTCTGGTCTTGTGGACTCTTCTTGGATTTAGGACATCCGTGGCACCCTTTTTACTGTCCCGGTCATCTCCCAGTTCCTTCTAGTTTGGGATGCGGTACTTCACATTCAACTATCTTCGGGCATTTGGGACCGCCTTGTCTGGCATTGGACGGGTGACCAGCGCTACTCGGCGCGGTTGGCCTACCAGGCGCTCTTTCTTGGCCAACACTCTTTCTCCTGTGTTGATCTTCTCTGTCGCGCAAAGGGTCCTACGAAATGCAAATTCTTCCTTTGGTTTGCACTTCGGCGGCGCTGTTGGACAACCAATCTCCTTCAAAACCGTGGTATTGCTAGCCACTTGGCCTACCCCTTCTGCACATAGGACGTCGAGATGGCCAACCACATCCTCCTTGACTGTGTGTTCGCTCGCCAGGTCTGGCTCAGAGTTCTATCACCTTCTGGCTGGTCTGCTCTCTCTCCCCACCCCCCCAACGACAGCTGGCTCCAAGATTGGTGGCCATCGTCTAGGTCTTGCCTCCCCAAGCACCTCCGCGCCAGTTTCGACTCCCTGATTCTTCTGGTCTCCTAGCAGTTGTGAAAGGAACGAAACTCCAGGGTTTTTGACTCCAAGCTCTCTTCAGTCTCGGCGGTTCAAGAGTCCATCCTTTCGAAGGGCCGCCTGTGGTCCATGTTGGTGTTATCGTTTTTAGAGTTTGTTGGGGAGTGTAGTCTACCTCGCCAAACCCCCCTGTCTGGCATTGTCTACCGCTGTAATCACCCTTCCTTTTTTCCTATTTTTTCTCTTTTTTGTTTTTGTTCTCTGGGCTTTGCCCGCCTGTGTACTCTTGCGGCCAGTTTTTCCAACTAATATATTGACGCACAATATTTTTTCGCATTCGAAAAAAATAATGACTAGCAAGAGCATACCAACAATGAGCATGGTTGCAGAGGAATTACACCGGCGAATGGCGGGACAAGTACAACAAGACCAGGGGGTACTTACAGGTATTAGTTCATTGGCACTGTTAGTAAGCTCAGCTGCAAACACATAGAGTATTTCACAGGTGAACCGTCCACAGGTTATTACGAACTTAAGAGGGTGACCTCAATGAGCATAGAATTTGCTAGATGACCGCACAATTACTACATGCTTTGTTGTTCCATTACGAGTGCTTCTATTTATATGCCAATAACACTTGTCTTCTGTATCTCCATTCTATATAGTAGTTACAGATTATGTTTGTTACGTAGTAGTATGTCCCTCTGAAAACTGTGTATCACAAGGTGTGGCTAGTTACTATAAAGTAATGGAAAATATATCCTGTTTTTCTTTAAGACTGGCGCATTGATCCTCTCATTTTATCCGAATAATCTATATTCGCATCCATCTGCCGCATTTTTTGAACATGTGTAGCCTTGGTGAACTACGTCAGACATGAGAGGAACTTCTCATCGACAATATATTACCTTATCTTTTTTTGTCCTCTAAGTAAGTCGACATCTTTCATGTTTGGAGCGATTGTGCCATTGAGTCTTGTTCATTTTACATTCTGTTCTAGTGTTAATCACGCATATAGCTGGCCATATGGCCCGGAGCCTGACAGCCTGGTACGAAGCCCCTTTTTTTGGCCCGGCCCAAGCACGACCCAGCCCGAACTCTACCGTGCTTGGGCCGGCCCGACACAGGGCACCAGGTCGTGTTTGGGCCAAACCCCCGGCCCAACGGGCGGGCACGGCTCGGCACGGAAATTTGGCCACGGCCCGAGAGCGGCCTGAACCACCGTTGGCGGCCCAGTCCGCAACGGTCTAGTGCACGGATCCGGTATCCCATATAAAATGCGGCCGCCCGAATGCCCTAACCCTAGCCGTGCCTCTCCATCATCGTTCCATCGCCCAAACGCGCCCGCCGCCACCCGTCCTAACTCCTCCATCCAGATCCAGTCCTCCGCAAGCCTCTCAGCCCCTCACCGCCGGCCGCCGCCCTCACCCCTCTCCAGGCCGCCGCATGCGTGCCCGCCACCGTCGGCACGTCGTCCCCGGTTCCCCCTCCTCTCTCTCTCCCCACCTCGTCTCTAGTCTCTGTTGATCTGTTCTTCCTCGAGTCTGGCCGGGTGCTCGCTCCCTTGCTCGTAGATACTGCTCCCGCCATCGTCGACACTCCATCCTTGGTTCCCTCTCCCCTCTCTCTCCCCACCTTGTCTCTAGTTTCTGTTGATCTGTTCTTCCTCGAGTTCGGCTGGGTGCTCTCTCCGTCGCTCGTGGATAATGCTCCCGCCGGCGCCAGCACTTCGTCCCCGGTTCCCCCTCTCCTCTCTCTCCCCACCTCGTCTATAGTTTGTATTGATCTATTCTTCCTTGAGTCTAGTCGAGTGCTCGCTCCATCGCTCGTGGATACTGCTCCCACCATCCCGCGTCGTCCTCTCCAGCTCCGGGCTCTTGCTTAAAGGTTCGTCCCCCCACTCTAACCCCTAACCCTAATCGTAGCCCCTAGCTCGAGTTTCATCACTTGCATGAAGGTCATTGAGGGACGGAGCTGTTGAGGTCATGATCGTGACGGAGGAGTAGGACCGGAGTAGACGAGGTCATGATGGCATCTGATCCGAATCAAACTGCCACCAATCATGACCTTGTGCTAGGGCTGGCTGAGGAGGACGATGACGACCTGGCCGGAGATGCAGACGCGTTGTTTGGTAGCTCTCTTGCACCGATCAATGTTGATGCTGTTGCGGCTCCAGATAATGGTGGTTCCGCGATTGCAACCTCGACGACAGCCACGGGCTCCACGAGCTCCGGAGGGGCATTGTCGGCCTCCTTGAAGAGGGCCAGATCTGGTGTCTGGCAGGACCTCAACAAGATCTTCAAGGAGGTAAATGGCAAAAAGGTTCTGGTTAGTGCCAAATGCATTCACTGCAAAACTGTTCTTTCTGCTAAATCTTCCAGTGGTACTGGACATTTACTTAGGCATCAAAAGTTTTGCCTAAAGAAATCTGCCCATGCTGCTGCTGTTCAATCTAGACTTGCTATGAACCTTGATGGTATTGTTAGAAATTGGGAGTATAGCCCTACTGTTGCTCGTTATAAGTTGTGTCGTTTGATTGATAGACTTGATTTGCCTCTGGGTATTGGTGAGTATGATGCATTTGAGGAGTACATCCAGCGTGCTCATAATCCTATCTTTAAGAAAGTATCTAGGCAAACCACAAATAGAGATATGGCTAAGCATTTCAATGAGCGTCGCTCTAAGATTAAGGAATACTTGCAATCTAATGTGTCTTCTGTTGCTATTACTTTTGATATTTGGTCTGGCAATGCTAAGGAAGATTATCTTACTGTGGTTGCTCATTATATCAATGCTAATTGGATGGTAGAAAAGAAGGTTTTAGGATTTAGGCTCATTGATGAGTCTCATTTTGGTATTAATATTGCAGAGCGTATTGCTATTGTTTTAGATGATTATGGATTGAAAGATAAGGTTATCTCAGTTTCACTTGATAATGCATCTGCTAATACCTCTGCCATGACACATCTAACACCTATGTTATCTGGATATCTTGGTCGTGACCCTGATCCTAGTCATTCACTACTGCATCAGGGATGTGCTTGTCATATTATTAACCTAATTGTTAAGTCTGGTTTGAAAAGGCTTAAGCCTTATACTGATGCTTTTAGAACTGTAGTTTCATTCTTAAATTCTTCTAATACTCGTATTGCTGAATACAAGAACTTTTGCATTGCTAAGGGGGTTAGGCCTCGTAAATTTCAGCTAGACATGGATGTTAGATGGAATTCAACATATCTCATGCTCAAGCATCTCATGCCATATAAGAGTACATTTCATGGTTTATTGCAATTAAATGGGTCTCAACTAATAATAGACCTCTCTTGACTGATTCTCATTAGCAAATTGGTGAACAAGTACTTGAATTTCTTGAATTGTTTTATGAATCCACTCTTTCTCTTTCTGGTGTTTAGTATTCATTTAGTCCTTTAATGTTGCATCATATTTATGATATTGCTACACATTTGCATCATCATGAAACTGATGAGATGATGAGATGTTAAGATCTGTTATTAGTCCCATGAAACTGAAATTTCTCAAATATTGGCAAAAAATTCCTATGTTATATTCTTTTGCCTTTATTTTGGATCCTAGAGCTAAGATGACAGGTTTTCATAACATTCTTCAGCTGTTATCAGTTCCCACTAGCACTGATTACTCTGCTTATTATGGTGAAGTTAGAAATGCACTTTATGTGCTGTTTTTAAAATATGAGAAGAAGTTTTGCTCTGTTAGATTGCAAATACTTCAGGTAATATAAGGCAAGTTTGGGGCAAAATTTTTGGTGCTGATGGTGTAAGTGGTCCTCCTCCTCCTTCTCCTTTCACTATTACTCCTCCAGCTCCTATGTGTGTTGTCTCTGAGTTATCTGTCTATCTTGATAGTGACACTGTCACATGTTATGATGATGATTTCAACATTATTAATTGGTAGCAAGAGCACAAACTAACCTCTCCAATCCTCTCTATAATCGCCAAGGATATTATGTATGTTCATGTGTCTACTATATCTTCAGAGTTAACTTTTAGTCTCATAGGCAGAATTCTTGAGGATCGGCGAAGGAGCTTGACACCTGAGATGGTTGATATGCTTACATGCATCAAAGATTGGGAGCTTACAGATGTTCAGAGCTTCTTTCGTAGAGTTGTATCTTGATGACTCAACCTCCTCGGTGTAAGTATAATTGAATCATTGATTAACATTGAATCATTGGATATGGAATGAATCATTGAATGTATGTAGGGTTGGTGGCTCTAGCGACAACTAGCACTAGCTGCTTGGATGGTTGTTGAGGCTAGCTGCTTCTTTTGGAGGGTGGAGTCTTTGTCTTGTGGTTGTGGGCTGTGCTGTTCTATTACGAGTCCACATGTGGCTTTGGCTTTGAACAACACTCTGATTTCTGAGTTCATTTGATTAAGTGTTGTGCTGTGGCTGTGGGCCTGTGGCTGTTCTATTCTGAGTCCACATGTGGTCTGTAATATTAAATGGTTGAACTATGTTAAACTTGAAGAATTATAAATTGAGAATAGAGCTTGTTGTACTCTTTCTTCCTTTCTAGGGTTTTCTTACGAGGTGTGAGTTTTTACCTAGAAAGGTTTTTAATGAGGCAGCATCATAATGACACAATGTCATTATGATTAAAAAGGCTCTACTCTCAATCCTTATTTTGCATCTACTCTTCTATTCTGTGAGTGATTCTTCTGTCAACGCTTGTCATCAATTTCTTTGATTTGGTTAAATTCTGATGGAGTTAGGAATATGCTCATGTCTATGCCCTCCTATTTTTTCTGTGATTCTTCTGTCAATGTGTGTCATCAATTGTATGAAATAGTGAAATTTAACTGTTGTTATATTGGATACATTGTATTTTCTGTGACTTTTCAACTCGTGCTTCGGGCTGGCCCATGTTCCTAGGTTGGACCGGGCTTTTTCGTGTCGGCCCGGCCCGATATCGGCCTGTCGTGCCGTGCCTGGGCCGGTGGTTGAGCACGCCGGCTGGCACGGACCTGCCCACGATGGTTTTGTGTCGGGCTTGGCCCGAAGAAAACGTGTCAGGCCTTTTCATGCTTGGGCTCAGGCCGGGCCGGGCGGGTCATATGGCCAGCTATAATCACGCAATGTTACATCTGTTTCCATGGTTAGCTTTGTCTTAACATCTTACACTCGCAGTGTCTGTTCTCATATTGAAAGAGTCAGTTACCCCACTTAAATGGGCCTTATTCGGCCGGTGAATGGGCATGATTGAGGCCCACTTTGCACTCAACGTAGAATGGCCTTGTTGGGCCCGACGATGCATCGGCGAACAGCGTTTAGCTCCAGGAAGGGAATTTGCAAGCCCAAACTGAGCCAGAGCCGGTGGAAAAAAATGCACCACCTCGATCAGGTTGGAAACAAAAACCTTGCTCTGGTAGTACCGTGTACGCCGCATGTACCTTCAATACCAGAACGACATGGCGTCGCTCAATAGGGGGCATTGCCGACGTCACATGGCGGACGGAACCAGTGGCAGATCAAAAAGGACTAAAGGGGGGCTAAACAACAGATGGCAAAAAATTTTTGCTCGCTATACACAATACACTACACTACTAATAGATATAGCAAAGATTAATATTAATTTAAAAATGCTCAAAGATACATAAAACTATGATGAGGATAAAAAATTACTAAATACAAAGAGTCTTTCTTAATAAAAAATTTATTAAGAAACAAGTAGTATAGGGAATTAGGGATACTATTTAATACGTCAAATTTAGATAATATAAGGAATTAGGGATTTGAATTTTGGATTTTAATTCTCACATGAAGTCTTCACCTATTTGCTGCTACTAACTTAATTACAAAAGCTAATCATTAATTAAAGTACGAAATGAACAGTTTCATTTTGTCATTTTGGTTGCTGTTTGTCGGACTCTGTAGCCTGCGGCCTCGCGCGGCCTCGCCCCGGGCTGCAGCAGCCCGGGGCATAAGTCTGCCCATGGATGGAACAGCTAGCAGAGTGGCGTTCCTAGGTGTACCTGCTCGGTGTCCATGTAGCTTATCTAACTTTAGTTGTTTTAGGTCATATTAATTATTACTTAAAAAATTAGACTATAAGTATGCCGATGATCTTCGATAATTTCTATTATAGATTCACCAATCACTAAGGGAGAGCTGGCTGGCATTGTCAGGTGCGAACGAGGGAGGGTGAGAGATAGTGTGAGTTAGAGGGCACAGGTGTAACATACACAGAATTTTGAAGTGAAAAAAAAGAAAATAAAGACTTAACAAAAGTTTGATCTTGTCTTTGTATTTTGATTTTATTTTTGGTATTTTTGGATTTTTCGTGTATCTCATAACTCATTTGCATGCAATAAATATAAATAAAAAATTGATGAAGTATTAAATCTAAGAAGAAAAAATTCAAAATAAGTGGTAGACACTTAAAATCAGGGGCAGATCTACGGGGTATGTCGGGTAAGAAGGTATAATATATATATATATATATAATTATGTGTTAAAAAATTAAAAATACACAGAAGCTACGCAGACTAGCTGAGTTCTATCCAAAGGAGTTCTCAAATTATAGTTTACTCAAACTTGAATTGCAGCTGTATAATTATATTAATAACATGACATAGGATGATAGTTTCAATGGTTTAAAAAATATTGTTATCTCTCAATGAAGCTTGTTGAAAGACAACGTGTATGATATGGTATATAAGCATCTTAAATTGGTATTGCTTCTAGTTGTGACCACAACAAGTGTTGAAAGGGCATTTTGTAATGGTTTTATTGAAAACAAACTTATGAAATAAGATGAGAGATAGTCTTTTGGATAATTGTCTAGTCACTTTCATTGAGCGAGATATTTTCTTTCAAGTTGATGAAGATAATATAATTAAGACATTCATGTCCCTTTGAAAGCGTTAAATAAATTAGTTAGAAAAAATAACATTGTAAGTCTCTGGTACTCTTTTATGTATATATTTTTAATTATTATTATGGTGTTTGAACTATTTACATTGTATTTAGTGGATCGTTTCTGTTTAATCTAAGAACTACAGCTTTATCGTGTTACTTAGTACATATATACCTAATCATATTGTTAATTTTATAATTATTACCAAAATCTTCTGTTGAATTTTTTTTGGCGATATACCCTAAGTTAAAATCCTAGATTCGTCACTCCTTAAAATAGTGCTCCATAAATCCCACAAGTTTCACACCTCAATTAAAAAGGTGAAAATATCCAAATTTTGATTCAAATTTAAATAAAAGCAGTAAATTTGTTTTAATTTTCAAAAATATATACATGGGAAAAATCCTCAAAATTCATCAAATGAAGTTCATGGCCACATCTATTCCCATCAATTTTGGCACTAGTGTTTGAGAAACGTCCCCAGTCTCAGCATTCCCTGTCCTTCTCTTTATCTCTCTGGGCATTCCATCGAACACATAGCATGCAAGCCCGAAGCCGATGATGCCGAGCCAACCGAGCCACGCCAAATCCACCCTCACCTCTCCTCTGCCTTCATGCATCCTAGACGGCACGCACGCACGCACCACGCCTTTGCGGTTGCTGCCCATTGCAGCCAACCGATGTCGTCCGTCCTCTGCTCGAAGGCGTGATCCGATGCAACGGCACGACAACCCCGACCACGCCTGCAAGGCTGCACAAAGCTGAGCCCATTGCCCTCCGTGTCCACCACCAACGCCGTGCCTAGCAAAGCCGGCCTCGCCACGCTCCTCGCCCAACCCGGAGACGCAGCCCCTCTGCCCAAAGCAACGACGCGACGTGACGCTGCTCCGCTCGACCGGTGCTGCCTCCCCTCTAAAACGTCGATGCCTTGCCAGCCTTCCACGCTGATGCTGTCCACGCCATGTTCCCTGTCGGCCTCGCCCATGTACGCAAACTGCTACCTAACTCATGACAACCTCCGCATCCGCCTCTCGCTCCTCTCTCGCCTATAATTTGAGACCTCGCTCCAGCAAACTCCCCACACCATACTCATCCTCCACCATCCCTAGCCAAAGCCTGAACCTCTCTGGTTCGTCGGGAACGCCCGTGCTATCACCACTGCTTGCGCCAGCCAAAGCACCGTCACCACCACCTCACGCCAAGCAAACTGCCTCCACGATGAGTTTCTTGTCGATTCCTCGCACCAGCATCACCCTAGGACTACCCTAACTCCATTCTCTCACCAAACTTCAAGAGAGACAGACCGCAGAGCCGCCGCCACCCACCGCTCTCAGGACCTCGTCGCCACGCTGCCTTGGACCACCTCCACTCCAACCGAGCCTGGGCTAAGATTCCCCATAGTCCCTAGGCTCTCCCATATCCCTTAATCGAGCCACCGTTTGCCGTAGCACGCCATTCGCCTGTGTCCCGAACCATCGCCACTGCTGGCAATGGCGCCCGCCACCTCTAGAAAGTGCGGGAGGTCCCCCTCTAGCTGCCTCGCCTTCGGCCTAGCCGACCCCGTCGCCGCTCGCCGCCATGTGCCCACCCTGTGGCACCGCACGCTCCCCTCATCTCTATCATTGATGGGTATACTTGGCCAAACGGGCAGCCTGGCCTAGCACGGCACAAGCACACTGGCGGCATGATCTGCTTGGGCACAACCCATTAGACATAGATCCTATAGCAGGTCATGATGTGTCGGCCCACATGTCATCTTCCTGGGCCAAGCATGACCCAAGGGGAGGTCGTGCCGTGACAGCATGGGCCTGCCAATGGCTCATGGGCCGAGGCGCCAGCCCAGACACATGTCTTTCTCTGATTCGTCATAGCACTAGTTGTTGGGGGCCACTATAGTAAAGTGTCGTGTCGTGTCGGCCCAGACATGGCACGGGCAAAACGGGCTGTGCCGACATGACCCATAGGTTGGCATGTTGTGCCGTGTCGGGCCAAGCTATAGTGTTGTCGTGCTTAGGCTGGCTTAGCTTGGCACGACCCATTTGGCCAGGTATTTTGCTGGGAGGAGGAAGACAAGGACCTAATTATAAATACTAGAAACTATAGGGTTGTAGATACAAAAGGCTGAAACACTTACAAGTGGGACCTTGAACTTATAAAAATAAAGGAAAAACTAGGGTTTAAGTTATAAAATATCGAGGCAGTGACACATGGACCCCACCGATTAAAATAGATGCACAATATAGGAATACACCTTCAAAGTAGGAAAAGTTATTTTTTCAAAGTACGCTTTAATTCTTTGATAAAGAAAACTATTAAATCTGAGAAAAGATTTTTCTTTTATTTATTTATGCACTAAAAATGTTGAAACTTTAGAAAATAATAGAAAATTTATTTTAACTCCGATTGAGGTGAACCAAATTTTGTTAGGTTCATGATAAATTTATCTTTAATACGGTATACTCAAACTTAACACCACTTTTGTGTAAAATTTTACTAATTTAAATTTAAAGAGCAACTTTTGTATTTACCGTATTTTAAATCTTAGAAACACGATAACTTGTTCATATGACATTGGATTTAGCTGTTTCTTTCTTCTAAATTTATATTAAATTACCCTCTACACACTGAACATGTTCATGCATCATGCATCATATTTTATCTTAGAGTTTTATGGGATGTTCATTTGAATGCACGTTTAAATTTAAATAGATGACGAATCGATGGTTGTCGTTGATGAGAGTGCGCAGGACTAAGAGATATTTGAGGAGCCACCTGAGAAAGGCAAGTCCTATTCAGTTTCTTCTTCGATCATGTTGATCTTATATTTTTACTAATGCTTTACTATTTTATAAATTGCATGTGATGTTTTATAAAAATAGGGTATTGTTAGAAGTGACATATTTGTTGCATTACCTACCTTGATATATTGATTATCCTTACTATTGAAGCCGTAGGCTACGTATATATATGTGTTGTTAAAGCACCATGTAGGTACATTCGAGCTACTACTATAGCTACTTGCTTAGCCATGCCTATAAAATTTTCGTTGATTACATATGACCTGATATTCACCTTTTACAAATGGGATATTTGAAAATGATGTACAGAGTGGTTGCCTCTATTATTTGTGAAAATTGAGAATTGAAAATAATGATTTTAGACTAGGGCAGCAAGTGGTGTGCATATGGTAGTAGTTACACACCAATAGGTAGAACCAATAGGTAGAGTGTTCACCCGAGCCGATTAAGAACCGAACTTTGTGTCACCAACTAAGTATACAGTGCAACTACATGTGTTGGTTACGAGGCAACCTTGGCTCAGTAAGTTGTTTACTGTTTAGCCTTGTATTGGGAGGCTGTTGTAGTAGGGACTAGTCTGAGCGATGGTCCATAAGAGCTACTCATGTGACCCTCTATGGGAACGTTTTGTGTTTGTAATATGGCATGAGCGTCTGAGCATATCCAATATAACGGATAATGCCTCGTTGAGGGAACATATGTGTTTGCCTCACGGTGTTAGGATTAGGATGGGGCGCATCTTTTCTAGAGGCATTGATTCTTGGCCAAAGTGGAGAAACACTCTTCGTGCCCATGCAAGGCTAAGACTTTAAGCAATGTAACAACTTCGTTGTGACCACGAGACCACATTCAACGTGTAGAGTGTGGGCTACTATCGGGTACCCCGAAACAACTAGAGTGTACCCTTTTGGCTTCTACCACATCATATGAGTAAAGATATATAAACTTTGCAGTCTAAAACTAATCGATTAGCCATGATCACGGTCATGAGTGACTTGGTGAAATGATACAAATATGTTGTTGGTGATTTTTTAAATGAATTGCGAAATGGGTATGGTGAACATTGAGAATGGTTTTGTCTAGTGTGGCTAAGAATGAAATTATTACTTGTTGTCATAGAGGGCACAAGGATGATACTATAATGATATTTATGTTACTGTTACTATTATTTACTTATTAATTTGCAAATTCCGTTGCAACCTATTATTGTTTACTATTGTAAAATAAAATTTATTTTATGTTGAAAATGAGTCACAAATATAGCCATCTTTGATCACAGCCTGCAATAGTCCTAGGTTTTCCATCTTTGATCACATATTACAATAGTCCTAGGTTTTCCAAGGCTTAGGTAGGACTTGCCAATATCTAGTGTATTGACCCACCTCTTATTGTTGTTTTTAGTCATGTTTGCAAGAAGCGGGTGCTTGTGTCGGTTACCGAAGTTTCTAAGGATGGTCCTTTTTAGAGTGATTCTTAGTCGATTGTTTGTGTGGTTTGGTAGATAGACATACTGAAGAATTTATGTATCTTTCTGCTGCATTTTAAATTCTTTTATTTGACCAATAGGCCCTATTATTTTGTACGACTCTTGCACGCTAAGTTATAAGAGTCACTTTACTTATTTTATTTATTTTATGTGTAATGTAAATTATACGAATGTGATAATAATGTTGTGGATACGTGTGCTAGCCATTGATCATGTGAGAGTACGTTTCAGGTATTCAGAAATCTCATCCTCGAATGCTGACAACAGGGACAGCCATTTCGCGTTAACTTGGGTGGTCTGATACATGCTTCGGCCGGTTGTACTTCCTGTTTTTCTCATGATCCGGTAGCAACAAAAGAAACCACTGCCAGTTCTTTTAGAAGCGGCAATGATGAGTCAGTTCAAAAGGCCATTTTTGTAAGTATTTTTTCAAGCAACAGCAACAAACTCTAGATGAAAGGTAATAGATGGAAGGTAGTGTATCCAAAGCAAGCTCGGCTCATCTTCTTTAACATTTTCGAGTTTTGACGATGTATATTTGGTTGGCAGAGAAAGGAAATAGTATCGTGTCTCTAGTCACTGAATCATATACAGAGAGACAGAGGAAGGTAGATAACGAGTAGGCCTGGTCATGTCTATTACTTTGCCACGCTGAGCAGCGGGTGCCTAACAGAGAAGCCAAGGAAGCGACTCATCCCATATTCAAATTAAAAATAAATAAATATGTAGCATTCTGTGTTTATTTTGTCATGAGAGGGTCCTTTTGATTTACCGGTTCCAAATGGAGTTTGATTGATTCCACAAGACATTAATTTGTATATTACTAGAGCAACTCCAAAATCTACCTAATATGCAAATGGAGTTTTGAACCAATCGCAATCAAACGGTGCATATATATCTTTCTTATTTTCTCCGATTAACAATCATAAGAGGGAATATTTTGAGGTTTTAGATTTGTCTTGTTGATAGATTGGACACTTTCTCAACGTTTGAATTAGATAGTTTGGACTTATTTGAATTTCGTTAGGTATATTTTTATATTTTTAAGAGAAAATGGTATGATACTGTGTATTTTCATTTAAATATAGCATAAGCCAATACAACTTCTAAGGAACGGAAATATAACTTCTAGGAACGGAAAGAAGAAAAAATTACAGAGCAGTTAGGAATATTTTTATAGTTTCTCCACAACAAATCAATCTCAACTGTTCTTTGTCTGGAGCCATCGAGATCGAACAATACAAATATCTATTTCTTTATTCCATCAATGTCATAAGTTTAGAGGAACTTAAATCCTCCCTCTTTTTACATAGCTTTAGCACATTTGTAAAATGTACAATGAATCATTGTTTGATGTGAGACATATGTTATTTCATAGTATTTGTATATGGAAGAAATGAGAAGTCCAAAATGATAGAGATTATGTATATTTATCATGAAAATTGAAACGTGTCTTTAAAAATTTATCTGTTGAGTAATAACTCATATAAAATTGTCAAGTTAAAAACTTTGAGTTAAAAATCAGTCAACTATTTTTTTCATCTCAAAATAAACATAGCTGTAGTTTAAATTTAAAATGTACGGCTATATTTATTTTAGAAAGAGTAATATTCCGCATCGTCGAAGTAGGTGGAATCTGCGTTCCAGAGGCCATACGCTGTCCGGACGGCGTCGAGCAGGCCGAACCACCGAACCGGCCAACATAGACCTAGCTAAGCTAGAACAGGTCCAAGTCAACGTAGCACATGGTTGTACTAAAATTAAAGTCATTTGGCTATAGATGGACTTGATCTCTCGTTTCCTACGTCTTTATGAAAGAGCTAGCTAGCTTATTAGACATGAATTATTTAGAATCCCCGACTTATATAGCTAGCTAGGTTCTGAAGAAACTAACCCAGCATACAGCGTAGAACAATAGAGGATTCACAAATCATCCATGCCATTCTCCACATGCTAGCTTCACCTTCACTACTATGGCTCTGCATAGGGATCGCGGCATGTTCGGCCGCCGCTGCAGCCAACTGCGAGAGAAGCTGTGGAGGCATAGAGATTCCTTACCCGTTCGGCCTGGATCCTGCCTGCGCCCTGCCCGGCTTCAACCTCACCTGCAACGCCACAGGAGATGGCAAGCCGTATTACAAAGACGTGGAGCTGCTTAACATCTCGCTGAAGGAAGGTCAGGTCCGAATGAGGATGGACATAGGCAAATATTGCTACAACACTACTACTGGCTGGATGAACGGTACGAGCTGGACGCTCAACTTAATGGGCACACCATATAGATTATCCGACTCCGGCAACAGGTTCACGGCCATCGGGTGCCAAACGCTCGCTTACCTCAGCGTAAACGGCAATTTAACCACTGGTTGTGTGGCCACATGCCAGGAGGATGACCTCAAGAGTCTCACAGATGGTGTCTGCTCCGGGATAGGTTGCTGCCAGACAGCCATCCCCAAGGGCCTCCAGTACTACGGGGTCACATTTGACTCGGGTTTCAACACGACGGAGATCCACAGCATAAGCCGTTGCAGCTATGCGGCACTCGTGGAGGCATCCAGCTTCAACTTCTCCAAGAACTACCCTACTTCTTCCGCGTTCAACGACCATTACCGTGGGCAGGCGCCACTGCTCGTGGATTGGGCCATCGGAGACGAGCCATGTGAGGTAGCGCGAGAAAAGCCCAATTTCATGTGCGTCAGCGGAAATAGTGAGTGCGTGAACTCGCTCAACGGACCAGGCTATAGATGTAATTGCTCCCAAGGATTTCATGGAAATCCTTACCTGAAACCAGAAGACCCCGGCAGCTGCCAAGGTGAAGTTGCATTCAATCCCATCCTTCAAGGCATTATTGAGCAAGTTAAAATGGGACAAAAGAACACATAAGGTTATGCATGGCTAGTAAATGTGAACCTACTTATAAGTTGTAGCTAATTATAAATATTTTCTAACCTAATTTTATAATTAATTTAGGATGGACGTTCTCAACTTTCGTGAATGTCTAAAAATCATCCATCAACTTTTAAATTGAGCCTGTACATTCCCCAACCAAAATCCGGACGATTTTAACTTAGCTGCCACTTAAATGGTATTACCGATCAGCAAAGAAAATTCAGGATCCTGTAAATAATTTATGATTATTCATTCCTTTTCCTTCCTCTCTTGCCCTTCCCTCTCCGTTCACCAAGCTCTAACTGCTAACCCTTCTCGAGCCCTAAGCAATTGCTGTCAACCAGTGTTTCATATTAATATAACTACAATCCAGGGCACCAGGCAATTTACAGTAGGCACCAATTTGCGTTCCTCAGATTTTACTCAGATCGACCTGAATATCCCCTGTGTCCTAACATGCCCGGCTGTTACCATAGGTGCCTGCGCCTCTGCCTCCTAGTGTCGAGTGGTGTAAATTAAATTGTTTAGAAAGTTGAAGGATGAATAATAATGTATAGTGCTAAAGTTTAGAGATGATTTTTAGATATTGTGAAAGTCTTGCTTTTGTATTGCTTAGAGTCATGCCTTAAATTTTTTCCATTGCATCTGCCATGTGCCTTCAACTTAATTATAAGGTGCAGTATAAGTATATCTTCCTAGAAAAATATTTTGATGTCTCAATCATATATTTTGTAACTTCAAGAATAATTTTTGGGAAGTCCATTTGGATACACATTCACATGTACACACTATATACTCATAATTTGAATTGCACTGTTTTCTAACAAAGCAACGCTAAATTATGTTTCTTAATGTCACTGGTATTCTGTTGCAGATATTGATGAGTGCAAGGAACCAGATAAGTACCCCTGCCACGGAAAATGCAGAAATAAAGTTGGAAGTTATGATTGTACTTGTCCGTTTGGTACACGAGGCAATGCCTACAATGGACCATGCGACAGAGGGCTAGCTATCGGTATACACAAATTTTTCTACCTTTCCCGTTTGATATGTTCGAATAAATTATGAATTTCATGTTCGTATACCAACATAGATGAATATATTTTTTTGGTTATTTTTATGCATTGATTCATTTGAACATCTCCCCGTAGATATGTATTTGTCTTAAGCATTTTTACCTTCTTCTCGCCAGGAATTTGTGCCTCTCTTTTGGTTGCTCTAACGACTTTAATTGGGATAGAATGGATCAAGTACAAACAACGAATCAAAAGGGAAGACATCATGGGCGAGTATTTTCGTCTACATGGAGGCCAATTGTTAACAGATATGATGAACATAGAGAACAACATTTCATTTAAGCTGTATGACCGAGATGAAATTGAGTTGGCCACCAAAGGCTTTGACAAGACATCAATCATTGGTGAAGGAGGTCAGGGTACTGTTTTTAAAGGGTATAATCTTGATCAAGTGAACAACCCTGTTGCGATCAAGAAGTGCAAGGGATTTGATGAGAATAGTAGGACGGAATTTACGCAGGAACTGCTCATACTTTCTCGAGTCAACCATGAAAACATCGTCAAGCTTCTTGGTTGCTGTCTGCAGTTTGAAGTTCCAGTGCTTGTGTACGAATTTGTCCCAAATAAGACTTTGCACTATCTAATCCACATCCAAAATGATCCATCCATCAGAACACTGGAGATTCGCCTAAAAGTTGCTGCCGAATCTGCTGAAGCATTTTCATATCTACACTCACTGGACCACCCTATCTTACATGGGGATGTCAAGTCGATGAACATACTGCTTAGTAACAATTTTATAGCAAAGATTTCTGATTTTGGGTGCTCCAAAATTAGGGCAGCCGATGGACACGATGACGTGGTGAAAGGTACGATTGGCTATCTAGATCCAGAGTACCTGCTGAAGTTCGAGCTCACTGACAAGAGTGACGTGTATAGCTTTGGCGTCGTTATTCTTGAGCTTTTAACTCGTCGAACACCAATATCTAAGCAGAAGGTCAGCCTCGTATCAGTATTTCAAGAGGCCATGAAGGAAGGCCTAGTTCTTGAGCTCATAGACGCAGAAATATTACATGAGGATAACATGGGATTGATAGGTGATCTAGCAAGGTTGGCAAGCCAGTGCTTAGTAATGAATAGTGAGAGCAGACCAACAATGGGCATGATTGCAGAGGAATTGCGACGGATAGAAAAACAAGTACAACAACACTGTGGAATACTTACAAGTAGTAGCTCATTGTTACCGTCAGCAAGTTCAGCTGCAGACTCATCAGAGCATTTTACAGGTGAAACCAATGGCTACGACAGCCTTAGAAGGATGGCCGCAATGAGCATAGAATTTGCTAGATGATCGCATAAGTACTACATGGTTGCCGATTTGATAGGAGTGTTTCTGTTTTATGCCAATATTATAATGACATTTTTAGCTCTATAGACGAAAATGGTGGTCTTGTTAGCATGTCCCTCTAAAGAAAATATTTTGATTCGGTCAACAAAAGAAAATATTGTGTATCTTGGATCAGGTGTACGTGTCGCTAGTTATCGTTGATTAAGGGTAAATATATCTTGTCTTTCTTAATTTTAAGACTGGAAGGTTAATTATCTCCTTATTATCTGAATAATATCTCTTCCATCGATCCACGGCATTTCTGAAGATGCACCGTCTTGGAGAACTGCACCAAAAACTAGAATGACGAGCTTTGTTGGTCCTTGAAAAGTTATCAAAAGATAACATAATTTTTTTACTTTGAACAGCTGTACCAGAGACTTGCCTATAAAACTGCAATGTTCTCACTGAGACCTTTATTTTTCAACATATTTTCATTTGAACTTTCCTATTTGTCAACACCTGGTTGACCACATTTTGTTCCTATATTTGTGTTATATAATTCGACGTCTCATATAAAGTATTTGTACGATGTTTTTACTGTTGTTGCCAGTTTCTTATTCTTCTTGCATTCGGTCCTTCATGCAGTGTTACATCTGTTTGAACTTTCCTTTAGTGTGGTCTCAATTGAGGTTTTCCCTTAATATTTGAAGAGGGGTTAGTGCTATTCAATGTCATGGGCTTTCATGATAACCGTACGATAAAAAAGACAAGCTACCGAAAAAAAAAAAGTACCATGCGAGCTTACTACGATAACTAAGGGACCATGTGAGCTTACTGCGATAATTGAGGGGTAATCACGCGATGTTGCAAATCAGTCGATTCTCAACATGTAGCGCTCCTATACAGTTCTTTTTTGTCCCAGTAACTGACAGGGTTACAGCCTCATTTCCCGGCCATTCCATGTTTCCTTGCGTGGAGAAAAAACCTGACATGGCCTGCATTTCGATAGCGCCATGACTGCCCCAACCGTCCCAAACCCCTCCTTGCGCTCTCTATGGTCACATCTTGCCATACGAACCGATAGTGGTGCAGTGGCTCCAACGAAGCTCACCTGCTCTTCATTCTTGGATCATTCTCCTACCATGACTCCACTAAAAAAACAAAAAATCACTAGAATATAGATCTAAGAAAAATATCTAAATTAGCCTCTAACTATCGTAACAATATAATTACTCTCGTGAACTACAAAACTGAATATTTTAAACCACGAACTATTGATATCGAACGATTTAACTCTATAACTTAATCTAGAGCGATTTTTAATCCTACGTGACAGTTTAATAAAAAAAACCAAATAAAAATTCGATGAGATCCACCTGACAGTCTCTTCTCTTCTTCTCTCCTCCTTTCCACGCCTAACATACCTCCTTTCTCTGCTCCTATCTAACCTCTCTATCAACTTAGTATTGGCAATGTGTATGTATTAGTGTATATATGCATTGTTATGCACAAACTAAGAAGCAGAGGACAAGCCCATGCCGCACACACTGGCAGGCAGACGGTGACTTGGTACATGTGTAGAGCACAGGCCACTGACAGCCAGGTATATGCCGTACGCATCTTAAAGCCAATATACCAAGGATGCGTCTAATATGTAATCGATCGTGTCTCACCTGATCGTGTCCACATGCCTATAGAACCCACGTTCAGCGTAACAAGCTGGCCCACATACAAATTTTCTTTTTGTTATTTGCTTTCCTATTTTGGCCCACGTATTTTAGCCAAGTGAGAAACAAAATACATACAAGCTTTATATATTAAAACTTTATACATATTATTTTTTATACAAACTACCGGTATAGAAAATATTCTAAATACAAACTATTGGCGTAGAAACTATATGCATATAAATTTTAAACCAAATGAAAAGTCCGACTACCTAGACCGAAAGGGTACGGGCTGAGATCATCCGATCACGTGGATTGGGTTGTGTGTGATCAATCGCCCCATTAGTCTTTTTCGATATAATGATCGGATGAACCCACACTTGACAGTGAATTAACTCGTCAATCCTCGAGTCTCTGTGTCACAAACATGACCCAGTAGAACGCTATAGGCTGTCATCTCCATAGTCTTTGAATTGTCTGTAAATGATCAAATTCACATGGCACTCCTGTAAATTTAGCAAATATGTCCAAGCCAGCTACACTGTACATACTCGTCAGCTTTCCATTATAAAGCAGAGGAGAGACTACGCGTTGTACCGATTGGAAGCCAATATGTAGAAAGGAGAGTGATGGAACACACAAGATGGTCCTACTACTTGATTGATGAACGTGCATATGATTGGTCCATTCCTGTACGTGATGCTTAACATTATTGGAACAAGGCAAACGACGACTGACTTGATCGTCAAAGTCTTTCGATCATTGACGCATTTGTTGACTCTGATCTACCGTGTTCTTATAAACAGTCAGTGTGCAGCAAACAAATCGTTGTATCACATCTCAGATTTTTCTTTGTTACAAAATTTCATTTAGGTCATCAATGTTCTCTTTGCCCTGAGCTTTAACCAGTTCTATTAGTGCTTAAATTTTCCCAATCGATTCCACTCGTGTGTAGCCAGGAAAATGAAAAGATCGGTGAAAACTCTGAAGCAAAAATTTGGTTGTTTAGACCTTTACCTTTTGAAAGGATCAAAGACAGGGATCTTGTATGATCTTCATTTGTTTTGTCGTTATGAATGCTTGTGTGCATCGAAATGCGGGCCATGTCAGGTTTTTTCTCCACGCAAGGAAACATGGCCGGGAAATGAGGCTGTAATCCTGACAGTTAATGGGACAAAAAAAATAACTGCATAGGACGAAGAAAATTCGATGCAAACGGATTGTAAAGCACATCCGATACAACCTCTTCCCTCTCCCTTTGAGCGCCATGTGTGAAATCCGACCGTTGGGTGAGCACGCGGCTCTCTCACGCAACGCGCAACGCAGAGACTGGCTGCATGCGCTCGATATCATGGCTCGGCTTGTTCCCTCGATCCCTAGCGCCCCCAGATATGGACTGCTCATCTTTCACCGTCGTCGGTGAGGCCGCTACCGGGACAACTCTGCTGGGAAAAGAAACGAGCCGCTGCTGGGGACACCGCTACCCGGGACATAGCCGCCGGGAACAGGACAACGCCGCTGTCCAGCTGAGCTGCAGTCTCCATCGATCTCTCCCATTTGATTTGCTCACGCTGGAATGCACGCGCAACTGCTGCTACGTAGCACGCGTCCATCTCCTTTGCACCCGCATCTTCGCCTTTCGCCGCCTCCTTCACACCCGGCGCAGTGGACATCCGTGGCGTTGTGTGCCTCGGCTACGACATCGCCATCGCCGTCAGCGTCCTCGTCTTCATTTCCACCGCCATGCTCGCCTCCTATATCTGCGTCGGCGGCGGCGTCCCGGGCAGCGGCATTGTCTCCGGTGGCGGCGTCCCCGGCAGCGGTGTTGTTCCTTTTCCCGACGGAGTTGTCCCCGATAGCGGCCTCACCGGCAACGGTGGGGGATGAGCAGTCCGTCTCTGGGGCGCTAGGGATCGAGGGAACGAGCCGAGCCATGATATCGAGCACATGCAACCGGTATCTGTGTCACGTGACGCGTGAGGGAGCCACGCGCTCACCCGGCAGTCGGATTTCCTCACCTTTACACGTGGCGCTCGGAGGGAAGGAGTTGTCTTGGATATGCTTTACAACCCGGTTACACCGAATTTTCTTCCGTATAGGAGCGCAACATGTTGAGAGTTGACTGATTTGCAATATTGCGTGATTACCCCTCAATTATCGCAGTAAGCTCGCATGGTACTTTTTTTTAGTTTGTCTTTTTTATCGCATGGTTATAACCACTAGTGGAGAAAGGAGCTTTAGTCCCGGTTCGTAACCCTTTATTGTCCCGGTGACCGGGACAAAAGATCGTTTTTTTAAGTCTCGGTTGAAATAATCGGGACTAAAATATCCCGGTTGATTTTACCAAACGGGATTAAAGATAAAACGTCATCTTCTTCTCTTTTTTTCATTGTTTTTTCCTATTTGCATATCAATTTTTCCACGATACAACAACAAAATCGTACACAAATTTCACAAATCAAAATCCATCTCAACAAATTTCACAGATCAAAATCTATCTCAAGAACATATTTCACAGATCAACTTTCACAGTCCACAAGAATACATGTTACTACAACAAAATCATCAAACAAATTCTCAAACCAACTTTCACAGATCAAACAAATCAACAACTTTCACATTCACATATCAACCGGTGCACACGACACCGCGGCTAACGCCGCCACGCCGCTGCGCCGCTTGGCCGCTGCTGCGCCGCTGCGCCGTCGAGCCACCGCCCGGCCGCCGTGGCGCCAGCTGCGCCACCTGGCCGCCGCCGTCTTCTGCTTGCGCCGTCGAGCCACCACCGCCCGGATCTGGAGGAGGAAGAAGCGGGCCGTCGCCGCACCACCACGCCGCCCGGCTCGCCGCTCCGCTGCGCCGCCCGGCCGCCCCACCCCGCTAGCGCCGTCGAGCCACCGCCGCCCGATCTCGGAGGAGGACGAAGTCGGGCCACCGCCACACCACCGCGCCGCCTAGCCGCCCCCACCACGCTGCACCGTCGAGCCACCGCCGCCGGATCTAGAGGAGGAAGGAGCCGGGCCGCCGCCCGCACCACCATGCCGCCACCCACACCGCCCGCACCGCCGTGGCGTCATGATGGAGCTCGGGAAGGCCTCTGCAAGCTCCGCAAGCTGCGCCTCAACGACGACGACGACGCCCGGCCCGCCCGCCGTCGCCCTCGGCTGCCGCCGGTCGCTGCCCGCCCGCCCGCCGTCGCCCGGCTACACGCCCGCGGCTGTCACCCCGCCGCACGCCCGCTCGCCCCCGCCTCACGCCCGCCCGCCAAGGGAGAGATAGAGGAGAGCGGAGGAGAGAGGGAGGCGAGGGGAGAGGAGAGAAAAATTAAAGATAAGTCTGAGAGGTAGATAGATCTGCGCACCTTTAATTTGAGAAAGAAGAAAGGTCCGCGTGCCTCGATAAGACCGAGAATATTTGTTGTCCCGGTTTATAAGATAAACCGGGATAAATATGGATTTTTAGTCCCGGTTGGTGGCACCAACCGGGACTAAAAATAATAGGACGTGAGAACAATACGGAGATTTTTTGAACTGGGACAAAAAATAGTCTTTTGTCCCAGTTGGAAACACCAACCGGGATTAAAAATTATAGGATTTTATTGCGCTTTAGAATCGGGATTAAAAATATTTTTAGTACCGGGTACAACTCCAACCGAAACTATTGTAAATTTTGGTATTTCAACCGAAAATGGTTTCTCCAGTAGTGAAAGAAAACCATGACGTTGGGTAGTACTAACCCCTGTTCAAATGTGAAGGGAAACCCTCAGTTGATACCACGGTAAAGAAAAGCACAAACAGATATAACACTGTGTAAAGGACAGAATGCAAGAAAAATAAGAGACGGGCAACAACAGTAAAAACATCATACAAATACTTCAAATATGAAAGACGTCGAATTACATAATACAAATATAGGAACAAAATGTGGTCAACCAGGTGTTGACAAATAGAAAAGTTTAAATGCTGGAAATATGTCAAAAATAAAGGTCTTACATTACTGGAGAAACGGTTTTTCCATGCGGGCCGAAAGGCATCTTCCCGTGCGGAAGGCTTGCCCGTATGCGCGAAATGGTCTGGAAAAAGATTATTTTCGCGTGCGGACGGCCCAACCGCACGGAAAGATCGACTATCCTGTGCAGTCGGCTTAAGCGGCCCGCACGAGAAGATCGATTATCCCGTGCGGGCCGCTTAGCCGACCACACGGGAAGATCGATATTCCGTGCGGTCGGCTAAGCGGCCCGCACGGGATAATAGAATATTCCGTGCGGGCCGCTTAGCTGACCGCATGGGAAGATGGTCGTGCCCATTATTTTATGTATACGTTCTGTTAGCCCCGTATTGTCCCTCTCTCTCTTCTCTCCTCTCCTCTCCTCTCTGTCCTCTCCCTCTCCTCTCCTCTCTCAGTAATGTTAAATGGGTCAATATATATATATTTTTCACGCACGAGAAAAGAAAGACATTTAATATTATTTCATCATAAAAGATATGTATATAACACAGATCGATCATGTGTAATGTTTATATACATATCAAGCTAGTTTCGTCTCGTAAATTAACATAAGTCTAGCTATAGCAACAAATTTACAAATTATTTAATGGCGGTGCTCTTTTTCCCACTCCCTAAGTTGTTTGAATTTATCGTCCGTCGCCAGCTCGCTCTTCGAATCGTAGAAATCGCCCAAATGGTTGCAGACATCGTGACGAATGAAGCGGCAAAGATCTGCAACCAAGTTAAGCATGGTTCTATCATCGAACCGGTTCGCTACAACTGGAACTTCTGTGATCTATTTAAGAAAAAATAGTACACATATACATACGATTAGGAAAATTATACAAGATCGATAACATGTAGAGATATATTTCTCTGATGAACTTAGTTCTTTGAACTTAGTAGTGTATCTCCCTAGATTCTGAGCATCTCATACACGTAGTAGCCGCAAAGGTTAGTGCCTGGTGGTTGCTTATAACACTGTGTTGAATAAAATTTATTATGTGCATGCGTCAGTAATTTGAAGTTAAACACAGTATAAAATGTCGGCATATATTGAGCATATAATTACCGGCAAATTTGTCTCCATAAGAAGCTTCCTCTTTTGTGGATCCTTCACCGGTCTACCTTGCCTTACATAAATTATGGTGTGCTCTGCAGACAAAATAATTGCATGTTTCATTGATCAATTGTTTAATTATTCGATAGTAAAAACAGACAAAACTTATTAAATGGTGCATGATAGTACTTACAAATTTAAAATGATGAGGAACTCTTTAAATTTTTCCTGGCTGTAGTGTGCCGGATCAAGCACTACGGTCAAGTGGTCCCGCGGATATACTAGAAATAGTATGTAGTGATCGCTGCGAAAGATCGAAGAGATATGTTAATTGTAGGGGATATTAGTAAAATATCGGTTTTACAGATGAATATTACTTACTGCAACGCATAAGGGACCATTAGGACATCTTTGTCTCTGTGCTCGAACATAGCACGGCCCAAGTAGAAGGCTACCGCGATCATCTTGTCCCTGTGCAATTGTTTGATGATTGCGTCCTTTTGTTTCTTCGTTTTGCCTTTGAACTCAGCGGAGTCTTCACGAATATGTAACTCGTGTTCCGTCCAGCATATCCTTGTTGGGTTAACGAACGCAGCTGGATAGTTGGTGTTTTTCGCGTCCGCGTATTGCATCCTAAGTAATGCAACGAGTAATTAATTATTCACAAGTTAGTTTGTAAATCAATTCATTAGTGACATTAAGTTAGGCTGATACTTACAGGCAAAACGTTGCAACGAGATTTATATCCATTTTTCCATCCTGAATAATGCGTAAAGGTCGTTGAAATCGATGACCAGCATCCCATTTGGGCCACTGGTGAACGCATCATCTGGGACCTTCACGGTAAGCATGCTGAGCCCCAATCTGGATGCCTTTAGGTACCAGTCATGCATTAGCCTGATTTTCCAGGGCATGTCTTCCATGATGTGCCACGGCAGGGACGGCTTGCCGTACTCATACTTTGTTGGCACTTCGTCCGAAGTCCAATTTTGCAGGTCCTCCGCTTTGTTCTTCACTGATTGTTGTGAGTCCGACAACTTGGTCGGTTGATCCTGCGGCTTGTCAATCGGCCCCCTCCCCTAAAAGCCAAGAACCCTAAGTCTATCTCGTCTTTGGCCATTAATTCCTTGTCATAGCTTGATCGAATCATCTTTGGGATAATCTGACGAGAGAGCTTGCTCGGACTTGGAAGGCTTGTTGTTTGTAGAAGGGGCCTTTAGGGTACGGCCAATGCCGACTGCGGTGTCGGAGGAGATTGGTGAATATGTTGTGCAATGACTTCAGGGGCTGACGGCATTGGCGAATTAGGACCTTTATCCTTAGGAGGGGAGCGAGGTGGGGAAGCAGGCCGAGGTGGGGAGCGAGGTGGGAAAGCAGGCGGAGGTGGGGAAGAAGGCCCTGGTGGAGAAGGTGGTGCAGGCGCAGCAGCAATCTGAGGAACCGACTGTATTGGGGATGCTGACGATGTACCGACCAGTATGATATCTCGTCGATGCCATAGAATAAATTGATTCACCGCATCCCCAAGCAATACTATCCCTTCAGGTGCTGGAATGTCTAGCTCTAAGCTTTTATGCTCTGCATGCACCTTGGCCACCTACACCCTTGCATATTCCTTAGGGATTGGAGTGTTGTGAAATTGTCGCCCTGGTATAGCAAGTCCTGTACCCACCTCCTTTCTCTTCCCGGCCCTTCCTATCGACACGAGGAGGCTGCAGGGCGTCAGGCCAGTTATGATATCCACGGGATAGGGTGCAGTGTCAACTGACCCGACGCTACTGGGCTTGTGTACTGTGGGTTCTTCGGATTGCTGAAAGAAGTTAGGGAAGACTTGGCGATACGTGCAACAAGAGAGTAGAAATGTTCTTCAACTTGTTTTGCTATCTTTTCTTCAAGTTTATGTTTGTACCTGTCCCTTTTCTTGTAACTTGCAGCTTCCCCAGGAAACCCTTCTTTCCAACTTGTCTTTGACGATACACCCCTTACTCGTCCAGAATGTTCGGGGTTGCCCAATGCAGCTGTCAACTGATCGTGTTCCCTTTTAGCAATAAATTCCCCAGTCTTCTCCTTTTCGGCTATGTCTTTTAGACTTGTGGCCACACGCTCTATATCCGGATCCTCGAACAGGATCTCTCCCTCGTCGGTGACCTGTCCCGTACTGCGTGCCCACACCCAGTTTTTGCTTCTTTCTTTTAGTGCATCCACAAGCAGGGGCTTTCCTTGGGCGGCAAACTGTTCTTTGGTTGCTCGCCACTTCTCTACGTTGCCATCGTAGCCGCTAGAGCCCAACTGGTGCGGGTCGGACATCTTCTTTCTACGTGCTAAGGCTTCAGGGCTTGTCATCTTCGCCACGAACCTATCCCATTCGGCGGGCGTAATCCCACGTAGTCTTCGAATGGGGACTTGTTCTTTTGCACGTAGTTAGTGTTCAAGTCCGATTTCCACTGCCTCCACCTCCCCCCAATCGTTTTTAATGCAAACTCTTTTCCCAGAGCCTCTGAACCAGGCAGATATATGTAACACCCTGAGGTGTTTTCCCCTTTTAAAAAAATCCAAAAGAAAATCGTAAAAGAAAATCGTTGGAATTAGCTGGAGAGAATTAATAATTTTAAAATCCAAATGATAAATGGAAATGGCATGGTAGGATTTTTCCTAAATTCTACATGTCAAAATACGCTAACAGGATTTTTAGTGGAATTTTCGAGCACCGAAATAATTTTTAACCAATTAAAATCAAAATTGGAATTAATAAATCCCGGAAAATTAATTTCTCTCTCCTCTGTCCTTTCCGCTCTTTTTCGGCTGTGGGCCGCCGGCCCAGCCGACGGCCCATCCCTCCCGCGCGCCCATGCCGATCGGCCCGGCCGGCCGGGCCGTTTTCCCACCAACGCGCGCCTCTCTCTCGCGGGCGGCGAAGGCTACGGCCCGCCAAACCCTCGCGCCGCGGTTAAGTCCAGTTCGTCTCCCCTTCTTGCCGGGACACGGGGGTGGGGCCCACCGTCGCCTCGCCCCTACCTCTGGGCTGCCCGTGGCCATTGACGCCGCCTCTGCCCGCGCGATCTCGGCCGCCCGTCCCTCCCGCGTGCCCTAAAGGCACCGCCTTAACTCCCGTCTCTCCCGCCGCCTTCAATCGCCCGCCGCCGCTCCGTGCCCCCTTAATGGTCGGATTTAAACACCGGCCATTATTTCCCCCAAATCGCGTCGGCGAGGAATTGCGCCCTTATCCGGTCGCCGCCGACCTCCCCATCCCCTATTTAAGCACCCCCTCGCCCTCCCCGAGCTTCCCACACCTCCACTCAAGCCTCTCTCTCTCTCCGTCGTTCCAGCGCCGTGCGCCCCTGTTTTGGACTTCGTCGCCGAGGTTCAGCCGTGTGTTCCCGCTGCTCCGAGACACTCCATGCTCCGCCGACTCCTCCTCCTCGTCGCAGGTGCCCGCGCTACTTCGGCCACCCCTTCCCGAGTGGTTCCGCCGCCTTCCTCACTTGTCCGCGCCGTCGTCCCCTTCGACTCCGGTCGCACCACGGTGAGCACTCGTCCCTATTTCCCCTCTCGGTCGAGTGCGCGCCGCCGTCCCCGAGTGTGCACGGCTCCGCCCACGCAAGAGCCGCGATATTCCACCGCCCGCGCCGCCGCTCGAATGGCGCCGGTCGGTCCCCGGCCACCGTGCGCCATCGCCGGCCGATCGCGCCGCTCGAACCCCTTCCCGGCCGTCCGATCTGCCTCGGCAGATCGGGGCCGTCCGTCCCCGCTGGCCCGCGTGACACACCGCGTGGCTGCCGAGTCGGCGCCCCGTGTGCGCCACGTGGTGCGCCGCTCTCCCTCTCGGCCGTGGACTCGGTCCACCATGGACCGGTGCTCCGCGGCCGATGACGCCATCGCGACGTCGCCCTAGCGCGACGCATGCGGGATTTATTGCGCAATAAATTATTAAGGATTTTCTGTTTTAGTAAAAACACGATAATCTTCTAAAAATCATATCTTTTCAACCCGACCTCCATTTTAGCCCATTCAAATTTCATTAAATTCGTAAAAATGCCAAAAATCCATTAAAATGGTTTTGTTTCTTGTTTTAGTAGCTTTTTAGCCTGTTTTGTTGAAGTGCTTGTTTGTCGTGTAGATCCCGGTAGTCCCTCCGTCCCGGTTTACTTGAAGTCGTCGCGAAGTCCCCCAAACCGAAGAGCAAGGCAAGTCATGCTATATTATTGATCATATTGCTCCCATTTTGCTAAAACACCTGTTTTACTCTATGAAATTGCATGTATTTTATGTTGTCATTTCATGGGAAATAATACACCCTATGCGTAATTTATGCCTTAGGTTTGACACCCCAAACCCTTTGATAAAACTTGGGAAAATAATGTGATTAGATTCCGAGGACTAGGTTATGCTTAGCCTGGCTTAGTTTCACTAGCTTACTAAATGGGTCATTTTCTCACTTAATATATATCTCCGGACTTATGTTCGGAGGATTAATCATTAAAGATTCAGTGAACTGGACTAAATAACTAAAATATGACAAATGGTGGGCTGTGGGCGCTATGGTTTTGGCTAGCGGCGCCCATAGTAATTAAGGACCGGTTCACGGGACCCCTCGGGAGAATGACCGTGCAAACCACAAGCCGAAATGGGTAAGGTAGGTCCCGTAGTGTAGCCCCTCCTAGCTGACGAACCCATCGGCAAGGGTGAGCGGGATGGAGTTTCGGTCGGCCCGGTATAAGGGTTCTTTAGGCTGCCGGATTCACCGAGGCACTCGGGGCTGCCCACTCCCGGGTCCGGAGTGGGGGCGAAACCTTGGTGGGGTTCGCTTGGTTAGAAGAGGGGTTATACGAAAGGTCCTATCACAGTTCCCTTTTCGGGGTACCGCGGTGGTATTCCGACACACGGAAAACCGTGTTGTGGGGCTGTGTCTTATGGGTACAGTTGTACACCTCTAATCAGAGTAAATCTATTCGAATAGCCGTGCCCGCGGTGATGGGGCGATCGATCGAGCTCTCCGTGATTAGTCTCACACTTTTACACCCTAAGTTTTGGAACATGACTAGTATAGGTGGATGGTTTGGGCCCGTCGCAACGTGGGGATAACGTTGGACGGTGTTAGAGTAAAAATGCTTTACTTACTCAATTCTTGTTGTTTTGGCTTTGTTCAAATTCGTATTGTTTGGAAAAACTCCTGCCGTTTGTGCAAAAGCAAACCTTAGCCAGACCTTTGTCTCCCCCGCATTCATTCTTCTCCTCTTCCGGCGTGACTTGCTGAGTACGTGGAAGTACTCATCCTTGCTTCTTCACGGACTGAGCCGAGGTTGAAGACGAAGATGAAGTGGAGTAGGCTTTGTCCTGCACTCTGGAAGCTGCCTGTGGAATGGTCGAAGCCGCGTGGCCAGCGTCAAGCTTAGGCTTAGGCCCTTTTTCTTTTTTCGCTGCTCTTTTGTAATCTTTTTGTATTGTTTCTAAGACGTGGCTGTAATATCAACAATTGTCGTATGTGTACCCTGGCTGGTCCTGGACAGGGATTTTAATACACATATAGCTTTGAAAATTCGGGTCGAATTTCGGGCGTGACAAGTTGGTATCGGACCCAATTTCCGGACCGTAGGAAAAGCCAAACGGAAAAACCCTAGGAGCCCTCAATCTTTTCATATGCATAAGCCCTGGCTTTTGAAAACGGTTTCGGGAAAATGGGTCTTGATTCCTCGGGGTTGGGGAAAAATTTTAAGTTTGTCTCAGAGCATTTTGAAAACCTGGTCAAGTCTAAGTGACGGGATTTTAGAGTTAAAATTTGGAAAATCATTTGATCTCTTATTCAGCCGCCAAGTTGGGATTTTCTAAGGGGTCAATGTCCTATGTCGAGATAGGAGGGAACGGTCGCCAATTTTATATTATAACTAAGCATCTATTTTTCAGCACCATTTAGGGGATGTCCTTAGAAGTTTTACTTAGCCTCATAAAAATGTTTCCCAAAAACCCTCTTTTTCTCGTTTACTTTACTTGAGTCCTTTATCGTTTGTCTAACTTGGGTTTGAGCATGCATTGATCCCCTACCTTGTCTTCTCTAGATGGCAGGCCGTCCAGTCACCCACAACGGTCAGGGTCTGAAAGGGTTCATCGCGGAGCTGGCAAGAATGGCCTTGACAGTAGGCTATCCGGATGCACCTGAGTACACGGTCGTCTCACCGTTTGGCAGTGAGTTGCCTCACCAAGTCCGCTGGAGGTGCACGGGTTCGTAGGCACCAATATCCCGAACATGGTGGTCACGGCGTCGGGAGGAACAGATGAGCATGGCGCCAAGAGGCGGCTTATCTAATGCGGCTCGGATGAGGGAGATGCATGACTACCATCTCCGCCACTCGCCTCCGGTACCATCCTCGGCGGGGAACTTTATCATCAATCAACACCTTCCAGTCTTCTGAGGGGGAGAACGACACCACCTTCTCCCACATGAGGATGGTGATTGAAGGGCTGGATAAGATGCATGCGAGCTTCACATGGCGGCAAAGGCCACGAATTACGGAAGATCTTAAAGATCAAGAGTTTGAAGGATGAGGTGGATCGACTCAAGAGAGAGATCGCCAGTCTGAAGGGGCTTCCACCTCCCAACATCCTTCGGATAAGGATTACGCCATGGAAGAACACCAAGGCTCCGGTACGGATGCAGCGGCGCCCGGGTTCCACCTCTGCACCACCGCCTTCCCGGTCCCGTGCCGAGATCCCGCTCTTGCTCGGTGCCGCCCAAGCGGAGGAGGAGGATGGATCTCGGTGTCCGGTAGCGCCGGGCGCATGCGGCGGCAGGCTCAAGAGTCCCATACGGAAAGGCGAGTTAGCCAGCTCTCGAAGCCGCTCGAAGGAAAAGGAAGATGGGAACTCCCTTGGAAGTGGTTTCGACTCCTCCGACCGTGGAAGCTGTTTCGACCCTTAGAACGTCGCCACCCTTAGTTTACCGTTTTCCTAGTTTTTCTGTTTGCCTAGTTGCTGTGTGTTAGGTGTGCTGTGCCTGGGTAGTGGTCAACCTATATCAAGTGTGGATATGGGTTGCCCAATTAAGGATGTTGGGTGTGTTTTAAGTGTTTTAAGTCAAGAACAGATCAAAACAAGTAATAAAGATCAACTTCTCTGTTCAATCTATTTTACTCCTTCTCCCCGCCTTGTTTGTTCCGCTCCTTCAGATGGTGAACACTAGGAATGGTAGTGTCACACCCTGGGTTTTTCCCTAATTCATTTAAATAATTTACCCTGAAATAATCGGAATTTCAAATTAACACGAGTCAACCAATAATTTTAAAATGCAATTAATAAATGGAAACGACATGGTAGGATTTTTGAATTCGCATGTCAAAATACGCTAACGGGATTTTTACTTGAAATTTTTAGAGCACTCTAAGTATTTTTAATCAATTAAATAAGAAATCAAGAATTAATTAAGCCCCCAAAAATCCTTTTTCCCTTTTTCTTTTCTTTTCCGTACGGGCTGCACAGTACTCCCGCCCTTTTCCTTTGGGCCGTCGGCCCGGTCCCTCCCGGCCCAAGCCGCCGCCTTGCGCATCTTGGTCGTGGGCGAGGCCCGCAACGCCGCCGCGGCGTGCAAGTCCGCGGGCGTCCCTCGCCGCGAGTCAGCGATGGGTGGGCCCCGCTGTCGGGTTTCCGTCCCCGCGCCCGGTCGGTCCGACCGCCGCCCGCCATGCGCGCCGCCGCTCCGCTCCTTTTCGTTTGAATCCGAGCCACGTCGGCCCCGGGCCGGCCCAAGCTTGCGACGCCGTTTCCATCCCCGCAACCCCCGCGCCCGATGGAAACCCTATCTGCGCGGAATCCGTCGCCGATTGTTTTCCCCTCTCTCTCCGATTCCGTGAACAACGGCGAAGAATCCGCGCCGTTTCCGTGTTTGTTTCGGCCCCGTTGTACCTCTATAAAACTCCCCCTTCGCCGCCGTGCGTTCCCCTTTGTTTCCCCCGTGCGCTAGCCCCAAATCTGCCGTCGCCATCATCGTCGTCTCCGTCGCCGGTGAGTGCGCCGCCGCCCTCTTCCTCTTCGGTTTTTCGGGTCTCCTCCCGAACCGCTCCCGCGCGCATCGTTCCGTCCTCCGCCGTGTTTTCCGCACCGCGGCACCCTCCGCCGCCGTCGCCGGTGTCGCCGGAGGCCGGCCGGCCGCCACGCGGCCATGGCCGGCGGGCGAGCTCGAGCCGCCGCCCAAACCCTAACCCTAGCGCCGCTCCCTGCGCCGTCCGATCTTTCGGATCGGGCGGATCCGCGCCGTCCGATCGCGATCGATCCGTCGCCGTTCGATCCGGTCACCGCATCCCGATGGTTGCCGCGTGTCCACCCTCGGCCGCCGCCCAAACCCTAACCCTAGCCGCGATCCGCACCGTCCGATCCTTCGGATCAGGCGGATCCGGACCGTCCCCTCGCGCGCAAGGCCGTCGCCGTCCGATCGCCGCCACCCTCCCGATGCGCGCCACGTGCCCGCTCTCCGTCGCCGCCGTGGACTCGGTCCACCGTGGACCGCGCCGCGCCGCTTGCGTCGATCGCTTGCACCCGGCGCGTCGGCCTACCGCTTGCGCCATGCTTGCGTCACCCGGGGCTTAATTGCGCAATAAATCATTTTAATCTTTTCATTTGTTTAGTTAAAAATCGCAATTAAACTTCTAAAATTCATATCTTTTGAATCCGAGCTCGTTTTAGCCCATTCAAATTTCATTAAATCCATAAAAATGTCATGAATCCATTAAAAATACTTTTCAGTGCTGTTTCAGTAGACTTTTTAGGGTGTTTGTTGAGTGCTTTGTTTGTCGTGTAGATCGCGAGTTTTCGGCGAGCCCGTTCTCTTGAAGTAGTCGCCGAGGTTCCTCGGTCTCCGAGCAAGGCAAGTCATACCTTACATTGACCATATTGTACCTATTTTATGTAAATATCTCTTTTCCTTCAAATGCTTTATATGTTTTAGAATGTCATTTTATGGGATAATTATACCTATTGTACTCAACCATAGGATTGTTTACCTTATACCATTGATAACTTGGGGTTCAATATGACTAGATGTTAGCTTAAGGTTTGCTTAGTTATGCTTAGCGCAACTAGCTCACTTAAGGGAATCACACTAATCAAGTTTCATTACTGGAAGTTAACTCTCAGATGATGTTAAGTTGTGAGCATGTCTCTAATAATATTGATTTATGAAAAAGGTGGGTCGTGAGCACATGGTTGGACTTTGGTTAGCGTGCTCATGACGATTAAGGACCGGTTCTCGGGAAACCCTGGAAGAAATGCCGTGCATACCACAATCCAGCATGGGTAATGGCTGGGTCTGTAGCGTAGCTGTCTCTAGTCGACGTATCCCAGAGAGGGTGGGCGTGATGGAGTTGGGTCGGCCCCGGTTTTAAGGGTTGATCGGCTTTCGGATTCACCGCGGCACTAGAGGGGGCTGCCCATAGCCCGATGGGAATGGGGGCGAAACCTTGGTGTGGTACGATTGATTAGAGGGGGTTATGTGAAGGGTCCTGTCACAATTCCTTTCCGGGGCATCATGGTGGTGCACCGGCACACGGTAACATGTTGTGGGATTGTGTCTTGTGGGTACAGTTGTACACCTCTGATCAGAGTAAAAACTATTCGAATAGCCGTGCCCACAGTTACGGGCGATCGACCAGATTCACCTTGATTAGCCTCATTTATTTATTTGAATGAAATGTTGGAGCATGACTAGTGCAGGTGGATGGATGGGCCTGTTGCAACGTGGTTTGAGCGTTGAACGGTGTTTATTTAATCTTGCTTAAATATCACTCTTGTTTCTTGTCTTCAAATATTGTTATTATATTCTGCAAATCTTTGTTTATGCAAATTGAACCTATTGACCTTTCCTTGTTATTTATCTTGCATCATGTCCCCTTTTCGGTGTGACTTGTTGAGTACGGTGGTTGTACTCAGCCTTGCTTCTTTTTCCCTTCGGTGCGAGGGTTGAGATCGAGGTCTCCGAGGAGGTGTAGGCTTGTTCTCGTCAAGGTTTAGCTGTGGAGTTGGTGTTCCGCTTCGCTCGTGTCAAGTTTAGCTTAAGTCGGTTTTATTTTCCTTTCCGCTGCATTTGTGTAACTCTTTTATATTGTTTCTAAGACGAGGATTACGTATTATCAATAACGTCGATTTGTGTACCTCGGGGATGCACGGACGAGGATGTAATGCACAAATTAGCTGCGAAATTCGTGTGAATTTCGGGCGTGACAAGTTGGTATCGAGCCTACACAGTGACGTAGGACAAGCCAGCTGGAAACCTTAAGAGCCCTCTAATTCTTTTCATGTGCATATTTTGAAAAAAGGGGTGTTTTGAAAAGTGGAGTCGAGTCTAGGGTTTAGGAATTGCGAAAATGGGATGTTGGTCGTGGGTTTTGAGCATGTTTTGATTTTCCCACTCCTTTGTTTCTATAGATGGCACGTTCCCCGCGCGCCTTGCGGAAAAGGGATGACAGGCTTCGTTGCGGAGCTGCCGCGTATGGCCCTTGCAATTGGATATCCCGAAGCACGAGTATACAACGTTGCGCCTCTCGGTGGCGAGTTGCCCTACCGTGTTCGGTTGGAGGTTCACGGGTTCGTGGGAACGTATCTTCCCAACATGGAGGTCACGGCTTCCGGAGGCACGTCGGATCACGTTTGTCAAGAAGCCGCCTACGATGTTAGCCGGATGAGGGAGCTGCATGATGCGACCTTCGCACCTCCTCCTACCGCTACCATCCCCGTCGAGGTAGTTCCTCGGAGGTCGGTGCATTCAAGTCTACGGCGAGAGGAGAATGACTCTACCTTCGGTCACATGTGCACCGTGCTCAAAGGACTGGATCGGATGCACTCGACCTACACAAGGCAACCAAAGAGGCGAACGACAAGAAGATGCGAGGATCGCGTGGCTGCGGGGCGAAGTGGTTCGTCGAAGAAGGAGGTAGGCGAGTTGAAGGGACTCCGCCACCGGTTGGTGTCGAGCTCCGCACTACGCCTCGGAAGACCACCACCGCGCCGGTCCGTATCCAGTGGCACCTCGGATTCCACCGCCTTCTCCAGCTCCACCCGCTCCGGTTCAGCGCGGTTCCGGTTCCTCTGCTGCAGGTTACGCCTCACCTTTGCTCCGGCTTCGGCGAATCAAGGCGGAGGTGGCGTGTGGTTGGATCTCCGTCTCCAGTAACTCGAGCTCAGAGAATTCGGCTGAAGACATGGACTCCGAAGAGACTCGCGATTCCTCGGAGGGAAGAGGCAGGATCGATTGGGCTACGGCAACCGATTCAGAAGAGTCCAAGTCTGAGGTGACGCCAGAGGACTCTAGGAGCCGTTCGGAAGAATGGGGATCTTCTAAAGGAAGCAGTTTCGACTCCTCGTCTCGTGGATCGTTTTAGTTGCCCTCCTTAGTTTTGCCGTTTAACTTAGTTCGTCTTCTTGGTAGTTGCTGTGTGTTAGGCTGCTGTGTATGGGATAGCTGGCAGTTGATATCAAGTGTGATATGACTGACCAATTAAGGATGTTTGGTGTTTTCCCTTGTTTTTAGTCAAGATCAGAACAATGCATTTGAATTCAAATAATAAAGATTAGTTCTAAGTCTGTCTGTTTTTCTTCTTTTCTCTCTCTTCGGTTGGTCGTCTCCTTCAGATGGTGAACACCGGGACCGGCGGGCGAACAACAACAATGGGCGATCAGTGCCAACAACCACGAGGCTCACGACGCCAATGGCAATGCTCCTCCACCGCCACCCGAGAACCCCACCATAGCTCAAGTGCTCGCTTCACGACACGAGATGATGGCTGCAATGATGCGGCAAATGCAACAACAACACCATCGGATGCAACGGCGTTCTTTGCAACAAATGCGGCAACGAGCGAGGCAATCAGTTTGCTTGCCCCACCACCCATCCAAGCTGCGGAATTCCTTCGTGTCCCCGCCGACCTTCTCCGGCACCACTAATCCCATGGAGGCTAATGATTGGCTTCATGCCATAGAGAAGAAGTTAGACCTGCTGCGGTGCACGGATCGGGAGAAAGTCTCGTTTGCCACTCATCGATTCGGGGTCCTACTTCACTTGGTGGGACAACTACTTGGTTACTCGCCGGCGGAAAGCGATTACAGGAAGAGTTTCGTCGCAGTTTCGGGACCGCACATATTCCTGCGGGAATAGTTGCACGAAAAAGCGTGAGTTCCGTTCTCTTGAGCGGGGTAACGGATCGATTCTGAGTATGCACGAGTTCAATCGTCTTGCCCGTTATGCCCCGGAAGATGTGCGCACGATGCGAAAGGCGGGGAAAAGTTTTTGGCTGGTTTGGATGATGAACTCACGGACAAGCTTATCTCAGGAGAGTATGCTAACTTTGAGAAGCTGGTTGACAAGGCCATTCGACGGGAAGATCGGCGCAACAAGATGATCAAGAAGAGAAAAGTATTCCGTCCCGACCTCCTCTACGGCGGGAAATCGGCGAGGCGCGTTTCATGCAGGAAGTCGAGTGGACCTACCACCATGATTGTTCGTCGGCATCGACCTTATCACCCGGGAATTTCCAAGCGCGGTAGTGGCGTGGTCAACAACACGTACTCCGGCCCGCGCCCTCCAACGGCGCCATCCCGGCAACGATCCATGCCACCACCTCCAAGGAAGGACTCGGAGGAAAGCCGAGTGCTGCTTCAACGTGGTGATCCGGGCATTTGCGAGACAAGTGTCCAAAGCCAAGACGCGTGGGCCAAGGTTCATCCAGGCTCGAGTCAACCATGCGTCCGCCAGGAAGCACGGACCGCTCCTGAAGTTATCTGGTATGTTTCACGTAAACTATACTCCGCCACGTATTATTTGATTACGGCGCTACAATTCATTTATCTCAAAGCAATTTGTTGGGGCACATGGGTTGTCGGTAGTGGGACTTAAGATACCTATGCGGGTTCAAACCCCGGAAACCACTTGGAGATCACTCGGTTTTGCCCCTCGGTGACCATAGAAATCCAAGGATCTATGTTTCTAGCCAACCTCATCCTCCTTCGGTCCAAAGGCATAGATGTCATCCTTGGGATGGATTGGTTGTCCGGACATAAGGGAGTAATTGACTGCGCTAGTCGCACCATTACTTTAATCAATACGAAAGGAGAAAGAATTGTTTTTCGCTCTCCCATGCAAGTCAAGCCCATAGCAAGTTTGAATCATGTTTCCACCGGGGAATCGTCCGAAATGGCGGCAAAGACCCCTGTGAAGTTTGAGGATATCCCCATCGTCAGAGAATACCCTGAAGTTTTCCCCGAAGACCTAACTCAGATACCGCCAGAAAGGGAAATTGAATTCCGGATTGATCTAGTACCGGGACCGCCCCAATACACAAGAGGCCGTATAGGATGGGAGCCAACGAGTTGGCAGAAGTAAGAGCAAGTGGATGAACAGTTGCAAAAGGGTATATTCGCCGAGCACGTCGCCTTGGGGTGCTCCGGTGATTTTCGTGGAAAAGAAAGACAAGACCAAGAGGATGTGTGTCGATTATCGCGTACTCAATGAGGTTACTATCAAGAACAAGTATCCCCTACCACGGATTGATGATTTATTCGATCAACTCAAAGGGGCCAAGGTATTTTCCAAGATAGACCTACGATCGGGCTATCACCAGTTGAGAATTCGGGAAGAGGACATTCCCAAGACTGCCTTCACCACCAGGTATGGCCTGTACGAGTGTACGGTCATGTTGTTTGGGTTAACCAACGCACCGGCTTTCTTTATGAATCTGATGAACAAGGTGTTTATGGAGTTCTTGGATAAATTTGTGGTGGTGTTCATTGACGACATTTTGGTCTACTCTAAGTCGGAGGAAGATCATGAGCAACATCTTCGGATAGTACTCGAGAAGTTGAGAGACCATCAACTCTACGCCAAGTTTAGCAAGTGTGCTTTCTGGTTAAAGGAGGTACAGTTCCTCGGCCACATTGTGAACACCCAAGGAGTAGCCGTGGATCCAGCAAATGTGGAATCCGTTACCAAGTGGACCCCACCTAGAACGGTTACGCAGATCCGAAGTTTCCTTGGACTTGCAAGTTACTACCGCCGCTTCATTGAGAACTTCTCCAAAATCGCCAAGCCAATGACTCAAGCTGTTGAAGAAAGATGAGAAGTTTAAGTGGTCGGCGAGAATGCAACAAGAGTTTTGAAGAGCTTAAGAGGAAGTTGGTGTACGCACCGGTGTTGATCTTGCCGGACCGGCAAAGGACTTCCAAGTTTTTTGCGATGCATCTCGCCAAGGGTTGGGATGTGTGTTGATGCAAGAAGGTAAAGTGGTCGCTTATGCATCTCGTCAGTTGCGCCCACACGAAAACAACTACCCCACTCATGATCTGGAGTTATCCGCAGTGGTTCATGCACTGAAGATCTGGCGACACTACCTAATTGGTAACCGTTGTGAAGTATATACGGATCATAAAAGTCTTAAGTACATTTTCACCCAACCGGATTTAAACCTCCGATAGAGAAGATGGTTGGAACTGATCAAAGATTATGATTTAGGGATACATTATCATCCCGGCAAAGCTAATGTGGTTGCGGATGCACTAAGCCGAAAGAGTTATTGCACCACCCTCAGTGTCGAAGGAATGTGTGACCAGTTGCAGCAGGAATTCGAGAATCTAAATCTACGAGTGGTGGATTTTGGTTTTGTGGCTGCTCTAGAAGCCCAACCCACTCTCATTGATCAAATTCGGGCTGCTCAGGCATCAGATCCCGAGATGGCCGAACTCAAGAAGAACATGAGAGTCGAAAAAGCTCGTGGTTTTACGGAAGACGAACACGGCACAATCTGGATGGGAAAGAGATTGTGTGTGCTAGAAGACAAGGATTTGAAAAAGATGATCCTTACGGAAGCTCACCAAACCCAATACTCAATTCACCCGGGCAGTACAAAGATGTATCAAGATCTTAAAGAAAAGTTTTGGTGGGTCAGTATGAGGAGGGAGATAGCTGAGTTTGTTGCACTTTGTGATGTTTGTCAGCGGGTGAAGGCAGAACATCAACGGCCCGCTGGACTGTTGCAACCACTTCAGATTCCAGAATGGAAATGGGAAGAAATCGGAATGGATTTCATCACGGGTTTACCCCGCACAACGTCAGGATATGACTCAATTTGGGTCGTGGTGGACCGACTCACCAAGGTGGCCCACTTCATACCGCACATACTACCTACTCGGGGAAGAAGCTAGCGAGCTTTATCTCGCAAGGATCATGTGTTTGCATGGCGTGCCTAAGAAGATCGTGTCCGATAGGGAAGTCGGTTTACTTCTAAGTTCGGAAGAAGTTGCAAGAAGAGCTCGGTACTGTTTGAATTTTAGCACGGCCTATCATCCGTAAAGCAGACGGTCAAACGAGAGAGTGAATCAGATTTTGGAAGACATGCGAGAGCATGCGTGCTCGATTTTGGAAAACGTGGGACAAAAGCTTGTCCTATGCGAATTCTCTTACAACAACGGTTATCGAGCCGGCATTCAAATGGCACCGTATGAAGCACCGTTGTATGGACGGAAATGTCGCACACCCCTATGCAGGATCGAGACGGGTGAGCGCCGGTTGTTTGGCACGAAGTAATAAGTGAAGCGAGAGGAAAAGGTTCGAGCGATTCGGGAAAGGTTGAAGATTGCGCGATCCCGACGGAAGAGCTACGCAGATAATCGTCGAAGAGATCTCGCTTTTGAAGCGGGGATTTTGTGTATCTTCGCGTTACACCACTCAGGGAGTACATCGTTTCCAAACCAAAGGTAAGTTGGCACCACGTTTTGTGGGACCATACGGGATTCGGGAACGTCGAGGAGAAGTGGCCTATCAGTGGAGCTTCCCTCCAACATGGCCGGTATTCACGACGTGTTTCATGTGTCCTAGTTAAAGAAGTGTTTGAGGGTACCGGAAGAACAGCGAGTCCGGACCGGATCGAAATTCAAGAGGACTTAACCTATGTAGAGAGACAGCACGTATCCTTGAGGTCGGTGAGAGAAGGACTCGGAACAAGGTTATCGGGTTTTGCAAGGTTCAATGGACTCATCACTCAGGAAGAAGCTACTTGGGAACGAGAAGATGAGCTAAAGGCCGCGCACCCGCACCTTTTCGCGGTACCTCCGAATCTCGGGGCCGAGATTCCGTTTAAGGGGGTAGGTTGTCACACCACAGGTTTTTCCCTAATTCATTTAAATAATTTACCACTGAAATAATCGAATTTCGATATTAACACGGAGTCAACCAATAATTTTAAAATGCAATTAATAAATGGAAACGACATGGTAGGATTTTTCTTGAATTCGCATGTCAAAATACGCTAACGAGGATTTTTACTTGAAATTTTTAGAGCACTCTAAGTATTTTTAATCAATTAAATAAGAAATTAGGAATTAATTAAGCCCCCAAAAATCCTTTTTCCCTTTTTCTTTTCTTTTCCGTACGGGCTGCACAGATACTCCCGCCCTTTTCCTTTGGGCCGTCGGCCCGGTCCCTCCCGGCCCAAGCCGCCGCGCGTGCGCCGGTCGTGGGCCGAGGCCTGCAACGCCGCCGGCCGCGCAAGTCCGCGGGCGTCCCTCGCCGCGCGAGTCACCGACGGGTGGGCCCGCTGTCGGGTTTCCGTCCCGCGCCGGCGGTCCGCCGCCGCCCGCCATGCGCGCGCCGCTCCGCTCCTTTCCGTTTGAATCCAAGCCACGTCGGCCCGGCCGGGCCCAAGCTCGCGACGCCGTTTCCATCCCCGCAACCCCCGCGCCCGATGGAAACCCTATCCGCGTGGAATCCGTCGCCGATTGTTTCCCCCTCTCTCTCCGATTCCGTGAACAACGGCGAAGAATCCGCGCCGTTTCCGTGTTTGTTTCGGCCCCGTTGTACCTCTATAAAACTCCCCTTCGCCGCCGCGCGTTCCCTTTGTTTCCCTGCGCTAGCCCCAAATCCGTGTCGCCATCATCGTCGTCTCCGTCGCGGTGAGTGCGCCGCCGCCCTCTTCCTCTTCGGTTTTTCGGGTCTCCTCCGAACCGCTCCCGCGCGCATCGTTCCGTCCTCCGCCGTGTTTTCCCGCACCCTCCGCAGCCGTCGCCGGTGTCGCCGGAGGCCGGCCGGCCGCCGCGCGCCATGGCCGGCGGGCGAGCTCGAGCCGCCGCCGCCCAAACCCTAACCTAGCGCCGCTCCCTCTGCGCCGTCCGATCTTTCGGATCGGGCGGATCCGCGCCGTCCGATCGCGATCGATCCGTCGCCGTTCGATCCGGTCACCGCACGCCCGATGGTTGCCGCGTGTCCGCCTCGGCCGCCGCCCAAACCCTAACCCTAGCCACGATCCGCACCGTCCGATCCTTCGGGCGGATCCGACCGTCCCTCGCGCGCAAGGCCGTCGCCGTCCGATCGCCGCCACCCTCCCCGATGCGCGCCACGTGCCCCGCTCTCGCCGCCGCCGTGGACTCGGTCCACCGTGGACCGCGCCCGCGCCGCTTGCGTCAGCCGCTTGCGCCCGCTGACGTCAGCCCTACCGCTTGGGCCATGCTTGCGTCACCCGGGGGCTTAATTGCGCAATAAATCATTTTAATCTTTTCTGTTTAGTTAAAAACCGTAATTAAACTTCTAAAATTCATATCTTTTGAATCCGAGCTCCGTTTTAGCCCATTCAAATTTCATTAAATCCAGAAAAATGTCATGAATCCATTAAAAATACTTTTCAGTGCTGTTTCAGTAGACTTTTTAGGGTGTTTGTTGAGTGCTTTGTTTGTCATGTAGATCCCGAGTTTTCCGGCGAGCCCGTTCTTCGAAGTAGTCGCCGAGGTTCCTCAGTCTCCAGAGCAAGGCAAGTCATACCTTACATTGACCATATTGTACCTATTTTATGTAAATATCTCTTTTTCCTTCAAATGCTGCATATGTTTTAGAATGTCATTTTATGGGATAATTATACCTATTGTACTCAACCATAGGATTGTTTACCTTATACCATTGATAACTTGGGGTTCAATATGACTAGATGTTAGCTTAAGGTTTGCTTAGTTATGCTTAGCGCAACTAGCTCACTTAAGGGAATCACACTAATCAAGTTTCATTACTGGAAGTTAACTCTCAGATGATGTTAAGTTGTGAGCATGTCTCTAATAATATTGATTTATGAAAAAGGTGGGTCGTGAGCACATGGTTGGACTTTGGTTAGCGTGCTCATGATGATTAAGGACCGGTTCTCGGGAAACCCTGGAAGAAATGCCGTGCATACCACAAGCCAGCATGGGTAATGGCTGGGTCTGTAGCATAGTTGTCTCTAGTCGACGTATCCCAGAGAGGGTGGGCGTGATGGAGTTGGGTCGGCCCCGGTTTTAAGGGTTGATCGGCTTCCGGATTCACCGCGGCACTAGAGGGGGCTGCCCATTGCCCGATGGGAATGGGGGCGAAACCTTGGTGTGGTACGATTGATTAGAGGGGGTTATGTGAAGGGTCCTGTCACAATTCCTTTCCGGGGCATCATGGTGGTGCACCGGCGCACGGTAACGTGTTGTGGGATTGTGTCTTGTGGGTACAGTTGTACACCTCTGATCAGAGTAAAAACTATTCGAATAGCCGTGCCCACGGTTACGGGCGATCGACCAGATTCACCTTGATTAGCCTCATTTATTTATTTGAATGAAATGTTGGAGCATGACTAGTGCAGGTGGATGGATGGGCCTGTTGCAACGTGGTTTGAGCGTTGAACAGTGTTTATTTAATCTTGCTTAAATATTACTCTTTTTTCTTGTCTTCAAATATTGTTATTATATTCTGCAAATCTTGTTTATGCAAATTGAACCTCTTGACCTTTCCTTGTTATTTATCTTGCATCATGTCCCCTTTTCGGTGTGACTTGTTGAGTACGGTGGTTGTACTCAGCCTTGCTTCTTTTCCCCCTTCGGTGCCGGAGGTTGAGATCGAGGTCTCCAGGAGGTGTAGGCTTGTTCTCGTCAAGGTTTAGCCGTGGAGTTGGTGTTCCGCTTCGCTCGTGTCAAGTTTAGCTTAAGTTAGTTTTATTTTCCTTTCCGCTGCATTTGTGTAACTCTTTTATATTGTTTCTAAGACGAGGATTACGTATTATCAATAATGTCGATTTGTGTACCTCGGTGATGCCGGACGAGGATGTAATGCACAAATTAGCTGCAGAAATTCGGTGTGAATTTACGGGCGTGACAAGTAACAACGGCAATGAGTCGGTGAGAACAACACCCGTGCTAATACCAACAACCCACGTCCTCCCCGAGAACATCACTTTGGCACAAGTTCGCCAACCGGACCCGGATGATGGCTGCAATGATGCGGCAAATGCAACGAGAGCATCGCGCAGATGTAGTTGCAAATGATGCAACGGTTTCAACAGAGAACCAAGATCGGCCACGACCATTTCGCACCATCCCCTCCCCCACAAAACACACTATCGAAATTTCTTCGAGTCCGACCCCCAACTTTCTCCGGCACCACCAACCCCATGGAGGCTAATGACCGGATCATTGCCATAGAAAAGAAGTTGGACCTTCTCCGGTGCCTGAGACCAAGAAAGGGTGTCTTTTGCCGCTCACCAACTCCAAGGTCCCGCCTCGGCTGGTGGGACAATTTCGAGTCACCGTCGGGCGGACGCACCCGCAGCTACTTGGGTAGAGTTTTGCCTCCATTCGGAAGGCTCACATCCCGGAGGGATAGTAGCCTAGAAAAGAGGGAGTTCAGATCCTTGGAGCAAGGCACTCGAACCGTCACCGAATATCTGCACGAATTTAATCGCTTAGCGCGATATGCTCCAGAGGACGTACGTACGAGACGCCGAGCGTCAAGAGAAGTTCTTGGCCAGCGGACGATGAGTTGACGGACAAACTCATCTCCGGTGAGTATGCCGACTTTGAGAGGTTGGTCGACAAAGCCATCCGTCAAGAAGACCAACGCAATAAAATGCTTAGAAAACGGAAAGCTACCCAGTTTAGGCCACATCCCCAACAAGGGAATTCCCAGCGGCCGCGCTTCACTCCGGGTGGTCAGAATGGGCCTACCACTATGATCGTTCGTCGGCATCGCTGTACCATCCGGGAATTTCCAACCCAGCGGAAGCCGTCCGGACAGCCGCCGGCGGAATCCGGCCCCACGTCCGCCAACACGGCCGCCACCGCAGTCCAAGCCAATGCCACCAAAGAAGGACTCGGGATTCAAACCGGGTAACTGTTTCAACTGTGGAGAACCTGGACATTTCATAGACAAATGTCCAAGACCAAAACGCGCACCCAGGTTCATCCAAGCAAGAGTGAATCATGCTTTAGCAGAGGAAGCACAGGACACACCGGCTGTCATACTGGGTATGTTCCCTGTGAACTCCTTTAATGCATCAGTCCTGTTTGATTCGGGTGCAACCCATTCGTTCATATCAAAAGCATTTGTGGGGAAACATGGGTTGTCGGTGTTAAAACTTAAGATACCCATGCGGGTCCAAACACCCGGGAACCGTTTGAACACCGCCCACTTTTGCCCTTCAGTGGCAATAAAAATCCAAGGATTCCCCTTTCTAGCCAATCTTATCCTTCTAGAATCAAAAGGCATGGATGTCATCCTTGGGATGGACTGGTTAACCCGTCATAAAGGTCTGATCGATTGCGCAAGCCGCATGATCTCTTTAACCAAGGACGAGGGGAAGAAAGTAATTTACTGCTCCCCTAAACCACTGAGGGTAGTAGCAAGTCTGAATCGGATCTCGGCTAAGGAGAAGCCCGAAGAGAAAGGAAAGGATCAGGCGTCCCGGAAGACCTAACCACAATGCCACCTGAAAGAGAAATAGAGTTTCGGATTGACCTAGTCCCTGGCACTGCTCCGATCCACAAGAGACCTTAAAGAATGGGAGCCAATGAGTTGGCAGAGGTCAAGAAGCAAGTAGATGAACAGTTACAAAAAGGTTATATCCGCCCGAGCACATCGCCAGGGTGCGCCGAGTCATTTTTGTGGAGAAAAAGGATAAGACCAAAAGGATGTGCGTCGACTATCGCGCACTCAACGAGGTTACTATTAAGAATAAATACCCTCTCCCTAGGATTGACGATCTGTTCGATCAATTAAAGGGAGCAAAGGTGTTCTCCAAGATAGACCTGCGGTCAGGCTATCATCAGCTAAGAATCCGAGAAGAAGATATTCCCAAGACGCCTTCGTCACTCGGTGCGGTGCGTATGAGTGCACAGCCATGTCCTTCGGACTTACAAATGCCCGCCTTTTTCATGAATTTGATGAACAAAGTGTTCATGGAATTCCTAGATAAGTTTGTCGTGGTGTTCATCGACGACATCTTGATCTATTCGCAGTCGGAAGAGGAACATGAGCACCATCTCCGGTTGGTACTTGAAAAGTTAAGAGACCACCAACTCTATGCTAAGTTTAGCAAATGTGCTTTCGGTTGAAGGAAGTGCAATTCCTCGGCCATATCGTGAATGCCCAAGGCGTCGCAGTGGACCCTTCCAATGTAGAAGCCGTGACCAAATGGACTCCACCTAAAACCGTCACCCAGGTCGAAGTTTTCTAGGACTTGCGGGTTATTATCGTCGGTTCATCGAAAACTTCTCCGAATTGCCAAGCCTTTGACACGGTTGTTAAAGAAGGATGAAAATTTTATATGGACTCCGAGCTCAACCGAGTTTTGAAACACTCAAGAGAAAACGGTGTCGGCACCGTGTTGATCTTGCCGATCAAACCAAGGATTTCCAAGTCTATTGCGATGCATCTCACCGGGGTTAGGCTGTGTGTTGATGCAAGATGGAAAGGTGGTCGCGTATGCTCCCGCCCTGAGACCTCATGAGTCTAATTAACAAACACATGACTTGGAGCTAGCGCAGATCGTCCATGCTCGAAAATATGGCGACATTACCTCGTCGGTAATCGCTGTGAAGTATATACGGATCATAAGAGCCTGAAATACATCTTCACCCAACCGGATTTGAACCTTCGTCAGCAACGATGGTTGGAGTTGATCAAGGATTATGATCTCAGTATACACTACCATCCCGGCAAAGCTAACGTGGTAGCTGATGCTCTGAGCCGAAAGAGTTATTGCAACTCTATTCACATAGAAGGAAGATGTGAACAGCTACTACAAGATTTAGAGCACCTCAACCTGGAAATTGTTGAACTCAGATTTGTGGCCGCTCTTGAGGCCCAACCCACACTCTTAGATCAAATTCGCATAGCTCAAGCCTCAGATCCGGACATAGTTGAGCTTAAGAAGAATATTGAGAGTGGGAAAAGCTCGTGACTTCACGGAAGACGAGCATGGAACCATATGGATGGGCAACAGGATATGTGTGCCAGAAGATAAGGAATTGAAAAAGTTAATCCTTACTGAAGCACATCAGAGTCAGTACTCTATCCATCCGGGAAGTACCAAAATGTACCAGGATCTTAAGGAGAAGTTCTGGTGGGTTAGCATGAAAAGAGAAATAGCAGAGTTCATGGCACTATGCGACGTATGTCAGCGAGTAAAGGCAGAACACCAGAGGCCTGCTGGATTATTACAGCCACTCCAAATTCCAGAATGGAAGTGGGAGGAAATCGGGATGGATTTCATCACCGGTTTACCCCGGACATCATCAGGACACGATTCCATCTGGGTCATAATCGACCGCCTCACTAAAGTGGCTCATTTCATCCCAGTGCTTACCACCTATACGGGTAGAAGGTTAGCAGAGTTATACCTTGCAAGGATTGTGTGTCTTCATGGTGTACCTAAGAAGATAGTATCTGATCGTGGTAGCCAGTTCACCTCCAAGTTTTGGCAAAAATTACAAGAGGAACTCGGCACCCGGTTGAATTTTAGCACGGCTTATCACCCGCAAACCGATGGTCAGACGGAACGTGTGAACCAGGTTTTGGAAGATATGCTGAGAGCTTGTGCTCTGGATTTCGGAGGAGCTTGGGATAAGAGCCTGCCCTATGCAGAGTTCTCTTATAACAACAGTTATCAGGCTAGTTTACAAATGGCACCTTTCGAAGCACTTTATGGACGAAAGTGTCGAACCCCGCTTTTCTGGGATCAGACCGGCGAACGTCAGTTGTTCGGGACCGAAGTGTTAAGTGATGCCGAAGAGAAAGTCAGAATCATAAGAGGAAGGCTGAAAGTTGCACAGTCTCGTCAGAAGAGTTATGCAGACAACCGTCGCAGAGAGCTAGTTTTTAATGTTGGAGACTATGTATATCTTCGTGTCACCCCACTTCGGGGAGTGCACCAATTCCAAACCAAAGGCAAGTTGGCACCACGCTATGTGGGACCATATCGGATACAAGAGCGACGAGGTGAAGTGGCATACCAACTCGAACGCCACCCACCATGGCGGGAATCCACGATGTTTTCCACGTCTCCCAACTCAAGAAGTGTCGAGAGTTCTGAAGAACAAGCTAGTCCGGACAGATTGAAATCCAGAAGATCGACCTATGTGGAGAAACCAGCACGGATACTTGAAACCGGTGAACGAAGGACCGGAACAAGGTCATCGGGTTCTTCCGGGTTCAGTGGACTCATCACTCCGAAGAAGAAGCAACCTGGGAAAGGGAAGATGAGCTAAAGGCCACTCATCCCGATCTGTTTGCCAGTACCTTCGAATCTCGGGGTCGAGATTTCGTTTAAGGGGGGTAGATTTGTAACACCCTGAGGTGTTTTCCCCTTTTAAAAAAATCCAAAAGAAAATCGTAAAAGAAAATCGTTGGAATTAACTGGAGAGAATTAATAATTTTAAAATCCAAATGATAAATAGAAATGGCATGGTAGAATTTTTCCTAAATTCTACATGTCAAAATACGCTAACAGATTTTTAGTGGAATTTTGAGCACCGAGAAATAATTTTTTAACCAATTAAAATCAAAATTGGAATTAATAAATCTCAGGAAAATCAATTTCTCTCTCCTCTGTCCTTTCCCGCTCTTTTTTCGGTTGTGGGCCGCCGGCCCGAGCCGACGGCCCATCCCTCCCGCGCGCGCCCAGCCTCGCCGGCCAGCGGCCGTTTCCCCCGACGCGCGCTCTCTCTCTCGCGGGCCGGCGAAGGCTACGGCCCGCCAAACCCTCGCGCCGCAGCTAAGTCCAGTTCGTCTCCCCCTTCTTGCCGGGACACCGGCAGTGAGGCCACACCGTCGGCCCCGTCCCTACCTTCGGCGCCGCCGCCATTGACTCCGCCTCGCCCCGCGCGGATCTCGGCCGCCCGTCCCTCCGCGTGCCCTAAAGGCACCGCCTTAACTTCCCGTCTCCCGCCGCCTTCAATCGCCCCGGCCGCCGCGCGCCCCTTAATGGTCGGATTTAATCACCGGCCATTATTTCCCCAAATCGCGTCGGCGAGAAATTGCGCCCTTATCCGGTCGCCGCCGACCTCCCCATCCCCTATTTAAGCACCCTCGCCCTCCCCGAGCTCCCCACACCTCCACTCAAGCCTCTCTCTCTCCGTCGTTCCCGCGCCGTGCGCCCGTTTTGGACTTCGTCGCCGAGGTTCGGCCGTGTGTTCCCGATGCTCCGAGACACTCCGTGCTCCGCCGACTCCTCCCTCCTCGTCGCCGGTGCCCGCGCTACTTCGGCCACCCCTTCCCGACTGGTTCCGCCGCCTCCCTCACTGTCCGCGCCATCGTCCCCTTCGACTCCGGTCGAACCGCGGTGAGCACTCGTCCCTATTTCCCCTCTCGGCCGAGTGCGCGTCGCCGTCCCCGAGTGTGCACGGCTCCGCCCACGCAAGAGCCGCGGTATTCCACCGCCCGCGCCGCCGCCCGAGTGGCGCCGGTCGGTCTCCGGCCACCGTGCGCCATCGCCGGCCGATCGCGCCGCCCGAACCCCTTCCCGGCCGTCCGATCTGCCTCGGCAGATCGGGGCCGTCCGTCCCCGCTGGCCCGCGTGAGACACTGCGTGGCCGCCGAGTCGGCGCCCCGTGTGCGCCACGTGGTGCGCCGCTCTCCCTCTCGGCCCGTGGACTCGGTCCAGCATGGACCGGTGCTCCCGCGGCCGATGACGCCATCACTGACGTCAGCCCTAGCACTGACGCAATTCCGGGATTTATTGCGCAATAAATTATTAAGGATTTTCCTGTTTTAGTAAAAATACAGATAATCTTCTAAAAATCATATCTTTTCAACCCGACCTCCGTTTTAGCCCATTCAAATTTCATTAAATTCGTAAAAATGCCAAGAATCCATTAAAAATGGTTTTGTTTCCTGTTTTAGTAGCTTTTTAGCCTGTTTTGTTGAAGTGCTTGTTTGTCGTGTAGATCCCGGTAATCCCTCCGTCCCGGTTTAAGTCGTCGCAGAAGTCCCCCAAACCGAAGAGCAAGGCAAGTCATGCTATATTATTGATCATATTGCTCCCATTTTGCTAAAAACACCTGTTTTACTCTATGAAATTGCATGTATTTTATGTTGTCATTTCATGGAAAATAATACACCCTATGCTTAGTTTATGCCTTAGGTTTGACACCCCAAATCCTTTGATAAAACTTGGGAAAATAATGTGATTAGATTCCAGGACTAGGTTATGCTTAGCCTGGCTTAGTTTCACTAGCTCACTAAATGGGTCATTTTCTCACTTAATATATATCTCCTGGACTTATGTTCGGAGGATTAATCATTAAAGATTCAGGTGAACTGGACTAAATAACTAAAATATGACAAATGGTGGGCTGTGGGCGCTATGGTTTTGGCTAGCGGCGCCCATAGTAATTAAGGACCGGTTCACGGGACCCCTCGGGAGAATGACCGTGCAAACCACAAGCCGAAATGGGTAAGGTAGGTCCCGTAGTGTAGCCCCTCCTAGCTGACGAACCCATCGGCAAGGGTGAGCGGGATGGAGTTTCAGTCGGCCCCGGTATAAGGGTTGCTGGGCTGCCGGATTCACCGAGGCACTCGGGGGGCTGCCCACTCCCAGGGTCCGGGAGTGGGGGCGAAACCTTGGTGAGGTTCGCTTGGTTAGAAGGGGGGTTATACGAAAGGTCCTATCACAGTTCCCTTTTCGGGGTACCGCGATGGTATTCCGGCACACGGGAAACCGTGTTGTGGGGCTGTGTCTTGTGGGTACAGTTGTACACCTCTGATCAGAGTAAATCTATTCGAATAGCCATGCCCGCGGTGATGGGGCGATCGATCGAGTTCTCCGTGATTAGTCTCATACTTTTACACCCTAAGTTTTGTAACATGACTAGTATAGGTGGATGGTTTGGGCCCGTCGCAACGTGGGGATAACGTTGGACGGTGTTGGAGTAAAAATGCTTTACTTACTCAATTTACTGTTGTTTTGGCTTTGTTCAAATTCGTATTGTTTGGAAAAACTCCTGCCGTTTGCGCAAAAGCAAACCTTAGCCAGACCTTTGTCTCCCCTGCATTCATTCTTCTCCTCTTCCGGCGTGATTTGCTGAGTACGTGGAAGTACTCATCCTTGCTTCTTCACCAGAACCTGAGCCAGAGGTTGAAGACGAAGATGAAGTGGAGTAGGCTTTGTCCTGCACTCTGGAAGCTGCCTGTGGAATGGTCGAAGCCACGTGGCCAGCGTCAAGCTTAGGCTTAGGCCCTTTTTCTTTTTCCGCTGCTCTTTTGTAATCTTTTTGTATTGTTTCTAAGACGTGGAACTGTAATATCAACAATTGTCGTATGTGTACCCTGGCTGGTCCTGGACAGGGATTTTAATACACATATAGCTTTGGAAATTCGGGTCTGAATTTCTGGGCGTGACAATATACAAGCCACTTCTGCAGCTCGTTCCATATGAAGTTCTTCAAGTTGTCATCTACCTGCTCCCAGGAATCTACATTTAAAGGGCCGTGGGTTCTAGCCAGTACCCCGCAAGCGCTGCTGAACTTTGTCATTGCTACCTTGGGCTCTAATGGCTTCCCATCGTGGTTCAGAGAGGTGATATAATATGTCTCCTTGGGGGGTTGGTTCTTACTTCTCTGACCACGTCTTCTTTTTTGACGTCCTCCAGCGCTCGCAGACGTGTCGGTTTCTACCGGACCGAACGTTGTTGTGTCCGTCTCGACTTCAGTAGACCAGACGACAGACTTGGCGGCCTTTCTTTTTGAGCGGCGCCTTGCTTCCATCTGTACGTACAACAAATAACATTAAACGAGATCCTACGATAGAGATCATAACAATATGGCTGGACTTACTGCTTGCTCGATAGGGATGTAGTCGGGGTCTTCTTCAACTGGTGGTGCTGGTGCTTGCATAACTTCGATGAACGGATCGCTTGGTTCATGCCATGTGCCATCGCTCGAAGACTTCTCCATTGATACGACGTTGCGTGCCTCGGAGGGAGCTTTCTCGTTCGACATTTGATCTACGGTTGTTCATAACGCACAACTTGTGAAATTTGTGAAAGCACAACTTGTAATATTATCTAATATTAAGGACATACATAAAAATATAGAGACAAAAACTAAAGAGATGAAAATATATATGTTTGCCTATTTTGTCTGTCAGAAGAGGTGAGATTGGGGGAGGGAAAGAGATGAGAGATGAGAGACCGAGGAGAGGGAGAGGAGAGAGGGAGATTAGAATATACCGAGGAGATGGTGGGTATATGTGTTTGAAAATTTAAAATCTAACCTAAAATCTAAAATTCATCCTAAAACAAAACGACCGAACGACCGACCGACCGACTGACCGAACGGACGGACGAATCATTCATCCGTTCGTTTGTTTGTTCGATCGTTTGTTCGTTCGGTCGTTTGTTCGGTCATTCGTTCGGTCATTCGTTCGGTCGTTCGTTCGTTCGTCCGTCCGTTCGTCCACGTCTGTTCGTCCGTTCGTCCACGAACGAACGAACACTCGTTCGTTCACTCGTTCATGCGTCCGTTCGTTCACATCAACTAATTCACATAAAAAATTTCACAAAACTATTTCACATGAAAAAAATTCATCAACAAAATTCATCAAAAAAATAGCAGTCCATTTTACATTTCCATCAAAAATTGAATTCCTACACATCATTTCACACAAAAAAATTCATCCACAAATCCATCAAAAAATAAACAGTCCATTTTACATTTCCATCAAAATTAACTAGAGTTCCATCAAATAAATAAAAGTTCATTTTACGGTTATATCAAAAACTCATCAAAAATTATCTAACATTCATCCAAAATTTATCTAAAATTCATACATAATCCATTCATCCACATTCATTTTCTATAAATCCATTCATCAACAAATCATATTTTTCTATACTCTACTACTATCCCAAAAACATCCATCACAGTACAATCACATCAATAATCCATTCATCCACATCCATATAATCAACTTAACTTAGCATAATCATCTTCTCGCAAGAACATAGCAAACATCCACATTTCTGGGATGGAGTACTAACCGGTGGCCGGCGGAGGTCGCGCGGGGACGGGCAGGCGGTGGTCTTGAAGGCGGCGGCGACGGTGAGCCGGTGAAGGGTGAAGATCTTGAGGGCGGCGGTGAAGGGGCGCCGGTTGAGGCTGGTGGTGGGGCAGGCAGGAGGCGGTGGAGTGGTTGAGGGGCGGCGGTCTCGGTGAAGGTGGCCGTACGGGCAGGCCGGCGGTGGTGGGGCCGGTGGTCTTGAGGCCGACGACGGTGACGGAGAGAGAGAGGGGGCGGTGAAGGGGCAGACGAGGACCGGTGAGGTTGGTGAAGGGGCACGGACGGCGGCGCGGCGGTAGGCCACCATCTTTCCGTGCGGGCGGCTTAAAAGCCCGCACGGGAAAACTATCTTCCCGTGCGGGCGGTTTAAGCGGCCCGTATGGAGAAACGATCTTCCTGTGCGGACGGTTTAAGAGGCCCGCATGGAAAAACGATCTTCCCGTGCGGGCAGTCTAAGCGGCCTGCACGCGATAATCGACCCCTCTCTCTTTTTTTTTCATCAAATTGGATATTAATAAAAAATTATCAAACTGATTCAAAAAATTACCAAATTTCTCCATACATCAATATATGCTAATTATTGCTATGGAAAAATTTTTGAAATCAAAAGACAATTCAGCCATCACTTTCTCTCCAAATCTAACCAATCCTTCTCAACAGTTCTAATCTTCTCTCGAGAATCTTCGGTTTTGTGAGCGTCGTATGTGATAAAATAGTTGAAACCTTCTTAATTTTTTAGCACAGCCTCTACGTATAATATCATGACATCCAGACAATTTTCATGATTTTCCGACTTCGTTTGCTATTTATTCAATTTTAAAATCATTTGGTCAATAGGTTCCTAATCATGTTTCATGAAGAAAAATTCAAAATTTATTCTCATTTACAGGATAATGACTCAAGCATGTCTAAACAACATGAATATAATTTTTCCACTAATTTTATTCTTTTTAATCACTTGTAGTTCAAATATGAGACTTGGCAAAAAAATTCATGAAAATAAAATAAATCAAAGAAATATAGAAAAACCAATCAAAAAATTATCAAATTTTATAATTAGGAGTTAAATGTTGTATTTACATAGTAGAGAAAGTTTGCAGGGTGGAGAAGAAATTTTTTTCAAAATTTTGCCGAGTGCGAGGGCCCTTAAGCCGACCGCACGCGATAACGTATTTGATAAAATATTCGAAACCTTCTCAATTTTTTACCACAGCCTCTATGTAAAATATCATGACATCCAGACAATTTTCATGATTTTTTGACTTCGTTTGCTATTTATACAATTTTAAAATTATTTGGTCAATAGGTTTCTAATCATGTTTCATGGAGAAAAATTTAAAATTTATTCTCATTTACATGATAATGACTCAAGCATGTCTAAACAACATGAATATAATTTTTCCACTAATTTTATTCTTTTTTTAATCACTTGTAGTTCAAATGTGAGACTTGGCAAAAAAATTCATGAAAATAAAATAAATCAAAAGAAATATAGCAACAGTTCGCATCATCGCATGCGGTCCATTAACGGCCCGCACGGGAAAATACATTATACCGTGCGGGTCCTTAAGTGGACCGTGCGGATAATGTGCTATTATCTCGTGCGGTTGGTTAAGTGGGCCGCACGGGATAATCGCATTATCCCGTGCGATCCACTTAAGCGATCGCACGGGATATTATCCCATGCGGTCTCTTAAAAGGACCGCACGGGATAATGAGATTATCCCGTGCGGGCCGATAGCCGGCCCCCCGGGACCGGTTTTTCCAGGCGCTACCTCTTATGGCCCGCCTGGAACCTATTTGGGACATCGTCCAGAAAAATCGTTTCTCCAGTAGTGTCAGTGAGAACATTGCAGTTTCATGGGTAAGTCTCTGGTCTGTTCAAAGTAAAAAAATATGTTAATCTTTTGATAATTTTTCAAGGACCACAACAAAGCTCGTCATTCTAGTTTTTGCTGCAGTTCTCCAAGACGGTGCATCTTCAGAAATGCCGTGGATTGATGGAAGAGAGATTATTTAGATAAATAAGGAGATAATTAACATCCCAGTCTTAAAATTAAGAAAAACAACATATATTTACCCTTAATTAATTATAACTAGCGACACACCTTATCCAAGATACACAATATTTTCTTTTGTTGACTGAATCAAAAATATTTTCTTTAGAGGGACATGCTAACCAAGACCACCATTTTCGTCTATAGCTAAAATGTTAATTATAATATTGGCATAAAACAGAAACGCTCGCATCAAATCGGCAACCATGTAGTACTTGTGCGATCATCTAGCAAATTCTATGCTCATTGCGGCCATCCTTTCACCCGTGAAATGCTCTGATGTGTCTGCAGCTGAACTTGCTGACAGTAACAATGAGCAACTACTTGTAGGTACTCCACAGTGTTGTTGTACTTTTTTTCTATCCGTCGTAATTCCTGTGCAATCATGCCCATTGTTGGTCTGCTCTCACTATTTTCATTACTAGGCGAATCACCAGTGTTCTGATGGATGAATCATTTTGGATGTGGATTAGATAGTGCAAAGTCTTATTTGGGACAAATTCGTACACAAGCACTGGGACTTCAAACTGCAGACAGCAACCAAGAAGCTTGACGATGTTTTCATGGTTGACTCGAGAAAGTATGAGCAGTTTCTGCGTAAATTCCCTCCTATTCTCATCAAATCCCTTACACTTCTTGATCGCAACAGCGTTGTTCACCTGATCAAGATTATACCCTTTAAAAACAGTACCCTGACCTCCTTCACCAATGATTGATGTCTTGTCAAAGCCTTTGGTGGCCAACTCAATTTCATCTCGGTCATACAGCTTAAATGAAATGTTGTTCTCTATGTTCATCATATCTGTTAGCAATTGGCCTCCGTGCAGATGAAAATACTCGCCCCTCTTTCTCATGATGTCTTGCCTTTTGATTCGTTGTTTGTACTTGATCCATTCTATCCCAAGTAAAGTCGTTAGAGCAACTAAAAGAGAGGCACAAATTCCTGGCGAGAAGAAGGTAAAAATGCTTAAGACAAATATATATCTACTGGGAGATGTTCAAATGAATCAATACATAAAACTAACCAAAAAAATTCATCTATGTTGGTATGTGAACATGAAATTCATAATTTATTCGAACATATCAAATGGACAAGGTAGAAAAATTTGTGTATACCGATAGCTAGCCCTTTGTCGCATGGTCCATTGTAGGCATTGCCTCGTGTACCAAATGGACAAGTACAATCATAACCTCCAACTTTATGTCGAAACTCGGTTTCGACAATAGAAAATTGGGGGTGCAGTCAAGATCGTCAAGCGTAATGGGTTAGGTGGAAAATAAGGATTTAGACATGTTTAGGCCCTCTCGTGAAGTAATACCCTACTCCTGTTTTGGGGATTCGATCCGCCGAGTATATATTGATCTCAAGATCTAAGGCTGAAAGCTAATAGCTCATAAAGCATATGTCTGATATCCCTCAAGGGACGCCCCTTACCCCCCTTATATAGTCTTGGGAGGCCGGCTTACAAATCGGAAACCCTATCTTACTCTAAGTCGGTTTCCTCAATCTTACAAAACCGTGACTACGAGCCGTTGCCTTATCTAATCAGCAACGTAATACCCAAGTCATAGTTGGTTTACATATTTGGCAGGCGCAACCTATCCCTATCTCCAGTCGGATAAGCTTGCCATGTGGATATCCGATTGTCATAATCTCCACACTTTATTTCTGCATTTTCCGTAGCAGGTTTGTTGCACTCATCAATATCTACAACAGACACCAGTGACAGTAAGAAACATAATTTAGCGTTGCTTTGTTAGAAAACAGTGCAATTCAAATCATGAGTATATAGTGTGTACATGTGAATGTGTATCCAAATGGACTTCCCACAAATTATTCTTCAAGTTACAAAATATATGATTGAGAAATCAAAATATTTTTCTAGGAAGATACACTTATACTGCACCTTATAAGTTGAAGGCACATGGCAGATGCAATGGAAATAATTTAAGGTATGACTCTAAAGCAATACAAAAGCAAGACTTTCACAATATCTAAAAATCATCTCTAAACTTTAGCATATACATCATTATTCATCCTTCAACTTTCTAAGCAATTTAATTTACACCACTCGACATGAATGCCTGAATGGCAAGGAGTGCTCAAGGGACCCTAGCGACAGTAGGAGGCAGAGGCGCAGCAGTAACAGCCGGGAGTGTTAGGACACAGGGGATATTCAGATATCGATGTGAGTAAAATCTGGGTAACACAAATTGGTGCCTACTATAAATTTCCTGGTGCCCTGGATTGTAGTTACATTAATATGAAGCGCTGTATGACAGCAATTGCTTAGGGCTCGAGAAAGGTTAACAGTAAGAGCTTGGTGAGCGGAGAGGGAAGGGCAAGAGAGGAAGGAAAATGAATGAATAATCATAAATTATTTACAGGATCCTAAATTTTCTTTGCTGATTGGTAATACCATATAAGTGGCACCTAAGTTAAAATCGTCCGGATTTTGGTTGGGGATGTACAGGCTCAATCTAAAAGTTGATGGATGATTTTTAGACATTCACGAAAGTTGATGTAAAATGAATTTTAGTTTAAGAACTTCCATCCTAAATTAATTATAAAATTAGGTTAGAAAATATTTATAATTAGCTACAACTTATAAGCAGGTCCATCCTACACGTGCTTTAAGAACGTATGTAATGAATTCACATTTACTAGCCATGCATAACCTTATGTGTTCTTTTATCCCATTTTAACTTGCTCAATAATGCCTTAAAAGATGGGATTGAATGCAACTTCACTTTGGCAGCTGCCGGGATGTTCTGGTTCCGGTAAGGATTTCCATGAAATCCTTGGGAGCAGTTGCATCTATAGCCTGGTCCGTTGAGCGAGTCCACGCACTCACTCCTTCCACCGATGCACATGAAATTGGGCTTCCCTTGCGCTACCTTGCATGGCTCATCTCCGATGGCCCAATCCACGAGCAGTGGCGCCTGCCCACGGTAATGGTCGTTGAACGCGGAAGAAGTAGGGTAGTTCTTGGAGAAGTTGAAGCTGGATGCCTCCACGAGTGCCGCATAGCTGCAACGGCTTATGTTGCGGATCTTCGTCGTGTTGAAACCCGGGTCAAATGTGACCCCGTAGTACTGAAGGCCCTTGGGGATGGCTGTCTGGCAGCAACCTATCCCGGAGCAGACACCATCTGTGAGACTCTTGAGGTCATCCTCCTTGCATGTGGCCACACAACCAGTGGTTAATGTGTCGTTTACCTTGAGGTAAGCGAGCGTTCGGCACCCGATGGCCGTGAACCTGTTGCCGGAGTCGGATAATCTAAATGGTGTGCCCGTTAGGTTGAGCGCCCAGTTCGTACCGTTCATCCCACCAGAAGTGTTGTAGCAATAGTTGCTTATGTCCATCCTCATTCGGACCTGACCTTCCTTCAGCGAGATGTTGAGCAGCTCCACGTCTTTGTAATACGGCTTGCCATCTCCTGTGGTGTTGCAGGTGAAGTTGAAGCCGTGCGGGGCGCACTTAGGATCCAGGCCGAACGGGTAAGGAATCTCTATGCCTCCACAGCTTCTCTCGCAGTTGGCTGCAACGGCGGCCGAAGAACATGCCGCGATCCCTATGCAGAGCCATAGTAGTGAAGCTAGCATGTGGAGAATGGCATGGATGATTTGTGAATCCTCTATTTGTTCTACGCTGTATGCTCGGTTAGTTTCTTCAGAACCTAGCTAGCTAAATATATAAGTCGAGAATTCTAGGTCCAGTTTGGTTTCTTGATTGAATAAATGTTTAGATACTATTTTGGAATATTAAATATAAATTATTTATAAAATCTATTTATAATTGGTAGATTATTCGTAAGACAAATCTAGTTAGACTAATTACATCATGATTCAACAATGTGTCACAAATAAATATTTGCTAATAATATATTAGTTAGGCTTAATAGATTCGTCTCATGAATTATCCTTCGATTTTATAATTATTTTTATAATTAATATACATATTAATGTTAAATATCTGATGTGACAAACCAAAGTTCACTTCATAAACCAAACATCTCCTAAATAATTTATAATTCTAGGCAGCTAGCTCTTTCATAACTAAAGACGTAGGAAACGATAGATCAAGTCCATAAATAGCGAAATGACATTAAATGTAGTACAATCATGTGCTGCGTTGACTTGGACCTGTTCTAGCTAGGTCTATGTTGACCGGTTCGGCGGTTCGGCCTGCTCAACGTCGCCCGGACAGCGTATGACGTCTATAACGTAGATTCTCCTATGCGGATTATTACTCTCTTCGTTGTAAAATAAATATAACTGTGTATTTTAAATATAAATTACACGGCTAAACTTATTTCGAGGGGAAGAGGGTAGTTAAGTGATCTCTAACTCAATTTCTAACTTGGCATTTTTTATTAGTTATTGCTCAACAATAAATTTTGAAAGGCACGTGTCAATTTACATGATAAATATACATAGTCTCTACCATTTTACTAGGACTTCTCATTTCTTTCAGATACAAATATAATGAAATAACATGTCTCACATAAAAAATGATTCATTGTGCATTTTATAAGTGTGCTAAAGCAATGTAAAAAAGGGGGGATTTTAAGTTCATCTAAAATTATGACATTGATGGAATAAAGAAATAGATATTTGTATTGTTCGATCTCGATGGCTCCAGACAAGAACGGTTGAGATTGATTTGTTGTGGAGAACAGTAAGAAGTCAGCTGATCGTTAATATTCTAGCTAGTAAGGAAAATAAGAACACACTGTTCACAGTCTGGAGAAAGGAAACAGCCTGCGTCAGTGCCTACAACACCACGCCTTGCGCCGGCTGCGTCGGTGGCCACTCCGGCTCCGGCGGCCAGCTCCGCCCCCACACCGGCAGCCACTCCGGCTCCAACGCCCACCCCCCGTGCTCGGCAATTGTCGTCCTCTATGGAGTCAGTCATGTCCCTACGCTCAGTTGTGGTTATGCCGGTGCAGTCGTTGTCCGGTGAGGTCGGGTGCCCGGCTAGCTGTCGTCGCGATCCTTGTTTCGTGCTGCTTCCCTCTCCCTTCCCCTCTTCCTCCCCTTCTCCCTCCCCTCTTACCTCGATGTTGGGCTGTGCCCTCCTTCACCGCCACCGACGCTGCTCGCCCCCTACTCATCTGTGGCGTCACCCGCGCTGTCGATGGCTAGGTCGCCGAGCGCGGGCGCGTCCTGTGTGGTTGCTGCGCCCGCCTAGGCCCGTGCTGCTTCGGTGCGGCCTCGTGTTCGCTCAGTGTCGGCCTTCTCTGCTCGACACCTTCCCTACGCGGCAACTGTTCGGCCCCGCACCCAATCCCCGTCTCATCCCCCTGCCTCCATCTACGCTGGCGTTCTGGGGGCTGGTACGGGCGACCGCGGGGGCGGGTGTGGTGCCGCCGCCGGCAGCGGCTGTCGAGACGTCAACGAAACCGAGGGACTGGCAACCGGGGCGGCCCCATCGCCACCACTGCCCGCGGCTGCGCCCTCGGGACAATGCCGTGGCACAGTCGCCCTCGTCTCCGCCTGGTATCCTCCTCACTCTCTGCGACCGTTGCCTCAATTGCCTGTCTAGGAGTCACCGAACTGCCACGTGCCATCTTTTCGTTCGGTGCTGGCGTTGCAAGGGGTTCAATCACGTCGCTAGGGACTGCAAGTGGCCTCGGAGTCCAGGCTCCTCTTCCGACTCTCAGTGTGGCTGCCGTGTCCTGCCTCGCCGCACTTCCCCACCTTTCACCACCATGTCAGACGCAACACCGTGGGCCTCACACGCTTCTACCCCTGAAGCCCCACCACCAGCGACGCTTGCACCCTCTCCCCCGCGTCTCGATGCCCCGTTCAGTGAGCCCGCTATGGCGTCGACACCCGATTCTGCGTTGTCGTGGTGTGTGGTGGAGCGCTCAGAGCAAATTGCCGACGAGGAGGGCCGCCTTCCCTCGGGCCTTTACACTATCATAACGTTAGATCCATATGGGAACCCTACAGCTCCCGCATCGGTACTCACCCCCTATTCCAATGCTATTGGTGTCATAATGAAGGATAACATCCCAATCAAGTAACGATACTAGAAGACAAGTGATCCGGATCAGTTGGAGTGGAAGGTACCAGACAGAGACAAGGACCATGCTTGGGAAAAGTTGAAGCGGGCATAACAGTTCCCCATGGGTTCAGAAAAACTCGCAAAGTAGAGGGCCCTTGAGAGGATGAGCGTCAGTTTCAAAAAGTTCAAGACAGACCTTAATAGGAAGTTTGTGAAGCGAGGGTTGACACCAAATTTTGAAGATCCCAATGATCGAAGGTGTCGCCTTTTCTGGAATGACTTTGTGACGTACAGAACATCATATGAGGCAAAGGAGGTTAGCGAAAGGAACCAGACCAATGCAGCCAAAAACATGTACCCTCATCGTCTCAGCTCTAGCTGATATGCTAAGAGCGTTGACAAATTGCAAGCGAGGGAAGATGAGCTGTTGGAAAAGGGTATCGAGATCAAGACAAAGGACTGGTGCCAACGAGGCAAGAATTACTAATATGCCCAAGGGGCAACACTCTCGAATACAGGCGAGTTGGTACACAAGGGTCTAGATTCGAAAGAAGTGTCCCGAAGGCTCCATGATGCGCATCAGAAGTTGTCGGAGGATTCTTTTGTTTCGAGCAGTGAGAAAGATGAGCTCACACTTGCATTGCAGAATGCTGAGCATCCAAGACGCATAAGAGAAGTAGGCCTAGTACCATGGAGGGAAGGTATTCCTAAAGACAGACATAAGTACCAGTCTCGGAGTAATAAAAATTCCATAGACCAATCAGAAGAGATAAGGCAACTGAAGGAACGAATGGTGAGCATGGAGGCACTGCTAATGATAGCGGGGGTCGAAAGGTAGGATGGGGACGCTGCTGGCCGTGTAACTAGTCCAGCTAGGAAGAAAAGCAGTTGGGCTTCAAGTGAGGTTCCTCAAGAACTAGACACAACTCGTCACCCTATGGACGCCATCACTATACGTACTGCATGCAGGCTCCATGTGCCAGTTCAGAACCTCACTATAGAGGTGCACGTAGTATGACACATTTGTAGTAGAGGAAGGAAGGATACACGGTAATCGAATACCAACTGGCTACTCAAGGGTCGAAGTGAAGGATGTGTCAAGCAAATACAGGGCTTTCTAGCTTGAATTTCCACCAGAGGAGGGGTGAACACTCTTGGAGAAGTTGTCCACAACATTATCCTATGGCGCAAACATTTCATTGTCTTTCCTTTAGGAGATGGTGATGACGAGCCAACCGATGGCGGGTCTAGCTTTTATGGGCTTGCTGTCTCTCCCCGAAGGATGCCAACTCCACCACTGCTACCATGTAAGAGCTCGTCTCCTCCACCGGCACAATGATCTCCTCTAGAGGCAGCACATCAGGGCTTAGCTTATGAAGACCAGCCAAAAAAGAGGAGGTGCTTGTGTAAATCTTCAAAGATGTCTGAACCACCATCTCTGAAAAAGACCAAGAAGGCGGCATTTCCTAACATGTCGGAGCCATCTTTGAAAGTGCAACTTGAAGTACAGGACCAGTTTCTTTGCATGGCAAGGCCATCAGCCCCGAAGCAACCTGTTTCGAACTTCCAATGCATGATCAAGAAAAAGAAATTGTGAGCATTTCCAAGGAAGAATTCACGGAAGACAAGGCTAAGAAGAATGAGCAAGAATTTCTGGAAGGTGCAAGGCTGAAGAGTTTGTTTGATGTGGACAATATCGTGAAGACCCTGTTGGCAGCTAAGTTCAAGTTCAGTGATCCTTTGACTACCAATGAATATCGCAACGTCGTTGGCAATTGCACTCAGATGAGAAGGATAGAAGAGTGGTACTTACATATGGCAAAGGAGGGCAAGGAGATGTTCCTAGTCTTTTACAGGGATGAGGGCTTCCATCACAAGGATAGTGTAATTTAGGTCCCATTTGAGGAACTATTTCAGCTATATAATATAAGGGAGCTAGACGTATCACTATTTCAGTTATGGGCATTGTAAGCATACTCGACCCCTCACTAGTATTTCTAAGTTGATATCGTTGCAGAGTGTCTAACTTGTTTCCTTATGCAGAATGGAGATGCTTGAATGTATAACGACCGATAACAAAGTAGGATTCCTCGATCTAGCGGTTGCTAATTCCAATCAGACTAATGACAGCCCAAAGTCCCAAAAAAGGGTGTTGGACTACCTGCACAACTTCTTTGTCAAGCTTCAGGATATGAATACAATCCTTTTGCCCTACAACTTTAAGTAAGTGTGGCATTTATCGTTGTAACTCCCGTTTGTGCTTTAAGATGTTAATTGTTCTCTCCCTTTGGATGTAGGCATCACTGGATCCTTCTTACGATCTATTTAAATGATTCCAATATTATCGTCATGGATGGATTGAGGAAACCGCCAGAAGCTTTCCAATTCGTCATTGACATCCTAAATAAGGCACTTGTGAAGTATAAGAAGAAGTGTATTAGACATGCTCCATGTGCAAATATGTTTCGGGTTTGCTGCCACTGTAGGTGCTCACGTGATGAAATTTATGTGGCTTTTCATGAACGATGGCAACTAGAACATTTTGGATTCTGAGATTCGCCAATTTTGTTAATATGTAAATACACGTTTCTAAACACATAGTACATTTTCACATCTTTAATCCTTCCATTTGCAAAAATTAAAGCTCCCAACAAGCTACTGTCATATGTTTGCTTTGTCTCGCTGAACAACTCCGTGAATTCATCTTTGAACATGTCATCTCGTTGAACGGCGCATATCACGTTTCAAGAGCTCTAGATGGGCTAATGAGTTGCTTTGAGGCTGACGGCCCTAGTGACACTTTAGATAGTCGTTCAATGACAAAGGATACGCAGACTAAGAAATAGTGGGCATAATGTACCTTTCTAAGTATCTTGTAGATCAGTTTTTTGGATTGATGTCTCGAACCTGAATTAAGTTTATCTATTTTGTTAATGTGTATTTGTTTTTTCTTGAACACTTATCTAATCATTTGTTAAGTTTTTGTAGTTAATATTTTTATCTCTCAAAGCAACAGGTGATCTCACCGATTGGATGTGGCATGGATGAGGCTGGTATCATCGTTGTTGTCCCTGTAAGCAACATGTGAGCATGTGTAACTAAAATTTTCATATGAGTATGAATTTAGAGCATTTGAGATGTTATAGAGCTCAAGCAAATTTTTGTCAAGTCTCCTGAGATGTGTAACACATCTAGTTGCCACCTTCTTTTGTTTGACAGGCACGTCTTAGACTGAAGTTGACTGGCACGTTGAGTCCCAGCAATATCTGCTATGTTCTCTACTCGAGCTTTGGGTTTTATATATGTTATTTTTGTTCATTTACTCACTTACATGGAATTTTGATCTTTCATGAAATCTTTCATGTTGTACATGACTGATCTCTAGTTTGATACGATGACCAATAGAGGAAAAATATGCTGCATGCTTGCTGCAAAGGTGAACTCGATCATTTTAATAACAGTGGATGAAACTATAATATACTAAATCAGTTTGAAAAACTTAATCTAAGAAAGTTGTATATTGTCATAGTTGAACATGACATATCTGTGTGCTTGAGCATAAGTTATAATTGCAGATTTTATTAATTAGATGTTGCATATTTTCAAGTCTATATTTTAATATTATTTTTTTTGTGTTTCAGGCCTATAGGTGCCGGTTTTTATCAATAACCGGCACCTATGTGGCACCATGGGTGCCGCAAAATGGGTGTCGGCTCTTACTAAGTGACACCTATAAAGCCCAATAGGTGTCGGGTTCCCTAGGTGTCGGGTTCTTATAGGGAACCGACACATGTAAGACTCAATAGGTGCCGGTTCCCTAATCGGCACCAATGATTTTCGTCAGTGGTGCCGACCAATAGGTTTTGGGTCCGAAACCGGTATTTATTGAGGGCTTCGAACCTGTACCTATTAAAGTTTTTATTGTAGTGTACTCACCGAAGAATTGGTTGCAAAGGTATCCGACTTTGGCTGCTCAACAATCGACGAGAAAATTCAGGATGTGCCCAAGGGCACACCTGGATATCTTGACCCGGACTACCTGCTCGAGTATCAGCTAACAGCTAAAAGTGATGTGTATAGCTTTGGAGTTGAACTTCTACTGGTAGTTAATTAGTAGTAGTAGATGGCAAAGTTGCTTTGTTACCTATTAACCGCAGATTTTTTAGTCCATCATATTCAAGCATTTACAATCTATGTGAGAGGCCGCTGTCGAAACAAAGGAAGACCTTGACCTCAATGTTTAATGAGGCTATGGCGGATGGCACACCCATTGAGCTTCTTGATAGTGACATTGTTAATGAAGACAACATGAGAGCGATCCATCATGCTGCGGCGCTGGCGAGTCAGTGCTTGATTATTCCAGGTACGGCAAGGCCAGAGACGAGGTATGTGGCCGAGGAGCTTCAGCAACTTGCATTAGCAGATGAAATGCAGCAATGCCCACAGCCCCCGCTGGTACTTGCGGGTCTTAGGTTCACACCAGAGATGGCAAATACATGTTACAACATCCTCATGGCAAACCGACAGCAAGACTAGCGGGGTTTATAGCCTCGAAAAGAAAGCCATGCTGAGCACAGAACTGGCGAGATGATTGATATCTAGTCGATGTGCTTGATTCGTGAACTTATGAACCCGGCCTATGGTTGTGATTTGTGAACTTGTTGCTAGTGTTGGAGAATCTATGTGGCGTTTTATTACTTGGTTAATCTAATGACCATCCCATATTGCTATCCATGTTTTGAGAAATGCTACTTTAGCAATAATAACCATCCCCTGTGGTGTTGCAGCTGAGATTGAAACTAGGCAAGGCGCAGGCAGAGTCCAGGCTGAACGGGTAAGGGATCTCTATGCCGCCACTAGTTCTCTCACAGTTGGGTGTAGTCGCAGGACACTATCCAGTTTACCAGCCAAGATTCTAATTCTACTAAATCCTATCCTGACTTAATTGGACTTTTCTGTGTCTGCATGTCTTCTGGTAGTACACATTGCTTATAAACCGGGAGTCTCCGTATTTGTACTCCCCGTATGTCACTCAAATGCATGAATTTTATATTTTGTAAATCTCTTTGTAATATAATTGTAGAAATAAACTAATTAATTACTTAATTATCTAAAACCTTTTTGGTCATTTCATTCTTATATATTTTTCGCGAACGAGTGAAATGATTGCACGTCAATATATTAGAAGAGAGAGACAATAGCATGTACAAACACAGCCTAGGCCAGGGGAATGAAAAAACAGAAACAAAAGAACTGTAGGTAGGAATAACTACGACGGCTAAAAGTAGACTCCGAATAGCGGGAAGGGGCAGAGCCACACTACACTCCCCAACTAACTCCAAAAACTGCAATGCCAGCCAAAGACCATAGGTGGCCCTCCGAAAGGATGGACTCTAGAACCACTGAGATAGAAGAAAACGCAGAGTCAAAAACCTTGGAGTTCCGTTCCTTTCACAGCTGCAAAGGGACTAGGAGTACCAGGGAATCGAAACCGGTGTGGAGATGCTTAGGTAAGCAAGCCCTAGAGACTAGCCACTAGTCATAGAGCCAGTGCCACGGGAGGGAGGGAGGGGGAGGGGGAAGATGGCAGACCAGCCAAGAGGCGATAGCACATAGAGCCAGATCTGTCGAGCGAACACGCAGTCGAGGAGGATGTGGTTAACTGTCTCAAGATCCTAAGATCAAAAGGGACAGGCTAAGTGACTAACAATGCGACACTTCTAGAGGAGATCGCATGTCAAATACGCTATCGAAATACAAACCAAAGGAAGAACTTGCATTTAGTAGACCCCTTCGCATGCTAGTGAAGATCGGCACAGGCAAAAGAGTGCTGGCCAAGGAAGAGCACCTGATACACCGAACGGGCTGAGTAGCGCTGGTCACTCGTCCAACACCAGACGAGACGATCCCCCACGCCCAACGAGAGTTGGATGTGAAGCACCGCTTCTGAAACAAGAAGGAACTAAGAGATGACCGATACAGTAAGGGCGCCGCGTATGCCAGACACCCAAGGATTGTTCACCGAGCCAGAAGCAACAATGCGTGAACCCTGGAGGTGCTGGGGCATGACGAAGAGGAGATCTGACACTAAGGAGGCCACCGAGCAGGCACCAATCCATTGGTCAGACCAGAAGAGCATTGACTCACCATCTCCCAGCACGACGAAGGTGGACACCACGAACAAGTCGGAGACGGCCCGCTCGACTAGGGCCTTCAGGCCTTCCCAGTAGGGATGCCCTGAGCGCTGAAGCCAGAGCCAGCGAACACATAGGGCAAACCCTGCCAACCTGATGTCAGGAATTCCCAATCCACTGAACGCTTTGGGACGACAAACATTCTTCTAGGACACCCTGCACTGTCCCCATGAACTGAGTCCGTACCCGTCTATAGGAAGGCACAACGCTTCTTATCGATGGCCTTAATAACCTAGGCTAGGAGGCCAATCACCATGGACACATGGACCGGTATATTGGCGTGGTAGGAAAACATTTGCCACATGCCAATTAAATAACATGATATGTCAAGGATATGATTTCTCCACGAGTGGCAACACTATATGAATTAACGGAGGCCCTACAAAATCTTGTTGTATGAAAACAACTCAAAAAATTGGGTCAAATTGAAAAGGTTTTCTTGAAGTTCCCCATTACAAAGTGTCGAACTATTTTGATGTTTTAGGTAGATTTTTAGACCCTATCAGTAAAGGTCGGGGCGCCTATCGATAGGATCTGATGGTCGACTCGACCACAAAGTGAGCCAAGAGACAGGGGGTTTATACTGGTTCTACCCTCCCGAAGGATAATATGCCTACGTCTAGTGTTCTTTGTTGGGGTGGAGTATGAACTATGAATGAGTACAGTGGTTTCGAACTCTAGAGCCTAGAAGCAAACTGCCAGGGCTTCGCCTCAAGCTCCAAAGGATCAATCCCCCAAACCCTCCATTTGCGCTCCCTTTTATAGCTCAAGGAGGGCAGTTACAAGAGAACTTGGGATCAAGAAAGCTATGCCCTAAAGCAAAAATAGAGTACAGGAAAATATCTCAAAAGCACACACATGCTAGTCCTACGGGTCCTAATCGCCGCAGGCGTCTTGTGCGTAATCTTGTCGGGTGACGTCATCCTTGGTCGAGTTGTCCCCCTCCTCGTCTTTCATCGCCCCTCAGGGAAGAAGCCTCCTCCCCGAGGTGGTGGTCTCGGTCTTCTTGGGTTAGTGTGGATGTAGTGGTTTGGACTAGGGCGCCAAAGTGGCCCTCCGCGCTGGGGTCGGGAGGGCTGACTACTTAAGGGGTCAAGGTAGCTGCTCCCGACCAAGATGGCTATGGCCGACCCTGGCGTGGGTCAGGTGGTTGACCCGAAGGTCAAGGCCCTTGGGCCCACGTCAGCTGATCGTCATTCCCTTATGTGAGCTACCCTGGGGTAACACCCCCACATATGGAAAGATAAAATGCACATGGTTGTTAAGGACTATTTTGTAGTGATTTTTTCAAAAATGTACATATATAGCCATATTCACTACTGATAATTGAAGTAGAATTAAATTAATACAAAAAAATGCTAAAATGTTTATTTACAGTCATTCGATCCTTAATGATATGTGCGACCAGGTTGATCCAGAGATGCTCTTTGCACTAGGTTAGAAAAGGAATGGCTCTTATCAATTTACTGGATCCTTTCAAAATGTCACCAAGAAAACCTAGTCACTACTTGTGGGGTGTGTCACCCCGGGGTACCCCAAAGACCAGAATCGAACTCCAACCAAAGTCAAATAGAGAGTCCTCGGGACGTGGTCAAGGACCCGACCCCCCTTGTGGGGTCGGCTGTCCCGGCCTTCCCCCGAGTCCGACCTCGGCTCTTCTCCTGACCCCGACTTGTCGCCCGACCTCGAGCATCCTCGAGATAAGACTTGGCATGCAAGGAGGAAGAGGGAGGAGACAACTAGGCAGAGTCTAACACCACCTGGCAGCACAGAAGCGGGATCCCAAGGTTGGAGAAAGCACAAGATGCTCACGATGTATAAGACCTAGTAGACCAACATTTACTTTATTAGATACTGTTTGTACTCTCACCTTTTGTCTCTCTTAGTCTTAGCTTTCTTGGCGCCCAAGTTCACTTGTTCCTGCCCCCTTGAGCTATAAAAGGGAGGGCAGGGCGACGGGGCCAAGGGAGGATTCCAGATCCAACACTCTTGCAAACTCACTCTTGTAACCCTTGTTCATCACACACCCCAACAAAGAACACTGGACGTAGGGCTATTATCCTTCGGGAGGGCTGAACCAGTATAACTCTCTGTGTCTTTTCTCTTTGGCTCATCTTAGGACTCGAGTCGACCATCAGATCCTTCGGAGGACAGCATCTCTATCGCTCTCTCTCTTTTACCTCCTTGGGGACCCCCCTTGGCGGACCGTCGACCCACCCGTCGACACTACTGGAGAGTGGTCTTTGATCCATCTGCCAAAATCCATAATAGTCCTGGTTCCAATATGAACCGAGACTAAAAAACGTATTTAGTCCCGGTTAAAAAAGGCAACGGCTCTCTAGGATCTTTAGTCCCGGTTGGTGTTACCAACCGGGACTAAAGATAGTCCCAGTTAGATTCTTGTCAGAATCTGTTAGGGCGCCAGGGATCTCTAGTCCCGGTTGGTTGTAGGATCGAGATGTCGACTAGAGGGGGGTGAATAGGCGATTTTAAAATTAAATGACACTAAATCAAAACTAGCCTAATGTTGCTAGGCTTGGTGAAAGACAAGTCTAACTAAGAAACTAAGTTATGTTTTGCAATCCTAGGGTGATAGTGGCTCAACAATGTCTCTACAAATGTAAATTGCACAAAAGTAAATGCAATAAGTAAATGAGACAAGAGACAAAGGAGTTTTTCACTGAGGTTCGGAAACTTGCCGGTTTCCTAATCCCTGTTGAGGCGAGCCCAACTCGCTCAACCACGAAACTATCGCACGCCCCTTCGTCAAGGGGTGGGCAAGGTGGGAGCCGGCCCACAGAGAGGACTACCCAAGCCTCGATCACTAGAGGTAGTTCTTCCTTCGCTCTGAAGGTGGTGAACTCCAAACCACTCACAAACCGGCGCCGGGCCTCCTCCACAATCTTATTTGAGAGGTCACCTGGCAACTCCTCCACAAGTCGTCTAGGAGGCGGAACCTCCAAGAGTAACAAGTAACAACGCAGCTCGGAGATGATCAAGTGTCACACTAGCACTACAATGAAGCAATGCACTTGGCTCTTGGCTAAATCAACCCTCAACCACAACAAATGGATGAACACTAGATCAAGTGAGTGTGAGAGAGATGCATGGGTTGTATGCAAATGAAGTGAGTGCCAAGAGAGTTCCCTTGCTGCCAATGAGGGGTTATTTATACCCCACACCAAGAACTTTATCTACATATTTTGGCTCAAGACAAGAAACAAACGAGTAATGTTCACCCAAAACTTGGTCACCCTTACTAATGTCACCCAAAACTTGGTCAATTGGGTGATCTTTGGAAAGAGCGGTGTGTATCCTTGGTGGAATAAGTGGATCTTGTGCCTTGTCCTCCTCCACTTCAACTTGAGCTTGACTTGGAGTAGCGGAAGTAGATGGCTCATCTTGAGTGAAGATGGATGGCTTGTCTTCCACTTCAATAGGCTTGATGTCTCCAATAGACATGTTCTTCATAGCTCTCATCAAGCCTTCATCACCTACATCATCCAAATTCTCGTGCCCCTCTTGGGAGTCATTAGTTTCATCAAATTGAACATCGGCGGTTTCTTCCACAATGCCTTACTATTTGAGGCATACCCTAGAAGAAACCCTTCATCACACCGACTTTCAAATTTGGTTAGTCTAACACCCTTTCAGTAAATATAGCACTTGCAACCAAAAACTCGAAAATAGGCATCATTTGGCTTCCTCCCAATAATTATCTCATAGAAAGTCTTTTTCAAGCCTATTGGTTATGGCTTCCGCCCAAAAAGAATAGGAAACACCATATTCATCAAGCATAATCCTTGCCATCTCAAACAATGTATGATTTTTCCTCTCCACTACACCATTTTTTGTGGTGAGTAGGTAGCGGAAAGTTCATGCTTAATACCAAGATCATCACAAAAGTCCTGGATATTAGTATTTTTAAACTTGAAACTATTGTCACTTCTAATTTTCACAAGAGTGCAATTAAATTCATTTTGGACCTTTTTTGCAAACTTTTTGAAAAGATCGGCAACAATGAAATTATCATGCAAAAAGAACACCCAAGTATAGCGAGAATAATCATCAACAATTACAAGACAATGACTATTACCACCAATGCTCTTATAGGTTGTTGGTCCAAACAAATCCATATGCAAGAGCTCCAATGGCCTAGATGTGGACATGATACTCTTGGAAGGATGAGAGCATGCAACTTGCTTGCTGGCTTGACAAACACTACAAAGTTTATCCTTCTCAAACTTCACATATTTCAAGCCCACAACTAAATCATGTTTTGAAAGTTTGCTCAATTAATGCATACCAACATGGGCTAGACTCCTATGCCAAAGCCAACCCAATGAAGTTTTTGCAACTGAACATGTTTTCAAATTTGCTTCACTAGAGTTAAAATCAACCAAGTAAAGATTTCCATATCTAAAAACTTTGAAGACCCAAGACTTGTCATGAAGACTAGAGACAATAACCTCTTGTGGGAAGAATGCACATGACAAGCCAAGATCACAAATTTGTGCAACCAAAGCAAATTGAAATTTAGAGATTCAACAAGAGAAACATTTTGGATTGATAGATCATTTGAGATAACAACTTTACATAACCCAATTATCTTTCCTTTGCTATTATCTCCAAATGTTACTTTCTCTTGTTCTTTCCCTCCTACTTCAAATGTGGTGAACATTCTCCTATCACCGGTCATCTGTTGAGTGCACCCACTATCTAGCACCCAATGGCTCCCACCGGTATGGTAGTTCACCTACAAAAGAAGATCAAGCTCTTTTAGGTATCCAAACTCGTTTGGGTACTTGGAGGTTAGAGTCAAAGCTTTAGGCACCCAAATGGCCTTCTTTTTACCACCAAGTATAGGGGAACCCACATATCTAGCAACAATACGACCATCATGAGTCTTCCTAAGCATATAATGAGAATCAAATATGCATGTCTTAGAATGCTTATTACCGGGGCAATCATTTATCAAATGCCCAACCTCGCGACATTTGGAGCAATACTTACCATTGCTCTTGACAAAACGAGTGGCATGATCTGAAGGTTTCTTACCCTTCTTTGGAATGAATCCAAGTCCCTCCTTGTTAAGGATGCATCATTGCTCACTCAAAATTTTGTCAAGAGTGCTCTTACCCTTGAAGTATCTTTCCAAACTCTTGTTGAGCTTGGCCACTTGCTCCTTAAGCTCATTGTTCTCAACAACAAGTTAAGCATCACAAATAGAGACACAAGAGCTAGAGCTAGAGTAAGGCATATCCATAAGATCATCCCAAGAAGTAGAGATGCTAGATGATGCAACATGAGTAGTATGACAAGTAGCACTAACACCAAGCAAGTCACAAGTGTGGAGATTATGGCAATCGGATATCCACATGGAAAGCTTATCCGACTGGAGATACGGATAGGTTGCACCTGCCAATTATGTAAACCAACTATGACTTGGGTGTTACGTTGCCGATTAGATAAGGCAACGGCTCATAGTCATGGTTTGGTAAGATTGAGGAAACCGACTTAGAGTAAGATAGGGTTTCCAACTTGTAAGCCCGCCTCCCAAGACTATATAAAGGGGGTAAGGGGCGTTCCTTGAGGGATATGAGTTTCTTGAGCTACAGATCTTGATATCAATATACACTCGGCGGATCGAATCCCCGAAATAGGAGTAGGGTATTACCTCGCGAGAGGGCCTGAACCTGTCTAAACCTTGTTTTCCACCTAACTCATCGAGCTTGGCAATCTTGACTGCACCCCTAAATTTCTATTGCCGAAACCAAGTTTCGACAACAAGATATGCCAACATCAATGTGAGCTCCATGTTGGGTAGTGAAAAGGAGGGTGTCATGAACTTCCTTAAGGTTCTCATGAGAAATGGTGAGTTTCTCATGTGAAGTCTTTAGCTACTCATACAAGACCTTCAAAGAAGCATGATCCTTTTTTAGGGCCTTGAACTTGGCAATCTACTTTTCACTATACGCATGGAGCTCCTCAAACATACTCACAAGCTCATCATAGGAAACATCGTCACAATCATCATCACTTTCAATACCACTAAAAGATGTTACCTTAGAAGGGCCCTTTGCTATGAGGCAAAGTGAAGCGAAAAGTGATGAAGCCTCCTTGATAGCAACTATGGCCATCTTCTTCTTCTTGGAGCTTGCATCATCATCACCTTCTTCTTCTTCGGACCCGGAAGAGGTGAAGCTCTCTTCATTTGAGTCCCATTGCCCAATGAAAGCCTCAATTTTCTTTCCATCTTTCTTGAGCTTCTTCAAGAGCTTGTAACCTCCACTCTTCTTCTTGGATGACTTGTCTTCGTCATCATCCTTTAAAGGACACTTGTAAGCAAAGTGTCCCATCTCACCACTCTTAAAGCATATCAAGTTGGAGAGAGTCTTGTTGGGTCTCCTATTTCTTATCCTATTTGAGTTAGAGCCCCTTTCTCTTTCCAAGACATCATTGAATCTTCTAGCAAGAAGAGCAATTTCTTCCTCCAAGTCATCATTTGCTTCATAAACTTTGCTCTTGCCCTTGTCTTCCACTTCGGCTTGGAGAGCAATGCACTTCTTGGATGGAGAGGCTTCCTCCATCTCCTTCTTCTTCAACTTGTACATGTCATTGGTGTTAATCTTCTCTATGAGGCTTGCGGGTGTCATCCTTGACATGTCGGAGTTGATAGCATGGTGACAAGAGTCTCATACTTCTCCGGTAGAGCCCTAAGCATCTTTTGGGCAACCTTAAGATCCGTGTAGGTTGCCCCAAGCCCCTTGAAATCATTAACAATGACATTGAGCCTTACATACATGTCATTCACACTCTCATGAGGCAACATGGAGAATGTCTCATATTTAATATTGAGAAAATAAAGCTTGACATCCTTGTATTCACTTGTGCCCTCATGGATCTCAACCAACTTATTCCAAATCTCATATGCGGTCTCAAGGTTGCTCATTATATCAAACTCCTCTTGGCTCAAGGAGTTGAACAAAGCATTCATGGCTTGAGCATTGAGTTGAAAGTTGCGGTGATCAACCTCCGTCAAGGGCGAGCTGGTGATAGCAAAACCTACATTCACAATACTCCAAATATGGAAGCTCATAGCTTTAAGGTGAGTAGACATTTTAATTTTTCAAGTAGAGTAATTTGTGCCATTGAACATGGGAGCTTTCCTTACATGGTTCACCTCGTTCGACATCTTCTCTCTAGGCGGTGAAGCCCAATCAGATACCACTTGTAGAATCGAGATGTCGACTAGAGGGGTGGTGAATAGGTAATTTTAAAATTAAATGGCACTAAATCAAAACTAACCTAATGTTGCTAGGCTTGGTGAGAGACAAGTCGAACTAAGCAACTAAGTTATGTTTTGCAATCCTAGGGTGATAGTGGCTCAACAATGTCTCTACAAATGTAAATTACACAAAAGTAAATGTAACAAGTAAATAAGACAAGAGACAAAAGAATTTTTCACCGAGGTACGGAAACTCGCCGGTTTTCTAATCCCCGTTGAGGCGAGCCCAACTCCACCGCTCAACCACGAAGCCACCGCACGCCCCCTTCGTCAAGGGGTGGGCAAGGACTACCCAAGCCTCGATCACTAGGGGTAGTTCTTCCTTCGCTCCGAAGGTGGTGAACTCCAAACCACTCACAAACCGGCGCTGGGCCTCCTCCACAATCTTCTTGGAGAGGTCACCGGGCAACTACTACACAAGCCGTCTAGGAGGTGGCAACCTCCAAGCATAACAAGTAACGACGCGGCTCAGAGATGATCAAGTGCCACACTAGCTCTACAATGAAGCAATGCACTTGGATCTTGGCTAAATCAACCCTCAACCACAACAAATGGATGAACACTAGCTCAAGTGAGTGTGAGAGAGATACAAGAGTTGTATGCAAATGAAGTGAGTGCCAAGAGAGTTCCCTTGTTGTCAATGGGGGGTTATTTATACCCCACACCAAGTAAACTAGGCGTTGGGGACAAAATCCACCAACTCTGCTACTTGTCGGTCAGACCGACTAAGGCTGGCTAGTCAGCCCGGCCTTAAGATGTAATGACTAGTTTACTAGCCGTTACGGTGCATTTAATGCTCGACAACGGGCGGTTAGGCGGAGGCCGGATGGCGGTCGGACCGCCCACGGCTCGGTTAGGCCGTCATCGGCTCGGTCGACCATTGCGGCTTTGGCGACTGGGATCGCCGAGCCGGAGGCGGTCAAGGAGGCCGGTCGGACCGAGATCTATGACCGGTCAGACCGCCACAAGGGGCTGGTCAGACCGCGCAAATACCTGCGGTGAGACCGCCCCAAAGGCCTGGTCAGACTGGATCCATATCCATGGTCAGACCGACCTTGGTCAGAAAGTGACATGAAATTTAAGTAAACCAAGTTAAAATGCAAATGACCTAATGTGACATTTTGATCATCTCTTTGCTTAGGTCACTACCCCTCGTGATAGTACGACAAAGCTATAAATAGAAACTATGAAATTTGATCGGGCAAACTCCTCGATCAATAAAAATAAACCGTTAGTTTTATCGTCTTCAAGTCTTTTGCATTGTGCCATTGAAAATAATCCTCGGTGATCCTCTTATTCTGTGATCCTAACTCAATTATATGAAACTCAAAAGTATCGTTAGACCATAATTAGAGCTTGTCATTAATTACCAAAACAATAACGGGGCATAGATGCTTCATTGGTAACATCAACCGAGAGTAAAGATCCTAACTTTTGTCCTGGTTGGTGTTACCATCCGGCACTAAAGATCTAAATGATCATTAGTCCGTGCTGGTAACACCAATCGAGACTAAAGTGAAGGTGCTTTTTATACATTTTCTTCCTCCTCCAGTTCGAGCCATTGCTTCAAAGCTTTGCAGGAAGAAGGGAGGTGCTGTCAAAATTTTTTTGAAATTGTTTTGGTGATAATATACAAATCGAAGGGATCTACAAGGTTAGCAACTTCATTATCTTATGATCTATGCTTAGCATATTACATTTGTAGGTATATTCCTATACATTTTTATCTCTAAATAGGTTCATGGAAAATGATGAGAGAGAAAATTGTTTGGAGAAAATTATTTTACTACTTAAAATCCACAACTCTATCCTCTATTGTACTGATGTATGCTTAGCATATTATATTTGTAGGTATATTTACATACACTTTTATCTCTAAAAAGGTTTATGGAAAATGATGAGAGAGAAACTTGTGAATAAAAATATTATAAAATAAATGACAAAGGAAAAATATAGAAAATTTGATAGAAGATTAGAAAACTAAGATAATTTAAAAATCGTTAAAATAGTTAGAAATAAATCCGCTATGTACATTAAAAATATGTTTAGAACTTTAAAAGAACTTTTAAAAATAATTCTAAATTTTATTAAGTACAACACATTACGTAAGTAGGATTATTATATATTATTGTCGATTATTTATATATAATTATTGTAATATTATTTAAATGGTTTGACTTTCGTGGAATTTTCTTATGATTTTTGTGCATTTCATGTAAATGGATCGACAATGGATGTATACCGCAGACCAACGGTCAATAGAGTTTATTCAAGGCATGCATTATTTTTTGAGTGTGACAATGCCAACAAGCATAAGGGCTTTATACGTTGTCCATGCAAAAAGTGCAAAAATCAGAAGGGGTATTCTACATCAAGAATTATTCATGTCCACTTGTTTTAGTCGGATTCAAGCCTCACTACAATTGTTGGACATCGCACGGAGAGGTAGGGGTTGCAATGGAAGAAGAATACGACAACATTCGGATTGTGGTCAATATGGTGGGATTAAAGAGAATACAGCAGGCGAGGCGGACGGGTATGTTGAAGAAAATGACGGTGCTAATGACCTTGGTCAGATGTTGCACGATGTACAGGAGGACTGCGAAGGTGAAAAGGAGGTGCATAAATTGGAGCGTATGTTGGCGGAACACAAAACGTTCTTGTACCTAGGTTGCGAACAGGGGCACAAAAAGTTGGGAATAATAAGCACGAAGGAGAAGAAGTTCACAAACTTAAAGTCTCATGACTGCCACGTGCTGATGACACAACTGTTTCCTGTTATAATTCGGGGTATCCTTCCTGATAATGTCCAGGCAACAATAACAAAACTATGTGCTTTCTTGAATGCAATTTCGCAGAATATCATCGATCCAGACAGACTAGAAGTCTTTCAAAATGATATAGTGCAATGTCTTGTCAGCTTTGAGATGATCTTTCTGCCTTCCTTCTTCAATATCATGATGCATCTTCTATGCCACTTTGTCAAACAGATCCGTATCCTCGGTCCTGTATTCCTACACAACATGTTTCCTTTCAAGAGGTACATGAACGTTTTAAAGATGTACGTCCGTAATCGTTCTCGTCCGGAGGCCAACATCGCCAAGGGGTATGGAATAGAGGAGGTCATTGAGTTCTGTGTTGACTTTATTGAGGACCTTCATCCAATCGGGATCCCCGAACCAAGCCATGAAGAGGAGGTGCAGCAGCATTACAAGTCCTGGATACTTTTGCCATACAACACAGTGTGAGTTTTTACTACCTTCCATACCAATTTTCATCTCATACATATACAGTTTCATATATATCATCTCACGCAATTTGCAGATTCCTTGGCCACTCGCGAATCCATTTCTACGATTCAATGGATAAATCAGAGTCTACCTTCGCAAAGATTTTTGAATTGTTAGATAGGTAATGTCATCTTAGTTGCTATTGCTACTATATGGTTCTTGAATAATTACTCACTAGCTTGCAATTGCACGTAGGGTATGGGCACGGCTCCGTGAGAAGACCCGCAGCCTTTGGAAAGAAAAATATGAAGTGAGAATGAAATTTCTAGTTAGTACATGCTCCAAAGTTATATTGAATCATTAATTTGTTCTAAAATAGAAATGCATATTAAATATATCATCGTTTCTCCTTTAGTGCGCAAAACAGGCGCAGAGAATGAACTTGTGCGGCTACTACGTCTGTGACTATATTATCGCCTAGTTCACCAATCCACATGTCCCCATGATCTGGAAGTACATATATCTGTCATTCATACATTATGTCTCTGTTTTTTATTGATTTCATATATTTATTTCTCGTTTTTTCAAATGACAGGTTATTTGTCACATGACGGACAGATTCCCCCACAGTGATTTCATAAAGGCTACTCAGGAAGAACTGATAGAATTTATCAACAAACAGATTATTGATCCCACAGGAGAGCACTACTGGGATTGGGATGCTAACCCTGAACCCACATCATAGAGAAATTTTTGTAATATACGATATAGAACATTAAACATTAATTAGAAATAAAATATATGTATATATTTATATGTGTGTACATATTTTGGTCATAGATTTATATATTACTTAATTAAGTACATATGTATATGTGTAAAATATGTATTTATACATATATATATATATATGCATACTGCATATATATGTATAAATAAATATATTACATATATACATATTACAAATTATGTATATATATGTATCTACACATATATATGCATAATATATAAACAAGCAGCAAGCAGTAGGAGCAAAATTAAAAAAAATCTTTAGACCTGGTTAGTAACATCAACCGGGACTAAAGATGACGGAGCCAGCCACGTGGCACTGTAATCTTTAGTCCCGGTTGGTAGTTGGGTTACAAACCGGGACTAACATGTGAGTATAGATGTCATTGTACTATTGATTTCACACAGAGAAGTTACGGCCAACTCTTTCATGACGACTTACTTTTTTAAAAAAATGGAGTAAAATAAACAAACATTTACATCTAAATCGGATGTAGACATCTACATCTAAATCGGATGTAAACAGCCCAGACTTATGACTTTCATTACATGTCACCATCATCATGCCATTTGTTTTTTTTCATACTGAAACCACCACAAAGGAGAACCCATAGTTAATCTATTGTTCACCCACATACCATATGGTTAGAGAACAATGCTACGGTGCTCCCTACTGGTAGTATTGTACTATCCGTAAAAATGGTATAAACTGTTCGTTATTAAGGGTAAATTAGTAATTTACTAATATAATTAGGAGTAATTTTGTCATCTATAATATATCTAGATCAATCTATGGTCGTCCGTTGTGCTAGTATCGCTCATATTTTATAAAAAAGGAGAAACAAGTTTAGTTACTACTTAATAACGATTATACCCCTGCGCATCTATATCTTTGACAATAATGTCCCTTCATATTTCTACTATCGCTAACTAGGGTGATAGTAGAAGTAGATCTGAACTCTTCGATCAAAATAAAATTAACGGTTCAGATTGCTTTCTACTATCAGTAGAGAGGATCGTAGTGAAGTTTATATTTAGAAGGTATAATGCCCTAGCAGCAATAATCAGTGCACACTGGCTGACGTAGTTAGTGAAGTAGTACGATCACCGTGACGTATTTTACGCCTTGTTGCCAGTCGAAGAGGAGAAACAACAACGAAAAGCTGTGTGTTTTGGTGCAAGCACTATTGGAGAAATCATCTTTGGTTGAAGCAGCAAAAACCATAATAGTCCCGGTTATAGTTGTACTTGGGACTAAAATAAATTTTTAGTCCTGGTTTAAAAAGGCAATGGCTCTCTAGGAACTTTAGTCCCCGTTCGTGTTTTGAACCAGGACTAAAGATGATGTTTAGTCCCGGTTTAAATCCTGTTAGAACCTGTCAGGGCGCCTCAGATCTTTAGTCCCGGTTGGTAACACCAACCGGGACTAAAGATGCTATTTTTGTCCTGGTTGGTAACACCAACCGAGACTAAAGATTATTTTCATCTTTAGTGCCGGCTGGTAACACAAACCGGGACTAAAGATGGAGTTGTTTTTTTATATTCCTTCTTCTTCCTCCAGCCTAAGCCAGCTCCACTTGTCTTCAAACTTTTGCTCTAGCTAGAGAGGAGGTGCTGCCAAAATTTTGTGATTTTTTTGTGGTAATACACAAATCTTTGTTATTTACAAGGTTAACAACTACTTCCTCTTATGATTTATGCTTAGCACTTCGCTTTTTACGGTTGTTTTCTATACATTTTCATCTCTAGATTTTTATGCAAACATGAAGAGAGAGAAAATTTGTTTGGGACTAATTATTTTACTAAGAATATTATATTGTGTTGAGAAAAATGTTTGGAAAAATAAAGAGAAAGAAAAGTATGCTTAGCACGTTACATTTGTAGGAATTTATTACGTACAATTTCATCTCAAAAAATATTTATGGAAAATTATGAGAGAGAAACTTTTGGTCAAAAAAGTTATAAAATAGATGACAAAGAAAAAATATAGAAAATTTGATAGTAGATTAGAAAAGTAAGGTAATTTTAATATCGTTAAAATAGTTAGAAATATGTACAATGCGTACATTAAAAATAACTTATAAAATAATTAATTAATTTTATGTTTACCACTTTAAAAGACCTTTTAAAAAGAATTCTAACTTTTTTTAGAACAACACATTACGTATGTTGGATTAGTATATAATTATTGTATGATTATATATATAATTATTGTAATAATATTTAAATGGTTTGAATTTTATGGATTTTTGTTATGATTTTTGTGCATTCCATGTCGATGGACCGGCAATGAATGTAGAACACGGATCGATGGTCGACAGAGTTTATTCAAGACGTGCATTATTTTTTGAGTATGGCCGATGCCAACAAGCAGAAGGGTTTCATACGTTGTCCATGCAAAAGGTGCAAAAATGAGAAGGAGTATTCTACATCAAGAATTATTCATGCCCACTTGTTTCAGTCGGGATTCATGCCTCGCTACAATTGCTGGACATCGCACGGAGAGGTGGGGGTTGCAATGGAAGAAGATGAAGAAGACGACGACAACATTCCGGACTGTGGTCAATACGGTGGGTTTGAAGAGAATACAGCAGGCGAGGCGGGCGGGGATGCTGAAGAAAACGATATTTGAACTGTTAAACAGGTAATGCCATCTTACTTGCTAGTGCATATATGCAGTTCTCGGATAATTACTAGCTATCTTTCAACTGCACGGGGGCATGGGCACGGCTCCGGGTGAATGTTCGTGGGAATTGGAAAGATAAGCTCTCTATGAGGATGAACTTTCAAGTGAGTAACATGCTCCAAAGTTGTATTGAATCATTAATTTATTCTAAAATACGAAATGTACATTCAATCTATTGTCGTTTCTTCCATAGTGTGCAAAACAGGCGCAGGGGACCAACTTATGCGGCTACTACGTCTGCGAATACATTCACCGCTTCGTTACCAAAGTGACAAGTCTCGACGATATAGATGTACATATAACAGTCATTCGTACATTACTTGTTGATTTCTTATTCATTTTATATATTTATTTCTCGTTTATTCAAATTAATAACAGCTTATGCAAGTAAGAGACAACCTCCCCCACGCGACTTTCATACAAACTGCTTAAGAAGAATTGATGGGATTTATAAATGAGTAGATCATTGATCCCGCGGGAGAGTTCTACTTTAGTTTGAGTAACTTCACCACTGGATCCACAAAGTAGATAATTTTTTGTAACATACGAAATATATGTGGATATTGTATGTGTGTACATTTTTTTGGTAATATATGTATATATTTCCTTTATTAAGTTCATTTATATGTGTGTAATATATTTATACATATATATATATATGCATGTTGCATATATATATATATATGTGTGTGTAAAATATGTATGCATAATATATAATTAACAAGCTAGCAGCTAGCAGGAACATTTTTTTAAAAAATTAAAAAAACTTTAGTCCCGGTTGGTAACACCAACCGGGACTGAGATGCATCTTTAGTCCCGGTTATTTCAACCGGGACTAAAGATGCCGATTTTTAGCCCCGCTTTCGTAGTTTCGGTTTGAGAACCGGTACTATAGGAGGTTACGAACCGGGACAATAGTGGGTTTCTCCAGCGGTGAAGACTACGGCGCTGAACCTGGGACAATATAATTTGTGGCTGCATTACCATTATCTTCATGAATTGATCTATCAATATGTGCCTCCAGGGTAAAAAAGTTTGGAGTCAAAACAGTCACAGCCATCTCAGATTCAAAGTCAAAATTCATGTGCACTCATCTCTTTTATGTTACAGCTTCCCAGATATATAAATAATGCATATTCTATATCAATCAGTATGTCATTTTAGGAAAATAAGAAAAGCTAATAAAGGAAAAGGGAAATTCTCTAGCTATGATGAAAAAAGCATGTGTAGGTTTTGTACAACATATAACTTAATTTAGTTAGAAATTAAGAAAATCCGGCCATAAACTAAGTAACTCGTACATTAGAAGATTAATGCACTTTAATTTGTGACATACATCAAATATGAATTGCTTAATTGATTTTTTTTAAGATAATGGATGGTTCTGGCTTTGCTTCAAAGAGTAGCCACCAGGTGCTAGAAAGGATAACAAAAGACAAACTTGAACCAAACCAACAAAGGGAGATAAATTCTAATCCTATTTAGAAAATCCCCATCCAAAGTTGGCAAAAAAATGCATGACCGTAGATTTCAAGTTCCAGCATGCAAGACAAATAAGTTTAATTAGTTGGCATGCTACACATTTTTAGTGTCATTTAATAATAGATTGATTGATCATCTATTCTTCAATGTACAATAATTGTAATATGCATGTCCTTTTACACTCAACCATTACATACAGTACCAAATATTTTAGGGTTGAAAGACATAGGGGTTTGTGTGTGCTATGGTTAGCAGTACCAAATATATGGAGTTTACTATTTGTGGTCTGGAAAACAAATGCAACATACAAAATCATATGATACACAGAAGTTCAGATGACAAACAGAATGCTTGGAAACCCAATAATATAGATACAGTATCATTGTGTATGGACATAATGAGATACATAGAAGCGGCAAAACATTAAAATGATAGCACATTAAGCCAAGCATTGATTAAGCATGTTCAATAAGTGGCATAAATCCAATTTTGGCTTAAATTTCAGCAGGATTTTTCAACCACAACTTGGTCTACAACAGCCAAATTAAATTGAAGCATACCTTGGCAACTGTCTGCTCATTAGGTAAAGAAGTACGGTCTTCGGTGGATGTCTCATGTTGCAAAGCGTCATTACCAATTGAGTGTGCAGGGCTGTGATCAGTATGAACTTCTGGTTCTACAAGTTTATCCTTAAAAAAAATAAACAATTAAGACCGGGAGGGCTTACTTCCAGGTGGTAGGCATATATACAATTACAAGAAATGTAAACAAGCATGCCTACATATGAATCATGTATATCACACATGTAGAGAGGCATGAATAGACAATATAGCATACAAAACAGGATTAAATTTACTAACATTCTCATATTAGAGGGTTGCTACATGTAAACAACCACCTAACTCGATTACTTGTGATCCTAGACAACTGTGGCAATTTAATACAGACTATAGATGCAACAAACTATGCAATAAAAACAATCTGTTTTAGCAATTACAGCACCAATAGAGAACTATATCACAAAGGTACAGGAATAATATGACAACAATTAACTGAACAACAACACAATAAAGTTCAAAATTGAGTAACAGAACATCTTATGAGTGCTAGAACAGAATGTACAAGTGCAAACAATCAGCAATCATGTAGATCGACTAATCACTGTTATCAATGAGAAAAAAAATGTAGTTGCCATTCTGAAGAAGGAACGGATGCTTACTCCATCATCATGTAGATCGGCTACCATTTTCTTTATGAAATCCTCTTTAGAAAACTTTTTTTAACATGAAACCAAGTCAGTGCTTCTTGAAACCACCCATGTGTTGCATCTTGTTCTCCATTTCATTTACTTTCTCTTTGTACCTTCTTTCTTTTGCAGTTTGAGTGACAAACTTACACCTTGAGACACTCGAACTTCACTCCAGTACTTATCATCATAGTACCCCCGTGCTTTTAACTCCTTAGCAACTATCTCATTGAACACCTCATTAAAATCTTGAGCTAAAAGATTACCATTGTTGTTTTGTTGCCTTTTTTCTAATTCCTCATATGACGCATTCTATAGAAATAAAAACAGTACAAGGTCACAGAATGATAAATAGAAATTCAGATCAAACATAAGTGCTAAGGATAAAAAATATATCATTACTGCATCCACTTTGTGGGTAGTGTATCTGCCATTCTTTTTCTTGTGAGCAGCCTCCCATAATTCAAGCCTATTAATCTTCCTTTTCTGGTTATCTTCCTGCACAAGAGAGTAACTTGTGGCTCATTACAGATCTCAATTGGTGCCATGCTAGGCTGAAAAAACAGATGGTGAAATATATTCATCCAAAGTTACTTATGTATTCACAATCATCTTATTGTGAATACAATAAGTAACTTTGGATGAATATATTTCACCATCTCTTTTTTCAGCCTAGCATGGCTTTTTCTTCCTGATGTGTGTGTATTCTTCTGGTCTTGTGCGATCCTAGACTTTGTCGCACATACTTTCTACAAGGATAAAAGAGCGATGAAGTTATATTACACTCGTTGCTTTCAAACTGCATATAAATGGTAAATAAAAGGATGGCACCTTATGTGGTTCTCGGCACCAAAATCCAACAAGAGCTTTCCATTGAAGTTCATTCACTTTGTTTGGTTTCCCATTTATGATTTCATCTAGAGATCTCTCTTCACGATTGAAATATTGTTTCGTCAACTTCGATTTGTAGGATCGCCACCTATTGTTAATAGTCCTTAACACCCAGTCCCTTGTAAGGTTCAGCGCTAGGCGGGGGAACTGAAAGGTAGAGGTAGATGTTACTGGACAAATGAAGATTGAGGTATTTGATTGAAGTAGCTACTAAGATTAATTTTACCTCCACATCCTTGATTATTTGTTGCTTGTGAGTATTGAACAGAGCATTGTCCCATCTTTCAATGTGTAAAAGAGCTAATGATGGTTTTTCTGCTATCTGTCCAAGGTATTGACCAAGAATGGAGGCTGACCTTTCATTTGGGACACCATTTTCATCGGTCCCTACAATTATCTTTCCTCCTTATAAGTCCACTAGATTTGAAACTCTGAAATCCCCTAAAACTTGTCTCACCTCTCCATTTGGTCCTACATATAGGAAATAGATTGATTTGACACTGCATTTGGATATGCATAAAAAATATATAACTTACATATTATCTTAATGGGGCTTCGTGGATGTTGGCTTGGGAGGCGGGCTAATAAGCCATCAACATCACGAGGACCCTGTAGGTCATCATCCTTCTCATTCTCTGGTAAGTTGTCCTGCCCATTTTCATTCTCTGCTAAGTTCTCCTGCTCATTCTCAATATGTTCTGCATCCTTTTCTTTTTGAAGATTCAAGTTCCTTAACCGTCGAAGTAGTCTTACCATTATAGATTCTGCATATATATGGGGTACCACGAAATTGTCAACAGTACAATTTATTAAATCTAAACAAAAGCTTACATGGTACTAAGAAACTAATAAATCTAACTTCTGAAAAATAGAAACCTTAGCTTCATATTTCAATACTAAAAAAATAAAAATTATATGCCAGATGGATCAGCGATACAAACTAAACAAGACCCAAATTATATGCCAGATTCAGAATAACAAGGGAACTTAAAAAACACAGACCATCTACAGTATGCACTACTGCATGATTGTACATATACATAGATATTATTATGAGCCTTAAGCAACTACTGCATGATTGTACACAAACACTTTTAAGAAATGGATTTTAGAGGTTTTATACCTCTGCTCAACAGATACAAAGGTTTCTATCTTCACAAAAAGTTTCAATTCTATAATCACCATCTTTTTAAATTATGGCAGTATAAGCAATATAATAGCACAACTATAATTCTCCTAATATAGCTTTTCATCATTGTGATCAAATCAACGTAGTAACTGAGATCGAGTGAATAATACGAATATATTGTCTAAATGAACACTTTATGAACTGTGACATTTCTCAATCCAAAAATAAGCCAATTTGAATGCTCAAGGACTTGGGCTGCAAGCCAGCAACTCCGCGGCTATGAATTACAAGCACCAAATTCCTGTCCGTTCATATGCACTAGTACAAATAACACAATGTTCAAAAGAGATAAAGACAACAATAATTTCCTTCTCACCTTCAAATTTTGCATGCACAACAGCACAAATGCAGCGGCAGCGGCGTGTCCTGGGTGGACGGATGAACGGCAGGGTGCAGCGCACGGAGGGATCTGTGGCGGCGCTTCTCGAAGGCGGAGGCACGGCGGCGGCTGCGGCATGGTCGTGCGGTGCCACGGCGGCGGCTGCGCAGGCGCACGGCGCCTCAACGGCGGCAGCAAGGGCCAAAATCGAGTGCGGCGGCGCCTGAGGCTGCTAACGTCTCGTGGATGGAGAAATACGGGATCGATGGAGAGGTTAAGGACAAGGTGGGAAAGTTGAGAATCTGGATGCGATGTTTCCGGAGAGGTCAAGGAGAAGGTGCGGTAAAATATTTTCGGCGCGCAGCCTGCAGCCAACGCCAAGATAAGATTTTTGGCACTGTAGCACAGAGAACCGATAAATATGAAAAAGTTATTCCACCAATGCCACAAACACACGGTAGCACAGTGGTATGGCTGCTTGGCTTGAAGCTCTAAACATGAGTTTGAATCCTATAGGCAGCGTTTTATTCCTATTTTTAATATATTTTTAGCCTGCAATACATTCCTATTTTTAATATATTTTTAGCCTACAATACAAATTAAAATCAAATGTTTCATCTTAGCAAACATTACACAAATTTATTACACAAATTTAGTTTCTAATTTTAATATGTATTTTTTTAACATTTTCAATATATTGTTTCTTCATCATTCATCTTTTTTAAAATTAGTACCTTTATGAATTTTTATCACCATTGTGAGATAAAACTATATAAATCTTTTTATTTTAATATAAGCTAATGTTTATAACCTTTGTGGGATGAAATCATATTGCCATTGACGCATTTATGGACCTAATTGTAGTGTATATATGGACCTAATGTTTATTTGGATGCCTTCATCAATATTATAGTTTATATAGCACCTAATACTTATAACAATTGTGAGACGAAACCATGTAATTTATTGGATGTCTTAATTATATATCTTTAATAACCAACTAATGTTTATTAGACATTTTTATGTATATTATATTTTAAAATCACTTAATGCTTATTACCGTTGCGGGATGAAAACATATAATATAAAAACATATAATATAAAAATCGACTTCTGTATAGTATAATATATAGTAAAAAATTCAACTAATGTTTATTGGACGTCTTAATTATATATCTATATTATAGTTTATATCTATATTTTGGACGCCTTTATATTTTTATATGTTTATAATATGTCTTTATATTATAACTTATATATGACCTAGGACTTATTAGAAGAAGTTAAGGAAAAATATATAAAATTTTATAAACGTGATTTGGGAAAAATTATGAAAAAAACTTGGGAAAAATCAATAAAATAAAATAGAAATTAATAAAAATATATATTTGAATTTTATAAACATGAATTGGCAAAAAAAATTATGAAACAAAACTGGTTACAAAAAATTGGTGCTGGATAGTGGAATTGAACCCTGGTCTACAAGAATAGATAAAGCCAACCTTACCAATGAGCCAACACTTTGGACTTGTATAGACAGTTATTAATTAATAGAAAAGTCATCTCCATCGCCAAATTTTTACACCCTGCCATATCGAAAGTTTGGACACATAAATAAAGTATTTAATATGAACTAAAAATAACTAATTGCACAGTTTATATGTAATTTACGAGACTAATCTTTTAAGCCTAATTAGACTATGATTTGACAATAAAGTGCTACAGTAAACACTTATGCTAATGACGGATTAATTAGACTTAATAAATTCGTCTGCGTCGTTCTGAGACGAATTCTGTAATTTGTTTTTTATTAATCTATGTTTAATATTTCAAATATGTGTCAGAGCATTGATGTGACATTTTGCCAAAAATTTTTGATGGATGTAAACACACTCTTAATTGAGTAATAGTACTGAACGAAGAGTGTGAAATCATCAAAAATCTTGCAAATATTTCCTGCATTGGCTAAACAAATCGTTGCTCATTAACAAACATTAAATGTGCTTTATTATGCAATAAAGAGCTAAACTCAACTGTACAGCGCTACCGCAATTCAGCATTCATCGTTGACTGCCTACAATTTTGTTCTAATCTGTTCTATCTTGTGGTTTCTGGTGGCCGGGTCGGCTGTAGGACTGTTTGCATATATGCATATATTACCTGATGTTCTATTACAAACATGATGCTAGTTTAATGGTATGGTTGTATGACTGAATTTGCCTGGCTGGGTTCGATTCTTAGCGCATATTTATCTTTTTTAATTTAATTATATACAGCTATAATTACCAGATTTGTATTTTTTTAAGTTACACGTCTATAATATCTTGTCAACTTTATAATTACTAGGTTTGTATTTTTAACAATACAAATAAATTATTTCTTCATCCTTCTCAATGATTACAAAATTATTTTTTAGCCTGCAGTCTCTAATATTTTGCCAACTTATAAATATACTATGTTATATGCTAGTTGTATTTTTTACCAATTCAAATATATTGTTTCTTCATCTTCTCAATATTACAAAAATCAGATTTTCTTGTTCCAAATAAGTGTTATTTTCTTTTCTAATCAAAATTCATCTTTACGTGGTTATTGCTGGTTATTTGGTACGCTTTATGACTTATCTACGTGCTATTCACGATTGAAAGCACGTAAAACTTTGTATCAATTCGATATGTTTTTCTAATCAAGTCAGAAAGCATACCTGGCTATAAACAATTGTTTAAAACGTTTTATAACGTGTCTAATGGATAATAACGCTTCAAAGCATGTCTAACTCTGTGTCGCTTCTATTGATGGTTATTTGATACGCTTTCGACTTGTCTACATGCTATTCACGGTTGAAAGTATGTCAAACTTTGTATCAATTCGATATGTTTTTCTAATCAAGTTGAAAAGCATCTATACCTGGCTATAAACAATTGTTTGATATATTTTACAACATGTCTATAGGATAATGACACTTCAAAGCGTGTCTAATTCTATGTCATCTTGATACGACTTCAATAATGTGTTGAAAAATGTCTTTATATGACTAATAACACTATAAACATGTCTAATATCGTAATAGTCTGACACATTTTTGAAATCGTATCAAAAAGCATCTTAACATGGCGATGTAGGGACGCTTTAGACTCTGTTACTACTATAATGTTTGTACTACTATAATGTATGTAGAGGGGGTTTTCTAGTAGTATAAATTGTGTATCTCTAAAGACCACCGTTGTAAACTCCATTAAAAAGGTCTGATTCTACAATGATGCTGAGTGATGAGTCAAATATGTGGATTGAAAGGGACAACTCCTAGTTTTCTAACCTTTGCACACTGTAAGTTTAATTTTTTTCTCACATTATTTAATTTTAAGCTTCTCTGTGGGGATCTTCCCCATAGTATTTCCTTCAAAAAAAAAGGACAACTCCTAGTGGCATATTTTCTTTTCTTTCTTTTTTGTCCTTTTGGAAACACAATAGCCTCCTAGTGGCATAATTTCCCAGAAGGTTAGCTGAGCACTTGTGCATGGAAGCAGCGTATATATGGCCCCAAAAGCGAGTCAAGCCCCTTCTACATAGGAAAAAGAAGAACTAACTGAAATTAGAAGCTGTACTCTTCCAATTTTCAGCAAGTTCTCTTTGTTTGATTTTGGGAGACAAATTTGGTACTCTATAACTAGCGTATCTGTACCAGGGTTAACGATTTCGCCCGGGCTTGCTGTGCCGCCCCTTGCGGCACCGCGAATTTCATCCGGCTTCGCGAAAGCCGGCGAAAGCCGGCGGCAAGTGAACAGTGTGAAAATTTGAATTTGGAGAATTTCGTGTGTGCCGCGGATTTTGTGAATTTCGCGCGAAAACCGTGACTAATGGTGCGAAAAATTGCTAAACCGTTGCGAAAAATATATAAATATTGTCCAAAAATTAAGAATAAATACTAAAATTATTAAATACATAAATTTGATATTTTCACTAATATATGTGTGTGAAAAATTTATAGTAATAAGTACAATATTGATATGAGTATGGTTGTATGAATTACGGGGAATACTTAATGTGATGTTTAAAATATAGTAAAAAATAGAAAAATAATGATATATTTTGAATGATAAAAACATTTTGTGCAAATGGAAGATATAATGAACTTGGTTTGGCCAACTTCACGAAATAATTAGATTACGAAACGAGTACGAAATATTTGTCTTAGCATATGTTACAAAGTTGTAAATAGGTCCCATAACATGGAAATAAAAATGATAATAAACATCCACATATTTCGCCATCGATGTTGTAGTCTTCATGACCAAATAAGTGAGCGGCGAGCGCGTGTACATTTCGCCCGAGTCCGGCACATAAATAGAGATATGTCACAACATCAATTTTTGGCACAAATTAGAAGTACGGAATGAAATTGGCTAAGTATGAATTTTTTTGAAAAATTTGGCATGACCTTTGCTAATATTTGGTTATATGACAGATGTACAATGACTATACATTCCCCAGACAACATTTCATAAAGCGATAACCTCATTATTTACAAACATAGTATACGAAGATATCACATAGTCACAATGCAATTAACATATAGTTTAGAAACAAAGGAGAGTATACCTGAATTGCTGTAGATGTACATTCTATTGATTCCATTGTCTGCACGCCGACGAATATTCTTTGGTGGACATTACCATGAGGCCATTAGTTCGAAGCAACTCCGCCTTGTACTCATTCCAAGTCTGTCCAGTCCAAGCAGCGGTGGTTTGCCACTGGCTGTAGAGTTGAGCGTACCACTGTCCAGTTACGTTCGCATCCACTAGATGAGCAGCAGTGGGAAACAATCTGTAGCGCAAGCTGCCGTAAGTTTGGCGTATCCAATCCGAACATTAGCCACCATTGTGCTGCAACTCAATGAAAGTGTCGTTAGTTACACGTTAACCGAAAGAAAAGACACATTACACATTTAAAGTTTGTAATAATGCGTTTTACTTACAAGGTGATGTCCTTCCGTCTAAAACCATCGTCTCTGCTAGGGGTTTACTAAATTCCCCCAATTTTCGACGATAATATTCCACCTCATACAAGGCCGACGCCGCTGTATTCGTATCAGTCATCCACTCGAAGGCCTTGCGTAGCCCAATAAAGCATTGATCCGTCGTCACGAATTCATAATGTGTCCTTGGACTCAAGGCGGAAGCTGCAATATTGCAATCGACATGGAAGTGTATATGAGTTTGTATTCAAACCGAAAAAATAAAAATGTTTGTAATCATGTACCTGCCCACATAAGGGTGTCCTCAACGACGTCTTGCAGACGTCGCTTGACAATAGAGCTATACAAAGTGTACTTCGCCTTGTCGTTTCCAAATAAGCTTTCCCATTCACCTTTCAAAATTTCAAATCGCATTAAAAACTCACTCATGTTGGGTATTTCATCTTGATCGCGAATCGAAGCAATGAATATAGTGGTTGCACAACTCCAACCACATACTCCAAACCTTCCCACCACTACAAGCTAGAGAGGCACCCATGGGCATATCGGCCTTCCGCATCGAAACGAATTTACTATTCAAAAACTTGCTGAGGCAACCCATTGCATGAACTGGTTTTTCTTTCAAAAGCTGTCGAGGAACATGTAATTCGTTCCGAATCGGGTGATGTTCCACCCGACAAGCTCTCCACCAATGGCCTCTTTCATCATAGCATGTAGTTTAGTGTGGTTATACAACCAACGACAAATCTTCCTTGCACTTTCAATTACCGCCGTATGCTCAAGAATTATTCTAATATCTTTTAATGCAAGATTTAAAGTATGTGCCACATAAGGTTGCCAAACAATATGAGGATATTCTTGTTTTACCAATTTGCAGGCCTTCTTGTAGTTTGCTCCGTTGTCTGTAATAATTTGAACAATATGCTCGGAACCAACGTCGCGAACTACTTTCCTTATCTTCTACATCAATAAATATAGTAAAGTAAGCACTCGTCAATTGTTGTGACATAGCATTAGTACATGTAATGGGGTACTTACGGTTTGTAAGTTGACGGTGTCCTGGCTGAATGACGTAGCATCCACGGACTTATGAAAAAACATCGTGCCATTACAATAGATCAAAAAATTTATCACTTGCCATTCCAGTAGGTCCAGTCCACGAGTCGCACATTAGGGTCACACCATATGTAGGCCAATCCTCCTTGAACTTTTCAAATTGCTTTTCCATGTCGCCACAGTTGCATCAAGGTACTTGCCATCGATATCACGTCCAATTGGGGACGTGATCCCTTCTCCTGCATTGCATAGATGATTTATTACTTCATCGCACGTGCAATAAGTAAATGAATGTAAAAATGAATGGTAGGACACATTTACTCACCTCATTTCTGTGTTTCCTTAATGGCACTGACAAAGTACGGATTATCCGCTTGCCATGGAGCAATGCCGGCAGTGTAATAAAACTTCGCCCACGCCGTTCCAATTGCGTCCTTAGCTAACTTTCCCTTCTTTGACCACCAACTTGTGTTAATCCTAGGCTGCACCGTTGATCTCGTCGAAGCGATGTTATAATCTCCCACACGCCTGCGAAGGCACTTCTCTACTCGAAGCCGATCGCCTCATAAAATCAGTGATGGGGTCACTTCCACCCCTAGAAGACTGTTTTTTGATCAGGAAGTTGCGGCTCTCCCACTTGCACTTCCACTTCCACCTCCATGTTCGTACACACCACCTCTTTCTTCTACACCCCTTCTGAATTCCGACTCGTGGCGCGATGCTGCCAACACCGCCTCCATCTGCTCTTCCTCGTCAGCATCTCCAGTTAAATGAGTATATCTTTTTGCAGTTGCTTTCTCATTTAACTTGAGAATATAAACTTGAGAATATAAATGAGCAAGTTTAAATGAGAATATAAACGTGAAGCCGCCCCAACAGACGTTTTTGTCGAACACCTCTACGAGCCAACCGTTGCGGCAAAACCAACTCCCAACGAGCAAGCGCAAACGAAGTCACCATGATTGACGCCGACCGGAGGACACCACTCATCAAATTTTTAACACAGCAAAAGCTGCCGTAAGACCGGGATGAGGCAGAACGTGTCCGACGTCGTTGCCAAGCTTACGTCATGGTTGACTCCGATCTGTACAAGAGAAGTCCCTCCGGGGTCCTGATGAGGTGTATCACATCCGAGGAAGGACGACAGCTACTCCAAGACATCCACTCGGGCATATGCGAAAGCCACGCGACAGCACGCACCTTGGTGGGCAAAGCCTACGGACAAGGTTTTTCGGCTTACCGCGGTCTCCAACGCGGACAAAGTGGTACGAACTCCGTGAGGGCTGCCAATTCTTCGCCCGACGAGCCATGTCCCGGCCAGGAGCTACAAACAATTCCATTATCCCGGCCCTTTGCGGTATGGGGCTTAGACATGGTCGGCCCTTTTAAGAAGGCCCCAGGAGGATTCACACACTTATTCGTCGCAATCAACAAGTTCTCCAAGTGGATTGAAGCTAAGCCGGTTGCCACGATTATTGCCGACAAGGCACGGGACTTCATTCTCAACATCGTGCACCATTTCGGCATCCCAAAAAAATCATAACCGACAATGGGACTCAATTCACGGAGGCATCTTCAAGGAATTATGCGAAGACTTCGGAATCAAGATTTGCTATGCGTCGCTGCCCACCCCAAAAGCAACGGACAAGTCGAGCGTGCCAACGGCATGGTCCTTCAAGGCATCAAGGCCCGCGTGTTCGACCGCCTAAATCTTTACGCCGGGCAAGTGGGTTTAAGAGCTCTCCTCGGTTCTATGGTCTCCGCGGATCACGCCGGTCGGGCTACCGGCCAAACTCCTTTCTTTTTGGTCTATGGCGCAGAAGCCATGTTGCTGAATGAGATGGAGTATGAATCCCTCCGAGTCCGCAGCTTCAACGATGAACGCTACGACCCGGACGAGTGGATGACCTCACCCGACCGGAAGAGGCCCGTGAGGCAGCCCTCATCTAGTCGGCAAAGTATCTTTAAGGGCTTAGACGATACCACAGTCGCAACGTTCGAGCACGAGCTTTTATCGTTGGCGATCTGGTTCTGCGCAAGATTCAAGCCACCAAGGACCATCACAAGTTATCCCCCTTATGGGAAGGACCGTATATAATTGCTGAGGTGACTCGGCCAGGTGCATATCGATTAAAGCGTGAAGACGGATCTATGGTGGAGAACTCCTGGAACATCGAACATCTTCAACGATTCTATGCTTAAATTGACTTAAGTATCATGTTTCTTCTTGATCGCCAACCTCAAGCAAGATGACTTCTTGAGTTAGCAAATGGGGTCGTACATATGTCAATAAAGCATGGTCTTTTTTGACAACCCGTGCATACTTGGCTTATCATTGTTTAATGCTTCTTGATTCGAGTTCAATGTTTAAGGATCGAGAATTTTTGATGACCTAATCGGGCTTAGGCTTGGTGACGGTCGGACGAAAATTACTTAAGAAATTTTACATGACAACTCGGGTCAGGACATTAACATAAATAAACCAAACATCTACAAAGTTTTACATCGGACAGTTGCATACAATGTTTACAAGACAATCAGGCCCGAAAATTGTTCACTACATCAATGGCAATCTTCTTAGCTGACTCCTGCGCATCACTAATAATGTCCAGGGCTTGCTCATCCGAGTGCCGTCGTGAGCCTTCCCCCGAATTGACATCCACTCGGGGTATAGAGATTTGGTCGTGCAAGAGCAAGGCCAGCCCCCATGGTAGCGTGCCTCGGTGATGTTGGCTAAGTATTGGTCGGGGGCTCTCCACAACTTATCAAAGATTTCGACTGGGTCCAGTGAGCTAGCCCCGACTCCCTGATGAAATAAAAACAGCAGGATTGGTGTCGCTGCGTTGGCAACATCTTCTCGGACCCGTCTGGCTTGTTCTCTCAAGCAAAACGTCATATTGAGCTTGGGTCTTCACTTTGTAAGCTGAGAAAGACATATGATTACACAGAGCTTTCAGAGACAAAGCAGTTCAACGAACGTTGTTAAGAAAGAGCTCACCTTCGAACTCGGCCTCCAACTCGGTCTTCCCGAGGCTGATTGCCTCCAGCTGGACCTGGAGCGAGTGGACCTCCGACGAATTTTCTATAAACAAGAAATGCTATCAGCAACTAGGATCAACACGGAAACCATAAAGAGAATGGGAGGGTTAGGCTTACTCCCGACTGAACCCCGGAGGTCGATGTTTTCTTCCCGGAGTTCAGCTATTTCCCTCCTCAGGGCTGCCTCCTCGACGCAGCCTCTTCTCGAGTGGTCTTCAACTTCTGCTGGACGTCCTCCAGGGAGTTTAGATGAGGGACCAACTTCTCGAGCGCTTCGGACTTGGCCATCGATCGGCAATACTCCTTCTGCACGCAAGATCTGAAGTTGACCGACTAAAAGGAATGACAATACTACAACAGGAAAGGATCAAGGCTTACGCTGAGTAGATGAGTCGCCTCATTAAGGCTGTTGACGAGGGCATCCCTTTCCTCGCTCTCCGCTTGCTTATCTAGGATGATACCCTGCCTTTATCCTTCCGAATCTCGCCACTCGATCTTGATCGGAGGAACCCGTCTCGAAGACTGCAACCTAGGGATTTCTTCTACTATGGCTGGTAGATCGGGGGAACATATGAAGATACGAAAGAATCAAATCGAAGATTGAAGACAAAATCTCAATTCAAGACTAACCGGCTTCGCGGAACCCTTGACTGGATCGCCCGTGGTCTTTCCTTCGACTTTTCACCGACCGATTTTCGTCGGGCCTTCGAGTCATGGGTCGGTGGCTTCTCGGCGGCCGCGGTTTCCATGGATGTCCGCTAGCGGTGGGGGCTCCCTCCTTGGGATATATTTGCTTGGAGGCGAGGGCTTTCGCCGGAGTGCTCTCGCTCGGGAGAGGGCTCCGGGGTTTTGGTTCCGCAGCTTAGATGCCTCGGATGCGGCACTGGAGTTGGCCCTTCACTCTTCTCGGCAGGATCTATATCTTGGGGCCTCCTGCCAAACGAACGATGCGCTCAGTCGGAATGAAGACAAAGGAATTTTCAACGATGAAGTTCAAACTTCGTCATGAGGCGTACTGGACGACCAGGCGGATCTTCGACGCCTTGCCGGCACCTTGGAGGGTTGTTTATTTGACGGAGGGGCGGGACATCATCGTCCGAGTCATCGATGACGAGTCTCCTCTTGCTCGCCCGTTTGCTGATATCCTCACTCGGGGCCGCCCTTTTCCCGGTTGGATCACTTTGGATCTTCACGCCGCCGGCGGGCTTCTTGGCAGGTCGGGTCGGCACGTCGTCGTGAGGGATTTTGTAGGGCTTCGAGATGATGGAGGCATTTTCCTGCAAGAAAGTTTCTTATCACACTAAGAAGTGTGACATCAAGATTACAAGACAATGAAAGAGTTCAGTCGGCTTACCGGAGGAGGAGGTCGATAGACTGAAGGAGAGGACTGGCAGCACGAGGCTGCGTTCGACTGCGATTCCAGTCGAGAAGACCTTGTACATTCGGATCTTCAGGATTTCAAAGCTGAGGGAGTCACGGTCTTCCCGATTGGGGTCCCTCTCGCCCTCATACTTGAAGGCTGGCTTCGATCGTTCTTTAATCGGCGCTAGTCGGCTCCTGATGAAGTGCCGAGTGATTTGCTCGCCGCGAAGACCCTTTTGCTTCATTTCCAAGATCTTCGCTAGCGCTTTGTTGGCTTCATCCCAATCTTGGGCTACCGGTACGGTGCTCCAAGTATGCTTAGGCACGGGGAAGGCCAACAAAGGTTGGCAGGCTGGGTTCAAGATTGCTGATATAGAACCAGCTCGCATGCCAACCCTTGTTGGAGGATTTCAAGGGAAGAGAAAAGTACTCCTTGTGGAGGGATCCGCGGAGTTGAAAACCCGCTCCACCGACGACGCATGGATGGTCCTTATTTGGATGCGGTTTGAGGTAAAACATGCGACGAAAAAGTTGGAAGTGGGGGAGGATGCCAAGGAAGGCTTCACATACATGAATGAAGAGAGCGATGTGAAGCATGGAGTTGGGGTTCGGATGATAGAGCCGAAGGCCATAATAATCAAGAAGCCCCCTAAAGAACTCGAGGTGGGGAGGCTGAACTGCAGTAAAAGAACGATGTGAAAACAACGAGCTCACTAGTATTCGGGGTGGAAAAATCTTCACCGCCGCCGGGCGCCACCACGATCTCCTTGGGGGAAGCAACTCCGTGCTTCACCATCTCCTTGAGGGTGGATTCTCTCACATCTGAAGTGGCCCACTGCTCGAAGGGGATTTTCTTCTCATCCGCCATGAATGTGGTTTGTGTGGGAAGCAGATCTGGCTAAGAGGATGGGAGTTTAAGATGGGGATCTTGGGAGCTGGATGCGGAGGCTAGTTTGTGGCGAAGGACGAGCTCCTGGATGATGGATTCGGATGCGCGCGAGTCTAGGGTTTTCCATAAGGAGCTGGTGAACAGAGCTACGAAAAGAGGAAATTTTTGGGAAGACGAAGTGGCGGGGATGACCTCGAGGCTTTGTAAAGAGATTTGAGGGTTGCGCTAGGTTTTCTCGTGATTGGGCCGAGCCCATGAGAGATCTGCGGCCCGCCTAAGGTGTGGCCCAATGCGTGTCCTTAGGGACTTAAGTTGATGAGCTTAAGCAAATTTGCCTTGGCAATATGCACGTGTCCGAGTGTCCTATGCTTTTGAAAATCCTTTCATACCGCGGTTTGCTTAACTTCATGAGAAGTTAGCACGATGCAATTTGAGAGGTGACCAACAGCTAAGCTTTTTATGGCTGCCTTGATGACAAGGGCTGTTTGGTTCTATAGCATTTGATTGGATGATTATATCAATGCTGTTTTTTCCACTTTGGTGAAGATTTTTATAGATTGAGACCAGTATTATGGCGGGAGCTATTTAATAACTTGGTCATATTTTTCAGACGACTGAAAAACTTGTTTACCAATGAGGAACGATTAAAATATTTGTTCGAAATGACTCGGGCAGATCCACTCGGATAAGCATGAGCTTACCAAATGCTTTCCACCTATGAGGGTTGATTGAGTTATTTGTTCTGAGATGACTCGGGCAAATTCACTCGGATGAGCACGAGCTTGCCGAGTGATGAGATTTTTTATGATTGCTTTAGCATGAGCTAAGTATTTATATGAGTATAATTCTTTTTAGTTCTTGACTATGTGCTTAGTCATACAGTCGGGGGCTACACCTAATTAGGTACATCATGAGGTATACCTAGATATTTATTTTTGAGAATTTTTTGGATATTTTTCAGCCCTTCACAGTCTTTGGAGCCACTCGGGAGATTCGAGCGAGAGGTGATGGAATCACTCGGCGATTCGGCGAGAGGTTTTTGGCCGTATCTTGTCTTGGTTAGATGTTGAGTTGTCTCGTCGACTGAAAAGGACTCGGGGGGCTACTGTGGAGATTATGGCAATCGGATATCCACATGGCAAGTTTATCCGACTGGAGGTAGGGATAGATTGCGCCTTCTAAATATGTAAACCAAATATGACTTGGGTGTTACGTTGCCAATTGAGATAAGGCAACGGCCTATAATCATGGTTTAGTAAGATTGAGGAAACCGACTTAGAATGAGATAGGGTTTCCGATCCGTAAGCTCGCCTCCCAAGACTATCTAAGGGGTAAGGGGCGTCCCTTAAGAGAGATCATATGCTTTATGAATTTTTAGCTTTCAGCCTTAGATCACGAGATCAATAAAGACACTCGGCGGATCGAATCCTCGAAACAGAGTAGGGTATTACCTCTCGAGAGGGTCCGAACTCGTCTAAATCCTTATTTTCCACCTAACCCATCGAGCTTGGCAATCTTAACAGCACCCCCAAAATTTTATTGCCGAAACCGAGTTTCGACAACTACAATTGTCAACGGAAATTGTTATTTTCCAATGTACACAAAGTCTGCATGTTGCACTCTTTTGTGTTCTTCGTCGATTTTATACTGTACTAGTAAGCTTAGAACAAAATTTCAAACTGTGTTTGTTGTCATACATGTTGCTTTCACCACAACTAGTTGAACTTCCTGAGAAAGTATGCCCCTTTGAGATAGAATTGTATTTAATACAATTATACTTTTAGTTGTACAGGCATACTGCATGTTGCAGCCTTTTGTGTTGTTGTTCAATTTTGTACTACACAAGTAATGTTTGAACAAAATTTAAAAATTGTGCTTGTTGTCTTACATGTTGCTTTAACCAAAACTTAGTCGAATTTCCAGAGAAATCATGTGCCTAGTTGAGATAGAATTGTATTTAATACAACTATATCTTTACTTCCTATACTCTCATAAAACAAATTCCTATCTATTTTTAGTTATGGATCTAGGCCGTTATAACATTAACCCGCCATAATTACTAGACTTCAAAAATAAAAAAATTTTAAAAATAGTATATAGATAGGTGATATATTTTCCTGAACCATTAGATACAGTAAACCTAGCTTTGGCATGATGCACCTCTCCCCACATGGAACTCTTAAGCGTTTAGCTTGATTTTGTTTGCGTTTATGATCATGCAGCAGTGCTAAATTTGGCTATGGACAAGGTCGTTGGAATATTGAGGGGAGCAGCTGGTCTTGCTGCTGACGCCAATGCATTCCGGGAATTCTTCAATTGGGTCACACCACATGTCTTAGCTGCCCTATATTCTCAGCAGCGGCAACAACAGCAAGTGGGTTCAGGAGGGATAGGATCAGCATCAACTGGAGACAACAGAACAGCCACACTGCACCAGATTCAGGATGATCTTCCGAAGCTCCAGCACAACCTTATGGTGATCCAAACAACAATTACACCCACAATGCATGACCTCATCGACCGTCTTGAGTGGCATAGCCACAAAGAAATAGAAGCTGGGCACCTTCGCCAGATCAAGGATGTAGTGTACGGTGCTGAGGACCTCCTTGATGAGTACAATTATTATGCTCTCAAGGTGAAGGTGGAGGTGAGCAAGAATTTAGGGCAAGATCACTTGCATGAACCCTTTCTGGAGTTCTTGGACAATGTTAACTTCGGTGGCAAATTCAGTAAAGTGATGGAAATCAAAGAAAGACTGAAGCATGTTTTTGACCAATCTAACAGTGTAGGCTTGCTCAAAACACCCAAGAAGTTTGACCGATTAGTCAGACCAGAGACATGTCGTGTCCTCGATGAGCCAGATGAGATATTTGGTCGTAAAAAAGAACTCACGGACTTGAAACAAAAGCTAGGAGTACATGGACGCAAGAGAGGCAGGCCTGTGGCACACAGCACTACGGCTGAAGCAAGGAGGACAGAGTTGCCTGTGTTGCCAATTGTTGGCATGGGAGGTGTCGGGAAGACAACCATTGCCCAACAAATATGTGAGGATGGAGTGGTGCAGAAACACTTTTGACTGCATAGTCTGGATATGTGTTTCGGATGAATTCGAGGTAAACAGGTTAACAAGAGATGTTCTGAAGTCTCTTGGAGTAAAGTCACAAGATTCTGATACAAGGGATACTCTTATGGTTAATTTGCGTGATAGTGTCAGGTCAAAGAGGTTTTTACTCGTCCTTGATGACATGTGGGATGATGTCTTAAAAGATGAGAAAGGATGGAGAACATTTCATAGAACTTTAAGCAATGGTCTTGATGGCAGTATGATTTTGGTCACCACTAGATCTTCCAAAGTTGCTAACTTAGTCAGCAACAGTGATCCCTATGAGCTCAAGGGATTGCAAGATGATGTTTTATGGGATTTCTTCAAACTATGTGCATTCAGATCCAACAGTTCTCGCAACAACCCAGAGCTGGAGCACATTCTTCCAGAGTTGGAGCGCATTGGTAGAGATATACTTCCAAAGTTGAAGGGTTCACCTTTGGTTGCCAAAACTCTTGGACGCTTGTTGAAAAGCAACCTAAGCGTGGAGCACTGGGAGGACATATTGAGAAGTGAATTGTGGAAATTAGAACAAGAGGAGACTGACATTTTGCCAGCCCTGTGACTTAGTTATGTTTACCTGCCACAGTACATGAGAAGATGCTTCACAATATGTGCCCTGTATCCAAAGGATCACAGATTTGAAAAGCAGTTTTTAACAGACATTTGGGTAGCACAAGGGTATGTGGAGGCTAAATATGCATCCTCTTGCTTTGATGACCTTGTAAATCTGTCCTTCTTTCAGAAAGCAGCTAGTCAGGAAGATAAGTATGTGATTCATGACTTGATGCATGATACAGCTCAGCTAGTCTCCAAGGATGAGTGCTTCATCTTAAGACATGTAGGTGACCTAGCTAAAATCCCTTCAAAGGTTCGCCATCTGTCAATATTCTCCAATGGAAATATCAGTTGTGCAGAATTAGTGAATATTTGCACACAAAATAATAAACTGCGGTCCTTAGTATGCAATGAATCTTATCGAAGTAGTAAACGTTTTGCTCCTGTGATTGACTGTTGGTTCAAGGAACTCGCGAATATCCGTGTATTGATTTTTAATATTTCCGCAGTGAGAAAGTTACCTGAGAGCATAGGCAACTCAAAACATTTGCGTTACCTTGGTTTATTTGGAAGTTCTACTTTCGAGACTCTTCCTTCATCTGTTAGGTACATGTATCATTTTCAGGTTATAAATGCCAAGGGTTGCAAATTCAAAAGATATCCTCAAGGTTTCAGTGATTTGATTTCCTTGAAGAAAATTGAATCAAAGGTCTTCATATATAATAAGGATAAAGATAAGCAAAGCCTACATTGGCCCAAGATGGAAATAGCTCATGTACCGTTACAGATGACAGAGGAGCAGATTGAATTGTTACCTCATTGGAATCTTGAGCGTTTGAAAATAATGGAGTACCCAGGTCAATCTTGCCCCAGCTGGCTCCGGGCAGACTGCCTGAAAATGCTGACTTCACTTGAACTTTATGATTGCCATTACATTCAGAGCCTATCATTCTTTCAACCACCGTTTCTTGATTCGGAAGAGTCAAAGAACCTTAGATCCTTGGAGAAACCGTGTGTTTCTGAGGCAAAGCAGCAGGCGCACTGCCGGAGTATTTTCATCGCTTTCAAATGTCACTGTAAAGTTTTGCAGTGCACTGTTGAGTCTTGATGAGTTCCTGACGCCCGCTTGTATGCCTGTTGTGAAGACAATTCATGTTGGAAGTGTAGCCAATTGAAGTTCCTGCCGGTTGATGAGCTCCACCGTTTCTCTCGCTTGGAGGACTACATATTGAATGGTGTCTCGAGTTGAATATGCAGAGGAGAATGACATTACCATCCTCTCTTCGGAAGCTCCACTTATCCTATTGTGCAAGCATAAAGTACATTGACAATAGCCATCTGGGCAGTTTTCCGGCACTGAAGAGACTCAGACTTAAAAACTGTCCAGACCTCACTTCTATTGTTGGTGCTATATCCGTTTCTGAAATAGAATCGGGTTACATAAATTATTGCCCCAAGCTGATGGAGATAACACAGCCTTTCAAAAGAGGTGATCAATCCTGGTACGTGCTATGGAACCACACTTGATAGCTCTCCTTTTTTCTGTTAAAACGGGTTATCTCCATCTATTATAGAGTAATCTCATTAACTTTGTGATAATTTTTTTGTGCGACTCATTAAGGTCACAGCAAATTGTCATTGTAGAATTGCTCTGCTTCCATCATAAATTCTGTTGTGCTTTTTTATAATCTTTAGACTCGCGCAAATTTCATAATCAGTGTTACAACTAATTGTATTTTCATCAACTGTGGTGAACGGACTGATTCCCGTTGGCTGCCAAGTACACAATTACCCGATACTAGCTTTTCATGAATTTATTTTTGCAATACTATGGTGAAGAATACTTATTTGTTTAGATTTGGTTACGCTGTAGGAAAAGAAAGCTGAAATGAAGTATGGATTGTACTGTTTATATTCATTGGATTTGATAGCTCATTGCCGTCGATGTGCAGGCTGTAAATAATTAATGTTAGAGTGTTCAAGATGATTTCAGATGCAAACAGCACAGCACATGGCAACATAAGTTATGTTGGGGATCAGGAGTATATATAATCTCGGCAAACTCTACATCATGCACTTATATGATAATGTTTGAAGTCCAGAGATATATATCTGGTAATATACTGTGGTATTGTGTATAGGAGAGAGCCAAAAGAAAGTGCAGCCTAATCAGACCATGTGGCTAAGACAGGAGAATCTCAAGAGCTGAATTTGTGGGTGTAAAATTGTCTATTTTACTGTGATACCCGTTGCTATGGAGATTTACGTGGAGCACTACTAGATTATATATGGATAAACATTATAAAAATATAACGGCATCATGATGAATAATTTGGAATCACCTCAGTTAAATTTTGTAGATTACAGTTTTATCAAGTGAGCTTTATGTCAGCCCACGGTGGCTTTTGTTGTGTGTTGGCCTTAGTAGAATTGTAGCAGGGAACTATAGCCTACACACCTTGAGACTGTTGAGATGAAATCTATATGCCTCATGCATTCTTGATGATGTGGCGTTACCTAAAGGCCCTTTATAGCGTTAATTGCAGTTAGTGGATCACACAATTATATAGATAGAAAGGATTGCGTTGTTAAAAAAACACTCTTTATCTCTGCTACTGAACGGTTGATGTGGAGCACTTAGAGGCTGGCAGTGTATATTTTAAGATATTGCAAGTCAGAGCTCGTCAGTATATATATATATATATATATATATATATATATATATATATATATATATATATATATGATTGAACCGAAACATTAAGCTGTAAGCCGAGAGACATCAGTAAAGAAGGTCATCATCCATGTCAATCGCAGAGTTATAACCAGTTGTTTCGTTTTCTACGGATGCGTTTGCTCTGCTTGTCGTCCTGCTGTCTTGAAATGGCGTCCCATTGAAACATTACCACATGACAACAATATTTACACATAGAGTAAAACAATATTTACATGGTCTTAGTGAGTAAGACGGAGGAAGTCCGATCCTTTCTACTTATGCACCAAAGAGGAAAATGTTGGTTTCCAAAGCGCTGCAGGATAATCACTAGGTCAGGACCTTGCAAGGATCACTTTCAGGAATCGCGCTTGGAGAGTTCTTTCAGCTCTGGGAGGAGGCAAACTCAATCAACTTAATCTCGGGCGAAGAAGACTCAATTTGCTGGAAAAGTTCAAGGATGGGAAATTCTCTACCGCTTCAGTTTACATCTGGTTCTTCTCCCAAAGGAGGACTGCATGTATGGCAAATTCCTCTGAAAAAGCAAAGCACCCTCCAAGGTGAAGTTCTTCCTGTGGCTAGCTCTTCAGGGTCGCTGTCTCACGGCTGACAACCTAGCTAAGAAAAGCTGGCCACACTCAGCGACCTGCACCCTCTGCAATTCAGCCCAAGAAACTTGCCAGAATCTTTTAGTTGATTGCCCTTTCTCAGCTGAAATCTGGGACAGGATGAGAAGTTGGTGTGGTTCCCCTTTTCGAACGCCGTCGGAAGACGACCGAGTGCTGAAGGAGTGGTGGCATGAGACGAGGATGTGTTGTCGGACCGATAATAGGAGAAACTTTGATTGTCTCTTCTCGCTTATCTGCTGGATGATATGGAAAGAACACAATTCAAGGATCTTCCAACAGATTTCACGGACTGCAAGCCGCTTGGTCATTGATATAAACGATAAGATTACCGTGTGGTTTGAAGCCGACATCTTCCGAAGCACAATAGCGAGACAGCAGACTTGAAGGGTGCAAGCAGTACAGCCGAAGGAGTCTTCTCTATTCAGCTGAAGAACTTTTCTCGATCTTGTTTTTCCTTCCTAGCTTGATCATGTTAGGCTTTCGTCGTGAAAGCCTACGCGCGTTTTTCTATGCACCGTTTATCTGTAAAGCTAACTTTGTTTTCCCCTTTATCTTAATAAAAACGGTCGGCCAGTCCAAGGGCCTTCTCACCAAAAAGGAGTAGCTCATGATTTTTTTCTAAAACAATAAATCAGCATTAACGCCACACTATTATCATATTGATAACGTATCGTATGATGATTACACAAAACACATAATAGCAAGCAAACCGTTGTATAGCACTGATTCTCTCACGAACGCCAAAACCTGACCAAACATTTGCTCCTGAGAAGCATCCGGATAAAAGGATTACAAAATAAAAAAATATGACACCTCCGACCAAAGAAGCATATGCACTCCAGAGAACCATCGCACTCGCCCGCTTACTTTCCTAGAAGTCGATAATCCCTTACGAGCACCTTGGACAGCTTTCGCAAGCTATAGGTCTTGTCACCAATATCCAAAATCCCAAGTGTGACAATCCGATGTGATGAGGAACTTGTAGACGAAGTCTAGAGGGCCTTCCCGCCATCCGAGCAAATTTTCCATATCTAGGCCTTCCGCTAGTGTTAGGGAGATTACAAAAGGTGGATCTACAGCCGGTCTTTGACAAGATGACAGAGAAATTAATGGGTTGAAGGGAAAGAACATAAGACTGATAGAAAGGGTCATTTTGGTTAAATCAGTCCTCACGATACAACCAATATACCTGCTAACTGGCTTGAAGGTCACGAAAGAACTGCTGGAACAGCTCGATAAAAAGCGACGTCATTTCCTCTGGGCAGCAGGGGCGGAGGGCCTCTTTCCTTCTGGCCGGCCCAAGAGGCGCAAGAGGTAGGGCAAGGCAAGCACGCACCGGAGGGCGCAGATCGGGCGGCGGCGCGACGGCTAGCTGCGGGCGGCGGGCTGAGGCGCGACGTGCCGGAGGCAGCAGGGGCCGCGGCGGCGCCTCGACGGCAGGGCGGCGCGGCGCGGCGGACTGCGGCGCCGGAGGGCCAGTGACGCAGCGGCGGGCAGGGCGGACGACGGCGGGCTGCGGCGCGGCGGCCAGCGGGCAGGGCGGCGCGGTGCGGCGGGCAGGGCGCCGCGGCACTGGCGGGCGGCGCCAGCAGCAGAGCAAGGGCGGGGAGAGAGCAGCAACTGTTCCTGAGTTCTGTGAGTATCATTTGGTCCTATCATTTTCAGTACATGAAAAGTGACTAATTCCCGTATACCATTTGAGTGGCATTATTGAATTTCCAATTTTCAGGCATATATGTAGACCAATTACTTACATTACCAATTAATATAGAAAATTGGTGAAGCAATCTAGTTATAATAGCTTGTTCTTAAACACTAGTCACATCTTTCTTGTTATGTTGTGTCATCTGATCATCCCTTAAGTTCCACAACACACTCGTTTGATGCCCGGACTTATCTTTCATGAGATGGAAGGAGTTGCTGGATGTTGAACCAGAAGCAGGACATGGTCATTTTCAATCTAGAAGAAGCTGCCTTTTCTCTTCAATTAAAAAGGTACTACAAATTGTTCTGTGGTTGGTGAGTTTGACAAAGATTAGCATAGATTCTTATCAAACTATTGTTTTAAAACAATCTAGAAGCATCAAACAGAGAACCTGCGTGCTAAGAGATTAAAAAGAATGTTTACTAGAAACTGAGTCCCCAAAAGGTCTCATTTCTTCCCTAAAATGGAGTTAGATGATAATATTTTTTAAAAAATGTTGTTAAAGTTCAAGCCAATTTTGTTTGAATTAACAAGGATTAAGGACTGTAGTAAAAGTGCTGGGAAGATCTGATTCTTCCCAGGGATTTGACTATAGAAGTATTATTTGGAAACCACTAATATGATGAAATCATGAAAACCTCTCTACAAAATAAAACCATAAAAGCTTCAATTCTATCCATGCCCATACCGCTAAAGATTGTATACAGATTTTCATGGACTTCTAGGATCATTTGGTGGTATATAAGTTATTGTATTCTTTTCAAGGTACTTCAAAATGTTGAAGGTATTATGATAGTAGGACAATATTTAGAAATTTTTGTATGCACAAATCTTCGCCATACCTTAATTTTTGTCCGTCCTCCGCCACTGTCCATTGTTGATCTAGAGTGCTCACCTCTTTAAATAGCTCTGGTGACTCCTCACGAAGCTCAAGTATATAGTTTGCCCTTTTTCTCCGATTCCCTACACATGTAGCAGTGGATTAATAGTAAGAAGCAATCTGGGCTGCCACAATATGATTCGAAACCAGCTTTTTAATTGTTCCCCTGCAAAAGACAGAAACAAACATGCATTAGAAATGCAGAAGTAGTGTGAAGTCGGTTGTAAGATATTAGCACTGTTGAGAAAAGTCAAGCATTCTTGAAGAGATTTCTGTGCAGGCAGAAAAACAAGAGAGAATTTATCAGGCAAGACGATTATAAGAAGGTACAAACACATTAAGCGAATAAAATGAGTCAGTGAGTCAAAAAACAGGTTAACCTTAATCCCAGTGCTTCGGGCCGTAAGTTTATCCTTGGGATCTTCCGCTTGCTCAAATTTCAAATTCATTTCAGGAGTTTTTGGCTCTGGTGCAATCGTGTTGATTCGCCGGACACATTCTTTGTCCAACTTTTGTGCCCTCACGCTCACTTGCCGAGTGCTAAGAAGCTTCAAAGAGTTTGAAATCTCTCTCAGTCGGTCACTCAACTTTGGGAAGGATTGAGTACTGCTGGCAGGACTCTTCTCAACAAGTTTATCTGGGAGTGCCGGTCCGGTCAGGTTAGAATGTGGTCATACTTCCATTCACGTAATGAACTTGGTAACAAATAATAAGAGCGATGCTATACCAGTGATAGAAGAGCAGGTCAATCCCATGTCGGTACATGAATGCTCCGGTTGCATATATATTTGACAAGGCATAGTCCTGAACAAGGGACAGGGGCACAACGTATTTAATACAGAACCGCAAACAGATAATTAGGTATTCCTTGCAAAGAGATAGCTCTTCTTGGATAGTACTTGGTAGCAGTTCTTGCATGCTGCAATGTACCACTTCTTGCATTTCGATGATTTAACATCTCCGGTGTTTCCTGTTTCATCACTTCCCTGCATTTTGCTCCAAAATATTAAGACAAATATATCAATAGGCATTTACTTTGGAACACGGCTGAAAGGAAACCATAATAGTGTACCTCATTTGCTATTTCAGCTCGAATTTCCATGCCTACTGATGGCTGTACTTCCTGTACAATGATGCAAGGAGGTCCAAGATAAAGTAACTCAACTGGTAACCACCAAAATGCACAGTAGGGTGCTTGTTATACTAACCTCAGCTTGTATTATCGCTGTTGTTGACTTAGTTTGTGTTACTACTGTAGAAGCAACATCCATAGCATCCTCCTCCTAAATAGTTCAAAAGATGAAATTGATTAGTCAGTTAGATGATAAAAGCAATTTCACGCCCATGTGTTACTTGTCTGATAAACCGCAACAAGAAAACAATTAAGATGGTTAGTTTTGTACCTTCAATGAATTGATGCTTGGACAAAATAATTTCCTGATGACAAAAGATCAAATTAAGCTGGTTTAGAAAAAAAAAGGATGATAGGTCTATTTTCACATGAGTACCTTCCACTTATTTTAGGTTTAGCATAATTTTCCTTCATCTTAATTGAAGTAGAGATTGAGCTTCCAGATTTTTTCGTTGAACTAATGATTGGCTGAGTCCTGCGTGAAATAAAGCCTCCATTACCACTTTGTAATGAAATGCCAAGCTCAAAATCTTTTACTTCACAGATTAAATTCCTAAGACCTTCTATTAGAAGAGTTTGTCCGCCTATTACACCACTATTATTAGATCCGGGTCGGGCATTCTCGACATTGTTTTGTGCATGAACGTCCTTGACGAAGTTTTGGCATCAGTAGGTAAGTTCATATTTGACTGATGTTTATTTTAACACTCAAGGATAAGCTGTGGTGTTGTTCATTGACCACTTAGCTCGAGCGAGAAGCCAGGCCAAGAGTAGATATTGCATATTGGCAGCAATCTTCAGCCTACAACAAGCAAGAAGAAGGAAAACATATAATTAGATTGGGAGAGTATAACACCTATTGTACGTATCAGTTCAAACAGGAAAGCTATGGTACATACGCAAATATGTAACAACCAGTCAAAGATAACTGTAGCTGGAGCTATGCTCTAGTACATATTCTGCATAACAATTTGTAACATATATATGGCAAATGAGAACGGGATGAAATTATCAGACTGACATATCCTTCGACTAAAAGGTAGTACTAGTTTAGTGACTTAGTGAGGAACAGTACTACTAGGCATGCTAAACTACTTTATTAGCAACATGAACATCAAATTACATGAAATATAACATAACTATAGTAACAAACATAATAAATAACCATGATTATAAAAATGCCCAATTCTTTAACATAAAGAAGACAAAATATGATAGTCATTATAGAATCCTCATGAAGATTATGCAATCTAAATGTACTTACTTCATGCCCAATGCCTGTTAGCTAAATAAATATTACAAAGAGTGATTAAATTGTCGTATATAAATTCCTAATGCTTAATTACAAATTTTAGAGAAAAATATTAAAATCGTGATAGCAAAAAATAAAAAATACCACATTCCAAAAAATTAGCTTAGCTACAGAAAAACCTCATTTGACATTCCAACTATAGTTTTCTTATTTTCTTCATTTCTATGTTTCTCTTTATACAGGTCGTACTTTTCTTTAACAATTGTCAAGACGGAAGCCAATAATAAATCCATGAAGTCACTAAGCTCCTTTGTAGTAGCTTTATAAGTTTCTCCATATCTTGTATGTATACACGCTGCTCAAATAGTTTAAAAGTTATATTAATTCATATTAAATCTATATTTTAAGACTCACATTGACTATAATTTTTTTAAAAATACTGTACGGGTCCCTCGTATTATAGAGAAACAATGTAGGTATGTAAATTTCTTTCCTCTTTACTAATTTCATGCAAGCATATAACAAATTATATGCATATGAACTAATTAAAGCGATGACTCGATGGTACAAATAATATACTTGTCAAGAGTAAAAGTTTCATGAGTTTTCTTAAAGAAAATAGAGACAATGGACATTCAATTAAAATGGAGAACTTTTTGCTTTTAATTTAAACTTAATTTGTTAGACAAATTTTCCGAACAAATTAATATACATGCCAGCGCAAATTCGTAGGGCTACCTTTTCGCTGAGAAAATGGAAATCGAATCTAGTACGCATGAAGGCTAGAAATATTTGTACGATAACACGAAAACACAAATTTGCACGAACGCGACAATAAAGACCAAACCATTGTACTTGATAAATCGGATTTCCTTTGATATTCGGGTAGCGACGCACTGAGGCGGATATGGGCCTCGGCTACAGGCCGTAGCCCGAGGCGATACGGCCCAAAAGCCCTTCCCCCGAAAAATTCATATATGGTCCAATAGCCCCATTACACCCAATGACCCATTAGCCCAATGTAAATCCTAGCTCATCCTGGCAACCTCACCAATCACCCCGCGCCGCCGCAACTTGAAGGCCGCCCCGCCCGCTCAACCCCGCGTGCGCCTAGCGGCCGGCGACGCGCGCGCCCGCCCGCGAGCGTCACGCCACTCGCGCGCGCCCGACGCCTCTTCCCTTGCCACCGCGCGCGCCGCGACACCCTTGCTCGGCGGCGCCCTGCACACCCGACGCGACCGCTGCTCCCCCTTCCCTCCCACCCCGACGCGGCAGCCGCCCGCCGCCCCCCGCCCCCCCCGCAGACACCTCATTCCGCTCCCTACTGTTCTACCCCTATCTCTATCCATTCCGTAAGTACGTAAAGAACTTCAACTCTTTCTATTTCAGTTTTTATTTCATGAAATTTTAGATTTTTCACTCATTTTATTAAATTGTGCTATATCTTTTGACTCCGATTCATCTAGAATGAAGAGATATTTTGCAAAGAATGATGCATCAAATAGTAATACTACCGGAACTAAAGAGAGTTGTGTTGAGCGAAAAAGACCGTGGATTGAACTTGATTTGAGAGATATTGTTAAAGATCCAGTGGAATAGGAAACCAATTGATGAGTTTCATCATGACATTAAAGATGAGGCTAGGAGAGCATATCTACAATTAGGTCCATATAGGCCGCTTGGTTAGAAGTTTCCCAAAACAAAAGTCAATGGTAAAGGTCAAGCAAGAGGATTTGTTGCAATCATGGTTTGATCGGCTTGATTGGTTAGAGTACATTGTAGCTAAGGATGCAACCTATTGTTTTTATTGTTCTCTCTTTAAGCCACAACAAATTGGGTTTCAAGGCAATGATACATTCACTAGAGTTGGGTTTAGAAATTGAAGAATGCAAAGAATTCTTTCAAGGAGCATGCTCAATCTATTGATGGATTTCATAATAATGCAATGAAGCGTGCATTTGATTTCAAAAATCAAAGACAGAGTGTTGAACATGTGTGGACTGTGACAAGTGTAGTAGAAGAAGGCATATAAAGCTCGTTTAACTATTATGTTAGGCATTGCTAGATTTCGCTTTTACAAGCTTTAGCCTTTCGTGGACATGATGAGTCTAAAACATCAAGAAACAAAGAAAACTTTTGGAGATACTTGAATGGTACATAAAGAAGGCTCAAGGTGCACTTGTGACCGGTGAAAATGCTCCGTGCAATAATCAAATGAGTTGCCCAACCCAAAAAGATTTGCTTATGGCTTGTGCAGAGGAGACAAGTGAGTTAATTAAAAATGAAATATGAGATTATCCATTTGCAAAGGCTTGTGGATGAGGCTCGTGATGCATCTATTAAGGAACAAACCGTAGTTGTGAGGTATATATCATCTCTTAATTTTTGTATTAATTGATTTTGTTTTGTTGTTTTCATGTAACTATATTGTTCCTTTTGTCTTGTAGGTTTGTCAATGATAAAGGAAATGTTATTGAAAGGTTGAAAGGTTCCTTGGCATTGAACATGTTTCGACACCACATTACATTCATTAAAAGAAGAATTGGATACTATGCTTATAAGGTATGGTCTATCTATTTTCAAGATTAGAGGACAAGGATATGATGATGCTTCAAATATAAGAGGACAGTTTCATGGATTACAAAGATTGGTATTGAATGAAAACTCATATGCCTTTTACATCCATTGTTTTGCTCATCACTTGCACTTGTCGTAGTTTCTTTAGCCAAGTCTTGTGGTTCAACTTTTAATTTTTTTAATTATGTCACTTCAATTGTCAACACCGTTAGTGCTTCTTGCAAAAGAAAAGATCAACTCCTCCAAAATCACCATGATCATCTTGTTGAGCAATTAGATAATGGTTCTATTTTTTCTGGAAGAGAGAAAAACCAAGAAACTAGTCTTGCTAGGCCTGGTGATACATGGTGGGGTTCACATCACAAAACATTGATACGTGTTATGCTCATGTGGTGTTCTCGTACTTGGTGTTAGAGAATATTAGTGAAGATGTAACCGATGGGGAAAAGAAAACTACAACATCCGGATTGATACAAAGAATGGAGTCATTTGAATTTGTGTTCATATTACATCTTATGATTAGAGTATTGGGGGTGACTCAAGAAATGTCACAATGTTTGCAAAGGAAAAATCAAAACATTATTCATGCATTAGGATTGATTGGTGCTGTGATGAGAACTATGAATGCCATGAGGGAAAATGGTTGGGATGAAATTTTTGAAGAGGTAAAAAGCTTTTGTGTTCAAAAGAAGATAGACATTCCTAATATGGAAGATATGATTTCAGTTAGAGGTCGTTGAAAGTTTCGTAGTGCTAAATTAGTGATACACCGCCATCATTTTCATCATGGGATTTTTATTGTTGTGATTGATCAAATTCTTTGTGAGTTAAACAATCGGTTTCCAAAAAGTCAACCGAACTCTTGAGATGTGTTGCTTGTCTTGATCCTAATGGGTCATTTGCGAACTTTGATATAGAGAAATTAGTTAAGCTTGTTAAGATCTACAAAGATGACTTCGACGATTATAAATGTGAAAAGCTAAAGAGTGATCTTCTCTTATTCATTGATGAGGTCCAACATGATAAAGATTTCAGCACTTGTACTGATCTTGGTAATCTTGTCGAGAAGATGGTTCAAAGTGATAGACATACACATTTTCCTTTGGTGTATTGTCTCCTTGAACTTGCATTGATTTTACTAGTGGCAACAAAAATGAGTTGAAAGAACATTCTCTGCTATGAGTATTATCAAGACTTGAAAGAAGAAATAAAATGAATGATGATTGGATGAGCAATAGCATGTGCTATATTGAGCGGGATTTGTTTGCATGGATTGAAGATGAAAAAATTCTAAAGTGCTTTCAAGGCTTAAGAAATCGAAAGATGAATTTGTCACGCGATAGCCGATGGTGTTGTAGACTTGCATTAGTTAATTTCATTGATTACTATTTTATTTTTCAAAAAATTGATATTTTGAAATTTTAATGTAGTACCGAGGATGTCAGACAAGTGGTAGCGTGATACTAAAATCATGAAAAGCTAAAGTCATATGTTGGTGATCTACTTTATTTTGCCATGTAAGTCTCTTTTTACTTTTGTAGTCTCATTGTTTTAAATATAACGAATTATTTTAGCCATGTATTGCTTAGTTCGAAATGAATTATTTTAGTCTTATATTAGTTCAGGACGAAGACCGTTTATAGATTCGTTACTGGACAGCACATGCTCTCACCGTAGCAGACGACACAACTTGAAGAAATCGCATGCATCAGCTTTGTTGGATGACCAATTTCGAAAGCTTCAGGACAAGATGAAGCCGAGATCTTGTAGGAAGTGTTTGCATCTCTTGATTGCTTTTGGAGTAGCATGGTGTGATCTCAAACGTTTATTTCGCAATAATTGTAATGTTACCTTCATATATGGTCTCTCTTCCTCAAGAGTCCTCAGCAGGAGAGGCAACAATGTTGATCTCATTCTCACATGCTTCCTCAAGAATAAGAGAGGAAATTATCTCTATGATGGGCACTGTTTTTATCCCCCAAGGAAGTATTATCCATGCTATTCCGAGTAATGACAAGTTCTTGTTGTCTTGGGATGACTGTTTGCGGATTGCTACAGAATTTTCGGGAGCTTTGTATTATCTCTATTCTGCAGCAACAATATCAGTTTTTTTAAAGTTCTCGTGCACAACATCTAGATGATATTTCGATGATTTATCTGAGATAATATTGCAACCTCATTTGATGAATTGATTAATCTATTCTTACTGCGATCTTAAGATTTTTCCACCAAACGTTGGTCACAGGCCGTCTCTAGAATTTTGAGGCCCCGGTGCGAAATGTAAAATAGGGTCTTAAAATTTAAAAATAAAAACTCTGCAATGGGATTTTAGGTCTTCATTACTATGATATTGCTACGATATAGAATTGTTGATTGATTTTATTGTTGTTGGCTTATTGCTACTGCAAACAATCGAGAGCGGGTGGATTTTATACATGTACCGGTAATTGTTATTAGCATCAGGAAGAGGATTGGACCTTGTAATCTTGTTGGGTTCTTTTTTCTTTTATGTTTTTCCCTCTAATATGCTTCTAATTAATTATAGATAATTAGTACTAATAGTAGATTTGGGGCCTTAGAGGCCTGTTCGGTTGAACATCTCGAACGTGGCCTTCGACGGGCCTGGTTGGTCTTGGTCACATAAGATTACTTTCTACAATGTAAGATGCTCTCCGCTACCTAGAATACGTGTTGGACCGGAGTTGTTTCTTGCGTTCTTCAGTTCGTCCAAAGACAAAATCTTTGTGCTATCACTGGCATTTTCATCTTAAGATATTAGTGTTTCTAGAAGAAGGCCCTTGGTATTTCTTAAATCTCTTTTTGCTTTTGAATATCCCTTCTACGCTTACAGAGAATGAATACCCCATACAAACTTAGAAGCAAATTCCAAAGGCAACACACAGACCAATTAATAGCTACCTGAAAATAGTGTTTCCCATAAGTCCACCCTTTTATTTTTTCTTAATTAGGTCTCTGCTAAACCGTTATTACAACATTACTTGAATGGCTGGTACAAAATTAAACTTTCGAATGTTACCTTTTTCTTTCTTAAACAGTGCACAAAAATTACCAATAGGATGAAAGCCAAAGTTCCAAAAGGGGAAAAAGAAGAATCGACACAAAAGAATTTCCTGATAAGTAATAATTAATCTATTTCTATAAAGTGATGAGAATGGAGAATGAAGTCTGATTTGTATGTAGTTTTGAAAAAAGAGCCAAATGTATTAGTGGGAATCCGACTTATGAATCATTCATATTGCAAAGTACTCAAATTACAAATTAAATTCATTGGAGGTGAAAATCAAGTACAACATGCGTTGTGTGGTCTGAATACGTCGAGTTGTGTTGGACGCCACATATGTGCTAATGTGCATTATATTGTTTTTTGTATTTGATAGCTAATAGTACTAATAGAAATATGGGTGTTACTGTGTTAGGATATCGCTTAAACAGTCACAATTGGGCCCCTTTTTAACATTTCCGTTGTTGCTGAAATAATGAAATTGTGATCATGTAAGTAAAGTGCGGTTTTAATCCTCCATAAATTGTGAGGACTGAGGCGCCAGGCTTACAGAGGTGGCTGCACACTCAGCGTGTTTGCCATATGTTAAACTAGAGGTGCAAACGACCTTGATCAGTAAAAAACATGGCTCATTTCTACTCTTTTCAACTTTAGGTAGTACGTGAAATTTAAGAGATGGCGGCTAACTGAATTGCAGTTGCCTGTGTGGTACTTTTCAATGGACTCATTTCTACTCTTTTTATAACCTTAGTAATACGTGTGGGATCATGCAGGCAAAAGTGGGTGCTTACCGAGCTGAAACAGCCCATTTGCCACGTGCTTTATTAGAGTAGAGTTGCGAGGCTCGAACGTATTTAGCTAGAACTGTATGAAAAAACAGGGATGTATCCCTGAAAGAAAATAGAGCCCTATATAAAGTCGAAATATGAGTTTTACCAATAGCCCATGGACATAATAACTCTTTTTGCCTTGAGCAATAGAGACATTTGCCATCGTCGTTGCTGCTTTCCCCAATCATGGCGACTAGATCGGGCACCCCTGAACTCGTGGTGGTCGGATTTGGTTACCACCGAGCACGTCGCAGCTGGATTTGGTGAACTGACCTCAACATTGGACCGCCACAATAGGACAAACGCTAGCAGAGGCGTCATGATCCAATAGAACAAGGACATCTCGCTAGGGCTGCGGTGGAGGAGGCGAGGGCGAGGCGGTTTCCATAGCTGCAACAAGGAGGCGGGGAGGAGGTTGCCGCGGTGGACAAGGGACCCAACCGATGGTGGGGATAGGGAGGCCGACGAGTAAAGAACGAGATGGGGGAGAGGGGTTGGGGAGAACGGAGACAATACCGCCGTACTTAAAGAATATTGCCCTTTGCCTGATGCAGCTTGGCTCAGCCTGCGTGCTGCCTGGTTTGGTTTTATGTGTCGATTCCTCTATAAAACTGGCACTAGTAGTTGTTTTAGTATGCTGGTTCAACTAAAAAACCAGCAGTGATGTGGGAACTTCGGTGCTAGTTTTTCTCTTCCCTTTGCGCGTATGAGTCCTAGATGGTAGGAAATCGCTATCAGTGTTGGTTCTTGCCTAATCAGCATTGACAGGGCATCACGAAAAAGGAGTTCTATGGTAGTGGCATTGTGTTCTGATCCAAAAACCATGCTTGGCAACCTTACCCGCAGATAGTTCCCTTCTAAACTCAGCTGGTATTACTTTGGATGCCATTATAGATGTTGCTTCCTTCTTGATTGTGCAGAGTCATTACCAAACCCCTCTCCCCCTTCTCTCCTCCATTCCCAAAAGAAAATATTGCACTCTTCAAATCCATAGCAGATTATTTTTATTTTGTATGTCGATATTTTCTGCTTAAATGAAGGCCTATATAGAATGTACAACTTGGTTTGAAGTTTAAGAAGTAACTTCAAGCGAGGATAAATGATGGATGGGTGGACATGTACGTAGAATTTGCAAGTCATCAAAAATATTTCCACTCTTCATATTTCACTCAATAAGTTTAAGAAATTACATTTGCATTGTCGAATTTGGAGGGACAAATGAAGCAAAGAAAAATGAGATGCTAAGAAACATGCATGTCAAATTTACCTCTGTAGAACATCCATTCATTTTTCAACGAATGGGTAAGTTTAGGGGTAATGCAAACATGCACCCCACCCACCCCCTCCCCATGACCCTAAAAAATACTAATTAGCGTCAAATAAACCAAAGTAGAAAAGATGATAGACCAAAGCAAAGTGGTAGCGTAGTACAATTTACACTAATTAATATGATAGCAATAATACTAGTAAGCTATTCCCAAATCAAAGATCCTACCAAATCGCCCACTTGCAGATTCCCCAAATCAATCCCCTTCCCCAAGATCCAATCTAGGTCAGGTTAGGGGTAGAGTCGCCGCCACCATCACTATGGCCTCCGACGGTGGCACCGAGGCCGAGCTCGCGCAACTCTCCGGTGCTAACCTTGTGCGCCACCTCCAAACCACAAATCGCATGGATGATTATGAGGTGGCTGCACATGTGCTTGGCGAGCGCGAGCGTAGGGCTACCGAGACCGAGGCTTGTCTTCGGGCCAAGATTGATGCGGTTCGGATGGAGTGTGATCTTCTAGCCAAAGAAGTGCCAAAGAAGGAGAAAGAGGAGGTACGTCTCAAGAAAATCATCATTGAGGCTGACATTCGCTTTAAGGCCATCTTTGCTGGTATCAACGTGCTGCAGAGGAATCATAAGGCATTCCTCATCGATTCACAACGCACCATGGATGAAGTCAAAGTGAACCTTAAGTCTGCACTCACAGTAGTTGATGTGCTCCACAATATGCAGGGTGGTACCGCACCACATCCCCAACCAGCAACGAACATGGTTGAGGCTAACGATGTCATCACCACTATGCCTGCCCTGGATCTACCTCCAATCCTAGATCTGTGCCAGCAGGAGGTGGATCTCACTATGGAAGAAGGGCAACAGTGCCAAGAAGGTCAAGATGGTGCAAATACTAACATAGATTGCCGGGAGGAGGAGGAAGAGGTGGTCTGCACCAAAGTGCATGGCGCGTGTGTGTTCCCCCCCGAGCCGCGGTCAGATGTGGCGGTCACGGATGAGATTATGGTCCCTGCTCTTTCTATGGATCTCGCCCTAGTCCTAGATCCACACCGGCAAAATGTTGATCTTGTTGTGGAAGAAGAGCAGAGTGCATAGAATTTCTCGATGGAAACAATACGACATCAACAACTCGGAAGAAAAGGAAGAGATGAATTGCACCAATGTTCATGGCATGGCTAAATTTTGCCTCGAACCATTGCCGATCCATGACCACAACCCTAACCCCTCCGCCCTCGCTATGACTTTGCCTCCAAATTCAAGATTTTCACCAAAAGGAAGTGGGGCTCTTTGTGCAAGAAAGGCAGATGCGGGTATAGTCAAGGTGGCAAGAAGACTAACATCGACTCCAACAAAAGTGAGGTAAGTTGCACCAATCATTTAAGTTCTTCTAGCAAGAGGAAGAGGGTGGACATGGACAACATGACCATCCCACCGCTTTGGGCAAGAAACCTCGTTGCATCGGCAACATCAAGAGCACCAAAAAAAGAGGGAGGCCATGCAAGAGTTCAATCAAGCCAGCACCAACCATGTCAAATGATTTCAAATGCATTCTACAATTGCAACCGCCACTGTCATCCACAGCTCCTAGATCCACGATGTATCATTGTCGATATACCGATTGTAGCCACCGTACCCTCCACTTGTGATCTCGTTAGGTCCACCCTTACTTTTGGAATCAGATAATCAAGAGAGAAATTGGAACAAGAGATCACTATTTTCTGAGTTGGAAAGTGTTGATCAAGAATATGGAATTGAAGAGGAAAGTTCTCCCTTGCAACCATCATCTATGCAACAACCTTCTTCCTTGGGGGTGATATCCATGGGTGGTTCTCCAATAGCTCTAGCACAAGTAGCAACTAGTTTTGCCTCTGTCCCCGATATGAGCCCACCCTTGGTTGAAGAATCAAACCAGGGAGATATAGAAATGCAGAGCCAATTATCCCATTTGCACTTGAATAATTTGATGAACCAACTTTCTTTTGATGCTTGGATGGAAGAAAGTGGAGGCCCATTTAGCAATGAGCAAGTATCCTTGTCTTTGGTGCTACCATCCAGAAGAAAGTGCCTCTCTCCCGTCAAAAATGGAAACCAACTTATGGGAGTCTGAGGAAAATATGGTTATGAGATTCATGGAAAATGTGGAGTTTTGCATGGGAGCTATTTGCGCTCTTTATCGCCAAAAGAAACTAATGGTTCCATTGACATGTGAAGAACGAACTACGTTTAATACACTCAATGAAAGTCAGGCTTACAGGTATGTTAAATATTAGGTTTGAATGCTAGGAAGGAAAATTATTCATATTATTACATATTATATGCATACTGTATTGTATAATTTATTTACAAACTAGTTATATAAATTTTTGAGTATGAATTTGAGCCACAATTTATTGGATTCTTGTAGTTTTTTAGTTTATGTGACTGAGGCTGAACATTTTTTTCACTGCAGCTCATGACTATAATGTAGAATGGTTTTTCCAAGAAACATTTAGATGGCTGTCATATATATGATCTATCATTAACAAAATGCTTTATATAAATCACTCCTTAGAAAAATGCTTTATCAGGCTCTTTGAAGTTACTATTATTAACCGTTTATGCTGTGGAATGCATTATTAAATGCTTTAAAGGAATTGTTTCCATTCACAATGTCAGTAAGGTGTTATTGATAGAGTTTCTGTTTAGTTTAATATTTATAACCGATGAATTGTAACAATATTTTTTCTATCGATATCTACAAAATACACTAATAGTAGATCCTTCATTCTTAAGAAATTAATCGTAGACACTCCACGGTTGGGGTGCATTTTGTCAATTCTTATGTATAGAAAATGGTTAATATATATCATATGTGGCCTCTGTTATTACAATATAGGAGAAAGAAAGATATAAAACTAAAAGTCTTTCTTTAAGTGGACAAAATATGATGGAATTTACTATGTTGGTTATGAGATGACCTTACAAGCATGCATGCTCAATGCCCTCACTAGGTTCTTTTTTGGTGTGTTTTACAGGGTATAATTGATTAATTCTTGAAATTTGTACTCATTTTTCAATGTGATGTAATTGACAGGTTCACCTCAAATCGCATATATGGTTAACTTCCCTAAAAATTGAAAGGCAATGCTAACTAACATAGATTTACTGAAATGGATTTAAATACCTTACATAGATTTTACTGTTTTACACAAAACAAGCGGCACTCTATACTCCCTTATATGTGAAAGTAGTATGTGTAATTGTTCTATTCTCAGAAATTAGTATAATATAGTGCCATCTTAATCGAAGATTTGTTTAATTCCAATTGAATACATACATACATATATGTGTGTTGTATGTGTTTGTATGTGTGTGCTCGTGCACGCACGCACGTGTGACTATGTAGCAATATTGCTGATCATCTCAATTATTGAAACCATTCTGTTTTTTTTGTGTTGTTGTGAATAGGGCAACACAGTTAGCAGAATTTCTTTTGGATGGTGATATTAATGGGCCAATGAAGAAGAATAAAGAAGACCTAGTGAACCATGATGCTACAGGACCCAAATTCATCCAGGAATTTGCAATACAGTGCTCTAAGCAGTTGTTTGACATTTACAGAAATAAAGAGGATCTGTACTTTTGTTGACTGAGGCAAGGCTATGTATGTTGTTTTCTTTGAGGTTGGCGACCATCGTATAATTAAAATTCAAACATTTTGGAATTTCATATGCAGCAGTGCATATTTTGTTGTCATGTATGAATAAGAGATCATGGAAACTTGGTTGAAGAAGTTAATTTTATAGCAGTTTCATTGATGAATATTTTCAAGTTCATAGTCAATTTTCACATCGTAAAAACAAATTTGGCTATGATTTATAGTCGTATTATTTATAGATTTGCACATCGTTGAATTTAGCCACGAATGTTCATGAAGTGATACATGTTACTATATTTTTGAATTTTTTATCATATTTTCATGATTGTTAAATTTCAATGCTGCATAAACAAGCTAATCGTCTAGATTCCTTACTGGCTTGTTCAAACAAAACAGGCATCAAATCAGAAGCGGTTTGTTGTGCAGAATTTATGGCATGGAAGCATATATATATATATAAGCATATTTTCTGATCAATTTTTCTTCTCTTCGAGCATGAAAAGGGAAAGAGGATCCTCCCACGTAACATCCCATGGTCATTGGTCATATAGGCCCATAAATGATGAGATTCACGTGTCAGTCAATACGTCTCTTTTTATGAAAAAGTATGTACTGTCTGCAACATTTTTTCATGCACAAGTCTTACCTGATAATATTGCTAATGATTTAACCAATACTTGTTGGAATCGATCCCAATTGTGTGCAGTTCTTACAGTTGGTAATTCAGCAATATGTCCCCAAGTCTTTGTCTTGACACTGTTGCGTTTGTGAGCTGTATGCCCATATTGCATCTTCCTCTCTTCTACTTTGCTTGTATCTCGTTGTCCACTTTTTTTCTCTACTTTGCACTGACAAGCCACAATCTTATTTTTGCTATTAATTGCATCGTATATTCCCTATGTAAAAGCAATCTTGCACACCATGGAGTTGTCAAGAAAATCAGAACAAATGGTACTTCATAATGCATTTTTTACTATTTCATTTTTTTATCTTTAGGCATGATAAAAAGAACATGTTTTTACTACACTAGTCAGGCAGAGTAAAATCAATTTATTCATAGTATTGTCATCTAATCTCTAAAATCGATTTCAGGACATAGTATCTGTTCTTTTATTGGGCCACGTGGCACACTATAAATTTGTTTAGACTCCTCTGAATTTCTGTGCCACGTGGCATGTCCCTATTCACAGAATCAGCCTCCAAGCAAACGTGTTTCTTTTTTACAGCCAGGCGAACGTGCCGCATATGGAGAGATCGAGAAAAAGAAAGAAAATGAAGAATGCTACGTTGCACTTATGGGAGGAGCCTGGCATTCAGTTGGGCCTTGCACAAAAGCATGGGCCTGACGCCCCACATGCGTTTATCATGAAAAAAATTAAACAAACTACAGCTCGTTTCTCACATACCAAAAGACATGTTCATTTTATTGCTATTTTCATCTCATTCAATTTTTTGTATTATCAACTTTTAGTAGGATAACAACCTAACATAACCTAACTATTATTACTCAACCAAAAATGATACTCCCTCTATCCTAAAATATAATAATTTCTAAATGTTAAAATTTGTTATAAAATAATAGTCTCTTCACAACATTCTTTTCCCAACTAATCATAATCCTTCACCATTCATTTTTTCAACCTACCTCCATTTCTCAACCGATTATAATCTTTTTTCATTTAATTATATCTACTTTCTTTCTTAACAACTATGTCCAACTCTAAATTTTTTACATTTTGGTAAGGAAGTAATTTTAGAAGTTTTCTCTTACAGAAACACCATTAAATAGTGGCAAGGCTCCAAACCGAACACATCCAACACTAAAAACTTGAGATGTGTTTATATTGGTGTCATTTTAAACCATATTATTTTTTATTAAAATTTAAGAAACATATGGATACAATTTATTTTATTACAAAACATTTGTATGCCTAGGAAATTTTGGCAAGCACATTTAGCCTATCATACTAAAACTCAGTAATATTGTTAACTTACTAAACTTTTGCATTGTTAAATTTTGAAAAGGTTTATTTTGACAGTAATATGAACAAACCATTGGTAACGCTAAAATGTGTCAGACGTTACTAAACTTTGATAAGGTTAAAAATAACAACAAAGTGAACAAGCCCAGACTCTCATAAAAATTCTCTCTTTGTTCGCAAGATGCGTGCATGCCCAGTGATTGTGGAACTATAGAGAACTATATAAAAAACAAAACTAAGTACTCCGACCGATTAAAAAAAATTTAATATTCAAAATAAGATTATGTAAGTCACTTTTTTATGAACTTTGATCATTAGTTTCTGTTTATAAGATTATGATAGTACTTTTCCAGTTAGTCTTGTAAATACCATTTTCTTTGATAAACTATGTTATGCTATAAGCTACGGTAGTTATTAGTGGCCAAGTTACTGTGCCCATGCATTCTTCTTATTTTTAACTATTTTAATGATTTTTAAATAAAGTTAGTTTTCTATTTTTATTTTTAAAATATCTTTAAAATTATGAAGCACTTTTATTTTCTCTGAAAGTTTATTCTCTTATCTTTTTCTATATACATTTCTGGGAGAATGATGTATAGAAATATAACTAAAAATTTAATTTGTTAACCATACATCAATAGAGGATGAAGTTGCTAATCTTTAAGATACATTTAATTTATGTAATATCATCAAAATATTTTTGCGAAAAATTTTGGCAACACTCCTCCTCCTCCTCCTCCTCCTAACAACAATGGCTCGGGCTTAAAGGAGGAAAAAGGCATATAAAAAGAAAATAATTTTTAGTATCGGTTGATATTACAATCGGTACTAAAGATTAAAGATCAATGTAATCTTACCGGTTCGTAACATCAATCGGTACTAAAGTATTGATCTTGAAGTACTAAAAGCCCGGGGCCTGTCATGGTCTAACAAGGTTGAACCAGGACTAAAATCAATATTTAGTACCATACTAAGATTATAGAACACCAACCGATACTAAAGATTGTACAATGTCGTGGGGCTTTTTAACCGGTACTAAAGATTTATAGTATCGATTGATAATAGAGACGAGATATTTATGTTTTTGGTATCACGATAAATGATCAGTTCTCCAAGAGTGGATTTTACGGTCCTTAAGAAGATACGAGGAGATGCTATATTTTCTAGGATAAAATTCTAATACCTCTGGTATTAGAAGTACCAAAATTATATTAAAAATGTTGGTAACTCTCAAGGGTAAAATTCTAATACCTCTTGTAAAATTACTCTATTTATTAAGTCCTATGTTTTTGTGAAATTTCAATTTTAAAGTAGAATTTCATATCATATATTATGATCCATATATATAGAATGTTTTTATACGGATGTTTACTGTCGCACGTTGTGCGACTAAGTGGCTCGTGCCATGTGACCTCCCTAATCGATCCCCTGTTGGCATGTATGCTAACCAATAAAAAGAAGGGCCTGGACACTTCTCTGTCGTAAAACCACAACAGAAGCTCATCATGTCTCACAATTTGGAGATCAACAGGAGAAAAGTACAGTAGAGGCTTGTCAAATGAGAGTAATTTAAGAGGAAAGGGAGACATCAGGAACCTGATCTCTTCAGATTTTACAGGAGATGTTAGAAGGAGCGGTCAGTGCGGTTTTTCAGGAAATATAACACTAGTACAGAAATAGAGTAGTGTCGGTTCAAGTCTCCAATAGATACCGGTTTATAGATACCGGTTTCCGACCTAATAGTTATTGGTTGGCACTTCATGCACAACCATGAAAAACTTTGTAGATAACAAGTGTCGCTGGCCACGTGCTATGCTGACCGCTCATGTCACCGAATAGATTCATCCCGTGTGTGCTCAGCCCAAACCTTACATTCCTAATTTCGCATGCAAACCTTTTATATTTTCTATCTTATCTTTCTTCATTGAGATCCGTCGGCGAGTGCCTTATCATTCCATCCTTCTTATGGTCTTCGTCGTGCCAACCCATCATCTTTACATGCTTTTATTTGCATACAGCGCTCAATCCGAGGGATTATAGGACAATACCACGTAACCTTAATGGACAGTTTTCTCTTCTTTAGGACGGGGCCACCACTGTCATCATTAGCGTCATCATTGTGATATCCACCCTTATACCGTTGTGCTTTGCAAACTTGACATGTATCCAAGTCTTCATACTCACCTCGATATAGGATACGTCATTTAGACATGCGTAATTTTTTTCTTCCAGCACAAGTGGACGGACAATCTTCTTTGCTTGGTATGTTGTTTCTAGTAGTACATGACTCGTTGGAAGGAGATCTCCAATCAATTGCAGAAGTTCGTGAAGCTCTTGTCACTTCAACCAAGGTTAATTTTATTTGCAACAACGAGAGGACGATGTGTAGCTTGGTGTGCTCCTCATTGCATCCTGGATAAAGCGATGTTTTTAGTCCTCACCATGGCTTTAAAGCGGTGTTTTTAAGTCCTTCACCATGGCTTTGAACTTCTCGTATTAGTTGTTATTGTTGTAAGTTGTCTCCCCATTGCACAACATCCGATCTAAACCATCCGATTCGTCATTGTCATATTTACCTTCGTTAGCAAGCAACTCCACATTGTCTTCATGCATTGCATCACCATGATTTTCCACACGCCATTCCCATCTTCACCTTGATTGTCCCGACATGTGTGATTACACATAGATGCTTGTGAACTTGTTTTGCGAAAACTATCTCTTGTTCTTGCAATCGCACATGGACAATGCAAATGTTCCGTCATGCTCAACAATCGGGAACTCGTGGCTACGATCACGGTTGGTTACTCCCCGGCATACTCCAAGGTACCGCGCGCACCGTTCATCCCTCCTTCATTCATCGGTCCTACGAAAATTCTTAAATTAACCACTAATATATATCAATTAAATCCGTAAATCAATCAAAATTCATCATTACTAATCTTTTATATCTAAAATACTCGATGATTTAATACTCTCTACATTACTCAAATAGACAAGTAACATATTCTTTATACTTGTTGAAATTATAATATATAAATGATAATTACATTATACTACACATAGACGACTAATCTCAAAATTGCTTAAAAATTAATAAGTCATCATATTTTCTCAAATCACCATCTTGAAACAAATAACATTCAAAATATTGGTCAAATTTAACAAGAGAAATTACGAAAAATAACTTGGCAAAACATTGCACACTATCGTCTATATTATCCATCAAAAATGACACAAATGAAGAATGACCCTTCCGAGAGCGGCACCGCGGATCCGCCGCCCTAGTCGCCCGTCGTTGTCACCGCCACAGCCGCTCCCGAGGACGGGGCCACCGGATCCGCTCGCGTTCGCCTCCCGCCCTCGTCGCCCCTCATTGTCGCCACAACTACTCCATAGGGCGGCGCCACGGATGCGCCACCCGCCGTCATCGTCGCTGCACTGCTTCCTAGGGTAGCAGATCGCACTCCCGAGGGCAGCGCCTCGGATTGCTGCCCTAGTCGCCCGCCACTTTGCCGCCGCAGCCGCGCCCGCCACTTTTGCCGCCGTAGCCGCTCCCGAGGGCGACACCACCGAATCCGCCACCCATCGCTGCTCGCTGCCACTCGGAGGAGAGGAGAGCATAGGAGAGGAGAGGAGAGGAAGAGATAGAAGAGAGGAATATGAGGATAGGAGGTGAGGAGGAGAGAGAGGAGATAAGATGACTTGAACAAAATTTAAAATGCTGAAAGGGAAAAGAGAAAGGAGGGGATAAAAATTTTGTGAAGGAGATGGCGGTATTTTTCATGCGGACCACTTAAGAGATCCACAAGCGAAAATGGACTTATTTTTGCATACGGCCACTTAAGAGGCCCACCTGTGAAAATAGATTTTTATATGCAAGCTTATTGAGTGGTCCGTATGCAAAAATGAAGATATATTTTTATAGACACGACAAGTTATGATCTGTCTCGTAAACTATAGGAGTCCTCGTACTGTAAAAAATCGTTTCTACAATAGTGACGACCTTTGTGGTAGAGCTCTGTCAATAACCTGGGGGAGAACTGAGTTCCATTTATTATTCTAACTATATGATCTGGAACATTAATGTGAAAGATGAAACATATGCATCCATTGCCATTGCTTGACAGTTTTGTTGATAGAAAATATATAAAATCGTATAGTTATTTTTGTTCATGATGCACCATCATGAATATGTTTCCTTTATAGTTTACAAGGGATCAATAGAGAGGGGTTTAATTAGTACCCGAAATTACTCCAGCAACAATGAACAATAATCCTCATGCACACTACGGATATTTGCTCTTACAGTGTCGTACTCGCCTCAATCATGGCCGGCATAGTTCTCCCATGTCTCTAGAAAGATTGTCACAAGACAGGCTGAACTGCCTAAAGGACATCTTGACAATTTGCTGCAAGCAGGATGAACTACCACTACTGGAAAAATCCACATTTGTCCCGGTTTATAACCCTTTTTATCTCGGGTATAAAACAGGAATAAAGAATGTGGGACTGAAGATCGATATATTTAGTTATAGTTGAAATAACCAGACTAAAGATGGATCTTAGTAACACCAACTAGGACTAAAGGTTTTTTTAATTTTGCTCCTTGTTGCTTGTTAATATATGTATTGCATACATATTTTACACATATATATATTTATACATACATATATATGCAACATACATATATATATATATATAATATATATATTTTACATACATATAAATGCACTTAATTAATAATATATATATTATCAAAATATGTACACACATAAATATCTACATACATTACATTCTTTTTACTGTTCTATAACATATGTTACAAAAAAATTTCTACGTTGTGGATCCAGGGTCTATGTTGCTCGAACTAAAGTAGAACTCTCCCACGGGATCAATAACCTACTCGTTAATAAATCTCATCGCTTTTCTTGAGCACTCAGTATGAAACTTGCATGGGGAGTTTGTCCCTTACTTGCATAAGCTGTCATTCGAATAAACGAGAAATAAATATATGAAATCAATAAAAAATTAAGACGTAATGTATGAATGGTTGTTATACGTGCATCTAGATCCTGGGGACCTGTGACTTGGGTAACTAGATGGTGAATGTAGTCACAGACGTAGTAGCCGCACAAGTTTGTCCCCTTCACCTGTTTTGCACACTAAAGAAGAAACGATGATAAATTTAATATACATTTCTATTTTAATATAAATTTCAATATAACTTTGGAGCATGTTACTCTGGAAAATTCATCCTCACGAAAGCTTTTCTTTTCAATTCCTGCGAACCGTCTCACGGAGCCGTGCCCATGCCCTACGTGTAGTTCAAAGTTAGCGAGTAATTATCCGAGAACCGCATATATGCAATAGCAAGTAAGATGGCATTACATGTTTAACATTTCTAAAATCTTTGCATACGTAGACTCTGGTTTATCCATTGAGTCAAAGACATGGATTCGCAAGCTCTCAACGTCAATTACAAAAAGAGCCCAATAAAATCTACAAATTGCGTGAGATGACATATTATATGAAACCGTATGTATGCACGGGATTAAAATTAGTATATACCATAGTACAAACTCACGCCGTGTTGTATGACGAAGTATAAATGTCTTGTAATGCTGCTTTGCACCAGCATATTATAGATGTTCTCCTGTTTGCGCCGGATATTGGTCTACCATCGTGGTGTTAATTTTTGGGGTCCATGAATCCATATTTGTTATATTCTTGCTTGTTACAATATTGGATAACCATTCTACAATGGTTAAAAGAATTTTAGTCACTAAATACAAGGAGCTAAGGAACGAAATAAATATAATCGAACAATACTTACAAAACCGCGTGGCTATAAGAGAGACGTCGAGGGCATCCAGTGGTATAGGTCAAATATGTCCTTGAAGCGGATAAAGAAGTGGTCACCTCCATCGAAGAAATAGTCCATTGAGTATCTTCCCACGACCATCTCTCGTACCTTTGCTTGATTCTTGCATGTACCACTTATGGAAGCGGTACATCCATGTAGGTAAAGTTTTAACCTCGATCGGGCTTTACAAAAGGTTTCCCAAGTTTGAACTTGTACTTCAGCTCAGCCTTCCCGATAGGTGCACGTCCGGATACTTGGTTCATCGATATTCCCTTAGATTCCATAAATTTTCTTAAGTTGGCTCGAACATTTGGTGCTTGTGCTGAACTCAAGAGGTTTCGAGGCGCATCCCAAGCTGCGGTACATCTTTGCCCTATGCTCGGCGCCTTCCTAGCAGCCTTCCCGATCGTCTGTCATAGTCGAACTGCGGCTTGCGGTTGCGGTTTGGGTTGTGGTGTATAGTATGTCTTCTTAAAGAAGGCCTTGGTCTCGAGGTGATTTCAAGAGACTTCTCGGAGACTTCTTCTTGAAATGTGCCCTCACCTTAGCTTGGACAACCTTGTGCAACTCCTCGGGAGTCATGTTGTACGACGTTTTCTTTGGGGTGGCGGGAGTGCGTCAAGTTTAGGCATCTTGCTTCTTGGTCCACTGGTTGACATTGACCGCGTGGCTCGAGCTCGCTCTTAGGAGGCGATGGAGGAGTCGGAGGTTGAGAGGCGTTCGTTTAGGAGTTAGTGCTCGTTGTGGCGATGGAGGAGACGGAGAAGGCCGGGAGTGGGAGACGGCCGTTTAGGAGTCGGTGCTTGTGGAGGCGATGCAGGAGGCGGAGGAGGCGGAAGAGGTGGAGGAGACGGTCCACGTGGCAACGGCGAAGGAACGAAAGGTGCCGCTTCTCGCAGCGGAAATACGATGAAGGGCTTTCTCCATAGAATTATCTCGTGGGTTGTTTCTCCTAGCGTCGTCTCCCCGTCTCCTCTGGGGATATCCAGCTCGAGATCTTTATAGCCACGTTCCACCGTTCAATTTTGACTTTCGAGTACCCAGGTGAAACGGGCTGCAGGTGGTAGGTCCCGGCTCGATCCACCGGTATCGCCATGCCCGACGCCACATGTTCGAGAAGATAGCTTATTAATTAGTAATTAACCTTGATTTTCAAGTTCTTAAAGGAATATATGACATAAAACTACGAGCATACCTTGATTGACAGTTCTTCAATGAAATATGCAGCTCGCACGGTGTCCGCCGCGTGATCTCGTCAACGTGGCATGCCGGAGATTCTCGAGCTTGTAGGGCCAGTTCAACTTCATTTCTGTTGAAGTGCTACTGCTGCGCGCCGTTGTTGGATCTCGGTTGTTGGCTAACAAAGTGGCTCCGCTCCTTGGCCACCTTTTGCTCCACTATCGATCGATCTGCGAGAGACGAATCTCCATGTCTGCGAGCTTTGCATCCGTGTCTCGCTTCTTTCTCATGCGGCTCCTGTAGGTCTTGACGTCCTCTTGAAATCATATTTCCATGGAACGACGCCTTTTCCTTGCATTTGTCCCGGATGCTTAGGGTTTTGGAGTGCGAGCGTTAGCTCGTCCTTCTCTCGTCGGGCTTGAACGAGCCCGAGGCGAGGCCTCCGGTGCTTTTATCAATCTCCTCGCCACTTCTTGGATTTCAGCGCCGAATATTACGATCCGCGTGAGCATAGAACCGTGTTTTGATTGTTCCGGCTAGTTGGTTGTGCCCGAACGATATCTCGCGCTTCCGTGTCGCTTCCATCTCGCTCCCATTTCGCACCGCCTTTTGATAGCTGCCCGACCCTAGTTTGTGATGGTATTGCTTCTTGGCTGCATTGGCCTTGTTCTTCTCAATGAGGGCTTGCGCTTGCTCCCTTGTCTTGTATTGCACAAAGGCCTCCCAGGTGATCTCTCGAGCTTTAAAACTTGTCAAAGTCTGGTTCGGCCCTTCGGGATGAATTACTTGTGTAACTCCTTCTTATAGTTCCTAAAAGCTCAACCATCTTCTTTAACGTCCATTCCTTGACCCTTGCTTGTTCGACTCGAGATGGTGAACGTCCGTAGCATTGTCGTCCACAACATCTCTTTCTCTGTATGCGGAGATAGCTCGCTCATCTCCTCCTCGTCCTGATCACCTCACGTTCACAATGCCGATGGGCATGTGATCCCTCACCACCCATCCGCTTTGTGCCACAAACTTCCTTGCGGCGTCGGGCCGGGGCACTTGGCCGACCGTCCAGCCACTTCGGTTATGACATAGCGACCCTCAATTCGCTTACATGCACCATGTTGCCCGCGTGCCCTCTTCTCTCCAACACTGGAGTGGCCTCATTATCCTCCTCGTTGCCCTCCTCATTGAGGCATTGATTACGATCCTCGTTCCCCTCCTCAATGAAATATTGGTTGCTATCCTATGCGATCTCGTCAAGGAGAAACCGTTCGTCCTCACTATCGGCCATTTGATTGTTTTCGGTTCAAGGACTTGATCAAGGAATTCGACAAGGAAAAAATTATCCAGTTAATACAAGTATGATCCCCAATGCATAGATGAAAATATATAACTGAGAAAAATATAGATGAAATATTATCGAGCTACTCATTAAATCAATTTAATATCATCGTACTATGTATTGATATATATATATATATATCTATGTATATATGTATATATATAATCAAATTATAGATGTGTATTGCATTCTATTTTTTAACCGTGAACTTGTATTTATAAGAAAAGAACGAGTTTCGACGACATATTTTTCTTTGTCGAATCATTATGACAGTTCCATTGGGACAGTTCTTGTCGACTTGACGTAAATCCCTCATCTATTTCCGACCACGGCAGAATGAACTTGAAAATAGTACTCTATGTTACGGTGATGACGTGAGGAAGATAAGGTGGAGAGGAGAGGATGACGTACGTGAGGAAGATAAGGTGAAGAGGAGAGGAGAGAAAGAGACGAGGATGACGTGAGGAAGATAAGGTCGAGAGGAGAGGAGGTTGAGAGGAGATGAGAGAAAGAGAGGAGGATGGCAAGGTTGATTTTCTTTTTTTTCCGTACAAACTATAAATTGCAACGTTTTCACGGGAGGGGCGGTCGGTCGGCCGAAACACGCACGAGACCCATGTTTTCATGGGACAGGCGGTCGGTCGGCCGAAACACGCACAAGACCCATGTTTTCACAGGACAGGCGGTCGGTCCGCCGAAACACGCACGAGACCCATGTTTTCGCGAGACGATAATTAAATCTAAAGTGCATTCACATTTCAAAATATAAAGTCCATATACATAATTCAAAACTATGTCCATTCACATTCAAAAGTGAATGTAAAGTCCATTCATCACATTCAAAATTAAAGATGTAGTCCATCACAATCAAAATATAAAGTCCATATACATGATGTCCATACACATTCAAAATCGCATACAAAATCTATTCATATATCACATTAATTCAAAATCCATTCATTCCATTCAAAATCCGTTCACATATATAACCCCTAATTAAATTAACCGGCGTCGGCGGTGGCGGGCAGCGTGCAGCGGCAAGAGGGCGGTGACGACAAGAGGGATGGCAAGAGGGCGTGCGGCGGCAAGAGGCGGCGACGCTAGAGGGCGTGCGACGACAAGATGGCGTGTGGCGGCAAGAGGGCGGCAAGAGGATGGCGACGGCGATGACGCGAGTGTTAGGGTTTCGTGATAGCATGAGAGGAAAGAATCGGCGCGCACAGAAACTAACCCGGGAATGCGGCGACGATGACGGCAGGGACGATTGCGATGGCGTGAGACGATGGTGGCGGCACGGGAAGACGTCGGTGGTGGCGTTTAGGGTTCTCGGCAACAAAGACGAAGAGACGATGAAAAAGCGGCTAAGTGTTTAGATCCACCGCGCGCTCCGCTATATATAGATATCGGGATCTTTGGTCTCGGTTTAGGTCATCAACGGGACTAAAGATATGATCTTTAGTCCGGTTGAAGCCACTAACCGGGACCAAAGATATCCTCATCCCTGGTTGATGGCTTCCAACCGGACTAAAGATCATATCTTTAGTCCCGGTTGGTGGTTTAAACCGAGACTAAAGTTGCTCGCACCGTGGTAGGTGAGAATCTTTAGTCTCGGTTGAAGCCAACAACACTGGATTAAAGGTGTTTTTCTCGCTATTTCCAAATGTTTTTTGTCTCGTTGGTGTTAAAAACCAAGATTAAATATTTAAAAAAGTGCCCTATTGAAAAGTATTTTAAATTATAATAATCATATAGAATTAACATATGCCTTATTGAAAAGTATTTTAAATTCCAATAATCATATATAATTACCATTTGCTCTATTCAAAAGTATTCTAAATTATAATAATCATATAGAATTAACATATACCCTATTGAAAAGTATTTTAAATTCATATATAATTAACATATGCACTATTGAAAAGTATTTTAAATTCTAATAATCATATATAATTAACATATGCCTATTCAAAATTATTTTAAATTCTCATAATTATATAGAATTAACATATGCCCTATTCAAAATTATTTTAAATTCATATTGAATTAACATATGCCCTATTTAAAAGTATTATAAATTCATATATAATTAACATATGCCCTATTGAAAAGTATTTTAAATTCTAATAATCATATATAATTAACATATGCCTATTCAAAAGTATTTTAAATTCATATATAATTAACATATGCCCTATTGAAATGTATTTTAAATTCCATAATCATATATAATTACCATTTGCCCTATTCAAAAGTATTTTAAATTCATATATAATTAACATATGCCCTATTGAAAATTATTTTAAATTTCAATAATCATATATAATTATCATTTGCCCTATTCAAAAGTATTTTAAATTCTAATAATCATATAGAATTAACATATGCCCTATTCAAATAATGTTTTAAATTCATATATAATTAACATATACCCTATTGAAAAGTATTTTAAATTCCAACAATCATATATAATGACCATTTTCCCTATTTAAAAGTATTTTAAATTCTAATAATCATATAGAATTAACATATGTCCTATTCAAAAGTATTTTAGATTTTAACAATAATATATATTTAACATATGGCTTATTTGAAAAATATTTTAAATTCTAATAATAATATATAATCCTCTAGTAGTTGCAAGCCCATGTTTTCACGGGACGGGCGGTCGGTCGGCCGAAACACGCACAAGACCCACATTTTCACGGGACGGGTGGTCTGGCCGGGCCGAAACACATACGAGACCCACGTTTTCACAAGGACGCCCTGGCCGGTCACCAAACACGCACGAGCCCCACGTTTTCACGGGAGGGCGGTCGGTCGGACAAACACGCACGAGCCCCATTTTCACGGGAGGGGCTGGTCGATCGGACGAAACACGCACGAGAGCCCCATGTTTTCACGGGACGAGCTGGCCGATCGGCTGAAACACATACGAGACCCGTTCACAGGGGACGGCGCCTCGGTCGGCCGAAACACGTACAAGACCCACTTTTAAATTACAATAAATTCAATAATTTATAATAAATTCAATAAATTCAATAATTTACAATAAATACAATAAATGTAATCTAATTTACATTGTCCATATAAAAATTTAGCTAAGTGATGGTTGTCCTCACGTACTTTCTTCGGTCTATTGTTTCTTCAGTATGATTGTTGCGTGAGTAAGGGGTATCCTCATCCGATAGGAGGATGCTCGGGTCAATCGCCACTGCGAACGGAGGTTACCCATCAAACTGATCATAATCTTCGTCAGTCCTATCCTCGACTTCCACGATTTATCTTTTGCATGGGAGAACCACGTGGCGCCTTGGCTCATCGAACCCTTTCCCCTTCTTTGCTTTGCTAGCCATGTCCTTCACATAGAAAACTTGTCGTACATCATTGGCAAGGACAAAAGGTTCATCTGAGTATCCAACCTTGCTAAGGTCGATCATTGTCATCCCACTTGCATCAATGGTTACGCCTCCATCACTCAGCCTAACGCACTGGCACCGAAACAGAGGGACCTTCAGAGGTTCATAGTCAAGTTCTCATATGTCCTCGATGCTACCGTAATATGTGCTAGTCGTATCATCGTATCCCACAACATCGATGCCGATGGCCGCTGTTTCGATTCGTGCTCTTTAAGTCTTGGGCACATGTGCAAAATGTGTACCCATTGATTTCATATGCCTGGAATGTGATGATCGAGCAAGATGGTTCCCTCGCCAAGAAGGCTAGTTGTTGATTAATGTTCCCGTTGCCCATGAGACGTTGTCATAGCTAAGCAAGGAAAGCATCAATGTGATGGCGTGTAATCCAAGCATCTGTCTTACCGATGTTTTTCGAGCGAATAATCGCCAAGTGCTCCTCAATGTAAGGAGCCACCAAGGAAGATTGTTGCAAAATAGTCCAATATGCTTTCCTGAACAATTCATTGTCTACGGTCATTATTGTCTTCCTTCCAAGAGTCCTCTTCCCCCATAGTCTCCTTCATGGCTTGATTCGCACCCCGATAGGACGAAGGTCTTCAATAAAGTCAACGCGAACTCAATGACCTTCTCTGTTTCATATCCCTTGGCGATGCCGGCCTCCTGGATGAGAACGGTTATGAACGTACTTCTTTAGAACGCCCATATACCTCTCGAAAGGGAACATGTTGTATAGGAATACCGGACCAAGGATACAAATCTCTTAGACTATAGGAGATGCGTCATGATATTGAAGAAGGAAGGCGGAAAGATCATCTCAAAGCTGACAAGACATTGTACCACATCAATTTGAAAGTCTTCTAGTCTGTCTGGATCAATGATCTTCTATGAAATTGTGTTTAGGAAAGCACATAGCTTTGTTATTATTGTTCGGACATTATCAGGAAGGATACCCCGAATTATAATGGAAAGCAGCTGTGTCATTAGCACGTGGCAGTCATGGGAATTTAGGTTTGTAAACTTCTTATCCTTCGTGCTTATTATTCCCTTTATATTCGAGGAGTATCCAGATGGTACCTTGATGCTCTTCAGGCATTCAAACATGATTTCCTTCTCTGCCTTGCTCAGAGTATAGTTGGCTGGACTTAAGTAGTGGGCTCCTTTTTTCTTTGGTTGCTGGTGAAGGTCGTCGCATTGTGCCATATGCTTCAGATTATTACGTGCCTCAATTGTATCTTTTGCTTTTTCATATACATCTAGAAAGCCCAGCAGGTTTACGCAAAGGTTCTTAGTGAGGTGCATCACATCGATTGCGTGGCGGACATCCAAGATTTTCCAATAGGGTAACTCCCAAAAAATGGACTTCTTTCACATCGCTACGTGACCACCTTCACTTGCTATAGGTTGGCTGTCGGGTCTCTTTCCAAATACTACTTTAAGGTCTTTCACCATGACAAACACGGCCTTTCCGTTGCGATGCTTTGGCTTAGTACGATGGTCTGCCTTTTGATCAAAATGTTTGCCTCTTCTCCGGACAGGGTGGCTTGCAACAAGAAAGCGACGATGGCCCATGTACACTACCTTCTTACAGTGTTTTAGGTACGTACATTCAGTCTCATCCATATAGTGGGTGCAAGCGTTGTACCCCTTGTTTGTCTATCTAGATAGGTTGCCAAGTGCAGACCAATCGTTGATGGTAACGGACAACAACACTCGTAAGTTAAACTTCTCCTGTTTATCCTCATTCCATACTCTGGGATACCTTCTTTCTTCCACAGCAATTTTAGATCTTCGATCAACGGTCTCAGTACACATCAATATCATTACCAAGTTGCTTTGGGCCTTGAATAATAACCGACATCTGAATGTACTTCCGCTTCATGCATAGCCAAGGCGGGAGGTTGTACATACACATCGTTATAGGCCAAGTGTTGTGCCCGCTACTCATCTCTCTAAATGGATTCATGCCATCCGTACTTAAGCCGAACCTTATGTTTTTGCATCCTCGCTTGAAGTTTTTAAATGTTCCTCACGATGTTTCGCCACTATGATCCATTGGCGGGATGTCTCAAAGATGCCGTCTTGTTGGCGTTCTTTCACGTGCGGCTGCATCATCCTTGCATGCTCTTTGTTCCTGAACAGACATTTCAGCCATGGTATTATAGGAAAATACCACATCACCTTAGCAGAACTCTTTTCTTTGAAGGCCGTCCATCAACTTCATCCGGATCATCTCGCCGATCTTGTATCGAAGTGCTTTACAAACTGAGACATGCTTCTAGGTTCTCGATCTCCTCACCGCGATAGAGGATACAATTATTAAGACATGCATATATCTTCTCTACCTCTAGTCCTAGAGGGCGGACTAACTTCTTAGCCTCGTACGTTGATTCCTGCAATTTGTTTTCCTCTGGAAGAATGTTCTTCATGAGCTTTAGTAACTCGCCAAATGCCTTGTCATTGACACCATTTTTGTCCTTCCATTGCAAGAATTCCAAATAAGGCGTGGTATCCAACTTTTTGTGCCCCCTGTTCACAACCCGGGTACAAAGGACGTTTGTAATAGTCCGCTAACATCGCCTCAATTTCTCGCACATCCTTTTCACCTTCGCAATCCTCCCGTACGTCGCACAACATCTAACCAAGGTCATTGGCACCGTCGTTTTCTTCAAGATCCCGCCCGCCTCGCCCGCTGTATTCTCTTCAAACCCACCGTATTGACCACAATCCTGTAATGTTGTCGTTGTCTTCTTCATCTTCTTCCATTGCAACCGATACCTCTCGTGCGATGTCCAACAATTGTAGTGAGGCATAAATCCCGACCGAAACAAATGGGCATGAATAATTCTTGATGTAGAGTACTCCTTATTTTTGCACTTTTGCATGGACAACGTATAAATCCTTTATGCTTGTTGGCATCGGCCACACTCAAAAATAATGTACGCCTTGAATAAACTATATCACCACACTCAAAAATAATGTACGCCTTGAATAAACTCTATCGACCGTCGATCCACTGGTATACATCAATTATCGATCCATCTACATGAAATGCACAAAAATCATAAGGAAAATTCACGAAAGTCAAATAATTTAAATAATATTACAATAATTGAATTTATATAATCATATAATAATTATATAATAATCACACATACGGAGTGTACATATTTCTAACTGTTTTAACGATCTTTAAATTACCTTATTTTTCTAATCTACTATCAAATTTTCTATATTTTTCTTTGTCATCTATTTTATAACTTTTTGTCCAAAAGTTTCTCTTTATTATTTTTTATAAATATTTTTTGAGATAAAATCGTAAGTAAAATATACCTATAAATGTAATATGCTAAGCATACTTTTCTTCCTTTTTTATTTTCCCAAAAAAAATTTCTCAACAAAATATAATGTACTTAGTAAAATAATTTTCCCAAACAAATTTTCTCTCTCTTTATTTTTTCATAACCTATCTAGAGATAAAAATATAGAAATCAACCGTAAAAAGTAAAATGCTAAGTATAGATCATAAGAGGAAGAAGTTGTTAACGTTGTAGATAGCAAAGATTTGTGTATTATCACAAAAAAATTCATAAAAATTTTGGCAAGACATCCCCTCTAGCTAGAGCAAAAGTTTGAAATACTGCGGTGGCTCGGGCCGAAAGAGAAAGAAAAATTATAAAAACCAACTCCATCTTTAGTCTCGGTTGGTGTTACCAACCGGGACTAAAGATCTCCGATGCCCGACAGCTCTAGAAATCTAATCGGGACTAAAGATCTTTTAGTCCGCGGTAATCTAATCGGGACTAAAGATTCTAGAGAGTCGTTGTCTTTTAACCGGGATTAAAATATTTTTAGTCTTGCTTTCTATTGTAATCGGGACTATTATGAATTTTAATAAATGGATTAAAGATCATCTTTTCAGTAGTATACCTATGTATTTCAGTAGTATACCTATGTATGTTTGAATTAATTCAACGTCGACGTTTTCACATGCATGCCCTTCAATAAATGGCAATGATCGATCTACTCGTAGTGAGAGCCTCTTAGTGGTAGAGCCAAGAATATTTGGCAAAATAAGAATTAGTGCATCTAATTGTCAAACTTGGTTTCGCTTCTCAACAGAGACTGATGACAGTTCATCTCGTGAGAAAGATCAAGAATATTTGGCAAAAATTATTCGAATCTAGCATCGGATATCCCTCAGTGCATCCCCCTTAATAGTATGGCAGGTTTATCAGATCGGAAACCCTATCTTACTCTAAGTTGGTTTCCTCAATCTTTCCAAATCGTGACTATAGGCCACATTTATATCGGCAATTGTAACACCCAAGTCATGGGTTTACAGATATGGCGCTGCTTGGAACTCCATTGTTATAATCTTCACACTAATCAACCTGCTACGCTGGGAACTGTTTGTTTTGCTTGCATTATCATGGATCTTGTATGTGTGTCTGACTGAATGTATATGGTACAAACGGACAATAATGTGTTTGTTTTTTAATTATGGACTGATATTTAAAAGTAGAGTACCATGTGGTTTTCTAATTAAAAGATACGTGCATGTCAGACATGGAATAGAACAATGCCATTGTGTTTTTTATTGTTTTACAAAGAGTATAAATAATTAAATAGTGAGAAATCATCAATAGCCAATCCATTGAACTAGCAAGCACTTCCTTTGTTTCATATTAATTATAAGTTATTTTGATTTTTTCTAGTCAAACTCTACCAAGTTTACAGAAAAATTAATAACATTTTCAATACAAAACAAATATATTATCAAAATATATTTAATATTTTATTTAATAAAACCAATTTGATGTTGTTAATTTTTCTACACTTAATTAAACATAAAAAATTGACTAGAAAAAGTTAAAATAACTTATAATATGAAACAAAATGAAGGGAGTACAACAAAAAAAAATTTCAGAGTGGTAGCTAGCTACTATATTTTACTCCATATATAAAAAAATGCTGACAATTTGGTGCCATAATATTGTTTAGTAGTACATTAGTTTGTTCCAACAACAAAGGCTCATCCTGCTTTTCATACCCCTACTAAATTAAGGGTGTGTCATGAAAGAGGCAACTATGCTAGCTTGCGTAGGCAAAAGACGGTTAATCTGGAAAAGTCTATTTAATTTACAACTCAAGTACGCATACACTCATATCTTACATGTTATTCAAATAATCATGAAAGGTTATAAAATAAATTCATAACATAAATTATATGTCGCTCTACGAACATACGTACGCAACACTAAATTCAATCCACGCATCTCACAACAAAAAACACAAATTCAGCTGTTCAGCTATAAATAGCTAGACAACAAATACTCAACGGCTACGCGCTCCACTATCATTAAACAAGCAATAGAAGTTCATCATGTCTCACTTGAAGTTCAGGAGCAAGAGCAGAAAAGTATGATGGAGGATATAAAGTCAAATGAGAGTGTGTAGTTTCACTAATCAAAAAAGCCATACTAGTCCCGGTTTATAACCCTTAGTAGTCTTAGTTGTCAAACCGGGAACTATGAATCCGGGACTAGAGAGGTGATCTTCTAGTCCCGGTTAAATAACCGGGACTGAAATCATCTTTAGTCCGGTTGAGCCACCAACCGGGACTAAAGATAAAGCCACGTGCGGCTCGCGCATCTTTAGTTTGGTGTCCAACGACTAAAGATTTTTTTAATTTGGCCTTTCTCCAAATGGCTATATATATATATTACACATATATTATATTACACATATACATATATATGCAACATGCATATATATATATGTATAAATATATAATTTATACATATTTAAATGAACTTAAGAAAGAAAATATACATATATTACCAAAATATGTACAATATTCATACATGTTTCCTAGCTAGCTTATAAAAAATGTCTCTAATCTACTTTTCCTATGGATAGAGTGGTTTAGCTACTAAAACTAATGAAGAACTCCCCCGCGAGATCAACGACTTGCTCGTTAATAAATTCCATCAAATCTTCCCGAACGGCTTGTATGAAAGTCTCGTGGGGGAGGTAGTCTCTTACTCGTATAAGTTGTCATTAATTAGAATAAACGAGAAATAAATATATGAAGTGAATAAGAAATCGAGACGTAATCTATGAATTGTCGTTATACGTACATCTAGATCATCGACAGCTTTGACTTCGGTCATAAAGCGGTGAATGTAGTCGCAGACGTAATATCCACATAGATTGGTGTCCTATCAAGCTTTGCACACTAAAAGTGAAATGATGACAGATTTAATATGCATTTCATATTTTAGAACATAATAATGATTCAACTCAAATTAGGAGCAGGCATGTTACTCATTGAAAACTTCATCCGCACAGAGCTTATCTTTCCAATTTCCGCGAACATTGACCCGAAATCGTTCCCATGCCCTACGTGCGGTTGAAAGTTAGCACGTAATTATCCGAGAACCGCATATATGCAATAGAAAGTAAGATGACATTACCTGTTAAACAATTCAAATATGTCGAAGTATGTGGACTCTGGTTTATCCATTGAGTCAAAGACATGGATCTTCGACTGACCCATGTCAAGTACTAACAGAATCCAGTGGAATCTGCAAATTGGTTTAGATGAGACATATGAAACTTTATGTATGCACGGGATTGAAATTAGTTCGGAAAGAAAGAAAAAACTTACGTAGTATTGTAGGGTAGAGAGGATGAAGGACTGAAAATGTTGCTTCACAAGCGCGTTGTATATGTTGTCCACGGTGTCATTAGGAAACAGATCAATCAATGGGCCGTTGATTTTGCGTGGATCCATGAATCCATGCTTGGTGCATTTGTGCTTGTTGCGTATTGGATCGTCATTCTAGAACGGTTAAAAGAATTTTAGTCGGCTAAATTCAAGAGGTAAAAACGAAATAACGGGCGATACTTACAAAACCCGCGTGGTTAGAAGTGAGACGTCGAGGGCATCAAGTTGGTACAGGTCGAATATATCTTTGAATCGAAGATAGAGGTAGTCATCTCCATCGAAGAAGTAGTCAATTGAATATTTGCATGTTATCATGTCTTCACCCTTGCTGGATCGTTGCATATACCACTGATGGAAGCGGTACATCTGAGTTGGAAGCCTTTTCACGAGATCCGGCTTGACGAGAGGCTTTCCAAGGTTGAACTTGTATTTAAGCGGAGCCTTCGCCAGGGGTGCACGCCCGTGTAATTGATCCATATTAATTCTAGCTTCTTGCATGAATTGTCTTAAATCAGTTCTAATATTTTGAATCGTGCTGAACTCCAGAGGCTTCTGTGGCTGCATGCCAAGCTAGGGTACATCTTTGCCCGCTTTCTTCGCCTTGCCAGCAGCCGACTGCTTTGGTGCGGGTGGCGGCATCTTCTCAATTCTCTGAGTCTTTCTTGGACGACCGCTTGATATTGACGGCGTGCTCTTGGATGATGACCATTTAGGAGTCGGTGCTCGTTGTGGTGACGGAGGAGGGTTGGAAGGCGGTGGAGTTGAGACGGCCGTTTAGGAGTCGGTGCTCGTGGAGGCGACGCAGAGGCGGAGAAGGCGGAGGCGGCGGCGAGGAGGCGGAGGAGACGGCCCACGTGGAGGCGTGGGCGGTGGAACGATAGGAGACGTTGTTCGTCCGGGGAATTTTATGGAGATCTTCCTCCAGAGAAATATTCCATGAGCCGTTTCTCCTAGCATCGTCTCCCCGTCTCCTCCGGGGATATCCAGCTCCAGATCTTCATAGCCGTGTTCCACCTGTGCAATTTCAACCTTCGAGTACGAAGGTGGAACGGGCCGAGAGTGGTAGGTGCCGTCCTCGGCCACTTTGGAATAGCCATGCTCGACGCGACTGTTCGAGAAGATTGCTTATTAGTTAGTAATGAACGTTGATTGACAAGTTATTCAAGAAAATATACGTACAACATAAAAGTACGAACATACCTTTATTGTTATGTTTTTCAGCGGGATGTGCAACTCATACGGGGTCCGCTGTGTGATGTCATCCACGGGGCATAGGCGACCTTGTTGAGCTTGTGGGGGGCCAGCTCCGCCTTCATTTCTAGTAGACGCGCTTGCCGCAGACCGTTGGAGTTGTGCGGTTGTTGCCGGATCCTGCCGTTGGCTAACCCACCGGCTCCGCTCCTCGGCCAACCTTAGGGCCACCCTTTCGTCGACAATCGATCGATCTGCGAGAGCTTCATTTCCATCTCGGTGAATCTAGCATCATTCTCTCGCTTTGACCTCATTCGGCTCTCGCAGTATGTGTCGACGTCGCCTTGGAACCCGTATTTCCGAGGAACGACGCCTTTTCCTCGCGTACGCCCTAGGTGCTCTGGGTTTTGGAGGACGAGCGTTAGCTCGTCCCTTCTCTATCCGCTCTGAACGCGCCCGAGGAGCCGGCTTGCACCGCCTCCTCTAACCTCCGTCCGGCTTTTTGAATTTCATCACCAAAGATCACTGTGCCATCGACGGGATTAAGTGAGCCGCCGTGGGCATAGAACCGAGCTTCTTTGGTCATTTCGGCTAGTTAGGGGACCAAGATCGGATCATATTACATTTGCAGGGAGCTATGAATAAAAACGGTAAAAGGGTGAGACCGAGGTCGACGAAAAAGTCCTCAGGGAGAATTACAAGCGGAGGAGGAGGGCGGCCGTCGACATGCTCCATACTCACAGAAGATCCTAACTTGTGGTCAGAACAATAATGCTCTAACAGCTAATGCTTATGTGACAATTCACGAGAATAAGGCAGAAGATATTAGCAATGAGAACTTGAACATTGCCGCTGAAAACAGAGAAAGCACACCTCTAAATCAGGGAGACCGACGACAGCAGTGGCGGCGGGAGCAAAGTCTACGGCGGCGACGGCGGGTAGTACTGCTCGATCACGGCGGGCGGATAGAGGTAATCCGCCGTCGTGCACGTCATCGGCGGCTTCCATGGCACCGCCGAGGCATTGAGACGGGAACGAGGGAGGCAAGCCATCATTGCCATATATAGCCGCACTATCCAATCATTGCCATATCTCTCGCTATTCAAAGTTTGATGGAGATACACGAGTACTGCTACGCCGTGCTCTAAGAAAGAGCAAGACAGAAAGATTATGAAGCAAAGAGAGAGAAAAGCAAGAAAAAAAGACCGTGATCCGATCATGACATGTTGAAGAGACCAAGATCGTGAAGAAGGCTACTACGATGGATCATGACATGTTGAAGAGACCAAGATCGATGAAGAAGGTAGGAAGAATGCATCGGGGCCTCTCCACGGATCATCGGGAGCACTGGATGCGGATACGGGCGAGACGACTAAGATAAGCTATTTCATTGATCCCGACTCATTGGAGTGTGAGATTTGCTTCATGTCTCTCGAAAGAATGGAGCCCACCAAGAACATAGTTAAATGCGCTTTGTCTTGCATCATGCATATGGTTAACCATGCTCATCACCGAGAAAATTTTATAGCGGTAGCTTCTTTTGGCCGCAAGACTTTGTCTTTGTTTATCTGTTATTGATCTAACCTTTTTCATGAACTAGCCGGTGGCCTTATTGCACTAGCCTTTGGCCCGATAGTTACCTCGCTTGAGGAGGAAGCTCGATCTCTTCTCCAAGATCTCCTTCCCGAGCTTTCATCCCCACCATTCTCGCTCTACCGTCATGCAAAGCAACGTTTTACAAGGTATGATTCTTTTCTTTCTACTCGATCAATGCAAGAATGATGCTCTCTTTTTCTAATCGAAAAGGAATGGTGCTTTCTGGATTTGTGTTGCTTAGACACTTGTTTCTTGCCATGCGACAAGCTTGGTGTTATCTTTGAAGATGATGTGTCAAGTATTGGGATGAGATGGAGCAATCGTGAGAACAAGGTATAACAAAGTGAAAAGGGATTGCCGTTGCTCTATTACGGTGATGAGAACGGAGCAACCCCCAAGAGCATGAGAGACGATGTTAGATCGTAGGAGAAGGAATTGACGTTCCAGCTCGTGTCGCAGTACTTCTACATGCCAATCACGCAGGCCGCACAAGGGTTTAGGGTTTAGGTTAAGGGTTAATGGTAAAAGGGTTTAGGTTTAGGGTTTATGGTTTAAAATAGTTTTAAATACGACAAATGTTAATTATATGTTATTATTTCAATTTAAAATATTTTTCAAATAGGCCATATGTTATGTATTATTATTTAAATTTTAAATAGTTTGGAATATGACAATCGTTACTTATAGTTATTATTTCAATTTATAATATTTTTGTTAATTATATGAACATATGTTAATTATATATGAATATATAAACATATATGTTAATTATAATTATATATGAATATAACACAATATAATTGGGCACTGTAATAATTACTCCCGCTTTTAAAACCAACCAGACTAGAGGTGAATTTCGGTGGGCGGAAAACATCTCCTCATGTTTTTCATACAAATCTAGAGATGAAAATGTATAGAAAACAACCGGAAATGCGAAGTGCTAAGATTATAGATAACACATGACATGTAGATAGCAAAATGTATAGAAAACAACCAAGCAAATATATAAGAGGAAGAAGTTGCCAACCTTGTAGATAGCAAATATTTGTGTATTATCACCAAAGAAGTTGCTAACCTTGGCAGCACCGGACCTCTAACATATGAAAAATTTTGAAGATGTACAAGTGTGGCTGGCTCGGGATGGAGGAGGAAGAAGGAGTATATAAAGCAAAATCTTTAGTCCCGGTTGGTAACACCAACCGGGACTAAAGATGGCATCTCTAGTCCCGAGGCAATGGTTTAAAAATTCAACGGCTCTCTAGGACCTTTACTCCCGATTCGAGTCAAGAACTGGGATGGTTCAAATGTTGTCAGAGTGTGTCAGAGTGCCGGGCACCTTTAGTCCCGGTTGGTAACACCAACCGGGACTAGAGGTAGCATCTCTAGTCCCGTTGGTAAGGTCATTCGGGCTAGACCCGCCAAAGTCGATGTCATACTATGGCTCGATTGAGCCATCTTGTAGAACACCTAAGGGAGATGGAGGGGTTGACATCGGAGTTAATTTGATGTCAATGAGCTCCTTCGGCCATTGGATAAAGCTTTCTCGTGCAGCTCCTAGGGTTAGGATCTCGTTGTTCGGTGGATGCTGCAGCGGCAGATGGACCCAAGCAGCGTTCATTGTGTCCACTTGCACTTTTGCATGTCTGGCCATAAGTTGAGCCCCCGTGCACTCCTGTATCGGCGTTCGTCTTGAATGCTAGTCCCTCGGCCGCTAAAACCGTGAAAGAGGGCATCACCCTAACTCTTAGCACGTAGTTAGTCGGTTCCTGCGATATATCCAAACATAATTTTTAAATAATTTATAGAAAATGGATTTGTTAAGAGCGTTACATATTTTGGCCTAGAGTTTTACCGTTATATGGTCGACGGTGGCTAGGACCGGTGGTGGATTTTCTGTCGCCTCAGTTGATGCACAACTGCTCCGGCTTTGCGTTGGACTTTCTCGTTGCAGAGCGACGGTGCGCGCGATGGTCTCGCGCTGGCTCGCTCGATCTGCTGCCTAATTTGTTCCATAGCTTTGGTCTAGCTTCTCTTGAATTTCTGAGCTCGCCCGGCTCTAACTCGCTCCGGATCCTCTCGGCTAGGCGTGCATCTCTTTCCGCCTTCTTCGTAATGGTCTGCTTCTTATACTGCCCGGTGTATTCTGGATGTCCATATTTCTAGGGGACATTAGAGCCAACGCCCCTTGTCCGTCCTTGGTGTTCGTTGGTGCCCAACGCTTCCGTGAGGATGTCATTCTCGTGTCTATCGGTGCACTCTTGGGAGGACTCTGTCTCACGGCAACCAACTCTTTCGCATTATAAGTGAGATTGATATAAATTGAGTGTGCGATATGTGTAAAGAAACTAAATGTATTAAGGTGAGACACTTACAATATTTTCATAAATTTGTTGATCTTAGGATTTGGCGAGTGAATGTCCCATCGTTGTTCTTCATGGCCATTGCCCTTGCCCAGCTCCTTGCACGTGGGTACGGGATATGTAAGCAAATGGAGGCGGTGCATTTGATGCCTCTCGCCTTCTCATCCTCTTTTTGTCATTGCTCCCGCTTCCCCCGCATATCCTCCGCTACCGGGCTGCGTGCGGGTGCACGTATCGAACATGGAGTGCCCTATAAACCTTGCTTCCGGCTTGGGATTCGACGGTTGATTTCTTCGCGTAGAACTTCTCCCACACTCTTGGCATGATGAAGGGGTATTTCTCGAATGCCTCCGGGTGCTAGGCTTGAGGACGTGGTCGGTGACCAGCTTAGACTTAAAGCTCTTCCAAGCATGTCCCATCGTCCGGAAAGCCATCCGTAGCCCGTCCTCTCGTCGGCCTGCAGGATATTCGAAGCTCTCCTTGAACTTCGCCAAGCGCTTTCCTTCTCCACGTTCGGCACCTCCTTGATATGATCATGCAAAATACGAAGGTCTATCTCTCTATTATCCCGCAGATCGTCTTGAACTTCATGGGCCCATTCGGGGGAGCAGACGACACTCCTAGGAGGTCCACCTCTGTTATGGTGTAACGTTTCTTTGGGATTTTTAGGGCTTCTAAGGGTCTATGTCCTTGTGGACCCACTAGTTGTCGCCGCATTGATTTGTCGTTGAGACATCCTCTAAATAGCTTACAAAATTAAAATTAATAGTAGGAGTCATCATTAACGGTAGGATTTCTCGGACATCCTTAACACTAAATAATATAATGAGGGAAATATATATGAAATCCGGCAAATACTCGATCAATTGTGCACATCCATAATGATGACATTCTTCAAAAGTCTCTTCCAGATTGAGAGAATCAATTATGATTCTGAATTCTCTTTCTCATCAAAAGGAAATATCATGGCGATGGAGAACGAGTGGCACGGGACTCTTGATGTAGAGTCCACACTCCGTATCAAGAGTCCCCATTGTCACTCTGTTCTCTATCGCCGTGATGATTTCCTTTTAATGAGGAAGAGGATTCGAATCACAACCGATTCTCTCAATCTTGGAAGAGACTTCAAGAATGTCACTATTATGGATGTACACAATTGGATCGAGTATTTGCCGAAAGTCATCTATATTTGCCGAATATATATCTAGTCTCTAGCCTCTTATTTTTATATAAAAGAAATTGAGTGAAACATAGCCTTCCTACAATTAAAGTAAGGTGCATTTAGTCTAAATGATGCCTAAACCAGCTAAATTGCACAGAACCTCAACCTGTTCTAAAAAAAACCATCAGCCCACACGATCTCTGTCCTTACATGTGCGCGCCTAAATCCAGGAATATAAAACATCACGGTCCGAAGATATTACACCTAACCATATAGTGCCTAAATCTAGCGAGAGTGTCTAAATCTAGGCGAATAGCAATACAACATGAAGATCATGGACATAATATGTTTCATAGCAAAAAACATGATCTATGGACAAAAACTTGAATAGTGCACCGCGGCAACTCCCTCTCGTCTTCCGGACAAAATCTGCCGAAGGTTGTACGGATCTGCTTTTGGAGGCTTGCTTTATGATCACCTTGTATTCCTCCTCACTAAAACACAATAGCAAATAATTTATAAATCCATCATATTAATATCAAAACAATGATTAGAAAAGGGGAAGGCTTTAAGTGTTTAACCATACCGTTGGTTTACCCCTCAAAGGATTAATCAACAGTTATACCATATTCCTGCCTTTTGAATTAGCAGTTATACCATCGTCCTGCCTTTTGAAGCTCGAGTTTACATGGTAATCCTTGGACGATGGTAATGCCACACTCGAGCGAGTCGCGGTTGATGGAGTAGGTCACATTGGTCGTCTCGTCGGCAACCGCACCGTATCTCACTTCTCCGGTCAATGAAGAGGCCCGTTGTCTTCTTCAAAATGATATGTTGCAATGTATAGGAGTACCATGTGAACTCGAGCTTCAAAAGGTAGGAAGCAAATACCCCACTCAAGCGAGTTGCGATCGACGGAGTAGGTCACCTTGGTCGTCTCATCGGCATCCGCACTGCATCCCGCTGCTGGTCCGTGAAGGGGCCCCGACGCCTTCTTCGCCGACATTGGTCTCGTCTTCTTCAAAATGATGTGGTGCAATGTCTAGGATTACCATGTAAAATCTAGCTTCAAAAGACAGAAGCAAATGCCAAACTCGAGCGAGTCGCGGTCGATGGAATCTTGATTACCCGCTGGGAGAGGATGAGCCCTTTTTCACTCGCCATTTTAGTACTAGTGTTCAGAGCATCTTCTTGCAAGGTAGTATAAGTCTTTGTACTGAGGAGCAATGGAGCATCATGTACTCAAGCAAGTATGCGGTAGAAAGCTTAAAGTTTATGTATTTTGTACCATCAATGTAGACGAGCTTTATACCCTCTTCAACGGAGATATCCCGAGCATTTGGGGTGACATGAAAGAAGATGCCTATCACAAGAGCGACAAAAGATGGCGGACGAGAAGGTAAATAGAAGCCGGAGGGTGCGAAGGCCATGGAGCTACAAGTGCAATGAATCTCCCGAGCGGGTGCGAGATCGGGGAGAAGCCTCTTCTCCCATCATGCACATCCAATATCTATTTTCACGCTTTATTGTACACTTATTCAGTATTGTAGGAGTCATAGTGCCCTGTTTGTACCCCATACATCCATCATTGCTCATGAAAAGCTCTTTGCTTGTAGTATCCATCATTTCTAAAGGAAAGGTCACTAAAATAGTATTTATAAGTCTTTGCAAGTATTTTAGACTAAATATTTAGAAATACTATAAAAATTTATAGTAAATAATTTATAGAAAACTATTTTGTGAAAAATTCTATCGGTGACGGGCTCGATGTCGGCTACTCGGGCTTAAGCACTAAGCATGTCACCGATAAGATCATCGGTGATGGGCTAGTGCTTAAGCCCGATAGAGATGATGATCTCATCCGATCGGCTTAATCTTTACGCCCGTCACTAATGAGAACATTGGTCATAGTCAATAATTATAACCCGATATAGATAATCTTATCGATCGGGCTTAATCTTACGCCGAGTCCACCGATGAGGACATCCATGACGAGCTTTAGGTTAAGCCCGTCACCGATGGTATTTTTCATCGGCCTTTGAGCGTTGAACTAGATCACATCTCGTGACGAGCATTATATTAAGGCGGACTTATTCTAAAGCCCGTTACGGTTGTCCTTCAAAATTCTTTAATAGAGCGCGCCGATTCAGATCTACACATTGTCACGAAAAATTTCTAAGTCCTTACTCGTAACCCTAGCGCCACCGCCGTCGCCGGAGGTCATCGCCATCTGTTAGTGATATGCCCTAGAGGCAACATGGAGATGTTGGATATCACGTCAATGTTTATGTATAAATGAATAAAGTGTTATTCAGTTCCATGAAATAGACATCTTGTATTGATCACTAAGTACGTGACTTATTTATGAGACTCTTTATGCATGAATCTATTTCTAAATTATCCTCGATCACATGTCATATTATTGGAACAAATATGACTCTAAGATCGGCATGTTTATTGATTGATGATCATGTCTCATAGATCATGGGTATGGAGATGCCAAATCGATAAACATGGACACATGTGTTAGAGAACACATTGTTGGATAGACCCACCATGAGACACTACAGGAATTAATGTGCCATTAGTTGGTCTCAAGTAGTGTTGGTGCAAAGTCCTTAGACCTGAGATCATCATGGATTCCAACATGTGTAGTAGCCTACTTTGGGACTACCAAACGATATTCGTGAATCGGGTAGTTATAAAAGTAGTTTTTGAGTTTGCTATGAAACATGGAGTGGGATGTGAGTGATCAAGATGGAATTTGCCCCTCCTTTGGAGAGATATCTCTGGGCCCCTCGAGGTAATGGATTATGGAAATGCATGGCCATGCTATGTTGATTGAGGAGTCAATCAACAGACGGATAATCCAATACGGTTCGAGTGAAAGGTTAAGCTATTGAAGGGATGGCACACACATCTTGCCTATAGCTTAATTGGTATCGTGAGGCAAAGGGATTTGTGTACACATTACGGTTGAGCCGATATTATATTCTTGTATGCTATGGTGTCAATATGTGCTGCTAGGCACCGTTGTTGACAAATCGGCTGAGTTAGACTCGAGCCGAAACCAAGTATACCTGAACCTACAGGGTCGCACGCTTAAGGGGATAGAGTAGATATTCAAGTTGGACTCGGATACGGCTCGATCGGATAGGGATCCGATCGGATAGAGTCCTATGGGCTTACGACGTATGGGTGGCTAACTCTATGAGATTCGGATGGGATCCGATTCAAAATAGAGTCATGATCGGCCACTAGTCCCAGTCGGCCAACTCTATATAAAGGGGTGAGGGTTGGAGAGCTACATACGTCAATTGAATTGCATTACGCCGAGATCAATCTCCACGGAAACCCTCCCTACTTTCGAGCCAAACCCTAGCCTTGCATCGCGTGCTAGCACACGGGTGTTCGCGTTCTGTCCCCGGACGTGTGGATACCGTAGAGCGCTACGTTGCGGCGCTGTTGATCGGCTACGAATCGGCCGCAATCGGAGCGAGGCGACGCAGCGGCGCGGCGAGCGCGGCTGCGGCGGATCGATCGGCTGATTGGTGAATCGGCTGTCCCCGGGAATCGGCTGTCGACAAATTGGCTGTCATCGGCCAGCATTGTTCCAGATCGGATAGCCCTGATTGGCTAGTCCGCTGCACTCTACTCCAATTGGTAACGATCTATCGGCCCTTACTTGCAAGTGTTCCTGGTTTACGTGGTAGAAAAGTTTTGTTTTTGCTACGTAGCTGCCACCGAGAGCCACCGGCCATCCCGAGCCTAGCGCCGTCGTCCTCCTCGCCGCCACCGAGCCACGCCGGCCGTCCCGAGCTCGGCGCCGTCCTCCTTCCTCGCTGCCACCGAGCACCATCGGTTGTCCCCGAGGAGGTCGCCGTCGTCCTCCCTTGCTGCCACCACCGAGCGTCGGCGCCAGGTTAGTCCATATCTTTGGATCCGTGCTAAAATGCCATTTAGTTGATTGATCTTGATGTTGTACTACTGTTCGCCTAGAGTTAGGCACTCTCGCTAGATTTAGGCACTATATGGTTAGGTGTAATATATTTAGGTGCGCACATGTATGGATGGATAGGTTGATTCGTGTGGGCTAATCATTTTTTCAGAACAGATTGAGGTTTTGTGCAATTTATCTAGTTTAGGCATCATTTAGACTAAATGCACCTGACTTTAATTGTAGGAAGGCTAGATTAATTATGTTTCACTCAATTTTTTTTATAAAAATAAGAGGCTATAAACTAGATGTATATTATAGCAAGTCCTACGTGGCTTTTTAGTTCTGTTTCTACTTAAAATCGGAGGTTAGATTAGTTCTATTTGTATTCAAAGTGGTTTTTTAATAGAGTTATATTGCAGCAAGATGAAATTTGTTTAGTAAAGCAGGTACTAAATAGAGTTGTCACTGAATTGCGAGAATTTTTTAGGGAATCGTTCGTGAAATACATTGTACAGAAGTATGAGCAAGAACTTCTAGAAAGTTCAGGGGTGAAGAATTATATTGATGTGCACAATATTGCAAAGGCCCCTTAGGCATCTAAGTTCAAGTTCGGTGCTCCGTTGACCACCCCGGAATATTGCAACATAGATAAGAATTACACTCGATAAGAAGGGTACAAGAGTGGTACCTACGATGACAAAGGAGGGTAAAAAGATGTTCGTCGTCTTTTATAGCTACGAGGACTTCCATCACGAGGATGGTATAATCTGGGTCCCATCTGAGAAACTATTTCAGCTATACAATCTGAGGGACTTAGACGTATCTCTATTTCAGGTATGGGAATTGTAAATATACTCAAACCCCTCGCTATTATTTCTAAGTTGATATCCTCACAAAGTGTCTAACTTGTTTCCTTATGCGAATGGAGATGCTTGAATGTAGAGCGACCTATAACAAAGTAGGATTCCTTGATCCGGTGGTTGTCAATTCCAATCGATTGATGACGGCCCAAGGTCTCAAAAATGGGTGTTGGACTACATCTACAACTCCTTTGTTAAGCTTAAGGACATGAATATGATCCTTTTGCCCTACAACTTTGAGTAAGTGTGACATTTATTGTTGTACATACTATTTGTGCTTGAAGGTGTTAATTACTCTCTCCCTTTATATGCAGTCATCACTGGATCCTTCTTGCCATCCATTTAAATGAATCCAAGATTCTGGACATGGATGGATTGAGGAAACCACAAGACACTTTTCAATCCGTCATTGACATCCTAAATAAGACACTTGTGAAGTATAATAAGAAGTGTCATCGACACACTCCATATGCCGATACATTCCGGGTTTCTTTGCCACCGTTGGTGCCATCGTCGAGATCAAGGCACGAGCACATATGGTTTGTATGTGATGAAATTTATCTGATTTTTCTCGGAGGACCGCCGTTGATGAGAAATTTTCCACGCACTTGGCTGAGAGATTTGTTTAGCTCTAGTGAATGTCCAAGTTGGATTGCCTTCGATGTTTAGGCTATGCCGTTTGTTTGTTCTTGTAACCAACAAGAAACAAAAATAGGCAATTTGGTTAAGATTAGATCCTACTCGATTGGCTATAGATATTCATAATACACAATTACTATCCCAAAGCACATTTAGACTAAGTGATTGGGATACATCGGTAGCATACCGAGACAATATAAATCACTTATATCTAAAAGCATATTAGAATAATAATTATATATATTTATAACCTAGCCGATGTCGTAGATCTAATATGAATCGGCTAGTACTCCGATACAGTTTTATACTAAGATATTAATCTGGGTCAAATACACTAAACAAGGATCAATCGATCGTTAAAATGACTTAACATGATTGATGCCAGCTTAGTACATTTAACTAGGCTAAGATCTTAATATAAAAGGCAGCTTTAACCCATCTAACGGTAGTAAAATGCATAGGATGGCTAAAATAGGTAAGATCGCGAAACTCCAATACTATCTTTAACGCGATCATTGTGCCGAATAGATCTACATGGTTCTAAAAGCGACTTAATAGATCAAACTAATGCAGCATTAAGTACAAAAAGAAACACGAGATCTAGACAAACGATGAAAACCTTTCAAGATGGTAGATACGCTATATAACCCAAATCAACCCAAAAATCTAACCCCATCGCTTGTTATTCTCGGAAAGATGCTAGCCGATCGTGGAGTAGATCGAGACATTGATCTAGATTATATAATGTATACGATAAATTAAGCGGTTGTAATAACGAGATTAGAGTAACATGATGGTGGAAGCACTAACCTCGATAACACAAACCGCTTGTAACAAGGATTTACCTTGCTTTGGAGATCGGGGAACCGATGCAGCCCAATGTGAGGAAAGAACTTGTCGAGATTGCAAGTGAAAGGGTGGCGATACGCCGAGATTGTATTGGTTGATTCGATGATATTAAATTACATAGTCTCGGGTCATATTTATACCCGTATACAAATCTACGTTACATATTGAATTACAAATATGCCTAAAACAAACCGGCATTATCTATAAGGAAACTATACAAAATATTCTAATCTAAAGGTACAATTGCCGTTTCAGGACTTTATCCATAGATGACAATATCTTTGAAGCACTTGGAAACCAAATCTAATGATTATCTTCACGCTTTCCTTCCGGATTGGTCTCATCTACTCACCCAATTGGAATCGGTTGTATCGGCTGCCCCGTCCGACTCGGACTCGGGATCGCGCCTTAACCGATTCGGACTCGACCGACGTGGACTCTTTTCGAGAATCATGCGCTCCTTCGATTCCGCTTAAATCCTTGCTTCAAACTCGGGGATTTGCCTACCAAATTTGATCGTTAAGACATGCCCCCAAGTCCGCTATATTGTTAATGTTGCGGATTTGCCGAATCTTATCTTGGAGAGATTTGTGGGCTTTTCCGTTTCGGTTTGTCACCACGTTTCTTTAAATAACACACCGCCTTAGAGTTTTTCACGCCGTCACTTTTGCCTTCGCCACCTTAGTTCCAAATAGTTTCAACATGCACCTTCACCGGCGACCTCCCCGTTGTTCTCGACGCACTCGTAGACGATTTTCCCCATGGCAAGCAACCCCGAACTCCGGCAATGTCTTCATCAATGCGCCTCTGCCGTCATCATCTGAGTTCCCGCAGGTAAATCTCATCAACTCTATTCTTCTTTCGTAATAGATCGGTGTTCTTGCCTTTCACAATTTCTTCTTTTTCCTTCCATTGTAGCACCTTGCGCATCAAATCGCAATCCCTAGCCTTATTCATACCAACCGGTATTTTCGTGGTCCAATCGGCAATGAGAACCCAACCGATTTCATAAACGCCGAGACCAACGAATCCCTTATAGGTTAGCAAACCTAGCCTATCCTTTGGATCGATATCTTCAAATCATGTCCTTCCACGGATAAGTCTTGGCCATCATGGTATGCTAGGATATCGGCTAGCGAGTACACTCATTGGGAAGAATTAGGAATAGCGCAATGTTTAGCCCTTACACTAGCCGATATGCCCAAGGATGAACCTTTACTATCTACCAGCGCTTACTACGGTCTAACACCTTCAATGCCTTCTTCTTTCAACAAGGGCCAATGACACTAACCTTGATAGATGTAACCATGATAATTGGCCTAGAAATTACAACATCAACCAATCCTATCCGATTCAACACCAAGTGTCGGTATTCCTTCAAAACTAGAGCCATCGAGGGCTGGAACGGATTTATAAGTCAAAACATGGGAACTGGTCCTATAAGCCCTAGGGAGCATGGAGCTTTCCAGATGATGTGGTTGGAAAAGTTCATATTATGTGGTTCGAGCTGTGGTCCCACATCAAACGCGGCACATAGTCGAAGCCCTTGTAGAAAAACAGCAACTTCCCTAGGGAAGTACTTGCTGGTTATTGCTATCAAATGCTTCGAACACGGCACGGCTAAGATTGCAACCAATTCAACTGTAGGCACCGGTGGCCCATGGTGGTTCCTACAACTATGGTTAATCCTTCACACTCAAAAGGTTGCCGGAAGACCTGAACTAGTTGAAGCCGAATTTCCAAGGACACAACCGATGACAGATGAGGATGGCGAAGAAATCACCATGCGTCGATGCATGTCATATGAAGAAGCTACCACCTCCTACTCTGGATCCAAACTATTGGCTGAACTCCTCAGTGACTGGTTTTGCAACTTGTATGATGGATTCCCCAAGAATACAAGAATCCGGTTCCCTTATGCAAGCTATGAAGATTTTGAACTTCCTCATGACTTAAGGTTTAATGAAATCAATTCTGAAAAATATGAAAAGTCAACGGAAGTTTTCTCAGCTGCCATCTCTCCATGTATCCTCCCGGTCGGCATCCATCAAGGCAGAAACATCGTAATGTCATATGAATTTTATCATCCCATGGTGGCTGTTAGGCAAATGGGAATGGGTCAGCTGCCGATTGGTCTGTACTTCATTGACAAAATCCAAACCAGGGGAGAGATCACTTCATGTTTGATGATGCTCAAGTTGTTAAACATCGAAGGTCCTCTCCTCGGCAGCATTGATAACTTGGAATTGGCTATGATGAGGAGTACGGCCTTCAACCAATGGTGGATTGAACTGAAGAAGCACCTCTTTCACCAATCGGCTTCGATGTATATGACAACCATCCTCCCAGAATCGGTCCCTGAGGTAAATATCTTCTCTTTTGCCGCTTTCTTCATTTGTCAACTAACATTCTTTGGAAATTTAGCTATGTCTTCTTATATTCGCAGACAACCGATTCTTCTCCTCCCCACATTAGCAACACTGGGTTAGGATCCAATACGCTCGAGGACTATTCTCACATAATGGTGGCCTCGCCCCTTCACCAATCAGCTTCAACACACCTAAGGTAGCCACCCTATTGCATGGCCAAACCCGCGAGCCCCTCCAAAGGAAGAAGAGGGCCAAGCCATCGGCCGCCGATTCATCGACCGTGAAGAAGAAAACTTCCAAGAAACGAAGGCCGCAACCGATGATTTACCGCCATTGGACCCAGACATAGAGGAGGCCCTTAATCAAGAGGTGATGTAGGAAGAAATCGATGAAGCTGTCAACGAGGCTGTAGCAGCCATAAGTAAAACAAGAAGATCCGTACAAACTCCGCCAGCTGATGACCCAGCCCTTCAAAAATCGCCAAGTCCTCCAAGACGCCAGCCTCAACATCGACCTCAGCCGATATGTGCCTTTTTTCTTTTGAAAATTCTCATTCTAAATTTTCACACTTCAATTCTCACCGAGCTTTCATCTTGTAGAAAAAGAGATTGGCTTCAAGGAAACGTCCGGCTCCACCTCCATCAGTACTTTCATATTCAAATTGCTTTCAATTTTCTATTCAACCGGTTCTGAACCAATCTTGCCTCTTTTCTCTTTCTCATGTAGCCTCCTCGCTCTCCATCAGCTGCCCCCCGTGTATCAAGCGAACGGACTCAATCGGCTAGGGGTAGACATCATGTCGAGGCAGAAGAAATACCAACTCCCATCATCCCTATAAGTTTTTCTTTCAAACTCAAATCGGCTCGTTCACATCTTTTCAACACTTCAAAATTCAATTTTTGCTTTGCGAACCTCGGTGACATGTTTTCTTTTGACATAAAAGAATTCATGGATGATGATGAGGAGACCACAAGTAAAACCTTAGCCCCTCTCACTGATGATCTAAAAGCCCAACTATCCGACATAGCTAAACGGCTGGAATGCTCCCTAGACTTCCTAGTCACCGATTGTGGATCAATAAGAGGAAGACTTGAAGAAATTCAAGATCGAGATTCCGGACTACTTAGCCGATGTCATTTCTCAAGCCGCTTTCCATGAACTTTATTGGCACAAATTTGAGAGGGCGCGACGAGAATGGCTGATCGACGAGAGAGGAAGGCTTTGGAGGCTACCATTGAAGCCAATCGGCGGATGATCATAACAGAGAAAGCCAAATTGGACGAGATGACAACCGAACCCAATTCCAACCTCGATCGGCTGCGCAAGCGAAGAGAAGAATTGGCGGCTGAGCTTGCCAAGCTTGATGCCGATATAATATTGGAGGAGCAGCGCATTGCCAGTCTTCCCAAAACCATCGAGGACCAAAAGTCCAAACTGAAAGCGTCGATGAAGAATCTAGCGGATCTTACAAAGGCTTTGAAGCCAATCCCTGGCCGACGTAGCCGATGCGGGCGATCGAAGAAGTTGATCAAATCCAGCAGCGGGCAATACCGGCCATCAAAGACTTCATCAGCATGTAATAGGGCTAGATCTTGTAACTTTGTAAACTCTTTGTAATATACAATTTTTTGTAATCGGCAAGCTCCTATGCCTTGAATGCTGTAATATATTCCTTGCCGATTTCCGAAATCTTTACTTGTCTTGCAAAATTTTCAAAGCCCCAAAAATTGAAGTCCTCGATTTTGATTTTGTATGGTATATGCCCCCTAATTTTTCAATGTTGCCTGCATTGTTGACAAAATTATATAACAACACCAATTAGCACATGTCAGCTATACACAACCGATTCAAAAAATCAAAAGGGGATAAAAACTTGTAGTTAAATTTTCCTAAAGGCGATGTGTGTAATCTCGAAACACATCGGCTAACATGCATCGACAGAGACTTAGCCAAATCATGAGTTGATCCAAATCTGGGATAATATTTCTTCGATATTTGCCATTAAGAGCCCATCCAAATACCTCTCCATCCAATCCTTCCAGCATGTAGGCTCCCTTAGAGACGCACTTGTGGATCTTGAAAAGCCCTTCCCAATTAGGTGACCATTTACCGAATTTATTATCCCTTGTACCAATCAGCAGTATCAATTTCCAGACTAGCTCGCCTTCTTCAAAAGATTTAGGCATAACCTTCTTATTATAATGACGAGCCACTCTTTCTTTATCCCTAGTCAACTTTTCCAAAGCACGCTAAAACCAAATCCTCCAATTCATCCACCATTAGATTATGATAATCATCGGCTGTTAACTCATCTTACAATTGAATTCTTCTTAAGACGATGACACTTTCCCACAGTAGAACGGCTTCATGTCCATATACTAGCTTATAAGGAGGCACTTGGATTGATCCATGACAGGCCATCCGATAGGACCACAACAATTCGGCCAATCGACTATGCCATTGCTTTGGACATTCAGAGATCTTTCTCTTTATCAACTTGATTAAACTTTTGTTGGATGCTTCTGCCTGTCCATTAGCCTGCGCATAATATGGTGAGGAATTCAAAAGCATGATTCCCATGCCTTCTGCAAACTGGACAAACTCATCCGAGATAAAGACATATCCCTTATCGGTTGTAATGGTTTGAAGGATACCGGATCGCAAATAATCATCCGGCATAGGCGGCCAAAAATATCTAGCTCTCCTAAGTAGCCACTTCATTTTATGAGCCCATTGATAAGTGCCACGTATACCTTCATGCACTTCTCCCATGACTACCTTGGCTTGATCAACACTCGGACATTTGAGCAAAGACACCATCAATCGTTCGATAATACAAATCATTGTCGAGCAAAACATATCTCAAAGCCTTATAACGTAATTTCCTTGAAGCCGATGCTGGAAGGATTTTGCAAATAATTGTGAACCTCATAACTCCAGTCGTTGGCCGAGATGGTTGCAATTTCCACTTCGACATCTTTTTATCATCGGCTTATAGCCCGATGCCCCTTGAGTCAAATCATTTGCTTCGAATTTTGCTCCCTAGGAATGTGTTTTAATGTAACTAGCGAAAACTATCTATCTACTCTCGGCATTTTTCATAATAGACCATCAACGCGTCGTTTTTGCATTCATATTCTCCCGACAACCGGCTAATGAACAAAAGTGAGTCACCCATAATCTCCACAAGCATCGGCTTTAACCTCCTTCAATAGTTGTAAACTCTTGAGGACAGCCTCATACTCGGCTTGATTATTTGTAGCATAAGGCGTGATTGAAAAAGCAAATTCAAAACTTGCCCCCTTGGGTGAGAAGATTACCAAGCCGATGCCACATCCATGTGTGCAAACGATCCATCGAAAGTTAGAGTCCGGGCATGATGTCGACCGAGCCGATTGAGTCGTCTCTATGTTTAGCAATGAAATCGGCTATAGCCTCGCCCTTTAACTGCTTTGGGTGCTTGATATCTCAAGTCAAACTCTGTCAAGGCAAAAATCCACTTTCCAACTAGTCCCTTCAAAACTAGAGTTGATAGCATATACTTAACTACGTCGGCTTTGCAAACTATGGTGCACTCGTTGGGTAATAAATAATGCCTCAACTTCGTACAGGAAAAATATAAACACAAGCACAACTTTTCCACAGGAGAGTACCTTGTTTTCGCATCCAAAAGACTTCGCGAGATAAAATATTGTTTTCTCCTTTCCTTCAAACTCCTGGATCAAAACGAGCCGATAGACTTCTCGTCGCCGATAAATATAACTTGAAAGGCACTCCCTTTTCTCGAGGGATCAATACGGAGGGAGCTTAAGTAATTCATGATGTTGTCCAAAACTTTCTGTTGCTCTTCCCCTGTGTAAACGCTTGATCAGCTTTCATCCTTAACAAGGGTGTAAATGGCTCCATCTTCTCGGACAGATTTGCAATGAAACACCTGATGAAATTAACCTTGCCGATCAAGGACTGCAACTGCTTCTTGTCTTGCGGAGGCTGAATACTTTTGATTGCGTTGATGCTCCTATGTGCTACTTCAATCCTCCTCTCATGAACAAGAAAACTCAAGAATTGCTCGGCCGATACACCAAAAGCACACTTAGTGGGATTCATCTTCAGCCATATTTTCTAGTTCTCTCCAAAACTTTTCTCAAATCGGCTATGTGATCTTCAACCTTTTTAGATTTGACAACCACATCATCGATGTAGATTTCAACCAAGAAGCCGATTAAGTCATGAAAAATATAGTTCATGGCCCTCTGATAGGTAGCTCCAGCATTTTTCAAACCGAACGTCATAACGACCCATTCATACAAACCGATTGCACCTGGACACCTAAAAGCAGTCTTATGAATATCTTCCTCGGCCATAAAAATTTAATTATATCCAGCGTTGCCATCCATAAAACTTATGATTTTGTGTCCTAAGGCTACATCGACGAGCATATCGGTTATTGGCATGGGGTACTCGTCCTTAGGGGTAGCGTTATTTAAGTCTCCGAGGTCAATGCATACCCTAAGTTAGCCTTATTTGCTGTCGACGGTTAGCTCAACGTTGAGGACCCCTTTGGCCTCCAATGGGTTCCCGCCAAAATCTTGAAGCACCATGTTCGTCTTTATCGATGGTCGGCTCGTTTGCCCGCTTCCGAAGGTAGCATAGGGCGTCAAGTTGACGGCGGCTCCCCCATCGACTAGCATCTTGGACATCGTCTTGCCATTGATAAATCCTCTTACGTAAAGTGGCTTAAGGTGCCGATGCTCGTTCTCTTGGGTTTTTCAAATATCGCTTGCTCCGGGGACAACACAAGTATAGCCGACGACTCTTCCACAACGTCTACGTTGGCTTGGGCCGCTTCAAATTTGGCTAGTAGCAAAAACAATATTTAACCGACGCTGCCACGGCCTTTCCCTTGGCCTTTCTTTTTGCTTGGTGGCCGGGTCTTCATCGGCTGCAATGGTGTTGTCCTTTATGCACTATTGCTTCCTTGGATGGTTTTGCTCCTTCTTCTTTTTAGCCGATAGTCGATTTCGGCCTCGGACCTCTTTTAGCCGACCCTTGCTCTTTAGCCGCTACACCTTCCGCTTTTGTGTTTTCATAAAAATGTCGGAAGGACACCATTGTGGGTTGGCGCTTGCTCTTCGTCATCCTCTAAGTCCTCCTGAAAGAAATCTTCATGGATGGGGCCTAGCCTTTGATGAAGAGGCGTTTGCTTTGATTGAGCCGAACCACCCCGGTATAAATCGGTGGAGCTCTCGGTTCATTCTCGTATCCACCGCATGCCGAGCAGTCTTGGAGTGATGGCAGCCTCATACCCCGATTGTAGACCCGTTTTTGTAACAGAATTAATCGTGTTCATAGCACCATTTCCCGGATCGAGTAGTTTGGTACCCACGAATACATTGCTGAATCATCAAGTGCACGATACATCCGTCGCCTTACGTGAATATTACAATATAGTGCTCGAAGGCATTGTCTAGAACATAGGACCGGACGGTCCGGGATACAAGCAAAAGCAGAAAATAGATAAGGCAGCGGAGAGAAGACAGCGGCATGCCATTGCTACAGGCAACGATCGGAGCTAAGACCTACTAGGCGCCATCATCCTCCACACCCTCCTGTTAGTATGCGTGCGGGTCTTCAGGGTCTTCAGGCACAATACTATAGGGTACAAAGGATAAACGAGTATTCAATATCAAGGCAGGGCATATAACAAGCATGGGAGTTCATATGTGTATAGCATGTGTATTTGATTTTGAACAAACATAAGTTCGCAAATGGGTTCAACATGTTCAAAGGTAGTGATGACTTGCCTTGCTCGCAACCTTGTTGACCGGGATCCTCGGCGCACTCAACAGCTCCCTCGGACTCTATAATAACGTGTGGTCAAATTGATTGAATTCGACTAGAATTCAAATAAAATCACCAAAATGCCAAATAAAATCGTAAAAGTGACTCCTAAAACTAGTCAACGATTTTAGACGAATTTAGGTTCGAGTTTTGACAAAATCCGGGTTAAAATGAGCGAGTTATATTCATTTGAAATTTCACGATTTTACCGATTTAATTTATTATGAGGTGGCTTTATTTGAGTTGGTTTATTTTAATTTAGAAAAATAAATATTGATCAAAAATTTTGAAAATATTATACCGGAAAGAAAATGAAAAACCAAATTTTATCCAAATTTATCGGACCGACAAGTCGAGGGTTTAAAATAATTAATTTCAAAATAAATTAACCTAAAGCTCGACATTATTTTAACTTTGAAATTTAGATTTAAATTTTATAAAGAAATTTGTATGATAAAATCAATATTTATTAACAATTTATATTATAATTAATTTCTAAATTAAATTTATGCGACAATTAAACTCTTAATATTATTCAATTTTTAGCCTATAAATACCCGTAAAATTTTATTCCAGAAAAATATATCTTTATCCCAAAACTTCCTAAATATTTTTCCATAAATATCCCTTCTCTTCTTCTTTCTTCTCTCTCTCCTTTCCTTTGCTCGGTCGACGGATGGGCGGAGGAGGAGGAGGCTTACCGGCGGCGGCGTAGGTGCTGGCGCGCGCGGCGGCGCAGGCGGCGGCGAGCTCTCGGCGTGGAAAGGAAAGGGAGCGGTGAGGCGGCGACGGCGACGACGGTGGCGCGGGGAGGGGAGGAAGTGGGGAGTGGGGGATGGCGTGGAGAGGGAGAAAGGAGGGAAGAGAGACGACGACGCGACGGGAAGATAGAGGATGGCTTTATAGGCGCGCACGGGAAGAGAGAGAGACGGCGACACGACGGGGCGGGGCCGGTGCGTGGCGTGGGGGCGAAGGCGGCGTGCTGATGACGGGCGCGTGGTGTGAGGCAGGGTCGGCGCGGCACAAAGGGCGGTCGCGCGGTCGGCGCGGCACGCGAGCGCGCGTGGCGGGCGGCGGGCGCGATGCGTGGCTTGCGTGGGCGAGAGGGGCCGGGCGGCGACGCGCCGTGTGGCGTGGGCACGCAAACGGGAGGGAGGGACGGGCATGCGGGGCACGTGACACCATGGCGGCGTGGCACGCACGCGGTGTGGGGCCGCTACGGCGTCCTAACACGTGGCGGTCAATGAATAGTGCACTTTTCTTTTTCCTAATTTTTTTTGTTTCTTTTGCATCACACCAATTAAATTAAAAATACAATTTGGCCCAAAATAAATTTAATTAAATTTAAATTTTTAATCATTTCCCGACTTTATTATTACATATTTTTAATATCCTTTTTATTTATAATTTAATATTTAATATTTTTTATATTTTCCTAAAATAGAGTTTTGATCCAAAGATAAATTTTTATCAACCTTAGCTTTTCCCAATTGTATATAATTTTTATTTTCTAATATTCATTTTGCAATTTCTTTTTTAGGGTTTCCAAAACCTTTTTGACTTTTCCATCTTTTAAATAAATAATATTTTATTTATAACACGCAACAAAACTCGCGAATAAGAGGCAAATAATTACAACAAGATGCAACAATTCAAAAGTTTTTATAAGTTCTGAATTTTAAATTTCGATTTTTAAGTCTTCGATTTTTATGGTGTTACACGATCCCAACAAAACTGAAGAAATCGTAGCTCCAATGGGGATCGAAGCCATCACGCCGCCGATGATGAGCCTCCGCTTGCTGATCGTGTCTCCTTGGATGTATTTTGTAAACCCCGCCCGTCTCCCTCTCTTCATGTCTCTTCATGAATTCGACTAGGCTATCCATTTTTCGAGAATGATGATCACCGATCGCGATTGTGCAAACCATGTTAACGGGAAAAGGATTCCCATCAACCTTCATTGGCTTCTTAGGATCTTCGAATTTGGTCTTCCCGGCCTCTATAGCCGATTGTATCTGCCGGCGAAACACTTTGCAATCGTTAGTGCTATGGGAGCCGATGTTGTGCCACTAGCGTATTTCTTCTTCTTCAACTCTTTGACCGATGGGATGACATGATTGGCCTAAAGTTGGATCTGTTTCTCCCAAGTAGCGAGATCAAAGATTTTATCGGCTTTCGTGATGTCAAAATCATATTTATCCTCTTTAGCGAATTTTTGACCCATTGACAAGTAATAGTTTTCTTGTTCTGGCCCATTAATTTGCCGCTACCTCGAGTCGCTCTCGCTTGAGTCGGACTCGAGGCGTAGGCTACATGGCTCACTTTCTTGAACGCCTTCTTGGCCTCCCGAAATCGCTGTTCATGAGCCGTGATCTTCTAAGCTAAGTGTGCTAGGCTCTCAAAGTCATGGGCCAAAAACCGTTCTCTTATGGGCGTTAGCAAACCCGAAAGGCTAAATCGGCTAATTGCGAATCGGACAAAGACTAGGCTATAGCATCGGTTCCTCATGTCCCTAAACCTCGAATATAATCTTGAACCGATTCATCGTGCTTCTGTCGGATGCTGGTTAAAACTGACAGCTTCATCTCATGAGTGTCGGAGTAGAAGTAGCGATGAAACTGTTTCTCGAGATCAGCCCAACTCTGAACAGAATTATACAGGAGCGAAGAGAACCATGCAAACACCAATCCTGAGAGTGAAAGTGGGAATAACCTGAACCTGAGCGCGTTTTGAGCCGATGCTTCTCCTTACACTGGGCTCAAAATCGGCTGACGTGTTCATATGTTGAAACGTTGTCTTGCCCAGAGAATTTGGAAAAGTCTAGCACCTTGTACTGGTTTGGCAAAGGGACTCCTTCGAAGTACTCAAGGTAGGGATATGGTACATATTGCCAGAATCCTTTGGTTTGAGGCCGAACTGATCTCACATCACGTCGGCTATTAGATCGGCCCAAGTGTTGTTCTGCTGATGTGCCTCTTGAGCCTATTGGAGCTGTATTGGCTCATAGTGATCATACTGAAGCGGGCCTTGCCGATATTGCACCTAGGGCGAGTGAGGCCGATAATACTGGCCGAAATTGCCTCCTGGTTATTGGTGAGGGAACTGAGGCACGACAGGAGGCGGCTAAGGCACCAATGGAGGCTGTTGCTCAGGGGTAAGCCGAGCACCACCTAGGTTTTGAGGAGAACCGGGTGTGTAGTTGCCAATTGGCACCTTATTGGTGAGGGGTTGCCGATTGACGCTGAACATGGCCTCCACTTGCTCCTGGGATACTGTTGGGATTTCGTGGCTTGAATGCTGAGGTGGTTGTCTGATCAAGACCTTGAGTGGCGGCTTTGTAGCCGATGATTGTGCATTCGGCTGGATGGGAGCCGGTCCTAGAGCCGTCGACTGTCCTGGAGGAGGAATCGGCAACCCATGTGTCGACAGGGTCCAGTACCCAGGGAATCTGCCATCAGGAAGAAAAACCGAGCCCCTTGCCTGCTGCTCGGCTCTTTTGGAGTCCACCACCATGCTGATCATGTTATTTAAAGTGTTGACCAGTATCGTAGACTAGTGGACAAGAGCATGGTGGATAGCATAGTCGATTCTATCCTGCAATGTGTGGAGCTCTGGGCCTTCTGCTTCCTGTTTGACTTCCTCCACTTTTTCTTTCCCCTTGTCTTTACTGGAGGTGGCGCCAGTGATGTGCTGCTCGGGGATCTCAACCTTGTATTTCTGAACGATTGCTCCAGACCTAGTATGGGTGAAGGATTGCAAGTAATGGGCCTACAACCTTGATCATCTGCTGGTATTCGGCTTGCTGCTCAGGATTCAGCTTGTCCAGCGTGATGGGGATGACGTTGTCTTGATCCACCTCTAGGGTCTTGATGTCGACCATTGTATTGGACTTGAGTGTTGCAAAGGTCCCATTGGGAGTGCCAAAAGCGTGTTGATGAGAAATTTTCCCACGCACTGGCCTGAGAGATTTGCTTAGCTCTAGTGCAGGTCTAAATTGGATTGCCTTCGATGTTTAGGGCGTGCCAGTTGGTTTGATTCTGTAACCAACAAGAAACAAAAAATTGGCAATTTGGTTAAGATTAGATCCTACTCGATCGGCTATAGATATCCATAATACACAATTACTATCCCAAAGCACATTTAGACTAAGTGATTGAGATAGATCGGTAACATATCGAGACAGTATAAATCACTTATATCTAAAAGCGCATTAGAATAATAATTATATATATATTTATAACCTAGCCGATGTTGTAGATCTAATGTGAATCGGCTAGTACTCCGATCTGCTTTTATATTAAGATATTAATGGGTCAAATACACTAAACAAAAATCAATCGGCCGTTAAAATGACTTAACAGATTGATGTCGTGGTTAGTACATTTAACTAGGCTAAGATCTTAATATAAAAGGCGGCTTTAACCCATCTAACAAAGTAGTAAAATGTATAAGTTGGCTAAACAGGTAAGATCGGCTAAAACTCCGATACCATCTCTACTAGCAGTCATTGTGCCAAATAGATCTACATGGTTCTAAAAGCAACTTAAAAGATCAAACTGATGCAACATCAAGTACAAAAAGAAACACGAGATCTAGACAAACCAATGAAAACCTCTCAAGATGGTAGATACGCTATATAACCCAAATCAACCCCAAGATCTAACCCCATCGGCTGTTATCTTTAGAAAGATGCTAGCCGATCGTGGGGTAGATCGAGACATTGATCTAGATTATATAACGTATATGATAAATTAAGTAGATTGTAATAACGAGATTAGAGTATCATGACGGTGGAAGCACTAACCCCGATAACACAAACCGCTTGTAACAAGGATTTACCTTGCTTTGGAGATCGGGAACCGATGCAGCCCAATGTGAGGCTAGAACTTGTCGAGATTGCAAGTGAAAGGGTGGCGATGCGCCGAGATTGTATTGGTTGATTCGATGATATTAGATTACATAGACTCAGGTCAGATTTATACCGAGATACATGACGAGTCCGTAACAGACACGATTCCTATCTCTATTACAGATTGAATTACTAATATGCCTAAAACAACCGGTATTATCTATAAGGAAACTATAGAAAATATTCTAATCTAAAGATACAATTGTTGTTTCAGGACCTTATCCGTAGATGGCAATATCTTTGAAGCACTTGGAAACCGAATCCAATGATTATCTTCACACTTTCCTTCCGGGATTGGTCTCATCTGCTCACCCAATTGGAATCGGTTGTATCGGCTGCCCTGTTCGGCTCGGACTCAGCTGACTGGCTCCTTAGCCGATTCGGACTCAGCCGACGTGGACTTTGTTTCCGAGAATCATGCGCTCCTTCGATTCCGCTTCAATCCTTGCTTCAAACTCGGGATTTGCATACCAAATTTGGCCGTTAACAACCGCAAGCGGCACATTTCGGATTTTGACGTTTGCCAATTTTGTTAAGATGTAAATACATGTTTCTAAACACATATTACGTTTTCACATATTCATTCCTTTCATTTGCGAAATTAGATATCCCGAGAAGTCGAGTTGTTGCCACATGTTTGCTTTGCCCTCGCTGAACAACTCGTGAATTCATCTTCCGACATGTCATCTCGTCGGGCGGCGCATCGTTTCGAGAGCTCCAGATGGGCTAATGGATTTTCTTGAGGCTGGCTGCCCTAGTGACACTTTAGACAGTCTATCGACAATAAAGACTAAGCATTAGAGCTGTCCAATAAGCAATAAAATTACAATTTTGTCAAATGTGCTTATGTGATATATGTGAATGTGTATGTGAATAGATGTGTGAATGTCAGATGTATATCAATTTTTGTGAATATCAGATGTATGTGAATGTATGTGAAAGGGGATGCAAAGGGGAAAGGGAATATATCTTTGTCTCTATAATTTTTGTAGCGGGCCTGGCTAGCCAAAAAACATAATATATTTTTTCTGGAAAAAATTCATCGGTGATGGACTTTAATTGAAGCCCGATGGAGATGATAGTCATCCGTGACGGGCGTAAATTAAAGCATGATTGAGTTGTTAGTCACCAGTAATGGGCTTAATTTAAAGCCCGATTAAGTAGTTCGTCATCCGTGATGGGCTCTAATTGTGGCTCGTTTGAGATTGTATCATGGATGTTGGGCCCTTGTTTGACTGCTCTTCTCGATCAAACCTATCGGTGACAGCCGTAAGTTTAGGCCCGACAAAGATAATTCAAATCGGTGATGAGCTTTTGCTCGATAGAGATGAGTTCTCACATCAGTGACCTTTGCACCGTGACGGGCACTATACCCAACACAGATGAGGGTTGTCGCCCGATTGAGATGAGGATGACCGTTGTTGTGATAGCCGGCACTGGTTTTTCAACCATAGGAAGTCCATCAAGAGCTCACGTAGCCATTCAGCCTCAACAGTGGCTATGTCTAAAGCAATCAATTCTATTTCCATGGTTGACCTCGTCAATATAGTCTGTTTGCAAGACCTCCATGATATGGCACCACCTCTCAGAGTAAATACATACCCACTCATGGCATAAAGCTCATCAACATCTGATATCCAATTTGAATCACTATATCCCTCAAGCACAGTAGGGTGCCCAGAATAGTGAATTCCATAACTCATTGTACCTTTCAAGTAGCGCAATATCCTCTCAAGAGCATGCCAGTGATCACTACCGGGTTGGACATGAACCTACTCAATTTGCTCACAACAAAAGAGATGTCGGGTTTTGTTGCACTAGCTAGATATATGAGTGAACCAATAATTTGTGAATATCTCAGTTGATCTTTAGAATATTTTGTTCTTTCGAAGTATCACACTAGAATCATAAGGAGTTGGAGAAGACTTGCTTTTCATATAACCAAAGCGGCTCAAGATCTTCTCCACATAATGAGATTGTGAAAGAGTAATCTCATTCTCATCCTTAACCAGTTTGATGTTCAGAATTACATCAGATTCTCCCACATCCTTCATATCAAAATTCTTTGATAAGATAGACTTGACATCATTGATCACATCAATGTTTGTGCCAAAGATAAGAATATCATTCACATATAGACACAAAATAACTCCTTCACCCCCCATAGCGATAGTACACTCATCTATCAGCCTCATTAATGACAAATCCTGCATAAGTTAAAGTTCTGTCAAACTTTTCATGCCATTGCTTAGGTGCTTGTTTCAGGCCATACAGGGATTTTAATAATCTGCAACTTGCTTTCTTGACCCTTCATTACAAACCCATCAGGCTGATCCATATAAATCTCCTCATCCAACTCTCGGTGCATCAAAAAACCACCCATAGAAAATTGAGCAGTTGCCTAAAATAAAGTTTTTGGATTGTCAACTAATAAGGTAATTGTTTAATTAAATTTCGAATTAAACAGATCAAAACTATCACAGGAACTAGCATGAACAGATTTAACATACTAGCATGTATGAAATTAATAGCCATGATCAGAACAACTAGAGATATGTACCACGTGTATGCAGACTTAGGGATTACAGGAACTCGCCGTGGACATAGGCGATGAAGACATTCACGTCGAGCTGATGCAGAAGGAAGACGCGCCAGATCGAATTTAGCAGTCGCGCAGAGCGCTTCCCAAAAACCTTATTCATCCTCTCCCGGTGCAGGATCACAAGGACGACGGTTTCGGAGACCTGCTCTTTCGGTCAAACACCCCCACCATAGCGATAGTACTCACATCTGTCAGCCTCATTAATGACAAATCCTACGAAGTTAAATTTACGTTGAACTTTTCATGCCATTGCTTAGGTGCTTGTTTCAGGCCATACAAGAATTTTAATAATCGCACACCTTGCTTTCCTTACCCTTCACTACAAACCCCTCAGGCTGATCCATATAGATCTCCTCATCCAACTCTCAATGCATCAGCAAAACCACCCATAGAAAATTGAACAGATTGCCAAAAATAAGGTTTTTGGATTGTTAAATAATTAGGCGGCGTAGTAGTGAGGAACGTGGCAAAACTCAGACTAGATTAGAGTCTAGACGATCGCACACGGCGAATATATAGGCTCGATGACATGCGCGTCAATGCAGCACCCATAGCAGATTCGATTAGGATTCTGTTGCATATCCGGTTAGGATTCTCCACTAAAACTGACCCATATCCCATTAGGACTCTCGAAAAATTTGCCTGAGAACAATTGTCAGTTTGTTCAAAAATTTAAGGCACGCAAGTCTCGGCGCGATGCGGCGAGTGAGCACACGCTTGTGGTTTTTCCTTCCCCTCCCTCATCGATGGCTTTGGGAGGAGGAGGAAAGTCCCACTATTTAAGTTGGACAACCTCACTATAGACTAGCAAGGTGGTACTAAAATTTCTCACCTTGCCATGTCATACATGGACCTTATTGGGCTTTTGAGATTCATTTCAGGAATTAATTGAATATCAAATAGGCTAGGCCCAATAATTCCAACACAAGGATTGGGCTGTCTGAGCTATTTTTGATGTATTAAGAGAGCTTTATGTAGTCCTTTGTGCAGATTGGGAGGAGCATGCCGTTGGTAATGAACAGAATCAACTATCTCCTCTGTAAGAACAGCTTCTCCTTCCCCAAGTTTCTGTTTCCATGTTTGGTAATCCCATGCTTCCTCTTCTTCCACAGTTTTCCGTGGCTGTTTAAATTGGGAACATAACCTAGGGGTGAACACGGGACGGGTATTTTCGACCACCTGTTTGACCCGAGGCTTACGCAAATAATAAGGGAGAGAAAATAGGGTACTCAATATTATCGGAGTTCGTGAATCCATAAAAAATATGAGTTAGGATACGGGAAGAGCTCACTTCTGGGAAACCATTTGCAATCCCAGTTTGTAACCTATTTTAGTCTCGGGTTGCAAATCGGAACCACGAAAATGGGACTATCTTTAGTCTCGGATGAAATAACCGGACTAAAAGATCTTTAGTCCCGGTTGGTAACACCAACCTAACTAAAGATATAGGTGCCATCATGCTCCCAACATCCCCAAATGGTCTTTTTTGTTTTTCATTGTTTTTTTGCTGCAAAAATTAAATTCACATATCAAATTAACATATGCAAATCAATGCTCCCGACATCCAAACATAAAATTCACATCACAAATCAAAAGAACAAAATCATAAATTCACATATCGAAAAAACATCACAGATCATATTTGAGTAATGAGCATCACAAAAATCTCAAAAAATCACAGCGCCTACGAGCCGGATCCGACGGAGGAGACGTCGGAGGAGAGGCCAGATCTGGCGAAGGGGACGCCGGATCCGGCGGAGGGCGGCGCCTACGAGCCGGACACCATCACCACCTGCTCCCTCCACGCCGCGGCCGCGTTCAGCCCGCGTAGGTACCGCAGCCGCATGCACGCCGCTGCCTCGCGTCGAGACCGCTCACCATGCCGTCGTGGAGCGGCACCGAGAGTGCCGCCACCACGCCGTCGCGAATACGGCGCGTCGTGCACCCGTCTCGCCACCACCAGCTACCCGTGCGCGCGTGCCCCCCCCGCCCCGCCGCCACCATCTCCTCCTCCCACCACCGTCGTGATAGATAGAGCCGAGAGAAGGAGAGCTGGTGCGCCCGTGCCCCCACCGCCACTCCGCCACCACCATCTCCTTTCCTCCTACCACCGTGAAGAGAGAGAGCTGAGAGAGGGAGAGAGAGGGAGAGCTGGTGAGCCCGTGCCCTCGTCCCCGCCCCGCCGCCGCCATCTCCTCCCCTCCCACCGCCATCGTGAGAGAGAGAGGGAGAGAGAGGGAGAGACGGAGAGAGAGGGAGAGAGGGAGTCGGAGAGATATCCCTAGCGTCGGTGCAGATCTGAAATTAATTAAGTGCGCGCACATGGTTTGTTTAGTCCCGTTGGTTTTACCAACCAGAACTAAAAGATAGTGGGGACTTAACACTTTTTTGAACCGGAGTACCACTGTTTTTTTAACCAGGACTAAAGATATTTGTTAGTCTCGGTTTCTATTGAAACCGGGACTATTATGAATTTTAGCAGATGGATCAAAGACCACTTCTCCAGTAGTGGTTGTATATACCCATATGTTCCATATTATAAAATAGATATAAAAATCTATTATAAATTTACTTATAAACATGATAAAAGATTAGTTAATCTATGAGCTCATATGTAATATTGTATAATTTTTTCCTTGATGTATCTCTTTTAACACTTAAATTGTCTTTTTTAATAATAGAACTTTTATGGTGGTTGAAAAAAATGAGGACCGTCTATCGTTTTAGATTCAACGGTTAAAAATTAGGAGAAACTCAATAGAAAGAACCAGGAGGAACCGAGAGGAACTGAGAAGTAGTGGATACTATCGTAAAATCACATTTAAATCCGGTCGGATGAGGTGGTCGGAGGGTGAGAGCTGTCTCGTTCTTGCGGCTGCAGTGGTGGCGTTTGCGGCCGTGCGGGTGGCGGCGGCGACGCCGTGTTCCCCATCCCAGAGTCGGCGGTGGCGGCGTTCGTGGTCGTGTGGGCGGCGGCGCCTTCCCCATCCCAGAGTCGGAGGCAGCGGTGTTCGTGGCCGTGCGGGCGGCGACGGCGAAGCACCTAAGGGAGCGGGACAGGGCACAACAAAGGAGGAGGGAGGCTGCTCGGGGAAGGAGCGGTTGCCGGCGTGGTCGACTTGCTCGTGGAGGGCTCTGCCAACCCGTTCATGGTCCGGTGGGTAAGGTACCTCACTTTTCTTTCCGTGTTTGTGTGGTTGTGTGTGATCGGTGGAGGCATGGAAATTTGGGACTTTTTTTAGATTTCTTCATCTTGGCATTGATCGATGGTGTTGCTTCGGGTAGATTGATCTTAAGTATTCCCTCTTCCGGAGTTGCTCGTTCCTCTCTAGCCGATTATTTTCTATATAATTCTAGAAAAATGGCTATGAAAGCTATTCGGTTCATTGCAAGCAAACGATCATTAGGCTAAACCGCTAAATAGAAAGCAGAGACCGAAAATCGTATTTGCACGGTATAAAAGTAGAAATTTCCTAGACAGGAATTTGCATGTTCTGTTCACTTCCTTTCTAGCAAACTAGATTATTCAGAAATGAGAACCTGCTGGTCTGAACAATTGAAGTAGTAGAGGAAAGTCTCGAACACTAAATTATTTTGTGATGTCTCGAACAACTCAACTATGAGCTATATTTTCATGCAATAACACTGATCGAATCATTAATACATCTAGACTTTGATCAAATATTACTTCATATCTGCCCTTGAATTATGAGGTGAGACACTTTGGGTTGGAAGCTAAACGAACAGTCATTCGTTGTTAAGTCATTATGTGCTGTTATTAATTTTAGAGGATACTTCATGTTTTTATTACTGAAGGTTTGGAATATTCATGAGCTCTAGGATTCTTATTTCTATCTTCATCTCTTGCTTTTATCTCATAATATACTTGTATGTAGGATTCACCTAACTGAATAGTGATACATCATTTTTTATGAACTGATGGCATGTCTTTGTATAGATTCGAAGCTCTAACTACCACCAAGTGGTTTAACCGCTAGAGCAAAGGTTGGCAATATACATGTCATCTAGCTACTATCACTTGCAGGCCGATGCAGACAAATATGCAGTAGTTTGATGTCTTATGTTACTATATTTATGTTACTATATTCAGTGAACCTTGGTTTGTTTGAATCAGTAGATAATTCCTGAGAATGAGAATGTGAATAATCAATAAATAATCTTGGACTGAACCTTTGGTTTCGAATCGCAGAACCATGTGTGTGCACTTTGAGCTTGGTCTTAACCTTAGCCTTTGAGATGACCTTGTTTAGTAATTAAATCATCATAATAAATGTTGTTGATCATCATTATGCTCACGATTGGAAAGAGAGGGTAAAGGGTAATGTTAAACTTCAGGTTTTTATTTATGGTTGCTTATTGATCATGTCAAACTTGTTTTTTCCCTATGCTTGTAACAGTGAGAATGGAATGCCGAGTGCAAATGTGACAGCTGATTTTTTTATGGCCATATGAGAAGTGACGATAATGGAGTAATATGTGTAATCCATTTGCTTCTTAGCTTTTTGGACATCATATGGTAAAAAAGCTTTTGGACATCATAGTATATTTAGTGGCCTTTTTACTTTCTCCATTGCAATTCTAGAAGATTAGCAGCGTCAAAGCATGCTTTTGATTTCTCTACTTTGTATACAAACCTGTTGGTTGAACACCAACAATTAAATTTCCAGTACAACTATATTCATGTTATGTGATAATGCAACTTCTATTGCTCGGCCCCCCTTACTAACTATTGCTCAATTGATCAAATCAAAACAAAATTCAAGAACCTCATCCCTCCAAATAATAGTTGTGTTGTCATCTGTCCTATTTTGGGAAGGCGAAGGTAACAGACAACATTCAGCAATATTAAGCACAGTCCCTTGGAACCATGTCCCCCCTTTCCTTGATTTTATCTGATGTATCTAGAATTGACTTTGGTTCTTGTTGGAACTTGATGAGTTTCAAAATAGTTGGAAGGAGTATGCATGGTCAACTTCACAAACAGATCATTGAGCATGTCTAGTCTTGAGTTTGCAGGAACAAGTGCTAGAAAAGGATTGCTTGCATGGAAAAGCTTTCATTAAAAAAAGCAAATGCATCAATACATCTAGAGTCCATACCAATGCAAATGCAAACATTAAAAAAGTTGCTCAAGAAGAGATGTGTGATTTTTCTTAGGAGTGATAAATTAGTTTCATGTTAATTGCCTTAATGATGCATCCTTCTTTGTAATTTAATGTGTTGTCACTTGTAATTGCTTTTTCTCTAGAGGGATCTTCTTCTAGGGGGTGGAGAAGAATCTACCATCCACAGGCCTAATCTACAGTAAGTTGGTTGTCTCAAGTTGGAGTGGAATTGTGCGCGTCTAATTGTGAGTGGATGCAAAGATATGACTGGTTGGATTGTTGAAACTTTAATTGGTATATGATCCCAATCTCAAAGACTTCACACCAAAATGTTTTGTAGTAGGACATGCAAAATCAGTAGGTGATTGTGGGTCTAGGATCCGTCCTCTCGGCTTTGTAGCCTGTCAAAATAATATGGTAGTCGAAGATAGTTGGTTATGCAAAATTTGAGTCATATGCAGCAAAAGAAAGTTTATGTTGACCAAGAAGGAAAAGACCCCAGTGATGGCTGTCTGAAGTACTGTAGGCTAGACTCTTGTGTCGAAGTGGCATAGAATAATTGTGAATTAAAAATTCGAGTTGGGGTTGCCCTCGTTGCTGAGGGCAGTGTCTTTTGATGCAACCATGGTTAAATCTGGATAGCCTCTTGTGCTTAGTGCTTCTATGGTTACAAAATTTTTATTTGCGTTGTGAGCAGCTATTGCCCTTGCTTATATACTCTGTTATATGTTTTCACTAAAAAAGAATTGACCCCCTTTCTCTAAAAATATAACTGGATTCTTCATAGAAACTGCAATTATAGAACATACAAGCATCGTATATTAACATGTAGTATTAACTACCGAAGCATTTGGGGCCATCAAGTCAAAGGCCAATACACAAGTAACCCATCCACCAGTCATTAATGATGCATACAAAAATGTCCATGTGAGCACATACATATGTGCCTAATTTTACTAACATGAAGACTTAAAAGGCCTCAGAGGGGCTCAGATAGTTTATTACAGAGAAGAAAGTTAGCATTTTCTGCGTTCAAGATGTGTACCTTTTTCTGGTGCTTACAAATATCTAAAATTAAACTGCAGCGCATGAAGCTACAATGTTACTTTCCATTATCATAAGTTCCATATCCCACCCACAAATATATCTCTAGTGCCCAACTATTGCTGGTGTATTAACCTGTGGAGAGGATAAGTTTAGGTATAGGTGATTAAGTTCAAGACTAAACAACTCAATCTAAATAATATCACATAGGTACACCAATAGAAAAAAGCATCTGAGTAAAACATTTTCCCAAAAGTTCAAAGGAAACCAGTGACTATCCTATGAATCTAAACAATAAAACACCGGCCATCAAAAATAAGGTATAGATAATAAGTCATCAGTGTTTTCTCAACACAGTAACTTGAGAGCATCAACGGCTAAGCAAAATGATGATTGTATATACTATTCACAATTCACTCCTCTAGAAAAAAAAGAGTAGCGCGTGATTCACCTATACCTGTCTGGTTGGCCGCTCGTTGGTGCCCACGGTGGTTCGCGGTGCTGGCGATGGAGCCGGAGAACGGGAGAAGATTTGAGTGTTTTGTCCAGGGCAGGAAAGGAAAAACAACGACGCCACGCCGTCTCGTACGTAAAAAAAAACTAATTACTTAAATACCCTTAAATATTTTATTTTAATTTAAATTTATTACATAATTTTTAATGGCTAGGATAAATTTGTAGATGAAGGAACCAAAAGAAACCAGCAGGAACCAAATAATCACTGTAAAACACCTCTTTTAATAAATATCTATAAATTAGATATACAAATAAATATCTTCCCGAATCCGATTCGAAAAAATAATATATGATAGGATAGAGGATGAGTGATACGTTATCTGACACTATCTTTACCTATCTGGTTCTGAACTCGAAGAAAAATATAGGCTAGGATATGAAAATGCTGTGATCTGACCGTAACCATCCATTTTTACCCCACTAACAAGTACAATTGTTTCACTTAAAATAATCTGGAATCTGAAACTTCTATTGTTGCAAGTGTTTAACTTTTGGCATTGAGCAAGCATATCTGGAAAACTTTGGCATTCTTCCTAAAGCTGGACGAAAGCATACCGTCCGTTACATCTCTTCTCAGAATTTTCTGATGCACTGATCTTTCGGGCGTACATAAGAACATGGTGCCATGGGCGAGGAAAATGACAGCAGTTGATCGATGAGCTTAAATTAATTACTAATTGGAATGGAAATTGGATTTTGAAGGATAAATGTGTAAAAAAGGTGATTACTATATTTAAAAATATAAATATTGTTCGCTAAACATCCTGAAGAAAATGGTATAATGTGTTAGATTTTTTAAATTATAGGCTTATATTTGAATAAAAGTGACCGATGTCTAATTTTCTTATTAAAAGACACATGCCCCTAAAACATGGAATAGAAAAATGCCCTTCTTTTCTTCAATTTTACAGGTGCGTATAAATAAATAAATCATATATAATCCGAGGAAAATCGTTGATAATTAATGTAGTAGCAGAAAAAAATCGCTGAATGGTAGCTAGCTCATATTAACTCCATACATAAAAATAATTGCTGATAAATTGATGCAACAAAATAATGCTTGTTATATTAACAATTCATTGAGTGGATCTGATGCGGCTTATAAGAACAAGCTTCCGGATCAACACGACATAGTTGCTTGATCCAACAACATAAGACTATTTTTCATACCACTGCAACATTGTCATTAAGTAATTGGAATGGAGGGAACTGGAATAGGTCATAGAACTGAAAAGTCCTCAGGCCTATTTACCAACAAAACCTTTGAAACCGATTTTTCTCGATTTTTATTAGCACATTTTATAAACCGTTAAATGATGTATTTCATGTATAAACTTTTTATATAGAATTTGTTTTAAAATATTAGATAAATCCATTTGAATAAATTATCATTTTTCAAGTTTATTAATTATGTGTTAATGGTTTTTTTTACGTACTATCACTTAATCTTTATTTTCATAGATTCAAACTGGACTTATATGTGCTACCCATGCACTTAATATAAAGGAATTAAAAATTAAACAATACCTGACTAAAGGAAAATTTTCTCTACTCTCTAGCCTAAAGCTTTTTCTTGGTTTATATTCTATTTGTTGTCTCGAAATTAAACCAAACAATAAAGACATTGTAATTGAGTACCATATTAGGAAAAAGTGGGCTATCTTTTAACTATAAGCTGATATTCGAGTACTATCTTGTTTTTCTTATTAAAAGAACCATGCTGCTAAAACATGGAATAGAACAAATGACATTGTCTTTTTCATTTTATAGTGGATATAAATAACAGTATAGCTAGAAAATCATCGATAACCAATCTAGAGCTAGCTGCTGTACTCCACGCAGAGAAGTAATTGATGTCAAGTTAGTGCAACATAAATGCTTAATATATTACTACCTTAGTTTTAAATATAAATATATAACGTTGTTAACTTTTATGCGTGACATTTAACCAATTGACTGATCTAAGTTTTATTTATTTAAGTGTGACTTGTTTATATCAATTATACTTTCAGCGTGACTCTTTTATATTTACGCTAAATTTTAGAATTAACAACACGAGTGGTAAAACGCCTGATCAAAATTCAACATCCATACATTGAAAAAGACGGAGTACTAGCTCACTGAGTTGATGTGAAGAGGGATATAATAATTAACAAGCATCTCATGATCACCCCAACGTCACTCGAAAATAATAAAGGCCCATTCTTTTCATATATACCACACCCCAACCAAGCTCAGTTACAAAGGTGACATGATAGAGGCCACAATCCTAGCTTACATATGAGTCAACCAGACTGCTTGGAGAAGGAGGCACTGGGAAAATTCTCTTGCTTACTAACTTTTACCAATACGCTGAACCATCGCATTCAGCTACAGCACAACGCTCGAGCTTATGGGCAGCCACAATGTGATCATAAGAAAAAGCCATTAGGTCTTGTAATGACCATATACATTGTGCAAAAGATAGCTCTAAGCTTATGGCTTGATCACAAGCAAAAAAATTAATGAGGTAAAATAGATGTGAGGAGGAGAAATTGTTATGTTTAATAAAAAGCACTAAAATTTTACACTTGTGGGGCCATCTTAATATCTACTCCTGCTTCAAACATTGTGGCAATAACCATAAAAATAGTGGGATCTATCTTAATGCTACCCATGATCATAAACAAGGATGGCCCTAAAGTTATAACTATCTTCGAGGAGCGATTTCGAGTTTTACGTACAACACAGCACTCGATTCTAATGCTTTACATGTGCCCAATATATAGGAATAGAAATATTGTTTACCTGACCATAAGAAAAGAAAAATTTTACGGTATTTGAGAAAGTATCTCGAGATACTTAAATTTTTTGCTAAAATTTTTGTCATCTCGAGATACTAGGTAGCTAGAGGTATCAAATTTTATACTAAAAAATATGATACTAAAATATGATACTCAGAGACGGATCCAGTGTAGGTGCTCGGGGACTTGAGTTCCCCTATCCCGCAAGATCCCTATTGATAGAAGGAGAGAGCGAAGGGGAAAAAAAGAAAGTAGAAAGAGAAGGGGGCTGAAGGAGGAGGAAGAAGGAGTTGAATCTCCTCTCTAATCTTATTCGGGATTCGTCATTGATGGTAGCTTCTTGTATCTTCTTAAGAATGATAAAATTACCTATAAGAAAAACTTTTCAGTGCATCTCTCAAATCCAATCAGCTTTTGCACGATCTGAGTCTGTATTTGTTCTCTTTTGTATGTGAGATTCAAAATTGAACCGAACTATGTAATGTTGAGTTGTACAATTAATTAGTAACAAAACTTTAGCGATAGGGTCTAATACCCATTATATTGCAATAATGATTGTAACACTGATGCACAGTTATCTAAGTTGTGAAACATTGTTGCAATACCTTATATGGTTATGTTACAGGAGAATATTTTGCTGTAGTGGATACTAGCCAGTAGATAGCTAGGTTACAATTTTTTTGTCGAGCAGTAAGACTTTGTGTACAAAAATTAATATTCTGTACGCGTTGGCGTTGTCATCTATCTAACGCTTGTAGGTAGACTTCCTTTTGATAAAGTCAAAGTATAGTTTCACCTTTGCAATCCAGTGCATAATAAGTTCAGCACTGGAGCATTTGTACGCAATTTATTATAAACTGGAAGTGCATGCATATATATGCTGGGCATTTCACAAGCTAGGATATAAAAAAAACAGGGTTCACCATTTTCTGCAGTTCAAGGCCCTCGCAGCATGAGTGACCAAGTTGGAAGTAAGGGCAAACGAGGATGGAGATCGAACTGGTTGGAAAGAGAGGCACTAGGAACTTTAGCTGGTCTGATCAGTAGTTACCAGGTGCCGCAGCTACTCGTCATCTTTCTAATTCTCCTTTACGATGTACATTCCTCATCTTTAGTTGATATATCTGTCTTTTGTAGCTAGGAAAATATCAATTTCTTGTACTTTGTTTTGAGACTTAAGCTAAATTGAATAGGCCAGTATGTCACATGTAGATGTAGAGCCAAAGTATGTAGCTTCAATCTACAAATTGGAGCTAGACTTTTTCCCTATGCTAATTTTAGTGGAGCTTAACATGGGTTGGGCCGATCCAGGGATTGGACCCTACTTCAGAATATTTAACTATTTGTCAATTTTAGATTTAGCGTTTTAACTATTTGTTAGACCCTTATGTGTTAACACATGTGTGTCCAGATGACAAATTATTAAGTGCCACATCTAAAAGCTACAAATATTTAATTTTTCTCATCCCATGTTTGTATGTATGCTAACAAATAAATAGTAGAAGCTAGATGCTCCTCTATCGTAAAACTCTCAATCATGTCTTCTTACAAGTTACAAGTTAAAGAAGCAAAACAGGAGAAAAGTGTGGTAGAGGATTGTCAAAAGGGAATATAGTAGGAAAGGGAGACATCAGGAATCCAAGCTGTACAGATTATGAAGGAGATGTTACATGGTGCGGCAACTGTCATTTTTAAGGAAATATACCGTGACAGTGTCGTAGACCAGACCATCCATTAGGCTGCACGGCACTGCAAGCATGCCATTTCTGTGGGAAATATAGCTGGATACTCCTCTAAATGATTGAGCACTGCACGCATCAAGCATAGGCACAGCTTCAACGTAAGAATTAGCGAGCTCTGAACATCATCGAGAGACATGGACAAGCATGCCGGCTTTTAGCTTCATGGTATTTTCAGTTTCACCGGTGTGGACGACGCAAAATGTGAAAGCTAGGTGAAACACACACGGATTGCTTTACAGTTTGTTGATACAGAACCTGTAACACCTTGAAATCACCTTAATAAAAATACGTAAAATTTTAAACTTTTTAAAACTTTTGCATCATGACGTGATCTTTGTTTGAAGTATGTACACTAGTACAGAAAGCCTAATAGGTGGCGGTTTAGAACCTTCAACAGGTGTCGATTTCGGACCCGACACCTATTGGTCGACATCAATGACCAAAGTCATTGGTGTCGGTTCTTCAACCGGCATCTATTTGGCCTAATAAGTGCCGGTCTTGAATTGAGAACCGGTACCTATTTGGCCTAATAGGTGCCGGCCACTATTAAAGACCAGCAGCTATTAAGACAAATAGGTACCGGATCTAGTTGAGAACCGGCACCTATTAGAACGAATAGGTGTCGGCCGCTATTAAAAACCGACACTTATTAGGACGAATAGGTGTCGGCCTAGTTGCGAACCGGCACCTATTGCTACATAGCTCCACTGTCCCCTTCTCCACTGTGCCATCGAAATCTCTTCTATTGCTACTGTACTGATGACCGACAGGAAGAAACCTCCAGTGTTACATGTACACAGTCTTTCTAGAGTACCTTAGCCACCTACTTGCTATGTCTCGCATGCACTGCACACATGCATAATCACCTTTTACTATTTGTCCGAATGTGTTGCCAGCCGCAAGGTAATCTTGAATCGTAACTAACAATATTGCCCTTTAGGTGAAGTACTCTCTTTTGTAAGCATCCCACATGTGCACCCCTCAAACCCATAGTAACTGAAGATCATCTACTACTAGCCTGAAATAGACATCGATATCGTTACCAGGTTGCTTGGGCCCTTGGATTAGTAGTGGCATCATGATATATTTGCGCTTCATGCACAACAATGACGGAAGGTTATAGATAACAAGTGCCACTGGCCATGTGTTGTGCCGACTGCTCATGTCATCGAATGGATTCATCCCGTCTGTGCTCAGCCCAAACCTTACATTCCTGATCTCGCGTGCAAAACTTTTGTATTTTCTATCTATCTTTCTTCATTGAGACCCGTTGGCAGGGTGCCTTATCATCCCATCCTTCTTACGTTCTTCGGCGTGCCACCGCATCATCTTTGCATGTTTTTTGTTTGCATATAGGCGCTCAATCCGAGGGATTATAGAAAAATACCACACAACCTTAACGGGCACTTTTCTCTTCTTTAGGATGGGGCCCTGTCATCATCGACATCATCATCGCTACCTCCACCCTTATACCGTGGTGCTTCGCAAACTGGACATGCATCCAGGTCTTCATAGTCACCTCGATATAAGATACAGTCATTTTGACATGTGTGAATTTTCTGCACCTCCAGCCCGAGTGGACAGACAACCTTCTTTGCTTGGTATGTTGTTTCTGGCAATACATGACCCGCTGAAAGGAGGTCTCCGATCAGCTGAGAAGCTCTGTGAAGCTCTTGACACTCCAGCCGTTGGTTGATTTCATCTGCAACAACAAGAGGACAATGTGTAACTTGGTGTGCTCCTCGTTGCATCTTGGATAAAGCGGTGTTTTGGAGTCCTCCACCATGGCTTTGAACTTCTCGTATTGTCCGTCACCGTTGTAGGCTGTCTCCCAATCCCGCAACATCTGATCCAACCCATCCGATTCGTCATTGTCGTATTCACCTTCGTCAGCAGGCAACTCCATATTATCTTCGTGCATTGCATCACCATGATTGTCCACACTGTCATTGTCATCTTCACCATGATTGTCCTGACATGTGTGATTACGCATAAAACCTCTTGTTAGCAGATGCTCGTGAACTTGTTTTGCAGGAAACTATCTCTCCTTTCTGTAATCAGCACACGGACAATGTAAATATTCCATCATGCTCAACGACCGGGAACTCGTGGCCCCAATCACAAACTTGGTTACTCCCCTGGCATACTCCAAGGTACCGCGCTTCGCATCGTTCATCCCTCCTTCATCCATCGGTCCTACGGGAATTCTTAAACAGTTTAAGTGGAGAAACACATTCATGTTTTGTAAGTGGAGAAACACGTTATATTTAATATTGTAGTCTGAGTATATAATTTAAACTCAACATAAATATGAGGGACCAAAAGTAAACTTATTCTGATAAAAAATGTTCAAGATTCTGGGTTGCAAGCCCGTACTATGTTTTGTCCATAAAAGGAGCCCAACAACATAGAATGCCTCGATAAAAAGGACTTGACCCAAATAGATTTGCTTGATTTGTGCAATTGTGCTCTTTCAAATTTTCATCCGACAAAACAAGCATGTAGTAATCTTGCATTGAGATATTCAACATAAATGGTGTCATGCATCTACTAGCATACATACACAAATGATAAAAAATATCATAAAGAATCATGTACACAAATTAAGAAAACTTGCATAAAGAAAGAAAATATACTAACCTTTAAACATAAAAAATATGCAAATCTCTTGATGTTTATGAAAATTTTCGGCAAAACCTCTCCCCCCGTTTGGTTCTACACATGAAGAACGATGCAAAATGATAGGATATGCAAAATGAGCTAAGTGCTAAAAGGAAATGTAGGTGGTCGGGATATAGGTGTCGGTTTTTAACAAGAACCGACACCTATATTACGAAGCTTGCAGTGAAAGAAACATTATAGGTGTCGGATGAATAGTAAAACCGGCACCTATACTATAGGTGCCGATTTTTCTTGTTGAGCCGACACCTATAGTATATGTGTTGGTTTTACTATTCACCGGATACCTATTAGTGCTAATAGGTGCCGGTTCTTAACATGAACCAATATCTATTTTTTAGCCGCCACTTATAGATATAAGAGGTGCCGGATTTATTTTGACCGACATCTTTTTGGGCGATACCCATGAGCTTTTTTGTAGTAGTGGTGGGACTTCACCTAAAACGAAACTATCAGCGAAGTGAGCGTAACTCAACTGGTTATGTTTCATATGGTGAAACCAGTTTACCCGAGTTCAAATCCTAGATTTGACATGGGTGATCATATTTACGGCTAATTATTCTTTCAGGCGATGTACTCGTCAACAGCGAGACGTTCGTGGTGACTTTGTCAATTTAATATATGCCTGCCCAGTCTTCTGAATGTGCTTATAGGGATAGGGGTGTGCGTGTGTGCTTATAGATATGACTATGCACATGTTGTGAGTGGCTTCATTTATACTGTGTTTTTAAAAAGAACTATAAATAATTAAATCCTAAAACTTACCAGGGAGATTGAAGGAATTAATTTACAAAATCTCATATAGAGCATACCAGTACAAATAAGGAGAAATTAAATACCAAGTTAATTTCAACCAAATATAGTGCAAACAATTAACCAAACTTATAATTTGGCACTAAAAGACTAAGAGTTAAATTAATTAGCAATACAGGAAATATAATTTAATTAGAAAAAATATTTTTTCTCATGAAATAAATTTCACCTTAATTTTAATTAGTGGAGAGCATAAAGCTAAAGAGAGTTTAATAAATCAATCTGGTTAACAAATTTGTTCAGATCATAGTGGAATCCCTATTCAAGTTCAAATGGAGACATGAAGACATGATGGTGATGGGTTGCCTAGGCAAATGGTTCCACATTGGACCTTAGGAAAGAGAAGCACCAGGAAATTACACTTGCCTAGAGGACTCGACCGAGGCACCTGGCATTTACTTTTGTCTATATGTGTTGGCTATATGAGGCTGTTAATTTAGTTGGGTATAGTCAGTAATAATTAATTCATGTCTAGGTTCATTTCTGGGGTCTAACATTGTTACATGCGTGGTTAATGTTATCAATATAGGTCATGGAGAATTATATCTCCAGGATTGAGGGCAAGTATTCTTTCAACTCTCTTCTTTACGAAATTATAAAAAAATATGAAAAAGGGGGAAACAAGAAACTTACCAGATTGTTCGTGTTCATATCTTAATTTGCTATAATTTTTCCCTATCATTTGTTTGTTGTCATTGATTCCCTCTATCCCCGTAGGTCTTTCACCTGTTCATCGATCAATCTGTTTTTGTTTGCACTATGAACAGTAGATGATACGAGTACACTTAGCTCATCTATTTTTACTTGAAAAAAAAGAGTACATCCTCCCATTTTTGACACATTAATTGGACTGACAATTTTTTTAAGATGTAAAAAATTGACTAACAAAATTAGCCATGCATCAACCTGTCACCTATAGCTCTACCACATAACCAGTCAGGATTGCCTACATAGCTGCCATTGACATATGAGATTGGATCTATCTGTGAGTCACAGCTACTGCAGATACAGTACTGTAGAGAATCTATGTCCCCACGCACCAGAGCACGGCGTGTCCGGGCACGACTTGCACCGCCCACTCTGACCCCATGCCCATTCACATGACAGGTGGGCCCGCGGCGTCAAACCGTGCGAAACTGTTGACCATGGTGTCCAATATCTGTTCCATTTTCCAAGCCGCTACTGGTCTTACCATGTACTACACACCTCAGCGTGTTAGCTGACACCAGTCTTCCGCAGCTAGGAAAAATTCAACTTTGTTTTGAGACTTGAGGGAATCGAATAGCACGGAATTTCACATGTAGAAATTAAAGGGAGTTTGTTCGAGTTCAATGTGGGTTGGACCGGCCCATGAAGTGAACCATGGCTAGGTCGCCATTGTTCACATATATCATATATGCTAGCCAATAAATAGCAGATGTTAGAAACTCCTCTTTCGTAAAACGCACATATAAGTTGATCATGTCAAACTACAAGTTGGGACTAGAAAAATACGATAGAGGATTGTCAAATGAGTGAAGTTTCTAGGCAAGGGAGACACCAGGAACTCGAGCTGTACAGATTTTATTTGAGAAGTTACATGGTGCGGCAACTGTGATTTTTTTAGATAAATATTCCCAGCCACAATCGTACACCTGATCATCCAATAAGTTGATTCCTCGTCTGAATGATTGAGCATTGCACACATCCGAGCAATATAAAGATTAATTAGCATGCTCTGCACATCAAGAACCATGGACAAACGTGCTAGTACTGGCTTTTATTTCATGCATTTGCAGCTTCTCTATACAACATGTATTGGTCACGGCCTTGTAGTAGGCTGAGGGAAAACTAAGTTAATTTATTTTGATTATATGATGCAGAATGTGAAAGGTGAAACACACACTCCATTGCTTGACGGTAATGTTCCCCGGTTCAGTTATCTCTATTGGGTAGGGCCCCTGTCACTCACCTTTTGGTCAGTGATGTGAGAAAATATCTCAATCGGGCATTCGCCCGTCACGGATGACTCTCATCTCTGACGGGTCTAGATTACAGCCCGTCACGGATGACTCTCATCTTTGACGGGCCTAGATTACAGCCCGTCACGGATGACTCTCATCTCTGACGGGCCTAGATTATAAGCCCGTCACGGATGAGTATAATTAAAAAAATAAATTTCGTTCTTTGGGTTAGCCTCTAGCCTTTGCCCTCACTCGTGTGCCTTCCCGATAGGTCACCCATCCTGAATGCTCTCACTCGTGTGAGTTCCCCCTTCCCGATAGGGAACCCATCCTGAAATTGTACAAGGGCCAGCACAATTAACCTCATAGTTCTTTGGAGATTGGTTTCAAGAAAGAAATTGTAGTTTGTTGGTATAAGTATTCTCTTAATCCTATTAACCCGTGGACCACGTGTCACACCCTAGCATCCCCAATTCATATACATTCATTCACATACACAACCATCAATATATTTAACACAACCACATTCATATAACATCCCTTTTGATCACATATTGAACTATATAAAATTTAAATTTTAAAATATAAAAATTCAAATATTTTTCAGTAGTAAATGATTTCAAATTAAAAAATTATCAATAATAAAGTTGTATAACTAATCAAAATCTATAACTTTTACTTTGGTGTTTTTGCTATATAACATTTTTTTGAACAATTTGAATCTGAATTTAAAAATATGACAACTTTAAATAATATTTTCAAATACTAAATGATTTCAACTGAAAAGTTATCAACAACAAAGTTGTATAACTCATCAATATCTATAACTTTTATTTTGTTCATTTTTCTATACAACAATTTTTTGAATAGTTTGAATTTGAATTTGAAAATGTGATAACTTCAAATAATATTTTGAAATACTAAATGATTTTCTTGAAAAAGTCATCATCAACAAAGATGTATAACTCATCAAGATCTATAACTTTTATTTTGGTCATTTATTCATCGGCAAAGTGATAGTAACATTGTGGCAAAGATAGTAACATTGTTTATAAAATTCACATATCTCTCAATGGTTTTATAAACTATAACAGAGATATGTAAATTTTTTGAACAATGTTACTAACACTTTGTCGGATGAAGAAACGACAAACATAAAAGTTATAGATCTTGATGAGTTATACAACTTTGTTGTTGATGCCCTTTTTAGTTGAAATCATTTAGTATTTCAAACTATTGTTTGAAGTTGTCATATTTTCAAATTCAAATTCAAAATGTTTTAAAAAAGTTGTATAGAAAAATGACAAAATAAAAGTTATAGATATTGATAAGTTATAAAACTTTGTTCTTGATGACTTTTCAGTTGAAATCATTTAGTATTTGAAAATGTTGTTTTGAAGTTTTCATATTTTCAAATTCAAATTGTTCAAAAAATACGTTATATAGAAAAATGACCAAAATAAAAGTTGTAAATCTTCGTAAGTTATATAACTTTATTGTTGATAATTTTTCCATTTGAAATCTTAGTATTTAAAAATATTGTTTGAAGTTGTCATATTTAAAAAATTCATCCGTGACGGGCTATAATCTAAGTCCGTCAGAGATGAGAGTCATCCGTGACGGGCTATAATCTAGGCCCGTCAGAGATGAGATGAGAGTCATCCGTGAAGAGCTATAATCTAGGCCCCGTGGCGGGCTATAATCTAGGCCCGTCAGAGATGAGATGAGAGTCATCCGTGATGGACTATAATCTAGACCCGTCAGAGATGAGAGTCATTCGTGACGGGTGCTAACTTGATGCCCGATTGAGATATGTAATGTTATCTCAATCGGACCTAAACAACAGCTTGTCAGCGATAGGTGCCATCCGTGATGGGCCTGAGTTTTATGCCCATCTAACATGTCTGTGCGACCATATCTCAATCGGACGATTTTTCGACCCGTCACAGATGACTCATCCGTGACGGTCCACTAATTCTAGCATGTTATAGGCTGTTACGGATGGAAGGTTCTGTACTAGTGGCTGATACAGAACATGTAAAATTGTATAGTTATTTGTTGATGATGTGCCATAATAAAAATGTTTTATTTATACTAGTTTATAAGGAATCTATATATAGAGAGGGGTTTAACGGTGCAGATAAAATCCTTACTTATTAAGGGATAAAATCCTTACCATAAAATCCTTAATCAACAATGCTAGCTTGCACGAGTATAATGGACAGATGACTGAGAGATTGGAAAAGGAGGCACCAGCAAATTTCACTTGCTAATTGAAGCACAACAGGAATGTCATGCAAGTATGCTCCTACAACGAGGCAGCCATTCACTGTTGTGCATGACCTTGGCTCAACACAATTTTGTACAGCCATTAACTGTACAAATGCAACCTCCAGATTCATGATTATATCAACTTGTCTCTTTATGGTTTAATTTGCTTTCCTCTATTCAACTAACTGTTTTCCTCGATTCAAATACATCAATATTAAGATTGTAACGTTTGGAACATCTTTCCAATACTTCTGGTTGAGTTACACACACTAGCCCTTTTATGTGACCGTGTGATGGTGCAGTTGTTTTTTAATGGAAATATGTGTGATCGTGTAATTAATGATACTAAGTTATTAACCAGCCATATACATATTCTCGTACTATCCTAGTGATTAAATGAGTAACTAGAACTAACATATAATTGTAATATCTTTTTTCCATCGTATAACAATAGTTCAACTAACAGTCCAACAAGATCCATATTGGGACATGGCCCAAGCCTGAGAATAGTGCAAGTCCATAGAGCTAATTAAACTTTTTTACCATGCTAATTAATTTAAATGGAGCCCAATGAGGGTTAGGCCAGCTGGGTTTGTGCCTGTCTTCACATGTATGCTTGCTAACTAATAAATACTGCAGTAATTGACTATGCACTCCACTGTCATAAAAGCAGCAATAGAACCCTAGACAGCTTATAGTCTTAAGGAAAGAGAGACACCAGGAACTCAAGCTGTACAAAATGGCGATGTCCTACTGTTGCATGGTGCAGAAAAAGTGAAACTTTTACGGAAATATGTCCCTACAAGATCTTGTAGAGATTAGATACATCAGTAAAAATCAGTTATCCATTAGGCTGATTCCTCCGCTAGATGATGGAGCATTCCACCCACTTTCGGTTCTAGTGTCACATTTTCCTCCTGGCCTGCGTCTGCGAGAGTGATGATGGCATACATGATACGTACATCTCGCAATGGCCCGAGGGAAATTTGAGTTTTGACTAGATGAGGCAAAAAGAGAAAGGATGAAACACACAATATTGCTTGACAGTTTTGTTGATATTGCTACACTGTTTTTTATATTTATTTAGTTGATCACGTGCCATCATATCATGAAAATGATTCATTTATAGTTTAAAGGGATCTACTCCTCCATAGAGAGAAGAGAGAGGATGTCGTTTTGAGAGGTTAGAATAGTTTTCCATAGAGAGAGGCGTTAATAACTGTGGAGATTATGGCAATCGGGTATCCACACGGCAAGCTTATCCGACCTGGAGATAGGGATAGGTTGTGCCTACCAAATATGTAAACCAACTATGACTTGGGTATTACGTTGCCGATTAGATAAAGGCAACGGCTCATAGTCATAGTTTGGTAAGATTGAGGAAACCGACTTAGAGTAAGATAGGGTTTCCGATTTGTAAGCCCACCTCCCAAGACTATATAAGGGGGGTAAGAGGCGTCCCTTGAGGGATATCGGCTTTAGATCATATGCTTCATGAGAAGTTAGATGAGCTTTCAGCTTTAGATACACAAGATCATGAGATCAATAAAGACACTCGGCGGATCGAATCCCCGAAACAGGAGTAGGGTATTACCTCACGAGAGGGCCTGAACCTGTCTAAATCCTCTTCTTCTTCTAACCCATTGTGCTTGGCGATCTTGGCTTGCACCCCCAAATTTCTATTGCAGAAACCGAGTTTCGGCAGGTTGGCGCGCCAGTAGGGGCTTGCGCGTCGAGACTTCTTCAACAATCTCGCCAACAAGCGTGATGGGATCTCCTTCGGCGTTCGGCGACTTCGCCGCCAACTTCTTCGGCGACTCCTCCTTCGACTCGGATTCAAACCGAGTCGGAAGGAAAGACCCGCTTCGGCACCGTTCGGGCTCCCCAATAGCGCCGAGATCTTCGACGACATCTTCAAGATCAAGATGCAATCTACTTTCTCCGACGACGGACTTCACTCAAAGCCATTCGGATTACCGAATACCGAAATCTGCGCCAATTTTCTCACCTCCCGACGGAGCGATCTATTCGGACGAAGACCGCTCGGTGCCGTTTGGGTTATCAAACGCCGCCGAGATCTACGGCAAACTTCTCTCCCCGAGTCGGCGACGACCCACTCGGAGGAGCCCACATCCCCAAGCTCGACTGGGTGAACGATCCAGGACCGGGCTACCCAGAGATCAAGGGAGGTCGCCGTCATCCTCCCATCATTCGGCTCCTGCTCATCTTCGGAGCTCAATGGATACCTCGCCCCGCCGGTTTCGACGACCTCCGTGGCATCCCCTCGGACGAAGCGACGACTCCGATTGCCGCATGGACTATGAGCCGAAGTGCTTTGATGTCCTCATGGCCGAGCCGGACGAGTCAGACTCAGCCATGGCCGGGAGGCTTGCAAGAAGAGCGAGCCAAGATTGAGCACGAGCGCAAGACGGCCGAAGAGGAGAAGCAACGCAAGGACGAGGCGACAAGAGGAAGCGGGATCTGCGGCTGCCGGACGATTCGCCGGAGGCCATCCTCCAAACACGAGTTCGCAACACCAACAACGCGAGCAGCTGTTGCCGCACTCACGCTCTTGGACACCGTCATTGAAACGGCACCCGCCAACATGACTCCGATACTCGACAAGATAAAGACCATCGTCGCAGCCACGGCTAACGGCCACCCCACCACCTCGGCACGAAGGCCGGCGAATCTGTGGCCGAAACGCTAGACAGAGCGGCTTCCGCCTCTAAGGTCGGGAGACTATAAGAGGCCCGAGCCGGATCGGTCGACGACCAGAGCCAAGAGGCCCACCCCGCGAGTCCACGTCGAGTACCGGGAGCGGAGCGGCCGACTCCGCGACAAACGACATGGACGTCCACCCGTCCACCACGCGTCCGCCGCAACAACGGCTCCGGCTACCCAACCAGCCAACCGAAGACCCCGCCGAGTGATCTCGGGAAGTCCTCGATCGCCGCTACCGGGAGCGAGACCACGCACTCGGGAAGATCGAAGGGGATCACCCGATAGCGGCGGCGACGGAGTGCCGGCTTTCACTCGGGAGCTTCGCGAGTGCAGCGGCCGAATGGTTTTAAGCCAACGGGAATAGAGAAATATGACGGCAAGGCGACCCCGAGTCATGGCTTACGTGTATACTCTCGCCATCCGCGCGCGAGCGGTTACAACAAGGCTATGGCCAATTACCTACCCGTGGCCCTCGCCAACTCGGCCAGGAGCGGCTCACGAGCCTACCGAGAGGCTCAATCGGCTCGTGGAGCGAGCTGCGGACCACTTCATCGCCAACTTCCGAGGCACCTTCGAGAGACCCGGCACCCACTTCGATCTCTACAACGTCATCCGGGGCCGGGACCAACCTCGAAGGACTACATCGGCGCTTCTCAGAAAACGCAACAAGATTCCCAACATCACCGACGACATCATCATCGCCGCCTTCCGAAGGGAGTCCGTGATGAGCGTTAATGGAAAGTTTGGGCGCAAGCCACCGAAGACGGTGAAACAAATGTTCGAGACGGCGAACTCCTACGCCAAGTCCAACGATGCAATCAAGGCGGCACGCCAAGACCGGCGACAAAAGGGATGACAAGCATTCGGAAGGAAGCCGGCATCCGAGGAAGGATAACGGCAGCAGCAATCGGGCCCAGAAAGATCGCAAGCGCCGCATGAAGACCTGGTTGCCACAACGTCCGATTCTCAACACCGTCGCCGAGTTGCGGCTACGACGCGATCATGAACGATCATGAACGCTCGGTGCACGCATCATCTACAAGCAATTCACCGAGCAATATGCGGCACGGTTAAACAAGAAGCCGGCGATGAAGCCGGTCCATCGGGAACCAAGAAGAACAACTCGGCGAGAATTCGAGCCTTTTAAAGACCACGTGGGTGAGCTGAATCACATCTTCGGGGCCGCATGTTTATGAGTCCAAGAGGAAGCAAAAGCGATGGACCGTGAGGTCGACGCGGCACAACCCGAAGTCCCACAACATCTACGATGGTCGGAGGTGGCCATCACGTTAAATCGCTCGGATCATCCGACCAAGTGGTTCACCCGGGGCGTATCCCTTGGTACTTGACACAGTGGTTCGAACATCAAGGGCGCGTCCTCATCGATGGGGGCAGCGTCCTCAATCTACTATTCGCTAAGACCTGGATGGGATACAAATCCCGAGAACGAGTTGAAGGCAAGCTCGGCCCCTTCCACGGAGTGATCCCGGGGCTGTCGCCCACACCACTCGGGCACATCGCCTTTCCAATCACCTCCGGAGTTCGCGAGAATTTCCGAACGGAGAATACCACCTTCAAGGTGGTCGACTTCAAAGACGACCTACTACGCGATCATCGGAAGGCCTGCACTCGCCAAATTCATGGCGATACCACACTACACTTACCTCTCGCATGAAGAAACCAGGCCTAACGGCGTCATTACCTGCGGCGACGTCAAACAAGCCTTCACTGCGACGAAGAAAGCTACGATATGGCCCAATCTTGTGAGAGATCACGTGGCCGGGAAGAAATCCGGCCGGCTACATCAACATCCGAAGAGGGTGAAATTTCTACAAAGAGGATAGCCAAGACACGACAAGGCGACGCCAAAACGAAGAAGATCTTCCTTGATCCAGTCGGCAAGATATCTTCAAGGACTTAGAAGATACCATCGTCGCAATGTTCGGGCGCGAGCTTTCATTGTCGATGATTTGTTTCTACGCAAGATCCAGACCACCAAGGACCATCACAAATTATCTCCACTATGGGAAGGACCATACATAATTGCGAGGTGACTCGGCCGGGAGCATTTCGACTAAGCGCGAAGATGGATCTATGGTGGAGAACTCTGGAATATTGAACATCTTCGACGATACTATGCTTAAATTGCCGTAAGTTTTATGTTGTTCTTGATTTGTCAACCTCAAGCAAGATGACTTCTTGAGTTGACAGTCGGGGCTGCATACGTGTCATTAAAGCATGGTTTTCTTTGATAACTTGTTTATATTTAGTTTATCATTGTTTATTGTTTTGATTCGAGTTCAATAGATAAGGGCGAGAATTTTTGATGATCTAATCAAGTTTTAGGCTTGGTGACAGTCGGACGAAAGTTACTTAAGAAATTTTCTATGAAGACTCGGGTCAAGGCATTAACATAAATAAGCTAGATACCTACAAGTTCACATCGGAGGCATAAAGAGACCAAGATGATTAGATGAAGTGGCGGGGACGACCTCGAAGCTTCGTAAAAGACTTGAGGGTTTTTTGCTAAGTCGTCTCGTGATTGGGCCGAGCCCATGAGAGACTTGCGGCCCGCTAAGGTGTGGCTTGACACGTGTCCTTAGGGACTTAAGTGGATGGACTTAAGCAGATTTGCCTTGGCAATATGCACGTGTTACATAGCCCAATACCTTTAAAATCCTTTCATACCGCGGTTTGCGTAACTTCATGAGAAGTTGGCACGATGCAATTTGAAAGGTGACAAACGATTAAGCTTTTCATGGTGTCCTGATGACGGGGACTGTTTGGTTTATAAGCATTTGATTAAATGATTATATCAATGCTATTTTTCCACCTTGGTGAAGATCTTTTAGATTAAGACCAATATTATGGCAGGAGCTATTTAATATTTTGGTCATATTTTTCAGATGACTTGAAAAATTTGTTTACCCATGAGGGTTGATAAAGATTATTTGTCCCGAGATGACTCGGACAAGTTAACTCGGATGAGCATGAGCTTGCCGAGTGTTTTTTACCCATGAGGGTTGATAAAGATTATTTGTCCCGAGATGACTCGGACAAGTTAACTCGGATGAGCATGAGCTTGCCGAGTGTTTTTTACCCACAAGGGTTGATTAAATAATTTGTTAGAGATGACTCGGACAAGTTAACTCGGATAAGCATGAGCTTGCCGGCGTTTGTTGCCCACGAGGGTCGGTTAAGCTATTTGCTCGAGATGACTCGGGCAAATCAACTCGGATAAGCATGAGTTTGCCGAGTGAATTAATTTCTTACCCATGAGGGCTAAATAAATTATTTGTTCCGAGACGACTCGGGCGAACTACTCGGATAAGCATGGGCTTGCCAAGTGATATGATTTTTATGATTGCTTTAGCTTGAGCTAAGCGTTTATATGAGAATTATTTGTTCCGAGATGACTCGGGCAAATTTCGGGATGACTTCGGGAAGATCAGCTCGGATAAGCATGAGCTTACCGAGCGAATTGATTTCTTACCCATGAGGGATGATTGAAATATTTGTTCCGAGATGACTCGGGCGAGATTCATTCGGATAGACATGAGCCTACCGAGTGCTTTCCATCCACTAGGGTTAATTGAGTTATTTGCTCTGGGATGATTCGGGCAAATTCACTCGGACGAGCACGAGCTTTGCCGAATGATGAGATTGCTTTAGCTTGAGCTAAGCATCTACATAAGAATGATTTTTTATAGTCCTTGACTATAAGTTTAGTCTATTTTTGACTAACCACATAGTCGGGGGCTACACTAATTAGGTGCATCGGAGATGCACCTAGATATTTATTTTTGAGAATTTTGAGATATTTTCCAGCCCTTCACAGTCTTTGGAGCCACTAGGGAAGATTCGGGCGAGAGATGATGGAATCACTTGGTGCCGAAGCACTCGGCCAAAGAGATTTTTAGTAGCATCTTTGTTTGGTTTGAAGTTGAGTTGTCTCGTCGGCGAAAAGGACTCGGGGCTCTTGTGGAGATTATGGCAATCGGGTATCCACACGGCAAGCTTATCCATTTGGAGATAGGGATAGGTTGTGCCTACCAAATATGTAAACCAACTATGACTTGGGTATTACGTTGCCGATTAGATAAAGGCAACGGCTCATAGTCATAGTTTGGTAAGATTGAGAAACCGACTTAGAGTAAGATAGGGTTTCCGATTTGTAAGCCCACCTCCCAAGACTATATAAGGGGGTAAGAGGCGTCCCTTGAGGGATATCGGCTTTAGATCATATGCTTCATGAGAAGTTAGATGAGCTTTCAGCTTTAGATACACAAGATCATGAGATCAATAAAGACACTCGGCGGATCGAATCCCCGAAACAGGAGTAGGGTATTACCTCACGAGAGGGCCTGAACCTGTCTAAATCCTCTTCTTCTTCTAACCCATTGTGCTTGGCGATCTTGACTGCACCCCCAAATTTCTATTGCCGAAACCGAGTTTCGACAATAACCAAACTTTCTCTTGCAACATTGAACAGTCCTCACACTAGTGGAGAATCAATTTTTGCGTGCGGGCCGAAAGACATCTTCCCGTGCGGAAGGCCTGCCCCACATGCACGAGATGGGCGGCCTAACCGCATGGGAAAATCTATTATCCCGTGCAGTCTGCTTAAGAGACCCGCACGGGAAGATCTATTATCCCGTACGGGCTACTTAAGCTACCTACATGGGATAATAGATTTTCCCGTGCGGACGAATTAAGTGGCCCACACGGGAAGATACATTCGTCCTATATTACATATTGAATTATTGAATTATTGAATTAAATCGATAATTAATATCACATCATAAATTGCACAAAAATAATTTCACATTATCACAATTTTACCAAAATTTCTCATGTATAATTTTACAACAAATTTTACAACATTTACAACCAATTTTACAATGCATGGATGCGATGGTGATGCGATGGCGGCGGCGATAGAGGTGGTGGTCGGTGTTGCCGGCGGTGGTGCGCTTGATGGAGGGCGGCCACGGTGGGCAGGCGGTCGCAGTCGGACTAGGCGCGGTGGAGGCCGGCGGAGGCGGCGCGGTGGGCAAAGCAGCCATGGTCGAGAGCGGCCACGGTGGGCCAGAGCGGCCGCGGTCGGAGGAGGCGGCGGTGGAGCGAGCGGTGGGCGAGGTGGCCGTGGTCGGTGAGGGCGAAGGAGGAGGCGGCGGAGGAGGCCGGCGGTGGCGGTGGCGATGGAGTCAGCGAGGAAGCCACGAGCGCTAGAAAATTTCGTCGGGAGTTAGAAAATTTCGGAGCCACGCGCACCTATATAGGCGATGGTGATCATCGCGTGCGGGGCGGCAAGCGGCCCACACGAAAAGCTAACTTTTCGTGCGAGGCTCTTAAGCTGCCACACGGAAAAACTATCTTTCCGTGACGGGCTCTTAAGCCGTCCGCATGCGATAATCTATAAACATTTAGAGATGGACTACAAAAATTATAATAATATCTAAATTTGGTCAAAAAATTCTATAAATCGATATGACAAAATAATTTTGTTCCATAACAACTGTCATAAAAAATTCAATCGAGTTTTGATCAAGTGAGACTATATATTGTTCATAAATAGCTACACCTCTGTAATAGTTTATGAACTCTAAGTTTCAAGCTTATATACCTTATAAGAAGTTATGAACTTGTTTGTATCTCAAATTTGTACATAATCTTAACATTAACTCATTATCACAACATATGAAGTTATATTGCCACTTGTGTTGTGAAAAAATATTTTTTCTATTTTTTAAGTAATAACCCTTTTTTGGAAAAAAATTGATCTTTTCTTTTTATTTTTAATATTTTTTCTTGACTTAGGAGCACACGAGAGGTAACCATAGAAAATTTGAGCCTAAACAAGTGAAAGGCGTGGTCTGTGAAAAATACAGAAGACGTGCTCAAAATTAGAAAAAAGCTTTCGGGCTCGAAAAGGCAACCTTCTGAGCCTTTTTGGGGAAAACAAAATCTCCGAACGCATCCGAAATTTTTCTAATTGATTTTTATATATGGAACGTCTCGATCGGAGTTCGTATGCGAAAGTTATGGCCGATTTAAAAGCGACTCCGACTTAGAGGATAAAAACAAGAACAATGTGTGAAAAACTTGTTACACACACATAAACTGTATTATATGTACAGTGGGAGCCACTCTGTTATAGTTTCATCTAAATAAACTCTAAGTTTCAAGCTTATATACCTTATAAGAAGCTATGAAGTTGTATGCATATCAAATTTGTACATAACCTTAACATTACGTCACAACATATGTTATATTGCCACTTGTGTTGTGTAAAAAATATTTTCTATTTGATTATATCCCATATCCAAGAATTAGATAAAGAATTCAATAGATTTATAGATAATTGAATCCTTACATCTCTAAATTGGTTTATAAAAATACATGGGCATCATCTGTGCGGCCCACTTAAGCGACCACACGGAAAAATGGATTATCCCGTGCGGTCCACTTAGCGACCATACGGGAAAATGGATTATCCCGTGCGGTCGCTTAAGTGGACCGCACGAGATATGCTTCTTCGATTTTTCGGCGCGGCCACTTATGGCCCATCTGGAAGCTATCTGGGGTCTCGTTCAGAAAAACCATTTCTACAGTAGTGTCATGCACTTGAGGAATTAATATGTGTGTAACTATCTATATCTATAGAACTTTCTAGCATGTAGGCTGAACTTCCTCAGGATAATTTAATTTGCTGCAATCAAACTGAAACTGATATGTTTGAGCTAATTTCTGCGACCTACATTTCACATGCATCTTTGGCTAACAAATAGCAGCAGCACTCCTTGTCGACAAAATAGTTACATCATTTGCGAGAGTTGAAGCAAGCCAACGGGCAGCAAGTTTGAAAAGAGAGAGTGCGCTCCCCACGCCTCCGCCTCACCGCCGCCCAAGCGGCGGCGGCAAGCCACACGGCCGCAACGACGGCGGCGGGAGCTTCTCACCGGCTATGAGGCGGCGGCAGCGCGAGCGATGGCCCAGGCGGGGCGGGCGGGGATGGCGGGCGCGGCGAGATGCGCGGTTGGCGATGGGGATGTGTCGGCGACGATGAGAGCTCACGGCGGCGGTCGGTGCCCCTCGTGGTCGGCGCGATGTCGGATGGGCCCGCGGGTGCGGACGCTAGGGCGTGGGGCGTCCGGGGCGGAGGTGTATGGGTGGGCGGAGCGGCTCGCCTTCAAGCCCGTGGGAGCGGTGGATACGGCGGTGCTGAGGCGGGAGGAGGGGTGATGGCGGGGGCATGCACGGCGTGGTGTTTGGCCAGCGACAAACTACGACGCGGCGCACATCTGCGGTGGGGGTGGCGGCTCTCCTCTCCTTGTTAGTGATATGCCCTAGAGGTAACATGGAGATGTTGAATATTATGGTCAATGTTTTATGTATAAATGAATAAAGTGTTATTCAGTTTCATGAAATAGACAACTTGTATTGATCAATAAGTACATGTCATATTGTTGGAACAAATATGATTCTAAGATCGGCATATTTATTGATTGATGATCATGTCTTATAGATCATGGTATGAAGATACCAAATCAATATACGTGGACATGTGTTAGAGAATATATTGTTGGATAGACCCACCATGAGACACTACAGAAATTAATGTGCCATTAGTTGGTCTCAAGTAGTGTTGGTGCAAAGTCCTTAGACCTGAGATCATCATGGATTCTGACATGTGTACTAGCCTACTTTGGGACTGCCAAACGCTATTCCGTAACTGGATAGTTATAAAAGTAGTCTTCCGGTTTGCTATGAAACATGAAGTAGGATGTGAGTGATCAAGATGGAATTTGCCCCTCCTTTGGAGAGATATCTCTGGGCCCCTCGAGGTAATGGATTATGGAAGTGCATGGTCATGTCGAGTTGATTGAGGAGTCAATCAACAGACAGATAATCCAATACGGTTCGAGTGAATGATTAAGCTATTGAAAGGATGGCACACATCTTGTCATAGCTTAATTGGTATCGTGAGGCAAAGGGATTTGTGTACACATTACAGGTTCAGAGCCGATATTATATTCTTGTATACTACGGTGTCAATATGTGCTGCTAGGCGCCGCTATTGACGGTCGGCCAAGTTGGACTCGGGTCGAAGGCGGCTTCAGAAGTCGGCGAGTTTGAGATCTCCACGGTAACCCTTCACACTTCCGAGCCAAACCCTAGCCTTTGCATCTTGTGCTAGCACACGGGTGTTACGCGTTCTATCCCTGGACGTGTGGATACCGGTAGAAACCTTGCTACATTGTGGTCTTGTTCGGCGGGCTGCGATCATCTAGATCGGTTGTGGTCGGGCGCATCGGGCGAGGTAGTTGCGGTCGGGCAAGGCGCTCGTTGGCTTGGGCGGATCAGCTGTGGAATCAGAAAATTGGCTGCGACGGATCAGCTATGGAATCGGCTGTAGTCAGATCGGCTGCGGTTAGGCGACTTGGCGAATCAGTTGTGCTTGGGAATCGGGTGTGATCGGCGATCTTGTTCTAGATGGGATAGCTCTGATTGGCTATTTCATTGCACTCTACTCCAATCGATAACGATCTATCGACCCTTACTTGCAATGTTCTTGGTTTGCATAGTAGAAATTTTTGTTATTAGCTATCGTAGCTTCCGCGTAACCCTTCATCCCTCGGCCTGCCTGCGGCGCCGGTGTCCATCTTCATCGTCGGCACACTGCTCATCCCGGACACGCCCAAAACCCTCCTAGTGCGTGGGCGTTTGGAGCTGGCGCGCGGCCAGCAGCCGGCGCGTGCGAGGACCAAGCCGGACATGGACGCCGGGCGGAGGGGGCGTGGCCCGCGCGGTCGGCGGCGCACGCCAACGGGGAGGGCATGTACCGAAGAGATCCTACGGAAGCGGCACGGCCACACACAGTGATAGCCAGCTGCGGTGCAGCTGCTCAGCGACCCACCACGAGCATCATCGTCATCGCCTTCTTCTCATCGGTGCTCTTCCAAACGGCCGGGTTCGACAGCAATGCCTCGCTGATGGGCACCTCAACCTCGGCTCAACCTAGTCTCCATCCTCACGGTGGACCGATCGGCCACCGGCTCACTCCATCGCCCCGCCGTCGCCGGTGGCCGGGGATGTTGCGGTTACCGTAGGGGAGGCTGCCGCGCTTCAGGAGGAGCACCCGACCGTGTTGTCGCCATCTAGATCGGGACCGTCGTGTGCGTACCCCCTTATATGTCGTTTCGTTACGGTTTCTCCGCGATAGGTAGAAAGCGTTCTACACCTAACTTATTTTGCGAGAGAATGCTTTGAGATGGTATGGCCCTATTGTATGTATGAGATGCATGTAATATTCTTTCCTATGTGCAATCCCTGTAATATTCTTTCTTACATGTAATGCTTGTAATATTCTTTCACGACCTACAAGTCGATGTAATCTTCAATTATAGCTTCTATAGTAATAGCTTAGTTTGAAGAAATCAAGCACCATGCACTTTGGAAGACGGTGCCGAAGATGGAGATCCTTTGCGCCGGCATGGAGATAGAGATCACATGTGAAGGGGGCCATATTATTTCATTAATTACTATTCTACCCGCTTTTATATATTGATATGTTTGTTTGATAGTATAGTATCCCTCACAAAATTAAGTGGTAATGATGCCCTTCCAAATGTTGCACTGTCATTGTTATGCTCATCAATGGTGGGTGCGCCAAAGCGAGTGTCATTCTCTATCATAACACGAGGGGTATATGTCGGACATATACGGTAGGAGCATTTGGTTTACTTAACAAGGCTATCAAAACAGTTTTGGCCTTGGGGCATAGGTTGGCACCGGGGCATAAAGATGCCACACCAACAACAAGAGTCACATAGAGATGTGATTAGCAAGGTGTTGCTTACCCATGTTACTAATATTCTAGTAGTGATGCCAAAGCTCACTAGAAATTAACTAACATGTGGATCTTGACCCAATATGTAACCTAGAGGGAAGGTGTAAAATACATAACGAGAGTCTTATGTTAAATTGTTTAACAATAGACATAGCATAAACATTATGCTAAACTTTGTTTTTACATTGTAGAATTATGGCGGCTTATACTACACCCAAGCACCTTTAATTTGCGATCTATTCTCGAGAAAGAAAAATTGAATGAAACAAACTTTATGGATTGGTATCGCAACTTGAGAATTATTCTCAAGCAAGAGCACAAGGAGTATGTTCTTAAAGTACCCTATCCTAATGATTTGCCTAATAATGCTACTTGCTAGTGCATGGCGGGCTTATGAGAAAGCACACTAATGATTCCCTAGACATAAGGCTTTGTCTCATGCTTGCTACAATGTCCTACGAGCTTCGAAGCAATACGAGAGCGGCGATGCTCATACTATTATTCGGGGACTACGTGGCATGTTTGAGAACCAAGCTAGGGCCGAGAGGTTCAACACCTCAAAGTCCCATTTGCGTGTAGGCTTGTTGAGGGAGTCTCGTCGGTTCGCATGTGATAAAAATGATTGGCTACATTGAGAGTCGGAAAACTCGGTTTTCCCTTAGCCAAGAGTTGGCTACGATGTGATTCTCCGGTCGCTCCTCCGAGCTTTGAGCCATTCATATTAAATTATCACATGAACAATATGGATAAGACCTTGACCAAATTGCATGGGATGCTAAAGACGGCTGAAGAGAGTATCCGGAAAACGGTCAACATGTGATGATGATGCGAAAGCTAAGCGCAAACCACTGTCAAGAAACTTTGCACCAATAGAAAACTAACTCCCAATGAGATCGCGAGTGCCTCCAATGCAAAAGAAGGGCAATAAGGGGTCGGCGGCATCGGATGTCATTTGCTTCTATTGCAAGGAGACAGGTCACTTGAAAAGAAGCTGCAAGAAGTACATGGAGGATCTCAAAAATAAGCAAAGTGCGACTTACGCCAGGTATTAATGTTATAGACATTAATCTTGCTACTTCACCTACGACTCTTGGGTATTTGGTATCGGATCGGTAGCTCATATTTGCAAATTGTTGCGGGGAATGAGAAGTAGAAGCTTGAGAAGGGTGAGGTGAACCTACGCGTCGGCAATGGAGCAAGCTTGTTGCTACAATTCTTTGTCGGCACTACATCACTTCATTTACCTTCGATTAGTTTTGAAATTAAATAATTGTTATTGTGTTCCAACTCTATGTCAAAACGTTATTTTCGCTTCATGTTTGCAAGCGGAAGGATATGATTTTAGATCAATGGACAATGGTTGTTTAGTTTATCTGAGAGATATGTTCTATTTTCATACACCATTGGTGAATAGATTATACATTTTGAATCTTAAAGCGTCTCCCATCTATAACATTAATATAGAGAGACGACTCCCAAATGATACAAACACCATGTTTATCGGCATTGTCGCTTAGGCCATATAAATTAGATAAGGATGGATTGCTTCACTCTTTTGATTTTGAATCATTTGAGACATATGAGTCTTGTTTACTTGGTAAGATGACAAAGACACCTTTCACGGGATACGGTGAGAGAGCAAGTGACTTATTGGCAACGATACATACTTGTTGTATGTGGACCAATGAGCTCAACGGCCGAGAGGTGGTTATCGTACTTCATTACCTTTATCGATGACTTTAGTAGATATGGTTATATCTACTTAATGAGGCATAAGTCCGAATCCTTTGAAAAGTTCAAAGAATTCCAAAATGAAGTACAAAATCATTTAGGGAAAACAATCAAGTTCCTACAATCAGATCGTGGAGGGGAATACTTGAGCCGAGTTTGATAATCATCGAAAGATTGTGGAATTGTTCCACAGTTGACTCCACCGGGAACTCTACAATGGAATGGACTGTCCACACGAAGAAATCACACCTTGTTGGACATGGTGCGGTTCATGATGAGCCAAAGTGATCTTCCGTTATCCTTACGGGGATATGCTCTTGAAATAGCTGTGTTCACACTAAATAGAGTTCCATCTAAGTTAGTTGAAAAGACACCATATGAGATATGGACAGGGCAACCCCTAGTTTGTCTTTTCTCAAAATTTGGGGATGTGAGGCTTATGTAAAACGTTTACAGTCCGACAAGCTCACACCCAAATCTGACAAGTGCTTCTTTGTGGGATATCCTAAGGAAACTAAGGGATATTACTTTTATAATCGGGAACAAGGCAAAGTGTTTGTCGCCCGACATGGTGTTTTCTTGGAGAAAGAGTTTCTTTCAAGAAGGGTTAGTGGGAGCAGGGTGCATCTTGAAGAAGTTCAAGAAACACCAGAAAATGTTTCAGCTACCACGGAACCACAACAGGAGGAACAAGATGTTGCACCACCTGTTGTAGATACACCAGCCCCACGGAGGTCTGAAAGATCACGTCATGCGCACAGCAGTACACGAGTGCGAAATAACGTGATATATTATTGTTAGACAACGATGAGCCTAAGACCTATGAGGAAGCGATGGTGCGACCCGATTTTAACAAGTGGCTTGGAGCCATGAAATCTGAAATAGAATCCATGTATGATAATCAAGTTTGGAACTTGGTTGATCCACCTGATGGTGTCAAAACCATTGAGTGTAAATGGGTTTTTAAGAAAAAGGCCGATATGGATGGAAATGTTCACATCTATAAGGCGCGATTGGTGGCGAAAGGTTTTAAACAGATTCAAGGAGTTGATTATGATGAAACCTTCTCGCCCGTCGCAATGCTTAAATCTATTCGGATTATCCTAGCGATTGCTGCATATTTCGATTATGAGATATGGCAGATGGATGTCAAAACGGCTTTCCTAAATGGAAACCTAAGCGAGGATGTATACATGATACAACCTGAGGGTTTTGTCGATCCACAATCGCCTGGAAAGATATGCAAGCTACAGAAATCCATTTATGGATTGAAGCAAGCATCTCGGAGTTGGAATATTCGTTTTGATGAAGTAATCAAAGGGTTTGGTTTCATCAAAAATGAGAAGAGACTGTGTTTACAAAAAGGTCAGTGGGAGCGCAATTGTATTTCTAATCTTATATGTGGATGACATATTGTTGATTGGAAATGATATCCCTATGCTAGAATCCATCAAGTCTTCATTGAAAAATAGTTTTTCCATGAAAGACTTAGGGGAGGCAGCATACATATTGGGCATTCGGATCTATAGAGATAGATCCAAGAGGCTAATTGGATTAAGCCAAAGTACATACATTGACAAGGTGTTGAAAAGGTTCAACATGCATGATTCCAAGAAAGGTTTCTTGCCCACGTCACATGGCATTAATCTTAGCAAGAATCGGTGTCCTCGGACACATGATGAGTGGAATAAGATGGGTTTGGTTCCATATGCTTCGGCAATTGGATCCATCATGTATGCCATGCTATGTACACGTCCAGATGTCTCGTACGCTTTGAGTGCTACGAGCGGATACAGTCGAGATCCAGGTGAAGGTCAGCTGGACTGCCGTAAAGTATCCTTAAGTACTTGAGAAGAACTAAGGATATGTTCTAGTCTATGGAGATGAAGAAGAGCTCGTTGTAAGTGGTTACACCGATGCTAGCTTTCAAACGGACAAGGATGATTATAGATCGCAATGCTGGGTTTGTGTTTTGCACGAACGAAGGCGTAGTCGGTTGGAAGAGTTCCAAGCAGGATACGTTGCTTGATTCTACAACGGAGGCCGAGTACATCATTCGCTTGAGAAGCAAAGAGAGGCTGTTTGGATCAAGAAACTTGTTTCGAGCGAGTGTGATGACCGAGCAAGTGGTCCAATGTCTCTCTATTGTGATAATAGTGGAGCCATTGCGCAAGCCGAGCCAAGATCACATCGAAGTCCAAACACATACTTCGGTGATATCATCTCATCCGCGAAATAGTGGATAGAGGTGATGTCAAGATATACAAAGTGCACACGGATCTCAACATTGCCGATCCGTTGACAAAACCTCTCCCTTAGCCAAAACATGAGGCGCACACAAGAGCAAGTATTAGATACTTACAAGTGGGAGGCGGTAGTGATATGCCCTAGAGGCAACATGGAGATGTTGGATATCACGTCAATGTTTATGTATAAATGAATAAAGTGTTATTCAGTTCCATGAAATAGACATCTTGTATTGATCAATAAGTACGTGACTTATTTATGACACTTTATGTATGAATCTATTTCTAAACGATCCACGATCACATGTCATATTGTTGGAACAAATATGATTCTAAGATCGGCATGTTTATTGATTGATGATCATGTCTCATAGATCATGGGTATGGAGATACCAAATCAATAAACATGGACATATGTGTTGGAGAACACATTGTTGGATAGACTCACCATGAGACTCTACAGGAATTAAGGTGCCATTAGTTAGTCTTAAGTAGTGTTGGTGCAAAGTCCTTAGACTGAGATCATCATGGATTCGGCATGTGTAGTAGCCTACTTTGGGATTGTCAAACTTTTTTTAAATGGGGTAGTTATAAAAGTAGTCCTCCTTTTGTTATGAAACATGGAGTGGGATGTGAGTGATCAAGATGAAATTTGTCCCTCTTTTGGAGAGATATCTCTGGGCCCCTCGAGGTAATGGATTATGGAAATGCATGGCCATGCTAAGTTGATTGAGGAGTCAATCAACGGACAAATAATCCAATATGGTTCGAGCGAATGATTAAGCTATTGAAAGGATGGCACACATCTTGCCTATAGCTTGATTGGTATCGTGAGGCAAAGGGATTTGTGTACACATTACAGGTTCGAGCCGATATTATATTCTTGTATACTATGATGTCAATATGTGCTGCTAGGCGCCGCTATTGACGGTCGACCAAGTTGAACTCGGGTCGAAACCGAGTATACCTGAACCTACACGGTCGCACACTTAAGGGGATAAGAACAGGCATTCGAGTTGGACTCGGAAACGGCTCGATCGGATAGGGATCCGATCCGATAGAGTCCCAATGGGCCTATAGACCCAGTCGACAACTCTATATAAAGGGGCGAGGGGTGGAGAGGCTGCGGCATCACTTTGAACCGAATCAATCTAATCGCGTAACAGATTAAAACACGCGTGGCTTCAGAAGTCGGCGAGTTTGAGATCTGTATGGTAACCCTCCCCACTTCTGAGTCAAACACTAGCCTTTTGCATCTTGTGCTAGCACATGGGTGTTAGGCGTTCTATCCCTGGACGTGTGGATACCAGTAGAGGCACTGCTACATTGTGGTGTTGTTCGGTGGCTGCGATTGGCTAGATCGGTTGTGGTCGAGCGCATCGGAGCGAGCGATTGTGGTCGGGCGAGCACGCGTTGGGCAGGGCGGATCAGTGTCGAATCGGCAAATTGGCTCTGACGGATCGGCGTGGAATCGGCGCATGAGTCGGATCGGCTACGGTTAGGCGACTCGGCGAATCCAGTTGTACTCGAGAATCGGCTGTGATCGGCGATGTGTTACGGATGGGATAGCTCATGATTGGCTATTTCCTTTGCACTCTACTCAATCGATAACGATCTATCGACCCTTACTTGCAAGGTTCCTTGTTTTCACGGTAGAAATTTTTGTCATTAGCTATCGTAGCTTACGTGTAACCCTTTATCCCTTGGCCTGCCTGCGGCGCCGGTGTCCGTCTTCCTTGTCGGCATGCTGCTTATCCCGGACACGCCCAGCACCCTCTTAGTGCGCGGGCGTTTGGAGGAAGCGTGCGCCGCGCTTCGGCACGTGCGGGGACCCAAGGCGGACGTGGGCGCCGAGGCGGAGGGCGTGGCCCGCACGGTCGAGGCGGCGCGTGCCAACGAGGAGGCGCGTGCCGCGAGATCCTCTGGAGCGGCAGGCCACACACAGTGATGGCCATCGCCGTGCAGCCGCCCAGCCACGGCGTCATCATCATCGCCTTATTCTTGCCGGTGCTCTTCCAAACGACCGGGTTCGACAGCAACGCCTTGCTGATGGGCGCCGTCAACCTCGGCTACACTCTAGTCTCCATCCTCACGGTGGACCGGTACGGCCGCCGGCTTCTTGTCGCCAGCCGTCGCCGCGCCGGGGATGTTTCGGTTAGAAGGAGGCGCCGCGATTCGGGGAGGAGCACCCGTACCTTGTTGCCGTCGTCAGATCTAGGCGCGCCCGGCGCACGAGGCGGTGGCGGCGTCGTCATAGTCGAGGACTTTGAGGCACGGCTCGTCGAGCTCGTGGTTCATCACCGCGATGAGGACGCGGAACCAATGATGCGGTCGCCGGAGGCGGCGATACGAAGTGAGAGGAAAAGGGGAAAAGGAAAGAGTTAGAGAGGGGAAAAAAAGGAAGAAGAAAAGAAAATGGAAAAAAAAAGAAAAAAGAAAAAGAAGAAGAATAAAAAAAAAAAAAAGAAAAGAGAAGGGAAAAGGGGCGAAAAGAGGAAAAAAGAGGAAAAAAAAGAAGAAGCGTGTGTTGTTGTGTGACCGGACCCAGCGAGCACTTACTCCGGTGGTGATAGTTCGGAGAGCGGCATGGCGAGGCTTTCAAGGTCTTGGTGGCGGGGGGCCGTGGCATGGTTGTCGGTTTCTAGTGGCTTGCGGCGGACATGGAGGCGACATTGCCTAGCAATGGTCAGTGCGGTGCAGGACTACGTTAGTGCACGGCTCTTACAGTGACGACATCGTGCGAGACTAGGCTTGCGGGGATCGTGGCGGGTGGTTTCGGTCTTGCTGACTATCTCGTGCGGTACATTGTCGAAGACGATGCAAGCTTTTGGTTGCTGGCTAGGCGGAGAAGGTTAAGCACGGTGGTGAAGCAACGAGGCCGAGATCGACTCTGCGGCGGCTCGGTTGTTCGACGGAGATTAGGGGAAACATGGCAACTACTCTCTCACTATGACGGCGACAATAGAAACAGATCCATGATGATGAGTGAAGTAGCGGGCGTGGCGTGGCCCCCACGAAGAGGAGTGTAGTAGCGGGCGTGGCATGGCCCCCGTAAAGAGGAGTGTAGGAGCGGGCGTGGCGTGGCCCCACGGCGGTGAGGTGGTGTTCAACGGCGGATGAGGCGAGGCCCCGCGCCTTTGAGTCCTATAAGAAATACGGATCTAGCGGTTATCACCCCGTCGGGTGGGGCCTAGCGTGCACCGGCACAATGACGGCGAGTACCGCATAGCGGGAACCCTTTCGGTGAAGTGCAGTCTGTTTTCCCCTATTGTCAAGTCAAATCGGAACTCTGCGGTAAAGTTCTCACGGCTAGTTTGTCAGTATGTTTGGTGGGTGCCGTCCTTTAAAGCGATGATCTTTCGGCCGTGTGGTGTAAGTGGGTCTCGTAAGGGTTACGGTGGAGGCTCGATTTGAGCGTTTGCCCGAGTTGATGTCCCAATCCAACCGGATGAGTTTTCTTTTTTTCTTTCCGCCTACGACCTCTCGGGCTGTAGTCTCATATTTTCTTCTGCTATATCAATAGAACACGCGCTATCTTGTGCGTTTCCGTTCAAAAAACAAATAGCAGCAACTAGTGGGTACTTCTTCCCTGTGGTACAATTAGATAGATAGGCTCCTCATGAGGGAAGAAATTCAGGAGAATAAGAACAAAATTGTTTAAGGATAGATCGGGCAAAACTACCAAAGTACTTCCTCTTTCCCTTTATATATGATGTCATATATAAATGGAATAAGATAGGATCATATAAGAAAGGGAGGAGTCTGGAGCAGAGAAGAACCTTGAGCTGTATAGAATTTCTCGAAAACGCTTTGGCTCGGACACCCGACAGGAAGAAAAATATCGGGTGCCCGCGCCCCGCGCCCCACGGCCCTCTTTTCTCTCTCAGTCTTATCCATTCCCCTCCTTTCTTTCCTCTCTCCACCATTTTCTCCTCTCTCTATTCCCCTCATATCTGTGAGGAGGTGGAGGCGGTGGCAAGATAGTGACATGTAGAATCCCATAGTAAGACAGCGGCAGGCCACGGTGGAGGTGATAGGGGTGACGGCGGCGGCACGGACTTGGCAAAGTCTGTACTACAACGAGCCGGCAATGACGACGTCGTGAGCGGCTTGTAGGAGTGGGTGGGTGGTGGTTTGTCAGCCACATCGCCATCTTCAGCAACTACATGCCACCGTCAGCCACGTCTCTTTCGCAGCCAGGGCGACATCTACTGCCAATGATCTGGCTAACCATCGGAGAGGAGCAAGAAGTGGATCTAGATGGAATTTTTTCGAGGTGATTTTTTCGATGTTTCAGTCTATGTATATGGATGTTTCAGTAGTTAGATTGAAGTGTTTTAGTGGGGTTTTGATGGTGTTTTTTTTTTTCTTCCATTTCACTCGGACCTTGTTGATGTTTCAATGACCACTAGTACATAATCGATTTTTCTGCGGGCCAAAAGGCATCTTCTGTGCGGAAGGCCTGCCCACACGCTGAGAGGTCAGGGAAAATAACCTTTTCACGTGTGGGCTGCCTAACCGCATAGGAAGATTTATTATTCCGTGCGGTCGACTTAAGCGACCCGCACGGGAATTTTAACTACACTGTAAATCATTTGTTTTATATGTAGAATCAAATTGATAATTTAATTATGTTTCACTATTTTCAAGAATTAAAACATTCAATTGAAACATTCTTTCATTAAATGCTGAATCATTGTTTCACAAGAAGTGAAACAACGTCAAATTTTGAAAAAAAATTAGGCGTCCAATTTATATTCGTTTAAAGAATTTCTTCTTACATCACACAAACACAGCTCGAACATGGCATATTCTAAGGAGTCCTGCTATATGTATGACTCCATTGTCCGACCCTCATCTGACCGTGGCTAATCTACAAATGGCTGTGCTCCATGGCCAGCTTCTCTGTATGTGGGCTCAGGCAAGCAGCAGCGCACTAGTCGGACACAGGTCGTATGCACCGGTCACATGTATAGCCATTTCCTATTATAAGCATGCACTACAATGGGAACCTTCATCGTATCGACGGTAACCGTCATCGTGTCGGGTATAGCGCCGGTCACGACATAAAGATCGGTGATGTGAGAAGTCATCGTGTCGGACAAAAACCCGTCATCGATGCACTTATCTTTGTCGGGCCTAAACTAAAGCCCGTCACGGATGAATGTCATCGTGACGGGCTTAAGTTTTGGCTCGTCACGGATGACACTCATTCGTGACGGGCTTAAGTTTAGGCCCGTCACGGATGAGTGTTTTCCAAACAAAAAAATATATATTTCCGCTAAAAAATTATTCACATATACAATTATTCATAGAGATATATATTCCCGGCCTCATTCATATATATACATGCAAAAGTTACATTATCTTAGATCTATACATTGCACCTCTTTATGTGCTCCTCTAGATATTGTTCTTTTTTTCCATCTCTATTTTTTCTTTTGATTTGCTCTTGACCAAGACATGAAAAATTCAACTTTTCTTTTTATTCTTTTAATATTTTTTGCTGACTTAGAAGCACACGAGAGGTAACCACAGAAAATTTGAGCATAAACAAGCAAAATACGTGGCCGGTGGAAAATTCAGAAGACACACTCAGAATCGAAAAAAAGCTTCCGAGCTCGAAAAGGCAACCTTCTGAGCTGTTTTTGGGGAAAATAAAATCGCCGAACGCGGACGAATGCATCCAAAATTTTTTGTGATCGATTTTCATATATGGAACGTCTCGATCGAAGTCCGTATGCGAAAGTTATGGCCATTTTAAAAGCCGGCTTTGAGGTAGAGAACAAAACGAGAACAATGTGCGCAAAAACTTGTTACTCCTACACAAACTAGACATGATGGCTAGGATTTGATGGAAACAAAGGGAGAAACGGTGGATACATGGCATGGTATTTATCTCGAGATGTATACATGAGGGAGCACGACAACACATGACAAAGATGGACTTACGGAGCATGGTGGCGCTCGGTGGCACTAGGGCTCGGGGACGATGTCACGCCTAGAAATTCACACCAGAATTTCTGAAGCTGAATGTGTATTAAAATACCACATCCCGGGACCCGACCACGGATACACAAACGACAAATTGTATATACGAGATCCACGTCTTAAAACATTTAAAAGTCTTACATATGCAACGGAAAGGTAAAATAAACTTAAGAACTAGGCCGACTCTTGCGGGCAGCGATTCCACTCCACGGGCAACCCTTGACGGCGGCGACAAGCCTACCCGGCATCGAACCCAGCTGCGGCTTCATCCTCCGGCTCTAAGGTGGGGGAAAAGGAAGCAAGGCCGAGTACAACCACGTACCCGACAAGTCATACCGAGAGAAGGTATGATGCGGGGTTAATTCAAGGATAGGCTAGAGTTAACTTTTGCATAAAGCGGGCATTTCACGAATTAAAGCGTAAAAGCGATAATTAGATGTAATTAAGCAATATTTTAACAACTCGCTCAACGCTACACCACGTTGAGTCAGGCCCAAACCATCCAACTATTCTATCTCATTTCCACTGAATCAGGTTATTATTTTAGTGGGACTAATCACGGTGAATCTGGATGATCGCCCATAACCAGCGGGCACGGCTATTCGAATATTTTTCACTCGGCCGAGGTGTACGTACGTACCCATAAGACACGGCCCACAACACATGCCGTGCGTCGACATGCCACCATGGCATATCGAAAAGTGCATGTGACGGACCATTCACATAACTCTCCTCCTGACCAAGCGACACCACACCTCGGGTTTCGCCCTACCCGAATCAAGGTAGAGCTGCCCCCTCTTGTGCCTTGGTGAATCCGGCGGCCGCATAGACCTTTCCCGGTCCATCCGCACTCCATCACGCTCACCCTCACTGGATGCGTCGGCCGGGAAAAGCTACACTACAAGCCTAGCCGTTGCCCATGCGGCTTGTGGTACGCACTAATAATTCTTCCCGGGGTTTCCACGCGAATCGGTCCTAACCGCCATGGGTGCGACTTGCAAACCGTCCACCCACAGCCCACCATAATAATCAAGTTTTAACTTACGATTAGCGGTACCAACGGTACATCCAGTCGGAGACCAACATTTCATGTGAAATAATTCTAGTAAATTAATTTTCCCTTTCATGATCTAGTTATACTAAAGCATAATAAGCATGTCCTAGCCACGATTCTAGTCAAATTGATTCCCAGGTGATCAAATACACGGGGTAAGCGACTTAGGCTTAATACTATAGGTCCCATCCCGATTGCATTACAAAATAATGTAATGCAATAGATAAAACAATAGTAATTTGCAAAATAGGTACAATATGTTCAAAGGAAAATGACTTGCCTTGATCTTGATCCAACGGAACCTCGGCGACAACCTCAAAGTAAACCGGGCGTCCTCGGAACCAGAATCTTCCGACAAACAAAGCATGGAAAAAACAGGCTATTAGACAGCTAAAACAGACAATTAAACCATTTTTAATATATTCTTGACATTTTTACGAATCCGCTGCAACTTGAGCAGACTCAAACAGAGATCGGATGAATTTTCTGTGAATTTTATAAGTTTCAGCCTTTTTACTAGTTAAGAAAAAGAAAAACAATTTATGACGCAAGTGTCTAAGGGCTGACGTCACCGCGGGACCCATGGAACAGTGACGCTAGAGAGAGAAATTCAATGGTGCATGGTGGTCCGAGTCCACCGGCTTGGGAGAGGGGTGCGCCACGTGGCGACACGCCACTGGCCGGACTTGGATTGGCTGCACAGGGAAGGGGAGGGCGCACGGCTCGCCCGGGCTTGGCCGGCCAACGGCGGCAGCGGCGGCCTCACCGGCGATGGCGGCGGCCTCGCCGGCGGCGACGCAGGGCGAAGGCGGCGGCACTTGGGCGGCGGCGTCGGTCACGCCGGCAGCGGCGACACTGGGCAGGCGCACGCGTGAGGCGGCTCGGCAAGGAGGAAAAAGGAGAGAGAGATGGCGCTTCTCGCCGACGGTCGGACTCGGGGAAGAAGACGGCGACGACATGATTCGGTGTTCGAAAATTGGGGAAAAAGTAATGGGAGCGTGTTCCCGAGGATTGCTAAGGTGGAGGTGGTGGTAGTTCGGTGAGAGGGGCAACGGTTTAGTGGGAACGGACGGAAACAGTGAGCTCGACGATGGAGTTTGGGCGGCGCACGGTGCGGGAGCACGGGAGTCGGTGAACACGAGCGAGTGCGAGTGGCGAATGTGTTTCGGGGTTTGGGGGAGCTTTATAGCCGGCAAAGGAGCTCGGGCATGGCCGGGAGGAGCGAGGAACGGACGAAAACCGTCACGTCGAGACATTAATGGCGGCTGCAAATGATGGTATTCAATCGGCCGTTCCGGTGCACATGATGAGCGGAGAAGGGGGAGAAGTGGGGGAAATGAAGGAGTAATGTCGGGAACACATGATGACACAGATAAATGAGGTGGAACGTGGCCGGGAGACGCGGGAACGTGGCCGGAGGTGCTGCGGCTCGCACGGCATGCGCGACTGCTGCTTGGGGCGGCTAGAGCTTGGGGATGACAAGCGGGCCCGCTTGTCATCGCCCAGGCCGGAAGGAGCAGAACTAGACTTGCGTGCGCGGGAGGAACGATCTTGGGCCGGCCCAAAAGGAAGAGGAAGGAGAGAGAAAAAGAAAAAAGGGCGGGTGAGCCAGCCTTGGGCAGGCCCAGGGGAGGAAGACTTGGGCCGACGGGTGGAGAAGGGGAAAAGAGGGAAGTGGGCCGGAGGCCACGAAAAAAAGAGGAAAAGGAAAAAGAAAAATAAAAGCCCTTTTCCTTAAGGAAATTAATTCCAGTTAGCCTAATTTAATTTTTAAAATTGCTTTCGATGCTCTGAAAATTCCGATAAAAAATCCTGTTAGCGTATTTTGACACGGGAATTTAAGAAAAATTCCACCAAGCCATTTCCAATTATTAAATGGATTTTTAATTTCGGATTTTGATTTTCTTTAGCTTTTCGGCAATTTCTTCTTTACGATTTTCACCGGTGATTTTTAATCTAGGGGAAAGCGGAGCGTGACAGTGGCCCTCGGGTTCGTGGACGGTGGCACTCGGGCTCGGGGACGGTGGCGCTCGGGCTCGGGGGCAGCGGTGCTCGGTGGCAATGAGGAGAATGGCAGCCCGAGCTCGGTAGGGCGCGAGGACAACGGCGGCCGGCTTTGAGAGACTTCTCTTTCCCAAGTTGCGTCTTCTTCTGAGTGGTGACTCCACTGCACACGACAGAACTTGGTAACTCGGTTCCTAGTTCTCCTTTCACTGGTGTCGAGGATATGAGCTGGTTTCCCAACATAGGTCAAGTCCTCTTGAATGTTAAGGTGATCGGGACTTGCTTGCTCCTCGAGCACTCTTAAGCATTTCTTCAAGCGACACACATGAAACACATCGTGAATGCTTGCCATGGAAGGAGGAAGTTCCAATCGATAGGCTACTTCTCCCCGGCATTCTAGAATTCGGTATGGTCCCACGAAACATGGTGCCAACTTCCCTTTTGTCTGAAAACGATGCACTCCCCGAAGCGGAGTGACACGAAGGTACACATGGTCTCCAACCTCGAAGCTTAACTCCCTTCGACGGTTCTCAGCGTAACTTTTCTTACGAGACTGAGCAGTTTTCAATCTTTCATGGATCAGCCTGACTTTTTTTCGGCTTCATTCAAGACATCGGTCCGAAACAACTGCGTTCTCGATCGATCCTAGAAAAGTGGTGTGCGGCACTTTCGCCATACAATGCTTGACGGAGCCATTTGAAGACTCGCGATAGCGTTGTTCTACGAGAACTCGGCATACGGTAGACTCTTATCCCAAGCTCCACCGAAATCAAGTGCGCAAGCTCTCAACATATCTTCCAAGATCTGATTAACCCTTTCTGTCTGACCATCAGTCAGGGGATGGTAAGCGGTGCTGAAGTTCAAACGAGTTCCCAATTCTTCTTGCAACTTCTGCCAGAATTTTGAGGTAAACTGACTCTCTCGATCTGATACAATCTTTTTTGGTACCCCATGTAAACACATGATCCTTGCCAAGTAGAGCTCTGCCAATTTCTTCCCTGAGTAAGTTGTATGCACGGGTATGAAGTGAGCGACTTTTGTGAGTCGGTCCACAATTACCCAAACAGAATCATGACCGGTGGAGGTTACAGGCAGACCGTGATGAAGTCTATTTCAATTTCTTCCCATTTCCACTCCGGAATCTTGAGGGGTTGTAACAATCCTGCGGGTCGGCGATGTTACGCCTTGACTCGGCGACGAGATATCGCACAAAGCAACAAACTCGCGCGATTTCTCTCCTCATGCTAACCCACCAGAATTTTTCCTTGAGATCTTGATACATTTTCGTGCTTCCGGGGTGAATTGAGTAATGGGATTGATGAGCTTCGCTAAGAATCAGATCTTTCAACTCCTTGTTCTCAGGTACACACAATCTTTCTCCCATCCAGATTGTTCCATGTTCGTCTTCAGAGAAATCCTTGGCTTTGCCAGTCCTCATGTTTTTCTTTAACTCTGCTATGTCAGGGTCATTAGCTTGAGCCAGATGGACTTGCTCCACGAGTGTCAGCTGTGTCTCGAGGGTAGCCACATAACCATGATTGACAATTCCCAAGTTCAGACATTCAAACTCTCGTTGTAGTTCACTGCATAGTTCTTTCGTATGAGTGGCATTGCGGTAGTTCTTTCGACTCAAAGCATCTGCTACCACATTGGCTTTGCCGGGATGATAGTGTATCCCCATGTCATAGTCTTTGATCATGTCGACCCCCGTTTTTGAGAACGGGAATCATTCATGTTCATAGTACCATATCCCTGGATCGAGTAGTTTGGTACCCACGAATACAGTTCTAAATTACCATGTGCAAAGTGCACGAATAGTCTTACAACGACTTATTACAATAATAGGCCCAAAGGCAATATCCAATACATATAGGACCTATGGGTCCGAATTCAACCAAATCAGAGTTTAGATGAGATAAGCAGACGGAAAGCAGCGGCATGTCGATCGCCTACAGGCAACGACTGGGGACTAAGACCTCGCGCGCTCTGTTGTCTTCATTCCTCCTGGTAGTAAGCATAGAGGGCCTCCAGTTCTTCGTTTCCTTCATCTGAAGTTTGTGCGTATAGCAAGGGTGAGTACCCAACGTACTCAGCAAGCCGACACGGAATGGTGCAAATGACAGGGTCATTCAAAGGATGGCCAAGGTTCATTTGCACAAAGCCAATTTTCACAAATCATTTCACAAGCCTAACATCTAGCCAGTCAAGTTTTAGTTCCAGAATATATTAAATCGGCGACGGTTCTGTCTGCCATCCATCATGATACCAAGGATGGTTTCCGTCTCCGGTTCGTCATGGTTTTACGGGAGTCTATCCCTCCTCGCAGTCAAGAAGTTAAGTCCACCGGCTAACAAAATCATTATGCATACCAACCCATCATTTTAAAGTTTAAGAGTCTAGCCACGGGAGAAACTTGTCATGTCACTCATTAACCGCGAGCACGGCTATTCGAATAGATTGATTGACTCACACTGCAGTGGATGTACACTTTACCCGTACTCCACAACTACTCATTGAATGAGCTTACATCCCTCTATATGGGATGGTCACGGCAAAGCCTTTCGATAACCTAACTTTGGCAATACCCGCTCCATGAACTTAAGTCCTCATGCACTCTAGCCGTCATTTCCTAGCAGTGAGAGGAGTTCTGGCGTTCCTGAGGTAAGAGAGAAAACTCACTTAATCTTTAAGTCATCGTTAGGTCCAGGTTACTATTCACATAAAGCCTTTCATCTCATCATAATCATGGGCACACTACACTTGGTAGGTCCCTAACTCAACACTTACACCTGAACCACTATGCAGGGATACTGCCTCGCTCGGCTATCTACACTGCTAGGTCTATACCCATTCGAGAAGTACGGTTGTACTTGTTCGCTCTAAGTTATAAGTCTCATGGCTCGGTCCTTAATTGACCAGGGACGATACTAGCCTTTCCCTAAAAACCACCCAAATCCATCCATCCGCCCCAGTCTGAAAACATTGGTTTGTATTTTCATTTTTTCATCAAAGCTATTTCCAACATGATCGAGGCAATGTGGCGCTCTTGTCTCCACTTGCCATGTCTCAACTACCTTCCCAAAGATAGTTGCCCAAGCACGAGGCTTATTTGTAAAATCATGAGTATGCATGAATCTAGTATAAGCGTGGCTAAGCATTTTACCGAAGTTAGCCTTCGGTCATATCACATCGAAGGTTAAAAAAAGAATATTTCTAAGGGTATTCAATATCAAGGAAGGGTATATCAAGTATAGGTACTCATTTGTGTATAGCACGCAATTTGTAATTGAAATCAATATCATTTCGCAAAGTAGGATCAATATGCTCAAAGGGATGTGTAGACTTGCCTTGCTCGCACACTTGTTGGCCGGGGTCTTCAACGTAGTCAGTGCTCGCTCCCTCGGTTGCTATCCGTACATGCTAAAGATCAATTGAATTCGATCAAAATTCAATAAAATACTGAGAGATCGAAATGAACCATAAAACGACTCCAAACATTTAGCCTAGAATTCTACTCGACTTTCGGACGAGGGTTGTTAGGATAAAATCCGAGTTTGAAAACGAGTTGATGCCCTAGGGTTTTCGCAAAACGTCGATCGCATTTATTTGAGAAAATAAATTTAGAAATAGCAATGGAGGGGTTTTGTACTCGAGGTTTTGAAGGTTCGAGCACTAAAAGAAACATATTTCAAATGGCGGGAAAGAAATAAACAAAATCTGGATTAAAACGACGCGAAACAAAATCTCCGAAAAGTCTGATTTCAATTTTCCGAATTTGCTCCGAGAAAAAATACGAGAAAACAATATATTTTTGCCCAAATATTTTCCCAAATCCTTTCTAAATACTTTTCCTATTTTTACAAAATATTTCTTATTTTTTTCTATTTTTCCTTCTCTTTTCCTTCTCTTTTTCTTTTCTTTCTTTTCTCTGTTTACTATTCACCAGCCCACCAACTGCTCGACCGACTCTCCTCTCTCTTTTCTCTCTCTATTGCGGTCGGCGACCGGCGCAAGCGAGGGGAAGGGATGGCGGCTCGGCTTACCGGCGACGGCTACGCTCGGGGAGGGCAGTGGAGCTCCGGCGCACGGTGGTGGGGCTCGCGACGACGGCGGCGCTTGGTGGCTAGGGTTGCGGCGGGAACGGCGCGGGAAACGGCGAAGGAAACAGCGAGGGACGACGGCGGTGTGGGGGAAAACGAGGGGAATGGGATCCTTATATAGGCGCGGCCAGGGGAACGAACGGGGAGAAAGGTGGGGTCCGGCGCATGGTACGGCATGGCGCACGCGGCGCGCGGGTGGCCGGGGCCGACGTGGCGAATGCGGCGACGCGCGGGGCCGGGTGCGGAACGGGCGACGCGTGGCGAGGTCGCGGGCGGGGTCGGGGTACGGCGGCGACGGGTGGCGGGCGCGGCGCGGGTCCGGACGTGGCGGCGACGGGTGGCGGCGCGGCGCGGGGCAGTACGCGGGCGAACGCGTGGCGGAGCGCGCACGGTGCGGGGCGGGGCTGGGGCGCGCGTGGGCGGCGTGCGGACGAGCCGGGCCGGGCGCGGCGCGGTACGGCAGCGACGCGCGGGCGTGAGTCAGGGCCGGTATAGCGTCGAATAGTGTGCCACTAATGAACAGTGCCGATTTTGATTTTCCCAATTTTCGATTGTATTTTCCTAATTTTTTTCCTTCACTCCAAAAATTCTAAATAAATTTTAATATTCCCTAAAATTAATTTAAAATATATTTTCAAACTTTTCCCCACTTTTATTTATTTAAAAATATATATCACCATATTTAATTTAATCCTTTTTCTTAAATTCATAAATCACTATTTTTAATTCCAACTAATTTCTAGTTTTTATATAAATCCTAAAAAATTGTCCATTTTATCTCCTAATTAATATTCCACAATCACCAATTCATATTGTATTTTCCATACACATATTTTTATGAATCTACCCCATTTCCTATTTTATTTTAAAATTCCTAACCTTAGACTTCGAGATTTTTCTCCCAACGGAAATCCCAATCATTTGGTTTTTCACAAACACCGAGATGAATCATTCACATATAAATTCATGCAACCAAGCTGGCAAATAAGAAGCAATAAACACGATCAAGAAGCAACAAGCAAAAGTTTTTGTAAGTTTCGATTTTTAATTTCCGGTTTTTAAATTCTCCAATTTTTAGGGCATTACGAGATCAACTCCAACCATCTTCGCGACGGAGGTTTAGATCTGGTGGGTGAAGATATACTTGATTCTTGTGATCGGTGTAGACTTCAAAGTGGTTACCGATGAGATAATGCTGCCAAATATTCAGGGCGTGAACCACTGCTGCTAGCTCTAAGTCATGAGTAGGATAGTTAGTCTCATGAGGTCGCAACTGACGTGAAGCGTATGCAACCACTTTTCTGTCTTGCATCAGCACACATCCTAACCCATGACGAGATGCATCACAGTAAACTTGGAAATCCTTGGTCTGATCCGGCAAGATTATGACCGGTGCAATTACCAACTTCGCTTGAGCTCTTCAAAGCTTCGTTGCACTCGGCGAGACCACTTAAAATTTTCCTCCTTTTTTAACAACTGTGTCATTGGCCTTTCAATTCTGGAGAAATTCTCGATGAACCGGCGGTAGTAACCCGCGAGTCCAAGGAAACTTCGTGTCTGAGAAACAGTCTTCGGTGGGGTCCACTTAGTAACTGACTCCACATTTGACGGATCAACATCTACTCCTTGAGCGGTTATAATATGACCAAGAAACTGAACTTTCTTGATCCTGAAATCACATTTACTGAACTTGGCGTACAACTGATGTTCCTTCAACCTCTCAAGTACTTGACGAAGGTGTTGTTCATGCTCTTCTTCAGACTTTGAATAGATAAGAATGTCGTCTATGAAGACCACAACAAACTTATCCAAGAAATCCATGAACACCTTGTTCATCAGGTTCATGAAGAAAGACGGTGCATTAGTGAGTCCGAAGGACATGACGGTGCACTCAAACAATCCATATCGAGTAGTGAATGCTGTTTTTGGAATATCTTCTTCTCTGATTCTCAAGTGATGATAGCCTGACTGTAGGTCTATCTTGGAGAACACCTTGGCTCCTTTAAGTTGATCGAACAGGTCGTCAATTCGAGGTAACGGGTACTTATTCTTGATAGTGACCTCGTTGAGTGCACGGTAATCCACACACATCCTCTTTGTTTTATCTTTCTTCTCCACAAATATCACCGGAGCACCCCAAGGCGACGTGTTCGGGCGAACGTATCCCTTCTGTAATTGCTCATCAACCTGCTTCTTGACCTCAGCCATCTCATTAGCAGCCATTCTGTAAGGTCTCTTGTAGATCGGGGCGGTTCCTGGTACCAAGTCGATTCGGAACTTAATCTCCCTCTTGGGTGGCATGGTTGTGAGATCATCTGGAAAAACTTCCGGGTACTCCCGAACTATAGGTATATCCTCAAGTTTCTTGGATTCTGGTTTCTCTGACATTGGCTCATCCTGACCAGTAATTTGATTCAGACTAACCCCTTGCTTTACAGAAAATGGAGACTAGAAAGTAACCACTTCTCCTTCCAGACTGGTTAGGGTGATGGTGCGTGCTGCGTAGTTTATCACTCCTTTGTGTCTTGTCAACCAATCCATCCCTAGGATGACATCTAGGTCTTTGGATTCAAGAAGGATGAGATTGGCTAGAAATCATAATCTTTGGATTTCTATTGTCACCGAGGGACTATAGCTGACTGACATCAGGCTATTTCTTGGGGTGTGAACCCGCATCGGTGTGACAAGTTTCTCTTTTCTTAACCCATGTTTCCCCAACAAATCTTTTTATATGAACGAATGAGTTGCACCGAATCAAACAAAGCGTAGCGAGGCCGAGGTTTACGAGGAACGTGCCCGATGACGTCCGGTGCATCCCGAGCCTCTTTAGTGGAAGCATGGTTGACCCTGGCCTGAACAAACCTGGGTGCATTGCGCTTGGGCTTCGGACACTTATCAGCGAAGTGACCAGGCTCATTGCAGTTGAAACAAACCAACGACTTCCCTACAACGTCTTTCCTGGGTTGGACAGACTGAGCTAGTGCCATCAACGGGCGCGGAGCAGGATTGCGGTGAGACTGACCACCGTTGTTGCTGCTGTTGCCACGGTTAAAGTTGGGGCTGGGATGCGAGTTGGAATTCCCAGGGTGAAAGGGACGGTGCTGACGGACAACCATAGTGGAGGGTCCACCTTGTTGTCCAGACATGAAGCGAGGTCTTTGGACATTCCCTTGATTCATCTGGAACTGGGCCGTCTTTCTCTTACGGACCATCTTGTTCCTCTGATCCTCCTGGCGAATGGCTTTATCCACCAGCTTCTCGAAGTCAGCATAATCACCTGAGATCAGCTGATTGGTGAGTTCATCATCAAGGCCGGCCAAGAACTTGGCCTGCCTCTCGGAGTCAGTGCGCACATCCTCTGGTGCGTAGCGCGCAAGGCGGTTGAACTCGTGGAGGTATTCAATAACGGTCATGTTGCCCTGTTCCAGAGCTCGGAACTCCCTCTTCTTCTGTGCCACAATGCCATCAGGAACTTGTGCCTTGCGGAAGTTGTAGCACAATTCGCCCAAGAAACTTCCGTCCTGCTGGACGAGTCACCAAGAAATTGTCCCACCATGTTGAAGCGGGACCCGGAGCTGATGAGTGGCGAACACAACCTTTTCTGGTCATTGCACTGCGAAGGTTGAGCTTCTTTTCAATTGCATGGAGTTAGTTGTTTGCCTCCATGGGATTGTTAGTGCTCGAGAAGGTGGGAGGACGAACGTGGAGGAATTCCGGCGGCTTGGGTGGCGGTGGGAATGGACCGGTTGCAAGCATGAGGTCATGCTCTTGCAAGCTGCTGAAGCATTTGTGTTGCATCTACGGGTGTTGTTCTTGCATCTCGCTATATCATTGCAGCCATCATCCGAGTTTGACTCATCAAGACTTGGGCGAGCGACGATTCTCTCGCGGCGGAGGGGGACCATTGCTTGCAGCGGTGTTGGGAATGGTTCCCTAGTTCTGATTGGCTGTGTTGTTGCCATCACCGTTGACCTGACTGGATGGCCTGGTGTTCACCATCTTGAGAGAGCGAACAGAAAGAAACAAAGACAAGAAGAAAAACAGGCTGCTCAGAAACCTAGAATTTATTATTGATTAACTCATCTAAAAGTTGACATTACGGAAAGTAAACAGTTCAACTCCTAATTAAGGACAACCATACCACAACCAGCTGGTACGGTCTGCCAACTACCCCAAGCAACACACCTAAACACACAACTACCAGACAAAGACTAGACAACGAGGAACTAGGGGAACGGCCTAGTGCTCGGAACGGCTCCTGCGGTCGGTGGAGTCGAAGTCGGACTAAGCCTCATCTCCAACCTCCTCTGATCGGCTGCGGGAGTCCAGCAGGTACGTCTCACCACTGCCAGGCTCACTGCCACTGCTCGAACTGCTGCCGGAGCTACTGCTGCTTGAGCTGCTGTTGGAGAGGTCGAGGATCTCGTCGGAGGAGCTGGACATCGTGGACAACCACCCTCCGCTATTGCTGCCAACAGCTGCTAAAGCTGGGGCGAAGGTCAGCAGTGGAAACTGAACGGGAGACGGCGGAGGCGAAGGCGGCACGAACACTGGTAGCGGCTTTGGAGCTGGAGGAGGGTTCCAATGCGCAAGCTGGATACACACAGGAGCGGTGGTGGTGTTCCCCAGAGTGGTGCGGATCCTGGCACCCCTGGGAGGCGAGCGGCCCTAGAGAATGGCATTCTCCCTCTTGAGGCGGGCCACCTCACCCTTTAGCCTGTTGATCTCCACCAACTTCTGGTCGTTCAGGGCCTTGGCTGGCCTGTGCAGATCAGCATGCAAGGTGTCCAACCCCTGCATGACTGTGGTCATCTGCCCGAAGGTCGTGTCATTCTCCGACACGGCTGAGCGGAAGGAGCTGGTACGGTCGTGACCGGCACGACTGGGGTGGTAGCAGTACGCCATGTCCTGAAGGTCGACGTCGTGACGCTCCCGAAGCCGGGCAAGCATCAGGTAGGCTGCCTCCTGACAAGCGTGCTCAAAGGTGCCTCCAGAGGACTCCACCAACATGTTGGGCAACACGGTGGGGATGCCATGCACCTCCAAGCGAACTCGGTGCAGGAACTCGCTGTTGAGGTGGCGAATCTTCGTGTACTCTGGAAGACTGGGGTATCCGACCAAGAACGCCATCTTGCTCAGCTCTGCCACAAAGTCACCCAGATTCTGGCCGTAATGCGTCGGGGGAAGGCCTGCCATCCATAGAAGACAAAGGAGGGGAAACAATGCATGCTCAGATCCAGATTAAATAAATCAATAAGGACTCAAGGGAATAACCAAGTAAGAAACATATTTTTATGCATGAAATAATTTTACATGAGAGCAAATAAAATACTACAGACTCTATTGAGCAATAAATTAATTAGCAAAATAATTACATATTAATAATAAGACGCATGAAATATTGCAACTCGCAAATTCTAGACGTGACTTAATGCATAATCCCGATTATTCCCAAATGACGATGAATAAAAGTCAATTTGACTCCAACTCTGACTGCAAAAAATTCTAACACCCTAGTCCGACCACACTTGGAAAATCCAATTCAGGAGAACGGTCGAAATTTTTTTCCAAAAACGAGAATTCCCAAATTTTCCCGAAACAACTCCAAATGCAAGAGGGACATGCAGATGAAAGAGTTTTAGAGGGCTCTTAGGGTTAACCAGTGGGCTCATCCTACAGTCAAGGTCGGCTCTGATACCAACTTGTCACGCCCAGAAATTCGCACCAGAATTTCCGAAGCTGAATATGTATTAAAATACCCTGTCCAGGACCAGCCAGGGATACACAAATGACAAATTGTATATACAGATCCACATCTTAAAACATTTAAAAGTCTTACATATGCAACGGAAAGGTAAAATAAACTTAAGAACTAGGCTTCGACTCTTGTGGGGCAACGATTCCACTCCACAGGCAACCCTTAACGGTAGCGACGAGCCTACTAAGCATCGAACCCAACTGCAGTTTCATCCTCCAACTCTGAGGTGGGGAAAAAGGAAGCAAGACTGAGTACAACCACTGTACCCAGCAAGTCATACCGAGAGAAGGCATGATGCAGGGTTAATTCCAAGGATAGGCTAGGGTTAACTTTTGCATAAAGCAGACATTTCACGGAATTAAGTTGAAAGCAGTAAAAGCAGTAATTAAATGTAATTAAGCAATATTTTAACAACTCTGCTCAACGCTACACCACGTTGAGTCAGGCCCAAACCATCTAACTATTCTATTTCATTTCCACTAAATCAGGTTATTATTTTAGTGGGACTAATCATGGTGAATCTGGATGATCGCCCATAACCGCGGGCACGACTATTCGAATAGTTTTTCACTCTGGCCAGAGGTGTACGTCTGTACCCACAAGACACGGCCCCACAACACGTGCCCGTGCGTCGACATGCCACCATGGCATATCGAAAAGGGGTCCAGTGAGGACCATTCGCATAACCCTCCCTGACCAAGCGACACCACACCTCAGGTTTCGCCCCTACCCAGAATCCAGGGTAGGAAGCCCCCTTTCATGCCTAGGAGAATCCGACAGCTGCATAGACCTTTCCCGGTCCATCCGCACTCCATCACGCTCACCCTCGCCTGGATGCGTCGACCAGGAAAAGCTACACTACAAGCCCAGCCCTTGCCCATACTGGCTTGTGGTACGCACTAATAATTCTTCCAGGGTTTCCCGCGAACTGGTCCTTAACTGCCATGGGTGCGACTTGCAAAACCGTGCACCCACAGCCCACCATAATTGTCAAGTTTTAACTTACCGATTAGCAGTACCAACGGTACATCCAGTTGGAGACCGACATTTCATGTGAAATAATTCTAGTAAATTAATTTTCTCTTTCATGATCTAGTTATACTAAGCATAATAAGCATGTCCTAGCCCTGATTCTAGTCAAATTGATTCCCAGGTGATCAAATACACAGGGTAAACGACCTAGGCTTAATACTATAGGTCCCATCCCGATTGCATTAGAAAATAATGTAATGCAATAGATAAAACAATAGTAATTTGCAAAATAGGTACAATATGTTCAAAGGAAAATGACTTGCCTTGATCTTGATCCAACGGAACCTCAGCGACAACCTCAAAGTAAACCAGAGCGTCCTCGGAACCAGAATCTACCGACAAACAAAGCACGGCAAAAAAGGCTATTAGACAGATAAAACAGACAATTAAACCATTTTTAATATATTCTTGACATTTTTACGAATCCTCTGCAACTTGAACGGACTCAAACGGAGATCGGTTGAATTTTCTGTGAATTTTATAAGTTTCAGCCTTTTTACTAGTTAAGAAAAAGAAAAACGATTTATGACGCAAGCGTCCAAGGGCTGACGTCACCGCGGGACCCATGGAACAGTGACGAAGGAGAGAGAAATTCAATGGTGCACGGTGGTCCGAGTCCACCGGCTTGGGAGAGGGATGCGCCACGTGGCGACACGCCACTGGCCGGGCTTGGATTGGCTGCACAGGGTAGGGGAGCGTGCACGGCTCGGCCGGGCTTGGCCGGCCGGCGGCGACGCAGGCGAAGGTGGCGACGGGCGGCGGCAGCACTTGGGCAGCGGCGTCGGCCACGACCGGCGACAGGCAACGGCGTCGGTCACCCAGCAACGGCGGCACTGGGCGGGCGCACACGTCAGGCGACTCGGCAAGGGGGAAAAAGGAGAGAGAGATGGCGCTTCTCACCGAAGGCCGGACTCAGGGAAGAAGACGGAGACGGCGGGATTCGGTGATCGAAAATTGGGAAAAAGTAACGGGAGCGTGTTCTTGAGGATTGCAAAGGTGGAGCTGGTGGTAGTTCGGTGAGAGGGGCAACGGTTTAGTGGGAACGGACGGAAACGGTGAGCTCGGCGGCGGAGTTTGGGCGGCGCACGGTGCGGGAGCATGGGAGTGAGCAAACGCGAGCGAGTACGAGTGGGGAATGTGTTTCGGGGTGTGGGGGAGCTTTATAGCCGGCAAAGGAGCTCGGGCATGGCCGGGAGGAGCGAGGAACGAACGAAAACCGTCGCATCGAGACATTAATGGCAGCTGCAAATGATGGTATTCAATCGGCCATTTCGGCGCACATGATGAGCGGAGAACGGGGAGAAGTGGGGGAAATGAAGGAGTAATGTCGGGAACACATGATGACACAAATAAATGAGGTGGAATGTGGCGGGAGACGCGGAACGTGGTCGGAGGTGCGGCGGCTCGCACGGCATGTGGCACTGCCGCTTGGGCGGCGAGCTTGGGGATGACAAGCGATCCCCGCTTGTCATCGTCCCAGCCGGAAGGGGCGAAACAGACTTGCGTACGCGGGAGGAACAGTGCTGGGCCGGCCCAAAAGGAAGACGAAGGAGAGAGAAAAAGAAAAAGGGGCGGCTGGGCGCGCCTTGGGCCCGAGGGAGGGTAAGACTTGGGCCGACGGAAGGAGAAGGGGAAAAAGTGGGAAGTGGGCCGGTGGCCCACAGAAAAAAGAGAAGAAAAGGACAAAGAAAAGAAAAAGCCCTTTTCCTTAAGGAAATTAATTCCAGTTAGCCTAATTTAATTTTTAAAATTGCTTCCGATGCTCGAAAATTCCGATAAAAATCCCGTTAGCGTATTTTGACACGGGGATTTAACAAAAATTCTACCAAGCCATTTCCAATTATGAAATGGATTTTTAATTTAGGATTTTGATTTTCTTTAGCTTTTCCAATTTCTTCTTTATGATTTTTCACCGGTGATTTTTAATCTAGGGAGAAAAGCGGAGCGTAGACAGGACAATAGCCCTTGGGTTCGTGGACGGTGGCACTCGGGCTCGAGGGCGGTGGCGCTCGGGCTCGGGACGGCGGTGCTCGGTGGCAATGAGGAGAATGCGGCGCCGAGCTCGGGAGGGCACGAGGGACGACGGCGGCCGGCTCGAGAGACGGCGGCGGTGCTAGGGTTCGTAATGTAAGGACTTAAAACTTTTTTGTGCTTATGTGTAGATCTGAATCGGCTCTTGGGCTAGGTTAAATGATTTTGAAGCATATCGTGTGTTGAAGCCCGTCACAGAGGACACTCATCGGTGACGGGCCTAATTATTATCTCAATCGGGTCTCAGGTTGGAGACTGACACCGATGACACTCATCGGTGATGGGCCTAATTATTATCTCAATCGGGCCTCAGGTTGGTGTCCGTTACGATGAGTGTCATCGGTGACGGGCTGTTGGGGCCCGACAAAGATATCGTAGGTTATCTTTGTCGGGCCAGTGATTTGAGCCCATCACGATAAGTATCATCCATGACGGGCTCGAGTTTTTTGCACATCTAATATGTCTGTGCGAATACTTTTTTGTCGGCCTCTTTTTAGGTCCGTTTGAGATGACTTCGTTGTGTCGGTCCGCAAAACCTACGCATTTGAGAGCCCGTCATAGATGCCTTCATAGATAAGAGGATATGTACTAGTGATGGTACAACAGTGTCACTAACCAGCATTATCTACTTATATGTGTTTGACCGTTCTACAAACATATCCGTGAAAAGTTTGCCATTCTTCTTCAGCTTCACAAAGCCATTGTGTCCTCGCAACATGACTGACCAAATTGATGTGTCAAGTGATAATTAAGAGCAAATCTGGATGGAGAATTTATTGGTTGGAAAAGGAGGCATTAGGAACTTTTGCTAGTCTGATCAGTAGTTACCAGGTGCTACAGCTACTGGTCATCCTACTAATTATACTCTACAATCTAATGATGCCTCATCGTTAGCTGATATAACTTATTTTACTTTGTTTTAAGAGTTGAGGTGGAGCCAAAGCATGCGGCTCGAATCTACATGTCTTGGAGCTAGACGTTTTCACTATGCTAATTTTGTTGGAGCTCAATATGGATTGGGCCAATCGGCCCCGCGTCATTGAGGTAGGGGCGACATGGGCGGCATCCCAACCCTAGCACCACCGTCCCCCTCCCTATCTTTGACGCTGCCAGAGCAACCGCCGAAAAATGACAAGTAGTGATGACGGTGATGTCAGGGCACATAGCAGCAAGAGCAATGAAAGAGCAACGTCGAGAGGAGTGACATCAAGATCGTGATGGCAGTCGGCGAAGGGGCCAACCGGATCTAGGGCCCCATGGCCAGATCCTGCCTGTCCCCGACCAGATCTGGTGGCAGCGTTGGCTGAGGGGCCACGACAGCCCGCCCATGGTGACGACTGCTGCAGGGAGCCACCACGGTGTCGGCTCATCTATGGTGGTGCTGGCGGAGATGGGCATGACCGGTTCCCGTCTCCTATGGCTAGATTGGCCTACGGCGCCGATAGGGGGTGCGAGTGTGACTGCCTGCCCAAGGCAACGACGGTTGCGAGGAGACATCACGACATCGGCTCAGTGGCAGGGATGGCAACGGTTCGGGTTTGGTTCGAGTATCCATGGGTTTTGGGTTTTCGGGTTTCGGTTTTGGTGCATATTTTTCACCCGCGGTTTTGCGGTTTTGGATACCCGAAATATTTTGGGTTTGGTACGGTTTTTAATTTTAACCCGTGGATAACCCAAACCCGAACCGAACCCGAACCTGAACCATAACTTAACAAATTTGTCAAAGGAGGCACTGGTCAACCACTGCCCATCAGGCTTCTCATTACATGTTGACATGTAGCTATATATGCATGCATCTAGGGATGATTTATCTACAATAATCTCTGACAATCTGTCTGATCAGCTTGAGAGATGGATTACCACATGTTTAATCATGAGGTAACTATTGGTTCCTTTTTTGTGTAGGGGTATAAAGCTTAAATTCACTCCCTTCAATCACAAGTGACGCTTTTACATTGATACGGCTTCTAAAATGCAACTTGATTTGCATACAGTTGTATTACAGAAAAGAGTGTGGAAAAAATAGCATATCTGAATGTTGAAGTAGATATATGTGTTTCTTACAGATAGTGACAATTAAAATATGCTATGCTAGTTCAGCTGACAGTACTAAATTATTATTTGTATGAATCATAGGGTTTAATGAACTACTGAGCCAACTCTTGAGCAAATCAAGCACTGAGAAGTAGACCGTTTACGAGTAACTATGTGCATGTATACTTATTTTGGATTTTGGTTAAAAATTTGGGTTTCAGTTAAAATTTTTGGGTTTCGGTTAATCCATCGGGTTTTGGGTATCCGCGGGTTTTGGTTTTGGTGATGGATTTTCACCCGAATCGGTTTCGGTTTTTGTTTTGGGTTTTAGGTTTGGGTTTCGGTTTTGGGTGCCCAAAAATTCTACCCGAACCGTTGCCATCCCTACTCAGTGGTGGCACAGCTTGGAGATGGCAAGCAACATTGGGAACGATTGGTCTCAGCTCCCCGTGACCAAGGCGCGGTGTTGATGAGGGGCGCAGCGACATTATGGGTGGAGCGTGGCGGCAGGCGTCCACGCGCTTCTTGATTGCTCGAGGTGGCGGCCGACGACGATGCCTCGAGGTGAAAGCCTGCAACGATGTGCAGACAGCTGTAGCGCTGGCACGTGGAGGCAGACGAGGCTAGTTGACAAAAGGCGTCGATGCAGTGGTAGCTACGCACTGGCAATGGTCGATTGGTGGTGGGGCTTTGGAGTTGTAGCTGTAGAACGTCATGAGGTGGGCAGCATGCGAAAGTCTAGCCCGGTCTTACCGAGCAGTCAACGACGACACCTTTGAGCGTCGTTTCTCTCTTGAGGATGTTGTCGAGGCAGTCCTCTCCCTTCCTAGTGGGACCTTCATGTGAAAACCTCGTCTAGATTCTGTAAAGATCTAAACGGATGGCGACAGCGTTACATATGTCATGTTCTCCTTGGAGGCGTCGTCTAGGAGGCCCCACTACTATGTAACTTGCTTTTAGACAGTTTTATGTGAAGCTCTTGGATTACGGCGGTCGATGGGTCTATGCGAGAGAGATGGATCTTTCTTCTATTTCGCCTTCCCCCTTTACAACCTTTCGCCTTGGTGTCGTACAGGAGGTGTCAATACTTGGTTTCGGCAATAGAAATTTTGGGGTGCAGTCAAGATCACCAAGCTCGATGGGTTAAGTGAAAAACAAGGGTTTAGACCGGTTCAGGCCCTCTCGTGAGGTAATACCTGTCAAAACTTGGTTTCGACAATAGAAATTTTGGGGTGCAGTCAAGATCGTCAAGCTCAATGGGTTAAGTGGAAAACAAGGTTTAGATAGGTTCAGGCCCTCTCGTGAGGTAATACCCTACTCCTGTTTCGGGGATTCGATCCGCCGAGTGTTTATTGATCTCAAGATCTATTGCTCTTGTGTTGCCTATGAAATCTGATATCCCTCAAGGGACGCCCCGTACCCCCCTTATATAGTCTTGGAGGGCGGGCTTACAGGTCGAAAACCCTATCTTACTCTAAGTCGGTTTTCTTAATCTTACCAAGTTATGACTATGGGTCGTTCCTTATTTAATCGGCAACGTAACACCCAAGTCACAGGCGGTTTACATAACTAGTAGACATAACCTATCCCTATTACCAGTCGGATAAGCTTGCCATGTGGGTATCCGATTGTCATAATCTCCACAGTAGCCCCCGAGTTTTTTGCAGTCGACGAGATAAATTTGCCTCAAACCAAGATAACTCACAACCAAACAACTCTTTTGCCGAGCGCTTCTGGTGCCGCGTGGTTCCGTCATCTCTGCCTAAAACTCCCGAGTGGCTCCAAAGATTGTGAAGGGCTGGAAAACATCCCAAGAAATTCTCAAAAATAAAATATCCGGGTGCATCTCCCGATGCACCTAATTAGGTGTAGCCCCGACTATGTGGTTAGTCAAAAATGGACTAAGCATATAGTCAAGAACTATAAAAATCATTCTCATATAAATGCTTAGCTTAATCTAAAGCAATCACAAAAAATCTCATCACTCGGCAAGCTCATGCTTATCCGAGTGAATTTGCCCGAGTCATCTCAGAACAAATAGTTCAATCAACCCTCGTGGGAGAAAAGCACTCAGTAAGCTCATGTTTATCCGAGTTAACCTACCCGAGTCATCTCGGAACAAACAATTCTATCGACCCTTATGGGTAAGAAAATATATTCACTCGGCAAGCTCATGCTTATCCGAGCTAATCTACCCAAGTCATCCCGAAACAAATAATTTAATCACCCCTCACAGGAAAACAAATTTTTCAGTCATCTGAAAAATACGACCAAAATATTAAATAGCTCTTGCCATAATATTGGTCTTAATCTAAAAAGATCTTCACCAATGTGGAAAAATAGCATTGATATTATCACTTAATCAAATGCTTAAAAATCAAATAGTCCCTGTCATCAGGACAGTCAAAAACTTAACTGTTTGTCACCTCTCAAATTGCATTGTGCCAACTTCTCATGAAGTTGTGCATACCGCGGTATGAAAGGATTTTAAAGGTACTGGGCAATTAGACACGTGCATATCGCCAAGGCAAATCTGCTTAAGTCCATCCACTTAAGTCCCTAGGGACACGCGTCAGGCCACTCCTTAGCCGGGCCGCAAGTCCCTCAGGGGCTCGGCCCAATCGCGAGATGACCTAACAAAACCCTCAAATCTTTATACAAAGCCTCGAGGTCATCCCCGCCACTTCGTCTTCCCACAAAATTTCCCCTTTCGCAACACTGTTCACCAGCTTGCCGCGGAAAAACCTAGGCTTGCGCGCGCACCCAAACCCATCGATCCAGGAGCTCGCGCTTCTCCACAAGCTAGCCTCCGCATCCAGCTCCAAAGATCCCCTTCTCAAATCCCAATTCCCCGAGCTAGATCCACTTCCCCCAAACCACATCCATGGCGGGAGAGTAGGAAATCCCTTTCGAGCAATGGGCAACCTCGGATGTCAAGGAGTCGAATCTTAAGGAGATGGTGAAGAACGGAGTCCTCCCTCCTAAGGAGATCGTCGGCTAGCGCCCGGCAGCCGGCGAGGAGTTCCCCACTCCCAACACCGGTGAGGTCATCGTCTTTTCTTCCTTCTTCTACTGTGGCTTCGGCCTTCCCACTTCCGAGTTCTTTAGGGGACTTCTTGATTACTACGGCCTTCAGCTCTACCACTTGAACCCCAACTCCATGCTTCACATCGCTCTCTTCATTCATGTTTGTGAAGCTTTCCTTGGCATCCTTCCCCACTTCCAGCTCTTCCGCCGCTTGTTCTATCTCAACAAGGCTGAGCTCTACATTGTTGGTGGGGCCGGCTTCCAACTCCGCGGATCTCTTCGCAGAGATTACTTTTCCCTTCCTTTGAAATCTTCCAATAAGGGTTGGCATGCAAACTGATTCTATATTGCAAACCTCGAACCCAGTCTGCCCAACTTCGTTGGTCTTCCTCTAGTCCCAAGGCCTAACTGGAGCACCGTGCCAGTAGCCCAAGATTGGGACGAAGCCAACAAGCTTTTGGCAAATATCTTGGAGATGAAGAAGAAGGGCCTTCAGGGTGAACAGATCACTCGGCACTTCATCAAGAACCGATTGGCGCCGATCAAGGAGAGGTCCAAACCCGCCTTCGAGTACGAGGGCGAGAGGGATCCCAATCGGGAGGACCGCGATTCTCTGAGCTACGAAACTTTGAAGACTCGCGTGTACAAGATATTTTCATCTAGGATTGCAGTCGAGCGCAGCCTCATGCTACCGGTTCTCCCGTACAGCTTGTATCGTCCTCCTCCCCTGGTAAGCCAACTTAACTTCTTTAATGTCTTTCGATCTTAATATTGCACCTCTCAGTGTGGATGAAAACTTCCTTGCAGGAAAATGCCTTCATTATCTCGAAGCCATACAAAGTGCATCACGACAATGCGCTGGCTCGGCCCGCCAAGAAACCAGCCAGTGGCGTCAAGATTCAGGGTGACCCAATCGGCAAAAGGGCTGCTGCCGGTGAGGACATCAGCAAGCGGGCAAGTAAGAGGAGGCTGGTGATTGACGACTCGGACGACGATGTCCCAGCCCCTCAAGCTGAGGTGACCCCTCCAAGTCCATCCCCCAAGTTTGTACCCAAGATTCGCCGATCGACCAGGTATGTTTCATTACTAAAATCACGCCTTTGTTGACAACTTTTCACCCTTGGTCCCGATTGCTTCCGTCTTTTTCCTTGCAGGAGGCCTCAGAATATTGACCCTACTGGGCAGAGTGAGGGGCCAAAGTCATCTGCAGCAGCTGAAGCAACAAGGCCTGCAGAACAAGAATCCCGGGGCCCTCTCCCGAGTGAGAACGCTCCGGGTGAGAAGCCCCCACCTCCCAGTGAGGACGTCCTAGCAGAGGAGCCCCCAACTGCCAGCCAGGAAGTCCCGACTGGAGACCAGTCGGTTGAAGAAGAGATCCCAACTGCCACCCAAGGGACCCCGACTGAGAACCACTCGGGTAATAACCTAGAAAAGAGAAGCTACCGGGAAGTACCAGTCAAGGACTCGGCCACCGAAGCTGGTAAGCCTTAAAGCAATCTTCTGTTTTTAATCTTCAGTCTATTCTTTCTTTGTCTTCATTCGTCCTCTCTGAATCGATCAGCCAAGGTGGAGGAGATCCCCAGGCTGCAGTCCTCTGAGACCTGGGTCCCTCCAATCAAAATTGAGTGGCGCGACTCCGAGGGCTTGAAGCAAGGCATCATCCTGAACAAGCAGAAGGAGAATGAAGAAAGGGACATGCTTGTCGATAGCCTGAACGAAGCCACTCGGCTGCTAAACGTAAGTTTCGCCCTTTCCTGTCACAGCCTTATGATTGTTTTTTAGTTGACCAACTCTGAACTTGCGTGCAGAGGGTGTACTACCGATCAATGGCCAAGTCCGATGCACTCAAGAGACTGGTCCCACACTTGAACTCCCTGGAGAACATCCAACAGGAACTGAAGACCACTCGAGAAGAAGCTGCATCGAGAGAAGCCACTCTGAGGAAAGAGATAGCCACGCTCCGAGAGAAGAACCTTGACCTCCGGGGTTCAGTCGGGAGTAAGCTTAATCCTCTCGGTCTTTTTGTGCCTTTATTCGCAGTCTGCTTTGGTCTTGGCATCAACAAACTTTCTTGTTGTAGAGAACTCGTCGGAAGTCCATATGCTCCAGACCCAGCTGGAATAAGCTTATGCCAGCAAAGCTGAGCTGGAGTCAGAGTTCGAAGGTAAGCTCTTTTCAGATAGCATTCTTTATTTTGCTTCATCTTCGAATGTTTGTGTGATCGTATGTCTTTGACAGCTTATAAGGTCAAAACCCGAGACCAGTATGATGTCTTTACTGAAAGGGTCCGAAGGGCTGAGAGCGTAAGGGACGATGTTGCTAACGCGGCGACACCGATTCTCTTATCGCTGTTCCATCATGGGCTCAGGACCAGTTCTTTGGATGCCGTCGAGGTTTTTGACAAACTCAGGAGGGCCCCAGATCAATACCTGGCCAACATCTCAGAGGCGGCCATCATGGGAGTAGGCTTTGCCCAGGCACAGGCCAAGTCACTCTATCCCCAGATAGACGTTGACTCAGTCGGGGAGGGCTTTGCTGACGGCACTTTGGACGAGCTGGCCTTGGAGTTGATTAGTGAGGCGCAGGAGTCGGCCAAGAAAGTAGCCGCTGATGTAGTTAACAATTTCCGGTCTTGATTATTTTGCAGACGTTTGTATGTAACTTTCTGATGTGGATTTGTGCATACTCAGTTTATTTATGTTAATGCCTTGATCCGAGTCTTTATGTAAAATTTCTTAAGTAATTTTTGTCTGACTGTCACCAACCTAAGCTTGATTAGGTCATCAAAAAATTCTCAGTCATTATCCATTGAACTCGAATCAAGGAACATTAAACAATGATAAACCAACTATACACAAGTTGTCGAAGAGAACCATGCTTTATTGACACATATGCAGCCCCCGACTGCTAACTCAAGAAGTCATCTTGCTTGAGGTTGGCAGTCGATAATAACATAAGACATAAGGCAATTTAAGCATAGTATCGTCAAAGATGTTCGATGTTCCAAGAGTTCTCCAGCATGGATCCGTCTTCACGCTTTAGTCGATATGCTCCTGGCGAGTCACTTCAGCAATTATATATGGCCCTTCCCATAGTGGAGATAATTTGTGACGGTCCTTGGTGGTCTGGATTTTGCGTAGAACCAAATCGCCGACAATGAAAGCTCGCGCCCGAACATTGCGACTGTGGTATCGTCTAAGACCTTGAAGATATCTTGACGACTGGATCAAGGCTGCCTCACGGGCCTCCTCCAGTCGGGCCAAGTCGTCCACTCGGTCCTGATCGTAGCGCTCGTCGTTGAAGCTGCGGACTCATAGAGATTCATACTCCATTTCGTTCGGCAACATGGCTTCTGCCCCGTAAACCAGAAAGAAAGGAGTTTGGCCGGTGGCCCGACTGGGCGTAGTCCGTAGAGACCATAGAACCGAAGGCAGCTCTTGAACCCATTTGCCAGCGTAAGGATTTAGCCGGTCAAACACTCGGGCCTTTGATGCCTTGAAGAACCATGTCGTTGGCGCGCTCGACCTGTCCATTGCTTTTGGGGTGCGCGACTGATGCATAGCAGATTTTTATGCCGAAGTCTGCACAAAATTCCTTGAAAATGTCTCCAGAGAATTGAGTCCCATTGTCGGTTATAATTCTGTTTGGGACACCAAAACGGTGTACGATGTTGAGGACGAAGTCTCGTGCCTTGTCAGCGGTGATCGTAGCAACCGGCTTAGCCTCGATCCACTTGGAAAACTTGTCAATGGCGACGAACAGATGCGTGAATCCTCCTGGGGCCTTCTTGAAAGGACCGACCATATCCAAGCCCCATACCGCAAATGGCCAAGATAATGGAATAGTTTGTAGCTCTTGGGCCGGAACATGGCTGGCCGAGCGAAGAACTGGCAACCTTCACACGTTCGGACCACTTTGTCAGAAAAATCCTTGTCTCTAGGCTTTGCCTACCAAGGTGCGTGCTGTCGCATGGCTTCCGCATATACCCGAGTGGATATCTTGGAGTAGTTACCATCCTTCCTCACGCGTGATACATCTTATTAGGACCCCAGAAGGGCTCCTCTTGTATAAATCAGAGTCGATCATGACATAAGCTTGACAACGGCATCGGACTCGTTCTGCCTCATCCTGGTCTTCCGGCAGCTCTTGCTGAGTTAAAAATTTGATGAGCGGTGTCCTGCAGTTAGCATCGATCATGGCGACTTGGTTTGTAACTTGCTCGTTGGGAGTTGGTTTGCTGCAATAGTCGGCTCATAGAGATGCTCTACGAAAACGTCTGTTGGAGCAGCTTCTCGCTTGGACCCGAACTACGCCAACTCGTCAGCTGCCTCATTGTTGTGTCTCAAGACGTGGGATAGCTCCAGTCCATCAAACCTGTCCTCAAGTTTGCGACCTTCTTGCCGATAGGCTTCCATGGTGTCGTTTAAGCAGGACCAGTCTTTCATCTCTTGGTTGACAACCAGCTGGGAATCTCCCTTCACGACCAATCATCGTATCCCGAGTGAAACAGCAAGTCGCAGGCCATTCAGCAGGGCTTCGTACTCGGCGACGTTGTGTGAGGCGGAGAAGTGAAGGTGAAGAACATATCTTAGCCTTTCTCTAGTTGGGGAGATCAGCACGACTCCTGCTCCCAAGCCAGTGATCCTCTTGGATCCATACGAGTGCATGGTCTAGTATTGTAAGTCTTCTCGGGGTACATCTTCTTGTTCTTCGGTCCACTCGGCCAAGAAATCCGCCAGGGCTTGTGACTTTACAGACGTCCTTGCCTTGAAAGTTCAGTCTAGCGACATCAGTTCCAGGGTGCACTTTGCGATGCGTCCAGTCGCCTCCCGGTTATGGATGACATCGCCGAGTGGAAAAGAGGTAACGACGGTGACAGAGTGACCCTGAAAGTAGTGCGCCAATTTCCTCGTGGTTATCAAAACACCATATAGCAATTTTTGTACCTGAAGGTAGCGAATTTTGGCTCTTGCCAGCACTTCTCTAACAAAGTAGATTGGCCTCTGAATCTTCTGAACTCGTCCTTCTTCCTCGTGCTCAACAACAAGAACCGTGTTGACCACCTGATGAGTTGCTGAGACATATAGTAGCAGGGGTTCCTGAGGCTGAGGTGAGGCTAGGATGGGCGGTGTCGTGAGAAACTCTTTAAAATCTTCAAAGGCCTTGTGGGATTCCGTAGTCCACTGGAAGTCATCAGTTTTCTTCAGTAGCCTGAAGAAAGGCATGCCTCGTTCGCCGAGTCGAGAGATGAATCGGCTTAGCGCCGCCATGCAGCCAGTGAGTTTCTGGACGTCTTTCTGGTTACTTGGGGGCTTCATATTCAAGATGGTGTTAATCTTCTCTGGGTTAGCTTCAATGCCGTGGTGGGACACCATGAAGCTGAGCAGTTTGCCTGATGGCACGCCGAACGTGCACTTCTCCGGGTTCAAATTCATTCTGAAGGCCCGAATGTTTGCAAAGGTTTCTTCTAAGTCGGCAATCAGGTCTTCCTTCTGCTTGGTCTAGATGACGACATCGTCGACGTAAGCTTCCATGTTCTTCCTCATCTGCGTCTGAAAGCATCTTTGGATCATGCGTTGGTATGTGGCTCTGGCATTCTTCAGACCAAAGGGCATCGTGATGTAGCAGTAAGCTCCGAACGGTGTGATGAACGACGTCGTGGCAACCAGGTCCTCAGGCCAGCGCTTGCGATCCTTCTGGCCCTGGTTATTGTTGCCATTATCCTTCTTAGGATGCCGGCTTCCTCCCGACTGCTTGTCGTCCCTTCTATCAGGCCGATCTTGGCGCGCCGCCTTGATTGTGTTGTTGGACTTGGCATAGGAGTTTGCCGTCTTAAACATCTGATTTACCGTCTTCGATGGCTTACGCCCAAACTTCCCGATCAATAGTTCATCACAGACTCCCTTCTGGAAAGCGTTGATGATGATGTCGTCGGTGCTGTTGGGGATCTTGTTGCGCTTTTCCGAGAAGCGTCGGATGTAGTCCTTCAGTGGCTCGTCTGGCTTCTGGATGACATTGTAGAGGTCGAAGTGGGTCCCAGGCCTTCCAAAGGTGCCCTAGAAAATTGCGATGAAGTGATCCCGTAGTTTGCTCCACGAGTTAATTGAGCCTCTCGGCAAGCTCGTGAGCCAGTTCCTGGCTGAGTTGGCGAGGGTGACAGGCAGGTAATTGGCCATGGCCTTGTTGTCACCTCCTGCTACGCGGATGGCGAGGGTGTACACGGTCAGCCACGACTTGAGGTCAGTCTTCCCGTCGTACTTCTCGATTCCTGTCGGCTTAAAACCACTCGGCCAGTACACTCGGCGCAGGTCCCAAGTGAACGCGGGTACTCCGTCGTCATTGCTGTCGAGCAATTTCCTTCGATCTTCATGGGAGCGCTGATCTCGTTCTTGATAGCACCGGTCAAGGACTTCTCGTAGATCACTCGGCGGGGTCCTTGGTAAGCTACTTCGGTGGTCAGAGTTGTTGCTACGGTGGACCCGGTCGTGGACGGGCGGTCGTCCATGCCTCTTCTCGCGGGAGTCGGCCGATTGCTCTTGATGCTTCCGTGTGGCCTCATGGTGGGGGTCTCTTGACCTAGTAGCCGTCCGATCTTGTTCGGGCCTCTTGTAATCCTTCGACCTCAACGGCGAAAGTTGTCTTCTGTCAAGCGTTTCTGCCACGGACTCAGTCGGCCTCCGTGATGAGGTGGAGGGAGAACAGTTGGCTGTAGCTGCGATGATGGTCATGATTTTGTCCAGGAGTGGTGTTACCGTAGCGGGAGCCGCTTCAATAACAGTGTCGAGGAGGGTAAGGGCGGCAACGGCGTTCTGTTGAGGCGTCTGGAAGATATTGGTGTTGTCGACTCGCGTCTGAAGTATGGCCTCCCGAGCGGATCGTCCGGTCGCCCTCAGGTCTCGCTTTCTCCTGTCAGCTTCCTCCTTGCGCCTATTCTCGTCTTCTGCAAGCTTGCGCTCCTGCTCAAGCTTGGCTTGTTCTTCCTCTGCGATCCTGCGGGCCATGGCTGAGTCAGTCTCGGCCACCTCAGACATGAGAACGTCGAAGCACTTTGGCTCGTAATCCTTGTCGCAATCGGAGTCGTTGGCCTCGCCCGAGGAGATGCCGTAGAGATCGTCGAAGCCTAAAGAGCTGAGGTACTCATCGAGCTCTGTGGATGAGCATGACCCGAACGGTTGGAGGATGACGGTGACTTCCCTTGAGCCTGGGTTGCTTGAGTCTGGATCACTCTAGTCCGGGTTGTAGCTTGATGACGGGGGTTCCTCCGAGTGGGTCGACTTCGACTCGGAGGAGAGGAGTTTGCAGTAGACCTCAGCGGCGTTTGGTAATCCAAACGGTGCCGAGAAGGTTCCTCCTCCCTGAGTGGATCGATTCCGATGGGGAGGTCAGACGATGATTGTAGATCTCAGCGGCGTTCGGTAGTCCGAATGGCGCCGAGTGGATTCCTCCTTCCGAGCGGATGGACTCCATCTTGGAAGTCAGAACTTTGTCGTAGGTCTCGGCGTTGTTCGGTAACCCGAACGGCGCCGAGCGGCTTCCCCCTCTCGACTAGTCCAAATCCGAGTCGGGGAAGGAGAGCTTGTTGAATCCTTCGGTGGCGAAGTCGTCGATACCTGATGAAGATCCCATCGCGCTTGCCGGCGAGATTGAAGAAGAAATCTTGACACGCGGGCCCCTACCTGGCGCGCCAACTGTCGAAACTTGGTTTCGGCAATAGAAATTTAGGGGTGCAGTCAAGATCGTCAAGCTCGATGGGTTAAGTGGAAAACAAGGTTTAGACAGGTTCAGGCCCTCTCATGAGGTAATACCCTACTCCTGTTTCGAGGATTCGATCCGCCGAGTGTTTATTGATCTCAAGATCTATTGCTCTTGTGTTGCCTATGAAATCTGATATCCCTCAAGGGACGCCCCGTACCCCCTTATATAGTCTTGGAGGGCGGGCTTACAAGTCGGAAACCCTATCTTACTCTAAGTCGGTTTCCTTAATCTTACCAAGTTATGACTATGGGCTGTTGCCTTATTTAATCAGCAACGTAACACCAAAAGTCACAGCCAGTTTACATAACTAGTAGACGTAACCTATCCCTATTACCAGTCAGATAAGCTTGCCATGTGGGTATCCGATTGCCATAATCTCCACAATACCCTACTCCTGTTTCGGGGATTCGATCCGCCGAGTGTTTATTGATCTCAAGATCTGTTGCTCCTAAAGCTCATATGAAATCTCATATCCCTCAAGGGATGCCTCTGCCCTCCTTATATATTCTTGGAGGGCAGGCTTACAAATCGAAAACCCTATCATATTTTCCTCAATCTTACCAAACCATGACTATGAGCCGTTGCCTTATCTAATCGGCAACGTAACACCCAAGTCATAGGTTGTTTACATAATTAGCAGGCGTAACCTATCCCTATTCCTAGTCGGATAAGCTTGCCATGCGGGTATCCAATTGCCATAATCTCCACAGTAGCCCCCGAGTCCTTCGCAGTCGACGAGATAACTTTGCCCCGAACCAAGATAACACACAGCCAAGCAACTCTTTAGCCGAGTGCTTCTGGCACCGAGTGGTTCCATCATCTCTGCCTGAATTTCCCGAGTGGCTCCAAAGACTGTGAAGGGCTGGAAAACATCCCTAAAAAATTCTTAAAAATAAATATCTAGGTGCATCTCCTCATGCACCTAATTAGGTGTAGCCCTCGACTATATGGTTAGTCAAAAACAGACTAAGTATATAGTCAAGAACTATAAAAAAATCATTCTCATATAAATGCTTAGCATAAGCTAAAACAAATATAAAAAATCTCATTACTCGGCAAGCTCATGCTTTCCGAGTAAATTTGCCCGAGTCATCTCGGAACAAATAATTTAATTAACCCTCATGGGTAAGAAATCAATTCACTCGGCAAGCTCGTGCTTATCTGAGTTAACTTGCCCGAGTCATCTCGGAACAAATAATTTAATCGACCCTCGTGGGTAAAAAACACTCGGCAAGCTCATGCTTATCCGAGCTAATCTACCCGAGTCATCCTGGAATAAATAATTTAATCACCCCTCACGGGTAAACAAATTTTTCAGTCATCTGAAAAATACAACCAAAATATTAAATAGCTCCTGCCATAATATTGGTCTTAATCTAAAAAGATCTTCACCAAGGTGGAAAAATAGCATAGATATAATCATTTAATCAAATACTTAAAAACCAAACAGTCCCTGTCATCAAGGCAGCCATGAAAAGCTTAACTGTTTGTCACCTTTCAAATTGCATCGTGCCAACCTCTCATGAAGTTGCGCAAACCACGGTATGAAAGGATTTTAAAGGTATTGGGCTATGTGACACATGCATATTGCCAGGGCAAATCTGCTTAAGTCCATTCACTTAAGTCCCTAAGGACACGCGTCAACCACACCTTAGTTGGGCCGCAAGTCTCTCATGGGCTCGGCCCAATCGCGAGATACTTGGCAAAAACCCTCAAGTCTTTATACGAAGCCTCGAGGTCATCCCCGCCACTTCGTCTTCCCAGAAAATTTCCCCTTTCGCAACATTGTTCACCAGCTTGCTGCGGAAAACCCTAGGCTTGCGCACGCACCCAAACCCATCGATCCAGGAGCTCACGCTCCTCCACAAGCTAGCCTCCGCATCCAGCTCCAAAGATCCCCTTCTCAAATCCCCAGTCCCCAAGCTAGATCCACTTCCCCCAAACCACATCCATGGCGGGAGAGAAGAAAATCCCTTTCGAGCAATGGGCGACCTCGGATGTCAAAGAGTCGACTCTTAAGGAGATGGTGAAGTACGGAGTCCTCCCTCCTAAGGAGATCATCGGCTGGCGGTCGGCGTCCGGCGAGGAGTTCCCCACTCCCAACACCGGTGAGATCGTCGTTTTCACTTCTTTCTTTTACTGTGGCTTCGGCCTTCCCTCTTCTGAGTTCTTCCGGGGTCTTCTCGATTACTATGGCCTTCAGCTCTACCACTTGAACCCCAACTCCATGCTTCACATTGCTCTCTTCATCCATGTTTGCGAAGCTTTCCTTGGCATCCTTCCCCACTTCCAGCTCTTCCGCCGCATATTCTATCTCAAGCCGCATCCGAACAAGGATGAGCCCTGCGTTGTTGGTGGGGCCTGCTTTCAGCTCCGCGGATCCCTCCGTAGAGACTACTTTTCTCTTCCTTTGAAATCCTCTAACAAAGGTTGGCATGCAAACTGGTTCTATATTGCAAACCTCGAACCCAGTCTGCCCAACTTCGTTGGCCTTCCTCCGATCGCAAGGCCTAACTGGAGTACCGGCCAGTAGCCCAAGATTCGGATGAGGCCAACAAGCTCCTGGCCAGTATCCTGGAGATGAAGAAAAAGGGCCTTCGGGGTGAACAGAGCACTCGACACTTCATCAAGAACCGATTGGCTCCCATCAAGGAGAGGTCCAAGCCCGCATTCGAGTATGAGGGCGAAAGGGATCCCAATCGGGAGGACCGTGACTCCTTGAGCTACGAGACCTTGAAGACCCGCATGTACAAGATATTCTCCTCTGGGATTGCAGTCGAGCGCAACCTCATGATGCCGGTTCTCCCATACAGCTTGTATCGTCCTCCTCCTCCCGTAAGCTGACTCGGCTTCTTTACTATCTTTCAAATTTAATGTCGCACCTGTCAGTGTAGATGAAAACTCCCTTTCAGGAAAATGCCTTCATTATCTCAAAGCCATACAGAGTGCATCACGACGATGTGCCGGCTCAGCCTGCCAAGAAATCAGTCGACGGTGTCAAGATCCAGAGTGACCCAATCGGCAAAAGGGCGCCGCCGGCGAGGACATCAGCAAGCGGGCAAGTAAGAGAAGGCTGGTGATTGACGACTCGGATGACGACGTCCCAGCCCCTCAAACTGAAGCAACCCCTCCAAAACCATCACCAAAATCCGTGCCCAAGATTTGCCGATCGACCAGGTATGTCTCATGACTGAAATCGTGTCCTTGTTGAAAACCTTTCTGCCTTTGTCCCGATTGCTCTTGTCTTTCTCTTTGCAGGAGGCCTCAAAATATAGACCCCACTGGGCAGAGTGAAGAGCCAAAGCCATCTGCAGCAGCTGAGGCGACAAGGCCTGCAGAACAAAAATCCCGAAGCCCTCTCCCGAGTGAGAGCGCTCCGAGTGAGAAGCCCTCACCTCCCAGTGAGGATGTCCCGAGGGAGGAGCCCCCGATCACCAGCCGGGAAGCCTCGACTGGAAACCAGTCAGCCAAAGAAGAGATCCCAGCTGCCACTCAAGGGTCCCCGACTGAGAACCAGTCGGGTGAGAACTAGGAAAAGAAAAGCAGCCGGGAAGTACCGGTCAAGGACCCGGCCACCGAAGCTGGTAAGCCCTGAAGCAATCTTCTAACTTTAATCTTTAATCTGTCTTTCCTTTGTCTTCATTCGTCCTCTCTGAATCGATCAACCAAGGTGGAGGAGATCCCCAGGCTGCAGTCATCTGAGACCTGGGTCCCTCCAATCAAAATTGAGTGGCGTGACTCCGAGGGCTTGAAGCAAGGCATCATCTTGAACAAGCAGAAGGAAAATGAAGAAAGAGACATGCTTGTTGACAGCCTGAATGAGGCAACCCGACTGCTCAATGTAAGCTTTGCTTTCTTCTATCATAGCCTTATGATTGCTTTTAGTCAACCAACTCTGAACTCATGTGCAGAGGGTATATTGCCGATCAATAGCCAAGTCCGATGCGCTCGAGAAGTTGGTTCCACACTTGAATTCCCTAGAGAACATCCAGCAGGAGCTGAAAACCACTCGAGAAGAAGCCGCATCGAGAGAAGCCGCTCTAAGGAGAGAGATAGCCGCGCTCCGGGAAGAGAACCTCGACCTCCGGGGTTCAGTCGGGAGTAAGCTTAATCCTTTCGGTCTTTTTATGCCTTTATTCGCAGTCTATTTTGATCTTGGCATCGACAACTTTTCTTGTTGCAGAAAACTCGTCGGAAGTCCACACGCTCCAGACCCAGCTGGAAGAAGCTAACGCCAGCAATGCCGAGCTGGAGTCTGAGTTCGAAGGTGAGCTCTTTCAAGATAGCATTCTTCATTTTGCTTCATCTTTGAATGCTTGTGTGATCATATGTCTTTGACAGCTTATAAGGTCAAAACCCGAGCCCAATGTGATGTCTTTACTGAAAGGATCCGAAGGGCCGAAAGCGTGAGGGACGATGTTGCTAACGCGGCGACACCGATTCTCTTATCATTGTTCCATCATGGGATCGGGACCAGTTTGTTGGATGCCGTCGAGGTCTTCGACAAACTCAGGAGGGCCCCAGATCAATACCTGGCCAACATCTCAGAGGCGGCCATCATGGGAGCAGGCCTTGCCCTGGCACAGGCCAAGTCACTCTATCCTCGGATAGACATTGACTCACTCGGGGAGGGCTTTGCTGACGGCACTACGGACGAGCAGGCCTTGGAGTTGATCAGTGAGGTGCAGGAATCGGCCAAGAAAGTAGCCGCTGATGTAGTTAACAATTTCCGGTCTTGATTATTTTGCAGACATTTGTATGTAACTTTCTGATGTGGAATTGTAAATATTCAGCTTATTTATGTTAATGCCTTGATCCGAGTCTTTATGTCAAATTTCTTAAGTAATTTTCGTCCGACTGTCATCAAGCCTAAGCTTGATTAGGTCATCAAAAAATTCTCAGTCCTTATCCATTGAACTCGAATCAAGGATCATTAAACAATAATAAACCAAATATACACAAGTTGTCGAAGGGAACCATGCTTTACTGAAATATGTCCAGCCCCCGACTACTAACTCAAGAAGTCATCTTGCTTGAGGTTGGCAGTCGAGAATGACATGAAACTTAAGGCAATTTAAGCATAGTATCATCGAAGATGTTCGATGTTCCAGGAGTTCTCAACCGTGGATCCGTCTTCACGCTTTAGTCGATATGCTCCTGGCCGAGTCACCTCAGCAATTATATATGGTCCTTCCCATAGTGGAGATAATTTGTGACGGTCCTTGGTGGTTTGAATCTTGCGTAGAACCAAATCGCCAACAATGAAGGCTCGCGCCCAAACATTGCGACTATGGTATCGTCTAAGTCCTTGAAGATACCTTGCCGACTGGATCAGGGCTGCCTCCCGGGTATCTTCCAGTCGGGTCAGGTCATCCACTCGGTCTTGATCATAGCGCTCGTCGTTGAAGCTGTGGACTCGAAGGGATTCGTACTCCATTTCATTCGGCAACATGGCTTCTGCCCCGTAAACCAGGAGGAAAGGAGTTTGGCCGGTGGCCCGACTGGGCGTAGTCCGTAGAGACCATAGAACCGAGGGCAGCTCTTGAACCCATTTGTCGGCATAAGGGTTTAGCCGGTCGAACACTCGGGCCTTGATGCCTTGAAGTACCATGCCATTAGCGCGCTCAACCTGTCCAATGCTCTTGGGATGCGCGATCGATGCGTAGCAAATTTTGATACCGAAATCTTCACAGAATTCTTTGAAAACGCCTCTAGTGAATTGAGTCCCATTGTCGATTATAATTCTATTTGGGACGCCAAACCGGTGCACGATGTTGAGGATGAAGTCTCGTGCTTTGTCAGCGGTGATCGTAGCAACCGGCTTAGCCTCAATCCACTTGGAAAACTTGTCGATTGCGACGAACAGATGTGTGAATCCTCCTGGAGCCTTCTTGAAAGGGCCGACCATGTCCAAGCCCCATACCGCAAACGGCCAGGATAATGGAATCATTTGTAGCTCTTGGGCTAGGACATGGCTCTGCCGAGCGAAGAACTGGCAACCTTCACACATTCGGACCACTTTGTCAGCGTCGAACACCTCCTGTCGAAACTTGGTTTCAGCAATATAATTTCTGGGGTCGCAGTCGAGATCGCCAAGCACAATGGGTTAGAAGAAGAAGAAGGTTTAGACAGGTTCAGGCCCTCTCGTGAGGTAATACCCTACTCCTGTTTCGGTGGATTCGATCCGCCGAGTGTCTTTATTGATCTCGTGATCTAAAGCTGAAGGCTAAAAACTGATCTAGAATCTGATATTCTATTGGAATATCCCTCAAGGGACGCCCCTTACCCCCTTATATAGTCTTGGGAGGAGGGCTTACAAATCGGAAACCCTATCTTACTCTAAGTCGGTTTCCTCAATCTTACCAAACCGTGACTATAGGCCGATTGCCTTATCTCTATCGGCAATCGTAACACCCAAGTCATGTTCGGTTTACAGATATGGCAGGCGCAATCTATCCCTACCTCCAGTCGGATAAGCTTGCCATGTAGATACCCGATTGCCATAATCTCCACAGTAGCCCCCGAGTCCTTTTCAGTCGACGAGACAGCTCAGCTTCAAACCAAAGCCTCTTTGACCGAGTGCTTTTGGCGCCGAGTGATTCCATCATCTCTGCCTGAATCTTCCCGAGTGGCTCCAAAGACTGTGAAGGGCTGGAAAATATCTAAAAAATTCTCAAAAATAAATATCTAGGTGCATCTCCTGATGCACCTAATTAGGTGTAGCCCCCGACTATGTGGTTAGTCAAAAACAGACTAAGCATATAGTCAAGAACTATAAAAAATCATTCTTATGTAGATGCTTAGCTCAAGCTAAAGCAACCTCATTACTCGGCAAGCTTGTGCTTATCCGAGTGAATTTGCTCGAGTCATCTCAGAACAAATAACTCAATCAACCCTCATGGGTGAAAAGCACTCGGTAAGCTTATGCTTATCCGTGTGGATCTGCCCGAGTAATCCCGGAACAAATATTTCAATCGTCCCTCATGGGAAAACGAGTTCTTTCAATCATATGAAAAATATGACCAAGTTATTAAATAGCTTTCGCCATAATACTGGTCTCAATCTATAAAGATCTTCACCAAGGTGGAAAAATAAATAGCATTGATTAAGATTACTTGATCAAATGCCAAAAAACCAAACAGCCCTTGTCATCAAGGCAGCTATAGAAACTTAGCTGTTGGTCACCTTCCAAGTTGCATCGTGCTAGCTTCTCATGAAGTCAAGCAAACCGCGGTATGGGAGGATTTTCAAAGGTACAGGGCACTCGGACACGTGCATATTGCCGTAGCAAATCTGCTTAAGCTCATCCGCTTAAGTCCCTAAAGACATGCGTCGGGCCACACCTTAGCTGGGCCGTAGATTTTCTTATGGGCTCGGCCCAATCACTAGAAAACCTAGCGCAACCCTCAAATCTTTCTATAAAGGCACGAGGTTGTCCCCGCCTCTTCACCTTCCAAAAGTTTCCCCTTTTCGCAGTACTGTTCACCAGTTCACTGCGGAGAACCCTAGACTCGCGCGCTCCCAAATCCATCCATCTAGGAACTCGCTCTCTGCAACAACTAGCTTCCGCAGCCAAATCTCCCAAGTTCCTTTGCCAAAATCCCCACTTTTTCCGACTGATCCACTTCCCATCAACACCACTCTCATGGCGGAGGAAAAAAGGATCCCGTTCAACCAGGGCCGCATCGGATGTGAGGGAATCCACCCTCAAAGAGATGGTGAAGCACGGCGTGCTTCCTCCAAAGGAGATCGTGGGATGGCGCCCGGCGGCGGGGGAGGACTTCCCAACCCCGAACACCGGTGAGCTCGTCATTTTTACTTCTTTCTTCTATTGCGGGTTCAGCCTTCCTACCTCCGAGTTCTTCCGGGGGCTTCTAGATTACTATGGGCTTTTTCAACTCTACCATCTGAACCCGAACTCGATGCTTCACATCGCTCTCTTTATTCATGTGTGCGAAGCATTCCTTGGCATCCTCGCCCACTTCCAACTCTTCCGCCGCATGTTCTATCTCAAGCCGCATCCGAACAAGGACCACCCATGCGTCGTTGGCGGGGCAGGTTTCCAACTCCGCGGATCTCTCCGCAAGGAGTACTTTTCTGTTCCCTTAAAGTCCTCCAATAAGGGATGGCATGCGGGCTGGTTCTACGTTAACAACCTTGAACCCAGCCTGCCAGCTTTCGTCGGCCTTCCCCCTGTCCCCAGTCCAACTTGGAGCACTGTTCCAGTAGCCCAAGATTGGGACGAGGCCAACAAGTTGCTTGCAAAGATCCTGGCGATGAAACAAAATGGTCTTCGCGGGGAACAGATCACTCGGCACTTCATCAGGTGCCGACTGGCGCCGATCAAGGAACGGTCGAAGCCAGCCTTTGAGTACGAGGACGGGAAGGACCCCAATCGGGAAGATCTAGATCCACTCAGCTACGAAATCCTGAAGATCCGGATGTACAAGATCTTCTCGACTGGAATCGCAGTTGAGCGGGCCCTCATTCTCGCGGTTCTCCCCTTCAGCATCCACCGACCTCCTCCTCCGGTAAGCCGACTGGTTACTTCATAGTATCTTTCAATCTTGATATCTTGTCTCTTAGCGTTGTGCGTTCTTTCTTCTTGCAGGAAAACGCCTCTGTTACCTCGAAGCCATACAAGGTGTCCCACGATGACGCGTCGCGTCGCCCCGCCAAGAAGCCGGCTAGCGGGATCAAGATCCAAGGCGACCCAGTCGGGAAGCGAGCGGCGCCGAGTGAAGACTCAAACAAGCGTGCGAGCAAAAGGAGGTTGATCATCGAGGACTCGGATGATGACGTCCCGGCTCCTCTAATCGAGACCCCACCTCTAAGGCGATCGCCGCGGACAGCACCGAAGATCCGCCGGTCGTCCAGGTATGCTCTATAACCAAAGTCTGAACTTTTCCGTTAAAAAACTTTCTTTATCTTTACCCCAGCTGTGTTCATTTTCGCAGGAGGCCCCAGGACATAGATCCTGCCGGGGGAGGTGAAGACCCGACCCCAGCCGCAGCTCCCGAGGTGCCAAAGCCATCAGAGCCTAAGCCCCGGAGCCCACAACCAAGTGCTAGTGCTCCGGGCAAGCAACCTTCGCCTCCGAAGAAGGATGCCCCGAGGAAGGAGCCCCCAGCCACCAGCCGGGATGTCCCGACTGGAAGCCAGTCAGCGGCCGAGAAACCTCAGGCCGCGGCTCGATCAACCCCGAGTGAGGGCCACTCGGCGCAGAGCCAGAGGAAGGAGGCCAGCCGGACCGCTCCACCTAAGCGGCGCAGCCACCGAAGCTGGTGAGATTTGTATCAAAGTACTCTTTTGCTCTTTCAGTTTGAATCTTTCATGTCTTCATCTGTCCTTCTTATTCGCCGGCCTCAGTGGAGGAGATCCCCAGGTTGCAGTCCTCTGAAACCTGGGTTCCCCCAATTAGGATCGAGTGGCGGGACTCAGAAGGTGAAAGGCAGGGCATCATCCTGGACCGGCAAGCCGAGAGAGATGAAAGGGATGCCCTTGTCGAAAGCTTGAACGAGGCGACCCGGCTGCTCAACGTAAGCCTTTGTCTTTCTCTTTAATTGTATTATCATTATCTTTCAGTCGGACACTCTTCTGTTTTCACACGCAGAAGGAGTATTGCCGCTCCATGGCGAAGTCCGAGGTGCTGGAGAAGCTGGTTCCCTACCTGAACTCCTTGGAGGACGTTCAGCGAAAGCTGAAGGCCACTCAGGAGGAAGCCGCGTCAAGAGAGGCGGCTTTAAGGAGAGAGATCGCAGAGCTTCGGGAGGCGAATCTCGACCTCCGAGGATCAATCGGGAGTAAGCCCGTCTCTCTAAGTTTCTTAATGGTTCTCATGTTAATCTTGATTGTTGACGATCTTCTTTTGTAGAAAATTCTTCTGAGGTCCATTCGCTTCAAGTTCAGCTGGAGGCAGTCAGCCTCGACAAAGCCGAGATGGAGGACGAGTTCGAAGGTAAGCCTCTTTGAAGTAATATTCCTTGCGCCGTTTTATTTCCGAGTGCTTTGCATGATCCGAGGCTTTTGGCAGCTTACAAGGTTAAAACCCGAGCTCAATATGACGTCTTACTTGGGCGGGTCAAACAAACAGAAGAGATCCGGGAAGAGGTCGCCAATGCCGCTATGCCGATCTTGCTATCCTTATTCGATCAAGGAGTTGGGGCCAGTTCGCTAGAGCCGGTAGAAATATTCGACAAGCTGCGGCTGGCTCCCGACCGGTATCTGGCCAACATCACCGAAGCAGCCAACATGGAGGCTGGTCTGGCTCTTGCACAGACCAAGTCCCTTTACCCCCGAGTGGACATCCACTCGGTCGGGGAAGGCTTTGCTGACGGAACGACAGACGAGCAGGCCTTGGATATGCTGAGTGAGGCGCAGGAGGCAGCGAAGAAAATATCCATTGATGTAGTAAACAATTTCAAGATTTGATTCGTCTTTCTGACTTTATCTTGTAAATGTCGTATAATCGTAACGCTCTGATGTAGAACTTGTGATATATTTAGTTTATTTATGTTAATGCCTTGATCCGAGCTTTTGTGTGAAATTTCTTAAGTAGTTTTCGTCTGACTGTCACCAAGCCTAGGCTCGATTAGGTCGTCGGAAAACTCTTAGTCCTTAGACACTGAACTCGAATCGAAGGACATTAAACAATGATAAACCAAATCATGCACAGAAGTTGATGAGGAAAACTTAAGCTTTATTGACATGTGTACAGCCCCCGACTGCTGACTCAAGAAGTCATCTTGCTTGAGGTTGGCAGTCAAGGAAAACATGAAGCCTTAGTCATATTAGGCATAGAATCGTCGAAGATGCTCAATGTTCCAGGAGTTCTCCACCATAGACCCGTCTTCACGTTTTAGCCAGTATGCACCGGGCGAGTCACCTCAGCGATTATGTACGGTCCCTCCCATAGAGGGGATAATTTGTGACGATCTTTGGTGGTCTGGATCTTGCGTAGGACCAGGTCGCCAACGATGAAAGCTCGTGCTCGAACATTGCGACTGTGGTATCTTCTGAGCCCTTGAAGGTATTTGGCCGACTGGATGAGGGCTGCCTCACGGGCCTCTTCCAATCGGGTGAGGTCATCCACTCGGTCGGGGTCGTAGCGCTCATCGTTGAAGCTGCGGACCCGGAGGGATTCATACTCCATTTCGTTTGGTAACATGGCTTCTGCGCCATAGACCAAAAAGAAAGGAGTTTGGCTGGTAGCCCCGCTGGGTGTGGTCCGCAGCGACCATAAGACCGAGGGAAGTTCTTGGACCCACTTGCCCGCGTAAGGGTTTAGGCGATCAAAAACGCGGGCCTTGATGCCTTGGAGGACCATGCCGTTGGCTCGCTCGACTTGTCCGTTGCTTTTGGGATGGGCTACTGATGCGTAGCAGATCTTGATTCCGAAGTCCTCATAGAATTCCTTGAAGATGCCTCCCGTGAATTGAGTCCCGTTGTTAGTTATGATTCTGTTCGGGATGCCGAAGCGGTGCACGATGTTGAGGAAAAAAACCCGTGCTTTATCAGCAGTAATTGTGGCGACCGGCTTGGCCTCAATCCACTTGGAGAACTTGTCGATTGCGACGAAGAGGTGTGTGAATCCTCCTGGAGCTTTTTTGAAAGGGCCGACCATGTCCAGGCCCCATACCACGAACGGCCAGGAAAGTGGGATTGTTTGAAGCTCCTGGGCCGGAACATGGCTTTGTCGGGCGAAAAACTGGTAGCCTTCGCAGGTTCGTATGACTTTATCCGCGTCAGAGACCGCGGTAAGCCAAAAGAAACCTTGCCTGTAAGCTTTGCCGACTAGAGTGCGTGCTGCCGCGTGGCTTCCGCATATGCCTGAGTGGATGTCTTGGAGTAGCTGTTTCCCTTCCTCGGGTGTGATGCACCTCATTAGAATTCCGGAGGGGCTTCTCTTGTATAGATCGGAGTCAACCATGACATATGCTTGGCAACGACGCCGGACGCGTTCTGCTTCATCCCGGTCATCCGGCAGCTCTTGCTGGGTTAAGAATTTGATGAGCGGCGTCCTCCAGTCGGTATCGGTCATGGCGACTTCGTTCGTGGCTTGCTCGTTGGGAGTTGTCTTTGCCGTGATGGTTGGTTCGTAGAGATGTTCGACAAAGACGTCTGTTGGGGCAGCTTCGCGCTTGGACCCGAACTGCGCCAGCTCATTGGCAGCTTCGTTGTTATGTCTCGGACGTGCGAGAGTTCGAGCCCGTCAAACTTGTCCTCAAGCTTGCGGACCTCTTGCCGATAGGGCCTCCATAGTGTCGTTTAGGCAGGACCAGTCCTTCATTACTTGATTGACAACCAGCTGGGAGTCGCCTTTCACGATAAGCCGACGTATCCCGAGTGAAACTACGAGGCGCAGTCCATGTAGGAGAGCTTCGTACTCGGCAACGTTGTGTGAGGCAGAGAAGTGGAGGTGAAGGACATATCTTAGCCTTTCCCCGGTCGGGGAGATCAGCACAACTCCTGCTCCTAGGTCGGTGATCCTCTTGGATCCGTCGAAGTGCGTGGTCCAGTGTTGGAGGTCTTCCCGAGGTACGTTCTCTTGTTGCTCACCCACTCGCCAGGAAATCCGCCAAGGCTTGTGACTTTATGGACGTCCTCGCCTTAAAGGTCAAGTCCAATGGCATCAGCTCTAGAGCCCACTTGGCGATGCGCCCAGTCGCCTCCCGGTTGTGGATGACATCGCCGAGTGGAAAGGAAGTGACGACGGTGACCGAGTGGCCCTGAAAATAGTGTGCCAATTTCCTCGCGGTTATTAGAACACCATAGAGTAATTTTTGTACCTGAGGGTAGCGAATTTTGGCTCCTGCCAATACTTCACTAACAAAGTAGATTGGCCTTTGAATCTTCTGAGCCCGTCCTTCTTCTTCGCGTTCGACCACAAGGACCGTACTAACCACTTGGTGAGTGGCTGAAACGTACAGCAGCAGAGGTTCCTGGGGTTGAGGCGAGGCCAGGACGGGCGACGTTGTAAGGAACTCTTTGAAATCTTCAAAGGCCTTGTTGGCTTCTGCGGTCCACTGGAAGTCGTCCGTCTTCTTTAGCAATCGAAGAAGGGCATGCCTCGTTCGCCGAGTCGGGAGATGAAGCGGCTTAGTGCCGCCATGCAGCCGGTGAGCTTCGGACGTCTTTCTGGTTACTCGGGGGCTTCATGCTTAGGATGGCGTTGATCTTCTCTGGATTGGCTTCAATGCCGCGATGTGATACCATGAAGCCGAGCAGTTTGCCTGATGGAACGCCGAAAGTGCACTTCTCCGGGTTCAACTTCATTCTGAAGGCCCGGATGTTTGCAAAAGTTTCTTCTAGGTCAGCGATCAGGTCTTCTTTCTGCTTGGTCTTGGTGACAACATCGTCGACATAAGCTTCTACGTTCTTGCCGATCTGCGTTTGGAAGCATCTTTGGATCATGCGTTGGTATGTGGCACCGGCGTTCTTCAGCCGAAAGGTATGGTGATGTAGCAAGGGCCCCAAACGGCGTGATGAACGATGTCTTCAGCAATGGATTCTTTTAAGCTGATCCGGTGATAGCCCGAGTAATGTCCAGAAACTCGGGAGTTGGCATGCCTTGAGTCAACGACTTGGTCGATGCGAGGCAGCCGAACGGATCTTTGGGGCAGCTTTGTTGAGGTCGGTATAGTCGACGCACATGCTCCATTGCCCCGTCTTCTTGCGGACCAGACCGGGTTGGCTAACCGTCGGGATGAAGGACTTCTTTAATGAAGCCGACAGCCAAGAGCTTTGCGAGTTCTTCTTTGATAGCGTCTTTTCGATCCTGTGCGAATTTGCGTAATCGTTGTTTTATCGGTTTGGCGTCATCTTTGACGTTCAAAGAGTGCTCGATCACCTCCCTAGGAATTCCGGGCATATCGATGGTTTCCAAGCAAAAACATCTTTATTATTTTGGAGGAAGGTGACGAGCGCGCTTTCCTATTTGGGATCTAGGTCGCCGCCGATTATAGCAGTTTTCGAGGGATCCGACGGATCAAGGGAGATCTTCTTGGTCTTGGCGTCGCCGGATCCCGATTTGGCTATCTTCTTCGGGGACTTCGCCCTCGCCGAAGTCGATGCAGCCAATCGGACTTCTTGCTGGCCACATAATCTCTCGCGAGATTGGGCCATGTCGCAGCTCTCCTTATCGCAGGTGAAGGCTTGCTTCACATCGCTGCGAAGAGTGATGATGTCGTTGGGACCCGGCATCTTCATGTAGAGGTAGGTGTAGTGAGGGATCGCCATGAACTTGGCAAGCGCGGGCCTTCCGATGATGGCGTGATATGCTGTTTCGAAGTCGGCCACCTCAAAAGTGACGTTCTCCGTTCGGAAGTTCTCTCGGGCCCCGAAGGTGACTGGGAGGGAGATATGCCCGAGTGGTGTAGAAGACAGCCCCGGGATGACTCCGTGGAAGGGGGCTGAGCTTGCCTTTAGTTCGGCCCTCGGGATCTGCATCTCATCCATGGTCTTGGCAAACAGGATGTTGAGGGCGCTGCCCCCATCGATGAGGACGCGCTTAAGCCTGATGTTGCGGACCACGGGATCCAGGACGAGTGGATAGCGCCCCGGGTGAACCACTCGGTCAGGGTGATCCGAGCGGTCAAAAGTGATGGCCACTTCAGACCATCGCAGATATTGAGGGACTTCGGGCTAAGCCGCGTTGACCTCTCGGTCAGTTAGCTTTTGTTTCCTCTTGGATTCATAGGCTAGCGGCCCCCCGAAGATGTGGTTGAGCTCCCCCACTGGGTCTTGAAAAGGTTCGGCATTTTCAGCCGCGCAGCTTTTGGCGCCCGACGGCCAGCCTCGTCGCGGCTTCTTGTTGAGCCGCGCCGCAGATCGCTCTGGCGAACCGCTTGTAGATAAAGCAGCCTTCGCCGCGTGCTTATGATTCGGATGATGGGCGCACTGGGCGTTCATGATGGCGTCGTAGGCGGCGACTCAGGGATGGCGTTGAGTGTTGGAGGTTGCGGCCACTAGGTCCTCGGATCGGCGCTTGCGATCTTTCTGGCCCTGGTTGCTGTTGTTGCCGCCATCCTTCTTAGGATTACGGCTCGCTCCCGCTTGCTTGTCTTCCCTTCTATCGGGCCGGTCTTGACGGGCAGCCTTGATGGCGTCATTGGATTTGGCGTATGAATTCGCCGTCTCGAACATTTGTTTCACCGTCTTCGGTGGTTTGCGTCCAAACTTTCCGATCAGCAGCTCATCACGGACTCCCTTCTGGAAGGCGGCGATGATGATGTCATCGGTGATGTTCGGGATCTTGTTGCGCTTCTCGGAGAAACAACGGATGTAATCCTTCAGGGGCTCGTCCGGCTTTTGGATGACATTGTATAGGTCGAAGTGTGTGCCGGGCCTCTCGAAGGTACCTTGGAAGTTGGCGATGAAGTGGTCCCTCAGCTCGCTCCACGAGCCGATTGAGCCTCTTGGCAGGCTCGTGAGCCAGTTTCTGGCTGAGTTTGCGAGGGCCACGGGCAGGTAGTTGGCCATAGCTTTGTTGTCGCCACCTGCAACACGGATGGCGAGGTGTATACGTTAGCCAAGATTCAGGGTCGGTCTTGCCATCGTACCTTTCAATCCCTGTGGGCTTGAATCCACTCGGCCAGTGCACTCGGCGGAGCTCCCGAGTGAAGGCCGGTACTCCATCGTCGCCGCTATCGGGTAATCCCCTCCGATCTTCCCGAGTGCGTCGGTCCCGCTCCTGGTAGCGGCGATCGAGGACTTCCCGCAGATCACTCGGTGGGGTCTTCGGTTGGCTGGTTGGGTAGCTGGAGCTGTTGTTGCGGCGGACGCGGTGGTGGACGGGTGGACATCCATGTCGTTTGTCGCGGGAGTCAGCCGTCTGCTCCTGGTACTTTAGCGTGGACTCGCGGGGTGGGCCTCTTGGCCTGGTCGTCGACCGATCTGGCTCGGGCCTCTTATAGTCTCCTGACCATAGAGGCGGAAACCGGCTCTTGTCTGGCGTTTCGGCCACAGATTCAGTCGGCCTTCGTGCCGAGGTGGTGGGGTGGCCGTTGGCTGTGGCGGCAACGATGGTCTTTATCTTGTCGAGTATTGGAGTCACGTTGGCAGGTGCCGTCTCCATGACGGTGTCCAAGAGGGTAAGTGCGGCAACAACGTTCTGCTGTGGCGTTTGGAAGATGTTGGTGTTGCGGACCCGTGTTTGGAGGATGGCCTCCTGGGCAGATCGTCCGGCTGCACGTAGGTCCTGCTTCCTCTTGTCAGCCTTGTCCTTGTGTTGTTTCTCCTCTTCGGTGTCTTGCGCTCGAGCTCCACCTTGGCTCGCTCTTCTTCAGCAAGCCTTCGGCCATGGCTGAGTCGGACTCGTCCGGCTCGGCCATGAGGACGTCAAAGCACTTCGGCTCATAGTCCATGCGGCGGTCGGAGTTGTGGGCTTCGTCGAAGGGATGCCGTAGAGGTTGTCGAAGCCGGCGGAGCTGAGGTATCCATTGAGCTCCGAAGATGAGCAGGAGCCGAATGATGGGAGGATGACGGCGACCTCCCTTGATCCTGGGTAACCCGGATCTGGATCGTTCCAGTCCGAGCCAGAGCTTGGGGGTGTGGGCTCCTCCGAGTGGGTCGTCGTCGACTCGGGGAGAGAAGTTCGCTGTAGATCTTGGCGGCGTTTGGTAACCCAAACGGAACCGAGAGGTCTTCGTCCGAATAGATTGCTTCCGTCGGGGAGGCGAGAAGATTGGCGCAGATTTCGGCGGTATTCGGTAATCCGAATGGTGCCGAATGAAGTCCATCGTCGGAGAAAGTAGATTGCATCTTGATCTTCAAGACGTCGTTGTAGATGCTGGCGCTGTTCGGAAGCCCGAACGGTGTCGAGTGGATTTCTCCTTCCGACTGGTCTGAATTCGAGTCGAAGGAGGAATCGTCGGCGAAGTAGGCGGCGAAGTCGCCGAATCTTGAAGGAGATCCCATCATGCTTGTCGGCGAGATTTGTTGAAGAAGTCTCGACGCGCGGCCCCCTACCTGGCGCGCCAACTGTCAAAACTTGGTTTCGGCAATATAATTTCTGGGGTCGCAATCGAGATCGCCAAGCACGATGGGTTAGAAGAAGAAGAAGGTTTAGACAGGTTCAGGCCCTCTCGTGAGGTAATACCCTACTCCTGTTTCGGTGGATTCGATCCGCCGTGTGTCTTTATTGATCTCGTGATCTAAAGCTGAAGGCTAAAAACTGATCTAGAATCTGATATCCTATTGGAATATCCCTCAAGGGACGCCCCTTACCCCCCTTATATAGTCTTGGGAGGAGGGCTTACAAATCGGAAACCCTATCTTACTCTAAGTCGGTTTCCTCAATCTTACCAAACCGTGACTATAGGCCGATTGCCTTATCTCTATCGGTAACCGTAACACCCAAGTCATGTTCGGTTTACAGATATGGCAGGCGCAATCTATCCCTACCTCCAGTCGGATAAGCTTGCCATGTAGATACCTGATTGCCATAATCTCCACACCTCCGTAAGCCAGAAAAAACCTTGTCGGTAGGCTTTGCTTACCAAGGTGCGTGCTGTCATGTGACTTCCGCATATGCCCGAGTGAATATCGTGAAGTAGTTGCCATCCTTCCTTAGGCGTGATGCATCTCATTAGGACTCCAGAAGGGCTCCTCTTGTATAAATCAGAGACGACCATGACATAAGCTTGACAATGGCGTCGGACTCGTTCCGCCTCATCCCGATCTTCCGGCAGCTCTTGCTGAGTTAAAAACTTGATGAGTGGTGTCCTCCAGTCGGCGTCAAGCATGGCGACTTGATTTGCAGCTTGCTCGTTGGGAGTTGGTTTTGCTGCCACGGTCGGCTCATAGAGATGCTCTACGAAAACGTCTGTTGGAGCAGCTTCTTGCTTGGACCCGAACTGCGCCAACTCGTGAGCTGCCTCGTTTTGTGTCTCAGGACATGGGATAGCTCTAGTCCGTCAAACTTGTCTTCAAGTTTGCAAACTTCTTGCCGATAGGCTTCCATGGTGTCGTTCAAACAGGACCAGTCTTTCATCACTTGGTTGAGAACTAGCTGGGAATCTCCCTTCACGGCCAACCGTCGTATCCCGAGTGAAACAGCAAGTCGCAGGCCATGCAGCAGGGCTTTGTAATCGGCGATGTTGTGTGAGGCGGAGAAGTAAAGGTGAAGAACATATCTTAGCCTTTTCCCAGTCGGGGAGATCAGCACGACTCCTACTCCCAAGCCAGTGATCCTCTTGGATCCGTCAAAGTGCATGGTCCAGTATTGTAGGTCTTCTCGAGGTACATCTTCTTGTTGTTCGGTCCACTCGGCTAGGAAATCCGCCAGGGCTTGTGACTTTACAAACGTCCTCGCCTTGCAAGTTAAGTCCAACGGCATCAGTTCCAGGGCCCACTTTGCGATGCGCCCAGTCGCCTCCCGGTTGTGGATGACATCGCCGAGTGGAAAGGAAGTGACGACGGTGACCGAGTGACCCTGAAAGTAGTGTGCCAATTTCCTCGCGGTTATCAGAACGGCATATAACAATTTTTGTACCTGAGGGTAGCGAATTTTGGCTCCTGCCAGCACTTCACTGACAAAGTAGATTGGCCTTTGAATCTTCTGGACTCGTCCTTCTTCCTTGTGCTCAACAACAAGAACCGTGCTGACCGCCTGATGAGTTGCTGAGACGTACAGTAGCAGGGGTTCCTAGGCTGAGGTGAGGCTAGGACGGGCGGTGTCGTGAGAAACTCTTTAAAATCTTCAAAGGCCCAGTGGGCTTCCGTAGTCCACTGGAAGTCGTCGGTTTTCTTCAATAGCTTGAAGAAAGGCATGCCTCGCTCGCCGAGTCGGGAGATGAATCGGCTTAGCGTCGCCATGCAGCCAGTGAGCTTCTGGAAATCTTTCTGGTTACTCGGGAGCTTCATATTTAAAATAGCATTGATCTTCCCTGGGTTAGCTTCAATGCCGCGATGGGACACCATGAAGCCGAGCAGTTTGCCTGATGGCACGCCGAATGTGCACTTCTCCGGGTTTGCGAAGGTTTCTTCTAAGTCGGCAATCAGGTCTTCCTTTTGCTTGGTCTTGATGACGACATCGTCGAAGTAAGCTTCCACGTTCTTCCCAATCTGTGTCTGAAAACATCTTTGGATCATGTGCTGGTATGTGGCTCCTGTGTTCTTCAGGCCGAAGGGCATCGTGATGTAGCAGTAAGCTCCAAACGGCGTGATGAACGATGTTTTCAGGCAGTTGGATTCCTTCAAGCTAATCTGGTGGTAGCTCGAGTAACAATCCAGAAAGCTTAAGAGCTGACAGCCGGCTGTTGAATCCACAACTTGATCGATGCGAGGCAACCCGAATGGATCTTTGGAGCAGGCATTGTTGAGGTCGGTGTAGTCAACGCACATGCGCCATTGCCCAGTCTTCATCCGGACAAGGACTGGGTTAGCCAACCAGTCGGGATGGAGAACTTCTTTAATGAAACCGGTGGCTAAGAGTTTTGTGAGTTCTTCCTTGATGGCATCTTTTCGATCCTGAGCAAAATGGCGCAATCGTTGTTTGATAGGTTTCGCGTCATCTTTGACATGTAAAGAGTGCTCGATCACCTCCCTAGGAATTCCAGGCATATCAGATGGTTTCCAAGCAAAAACATCTTTATTATTTTGGAGGAAGGTGACAAGCGCGCTTTCCTATTTAGGATCTAGCTCAGCGCCGATTACAGCGGTTTTGGAAGGATCAGATGGGTCAAGGGAGATCTTTTTCATTTTGGCGTCGCCTTGTCCCGACTTGGCTATCTTTTTTACGGAGATTTCACCCTCTCCAGAAGTTGATGCAGCCAGTCGGATTTCTTCCTGGCCACGTGATCTCTCACGAGATTGGGCTATGTCGCAACTTTCCTTGTCGTAGGTAAAGGCTTGTTTGACGTCGCTGCGCAGGGTGATGACGTCGTTGGGGCCGGGCATCTTCATGCAGAGGTAGGTGTAGTGTGGTATCGCCATGAACTTGGCGAGCGCAGGCCTTCCAATGATTGTTTGGTAGGCCGTCTCGAAGTCGGCCACCTCGAAAGTGATGTTCTCTGTCCAGAAGTTCTCTCGAACTCCGAAGGTGACTGGAAGTGCGATGTGCCCGAGTGGTGTGGATGACAGCCGGATAACTCCGTGGAAGGGCCGAGCTTGCCTTCAACTCGGCTCTCGGGATTTGCATCTCATCCAGGGTCTTAGCGGAGCTTGCCTTCAACTCGGCTCTCGGGATTTGCATCTCGTCCAGGGTCTTAGCGAACAGGATATTGAGGGCGCTGCCCCCATCGATGAGGACCCACTTTAACTTGATGTTCCGAACCACTGGGTCTAGTACCAGGGGATACCGCCCCGGGTGAACCACTTGGTCAGGATGATCCGAGCGGTCGAACGTGATGGCGACCTCCGACCATCGTTGGTATTGTGGGACTTCGGGTTGTGCCGTGTTGACCTCGCGGTCAGTCAGCTTTTGCTTCCTCTTGGACTCATAAGCTTGCGGCCCCCCGAAGATGTGATTTAGCTCGCCCACGGGGTCTTGAAAAGGCTCTGAGTTTCCAGTCGGGTCGTTCTTCTTGGTTCCCGATGGGCCAGCTTCGTCAGTCGGCTTTTTGCCCAGCTGAGCCGCATATTGTTCGGCGAACTGCTTGTAGATAAAGCAGTCCTTGGCATGCGTACACTGAGCGTTCATGATCGCATCGTAGGCCGCGACTCAGGGACGGCGTTGGGAGTTGGACGTCGTGGCAACCAGGTCCTCAGGCTGGTGCTTGCGATCTTTCTGGCCCTGATTGCTGTTGCCATTATCCTTCTTAGGATGTCGGCTTCCTCCCGTCTGCTTGTCGTCCCTTCTGTCAGGTCGATCTTGCCGCGCCGCTTTAATTGCGTCGTTGGATTTGGCGTAGGAGTTCGCTGTCTCGAACATTTGCTTCACCGTCTTCCGTGGCTTACGCCCAAACTTTCCGATCAGCAACTCATCACGGACTCCCTTCTGGAAGGCGCCGATGATGATGTCGTCGGTGATGTTGGGGATCTTGTTGCGCTTTTCCGAGAAGCGTCGGATGTAGTCTTCAGTGGCTCATCTGGCTTCTGGATGACATTGTAGAGGTCGAAGTGGGTCCCAGGACTTTCAAAGGTGCCCTGGAAGTTGGTGATGAAGTGGTCCCTCAGTTCGCTCCACGAGCCGATTGAGCCTCTTGGCAGGCTTGTGAGCCAGTTCCTGGCTGAGTTGGCGAGGGCAACAAGCAAGTAATTGGCCATGGCCTTGTTGTCTTCTCCTGCTGTATAGATGGCGAGGGTGTACACGGTTAGCCGTGAGTCGGGGTCGGTCTTCCCGTCGTACTTCTCGATTTCTGTCGGCTTAAAACCACTCGGCCAGTGCACTCGGCGCAGGTCCCGAGTGAACACAGGTACTCCATCGTCATTGTTGCCGGGCGATCTCCTTCCATCTTCACGGGAGCGCTGATCTCGTTCTTGATAGCGCCGGTCAAGGACTTCCCGCAGATCACTCGGCGGGGTCCTTGGTAGGCTGCTTCGGTAGTCGTAGTTGTTGCTACGGCGGACCCGGTCGTGGACGGGTGGTCGTTCATGCCGCTTCTTGCGGGAGTCGGCCGATTGCTCTTGATGCTTCCGTGTGGCCTCATGGCGGGGGTCTCTTGACCTGGTAGCCGTTCGATCTTGTTCGGGCCTCCTGTAATCCTTCGACCGTAGCGGCGGAAGTCGGCTTCTGTCGGGTGTTTCTGCCACGAACTCAGTCGGCCTTCGTGCTGAGGTGGAGGGAGAGCAGTTGGCTGTAGCCGGGACGATGGTCTTGATCTTGTCCAAGATGGGCGTTACCGTAGTGGGTGTCGTTTCAATAACGGTGTCGAGGAGGGTGAGGGCGGCAACGGCGTTCTGTTGAGGTGTTTGGAAGATGTTGGTGTTGTCGACTCACGTCTGAAGTATGGCCTCTCGAGCGGATCGTCCGGTCGCCCTCAGGTCTCGTTTTCTCCTGTAAGCTTCCTCCTTGTGCCTATTCTCGTCTTCTGGCAGCTTGCGCTCCTGCTCAAGCCTGGCTTGTTCTTCCTCTGTGACCCTATGGGCCATGACTGAGTCGGTCTCGGCCACCTCAGCCATGAGAACGCCAAAGCACTTCGGCTTGTAATCCTTGTCGTAGTCGGAGTCGTTGGCCTCGTCCGAGGAGATGCCGTAGAGATCGTCGAAGCCTGAAGAGCTGAGGTACTGATCGAGCTCCGTGGATGAGCATGACCCGAACGGTTGGAGGATGACGGCGACTTCCCTTGAGCCTGGGTTGCTTGAATCTGGATCGCTCCAGTCTGGGTTGTATCTTGATAACGGGGCTTCCTCCGAGTGGGTGGATTTCGACTCGGAGGAGAGGAGTTTGAAATAGACCTCAGCGGCGTTTGGTAATCCAAACGGTGCCGAGAGGGTTCCTTCTCCCGAGTGGATTGATTCCGACGGGGAGGTCAGAAGATGGCTGTAGATCTCAGCGGCGTTCGGTAGTCCGAACGGCGCCGAGTGTATTACTCCTTCCGAGTGGATGGACTTCATCTTGGAAGTCGAACGTGTCGTAGATCTCGCGTTGTTTGGCAACTCGGATGGCGCCGAGTAGATTCCTCTTTCCAAGTGGGCGAAACCCAACTCGGAAGTCACAACCTTGTCGTAGATCTCGGCGTTGTTCGGTAGCCCGAACGGCGCCGAGCGGGTTCCCCCTCCCGACTGGTCCGAATCCGAGTCAGAGAAGGAGAGCTTGTTGAATCCTTTGGTGGCAAAGTCATCGATGCCTGAAGAAGATTCCATCGCGCTTGCCGGCGAGATTGAAGAAGAAAACTTGACGCGCGGACCCCTACCTGGCGCGTCAACTGTCGAAACTTGGTTTCGGCAATAGAAATTTGAGGGTGCAGTCAAGATCGCCAAGCTCGATGGGTTAAGTGGAAAACAAGGGTTTAGACAGTTCAGGCCCTCTCGTGAGGTAATACCCTACTCCTGTTTCGGGGATTTGATCCGCCGAGTGTTTATTCATCTCAAGATCTGTTGCTCCTAAAGCTCATATGAAATCTCATATCCCTCAAGGGATGCCTCTGCGCTCCTTATATAGTCTTGGAGGGCAGGCTTACAAATCGAAAACCCTATCATATTCTAAGTCAATTTCCTCAATCTTACCTAACCATGACTATGAGCCATTGCCTTATCTAATCGGCAACATAACACCCAAGTTATAGCTGGTTTACATAATTAGCAGGCGTAACCTATCCCTATTCCCAGTCGGATAAGCTTGCCATGTGGGTATCCGATTGTCATAATCTCCACAGGAGGCTAGGTGTTCAATTGTTTAGAGTGAGTGTTGGGTGGTATGGCTATAGCTCCTTTGTTGCGCTAAAGGTTGTCGGTCACGCTTAGCGCGACCGGTCCAATACTAGTGCCTTTCTTGGTTGTGTGTGCAGGCGATGTCGGTGTGAGGTGTTGGTCTTTTTTCTTTTTCCTGGCTATATCTTTTCAGAGTTATAGTCTTGTAATCTTTTATGCTACATTCAATGAAACATCGCACTGTCTCGTGCTGTTCGTTTAAGAAAAAGGATTGGGCCGGCCCAGTGATTGGACCATATCTGGGTCAACCTCACCCCATGTTCGCATGTATGCTAACTAATAAATAGTACAGACTAGATGCTCCTCTGTTGTAAAGCTCACAATACAAGATCATCGTTTTACTACAAAGCAAGATAGAGGAGAAAATTATGGTAGACGATTGTCAAGTGAGAGCAGTTTGTAGGAAAGAGAGACACCAGGGACTCAATCTGTACAAATCATCAAGGCGATGCTACATGATATAGCCACCAGTCATCTTTTGGGAAAGCCTGTGCATTCGGTCGGGCATGTGTATTAGTTTGTTCCAAAAATATGTCTAACAAAGTATAAAAGTAAGATATTATCTTTTTTAATTGAATCTGCATTGTCTTTTTTTAATAAACATCATGAAACTTTTATTTGGTTCTCTTTTTTAATTGAATCTGCATTGTCTTTTATCGTTTGATGAATGTATATGTTCTTTGTGCCATCCAGTCCTTGCTTTATTTGGTTCATATGCATGCAATTTGTTATATGCTTGCATGTAAATTAATAAATTTACTATATGCATGTGAATTAATAAATTATAAAAATGGAAGAAATATATGTCTTGAACATTGTCTCTCTATAATACGTGAGACCCTTATGGTATTTTTAAGAAAAATATAATCAGTATATATTTTAAAATATAAATTTAACAGTAAGAAATATAAATTTTAAACTATCTTGACATGAAAGGCCGTCTATTTTGAGTTGCTTGTATATATAACCTTGTATATATAAGATGTGAAGAAACCCATGAAGCTACTACAAAGAAAGGAATTAAGTGACTTCATGGATTTATCATAGGCCTCCGTCTCTTGATATGTGCCAAAGCAAAACATGACTTCTATGAAAGAGAACCATAAAAATAAAAAATATATAAATATATATAAGAAAATTATAACTTGGACGTCAAATATTTTTATAGCTAAACTGATTCAATGTTAGCCGATGGGTTAATACTCCATTAAATAATTCTAGGAGCAAAAGCATTGCAAAAGCTATTTCCAAAGCGGCCTGGGTTCACCACAAGCGGCTATACATTTGAGCCGCATATGGAAAATATGCGTGGATGTTGCAAAAATAATTTATGTAGTAGTGCACTGAACATTATTGTTCAATTAAAGGACTAAAAAAGATTGATAATTGGCTTAAAACTATCATGGTACATTATTGATAGTCTCTATCTGAAATAATACCTATAAATATATATCGTCGTTCGTTAACATTTAATAGATCTTGATAATTTTTTTGGTACAAAAGAAAACTGGATGGATACTTTTACAGGTAATTGTGTCTCTTTACTGAGGTGCAGATGCGCCTTTTCGAAGTATTGAATTTTCTCATTGTTTATTAATGGTTGGTTGGGTGAGTACGACACTATACATATTTTGGGCATGTTTAGATCCATCGTCAAATTTTTACACCCTGTCACATCGAAAGTTTGGACACATAAATGAAGTATTTAATATGAACTAAAAAATAACTAATTGCATAGTTTGCATGTAATTTACGAGACGAATCTTTTAAGCCTAATTAGACTATGATTTGACAATAAAGTGCTACAGTAAACTTGTGCTAATGACGAATTAATTAGGCTTAATAAATTCGTCTCGTCGTTTACAGACGGATTCTGTAATTTGTTTTTTATTAGTGTATGTTTAATACTTCAAATGTGTGTCCAAAGCATTGATGTGACATTTTGCCAAAATTTTTTCCTGGATCTAAACACACCCTTTGAATGAATAGCCTTCTGGAGTCCTATTTGGTTTCTTATGTGGGAGACATCCCATCTACAATATTCCGTGCTATATATGTGAGGCTCTATTGTCACGTCTAGAAATTTTTGCCTGAAATTTCTGAAACTGAACATGCATTACATCCTTATCCAGTTACATCCCTATCCATGATCGACGAGAGTACACAAACAATAAATTGTATATATAAAATTCACGCCTTATAAATCTCTTACAAAAATACAGCGGAAAAGTAAACGAGTTAGACTATATCTTGATCCCCATAGCATGGCGACTTCACTCCATACGCACCCTCGACTATAGCGACAAGACTACTCATCCACGAAGCCTTTATCTGACCCATACTCCAACTCTGAGGTGTGGATAAGGCAAGGTTGAGTATTTCCCACTGTACTCAGCAAGTCATACCAAGAGGAGCAGCAAATCATACCAAGAGGAGATAAGATGCATGTTATTCCAAAGGGATGCTAGGGATTATTTGCATAAAGCAGGCAGATAATAGTTGAAAACAATAAAAACTGTTAAGTTTAATTTAAGCAGAATTAATCATCATTGTCCAACGATACACCACGTTGAGATACATCCAACCCATCCATCTAGTATATGCCAGTTCCATTAAATCAAAATATTAAGTGTGGGACTAAACACATTAAATTTGGTCGATCTCTCATAATCGCAGGCACAACTATTCGAATAGTTCTACTCTGATCAGAAGGTGTATATTTGTACCCATAAGACACAGCCCAATAACACGTTTTCGTGCGCCGACATGCCACCACGACATAACGGAAAGGGAATAATGACAGGACCATTCGCATAACCTTCCCTGACCAAGCGACACCACACTTCAGGTTTCGCCCCTATCCCTAAATCCAGGGTAGGCAGCCTCTTTTTTGCGCCTAAGTGAATCCGAAAGCCGTAGAGACCTTGCCTGGTCCATCCAAACTCCATCACGCTCACCCTTGCCTGGGTACGTTGACAAAAAAACTACACTACAAGCCTAGCCGTTACCCACGCTAGCTTGTGGTACGCACGATAAATCTCCCAGAGTTTCCCACGAACCAGTCCTTAACTGTCATGGGTGCGTCTATCAAAACCATGCACCCACAACCCACCATTATTCATATTTTAGTTACATTTGTACTTTGAAGGCACATGTCCAATATTATCCTCACTAATATCGTCACAAAGTATTAGTGACATTTCTCATAGTGAGCTAGTTATTCAAAGCATGGCTAGGCATTTCCTAACCTAACATCTAGTCATATTGATCCCAATTTATCAATGACACAGGGTAATCAATCTAGGCTGAGAACTTTAGGTCTCATCCCACATGACATTATAAAACAATGCAATAAAATATAAAAGCAAGGTACTTTGTAATTAGGAACAATATGATCAAAATGGAATACATAACTTATCTTGCTCTTGCTCTTGAGGGACTCCTACTACTACTTCAAAATACACGGGAATGGCGGCGACCGGCGGGGAGAGAGGAGACGGTGGAAACAGCGACGGTGCAATGAGGAGCGACGGTGCAATGAGGACCTGCGAGGTCTGGCGAGAGTGAGAGAGAGGAAATGAGGATGGGAGAGGGCTTGCGACGGTAGGAAACACCAGCCGAAAGGGGAAAAATGGTAGGACTCACCGGCGCGCGAGGAGAGATGGGTTCCGGCGGCGCAGGACGAAGTCCGAGCGGCGACCGAGAGTCTCCATGGGCTGGCGAAGCGGTGGCGATGGCAGGATTGCTTGGCAATCAGCGAAGTAGCGGGATTTGGCTGTCGAAGCAGATGAACGGTGGGAGAGCTAGGGTTTTGCCGCGAGCGCGATTAAGGGCTTGGGAGCTGCGATTGAGTTGGGGAAAAGGATGGCCGGCACATAGGATGACAATTTATAGGCATGGGGGGCACAGACATGGCCCGAGGATGGCGGAAATGATGGCTGCGACGTGCAAGAGAGAGAGAGAGAAATGGGCTGTCGGGGTCTACGGATCCTACCGTTTCGGCTATTTGCGCATGAGGGGAGAGGGAGGAGTGGCGCGCGGTGTGTGGGGTGGCGCGGAGTGGGGTAGACTAGTGCGAGAGGCACGCAGGGCCGGGAGAGGCGGCGATGTGGGTTGACGTCGCCCACGTCGCCGGCCGGACAAGTGGGGCCCACTGTCGCTGTCCCGAGCCGCGGGAGGGGAGGCGGATTTCCTGGCGCCGCTGTGCCGCAGCCTTAGGTTGGCCTAGCGAGAGAAGAGGGGTGCACACAGAGTGGGGTAGAAATAGGAGTGGGCTGGGCCGTCGGCCTAAGAAATGAAAGAAAAGCGAAAAAGATAGGAAAAAGAATTCCCAAATTTGAATTAATTTCGATAATCTTATTTTAATTTTTAAAATTATTTTTCTTGCTTTGAAAATTCTAATAAAAATCTTGTTAATGTATTTTAATATGAGAAATTTAAGAAAAATCCCATCAAGCCCATTTCATTTATTAAATGGATTTAATTATTAGGGTTTCACTCTGATTTAATTCCTGACAATTTTTTTGCACAATTTTTACAGGTTAAATTTGAAACTAAGGGGAAAATTGAGGTGTGACATCTATGTAGCCCTAATAGGAATATGATTGATAGGTAAGAATAACCATGCAAGCATCATTATTTTTGAAATTTTGTTTTTAATGATTGCCATCATGATTTAAATATTTTCTCTAAAATCTATGATTGCCGTCACCCTTTGTAATCTTCATTTAGCGAAGTAAGCACAATTAGATAGCCTATCTTTAATGCGAAGCCTACAATACCTATCTTACTTTGTCTTATGTGTGATAAAGAATTAGGCATTGTTATAATCATGATAATATATTATTTCTGTTGCTAATATTATATTCTTTTAAACACTAAATGATTCTTAACTTTCATGTTTACAAAATGAAAATTATTTGATGGCTACGGTTCTCTTGCAACTCCAACTATATATGAAATAGACAAATTCATGTTTATATATGAAAGGTATGGAAGCTATATATAGCAACATTCATCAGTTTCCATCTATAATGTACTGAAAAGTTTGCTAAAAAGCCCTCTAAGTCCTTTAGTTAAATTGCAGTGTATAATATATTTAGAGCGCTTACGTGAAAAAAATTCAGTCGATTTTAATTTGTCCTGACAGTTAATTTGGATGAAATGCAGAGCATAGGAGTTGTGGTCCATAGATAAATTACTCTTTAGGTGAAAATTTATTTTTTCATGGTTGAATTTATAGTTTTTATCTTAATACCATATCAATCTAATTTAGCTATATATTTTTGGAATGATTAAATATGATATAATACATGTTTATTTTATTTATAATGATTCATTGCAGTCACTAGATAAATTATTCTTTTATATGAGAAGTTATTCACGGTTGAACTTTTTTTTCTAATTTAGCTATTGATGCTTGTTCATGGTTTAAGATGATATAATATAGGCTCAACTTTTATAATATTTCAAGCCTATAAATTATAATAATTGAGCTTGAGTTCACCTTTCGAGAATCATAGGACCCAGATAGATTATTATATTCTAGATAATTTATAACATATTAATTAATATGTTAGTTCATAATTAGATAATTAATACATATAAGATTCAGCTAATGTTTTTTAATATATATGTCCGAGTGACATATTATATTTAGGAATCTAGTTATTTATTTTTTATATATTTAGTTGTTAGCTTAGGACTGAGACAGAAGGGGAGGGTCCTGAGGGGAGGGAGTTTGTATGTACGTGCACCATATTTATTTATTTGAGTTGTCACTAAAATGATTTTCTTAGGCGAGACTCATTTCACTAAGCAAGTGAGCCAAAATTTTCCAACCAAACAGCCACCTGCTATATGGGAGATGAGTGACGGGTTGACCGTCTTAAGCCTCTACCTGCTATATGGGGGATGGTGCTATATGGGGATGGGTGGTGGGTTGGCTATCTCCGCTTGCAAAAATATATCTTTTCAGACAAAATTTAAATACTTTTACTTAAAATGATTGATTATTATCATAGGCGAATGTCTTAACACACATCTACAAAACATATCTTTTCAGATGGTCATGTGACTTCTTAATTAAAATCGTCCACCTAAGATAATTACCCTATATAGTCTTTTTTCCTGAGTCTTGTTTATTCACACGAAGTTTCTCTCTCAAAATCAAGCAAAATATAGGGGAAGGTTTTAAACTCAAAATCTTAGGTGGATTTTTCTACGGTGGTTAGATCTATGCATTTCCAATCTTATTATGACTTTTTTTGTTTTGTAGGTATTAATTATGATGGATTGCATGCAAAATAGTCAAAACACCATATGTAAATTTTGTTTTTTACTCTTTGTTGTTTTTTTATGATATGATTGTGGACCTATGTATACATCTTGATGCCATATTGTTCTCTTATCCCGTAATGGTTAAATATGATGCTTTTATTATACAAAATGAAGGTATTTTGCCCACATTCTATTCCTAGATTAGATAGAAGAGAGAAAAAAATATGTATTTGCCCACGTCTCATCCCCTAAGTCTAAATACAAAATATATATTTTAGTTTACGTTAAATTTATAGATCACCATCTTTTAGTTATTTATATTTCTCTTTTTCATAACAAATAAAGTTAAATTTGTTTATAAATATGTATTTTTAAAGTTTTAAATTTTTGATAATAATTATAAATAAAATATTTTTAGAGATATGAATAGACAATGGATGTATCATATACAATATGTATATATATATATATATTATATCCATATTGTCTATTAACGGCTATATATATGTATTATTTAATTAATTAATTGTAATATTATTAATTAAAAAATATTTTTAGAAAAATTGGCGAAAAAATTTAAATTTTTCATGAACATATTTCCAGATGATATGTCCTATGAAAGAAAAATGGAGCCATGCACTTTCACGGGCGGCACAGTATATTTTCGCAGGCAGCATATCGTGGTGCTGTCCACTTGGAGAGTTAAAATTTTCGCAGTTAAGCGCCTACGAAAATTGACGGAACGGCCGTGCAAAAATTGACGATTTTTATAGACATTTACCGGTGACGCTTTTGTAGACATTTCCTACTGCAAAGAGTAATTTTGACTGGCTGCGAAAATCTTTTTCTAGTCGTGTGTATACGTGCACACATACTGGGAGGGCCAGGGAAACGAGGAGGAGGAGGGAGTTGGTCGTACATGGGCACGTATTTGTTTTCCTTTTTGAATCGTATATACGTGCGCATATATTGGGAGGAGGCCAGGGGAACGTACATGATTTGTTTTCATGAGATAAGATCTGATAGTAAAATTAATAATTTAATAGTTGAAAATATTGGATTCATTTATTTAAATAAAAATCGATGGTTGGTTTTTTCAGATTTTTTTAATTTAATTATTAAAGTGTTATGTGACGGTTTAAAAGCATTTGTAGAAGTGCTACGTATGAAGTGTTATGTGTCGATTTGTTACTAAAAAGTTTAATGGATTTTTGGTATATAATATAATTTAGTATATAATAGAATATATATATATACCGTGACAGACCGGACCATCCATTAGCCCTGCACGACATAGCGAGCATGACATTTTTTAGGGAAATATACGTGTATGAAAATGATTGAGCACTGGACGCATCAAGCACTGGAACGACCTCAACGTAGTCTTCAGCGTGTTCTGAACATCATCGAGAGCCATGGACAAGCATGCTGGCCTATTAGCTCATGGCATTTGCAGCGAAAGTCAGCTCCATTTATTTTGTACTGGACGACGCAAAATCTGAAAGCTAAGGTGAAACACACACGGATTGCTTTACAGTTTTGTTGATACAGAACCTATAAAATTATATAGTAATCTAGGAATACACACGCCTTCTGCGGCGTATTATTTCAGTCGCGAGGGTACTACTATAATTATGTGTATTTAAATAGTTTGCTGCAGGCAGGCTGATCTAATTATATGTGTTCGTATAAATTCAACGTTGTACCACTACAATGAAAACTCTCATCACAATCAGACGACAACTCTCATCTGTACGGATACGACATCCGTCATGATACAAAAGTTACTGATGTGATCATCTCTATCGGGTAAAAGTCCGCCATTGATACACATACCTTTGTCGAGCCTAAACTAAACCTCGTCACCGATAGGTTTGACCCAGAAGCCTAGTCAATCAAAGATGTTAGTGATATGCCCTAAAGGCAATATAGAGATATTGGATATCATGATCAATGTTTATGTATTAATAAATAAATTGTTATTCTATTTCTTAAAATAGATAATTAGTATAGATCAATAAGTATGTGACTTATTCATGAGACTATTTATATAATATATATATCTATTTCTAAATGATCCCTGATCATATATCATATCTATGAAACGAATATGATTCTAATATCAGCACGTGTATTGATTGATGATCATGTCTCATGGATCATGGTACGAAGATATCAAATCAATAAATGTGAATACATGTTAGAGAATATGTTATTGAATAAACCCACCTTGAAACACTACAGGGAATTAGTATGCTATTAGTTGGTCGCAAGTGATGTTGGTACAAAGTCCTTATACCTGAGATCATCATGAATTTCAACATGTGTAGTGACTTACTTAGAGACTGTCAAACGCTATTCCATAACTGGATAGTTATAAAAAATAGTTTTTGGGTTTGCTATGAAGCATATAGAGGGATGTGAATAATCAATTTGCCTCATCTATGGGAGAAGTATCTTTGGGCCCCTCGATGTAATGGATTATAGAAGTGCATGGCCATGCCGATGTGATTGAGGAGTCAATCATCAGATATATAATCCAATATGGGATCGAGTGAATGATTAAGCTAATGATAGGATGGCACGAGTCTTGTCTATAGCTTAATTGATATCGTGAGGCAAAAGAAATTGTGCACACATTACAAGTTCAACCAATATGATCTTTGTGTATACTTTGATGTCAATACGTTCTGCTAGGGGCCGCTGTTGACAGGGTCGGCCGAGAGGTGTTCTCGTGCCGGGACCAAGTATAAACGAACCTATTGGATCGCACACTTTCCAGGTTAGAACAAGCATACGAGTTTGACTCGGATATGACTCAGTTCGGATAAGATTCGACTCAAATATAGAGTCCCGGTGGGCTTACAAGTCCGGTCGGCCAACTCTATATAAGGAGGGCAAGGGATGGAAATCAAGGGAGCGCAACTTCTAAGCCGAATCAACTTCTCCACTGAAACCCTAGTTCATGTCCGAGCCAAAACCCTAGCCGTGCATCGCATGCTAGCACATGGGTGTTCGGCATTCCTTCCCTGAATGTGTGGATACCGGTAGTGACATTGCTACGTTGTGGTGTAATCGGCGACATCGGAAGATCCCCGAGTTCCGACTAGCCGAATCCATTATTTGGTAGTTGGAAGTCGGACTGGTCGGGCGAATCGACGCAGCACCGACAAGATCGTGCGAATCGGACGAGACGGTCCGAGGTCAGCAAGGTCAGGCAAGGCGGTCCGAGGTCGGCAAGACAACCCGACGTGCGTACGTTGGGTTGGCTACTCCAATGTAGTTTTTCCACTGCACTGCACGTCACTTGGTAACAATCTATAGACCCTTACTTGCAAGCTTTCCTAGATTACACGGTAGAAAATTTTTTATTTTATGCTATCGTAGCCTACGTGTTATCCAACAAAAGACCCGTCACTGGTGAAATAATCTCAAACGGACTCCAATTAATGCCCGTCACGGATGACTAACATCTGTGACAGGCTTTAACTTAACCCCGTCACATATGGTGTCATCTGTGATGGGCTTAAGTTAAAACCCATCACCGATTAGTGATTCCCAAAAATATAAATTCTGTTTTTTGGCTAGCCTCAGGCCTTTGCTAGCCATGCCCGCTGAAAGATTAGAGAAACAAAGATATATATTCTCATTCCCAGCATCCCCATTCATATATACAATTATTTACAGAAAACCCAATTCAGAACTCACATATGACATTCACATATTTCACACATCCATTCATATGACATTCATGTTTTCACACATCCATTCATATATACAACCAAAACGAAAGTGACATTATCTCAAATCTATATATGTCCTATTATATAACCAAAACAAAAGTAACATTATCTCAGAACTATACATGTCCCATTAACAGTGTGACCAATACACAACCAATAAGTGGCATGGCGTTTGTCTCAGATTCAATACATGGGATGACATTCATCTCAGATGTATATATGAGGGAGCATGACAGCACATGAGGGAGATGGACTTACCTGGAGCACGGTGGTGCTCGGTGGCAGTGAGGGAGAACAATGGCGCCGGGCTCGGGAGGGCGCAAGGGACGGCAGCGATGGGCTTCGAGAGACGACGGCGGCGCTAGGGTTTGCAATGTGAGGACTTAGAAATTTTTCATGCTCATGTGTAGATCTGAATCGGCGCTCAGGCTAGATTAAATGATTTCGAAGCATATCTGTGACGGATTTAAGTTTAAGCTCGATAGAGATGACATCATCTCAATCGAGCCTAAGTAAAAGTCTGTCACCGACGACACTCATCAATGACGGACCTAATTGTTATCTCAATTGGGCCTTAGGTTGGAGCCCGTCACCGATGACACTCATCTAGGATGAGCCTAATTGTTATCTCAATCGGGCCTTAGGTTGGTGCCCGCCACCGATGAGTTCCATCGGTGATGGGTTTCTGTTGGGGCCCAACAAAGATATCGTAGGTTATCTTTGTCGTGCCATGATTTGAGCCTGTCACCGATAGATATCATCCGTGACGGGCTCAAGTTTTATGCACATCTAATATATATGTGCGAGTATATCTTTGTCGGCTTCTTTTAGGCCCGTGTGAGATGATTTCGTTGTGACGGTCTATAAACCCAGGCATGTGAGAGACCGTCATAGATGAGAGGATTTGTACTAGTGTATGTTTCACACGCATGTTGGCCAATAAACAGGGCTGGTCTGTAGTTTTTGATGGCCCCTATGTGAAATCTTATACCAAGGATCTGATCGAGGCCCTACTAGTATATATAAACATATATCTCATTAATATATAGATACATAAATACGCATATAATTTTTTAAACACACCTCAATTAAACAGAAATATTCCATATAAAGTTTATATAATATCTTAAAAATAATAAAAGAACACATAAAATCATAAATATTTACTTCACAATTCATCTTAAATAACTTCTTCTAACACTGTGATACGAAGTTATCAATTATACTATTAAGATCAACCTGATCTAATAACTTCTTCTCAATACATAAAATCGCTAAACAATTTAGCCTTTCTTAAGTCATTGTTGACCTTAAATAGTTTTTCAATAATTCAACTTTGAAAAGCTTCTTTTCATCCTATGCGATGGTTACAGGCACAGTAAATAAGATTCGATAAGCAGTAGAAGCATTAGAATAACAATCCATCTCTATGACATAGTCAAAAATCTTCATAGCAGACAATACATCATCCGACAAAATGAATTTCATAATCTTTAATTTAGAAATAAATTCATGAACCTCAACATTAGATGAACCTTCCGTTGTTTGAGCTGCAACAGGCCAGCAGGCAGCGGCGATCAGGCCCAGTTGGGTTGGGGTGGGGCCCTCGAGAATCTAAGGCCTGCTGCGGCCGCACACGCCGCACCCCCAAGGGCCGGCCCTGCCAATAAATTGAAGCTTTTTTGCGAGTCGATAAGCTTCTCAAGAGGAAGAATGTTCCCTAGAAACAACAAGAATATTTGAGAAAGGATACATCGAATAAAAATGCTAAATTTGTATCTTATAGGAAAGGGAGGTGCTGGGAATACTAGCAGTATAGAATTGGTTTGCCGTATATAGTCCTATGTGTAGAATACTACCAGTATAGAATCTCTAGTTCAATCACTCATACAAAGGATGACATGATCTACACATGGTACAATCATTTCACTTACCAGGACATGGAACGTGTATAATCGTATGTGTTTGACTCTATTGTGTTGAAGAGGATCTGAATTGGCTTGCCGTTCTTCCTACACCTCCAGAAAATCACTGTCCATCAGGATCTTGTCAGATTTTTCTTATGCGTTGATCCAACGGGCATAGAAAGAACCCGGTGTCTTGTACGACGAAAATGGTTGCGGGGGGATGAGCTTGAATTACTGCCTACTAATTAGAAAAGAAATTGGATTCTGAAAGCTAAATGTGTCACAAAGGTGATTACTATTTACAAATATAAATATTGTTCTAAACTACCTGAGAAAACGGTACAAATGTGTTAAACATTTCTAATTATAGTCTGATATTTGAGTAAAAATGCACGGCATCCGATTTTGCATTGAAAGACACATTCCTCTAAACACATGGAATAGAACAATGCATTTTTTTTCTGTTCTACAGAGGGGTATGAATGAATGAATAGTTATAAAATCACCGATAATCAATCTAGTAGCAGGAAACTGAATGGTAGCTAGCTTCTATTTACCCCATACCTAAAAATAATAACTGAATTGGTGTAACAATAATGCAATAATGCTTGGTACATTAATAATTCATTTATTGGATATCACGAGGGCTATTAAGACAAAGCTTCTGGATCACCATGACATATTTACTTGATTCAACAACAAAGGTTTCTTTTTTATGTTACTGCAACGAAGTTACAACTTACAAGCTCAACATGAAAGAGACAGCTATGCTAGCTTGCATAAGCAAATGAGAAGAATGGCATGGCATGTGTGATTGGAGGAGGAGGCACCAGGAAATTTCCCTTGGTTACTAGACTGTACAGGGACCAGATAAGATGATGTGACTACCAAAAAACCTTTGATGCAGCATTTTCAACCTAGTTATCATAACAATCTTTTATGCAGAATTTTCTTTAATGTTTTGTTACACACGGTGAAATGCTCTAGGACCATAGTGTTCACGCGCTTAATATAAAATAATTGAAATTTATTTACTTGCCTAAATGTATTTTTGTCTCATCCAAAGGTTTTCTTTGGTTGAAATTATATTTGTTGTCTCTTGCATGCTCCAGTGAGTTATAAATTGAACCAAACTATAAACCTATAACTATCTATAAAGCAAGTAGCGTCTCTATCCAAAATTTTTTTCCGACTGACTATTTTGTAGAAAATCACTTGAGTGTTTATAAAATTAACCCACAGTCCTAATGCTGAAAAGTAAGGGAGGGCTTGGATAAAAAAAAGACCTCCTGCGCCCCTTCTGCCCGTCCCCATCCGCGCCGCGCCCCACGCCGCGGCTGTGTCCCTCCCTCCCGTCCCCATCCGCGTCGCGCCCCGACTTCATCCGTTGCAACGCACGAGAATAGTTGCTAGTACAATAGAATTAGTATCATTAGGATCAAGCCTTAGTCATTGCAATTATGATTGTAACACCGGTACAACTCTACCTAATGTACAATATTTTTTCTCCGTTTCATTACATATTCTTGGTATTTTAAAACAGTATAACTAGTAATACTAACCAGAATATTTGTGTGTGTTGGGCCGGGGGGAGAGGGGGGTTGGGGATTGTTGCTTAACTTTCAAAATTTCTATATTCTTTGTTGTCACATAACATTACAGATCAACCTACTTTTTTTTGTTGACATCCAACTGCTATCTTGGGCATGAGTTATTCTTCCTCACACATATCATGGATCAAGAGAACTGATGATGCCAAAAGGCAAATGGGATTCTGAAGGCCAGAGTGAACTAGGCCGGATCATTGTTAAGTGGGGCAATCGTGTTTTGCTCTTTGGTTTGTCATTGTTTTTAGCTGCAATTGTGATTTTACCTTTGTTTTTTCACTTTCTTATTTTGTCCTTGTTTTTAAAACTGGTGTGGAGGTCTGCTAGGTCGCCAAATTATGTGAATTAAAACAAAGAAAATGATTAAGAAGATGCGAAAAGACGTGTCTACACCTAAGAAATTTAATTTTTATCCACCATGCCTGACCCCCTTTGCATTGCTAACCTGCTTCCCCTCAACGCTACCAATCTACCGAGTCTAACCACTATAGATATTGTCAAACTCAATTGAAATATGTGAAAATTCAGTTAAAAAAGTGCAGAGTTCATTTCAAAATGCTTGAAGTGAAAACAGCGGCAAAGTAAAGGAGTCCTCAGAAAAAAGGGGGCAAATATGCAAGTGCATACATGTCCTTTTACCAGTAAATTAACGCCATTAAGTCCTCTTAACATAATGGGAGCACACCTGAGCTTCAGCTTAAAAAAAAAGCAAAATCACAAAGTTTAAAAAGAAGGGGTAAAATCACAATTGAATTTGACAACAATAGCAATAACTCAATTGTTGTTAAGTCCATTATATTGCAACAATATTCCCTTTATTTTTGAAAATGTGGTAAAATTATGATATTTGTGTTTGATTAAATATTTGCTAATTTAATCAAATGAAATGTACAAAGGTAGTTTTAAAAGACTAAGGCCTTCACTACATAAGGAATACAGGAGCAATTGCATCTATGTGGGCATATCTCTCTTTTTTTGTTTTGCTTGTGTTGGCCTTTTCACAAATCAATGTTTATTAGAAATTTGGTCAACAAAAAATGTATCATAAGGGGTAATGTATCATAAAGCCATTATTGAAGCCGCCAATTCCAGTTCTACAGCCGGTCATTAAACTTGTTGGATATGGTAGAGACAAAATAACTAGAAAAAATATTATGTATGTAGTGCAAACCACATAAGTAGTGATAACTAAAAAAACTATCACTGAATTTAAAAATAGATGGCTGAGATTTGTCCACTAAAAGTTTTACTCTCCGTAAAACTTTTACTTATGATTAAATATGAAAGTAAAATTTTTACTTTTAATGACATAGATAAATTTTAGACGTCTATTTTTCCTAACGATAGGTTTTCAATATATATATATATTTTACTATACATATTTTTAACGTATCTATATTTATTTGATGTTACCTTTTGTAATATTCAAATTAACAAAATTTAAATTGTATTGTTTTTATAAGACGTGTAAGCGTGTATAACACATATGCTTTTCAATTGTATAGTTGTACCTTTTTACATTCACAACACTACCTTTATAGCGGAATTTTTCCTTCTTCCCATTATATTTTCGGAAGAGGGAAGGCCGTTTCGAAGGTGAACAATGAATAATGAATTATGAGCAGTGTTATATACTACCTCTATTTGGAATTCTGAACATACTCAAGTAGCTTTTTAATTACAAAATAGAACGTGACGCTCCCGAGGAAAAAAAACAATTGTAATTTAATTACATGGGAAATTAAGAAAACTCCCTTGGAGTTCAATTGGCTGGACCGAAGATGCCATTTTTTTTCTAGTTTCACGTACTGGATTCACCTGTCGAGGTTTCGGTTAGCACATTTTTTAAATTGTTAAATGATGTATTTCGCAAACATCGTCAAGTCTATTGTTGTTAAATTGGACCGATAGATGTCTCAATATTCTAACGGAAAAAACAATGTGGACAAGTTAGTGTTTAATAATAAGGCTTGGTCTACCTCACATATATCTATAAATATGACGAGCAATATAAGAAAAGGCATCTTGATGGTCATAGTGTAGTTACCTGATCTAGCGATGTAGGCTCAATCTTCGTGCATCACTACAGCAAATGGTGACCTGAAGACATGACGATGATGGGTTGCTTAAGCAAATGGTTCCACATTAGGGTTGTTCGGCTGCTTGGTATGCGCCGCAGTCAGCAAGAACAGTTATCCAAGCACAAGAATAGTATATAGTGTAGTAGCAGAGATGGATCCAGCATGAATACTGAGACGACTCAAGCCTCTCTTACCTCACTGGATTATTATTGAGAGAAGGGAAGATGAAGGGAAAGAAAAGGAAGAAGAGGAAGAGTAGAAGGAGAAGGGAAAAAAGATAAGCCCTCACTCTATTCATTTTTTCCTGCCATGCCGGACAGTCCTATTGGACCTTAGAAAAGAGATGCACTAAGAAATTACACTTGCCTACGGGACTCAACAGAAACGCAAGACGGCCTGTTCATTGATGTATCTAATTTCGTTTGCACCATGAACAGTAGATGATACAATTCCACTTAACTCATATATATTTTTTTATTTGATGTTTACATGTATGTCCTCTCTTTTCGGCATATTTATTGGACTGACAAAATTAGCTATGCATACATACCCTTATACGACACACCAGAGCACGACGTGGCCACCACTCGCACCGCATGCTCACATGACTGGTGGGCCAGCCGCGTCAACCTTCTGCAAAACTGTCGACCATGGTATCCATTACATATTACATTTTTTAAGCACAAGTCTTAGATTTAGAAACTATTGGTCTTACTATATAGTTCTTTTGTTTTAATATATAAACATATTTTAATACTACGACTACGAATTTAGACAGGAGCTTGTTCAGATTCGTAAAACTAGAATATGACTCATCCAACTAAAATCTATTATCGGTGTTAGCTGTTATTAGTTTTCCACAACATAAAATTTTAACTTATTTTCCTTTGTTTTGAGACTTGAGAGAAGATAGCAATGAATTTCACATGTAGAAATAGAGCTAAGGGCATGTGGATCAAAAGTAAGGGCTTCTTTGGTAGAACACCAAGGAGAGCACCAAGTTCTAAATTTGACAAGAGTTAGAGTTGAGAGTTTGGAGTGTAGTTGTGCAATAACCTAGCTCCAACTCTATAGTTTATTTTGGAAAAGAACACTACTACAGAAGAGGTCAAAGGTGCTGGTTGGGAAACCCTCTTAGGTGTCGGTTTTCCCAACCGACACCTATTGGTCGGCACCAATGACCAAAGTAATTGGTGTCGGTTCTTCAACCGGCACCTATTCAGGTGAATAGGTGCCGGTTCGTGTAGAACCGACACCTATTTATCCGACACCTATACGGACCGAACCCCATTCAACGAGGTGCTCCCAATTCTTATGGGCCCACTCCTTTAGCCGGACCCACCAAATTTTTCCACGCAACTACGTACCTTAATGGCGGGTCCTCTTTCGCGCCCGCGAGTTAGAGTTACAGGCACGAGTGACTGAATCCAGCTGGCCATGCGCATGAGAGATGCATATTTAAGCTGGTGTTGGTCTTGTTCGGCAAGCGGTATGGTACTAATCGAGGGAATAGTGTTTTTCTGAGAATAGGTGCCGGTTCTACTATTCATCCGACACCTATTCGCGAGAATAGGTGGCGGTTCGTAATAAGAACCGTCACCTATAGTATTAGGTGCCGGTTCTACTATTCATCCGACACCTATTCGCGAAGAATAGATGACGGTTCGTAATAAGAACCGCCACGTATAGTATAGGTGCCGGTTTTACTATTCATCCGACACCTATTCACGAAGAATAGGTGGCGGTTCGTAATAAGAACCGCCACCTATAGTATAGGTGCCGGTTTTACTATTCATCCGACACCTATTCACGAAGAATAGGTGACGGTTCGTAATAAAAACCGCCACCTATAGTATAGGTGTCGGTTCTACTATTCATCTGACACCTATTCACGAAGAATAGGTGTCGGTTCGTAATAAGAACCGCCACCTATAGTATAGGTGTCGGTTCTACTATTCATCCGACACCTATAGATATAATATGTGCCGGATTTAATTGAACCGGCACCTTTTGGGCCGATATCAATGAGCTTTTTTGTAGCAGTGGAACTTCAATCTGCTCCACTCAAACTTTAACTCTTGGTTCTATTTTATTTTATGAAACTGTATGATTGGGCTTCAGTTTAAAAGAGATGGAACTGAAAGTATGCCCAACAAATCCTAAAATTTCATGGAGAGATTTTTTCGTCGTGCTAATTTTATTAGACCACCTGAGCTCAGTATGGGTTTTACCGGCCCAGAAATTAAACCATGGCTAGGTCATCGTTGTTTACATGTATGCTATCCAATAAATGGCAGATGTTATGAAACTCCTCCTCCTTAAAACCCACGATATAAGCTCACCATGCCTCTCTGCAAGTTGGGAGGAGAAAAAGTACGATAGAGGATCGTCAAATGAGAGAAGCGAAAGGGAGACACCAGTAACTCGAGTTGTACAGATTTTAACTAAGATGATACATGTTGCGGCAACTGCGATTTTTTACGGAAATATGCCCAGCCACAGTTGATTACTACTCCGAATGATTGAGCATTGCACGCGGCGAGCTGGCGTATGGCTGCAATATAAAGATTAGCATGCTCTTCACATCAAGAAGCCAGGATCAAAACTTTCTGGTTTTTACTTCATGCATTTACAGTTTCTCCGTGCAACGTGTACTGATCACTGCCTTTTGACTAGATGACGCAGAATGTGAAAGGTGAAACACACACTCATCGCTTGACAATACTGTTGATACAGAGAACATGTAAAATCGTATAGTTATTTTGTTGATGATGCACCATCATGAAAATGCTTTATTTGTAGTTTACAAGGAATCTACAGAGAGTGGTTCGACATGTACAATTTGTACAGCCATTCGCTATACAAATGCAACCTCCAGATTCATGATTTTCACGCGATGAATAGGAAACAATTGAAACTGTTTATATCTGATTATATCAACTGTTTGTCTTTTTATGGTTTAGTCCGTTTTCCTATATTCAAATCTCTGTTTTCCTCTATTCAAATCCATCCCTACTATTATTATAATGTTTGGAACATCTTTCCAATACTTTTGGTTGAGTTACACACACTAGCCCTTTTATGTGACGGTGCAGTTTTTTTAAAAAATGGAAATATGTGATCGTGTAATTAATGACACTAATAAGTTATTAATGTTGAAATTAATGGGCTAAGCTCAAGTTATTTTCAGCTAATTCCTAGAATAAATCTCAAAAGCTCATGAAGGCTCATGTATAACATGGCACGATGAAATTTTTAGTACCACCTTGCAAGTTTAAAGTGAGGTTGTCCAACCTATATATATAGTGGAGCTTCTATCTTTCTCTTGAAGCCTTGGATGAGAGAAGAGGAAGTGAAAACCACACGCGCTCGCTCGCTCGCCGTGCTGTGGCCGCGATTCATGTACCCACTCTTGTGCCTTAATTTTTTTTGACAAATTGACAATTGTTCACAGGCGAATTTTTGGAGAGGCCTAATCGGATACGCGGCGGATTTGGTTGCAAGTCATCAGGGGCTATATATTCACCTGTGCGTAGTCGTGTGGAATTAATCTAATCTAGGGTTTTGCCATGTTTCTGTCTACTGCACCGCCGCTGCCATCTGCCCTATCCCATCACTGACGTGCGCCAGCGACCAGGAAAGCTGGTCTCCAAAGCCGTCATCCTTGCGATCCTGCATCGGGAGAGGGCAAATAAGGTTTTTGGGAAGCGCTCTACACGACTGCTCAATCTGGCGCGTCTTCCTGCTTCACCGGCTTAACACGAACGTCTTCGTCGGCTACGTCCGCGGTAAGTTCCTGTAATCCCTACGCCTGCAAATGCTTGGTGCACATCTGTGGATGATGTGATCATGGCGGTTAATATTTTGATTGCTAGTATGTTAGATCTGTACATGCTAGTTTCTGTGATAGTTTTGATCTATTTAATTCAGAATTTGTTTAAACAATTGCCTAATAAAATCCAAAAACCTTATTATAGAAAATCTGTTCAATTTTCAATGGCTGGTTTTGCTGATGCACTGAGACCAGAAAAGTTCTCTGGTGTGCACTTCAAGAGATGGCAAGCAAAGGTCCATCTCTGGCTTATTGCTATGAATGTGTGGGAAGCGAGACTTGGCAAACCTGGAGGAGATCTTTCTGCTGATGATTAGAAGAAGTTCTCGAATGCCAATAATCTCTTCATGGGATGCATTCTTAGCATGCTCACTGATCGTCTGTGTGATGTGTACATACACATGATAGATGCTAAGGAGCTGTGGGATGCACTGATTGCTAAGTATGATGCATCAGATACAGGCAGTGAACTATATAGCATGAAGAGTTTCCATGACTACAGGATGGTGAACAACCGATTTGTGGTAGAACAGGCGCATGATATATAGTGAATTGTCCAGGAACTTGAACTCCTGAAGTGTCGCCTGCCTGACAAGTTTGTGGTTGGTTGCATAATTGCAAAGCTTCCTCCGTCTTGGAGAGGCTTCGCCACTTTTCTGAAACACAAGAGACAAGAGATATCAGTTGAGAATTTGATAGCGTCTCTAGATGTAGAAGAGAAGGCTCGAGCTAAGGATACTTCTGAAAAAGGAGGCGAGGGCCAGTCCAACGCCAATATGGTCCAGAAGCTTCCATAGGACAAGAACAAAGGAAAGAATCAGAAAATTCACAAGGGTGTGAAGATTACTACCTTCAAGAAAAAGAAGAATAAATCTGAGTTGACCCGCTACACATGCGGAGAGCTGGGGCACTTCTCTAAGGATTGCCCAGACCGTGCAGACCGCAAAAGGAAGAGAGTTGATAGCGGGTCAAAGAATGTCAACACGGTGACCATGGGAGACGGGTACAGTAATTTACCTTCTGTAGTTTCAGTTCTTCAATCTGCGAGTTGGTCGTTTGATACTAGTGCAAATGTCCATATGTGTGCTGACATATCTATGTTTTCTTCTTATCATGACATCCAAGGCTCAGTGATGTGTCGACGTGAAAAACACACACTGGCCTAAGAGATCTGCTTAACTCTAGTGCAGGACCTAAATCTTGCTTTTGGGTTTCAAAGGCGTGTCAGTTGGTTTGATCCTGCAACCAACAAGAGACAAAGAAAAAAACGAAGTTAAATCCATAAACGATAGTCGATCGGCTAATGGCCGATGACGCACGTTCAATATTGAGCCGATGCAATATACATTGGATCGGCAATAGAGAATAAAGCGAAGGGAAAATTAGATCTACTCGATCGGCTATAGATATTAATAATATACAATCTATGTCTCAAGATATGTTTAAACCAAGTGATTGGGATAGATCAGACAGTGTGCCGAGACAATATAAATCACTTATTTTTAAAAGTACTTTAAGACGAGATTATATGTATTTATAGCATAGTCGATGTAATAAATATAACATGTATTGGCTAGTACTCCGGTATCATTTTATACTAAGATATCAATATAGATTAAATATATTAAACAAGAATCAATCAAGTGTTAAGATGATCTAATAGATTAATAACAAGCTTAATATATTTTACCACAATGAGATCTTAATATAAAGGGTAGATTTAGCATATCAAGTAAACATGCAAGATAACGAAACCAGGTAAGATCGGCTGAAACCTCGATGCTATCTCTAAAAGTAGTCATAGGACAAGATAGATATTATGATTCCATATAATACTTAATAGGTCAGACTTAACTGATGCAACACTAAGTATAAAGAGAAGCATAAGGTCTAAACAAATCGACGAAAGCTTTTCGAGATGGTGGATACACTATATAACCTAGGTCAACGTAGATATCTAACCCTATCGGTTGTTGACTAGTAACATATGCTAGCCGATTGGGGTTAGATAGCAATATTGGTTTATAATATATAGCATATATGATAACTCGATGATTTACGTAACCAAGATTAGAGTGTCATAAAGCTGTAAGCACTAATCCCGAGAACGTAAGCCGCCATAACAAGTTTTACCTCTTGTTGGAGATTGAACCCGATGCAGCCCAACTCGAAAGCAAGAACTCGTCGAAACAAACGAAAGTAGAAAAGGTGACGATGCGCCGAAAGTGTTATTCAACTGATTGTTGTTTGATTACATGGTCTTGGGCTATATTTATACCCAAATAGATAATATGTCCTTGTCGGACATGACTATTCTCTATTACAACTCAAAATACGAACAAGTCACTTAGGCGGACTCTTACCGGCACAATCTATAAGAAAATTACTTAAAATAACCTAATTAATAGATACAATTGCCTTTTTCGGACTCTATCCATATATGAAAATCCTCATGAAGCACATCAACCTGATCCGATGATGATTTCAATGTCATCTTACCGAAATCGGCTACATCGGCTTACCTTGTCCAACTCGGTATCAGCCGATGAACACCTTAGCCGATTCAGCTTGCAACTGGTGCGTACTCTGTTTCCGGGAATCACAATTTCCTCCAAATCGGCTTCGGCCTTAAATGCAAATACGATGCACGATTTACCAAATTTGATCGTTAACACATGCTCCCCAAGACCGCTATATTTATAGTATTGCGGATTTGCCAAATCTTATCTCCAAGAAAATCTAGGGCTTTTCATTCCGATCGTTACCGCACCTCTTTAAATAATAACCACCGCTTTGAAGTTTTTCACGCCATTATTTCTGTTTTCACCGCTTTAGCCACAGTTGTCCCCAACTTCACCGGCGATCTCCTCAAAGCCCTCGGCAAACCTGCAGGCGATCCCCTTGCGGCGGCGACTCCATCTCCGGTGATGTCGACCTCTGCCAATCCTTATGGTGCGCCATCGGCTGAATTCCCGGAGGTAAGCCTTATCTACTACAACTTCTTCTCTTACTACAGATTGGTTTTCCCCTTCATGATTCGCTTTTCTCTATTGTAGCATCTTTCCAAACAAGTTGCAATCCCTAGTCTGGTCCACTCAAAACAATTTTTCTTGAGACCGATCTGCAACACAGACCCCACTGAATTTGTCAATGTCGAGACCAATAGGGTTCCCTTCAGGTTGACAAACCCTAGCTTACCTCACTAGGCTAGAACCTTCAAATCTTGGTCATCTACTGATAAAACCTGGCTGAATTGGTACAATAGAATATCGGCTAGTCAGCAGACTCATTTGGAAGAGCTTGGAATAGCACAATGCTTAGCTTTGACTATAGCCGATATGACCAAGGATGAACCCATGCTATCGACTGCAACTTACTTTTGGTCCAACACCCTGAACGCCTTCTTGTTTAATCAAGGACCAATGACACCAACCCTTCTAGACATAGTCATGATCACGGGCTTGGATATCACCTCATCGGCTAACCCAATTAGCTTGAACACCAAGAACAAATATTCTTTCAAAACCCGGGCCATCGGTGGTTGGAATGGATTTATTACTCAGAACATGGGAACTGGTCCAGTAACCCCCAAAGAACATACAACTTTTCTGTTGATGTGGTTGGAGAAATTCTTGTTCTGCAGTCCGAGTTGTGGCCCTACCACAACTGCAACCATGTGGCCGAAGCCCTAGAAGATAAGAAGCAACTTTCTTTGGGCAAATATCTGTTAGGATATCTCTACCAAACTTTGAACTCTGCATCGGCTTGGATTGCCACAAACTCTGCCATCGGCACTGGTGGCCCTTGGTGGCTCTTGTAGACCTGGCTCAACCTGCACACCTTTAAAGCTGCTAAGAGTCCGGCATTAACAGAAGCCGATTTCCCATCAACACAGCCAACCACAGATGATGATGGCAATGAGGTTACAACTCTCCGATGCATGTCCTTTGGAGAGGCAACATCTACATATACTGGATCAAAGCTATCGGTTGATCTCTTCAAAGATTGGTTCGACAACTTCTATGATGGATTTCCAAAGGATTCAAAAATTTGGTTTGCTTATGAACACTCTAAAGACTTTGAGCTCCCAGCCGATTTCAGATTTGACGAAATCAACTCTGGAAAATTTGAAAAATCCAGAGAAGTTTTTACAGCCGCCATATCCCCTTGAATACTCCCTGTCGGCATCCATCAGGGCAGAAATGTTCAAATCTCATATAAGTTCTATCATCCGATAAGTGCTGCTAGGCAACTAGGAATGGGTCAGCTACCAATCTAGTTGTACTTTGTGGACAATATCCAAACCAGAGGAGAAATCACCTCGGCCCTCATGATGCACAGGCTGCTGAACATTCCTGGACCTCCACTAGGTAGCATTGATAACATCGAGCTAGCCCTAATGAGGAGTGCAACTTTCAACCGATGGTGGATAGAATGGAAGAAACATCTTTTTCATCAATCGGCTTCAATGTATTTGATCAATATCTACCAGAGTTGGTTCCACAAGTAAGCATTATTCCTTTTGTTAAATTCTTCATTGCCAGCTAACATCTTTTAATATTTGACCACTTCTTCTCCCTTGTTTGTAGATCACAGACTCCTCACCTTCTCATGCTAGTTAAAGTGGAGCAGTTATCTGTTATGCTGCAGGTATTCTTCCAAATGGTGGTGGATTAGCTCCTTTGATAATCGGCTATGATGCCCCCAAGACAGCCTCCTTACTCCATAGCCAAACTCGCAGACCAATCCCTTCAAGTGGTAGAAGAAAAAGAGTCACACAATCGCGTTGAACCATTGGCCGCAAAGAAAAAGACCTGAAAGAGACAAAAACTACTGCAGCCGATGATCGCCAACTCTAGATCCAGATGTAGAAGAGTTTTTAGATCAAGAAGAAATGGAAGAAGCCTTCGATGACGCTGCTGCCGATGTGAGCGAAACAAGAAAAACCATGCAAACACTGCCAGCCGATTTACCAGCCCCTCAAAAGACTCCAACACGCCAAACTTGTCTTCCTCCGGTATGCAGTTTTCTGGAGTTTAATTCCTTTAACTATTCATATTCCAATTATGACTAAACTCTTTTACTTGCGAAAAAGAAACTTGCTACCAAGAAGAAACCAACACCACCTCCATCGGTAACTCTGAACTCAAAGTTCTTCTTAACTTTCAATCAATCGATGCTGAACCAAACCTATCTTTCTCTTTTTTTATATTAAGCCTCCTCGCTCTCCAACACCTACCCGTCATGAATCCAACGAACACACTCCATCGGTTGTGGGCAACCACCATGTCGAGGAAGGAGAAACAGCTCCTGTCATCCCTGTAAGTACTTCTTCTAAAACTCCATATCGGTTGTTCTAAGTTTTCCAACACTTAACAATCTCAACATTTTTTTTAGGTTCTAGCCGATATGTTCTCTTTTGATATAAGGCAGTTCATGTATGAAGAAGAAGAAACTACCAGCAAAACCCTAGCTCCCCTTGCAGATGATCTGAAAGCTTCATTATTGGATATTGCTCATCGGCTAGAGAGCTCCTTAGATACCTTGGTTGTTGATTGTGGGCCGATCAGAGCAAGGTTTGAAGAAATCAAAGACCAAATCCCAGAAGACCTGGTTGATGTCATCTCTCAAGCGGTATTTCTTGAACTCGATTTAAGCTGGAGAAGGCAAGACAAAGAATTGCCGATCGACGAGAATGAAAAGATCTTGAAGCCAACATCCAAGCTAATCGGCTGTCGATCAACACAGACAAGGCCAAACTTGATGAGATGATCGCTGGGCCAAGCTCCACTGAAGCCAACATTGATCGGCTTAAAAATCGCAAAGCAGAGCTACTAGCCGAACTAGAGAAGTGCAATGTTAAACTAGCATCGGAAGAGCAGAAGCTTGTCGATTTCCCCAGGGCCATCGAAGAGCAAAGATCCAAGTTAAAGACATCAGTTAACCACTTGTCGGATCTAACCAAGTCTCTGAAGATGATCTCAGGAACCGATGCAACTGACTCCCAAGCCATTGATGAAGTATAACAGATTAGGCAAAGGGCCATATCGGCTATAAACAAGCATGTATCTGGATAAGCCGATTTTGTAATAGGAGCTTGAAACTTTTGTGAATTTCTGTGATACAACTTTTGTGAATTTTTTTGAAGTCCACATATTTTTGTATGCATGTATGCCCCCCTAATTTTACAATGCCAAACAAGCATTGATAAAATTATAGCTTGACTAAGGGCGATATCACAAATACCGGCCATCACACATCGGCATAACATAACTGATTATCATAGGTTAAAAAGACTAAGGATGGTATAAGTTAGATCGGCCATCTAAAGGCGATGTTAACACATCGGCTACCATGTATCGGCATAACACAGCCGAATCATGAATTGATCCAAACACTTGGATAATATTTCTTCAAATATTTCCCGTTGAGAGCTCTTCCAAAAACTTCTCCATCAAGCCCTTGCAACATATAAACTCCCTTAGAAACAGACTTGTAGATCCGAAAAGGCCCTTCCCAATTCAGTGACCACTTGCCAAATTTATTATCACGAGTTCCAATCGGTAGAATCAATTTTAAAACCAACTCGTCTTCTGAAAAAGATTTCGGCACAACTTTCTTATTATAATGATGAGAAATTCTCTCCTTATCTCTTGTTACTTTCTCCAAAGCACGCATCCTAGATTAAACCAACTCTTCCGATTCATCTACCATGAGATTATGATAATCATCGGTTGTCAACTCATCTTGTAAATCAATCCTCTTTGAGCCGATGACACTTTCCCATAGTAACACAGTTTCATGCCCATAAACTAGCTTGTAAGAAGGAACTTGGATTGATTCATGACAAGCCAACCGATAAGACCATAATGATTTGGCTAGTCGGCTATGCCATTGCTTTGGAAATTCAAAAATCTTTCTCTTAATCAACTTAATCAAACTTTTGTTAGATGCTTCTGTCTGTCTATTGACGTGTGCATAATATGGTGAAGAATTCAACAACTTAATCCCCATGCTCTCTGTAAATTGGACAAACTTATCTGATACAAAGATAGATCTCTGATCGGTTGTGATAGTCTGAAGAACACCAAATCGCTATATAATATGCTCTTTAACAAACTGAATTGCATCCGCAAAATCAACCTTCTTCAATGATATTGCCTCCACCCACTTTGTGAAATAATCGGTTGTCACCAATATAAACTTATGTCCTTTGCTTGAAGGTGGATTGATCTGGCCTATCATATCAATTCCTCAACCTCTGAACGGCCATGGCTTGATTATAGGATTCATAGCCGATGCTGGTGCTCTTTGAATTGCTCCAAACTTCTGGCAATCTTGACAACCTTTATAATATCTGAAACAATCTTCTAACATTGTCAGCCAAAAATACCAAGCTCGCCGAAGCAACCACTTCATCTTGTGGGCCGATTGATGAGTATCACATATACCTTCATGTACTTCTCCCATCACAACCTTTGCTTGATCAGCACTCAAACACTTTAGCAACACTCCATCAATCGTCCGATAATATAGCTCATCTTCCAACAAGACATATCTCAAAGCTTTATATCGCAATTTTCTTGAAGCCGACAGAGAGGGATTCTTCAAATAATTAAATACATACTCCAATCATCGGCTACGATTATAGCGATTTCTACCTCAACATCTTTCACCATCGGCTTGTATCCCGATGCTTCCTGGGCCAAGTCATTAGTTTCAACATTCTGCTCTCGAGAAATATGCCTCAAAGTCACCAACTGAAAACTATCCATCAATTCTCGGCACTTCTCATTGTAAATCATCAATGTATCATTCTTGCACAAATATTCCCCAGCTAACTGGTTGATGACCAACAAAGAATCACCCATGATTTCAACAGCATCGGCTTCAACTTCCTTTAAGAGTTGTAATCCCTAGAGAACTGCCTCATACTCAGCTTGATTATTGGTGGCATAAGACTTAATAGTATAAGCAAATTCAAAACTTGCCCCCTATGTGATATTATGACCAAGCCGATACCACAACCATGAGTACAAACCGATCCATCAAACATCAATGTCCAAGGCATTATGTCAACCGAGTTGATCGAGTCATCATGATGTTCGACCATAAAATCGGCTATGGCTTGCCCCTTAACTTCTTTGGGCGATTTATATCTGAGATCAAATTCTGTTAATGCATAGATCCACTTTTCAACTCTCCCTTTCAACACCGGAGCCGATAGCATGTACTTAACGACATCGGCCTTGCAAATTATGGTGCATTCATTGGATAACAAATAATGCCTCAATTTTGTGCAAGAGAAATATAAAAACAAGCACAATTTCTCCACCGGAGAATACCTTATCTCTGCATCCAGAAGCCTTCTGCTTAAATAAAAGATTGCTCTCTCCTTGCCCTCAAATTATTTGATCAAGACCGAGCCGATTGACTTCTCATCGGCGTACAAGTACAACTTGAAAGATACTCTTTTTTGTGAAGGAATCAGAACTGAAGGGGAACTCAAATATTCCTTAATATTATCCAAGGCCTTTTGTTGCTCTGCCCCCCAAGTAAACTCATGATCGGCTCTTCACCTGAGTAAAGGTGTAAAGGGCTCCATCTTCTCAGATAAGTTGGAAATAAATCTTGCTGATAAAATTCACCTTGCCGACCAAAGATTGCAACTGCTTATTGTCTTCTGGAGGTTGAATATTCTTGATTGCATTAATACTCCTCTGTGTTACCTCAATCCCTCTCTTATGAATAAGAAAACCCAAAAATTGTCTAGCCGATACACCAAAAGCACACTTTGTGGGATTCATCTTCAAGACACATTTCCTTGTTCTTTCAAAAAACTTACCTCAAATCGGCTATATGATGATCAATCTCCTTTGATTTCCTACCACATCATCAATATAGATCTCAACCAACAAGCCGATCAGATCATGAAATATGTAATTCATGGCCCTTTGATATGTAGCTCCAGCGTTCTTCAAGACAAAAGTCATCACAACCCACTCATACAAGCTGATTGCATCAGGACATCTAAACGTAGTCTTATGAATATCATCTTCTGCCATAAAAATATGATTCTATCCAGCATTGCCATCCATAAAACTTATAATCTTATGCCCTGAAGCAGCATCAACCAATTGATCGGCAATCGACATTGGGTACTCATCCTTAGGGTTAGCCTTGTTTAGATCTCAAAAATCAATGCAAACCCTAAGTTTACCGTTCTTCTTGATAACTGGAACTATATTAGAAATCCACTCAGCATATCGGCATGGCCGAATAAAACCAACTTCATATAGTCGAGTAATTTTAGCTTTAATAGCATCATACATATCGGCTTTACATCTTCTAGGTGGTTGTTTATATGGACGATATCCTAGTTTGATAGGAAGCCGATGTTCCACAGTTGATCGACTAAGTCCTGGCATCTCAAAATATTCCCAAGCAAAGCTATCTCTATATTCTTTCAAAAGCTCTATCAACTTGGTTCTAAAATCAGAAGATAAATTCTTTGTGATAAAAGTCATCTTAGGCCTATCCCCTGGACCTATATCAATTTCTTCCAAATCATCGGCCGACACAAAACCTTGTCCCAATTTGCCATCGACATCATCTACATTATCCTTGGTGTACAAATTTGAACCCTCTATGACGCCCTCAAAGTAATAATTAGGACCCTTCATCTCCAACTGGTTGTATATCACAATCGGACACTCTTATATAATCTCCTTCCCAAACTTTTCCAGACAAGCAATCAATTTCATCCATCACTCAAATAGTTAAATCGGCATTAGCAACATTGACTGACCTGTCGGCCGGCACGATTTCTACCTTGTCACCTTGCCATTGGATCAAATTCTGATGCATGGTCGAAGGAATACAATAATTTTCATGAATCCAATCCCTTCCAAGCAACAGACTATATGAACCCTTCCCATCGATGACAAAAAACGTGGTAGAAACAGTTTTGCTGCTAATTGTCAACTCTACATTTAACACTCCTTTGGTCTTTGAAGGATTGCCACCAAAATCTTTAAGAACCATGTTGCTCTTGATGAGATCATATGAATTCTTGCCCAACTTCCTGAATGTAGCATACAACATCAAATTCATAGCAGCTCCATCATCAACCAACATTTTAGACATCGGATTGCCATTGACAAATTCCTTGACATACAATGGCTTGAGGTGTCGATACCTTGTTCCTTCTGGCTTCTCAAAAATAGCTTGTTCTGGTGATAAAACCAACTTGGCCAAAGATTCTTCCATGACATCTGCATCAGTTTGGTTAGCCTCATACTCTGTTGGTAGTACAAAAACCATATTAACTGATACAGAAGCAATAGTCTTCCCCTTATCTATCCTTTTTGCCTTGTCGGCTTTAACCTCATCGACTGAAAGCACCTTACTCTTGATACGCCACTCTTGCTTTTTTTGCTTTAGCCGATGATTGATCTCCTCTTGAACCTCTTGGAAACGCTCCCTGTTCCTCATACTTTGAACCCTCCTCTTCTCGTTCTTAGTGAAAATACCAAAAGGAGACCATTGTGGGTTTCTGGTTTCATCATCATCAAAATTCTCCTGTGAAGAATCCTGATGAATTGGACCCAATCTCTGATGAACAGGCAATTTCCTCTATCTTAGCCGATTTTCCATAGGACACGATCGGCTTGAATCTCCAGCATAGCCCTTATCATAGTTGCTGCATCCTGGACAATCTTCTATTGACAGCAGTCTCATCCCTTCATTCCAGCAAAACCTGAAGAATTCACAACTCCAATGGGGATCAAAACCGTCATCTTCCTTATAGTACCTCTCTTCCTGCCTATCATACTTTCTCTGGTATTTATTGATGATTCTGACAGAGTTACGTTGCGTGGACTGATAATCTTTTCTATCGGCTACCCTCCCACTCGTATGAACCATGTTAACAGGAAAAGGGTTACCATCAACCTTCATTGGTCTTTTTGAATCATCAAACTTTATCTTCCCTTGCTCAATAGCCGATTGGATCTGTTGCCTGAAAACCTTGCAATCATTAGTGCTATGAGATCCAGTATTATGCCACTTAGAATATTTTCTCTTTCCCAACTCATCAGTCGATGGAATTACATGACCAACAGGTAGTTGAATTTGTTTCTCCCGAAGTAGCAAATCAATGATCTTGTCAGCCTTGGTAATATCAAATTCATATTTTTTTCCTTTGTAGAATTTCTGACCCACTGACATGTAACAATTTTCTTGTTCCTTGCCCACTCAGCCGCTGCTACTTCGGAGTCATCCTCTTCTTCAGATTCAGAAGCATATATATATGTGTGTATTAACATGGTTAACCTTTTTAAATGCTTTCTTAGCTTCTTGAAACCTTTGCTCATGTGTTGTTACCTTCTGAGCCAAATGAACCAAGCTCTCAAAGTCTTGAGCCGAAAATCTTTCCTTAATTCGTGTCAACAAACCTTAGAAAGCAAGATCGGCTAACTGAGAATCTGTCAAAACCAAGCTGTAACATATGTTTCTCATATCTCTAAACCTCTGAATATAATCTTGAACAGATTCATCATGTTTTTGTTTGATTGCTGTCATATTAGACAATTTCATCTCATGAATTCCACTATAGAAGTACTTATGAAACTATTTTTCTAGATCGGCCCTACTTTGAACATAATTATATGGCAAAGATGAAAACCATGTAAAAGTCGATCCAGATAAAGATAAAGGATATAATCTAACCCTCAGAGCATCAGTAGCTGATGCCTCACCACACTGAGCGAAAAATCGGCTGACATGCTCATAGGTTGACACATTATCTTGCCCTGAGAATTTTAAAAAATCTGGGACCTTGTATCGGTTTGGTAATGGCACCCTCTCAAAGTATTTTGGGTATAGATGCCGATACAAATTACCAGTATCCTTAGGCTTAAGACCAAATTGTTCCCTCATCACATCGGCTATCATATCAGCCCAAGGCTTTTATTGAGGTGCTCCTTGAAACGGCTACTATGTTGGATCAAACTAATTAAATTGAGGCAAATACTGGGGTTGAGGTGATGCCCCTGGCCGATACTGCACTTGAGGTGAATGAGGCTGATACTGGAAATTAATATTGCCTCCCATGTGATGTTGAGGGGACTGATGCACCATATGGGCTTGCTGATCAGGAACAAACTGAGTACCAATAGGCTGATGCTGCTGGGGAATCGGTGTATGTTGCCTTATCGGTATCTGTGGAATCGGCTCAACAGCCGGCTGGTTTGTTCTGAACATACCTGCAACTTGTTCTTGAGTAACCTGAGGGATGTTTTGTCCTATGTGTTGAGGAGGTTGTTTGACCAAAAGAAAAGGATTAATCCCTGGTTGCTTCTGTGCCGATGATGATGCAATCTGCTTTCCAGGAGCCGATGCCATCGGCTGGTCTGGGGCCACACCTACAACAGGTTGCTGTTTATCTATAACCAGAGTCCTATATCGTGGAAAATTGCCCTCAGGAAGAAACAGTGGCTCCTTGGCTTGATGTTCAGCAATCCTACCATCAACCACAGAACTGATCTATTGTTTAAGGTGTTAACAAGAACTCCTGACTGGTTGATTAAAGCATGATGCACAACATAATCAATCCGATCTTGTAGATTGTTGAATTCTGTAGGGCCTTCCTCTTGCTTGACATCCTGAGGTTTAGCATCCTTGCCAGAACTTCTTTCGAGCTCATCATTGTTTGGCGAAGCTACTTTGTACCTCTGAATCACCGTGCCTGAGCGAGTCTGAACAAATGAATGCAAAAATTAGCTCTGCAGGTCATTCATCATCTCTTCAAACTCCACCTTCTGATCTAGCGTCAATTTGTCCATTGTTACAGGAATGAAGTTCTCTGGGTCAACATCGGTCGATTGGAGGTCCACCATGATGTCTGACTTCTAATCAGGTCCCACCGACGCGTGCCAAAAGCATGTCGAGGTAAAAAACACACACTAGCCTAAGAGATCTACTTAACTCTAGTGCAGGACCTAAATCTTGCTTTTGGGTTTCAAAGGTGTGCCAGTTGGTTTGATCCTACAACCAACAAGAGATTAAGAAAGAAAACGAAGTTAAATCCATAAACGGTAGCCGATCGGCTAATGACCGATAACATATCATTCAATATTGAGCCGATGCAATATGCATAGGATCGGCAATAGAGAACAAAGCGAAAGGAAAATTAGATCTACTCGATCGGCTGTAGATATCAATAATATACAATCTATGTCTCAAGATATGTTTAAACCAAGTGATTGGGATAGATCAGACAGTGTGTCGAGACAGTATAAATCACTTATGTTTAAAAGTACTATAAGACAGAGATTATATATATTTATAGCATAGTCGATGTAATAAATATAACATGTATCGGCTAGTACTCCGATACCACTTTATACTAAGATATCAATATAGATTAAATATATTAAACAAGAATCAATCAAGTGTTAAGATGACCTAATAGATTAATAACAATCTTAATATATTTTACCACAATGAGATATTAATATAAATGGCAGATTTAGCATATCAAGTAAACATGTAGGAAGCAAGATAACTAAACCAGGTAAGATCGACTGAAACTCTGATGCTATCTCTAAAAGCAGTCATAGGACAAGATAGATATTATGATTCTAGATAATACTTAATAGGTCAGATTTAACTGATGCAACACTAAATATAAAGAGAGACATAAGGTCTAAACAAATCGATGAATGCCTTTCGAGATGGTGGATACACTATATAACCTAGGTCAACGTTGATATCTAACCCTATCGGCTATTGTCTAGTAACAGTTACTAGCCGATTTGGGTTAGATAGCAATATTGGTTTAGATTATATAGCATATATGATAACTCGGCGATTTGCATAACCAATATTAGAGTGTCATAAAGATGTAAGCACTAATCCCAAGAACACAAGCCACCATAACAAGTTTTACCTCTTGTCGAAGATCGAACCCGATGCAGCCCAACTCGAAAGTAAGAACTCGTCGAAACAAACGAAAGTAGAAAAGATGGTGATGCGTCGAAAGTGTTATTGAACTAATTGTTGTTTGATTACACGGTCTTGGGCTATATTTATACCCAAATACATAATATGTCCTTTTCGAACACGACTCTTATCTCTATTACAACTCAAAATAGGAACAAGTCCCTTAGGCGGACTCTTAGCGGCACAATCTATAAGGAACTACTTAAAATAACCTAATTAACAGATACAATTGTCTTTTTTGGACTCTATCCATATATAGCAATCCTCATGAAGCACATCAACCATATCCGACAATGATTCCAATGTCATCTTACCTTCTCCGACTCGGTATCAGCCGATGAACACCTTAGCCAATTCAGCTTGCAACTAGTGCGTACTCTGTTTCCCGGAATCACGATTTTCTCGAAATTAGCTTCGGCCTTAACTCCAAATCCGATCCATGATTTACAGAATTTGGTCGTTAACATGATGATGAGAAACGGGTCGCATGTGGTTGTTCGTGGTGCTGGTATAGTAGATCTGAAGTTTACTTCGGAAAAGATCGTGCAGTTGAAGAATGTGCAGCATGTCCCTTCCATCAACAAGAATCTTGTTAGCAGCTCCCTACTTTTGAAGAATAGTTTTAAGTTAGTCTTAGAGTCCAATAAATTAGTAGTGTCTAAGCATGAGCAGTTTATTGGTAAAGACTATGAGTGCGAGAGGACTTGTCACGCCCGAAAATTCACACCAGAATTTTGCAGGCTAATTTGTGCATTACATCCTCGTCCGGCATCAGAGGTACACAAATCGACGTTATTGATAATACAGAATCCTCGTCTTAGAAACAATATAAAAGAGTTACACAAATGCAGCGGAAAGGAAAAAAAAACTGACTTAAGCTAAACTTGACACGAGCGAAGCGGAACACCAACTCCACAGCTAAACCTTGACGAGAACAAGCCTACACCTCCTCGGAGACCTCGACCTCAACCTCTGGTACTGAAGGGGGAAAAAGAAGCAAGGCTGAGTACAACCACAGTACTCAACAAGTCACACCGGAAAAGGGGGCATGATGCAAGGTAAATAACAAGGAAGGGTTAATGGCTCACTTTTGCAGAAACAGCATTTACAGAATATAATAACAATATTTGAAGACAGTAAAATAGTAGTAAATTTAAGCAGTATTAAATAAACACTGTCCAACGCTCAAACCACGTTGCGATAGGCCCATCCATCCACCTGCACTGGTCATGCTTCAACATTTCATTCAAATAAAAAGTGAGACTAATCAAGGTGAATCTGGTCGATCGCCCGTAACCGTGGGCACGGCTATTTGAATAGTTTTTACTCTGATCAGAGGTGTACAACTGTACCCACAAGACACAATCCCACAACACGTTACCGTGTGCCGGTGCACCACCACGGTGCCCCGGAAAGGAATTGTGACAGGACCCTTCACATAACCCCCTCTACTCAATCGTACCACACCAAGGTTTCGCCCCCATTCCCATCGGGCAATGGGCAGCCCCCTCTAGTGCCGCGGGGAATTCGGAAGCTGATCAGCCCTTAAAACCGGGGCCGACCCAACTCCATCACGCCCACCCTCTCTGGGATACGTCGACTAGAGACCGCTACGCTACAGACCCAGCCATTACCCATGCTGGCTTGTGGTATGCACGGTATTTCTTCCAGGGTTTCCCGAGAACCGGTCCTTAATCGTCATGAGCACGCTAACCAAAGTCCAACCATGTGCTCACGACCCACCTTTTTCATAAATCAATATTATTAGAGACATGCTCACAACTTAACATCATCTGAGGGTTAACTTTTGGTAATGAAACTTGATTAGTGTGATTCCCTTAAGTGAGCTAGTTGCGCTAAGCATGGCTAAGCAACCTTAAACTATCATCTAGTCACATTGAACCCCAAGTTATCAATGGTATAAGGCAAACAATCCTATTGTTGAGTACAATAGGTATAATCATCCCATAAAATGACATTCTAAAACTTATGCAGTATTCGAAAGAAAAAGAGATGTTTACATAAAATAGGTACAATATGGTCAATGTAAGGTATGACTTGCCTTGCTCTGGAGACTGAGGAACCTCGGCGACTACTTCGAAGAGAACGGGCTCGCCGGAAAACTCGGAATCTACACGACAAACAAAGCACTCAACAAACACCCTAAAAAGTCTACTGAAACAGCACTGAAAAGTATTTTTAATGGATTCTTGACATTTTTCTGGATTTAATGAAATTTGAATGGACTAAAACGGAGTTCGGATTCAAAAGATATGAATTTTAGAAGTTTAATTGCGATTTTTAAACTAAACAGAAAAGATTAAATTATTTATTGCGCAATTAAGCCCCCGGGTGACGCAAGCATGGCGCAAGCGGTAGGGCTGACGTCAGCGGCGCAAGCGGCCGACGCAAGTGACGCGGCGCGGTCCACGGTGGACCGAGTCCACGGCGGCGGCGGGAAAGCGGGGCACGTGGCGCGCATCGGGAGGGTGGCGGCGATCGGACGGCGACGGCCTTGCGCGCGAGGACGGTCCGGATCCGCCGATCCGAAGGATCGAACGGTGCGGATCACGGCTAGGGTTAGGGTTCGGGCGGCGGCCGAGGCGGACACGCGGCGCCATCCGGCGTGCGGCGACCGGATCGAACGGCGACGGATCGATCGCGATCGGACGGTGCGGGATCCGCCCGATCCAAAGATCGGACGGCGCGCAGAGGAGCGGCGCTAGGGTTAGGGTTTGGGCGGCGGCGGCTCGAGCTCGCCGCCGGCCATGGCCGCGGCGGCCGGCCGGACTCCGGCGGCACCGGCGACGGCGGCGAAGGGTGCTTTGCGGGCGCGGGGAACCACGAGGAAGGGTGGAACAATGCGCGCGGGAGCGGTTCGGGAGGAGGCCCGAAAAACCAAAAAGGAAGAGGGCGGCGGTGCACTCACCGGCGACGGAGACGGCGGCACGATGGCGACGGCGGGTTTTGGGGCTAGCGCACGGGGAACCAAAGGGGAAACGCGCGGCGGCGAAGGGGGAGTTTTATAGGGGTACAATGGGGCCGAAACAAACACGGAAACGGCGCGGATTCCTCGCCGTTGTTCACGGACTCGGAGAGAGAGGGAAACAATCGGCGACGGATTTCGCGTGGGTAGGGTTTCCATCGGGCGCGGGGTTTGCGGGGATGGAAACGGCGTCGCGAGATTGAGCCGGCACGGGCCGACGTGGCTCGGATTCAAACGGAAAGGAGCGGAAAGGCGGCGCGCATGGCGGACGGCGGCCGGACCGACCGAGCGCGGGGGCGGAAGCGACGGCGGGGCCCACCCGTCGCGACTCGCGGCGAGGGACGCCCGCGGACTTGCGTGCGCGCGCGTTGCGGGCCTCGGCCTGGCCCAGGGCGCGCGCGGGAGGGACCGGGCGACGGCCCAAGGAAAAGCGGGAGTACTTGTGCAGCCCGTACGGAAAAGAAAAAGAAAAAGGGAAAAAGGATTTTGGGGCTTAATTAATTCTGATTTCTTGTTTAATTGATTAAAAAATACTTAGAGTGCTCTAAAAATTCCAGTAAAAATCATGTTAGCGTATTTTGACATGAGGAATTCAAGAAAAATCCTACCATGTCATTTCCATTTATTAATTGCATTTTAAAATTATAGGTTGACTCCAGGTTAATTTCAGAAATTCCGATTATTTCCGGGTAAATTATTTTAAATGAATTAGGGAAAAACCCGGGATGTGACAACCTACCCCCAAACGGAATCTCGACCCGAGATTCGGAGGTGTGCGAAGAGGTGCGGGTGCGCGGCCTTTAGCTCATCTTCTCGTTCCCAAGTAGCTTCTTCCTCGGAGTGATGAGTCCATTGAACCTTGCAAAACCTGATAACCTTGTTCCGAGTCCTTCTCTCACTGACCTCAAGAATACGTGCTGGTCTCTCTACATAGGTTAAGTCCTCTTGGATTTCGATCCAGTCCGGACTCTTTGCTCTTCGGTACCCTTAAACATTTTTTTAAGCGGGACACATGAAACACGTCGTGAATACCGGTCATGTTGGAGGAAGCTCCGGTGATAGGCCACTTCTCCTCGACGTTCCCGAATCTCGTATGGTCCCACGAAACGTGGTGCCAACTTACCTTTGGTTTGGAAACGATGTACTCCCGGAGTGGTGTAACGCGAAGATACACAAAATCCCTGCTTCAAAAGCGAGATCTCTTCGACGATTATCCGCATAGCTCTTACGTCGGGATGCGCAATCTTCAACCTTTCCCGAATCACTCGGACCTTTTCCTCTGCTTCACTTATTACTTCATGCCAAACAAGCGGCGCTCACCCGTCGATCCCGAACGGGGTGTGCGGCATTTCCGTCCATACGGTGCTTCATACGGTGCCATTTGAATGCGGCACGATAACCGTTGTTGTAAGAGAATTCTGCATAGGGCAAGCTTTTGTCCCACGCTTTTCCAAAATCGAGCGCGCATGCTCTCAGCATGTCTTCCAAAATCTGATTCACTCTCTCAGTTTGACCGTCTGTTTGCGGATGATAGGCCGTGCTAAAATTCAAACGGGTACCAAGCTCTTCTTGCAACTTCCTCCAGAACTTGGAAGTAAACTGACTTCCCCTATCGGACACGATCTTCTTAGGCACGCCGTGCAAACACATGATCCTTGCGAGATAAAGCTCTGCCAACTTCTTCCCTGAGTAGGTAGTATGTACTGGTATGAAATGGGCCACCTTGGTGAGTCGGTCCACCACGACCCAAATGGAGTCATAACCTGACGTTGTGCGGGGTAAACCCGTGATGAAATCCATTCCAATTTCTTCCCATTTCCATTCGGAATCGAAGTGGTTGCAACGATCCGGGCCGTTGATGTTCGCCTTCACTCGCGACAAACATCACAAAGTGCAACAAACTCGGCTATCTCCCTCCTCATGCGACCCACCAAAACTTTTCTTTAAGATCTTGATACATCTTTGTACTTGCCCGGGTGAATTGAGTATTGGGTTTGGTGAACTTCCGTAAGGATCGTCTTTTCAAATCCTTGTCCTCGGCACACACAATCTCTTTCCCATCCAGATTGTGCCATGTTCGTCTTCCGTAAAACCACGAGCTTTTCCGACTCTCATGTTCTTCTTGAGTTCGGCCATCTCGGGATCGACGCTGAGCAGCCCGAATTTGATCAATGAGAGTGGGTTGGGCTTCCGAGCAGCCACAAAACCAAAATCCACCACTTGTAGATTTAGATTCTCGAATTCCTGCAACGGGTCACACATTCCTTCGACACGAGGGTGGTGCGGTAACTCTTTCGGCTTAGTGCATCCGCAACCACATTAGCTTTGCCGGGATGGTAATGTATCCCTAAGTCATAATCTTTGATCGGTTCCAACCATCTTCTCTGTCGGAGGTTTAAATCCGGTTGGGTGAAAATGTACTTAAGACTTTTATGATCCGTATACACTTCACAACGATTACCAATTAGGTAGTGTCGCGGATCTTCAATGCATGAACCACTGCGGATAACTCCAGATCATGAGTGGGGTAGTTGTTTTCATGTGGGCACAATTGACGAGATGCATATGCGACCACTTTGCCTTCTTGCATCAACACACATCCCAACCCTTGGCGAGATGCATCACAATAAACTTGGAAGTCCTTTGCTGGGTCAGGCAGTATCAACACTGGTGCAGACACCAACTTCCTCTTGAGCTCTTCAAAACTCTTGTTGCATTCTGCCGACCACTTAAACTTCTCATCTTTCTTCAACAGTTGAGTCATTGGCTTGGCGATTTTGGAGAAGTTCTCAATGAAGCGGCGGTAGTAACCCGCAAGTCCAAGGAAACTTCGGATCTGCGTAACCGTTTTAGGCGGGGTCCACTTGGTAACTGATTCCACATTTGCTGGATTAACGGCTACTCCTTGGGCATTCACAATGTGACCGAGGAAGTACCTCCTTTAACCGAAAGCACACTTGCTAAACTTGGCGTAGAGTTGATGGTCTCTCAACTTCTCGAGTACTGTCCGAAGATGTTGCTCATGATCCTCCTCTGACTTAGAGTAGACCAAAATATCGTCAATGAACACCACCACAAATTTATCTAAGAACTCCATAAACACCTTGTTCATCAGATTCATAAAGAAAGCCGGTGCATTGGTTAACCCAAAAGACATGACCGTACACTCGTACAGTCCATACCTGGTGGTGAAGGCGGTCTTGGGAATGTCCTCTTCCCGAATCCTCAACTGATGATAGCCCGATCGCAGGTCTATCTTGGAAAATACCTTGGCCCCTTTGAGTTAATCGAATAAGTCATCAATCCGTGGTAGGGGATACTTGTTCTTGATAGTAACCTCATTGAGGGCTCGATAATCCACACACATTCTCTTGGTCTTGTCTTTCTTTTCCACAAAAATCACCGGAGCACCCCAAGGCGACGTGCTCGGCGAATATACCCTTTTTGCAACTGTTCATCCAATTGCTTCTTTACTTGCCAACTCGTTGGCTCCCATCCTATATGGCCTCTTGTGTATTGGGGCGGTCCGGGTACTAGGTCAATCCGAATTCAATTTCCCTTTTGGCGGCATCGAGTTAAATCCTCGGGAAAACTTCGGGGTATTCTCGACGATGGGGATATCCTCTAACTTCACGGGGTCTTGGCCGCCATTTCGGACGATTCCCCGGTGGAAACATAATTCAAACTTACTATAGTCTTGACTTGCATGGGAGAGCGAAAAACAACTCTTTCTCCTTTCGTATTAATTAAAGTAATGGTGCGACTAGCGCAGTCAATTACTCCCTTATGTCCGGACAACCAATCCATCCCAAGAATGACATCTATGCCTTTGGACTGAAGGAGGATAAGGTTGGCTAGAAACATAGATCCTTGTATTTCTATGGTCACCGAGGGACAATGCGAGTGGTCTCCAAGTGGTTTCCGGGGGTTTGAACCCGCATAGGTATCTTAAGTCCCACTACCGACAACCCATGTGCCCCAATAAATTGCTTTGAGATAAAAGAATGTGTAGCGCCGAATCAAATAATACGTGGCGGGAGTATAGTTTACGGAAACATACCCAGTATAACCGGGAGCGGTGCGTGCTTCCTCGGCGGACGCATGATTGACTCGAGCTGGATGAACCTTGGCCCGCGCGTCTTGGCTTCGGACACTTGTCGCAAAATGCCACTGGGTCACCACGGTTGAAACAGACTCCGACTTTCCTCCCGAGTCCTTCCTTGGAGGTGGTGGTTGGATTCTTTGGGATGGCGCCGTTGGAGCGGCGCGGTGGGAGTACTGTTGCGACCACTACCACTCTTGCCGGTTGGAAATTCCCGGGTGATAAGGTCGATGCTGACGAACAATCATGGTGGTAGGTCCACTCGACTTCCGAGCATGAAACGCGGCCTCTGCTGATTTCCCTGTTGAGGAGGTCGGGACGAAATACTTTTCTCTTCTTGATCATCTTGTTGCGCTGATCTTCTGTCGAATGGCCTTGTCAACCGCTTCTCAAAGTTAGCATACTCTCCGGAGATAAGCTTGTCCGTGAGTTCATCATCCAAACTAGCCAAAAACTTTTCCCGCCTTTCGCATCGGTGCGCACATCTTCGGGGCATAACGGGCAAGACGATTGAACTCGTGCGGATACTCGATCGATCGTTATCCTGCTCAAGAGAACGGAACTCACGCTTTTTCACGTGCAACTATTCCCGCAGGAATATGTGCGGTCCTGAAACTGCGACGAAACTCTTCCGTGTAACGCTGCTGCTCCGCCGGCGAGTAACCAAATAGTTGTCCCACCAAGCTAAAGCAGGACCCTGTAACTGATGAGTGGCAAACAAGACTTTCTCCGATCCGTGCACCGCAGCAGATCTAACTTCTTCTCTATGGCATGAAGCCAATCATTAGCCTCCATGGGATTAGTGGTGCTTGGAGAAGGTCGGCGGTCGGACACGAAGGAACTCGGCGGCTTGGGTGGGGTGGTGGGGCGGCAAGCGATTGTTCTGCTGCGTTCTTGCATTTGTTGCATCTGCATTGCATCCGATGATGTTGTTGTTGCATTTGCTGCATCATTGCAGCCATCATCTCGTGTCGTGAAGCGAGCACTTGAGCAATGGTGGGATTCTCGGGTGGCGGTGGAGGAGCATTGCCATTGGCGTCGTGAGCCTCGTTGTTGTTGGCACTGATTGCCCATTGTTCTGTTCGCCTCGCGGTCCTGGTGTTCACCATCCGAAGGAGACGACCAGACCGAGAGAGAAAAGAAGAAAAACAGGCAGAGACTTAGAACTAAACTTTATTATTTGAATTCAAATGCGTTGTTACGGTCTTGACTAAAAACAAGGAAAAGCACCAAACATCCTTAATTGGTCGGTCATATCACACTTGATATCGATCGCAGCTATCCCACACACGCGGCCTAACACACAAAACTACCAAGAAGACAAACTAAGGTAAACGGTAAAACTAAGGAGGGCAACTAGAACGATCCACGAGACGAGGAGTCGAAACGCTTCCTTCGAAGATCCCCATTCTTCCGAACGGCTCCTGGAGTCCTCGGGCGTCACCTCGGACTTGGACTCTTCGAATCGGTTGCCATAGCCCAACCGATCCCGCCTCTTCCCTCAGAGATTCTCGAGTCTCTTCGAGTCCATGTCTTCAGCCGAATTCTCCGAGCTTGAGTCACGGAGACGGAGATCCAACCATTACGCCACCTCCGCCTTGATTCGCCGAAGCGGAGCAAAGGTGAGGGCGAACTGCGCAGCAGAGGAACTGGAACCGGCGCCGGCTGGAGCGGGTGGAGCCGGGAGAAGGCGGTGGAATCCGAGGTGCCGGTGGATACGGACATGCGCGGTGGTGGTCTTCCGAGGCGTAGTGCGGAGTCGACCCCAACGGTGGCGGGAGTCCCTTCAACTCGGCTACCTCCTTCTTCGGACGAACCACTTCGTCCGCGGTCGCGCGATCCTCGGCATCTTCTTGTCGTTCGGCTCTTTGGTCGCCTTGTGTAGGTCGAGTGCATCTGATCCAGTCCTTTGAGCACGGTGCACATGTGACCGAAGGTAGAGTCATTCTCCTCTGCCGTAGACTTGAATGCACTGACCTCAGAGGAACTACCTCGGCAGGAAGCCGACGGGCGGGGCCCACCCGTCGGCGACTCGCGGGCGAGGACGCCCGCGGACTTGCGTGCGGCGGCGCGTTGCGGGCCTCGGCCCATGACCGGGCGCGCGCGCGGAGGGACCGGGCCGACGGCCCAAGGAAAAGAGTCTTGTGCACCGTACGGAAAAGAAAAAGAAAAAGGGAAAAAGGATTTTTGGGGCTTAATTAATTCCTGATTTCTTATTTAATTGATTAAAAAATACTTAGAGTGCTCTAACAATTCCAGTAAAAATCCTGTTAGCGTATTTTGACATGAAGAATTCAAGAAAAATCCTACCATGTCATTTCCATTTATTAATTGCATTTTAAAATTATAGGTTGACTCCAGGTTAATTTCAGAAATTCCGATTATTTTTGGGTAAATTATTTTAAATGAATTAGGGAAAAACCCAGGATGTGACAACTGTTTCGCTTTTTCCTAGCAGATTTTAGCAATAAGTCGGTGAACCATATTTGTGTTCATATAAGTGATGACATAAGTGTGTGACATTCACATTTATGTCATGTGAATTTTGGTTTATTGTCTCGGCTATCTAGCATGTGTTTAATTCCAAATTTCACCATTGCTAAAGGTCCTAAGTGTCATAGTTGTGTGCGATCTAAGCAACCACGAAAACCTCATAAGATGGCTGAGCAGAGAAACTTGGCCCTCTAGAATTCATACATTCTGATCTCTCTGAGATGAATGGTGTGTTGACAAAAGGTGAAAAGAAATACTTTATGACGTTGATTGATGATGCTACTCGTTTTTGTTATGCTTACTTGCTGCAAACTAAAGATGAGGCATTGGACTATTTTAAGATTTATAAAGCTTGAGATTGAAAACCAACTAGAAAAAAGATTAAATGTTTTAGATCAGATCGTGATGACGAGTTTTTCTCTAATGCTTTTGATGAGTTCTGTAAGGAACATGGTATTATTCATGAGAGGACGCCACCCTATTCACCCGAGTCAAACGGGATTGTCAACAGGAAAAACCGCACGATGACTGAGTTGGTTAATGCCATGTTGGACACTGTTGGTTTATCTAAGGCATGGTGGGGGAGGCCTTGTTCACTGCATGTTATGTTTTGAATAGAGTTCCAAACAGGAATAAGGATCAAATGTCATATGAGATATGGATTGGGAGAAAACCATCATTGTCTTACTTGCACACATGCGGATGTTTGGCTAAAGTAAATGTGTCAATTACCAAGAAGCATAAGCTAGGGCCTAAAACAATGGCCTGTGTCTTTCTAGGATATGCTCAGAGACGTATAACTTATAGATTTCTAGTAGTTAAATCTGATGTACCTGATATGCATGTTGATACAATTATGAAATCTCGTGATGCTACATTTTTTAAGACTATATTTCCTATGAAAAATATGCTTAGTACTTCTAGATTGTTATCTGAGATTACTCTTGAACCTGTCCCACCTGTTGAGTCTTCTGAACCATCTTATGAGCTTGAGATAGTTCCTGAGAAGGATGACAGTAAAGCTCCTAGAAGGAGTAAGAGACCTAGGATTGCAAAATCCTTTGGTGATGATTTCACCGTGTACCTTGTGGATGATACTCCTACAACTATCACTGAGGCATATGCATCTTCAGATGCGGATGATTGGAAAGAAGTTGTCCAAAGTGAGATGGACTCGATTCTATCCAAAGGAACATGGGAATTCACAGAACGCCCTATGGATGTAAACCAGTTGGTTGTAAATGGGTGTTGAAGAAGAAGCTTAGGCCTGATGGTACAATTGAGAAGTACAAGGCTCGGCTTGTGGCTAAAAGGTATACTCAAAAGGAAGGAGAAATTCTTCTTTGATACTTACTCGCCTGTTGCTAGAATGACCATAATTCGAACTTTGCTTTCCTTGGCAACCTCATATGGTCTGATCGTTTATCAGATGGACGTAAAGATAGCTTTTCTTAACGGAGAGTTAGATGAGGAGATCTATATGGATCAGCCTTATGGGTTTGTAGTGAAGGGTCAAGAGAGCAAGGTGTGCAAATTGTTGAAATCCCTGTATGGCCTGAAACAAGCACCTAAGCAATGACATGAAAAGTTCGACAGAACTTTAACTTCTGCCGGATTTGTCATTAATGAGGCTGATAGATGTGTGTACTATCGCAATGGTGGGGGTGAAGGAGTTATATTGCACCTGTATGTGGATGATATTCTTATCTTTGGCACAAACATTGATGTGATTAATGATGTCAAGTTTTTCTTATCAAAAAGTTTTGATTTGAAGGATCTAAGAGAAGCTGATGTGATTCTGAACATCAAATTGATTAAGGATGAAAATGGAATTACTCTTTCACAGTCTCATTATATGGAGAAGGTCTTGAGCCGTTTTGGCTATATGGACAACATGTATTCTCCAACTCTTTATGATCCTAGTGTGATACTTCAAAAGAACAAGAAAATTTCTAAAGATCAACTGAGATATTCATAGATTATTGGTTCACTCATGTACCTAGCTAGTGCAACAAGACCCGACATCTCTTTTGCTATGAGCAAATTGAGTAGGTTCATGTCCAACCCGGGTAGTAATCACTGGCATGCTCTTGAGATAGTGTTGCGCTACTTAAAAGGTACTATGAGTTATGGAATTCACTATTCTGGACACCCTACTGTGCTTGAGGGATATAGTGATTCGAACTGGATATCAGATGTTGATGAGCTTTATGCCACGAGTGGGTATGTATTTACTCTTGGAGGTGGTGCAATATCATGAAGGTCTTGCAAACAGACTAGATTGACGAGGTCAACCATCGAAGCAGAACTAACTATTTTAGACACAGCTACAGTTGAGGCTAAATGGCTACGTGAGCTCTTGATGGACTTGTCTGTGGTTGAAAAACCAGTGTCGGCTATCCTAATAAACTATGACAATCAAACTGTGATAGTCAAGATGAACAATGCTAAGGATAATACGAAGTTTGTTAGTGATATGCCCTAGAGGCAACATGGAGATGTTGGATATCACGTCAATGTTTATGTATAAATGAATAAAGTGTTATTCAGTTCCATGAAATAGACATCTTGTATTGATCAATAAGTACGTGACTTATTTATGAGACTCTATATGTATGAATCTATTTCTAAACGATCCCTGATCATATGTCATATTGTTGGAACAAATATGATTCTAAGATCGGCATGTTTATTGATTGATGATCATGTCTCATAGATCATGGGTATGGAGATACCAAATCAATAAACATGGACATATGTGTTGAAGAACACATTGTTGGATAGACCCACCATGAGACACTACAGGAATTAATGTGCCATTAGTTGGTCTCGAGGTAGTGTTGGTACAAAGTCCTTAGACACGAGATCACCATGGATTCCAACATGTGTAGTAGCCTACTTTGGGACTACCAAACGCTATTCCAAATGGGTAGTTATAAAGGTAGTTTTCGGGTTTGCTATGAAACATGGAGTGGGATGTGAGTGATCAAGATGGAATTTGCCCCTCCTTTGGAGAGATATCTCTGGGCCCTCGAGGTAATGGATTATGGAAATGCATGGCCATGCTAAGTTGATTGAGGAGTCAATCAACGGACGGATAATCCAATACGGTTCGAGTGAATGGTTAAGCTATTGAAGGGATGGCACACATCTTGCCTATAGCTTAACGGTATCGTGAGGCAAAGGGATTTGTGTACACATTACGGGTTCGAGCCGATATTATATTCTTGTATACTATGGTGTCAATATGTCTGCTAGGCGCCGCGTGACAGCGGGAGTTGGACTCGAGCCGACGATCGGCTAAGTTAGACTATAGCCGAAACCGAGTATACCCGAACCTCGTGGTCGCACGCTTAAGGGGATAAGAACGGGCATTCGAGTTGGACTCGGATACGGCTCGATCGGATAGGGATCCGATCGGATAGAGTCCTATGGGCTTACGACGTGTGGGCGGCCAACTCTATGAGATACGGATGAGATCCGATTTAAAATAGAGTCCTAATCGGTCACTAGTCCCGATCGACCAACTCTCAACAAAAGTCGCCGAGATCAATCTCCACGGAAACCCTCCCCACTTTCGAGCCAAACCCTAGCCTTGCATCGCGTGCTAGCACACGGGTGTTCGGCGTTCTATCCCCGGACGTGTATCGGCCCTTACTTGCAAGTGTTCCTGGTTTGCGCGGTAGAAAATTTTTGTTTTCGGCTAGCGTAGCTTCCGCGTAACCCTTCAAAGTTATCAAGACACGACAAAAGATGTTTGAAGTATGTCAGTAAGTTGAGAAACTCAAGAGTGATAAGTGTGACTTATATTCAAACAGACAAAAACCTGGCAGATCCCTTTACCAAAAGGCTATCACGGAATGTGACAAATAGTGCATCGAGGGAGATGAGATTGAGACCCATATAAGTTGACATAGTGGTAACCCAACCTATGTGATTGGAGATCCTGTGAATTAGGACCTGGGAAGAACAAGTTATTGGTTAACTGAGGAGAGCTATGTTTTCTAACCCTCTCTATGATGTAAAGCTCTCAAAGGACTGTAAGGCAGGTCAACGATATGCCCTAATGTGTTCTATTGGCTTGGAAAAGCAAAGATGTTGTCCTACAGAACATTCTTGAAAGAGCACACATATACGTCGTAGTCTATGAAAAGTGGGTGTTCTCTAGTAAACTCATGAAGAGACCAAGGAGAGCGGCGTATATGCTCCACCCGCGGGGTAGACTATTGGCGGTCTAGTACTGGGACTTTAAGTTGCAAAAAACTTGTAATTCAAGGCTTAATCCATTGTTCAAGCTGTGGATGAGTGTAGCTTGAAGTTATAGGCAAGAGTTCAACTTAACAGTCCTTGTCGAAACACTATTATATCAAACAGTATTGAGAAACATGCATATCTCTAAATGGACATTTGAGATCTGGTGGGGGATTGTTGGAATTAATGGGCTAAGCCCAAGTTATTTTCAGCTAATTCCTAGAATAAATCTCAAAAGCCCATGTATGGCATGGCATGGTGAAAATTTTAGTACTACCTTGCTAGTTTAGAGTGAGGTTATCCAACTTATATAGTGGGGCTTCTCTTTTCCTCCCAAAGCCTTGGATAAGGAAAGAGAAAGTGAAAACCACATGCGCGCTTGCTCGCTCGCCGGGCCATGGCCGTGGCCGCAATTCGCTTGCCTTAATTTTTTGACAAATTGATAATTGTTCGCAGACGAATTTTTTGAGAGTCCTAATCGGATACGCGACGCGCGCAAGTCTGGAATTAATCTAATCTACGGTTTTGCCACGTTTCTCTCTGCTGCGCTGCCACTGTCGTCTACCCTATCCCGCCGCCGGCTTGCACCAGCGACCGGGAGAGCAGGTCTCCGAAGCCGTCGTCCTTGCGATCCTACATCAAGAGAGGGCGAATAAGGTTTTTGGGAAGCGCTCTGCATGACGGCTCAATCTGACGTATCTTCCTGCTTCATCGGCTTGACACAAACATCTTCGTCGGCTACGTCCGCGACGAGTTCTACGCTTGGTGCACATCTTTGGTTGCTGTGATTATGGCTGTTAATTTTGTGTCTGCTAGTATGTTAGATCTGTACATGCTAGTTTTGATCTATTTAATTCAAAATTTATTTAAACAATTACCTAATATTTCAATTATTAACCATGCATATACCTATTCTACGATCCTATTGAGTAAATGAGTAACTGGAACTGGCATATAATTACAATATCTTTATTTTTTTTCATCGCCTAAGTATACAGTTCAACTGACAGCCAACAAGAGCCAATTTGGGACATGGCCCAAGCCAGAGGTTGGAAGTGATCCATAAAGTTCTACCATTATAGTTATTAAAATGGAGCCCGATGCTTGTCCTCACATGTATGCTTGCTAGCCAGTAAAAATACTGGAGTAACCGGCAATGCACTCCACTGTAGTAAAAACAGAAATAGAAGCATGTCATGTCTCGTAGACAGCTTACAGTCTTGTACTCTTGTAGGAAAGGGAGACACTGGGAACTCAAGTGAATTTTTAAGGGAAATATGCCCAGAAATTAGTTATCCATTAGACCGATTCTTCCTGTAAAATTCTAAATGATGGAGCATATTGCATTGCATCCTATGAACTTTCGGTTCTCATGGCACAGTTTCCTCATGGACTGCGTCTACTTAAGTATCACGGTCTTTTTTAACATCTTTTATGATGATTGAGATCCTCTGTTTTCGAAGGATTATTGGACACACGTATCAGTGATAAAAAAGCCTGATCTCTGTCACGATGACCCATAAGAAATTTGAGTTTTGATAGACTAGATGAGGCAAAATGAGAAAGTGTGAAACAAACAACCATTGTTGCTTGACAGTGTTGTTGATATTGCTGTAGTTTTTTTTAAAAAATACAGTTGTTTTGTTGATGAGATATTTTGTTGATGACGTGCCATCATGAAAACGCTTCATTTATAGTTTTAGAGGGTCCTGACATAGGGAGATGTTTTAGTGCCCAAACTTGCTCATGCAACAATGAACCTTCCTCATGCACTATAGGAATTAATATTTGATCTTAATCAGTTTGATTTGCTGCAAGCAAACTGAACTGATTAAAATTATGTGTTTGTGTTAATTCAGTGACCTACATTTCGCATGCACGCTGGCCAACAAATAGCAGCAGCTGGTGGGTACTTGCCTGTCACCCTGTGGTACAACGTAACTAGATAGATAAGCTCCTCATTGGAGAGGAAATTCAGGAGAAAAAAAATGATTAAGAAAGTGTGGAGATTATGACAATTGGGTATCTACATGGCAAGCTTATCCGACTGGACGTAGGGATAGATTGCGCCTGCCATATCTGTAAACCAAACATGACTTGGGTGTTACGTTGCCGATAGAGATAAGGCAACGGCCTATAGTCACGGTTTGGTAAGATTGAGGAAACCGACTTAGAGTAAGATAGGGTTTCCGATTTGTAAGCCCACCTCTCAAGACTATATAAGGGGGTAAGGGACGTCCCTTGAGGGACATCGGCTTTAGATCATATGCTTCATGAGAAGTTAGATCAGCTTTTAGCTTTGAGCCTTAGATCACGAGATCAATAAAGACACTCGGCGGATCGAATCCACCGAAACAGGAGTAGGGTATTACCTCACGAGAGGGCCTGAACCTGTCTAAACCTTCTTTTCCTTTTAACCCATTGTGTTTGGCGACCTTGACTGCGACCCCAGAAATTATATTGCCGAAACCAAGTTTCGACAGTTGGCGCGCCAGGTAGGGGATCGCGCGTCAAGACTTCTTTGACAATCTCGCCGACAAGCGTGATGGGATCTCCTTCAGGATTCGGCGACCTCGCCGCCAACAATTTCTCCTCCTTCGACTCGGATTCAAACCAGTCGGAAGGAGAGACCCACTCGGCACCGTTCGGGCTCTCGAACAGCGCCGAGATCTACGACGACATCTTGAAGACCAAGATGCAATCTACCTTCTCCAACGCAGGACTTCACTCGGCACCGTTCAGATTACTGAACACCACCGAAATCTGCACCGATCTTCTCGTCTCCCCGACGGAGACGATCTTCTCAGAAGAAGACCTCTCGGTGCCGTTTGGGTTACCAAACGCCGTTACCAAACGGCACCGAGATCTACGGCAAACTCCTCTCCCCCGAGTCGAGGTCGACCCACTCGGAGGAGCCTGCTTCCCCGCAGGACTTCACTCGGCACCGTTCCGATTACTGAACACCGCCGAAATCTGCATCGATCCTCTCGTCTCCCCGACGGAGACGATCTTCTCGGAAGAAGACCTCTCGGTGCCGTTTGGGTTAGCAAACGCCGTTACCAAACGCCACCGAGATCTACGGCAAACTCCTCTCCCCCGAGTCGAGGTCGACCCACTCGGAGGAGCCCGCTTCCCCACGCCCGACTCTGACCGGAACGATCCGCACCCGGCTACCCAGGTGGTCGAGGAGGTCGCCGTCATCCTCCAGCCGTTCGGCTCATGCTCATCTTCGGAGCTCAATGAATACCTCAGCTCCGCCGGCTTTGATGACCTCTATGGCATCCCCTCGACGAAGCCGACGACTCCGACCGCCACAAGGACTACGGGCCGAAGTGCTTGATAGTCCTCATGGTGAGCCGGACGAGTCCGACTCGGCCATGGCCCGCAGCTCGCCGAGGAAGAGCGAGCCAAGATCGAGCAAGAGCGCAAGACGGCCGAAGAGGAGAAGCAACGCAGGGAAGAGGCTCACAAGAGGAAGCAAGATCTACGCACGGCGGACGATCCGCCCGGAGGCCATCCTCCAAACACGGGTCCGCAACACCAACATCTTCCGACGCACAAGAAAACGGCTGTTGCCGCGCTCACGCTCTTGGACACCGTCATGGAGACGGCACCCGCCAACGTGACTCCAATACTCGACAAGATCAAGACCATCGTCGCGGCCACGCCAACGACCACCCCACCACCTCGGCACGAAGGCCGACGAGTCCGTGGCTGAAACGCCCGACAAAAGCCGACTCCCGCCTCTAAGGTCAGGAGACTATAAGAGGCCCGAGCCCGACCGGTCGACGACAAGGCCGGAGGCCCACGCCGCGAGTCTACACGAAGTACCAGGAGCAAACAGCCGACTCCGCGACAAACGACACGGACGTCCACCCGTCCACCACCGCGTCCGCCGCAACAACGGCTCCAGCTACCCAACCATAACCGAAGACCCCGCCGAGTGATCTGCGGGAAGTCCTCGATCGCCGCTACCAAGAGCGAGACCGACGCACCCGGGAAGATCGGAGGGGATCACCCGATAGCGGCGACGACGGAGTGCCGGCCTTCACTCGGAAGCTTCGCCGAGTGCACTGGCCGAGGGGTTTCAAGCCCACAGGAATAGAGAGGTATGACGGCAAGACCGATCCCGAGTCATGGCTTATCGTGTACACTCTCGCCGTCCGCGCAGCGGGCGGTGACAACAAGGCTATGGCCAATTACCTTCCCGTGGCCCTCGCTAACTCAGCCAGAACCGCTCACGAGCCTGCCAAGAGGCTCAATCGGCTCGTGCGAGCCGAGGACCACTTCATCGCCAACTTCCAAGGTACCCTCGAGAGGCCCGGCACGCACTTCGATCTATACAACGTCATCCAGAAGCCGGACGAGCCTCTGAAGGATTACATCCGGCGCTTCTCCGAGAAGCGCAACAAGATCCCCAACATTACCAATGACATCATCATCGCCGCCTTCCGGAAGGGAGTCCGTGATGAACCGTTGATCGGAAGTTTGGGCGCAAGCCGCCGAAGACGGTGAAGCGGATGTTCGAGACAATGAACTTGTCATGCCCGGAAATTTATCCCAAATTTCCGACTATTTTATGCATTAAATCCCTCGTCCAGAATCAACCAGGGTACATAAAATGACAAATTAATACACAGTCCAAAAGTAAAAAAACAAAGCGTAAAATAAAAATACTTACTAAAGAGGCACTTAGTCCTCACACCCAAAAGCTCGGCGAAAAGAAAGACGACACTAGCGGGGCTTCGGCTCCACTCCACGAGCAAACTCAAGGGGGTCCGAGCTTTGGTCTTCTAACTCCATTTTCACATCAGAAGCACTACACTTCTGAAAGGGCAAAAAATCACAAGACTGAGTACAACCACCGTACTCAACAAGACACACCGAGAAATGCAGACGTGCAAGGGGAGACAAGAGTGGCTTGGGCTAATTTGCATAAATGCGGTTTACAAACATTTAATTATTTAAAAACAAGTAAAACAGTTGAGTAATTAAGGCAATGTTAATCTTCCACCGAACAACGTTATCCCCACGTTGAACAGGCCCAACCATTCCACCCGAACTAAACCGGTTCCATTAAATCAAATTATTCGTAGTGGGACTAATCATAGTGAATCTGGTCAATCGCCCATAACCGCGGGCACGGTTATTCGAATAGTTTTACTCTGATCAGAGGTGCACAACTTTACCCACAAGACACGATTCCACACATGTTACCATGCCCCGAAGTACCACCATGATACTGCAAAGGGGGAAATCATGACAAGACCTTTCGCATAACTCCCTCTAACCAAGCGATACCACACCAAGGTTTCGCCCCCACTCCCCGCAGGGCCGCGGGCAGCCCCCTCTCGTGCCACGGTGAATTCGGCAGCCGCTCAACCCGTAAAACCGGGGCCGACCCAACTCCATCACGCCCACCCTCACTAGGGTCACGTCGGCCGAGGAAAGCTATACTACGAGTCAAGCGGTTGCCCATTCTTGCTTGTGGTTTGCACGGTATGTCTTCCGGGGTTTCCCATGAACCGGTCCTTAATTGCCATGGGTGCGACCATCAAAACCATGCACCCACAGCCCACCATTAAGTCACAGTATAGTTGAGATAATTATGACCAATAAGACATGGTCAGGTGTATCGAGCTTGTAGCTCATCAGAGATTAGAATAAATAGTGTAATTATCCCATTTAGTGAGCTAGTGGTAATTAAGCATGGCTAAGCATATAATTCTAGCTAGAATCAACATCAGTGACTAAAGCTAGTCAAATTAACACCCAAGGTTAACAAAGGACGGATAACAAGTAAATAAGGCACAATTAAGCAGATAGGTATTCCATCATTCCATGTAATTAGCAAAGCAATGTAATTTTATTTGCAAACATAAAACATTTATAAAAATAGGATCAAAATGCTTCAAGGGAAGTGTGACTTGCCTTGCATCTTCAAACAAACTTCTGGACTCTTTCCCTTGCGAGCGCAAACTCCGGAAACTGCGGAATCTACACGCTGGCACGTAAAACAAGGAAAAAACCTAATAAAAACCAAATAACAGTACATAAAAAGTAAACAAACATGTATAGCTTAATTTTAGATAAATTTTGCAATTTGAATGGCCCAATTTGGAGTTCGTATGAATTAGATATGAATTTTGGAAGTTTTGGACCATTTAAATAAATTCTGGAAATTAAGATAATTTATTACATAATTTTTAATTAATTTTGAACTGGAGAAGGATTGTTTAAGACATCAGCTTCGATCAGTCCACGGGATCACAAGGAATTTGGGTGGCTAGGATTGAACTGGAAACAAAGGATGAGTGGCTCAAATTAAACTGAATGAATATATAAAGATGAACGGCTTAGATTAAGCTGACCAAAATTTGACTGGTTTAGGGTTAGGATGTGATACACATCAAAAGAGACATGGCACAAAGGAGCTCACACGGCGCGAGGTGGCGGCCACGAAGCGACCACACGGGCACAACGACCGGCGCGCTCGAATGGGTAGCGGCGACGGCGAAGTGCGACGCGGCAACGACGAACCACGACACTCGGTGAAAACGGAGTTCACTAATGGAGAGAGGACGGTGAGGTGACTCTTACCACTACTTACCCAACGACGAGCGGCGGCGGGAGACGGCGGCGACGAGATGAAAGCGGCGGCGAGCTCGGGTTGACGCGACAACGGCTTTCCGGTGGCTTTCGGTGGAGGAGAGGTGGAGGACGGGCTTCGGCTTGCTGCTATGATGTCGACGGTGAAGGCGGCAACGATTAACAGCGATGGGAACGGCGACGAGGCACGGCCGAAGTGCGAACGGAGGCGGCGACGCACGGTCCACGGCGACGGGGCCTTCCGATGGTGTTTGGCGCAAGGGAGATGGATGTCGGGCTTCCTTGAGTCCTTGCGGTGCCGAGGGAGGCGACGGCGCTGTCCGGGGACGGCCGAGACGGCGGCTAGGGGCGGCTGAAAAGATGGCCGGCGACGGATAGACATTGATCTCGAGGGGGAGGTGGCTAGAGCACGGGAAAAATGAGGAAACCGAGGAGGAGATCATGGGGGTCCTTTTTATAGGCTTGGGAGGGAGAGTCCCGCACCGGGAAGAGAGGATTTGGCGCCGGATTTTTAGGGTTTATCCCGAGTTCGTCGGGATAAGAACGAGGGCGAAATTCGCGCGATTTAGCACAGGATTGAGGGGGATTTTATGGGGGAAATGTAGAGGAGATCGAGAGGAATCCATTCCCGCAACTAATTTTTGATTTGGGCAAAGGATTAGGCCGGATTTGGTGGAGGAAACAAAGCCACATTTTTCGGTCACTGTTCGGCACTGTAGCACGACGGGAGGTTGAAGACGCTACTGTAGCAGGGAGGTAAAACAGACTTTTCGGTCCAAACATCCTTTAATTCTTATAAATACTTTCAATGCCCAAATAATTCCAAGAAAAATCCTGAAAATATATGAACACCCAAAGTATTTAATAAAAATATCTCCAGCTCATTTAAAATTTAATCTATTTATTTAAATAATTATTGAATTGTTCTTTGTTTTATTAAAATTATTTCTCGAGCTCCAAAATTTCACAAAAAATTTCAGAGAGTACTTTAGGGCATAGAGAATATTTCAAAAATATTTCCAGCCATGATTTTTAAAGGAAAATTTAATTTCCTTAATAGTTTCACTTGATTTACTTTACTTTTCTTTTTATTCAATTTCTAGAAAATAATTTATTAAATGATTTTTATTCCCGAACGAAAATCGGGCTGTGACAAATCTACCCCCTTACAGAATCTCTCGTCCCGAGATTCGGGGCTAGAAAGAAAAAGGTAGGGTGAGATTGGGTTGGCCTGCTAACCTCTAAGGTTTCTTCTGGCTCACACTGACTGATTGACTGACCAAACCTGTGCGACGACTGGCTGATCAAACTTGCACAACCGAACCGATTGGACTCAACCCTTGTGTTCTGCGGCTTCACAAACCAAACTAAACCGGCTGATCCTTCCCGTTCCGACCCCGACCGGATTTCATGAACTCAAGTGCTTACTTTCCTCGAACCGCACCATTAACACCGGCGCTTCGGTATTCTGAGAACTCACTCCTGCTAACTATTATTTGGTGGCACTTTTTTTTGACCTTGTAACTGACTTTCGTGAACACATAGACCCTGAAATTCTTTTTTTTCCTGTGAACTGCTTTCGATCCCACATCAAGTATTTGAAGAAGCTGCTCGATCGATCTCTCATCTGGATTGCGACTGTTCTCAAATGATGCTTCTTTAGACTGCACTGTTGACACGACAGCTTGGGTGTGCCTTAGACTCGAACCTGCTAACTTTTGATTGTTATAGCCTCGATAACGGCTCACAACTGACTCTTTTGGTTACAACTCAATCTGCTTCGCGTGGTCGAACCTCCAAACGAACGGTTACTAGATAAAACTAAACTCATCTTCGATCTTGCCTTTCAAACCAGTGGTTAAGCTTTCGCCTGACCGTGAATCAATTGTACTGCCATCTTTGAGGTTGACCAACATTTCTGTGATTTGTCAAGAACCTTTACTATGAACATTGGATACTCCATCGATCGATTGAAATGAAGCAAAGACTATGCCCTTCCATTCTAGAGACTCCTGGAACTCGACACTCAAATGATGACGGGAGGTTATACATAAGAATGACTCTCATGCAACTCTTGGACATATTGACTTTTGATTTACTTTTTCATTGGGTGTAATTGCTGACCTGCATGTTCCGCTTCTGTCCTGACTTTGGTGCCATCTGCCTGAACATGACGTGTAGTTGATATTCCTTTCTTGAAACAAACACTGATCACTTAACGAATCAAGCTCAAAAGGTTAACCCCACGATATAGCATTCCACTTCTTTGCTTATCTTTTACTGACTCCTCTGGGTTGATAGACCATAAGTTCTACAGTTGCTTTCTCCGCACAATACCAAAATCTGTACGTCTACTGAAAACTGCCCTTGATGCTGCCTAGAGTTTATGTTCTCTGACCAAAACAAGCTCACTTTCATACCTTAGGTAGAATTGATTCACAAGGAATTATTCTCTTATCACATGTTCTGCGGACTATATTGTATGACTTGACCTCTGCATCCATTTACTCCAGGCAGGGGTGATGAAGCAATTCTGTTGTCCTCTTCCTAGGAATCACCGAGGTGGTTTTTCGGAGACTGTAACGATAGTCTGGAAATAAAGAAACCATTATTAATCAATGCTCACCATTAGGGTGCAGTTACCACTTATTACTCTGACAACCCTTTTATGATTTTGCTTTCGACTGTTTCATTACCCTTTTCATCCTCATGAGGTATCACTTATATTGTCCTTCAAAGAGATCTCGCCCTATCGAGCGTCGTTGTAGTCTAACCACTCTTACTTCACTGTTTGACCAAAACTTTTCTTTACTGGCAATTAGATTCTTAGTCTTGACAAAAATGCTCTGACCCGACAAAGAAACTATAAGTTCCCGGTGACATTGTCAGATACATAAGTCGATCCACTTTTTTTTGGCTACACAATATGAACCCTGAGAGAAGGAACAAATTATTTGTCTCGTACTCTTATTCTTCTTCCTCTTTCAAGTACCTAACTGTAATAAGTCTTCTGTGCACAAGGAGGTACTTGAACACCAAATAATTAAAGACGGTTATTGACCACTGCTAGCACAACTGTTAACAGGTATGGAATCTGCCCCTTCCTGATCCTGACCGGGTTGATTTTTGGTTTTTCCATCGTAGTGTATAGATTGATCCATGCTTTACTCAATGTTCCCTCTTATTACATAACTGCCATGAAACTTCTGGGTGTCATGAGCGGTTCTTGAACACCCAAGACTTGTAGACCACTGCTGACCTTTGCTGGTAGAAATTTCGGTTGGTATGGTTTTTTTTCCTTTGGTGGTCCTTACATGATTGACTCGTTCTTTTTTTATGAATACTGACTAGGGTTCCAATTAGAACACTGACTTGACGATGTGGATACTTTTGCATTGAACTACCTTTTTAGTAATTACTTCTCTTTCCCATAATTAAAATAGCGGTGGACTCTTTCTTCGAACCGAACAGTTGTTGCGGCGGTGTCTCAGCTCAAGATCATTAAAACAATCCAACCTTCGTTGGCTTCCACGGTGGTTGGAGTTGGTTGGAGAGCGAAGATCATTGTTAATGTTGTTGTTGTTGACCGGGAGTTAACGGGCAGTTGCAAGGGTGTCCTTTAGCCCTTCGTTGGCTTTGCTAGCATAGACTTCAGTTAACGGTTCTTAAGCACATGACTTATTCCCTCACACAAGAAATGTGCAACTTTTCTCTTCATAGAGTTGGGCATGCGTGTACCAAAATTTTATTTTCGAGTAGTTTATCCAAAGCTTCTTCTTCTTTTTTACAATTAACACTTCATCATCAGTTGGCGTCTTAGCATACAACTTCCAAGCGTGATCGAACACCTCGACATAAGTTGTCCTTGTACACCATAATCACTTTGGTTAACACTTGTGGGTTCTGAGGTTGTCGACGGCTGACATGTGTTGGTCTGCTGGGGACACTGCTACATACTGATGGTAGCCGTATAGGTGATTGCAATGGAATGTACCGGATTTGATCTTGATTCCGAATTCTGAGCTTGCATCTGTGACCATCGGTACCACTGCTATGTCTTCTGTATCTGGCTTTGTATCTGTTGTATTCACTGCTTGCATGTTCATCATCTGACCTTGGGGAACTGAAAACAGAGCAAGAGAGGGGTTTCCGGCACAGGCTGTAGATTGCGGACTGATCTGACCAAAGGTTCCTGACCTCAACACACTGTTAAAGGTACTACGGTTGATGACACTTTCTCTGGCACTGACTAATTGCTGCCCAGACGAAAAGGGTGGAAGAGAGAGGTTGCTAAAGATAAGACCTTTACTCTTCAAGTTGATTAAGCAAACAACCTAGTATGGTCACATCCCCACCACTGATGTGAGCCATACACCTACACACAGCAAACAACACACGGCCTAGGAACTATCGATGCTACTCTTCCGGGAAAGATTGGGTTCTAGGTGAGCTCCGGGAAAACTTCGCTTGATCCTCGAGAAGCGCTGACTCGGACTGCTTGGCTTGATCGACTTGCTTGAAGCTTGGAGCTTGACTTGACTCCCACGGGTTGATGAGCGACTGAGTTTGTCCTCCAGGTTTAACCACTAAGAGAGGTGGAGGGAAAAGGAGAGAAATTTTACAAATCACTTTGTAGAGACTCCAAAGGGATAGAAGAGATATTTTCGCAAATAAGGTTTTCGCAAACAACAGCTCCAGCTACCCAACCAGCCAACCGAAGACCCCGCCGAGTGATCTGCGGGAAGTCCTCGATCGCCGCTACCAAGAGCGAGACCGACGCACCTGGGAAGATCGGAGGGGATCACCCGATAGCGGCGACGACGGAGTGCCGGCCTTCACTCGGAAGCTTCGTCGAGTGCACGGCCGAGGGGTTTCAAGCCCACGGAATAGAGAGGTATGACGGCAAGACCGATCCCGAGTCATGGCTTATCGTGTACACTCTCGCGTCGCGCGCGGACGGCGACAACAAGGCTATGGCCAATTACCTTCCCGTGGCCCTCGCTAACTCAGCCGGGACCGGCTCACGAGCCTGCCAAGAGGCTCAATCGGCTCGTGGAGCGAGCCGGGACCACTTCATCGCCAACTTCCAAGGTACCCTCGAGAGGCCGCACGCACTTATACAACGTCATCCGAAGCCGGACGAGCCTCCAAGGATTACATCGGCGCTTCTCCGAGAAGCGCAACAAGATCCCCAACATTACCAATGACATCATCGCCGCCTTCCGTAAAGGAGTCTCGTGATGAACCGTTGATCGAAAGTTTGGGCGCAAGCCGCCGAAGATGGTGAAGCGGATGTTCGAGACAGCGAACTTGTCACGCCCGGAGACAGCAAACTCAACTGGGGTCTGAGCTTTGGTCTTCTAACTCCATTTTCACATCGAAGCACTACACTTACGAAAGGGCAAAAAATCACAAGGCCGAGTACAACCACCGTACTCAACAAGACACCAGAAATGCGGACGTGCAAGGGGAGACAAGAGTGGCTTGGGCTAATTTGCATAAATGCGGTTTACAAACATTTAATTATTTAAAAACAGTAAAACAGTTGAGTAATTAAGGCAATATTAATCTTCACTGAACAACGTTATCCCCACGTTGAACAGGCCCAACCATTCCACCTAAACTAAACCAGTTCCATTAAATCAAATTATAGTGGGACTAATCATAGTGAATCGGTCAATCGCCCATAACCGCGGGCACGGCTATTCGAATAGTTTCACCTCGATCGAGTAAAACTATTCAAATAGCCGTGCCCGCTTATGGGCGATTGACCGATTCACTATGATTAGTCCCACTACGAATAATTTGATTTAATGGAATTGGTTTAGTTCAGTGGAATGGTTGGGCCTGTTCAACGTGGGATAACGTTGTTCATGGAAGATTAATATTGCCTTAATTACTCAACTATTTTACTGTTTTTAAACATTAAATGTTTGTAAACCGCATTTATGCAAAATATCCCCAAGCCACTCTTGTCTTCCCTTGCACATCCGCATTTCTGTGTGCTTGTTGAGTATGGTGGTTGTACTCGCCTTGCGATTTTTCCCTTTCGAAGTGTAGTGCTTCGATGTGAAAATGGAGTTAGAAGACCAAGGCTCGACCCATGAGTTTGCTCGTGGAGTGGAGCCGAAGCCCCGCTAGTGTCGTCTTTCTTTTCCGCGCAGCTTTTGGGTGTGAGGACTAAGTGCCTCTTTAGTAAGTATTTTTATTTTACGCTTTGTTTTTTTACGTTTGGACTGTGTATTAATTTATCATTTTATGTACCTGGTTGATTCCTGGACAGGGATTTAATGCATAAAATAGTCAGGAAATTTGGGATAAATTTTCGGGCGTGACAGAACTCCTACGCCAAATCCAACGACGTGATCAAAGCGACGCGCCAAGATCGGCTTGACGAAAGGGACGACAAGCGCCGGGAGGAAGCCGACACCCGAGAAGGATAACGGCAATAGCAATCATGGCCGGAGAGATCGCAAGCACCGCCGAGAGGACTTGGTTGCCACAACGTCCAGCTCTCAACGCTGTCCCCGAGTTGCGGCCTATGACGTGATCATGAACGATCATGAACGCTCAGTGCACGCATCATCTACAAGCAATTCGCCGAGCAATATGCGGCACGGTTAAACAAGAAGCCGACTGATGAAGCCGGTCCATCGGGAACTAAGAAGAACAACCCGACTGGAAATTCAGAGCCTTTTCAAGACCCCGTGGGCGAGCTGAATCACATCTTCGGGGCTGCAGGCTTATGAGTCCAAGAGGAAGCAAAGCCGATGGACCGCGAGGTCAACGCGGCACAAACCGAAGTCCCACAACATCTACGATGGTCGGAGGTGGCCATCACGTTTAATCGCTCGGATCATCCTGACCGAGTGGTTCACCCAGGGCAGTATCCCTTGGTACTTGACCTGGTGGTTCAGAACATCAAGCTGAAGCGCGTCCTCATCGATGGGGGCAGCGTCCTCAATCTCCTGTTCGTCAAGACCCTGGATGAGATACAAATCCTGAGAACTGAGTTGAAGGCAAGCTCAGCCCCCTTCCACGGAGTGATCCCGGGGCTGTCGCCCACACCACTCGGGCACATCGCCTTTCCAGTCACCTCCGGAGTTCACGAGAATTTCCGAACGGAGAATACCACCTTCGGGGTGGTCGACTTCAAAGACGGCCTACCACGCGATCATCGGAAGGCCTGCACTCGCCAAATTCATGGCGATACCACACTACACTTACCTCTGCATGAAGACGCCTGGCCCTAACGGCGTCATCACCCTGCGCAGCGACGTCAAACAAGCCTTCACCTGCGACGAAGAAAGCTGCGATATGGCCCAATCTTGTGAGAGATCACGTGGCCAGGAAGAAATCCGACTGGCTACATCAACATCTGAAGAGGGTGAAATTTCTACAAAGAGGATAGCCAAGTCGGGACAAGGCGACGCCAGAACGAAGAAAATCTTCCTTGATCCAATCGGCAAGATATCTTCAAGGACTTAGAAGATACCACGTCGCAATGTTCGGGCGCGAGCTTTCATTGTCGATGATTTGGTTCTACGCAAGATCCGCACCATCAAGGACCATCACAAATTATCTCCACTATGGGAAGGACCATACATAATCGCGAGGTGACTCGGCCAAGAGCATTTCGACTAAAGTGCGAAGATGGATCTATGGTGAAGAACTCCTGGAATATTGAACATCTTCGACGATACTATGCTTAAATTGCCGTAAGTTTTATGTTATTCTTGACTCGCCAATCTCAAGCAAGATGACTTCTTGAGTTGACATGGGGCTGCATACGTGTCAATAAAGCATGGTTTTCTTCGACAACTTGTTTATATTGGGTTTATCATTGTTTAATGTTTCTTGATTTGAGTTTAATAGAAAAGGACTGAGAATTTTTTGATGACCTAATCAAGCTTAGGCTTGGTGACATCGGACGAAAATTACTTAAGAAATTTTCTATGAAGACTCGGGTCAAGGCATTAACATAAATAAGCTAGATACCTACAAGTTCACATCGGAGGCATAAAGAGACCAAGATGATTAGATGAAGTGGCGGGGACGACCTCGAGGCTTCGTAAAAAGACTTGAGGGTTTTTGCTAAGTCGTCTCGTGATTGGGCCGAGCCCATGAGAGACTTGCGGTCCAGCTAAGGTGTGGCTTGACACGTGTCCTTAGGGACTTAAGTGGATGGACTTAAGCAGATTTGCCCTGGCAATATGCACGTGTTACATAGCCCAATACCTTTAAAATCCTTTCATACCGCGGTTTGCGTAACTTCATGAGAAGTTGGCACGATGCAATTTGAAAGGTGACAAACAGTTAAGCTTTTCATGGCTGTCCTGATGACAGGGACTGTTTGGTTTCTAAGCATTTGATTAAATGATTATATCAATGCTATTTTCCACCTTGGTGAAGATCTTTTTAGATTAAGACCAATATTATGGCAGAGCTATTTAATATTTTGGTCATATTTTTCAGATGACTGAAAATTTGTTTACCCATGAGGGTTGACTAAATTATTTGTCCCGAGATGACTCGGACAAGTTAACTCGGATGAGCATGAGCTCGCGAGTGATTTTTACCCATGAGGGTTGATTAAATTATTTGTTCCGAGATGACTCGGGCAAGTTAACTCGGATAAGCATGAGCTTGCCGAGTGTTTTTTACCTATGAGGGTTGACTAAATTATTTGTTCCGAGATGACTCGACAAGTTAACTTGGATGAGCATGAGCTTGCCGAGTGTTTTTTGCCCACGAGGGACGATTGAGCTATTTGTTCCGAGATGACTCGGGCAAATCAACTCGGATAAGCATAAGTTTGCCGAGTGAATTAATTTCTAACCTATAAGGGTTGATTAAATTGTTTGTTCTGAGACGACTCGGGCAAACTTACTCGGATAAGCATGAGCTTGCCGAGTGATATGATTTTTTATGATTGCTTTAGCTTGAGCTAAGCATTTATATGAAAATTATTTGTTTCGAGATGACTCGGGCAAATTTCTCGGGATGACTCGGGAAGATCAGCTCGGATAAGCATGAGCTTACCGAGCGAATTGATTTTTACCCATGAGGGATAATTAAAATATTTGTTCCGAAATGATTCGGCAGATCCACTCGGATAAGCATGAGCTTACCGAGTGCTTTTCACCTATGAGGGTTGATTGAGTTATTTGTCCCGAGACGACTCGGGCAAATTCACTCGGATGAGCGCGAGCTTGCTGAGTGATGATATTTTTTATGATTGCTTTAGCATGAGCTAAGCATTTACATGAGTATGATTCTTTATAGTCCTTGTATGTATGTTTGGTCTGTTTTTGGCTAATCATATAGTCGGGGGCTACACCTAATTAGGTACATCATGAGATGCACCTAGATATTTATTTTGAGAATTTTTTGGATATTTTCCAGCCCTTCACAGTCTTTGGAGCCACTCGGGAAGATTCAGGCAGAGATGATGAAATCACTCGGCGCCAGAAGCACTCGGCCAAAAAGATTTTTGGCTGCGTAACGTTTTGGTTTGAAGCTGAGTTGTCTCGTCGACTGAAAAGGACTCGAGGGCTACTGTGGAGATTATGGCAATCGGGTATCTACATGACAAGCTTATCCGACTGGAGGTAGGGATAGATTGCGCCTGCCATATTTGTAAACCAAACATGACTTGGGTGTTATGTTGCCGATAGAGATAAGGCAACGGCCTATAGTCACGGTTTGGTAAGATTGAGGAAACCGACTTAAAGTAAGATAGGGTTTCCGATTTGTAAGCCCACCTCCCAAGACTATATAAGGGGGTAAGGGACGTCCCTTGAGGGACATCGGCTTTAGATCATATGCTTCATGAGAAGTTAGATCAGCTTTTAGCTTTGAGCCTTAGATCACAAGATCAATAAAGACACTCGGCGGATCGAATCCACCGAAACAGGAGTAGGGTATTACCTCACGAGAGGGCCTGAACCTGTCTAAACCTTCTTTTCCTTTTAACCCATTGTGCTTGGCGACCTTGACTGTGACCCCAGAAATTATATTGCCGAAACCAAGTTTTGACAGAAAGGATAGATCGAGCGAAACTACGTACCAAATTAAGTATCATTACAGAAATTAGGAAAGTGAGGAGTCAGGAACCGAGGAACTTTGAGCTGTATGGAATTTCTTCTTCCATCACTCCAACACAACTGGGATATGACATATTCTAACCCTTATCCAACCGTACCTCATCAAGCACACCAGTCGGACGCATGGTACAACCGTACAATTGTATCATGATAAAAACTATTTTTATCCCTTAGGAGCATATATCCCCTCATTTTTACTTGCCACTTAAGTAGCTATTAAAAATTTTGAAAAAGATTGATATCATAGATCAATATAAAATATAACATTTCACAAATATGTAATTTCAAATTCATATATACTAGTAGAAATAAAAATAACCAATTGAGATATGAATAGTGTGTACTGAAAATTTATTATTCTAATATTTTATTTTGAATTTATATGTTTGTGTAATGATATATCACATATTGATCTATCTTATCAATTTTTCAAAAATTTTAACTATTTTCTAAACAACTACATAAAAAAGAAAATATTTCCTTAAGCGATGAAAATCTACTTCCCGCTTATCAGCAAAGACAACTTTGTCTATTTGTATGTGTTTGACTGTATTGCGTTCGACAAACATATCTATGAAAAGTTTGCCATTATATATATTCTTCTTCAGCTTTAAAAGGAACTGTGTCCTACATTTTTTTCTTCCCCAAAGAAAGATGTCCTATAGTTGACAGGGCATATGAAAATTCTTCTCAACATACATAAAAACGTGGACAGGACATGGTGTAATTGATGGGGAAAATAACTTCACGATGCACTTGAATTGATAATTCATCAGAAGTAAATTGGATTCTGAAGGATAATTTAATGTATCAGAAAAGAGATTATTTAGAAATGTGCACTAAACAGCCTGCCATCATTTTGGGATGGAGAATATGATAGAATAAAAACAGCTACCATATGGTTTTATAATAAAAAATATCCGTCTCTATAAGATGAAGCAGAACAATGCTATGATTTTTCTTTTTTTTTCTTATTAAGGACCTTCTTGAAAGCCCAGTTTTATATCAAAACCTGGATAAAGTACAATCCTATAAATATTTTTCAGTCGGAGCTCGTAAAAGTGCGCTTAGATGGCTGTTTTCAGGATTATTCCCCTAAGCCCATTTCACCCAAAAAAAACTCCTCCACAGCCCACGTTAAAAGTCCGGCAGAAGTCGGGCCCCTCCCTGCAGCGCTGGCGAATATTTTGCATTTATAATTTTAATTTTTAAAGATTTATAAAAATAATTTTCGAATTTGAAAATTTACAAAAACTAGTCTCTTCCCGCCCTCTAGGAGAGCGTGATTGGATAAAACGTCCTGCCAGAGGGCGTTTTATCCGATGTGGCAGATGGCCGTTGGGTGCCATCTCCCGCGCGGGCGAATTTTGCAGGCGGCCCCCTTCCCGCCCTTGCTAAGGGCGGTTTTTCACTGTTCACGGGGGGGCCGCCTGCAAAAAGGGTGGCCGCCCTGGCATTTTTGTAGGCGGCCCCCTTCCCGCCCTTACCAAGGGCGTTTTTTCCCTGTTTTGCAGACGGCCCCCTTCCCGCCCTTTCAGAGGGCGTTTTTTGCCATTCCCGCCCTCTGAAAGGGCGTTTTTATCCTAAACCCTAATCGACCAAAACCCTAATCGATCGACCCTCTCTTGTATTGTTTGAAATGTAAAATGTTATCGTTGTATTGTTGCAAATGTAACCGATCAATTTGATTTGTCGTATTGTTGCAAATGTAACCGATCCATTTGATTTGTCGTATTGTTTGAAATGTAAATGTTATCGTCGTATTGTTGCAAATGTAAATATGTTGTGTAATGAACATTTGTTTTATCGTCGTATTATTGCAAATGTAAATATTGTTGCAAATGTAAATATTCAAGGTATCGTACATATGTTGTTTGCATTACTTGTGATCATAACATATTGTTTTAACCGAGTTAACTTAGTAGCAATGGTTAAGCAGTTGTTTGTCACACTGTTACATAACCCATTAGGTATGGATGATACAATACATGGCAAATGTCTTATTCATACATGATACAACTAACTCATCCTCGACGAGTCAAGGCTCGGCTACCTACGGAACCGTTCAAGGGCGATAAGCTTGTCATCAATTTTCTCTTTCCTTCTCAGCGTTGTACTCCTTTTGAGTTTCACATTCAGTTACTTTTAGGCCGTTATATTGGGGAATGACATTGTCGATCCACCTAGTGAATCCACACCTCCTTTGAATGCCCTGGTAAAGAAACATATGTAATCAGTTAGAGAGCCACCTGAGTGAAGATGTTTGCAGAATTGATAAAACGAAAGACGTACAACGAAGTCGTTGTCTAAGTTGGGGCAAATGAAATATCTCCAACCATATGTTCGTGGTTCAAAGGAGGTAGCCAGCTTGCAACGATCCCTACAACCGCACATGGGACGCTCCGACCATTTAGGGAAACCCAGTGGGTTGTTCCTCCAAGCTAAGCTTACGATTTCGACGCGACGTTCGTACTCCATCCAAGCCTGAATGAATTGTTCAGTTGACTCCGGTTGTGTTACCCTCTGACCGATCAAAGCAGGTTTAACCGTATCGATAAACTCTTCGTATGGACACTGACGTACATCCTCCTGGTTGCACATTTTTTATGTTCGGGGTTAGAAAATGGAACAAGCCAATAGGTTAAAGAAAGAAAAATTATACTCACGACAAAATCGTCATCCACAATCTCGGGACACACGAAGCATCTTTGTCCTCTAGTTACTTGTCTTATGGATCTTACCACCTGGCAACGGAGACCACAGTGGCATTCTGGACGTTCCCGCGATGTGGGTAGTGCCAGCTGATCCATAGGCCAGTCCAAAGCTTTAGTACCAACTCGACGTTGGTACTCAGCCTTCTGTCAAAGGTAGTCTGACCTTGTTTCGCTAAGTGGGTAGTAACGTGTTCCGTTGGATCGTGGGTTCTCCGTATCTATCCACTCAACGAAGTTGCACACCCGATGATATGCCTGCATGAGGTGTTAACACGATGTACAATCAAGTTAGCGTTTTCTGCGTGAAGATTTTGTAGATGAGCATTGCAGTTAAGCCATACCTGATCAATGTTGGCGCATTGGAAAAATCGTCTCCCCCTGGTTTCATTGAGGAGGGACGACGTAAGTATGCAGCCATCTCCACAATGGCATAACGGACGGTCACACCATGGTGGAAAAAAACCGCTCAAAGGATGGAGTCGCCAGTGGAGACGCTCAAGGAATGGATGATATGAAGATCTCATTGTACGAGTAAATGAAGAAAAGAGAATGCAGATTTGAGGAGCTCGTATTCGGATCTAAGCAATATATAGTGCATGGAGGTCAAGCTTCACATCGACGTATCGTTTATGTCTGTCACGGGGCAACAGCTGAACAAGACGTATCGTGCTCGTCGGCGCGCCTCAACAAGTCTGCAAAGAGCTATCAGGCCAGACTCACGCAACCTGCATATCATACACATAGTGTAAGATTAGTGTCAAGTATAATATTCTTGCAATAAATGAAAAGAGTATGATCGTATCACTGGACGTGTCGTGGATCGACACGCAACAACTCGCGCGACGGCCATGGACGAAAGGTGGTCAGCTGAGCACCCTGCATTGCCGACAAGTACGACCTATGCACCCTGTCGACCGACCTGCTGAAAAGCGCTGGTGTATTGTCCGTCATACCTGCATGAATACATGAATACATTAATAAGCAATTTATAAGAAAAAACAAAACAACATGAATACATGACATAAATGGTCCATTATATCTAATCATTACAAAAAAAGTGCACGTCTTAATTCAAACTACCAAACACAACATATAAATATCACAACAACAATAAAATAGTTTACGTCTCACAATGATAAATATTACACGCACAACAGACGGCAACAGCATAACAAATATTACAAATATCGGATCACCACTAGATTGAAAGGAGCAAACAAAATAATCAAGCCATTGCATCGCCAGCGGACGACGTAGTCGCCGCACGAGCACATCTAGGACGTGGTCGCCTCGTTGTTGTTCCTTCTCCCGATGGACGGCTGCCATCAGAGGGCTGTCCGGAAAGCCCTACACCTGTGACGGTTGAAGTTTCTGAATTCTTCGGACATTTTTGTATGTATGTCCGCGCTCATCGCATTTGCTGCAACGTAGGGTCCTTCCCCTGGTCTCCGACTCGTCCATGTCATTTCTGATGCGTCTCGACTGACGACGTCCCTTTTTCATCCTTAACTTCGACGGATCTGGAATGTAGAACACTTGTGGCCGCAGTGTTGTGTACGATCCAGATATCCCAAAACCATATATCTCCTCCTTCCACGTATGAAAAATTGATTCTTTCCTGTAGTACGGTGACACATAGATATCTGGAACTATGCCACAGTCCCCAGCTGCGGCAAGGACGTGTGAGCAAGGCAGATGTCTAAGCTTCGGCTTCATACAGCTGCAACTACAACCACCATCCGCATGAAGCACACATTCCTGCACAGCTTGAACACGGTTGATGTCGTGCCTTCTCCTGTCGACACACATGATCTCGTACCTATGAACTTGGGTTCCTTGGGGATTACTCTGTGCTTCATAGCCTTTAGAATTTTGTCTTGCATATATTTCATCACCACGTTGCCAAATACAATGTTGTTATCGACCATCAAAGGGGATATTTTCTTAAATCTATCCTAAAGTATGCCTGAGTGCCATGAAGGATAAATTCCACAATACGCACCAATGGAAGCCCCCTAACTCCTCGCATCACCCAGTTGTACACCTCGGCCAGGTTCGTTGTCATTATACCATATCGAGCTCCGTCAGTGTCATACAACAGAGACCACTTTTCTTTCGGTTCATTCTCTATCCAGTGGGAGAAATTACGTATTGATGGTGCAGACCTCCTTCTCATTGTTGGCGGGTCATTATGCAATGGACCAAGAGGTACTGCAGGCTCGTCAACCTGTGGCATACGAGATTGCTCGTCGGTTTGCTTCATTGTCAGCTCATCCAACCTTCTCCACATCTGAACTTTTTCTCTTGATTTTGACCACATAGCCTCTTGAATAGATCCATCAGGTGTTTGTTCTTAAATTGTTTGTAGAAATTGGCTCCCATATGCCGCATGCACCACCTACTCCGAACATCATGCCACCTAGCTGGAACTCCTCTCTCCGGCCAACCATTCTGAAGATAGTCGATTGCCCTCAGCATGCCGGCATGACGATCATGTATGAGACAAACATTGGGCCTCATACGAACGACTTGGCATCGAACTCTCTCCAAGAACTAATACTAGATTTCGGTGTTCTCACTCTCGACAAATGCAAACGCCATAGGTAACACCTGGTTGTTCCCATCTGCTCCAATCGCCGTCAGTATCTGACCTCTGTATTTGCTTGTCAGAAAGGTTTCATCTATGCACAGCACAGGGCGACAGTGCACAAATGCGTTGATGCAAGCACCAATCGAGAAAAAGGCTCTTTGTAGCACGCTCTTGCTCGAATCAGTAGATGATGAAAAGGTCTGAATGTCGTAGTAGGTATTGGGGTTTCTCTGAGCAATGGTGGCTAATAGATGAGGTAAATTGTCATACGATGCTTCAAATGTGCCATACCTCATCTCCAATATCTTTTGTTTCGCCCTCCAAGCCTTCGCATAGCTAATAGTATACTTGAATTTGTTCTCAATGTGCTTAATAATGGAGCCTGGTTCAACATCCGTATTTTTAACAACATGGTTGTACATCTCACCGGCAACAAACGCCGAGGTGATGTTGCGATGGTACTTATCTACCCCCGGCAACAGACATGTGTGCTCACCAACAATGCTCACTTTCCAATAGTCACTCCATTTCCCCTTGTATGCATGAACGCGCCACGGACAATCATCCTTCATACACTTCACATCATACACATAGTTCGTAGACTTGACCACCCTAAACTTTCTATGCAAAGAGACCGCCAAATGCTTCACTGCCTCTTTCATGTCTTCCTTATGAGCATACCATGTTGCCCTTTCAAGATAACAAGCTGAGAGAAATCAGCTTGTTCACAATCGACGGGCATGACATCTTCTTCCTCGTCCGATGATTCATCTTTCTCCGCTTGCTCATTTTCAGAATCCTCCCTCTCCATTTCTTCAACAATTGCTTCGATTCTCTCCCCCTCGTCCGCCACGCCAATCGCCTCCTCCAAGCTTGCTTCATTGCTCGGACCTTCACCATACTCTGTTTGCATTGTGTTACTGCTATCGACTTCGTGCAGTGCCACAAAAATAACAAGGGGCCAGGACCTTTCAAGTGCCATGTCCACATAACGTCTCCACGACTCAGTGTTATCTATAGGCATAAGTTTCCAATAATATCCTTCTGTTGCACGACTTACTACAACGGATACAGACATTGTGTTCACTCTTATATCCACTTTAAATCCACGTAGCAACCAACTATACACTGACTAAAATATTTTCTCGGCTGGCCTATCGATGCCCTTTGATTTCATCCTAAATTCTGACAGATCTACACCTTCTGGACCGTATCTAACGTTGCCTTCACCGTGAACTATCTGAAATATGATCTTACTTGTCATAGTGCCTGACAAACAAATTGAAACTGAGTTTATTCCATACTACGAATATGTTGCCTAGATGATTCTGTGCCTAAGTTAATTTCTTTACCAATATGTTCTCTGGTCTACATCTTAAAATTTCCCGAATCGATATGTTCGTTTCATCTACCGCCAATCGTACCTCGTTCATTTCAATTTCCCAAATTTTATAAACTAAATTAAATTAAATCGTATTTTATATCTACACATATTTTGATTATCAACGAAATTATACGTACGATTATCTATAGTGCTTACCATCTACTCACATAATTTACACATAGATCCAAACGTATTCTACGTAAGTTGATCTATCTATTCTACCTATGTTAATGTCCATTAAATTATCCTTGTTGATCTATCTATTCTACCTATGTTACTGTCGATTAAATTATCTAAGTTAATCTAAATTAAATCATCTGTTTTATAAATCTATAACAAAATATTTAATAACTATTCAAATATTAAAAAATTATATTTTTCTAATATTACATTTACATACTAACTAACAAAAAATAACGACGGGATATTGCATTTACCTCGGATGAAGTACGCAATCCAAGAGCTTCGCCGCACTCCTTCCTCTTCCTCACCCCTCTCTCTCGTTCTTTTCCGGATTTGGGAGGATGCAAATGAGAACAAAACCTTTGACTCTCGGCTTATATACTGCCCAGGGCAAAAAAACGCCCTTCCAGAGAACGGGAAGGGGGCCGCCTACAAAAAAGCCAAGGCGGCCGCCCTTTTTGCAGGCGGCCCCCTGTATGAACAAGGGAAAAAACGCTCTTGGTAAGGGCGGAAAGGGGGCCGCCTGCAAAAATGCCAGGGCGGCCGTCCTTTTTGCAGGCGGCCCCCCGTGAACAGTGAAAAACCGCCCTTAGCAAGGGCGGGAAGGGGGTCGCCTGCAAAATTTCACCCACGCGGCAGACGGCACCCAACGGCCGTCACGCCACGTCGGATAAAACGCCCTTTGGGAGGGCGTTTTATCCAATCACGCCTCTCCCGAGAGGGCGGAAAGAGACTAGTTTTGTAAATTTTTAAATTCAGAAATTATTTTTGTAAATCTTTAAAAATTAAAATTATAAATGCCAAAAATTCGGCGCTTGGCCAAGCAGCCTCGATTTTTTATATTTATTTTTTAAAAGATTTAAAAAATAAGTTACTATTTCGAATTGTAGAAATGTACTTCTCCCTTCTCCCATCCTACTGTAGGACGGAGGCATATAAATCGTTCCATGTAAAAAACAGCAAGAGGGACGTGCCATGAAAATTTTACAGGCGACCTCTTCTCGTCCTCCCGTAAAACGATTTATTGTTGTGAGGATGCCACCTGTAAAATATGATCAAGGTGCTACCTGCAAAAGAACCTGATAAATCACCTTTTATTAAAGTAATCTATTGTGATATTTTGTAGATGACTCTCTCCTGATAATAAATCATCCTACGCAAGGACGAGAAACAACCGCCTAGACGCTTCCCTTCCACTATTTGCCATATTTTTTGGCATAGAGCGATTTATATGTTCATGTTTTATGATAGAACGAAAAAATATATTTCTGCAAACCTTTAAAATAGTAATTTATTTTTATATATCTTTAAACAGATAAAGATAAAGATAAAAATAAAAATAAAATCTCGATCCGGTCCTCGCATCGCGTGAGCAGCCGCCTCGCCGCACCATACACTGCTCTTGGCGTCGATCTGAGTGAATGGCCTCCTCGAGACGACGAGAGGAAATGCGGAACGGTGTGCTACTGTTGTTGAAATTGCAGTATGTTGCTTGCTGGTGTGCTATATATATTCTTCTCATTCTTCCAATTGTCGAGTTCTCGAATTCTGGTGAATAATGGTGATTTGATCCTGAATCTGTTGTTGGTTGCCAGATTTTGTAGTTCAAAATGTATGTTCGATGAAAATTTCTGTCGCGTCCTATGTTCATGCTTATTTTGGTTCAATAAGGAACCTACAAACCATGGAGCTGAGTTTCTTTAACCAGCTCGGTTAGGAGGGTTTCTCTTTCACCAGTATTTACGGGTCACCAAATTTTTCAGGTGTTTTCCTTTACACGTGAGAAAAAAAAAGAAACTCAAGCTCATCCTTTTTACATCACTACAAACTAACTATTTTCTCCGTCCTGTCTCAAAATATAATAATTTATTTTTGTTATATATCTAAACAAAATTGTTATATTTTAGAATGATGATGGCAGAAATTTACAATGGTGATATGAAGAGGTTGCATAAGCAAATAATTCTACACGCCACCTGTTAGGAAGAGTAGGCACCGGGAAATTCCACCTTTTGCCTAGTTTGAAACCGGAAAGGAAACTTAGAGCTCCTGTTGGCTACTTGCTGTAACTGATATGCTGCTGAACTTGGAAAGTAGTAGTTTAGATAGTAATGTATGAGCACATGTGATGGCGTAAGAGCATTTTCAAGAGAGGTCTAAAATTAGACTCCAAGCTTTGTATTGAGAGTATCTCAAAAGATATTGGGCTCAAAATTATCCCCATCTCCAAGAGTGTCCCAATATTTAATTTCAAAAAACTTTAAAATCTATCATCGCTAGTGGGCCCTCCTAAATTGATTTTAGTGGGTCCTCCTAAACTGATTTTTAACGATACCCATATCTCCTAGGCCAATCGCTCACGTAAGCACGAAGGCAATGTCTCGACCCTATTTATTTTTGCCAGCACGATCATCGTTGTGACAGATACAATTAGGTTTAGGTCGATGCACCTTACAACTATTGCCTATTAACCAACAAAATGCTCCATTACAAGGTTCACCAACAAGTAGGCAGGTAACCAAAGCCTTTATATTTTAGATCAAATGGATGAGCTAAAAATTTGGCACACATGTATCGATGTCCTTTTAAATATCACAGTAGTAAGTACCCATCATCTTAAAAGACTGAATATATGTGTGTCATAAATTGTAAGAAAACAAATACCCTGAATGTATCAACAAATCCCCTGAATATATCTAAGGTAAATTCCTAATAGATCCACTGAATTCTTAACTCCAACTTCAATTGCCAGCAAACAATATGAACTTCTAATTGTCTGCATCCGTAACAGGAATGCACATGTCAACTTTAGAGCCAACAACATTTTTTTACATCTTAGGTTATTGTTAAGCTTTGCTCCATCAGTAACAGGAAGGCACATGAATAGGTTGCTTTAGGTCCAGCGGAGGCTGGGTACCTAAAAAAATTCAATTGACAGACCACGTGTTAATATTGCATGCATAATATGGTTTAAATTTTCATAATGCATTCTATTCAGATTCAGAATAGTGTTAAAAACTAATAGGAATGCTCTAGTAGATTGAGGCTTTTTAATAGGACAGAAGTACAAAGATGAGCTACTCTAGTCTGCATTTCATCAAAACAATAAGTAAAAGCAATGCACTATATGCAAGAAGCTAAGATAGCTTTGTGAAAATTGTTGGAAGTAAACTACTAAAATTCTTCCTGAAAGAGAATATATACCAAACAAGTATTTTCTTGCTAAAAATAAATATGGAAGCTATGTATAGGAGCTCATCCTATAAAATCAAATCATCCCAAAAACATGATAATCATCTCAAAGCCCTTACTAGATGTAGACACAAGCAGCTACAAACAATTCTGTACACTGAATTAATTTTCAGATATCGAAACCCTACTCTCAAGCCATCATCCTCCATGCTACAAAGCACATACATGCTAATGAATAGAGCAAGGCATGATATGCTACTAAAGTTCCACAATTCTGAACCAAAAGAAACAGAGCAAAAGTCTTTGTCCAGATAACTAAAAACAAAAGAAACTGGACAGACATTAATTAAAGCTAGTAAAATGAATTCATATGCATTTGGTGATTTTTGTGATTTCTTTTATTCAACTAGTAGCATTCAATTCTCATATGTAATCAACCTTTTTGATGCATCATTGCTAGTAATACTGGAAGGCAGATGAAAATACAACCATAGTTTTGTTAATCGACGCACAATAGATGGATTTCTTTTGCAGCTAGGCGAGAAGATTCAAGCACCTGGGTGGGTGGAGAGTCGGGGGCACCATGGACGGTCGGACAACAAATAGGCAACGCCCACGATGGTGAGGAGGAGGCGCCCTAGATGTTGAAGATGATGTGCCCTAGACAGAGGAGATGCTACGCACTTCCCACAAAGATAGCGCCCGACAAGGCTTTCCCACAGGAACGTACCCCAATGGTGAGGATGCAAAAGGACAAGGCAGAGTGCATCGGTGTCCAGAAGCAAGCGACGGTGAAAATTTTTCACGATTTCACTAATTGAGAGAGTGTAGAGGTGCCCAAAACTAGCTCAGATTTGATTGGGTTTTGGATGTACATAAATATTGGGACCTCTTTTAGGAACCTAGGGTTGATTTTATTCTTAATTTCCAAAAATTAACTTTTAGAAACAGGATTAGATCACTTTTGGAGATGTTCCAACTTTGTTAGATGAGTAACCGGTTAATGGTATAAATGAGTATGCAGAAGAAAAGTAGCTCCAGATAATTGTTATCTATCATTAATTGTAAGTCCCTTTTACAAAAAGCTGAAAAAAATACAAGAAAGTATTTTTCTTTTTAGCGTTTGTTGTGACTGGTCCCCTCAGCATCTCTAAGAGTGTTTCTAAATGAATCTCTAATTCCGTTTTAGAGAATTTTCTTTAAAAAACTAGCTCCAACAAAGACTCAATATGGGTCTCAAAAATTATAGGTTCTCTAAAATCAAAATCTCATGCTCAAAACCGAGAATAGAGTCTTGGTTCTCTAAAATAGCTTATGTCACCGTAAAAATTATTTTACTGCGAGGCCTACACGAAAAAACATATTTGCGTCGTCTGGTGCCTGCGCCGCCTGCCGCCATCCTACATCTCGCCGAAAAAGCTTGCCGCTGCATCTTGGTGCATGTCACCGCCTGCATCAGTTGGCTACTCGGTTTAGTCACCCGTGTATGTAAAAAAACGGTGCTGCTACTATTCAGGCATAGTGAAATCTCCAAGCCTATTCATTTTTCAGCTGCTATGGATGTAGAATACTGATGCAAACACGAGTTTTGTGATTGAAAAAGGGAAAATAGAGAAACAATTTTGAGAATCTGCCGTATCAATTTTTGATTTCATTCTCAAAACTTTGTAGAAATTCTCTAAATGAGTTTTTTTGAGAATTATTTTTTGAGAATTTGTTGGGATGCTCTTAGGCCCCGAAGCCTTTCACTGGTTCACCAGTCAATCTGACTGTTGTGCATGAACAGTATGTGGATACAAGGACTAACTCATCTTTGTTTATTTCTAATACAAGCTCATCACCTGCATTTCACATGATAGACAAACACAGAATTACTAAGAAAATATCCAACGTGCCAATAGAATTCCCTCAATATATCTCTCATGTGTCCCTGAAATTTTCATAATACCTTATATACCCTGAGTTAGTTGACCGTTAGTTTTCTTTCAGGGTGACTAGGCTGTATTTTAAGTAATGTTTTCTTTTTTATATGCACATTTTTCAAACTGCTTAGCGGTGTTTTTTAAAAGTTTTATAGAAAAGTTATGTTAAAAATTATATTAATCTATTTTTTAAAAATAACTAATACTTAATTAATTATACATTAATGTGTGTTTCGTTTTACCTACTGAACACAACCCTTCCTCCTCGACACACCCTCTCCTCAACACCCTATAATGCTCGTCTCTAATGCTTACATACTACTTAGTGATAAAAGCATAATTCTAAGCTTGAAAAAAGGATTCGTTTGAAAAAAATAAGAGGGATAAAATTATTTAAACATAAATTTTAAAAATAAAATTTAAAACTTCTAAATAAATTTAAGATCAACTTTATGTAATCCGTACAACACTTTCACCAAAATTTAAACCCAACTAATAAATAGTTTTGGTTGCCGATTTCTAGATGGAACTCTGGTATGGATTTAGTCAAAAATTTAAATTTTGTTTTTTATAATTTTCATCAAATAATAATGTCCCATTTGATTTTATTATAGATGAAAAATTTTCACTAAAACATATGAAGTGCACAGGAATATGAGAAGGGGGCGATACAGTCATTTTAGATAAATCTAACGGTCAATTAACGAAACACTAACACAAGAAATCAATCTAGGACACGAAAAAAATTGAGAACAATCAACTAACGGAATGAGCATATTAACACCGAAAATCAAAATAAAAACTCAAACATAACAAGCCTGAGACAAAATTTAGAGGGTCGAAAAGAATCGAGAAAGAATTATTTTCTCAATTACTCATTCCATCCCTCCATGTTTAATTTAGTTATAGGTAAATAGTTATATTTTAAAAAGGATTAGTAAGGGGCATTTTGGTTTGATAAAAACGTGCCATCTGAATGTTTTGCTAGTTTGAATAGTAAATGTGATGGTATAGTTTAAAGCCAAATACGGTAATGCCTGTATTAAATTTGTCATAATTCTAGAACATTTTTCACCACAATTTAAAATTTGGCTCTTAATTGACATAAATCCAAACACACACTCATTAACAATTCTACCCTAACAAAATAAGTGTTACATTTACGTCGGTTTTGACATTACCAAAATATTTTGGTAAAGTAAAGCCATAAATTAGGCCATGCACGAGGACAATTTAGAGCAAGTTTTATAGTGGAGGTGGATCCTTTCTCTAATTTGAGACATATCATCTACTTATTAATTAAGAGGTAACAAATATAATATGTCTCCTTTAATACACAAAACCTAATATTTTTTTATTAGATCACTCTCACATCATCTTAAACTTTTCTTAAGATTGTCTCGAGGTTATCTCTTCAATCAAGAGGTGGCTCATCCTCTCTCTTCTAACTTTTTTTTCCATCTCATCATTTAATCCTATGTGACAAATTTAAGGGTAATATCTAAAAGGCTAAAGCAAGTGCTATAATGATTTATGTGTCACTGCTAAAAATATCAAATAAGATTGAGTGATGAGGTAAAGAAAAAAAAGAGAGATGAAGAGTCATAAATTAAGAAGACAACCTTCTCGTAAATTTCAAAAGGTATGTGACAATAGTATCATTGATATTTATATAAGAATACTAGTATCATTGATATTTATATATTAGAAATGACACATATATTATTTTTAGTTTATAAGTAAATGATATGTATGAAATTATGGACGATAGTCAGGGTTCACTTTACCGTTTTAGCTTGTTGTTTCGGTCCTCGCCGGTAGGGTGGTTTTCGCACGAAAACCATGAAAACCGCGAAAACCGTCCGTCGATGAAACGTACCAGCTTTGAATTTGGACGTTTTCGTGCATACCACGGTTTTTGTTCCTATCGTGTGAAAACCATTGATAATTGTGCGATAAATTGCAAAACCATCACGAAAAATATGTAAATAATGTTAAAAAATTAGAAAAAATACTAAAATTAGTGAATACATATTTATGATATTTACAATAATATATTTGTGTGATAAAATTTACATTAATATGTATGATATTGACATAAATATGTTTGTATACTGGGAAAAAACTTGTGTCTTTAGCTAACTTTCCCTTCTTAGACCACCAACTTGTGTCAATCCTATGCTGCACCGTTTACCTCGAAGCAGTGATGTTATAATCTCCCACACGCTGCGAAGGTACTTCTTTAGTTGAAGTTGACCGCCTCATAAAATTAGTTATGGGGTTACTTCCACCCCTAGATGACTGCCTTGTTGATCGGGAAGGTACGGCTTGGCCACTTCCACTTCCACCTTCATGTTCGTACACACCTCCTCTTCCTTCCACATCCCTTCTGTAGTCTGCCTCGTGGTGCGATGCTACCAACGCTGCCTTCATCTGCTCTTCCTTGTCAGCATCTGCAGTTAAATGAGTATATCTTCTTGTAGCTGCATCCTTCTTTCTTGACTTCTCAAGTTTTTTTTCATCGGAAGCCTCGGCCATTCTATCCAGATGCCGGCTAAAGAAATCCCTTAAATCAGGTAGAACGGCGGTGCAATACTTTATTCCCGTGTACCGATGAGCCAAATGATACTTAAATCTTGTGGCTTTCCCCATTTCTCTTCGTACCACAATATTTACAATGAAAATCATCATCATTCTTTGCTTCATATTGCCACACGATATCTTTGTCTGCTATTTCGAACCTTAAAATGGAGAAATTAACATGTAACGCACGATGTCACTCAATATATATAATCATATATATGTTTGAAAATTTACAATTAAAAACTGAAAATGTACCATGCACTATATACGTTGAAAATTGAACATGTCCCTTGCCTATGTCCAAAGTATTAATTTGGACAACCCAAAACATAAACATATACATGCATATGTCTATAAATAAAATGATTAATTTTAAATCATAATTTACTAATCACTAAACATAAACATATAAATGGATACAATGGTTAGTAATCACTAAACTTATATGTACATAAACATACAAGTTAGTAATCACTAAACATATAATATGTACATGTACATATAAATGAATTTCAATCATTTTATAATGACCTTTTCTATGGGTACAATGGTATGATTTAAAATAAATTTAGTGATTACTAGTATCATTTATGTATTACATTAATAAAATTATAAAATTAATGTACGGAATGTTAATTTATATGTTACATTAATATTGTTGGTTCAATAAAAAATTTTATTGTATATCAGAAATTATATGTCAAAGTTTTAAAAATAGTGTTGAGTTTGTACTGCTTTCTTCTTCTTCCTACACGCGAAAAACTTCTCTACCACGACGGTAGCCACGCATTATCGCCATCTACCGTGCGGCAGGCCGCTACTACCTTGCCACCGACTACCGCGCGAAAACCGACCAGATCCGGACAAAAATCGAGCAACCTATGACGAAAATCGTGTGCAACGAAGAATAAGGTAACCCGTACCTGCTGTCGTGGTTATCGTGCATGCCGCCGCGGTAACCGTCGCTAACCGAACGGCTTCGGCCTCGTCGGCGGCGGTTCACCCAGATTTGGCGCTGGTTTACAACGGACCCTCCCTGAAAATACGACACAACAAGACCAAAAGCACTGGCTGCAGCATGAAAGGGTGGAAGAAGGAGATATTTTGAGATTGGAAAGGTGATAGGCCTCAACGGGCCTGGTACCAAAAACAGTGCTCTTTTCCTTTTTCTTTTTTCCGAAACATATAATGATTTTTTAAACGCCAAAAACTAATGTATTTTTATGTAAAAAAATTACCATTTCTTATAAAGTCGAGATCTACTTGATATATTTTTTAATGAAAGTCTCTAAAATTTTTAAATTTTTATAAAATTTATCAAATCCTTTCACGTCGTATCGTATCGCTATCCTATAATAAGAACGAAAACCGCGAAAACCTCAGGTTTCGCGGTAATACGAACCCTGACGATAGTCACGTCTCTTACACGGCACGCCGACGAGCGCCCCGCCGCTCCAAGCAAACGCGGCATACGCCTTGGCCGTTCCCATTTGACAGCCAGGTGGTCTGGGCCACCACGGCCGCCTCGTACCTTCTAGATCCCGCCGCACATCACCACACAACACAAAGCCAACCTCACCGACATCGTGGGCCCACGCGTCCGTCGAAACCTGTCATCCTCTCGAGACGTATATATATATACACACGCGCGCGCACCGCGTCCGCGATCCACGCAACGAAGAAACCAACAGACACAGCAACTACAGACGTGTTACGTGTACCACGTCGGAGCCGCCCAGCGGCAGCGAAATCCCCCTGAAGCAAACGAGATTCTCTCGCTCTCTTCGGCGAGAGAATTTTTCGTTTTCCCCTTTCTCACCTCGTCTCTCCGCTTTGCCTCTTCTTTCGATTACCCCACGCTCCCCGTACGTCCCCATGGCCGGAGCAGCCACCGCCGCCGCGACCCCGCCGGCGAAGATGCGGGCCGTGCAGTACGACGCCTGCGGCGGGGGAGCCGCCGGCCTCAAGGTGAGCGCCCTCCGCCCGCCGCCACGCTGCTCTCTACACTTCTTTTTTTTTTCTGCTACTTAGTAGTGGTAATTAATTTCGTTGCCATCTGCATCTGGAACGGGGCGGAGTGTTCAAGGGAAATTTACGCGTCGGTACTCGGTACACTCTGGTCGGGCGATGAATTCTAGGGCCACATCTTTTCCCTACCACTTATATCCAATGCCAGAATTTGAATCTCAAAACTTAATTTTGGAGTTGATTTTTAGGTTTTCTTTTATTCGTAGTTTCTTTTTCAACATTAATGTTTAAGTCATCATGAACATATATGTAAAAGTTCTACTAATACGCCGTGTGACATATTATTAGCGATTGGCCAACCGATGATAGCCCCAGCGGTATGGCCAGATGATTGATATTACTATTTGTGTTGCTACTCTTTGCTTAATTCGTTTGTGCTCTGGGTAACACGGTCACACCCCTGGATTAAAGTTAATATCGGTTCGTCTGGTTATGTGGTTATGTGCTCAGATAGAGATTTTTTTTATGATTTGTTATGCTCATGGATTTAAGAGCCTTCAGGATTACAGATGTCAGAGAACCTATGATATCCTGCTAGAAGATTAGTACTAGATATGATTCTCCTGCACTCTTGTTTAGTAGACTAGATTATTATATAATTTGGTGCAGGTCTAGGACCAAAGGAAAACTTGGTTTGATTAAATAGTATGACGAAAGTGACGTGGAATTTAGAACTCAACTTGGCAGCAACACCCTCAGTCACAAAATAAGTTAACTTTTTTACATGAATTTAGACAAAGTAAATTTATTTTGGGACGAATGGTGCAGACCATTGTTGTGTGTGGGTCAAATTGACGAGTGACCCAACTCTTTCCAAAAACAAGCCAGACCCTGCATGAGCGCACTCACTCAACACTTTGCTTCTTATTCTATGTTTCTACATTTCTTTAATGTGATTAGTGAACAAATTTTGTAATACTCCTCCTTGTGCAGCATGTTGAAGTCCTGGTCCCCTCAGCGAAGAAGAACGAGGTGCTGTTGAAGCTGGAGGCAGCAACCATCAATCCAGTTGACTGGAAGATTCAGAAAGGGATGTTGCGTCCTCTGCTGCCTCGTAGACTGCCTTTTATCCCAGGTAAATTACATGTTCTTGCTGCGGAATCATAAACTTTTCTTTCCGAGTTCTTCTTATGTACAATTAGAATTAAGTTGGTTGAATTGGGAATTAGAAGTCCGTGAGGGGTTGGTGAGCCCATATATTACCTTGCTCTTTTTATATACAGGAGTCTGGATGTAGAGTTAGGGCGTAGGACCAACTATTGCCACCAACTGAAACATCTAACATTATCTCTGAACTGACATTTTACTAAATTTATCTTATTGCTGGTTATAAAAAGCAGGGCTATTCAGGCCTTTCCTCTTAACTTATTGCTGAAAATACTGATAACCTGTCTAGATTTAGGGTCCGTTTGGCTGCGAGAATCAGTTCTGTTTCTCCTGTTTCTTCGAGAATCTGTACCAAACAGTTAAAAACGAGAAACGTTTTTTTGAGAATCAGCAGAAACGTTTCTCTTTTGAACTAGAAATGAGAAACACCTTATAGGTAGTTTCGCCGGTTTCTGAAAGAAACGTTTCTCCGAGAATCACCTGTGAATCACTAGAAACGTTTCTGTCCGTTTCTTCCGTTTCTCCGAGAATCTGGAACCGTACGAAACGGGCCCTTAGTACACGCAAGATTCACAAAAAGAAACACTTTTTTAGTATTAATTTTCATTTTTTTGTGTGATACATCTAAATTAAGACCAGATGACAGAGTAAAACATGTCGTTCTTACCTATTTAGTAAATTAGTCATATGTTCTGTTCCTATGTGTGGTACAACTAAATTAAGCCCTTCCGACAGTAAAAGATCTGAAGACCTGATTGTACAGAGTAAAACATGTAGGATATTTCTTCCTCCAACTTTGATGGTAACAACTCTTCAGTGTAACACACAAATACTTGATTACCGTTAAGGTTGGTTCAGATCATTAATAACTTGCTTACATCTCTATGGTCTATTTTGCAGTGACCGATGTTGCAGGAGTGGTTGCTGGTGTGGGTCCCGGAGTGGAAGATTTCGCAGTGGGTGATCAAGTTGTCGCTATGTTGAACAGTTTGGTAAGCTTATTCAACTCTTTTGTCATGTTTACCGGTTTGCCATGTTTGTACTTCAACCAAAAATTCTCGTGAAAATAGACACATTATTGTCAGTCCAATCCTATCTACACCTGAATTTTAAGGTTAACCAATATCTGATTGGTGATTACTCCTCCCCTATCACAACAGAACGGAGGTGGATTTGCACAGTACGCCGTGGCACCGGCGAATCTGACCGTCAAGAGGCCTCCAGGGGTCTTGGCAGCCGAGGCCGCTGGGCTGCCCATCGCGGCGGGCACGGCGCTCCAGGCGCTGAGGTCCATCGGCGCCAAGTTTGACGGCACCGGCGAGCCTCTGAGCGTGCTGATCACCGCCGCGTCTGGTGGCGTCGGCCTCTACGCCGTGCAGCTCGCCAAGCTCGCGAACCTCCATGTCACGGCCACCTGCGGTGCCCGCAACGTGGAGCTCGTGAGGAGCCTGGGCGCTGACGAGGTGCTGGACTACCGGACGCCCGAGGGCGCCACCATGCGGAGTCCCTCGGGGAGGAAGTACGACGGCGTCGTGCACTGTACCACCGGTGTCGGGTGGTCGGTGTTCAAGCCGCTGATGAGCGCCGCCGGGAAGGTGATCGACATCACGCCCAACTTCGCCGCCATTCTCACCTCGGCGCTGCACGCTGTGACGCTGCGCCGGAAGCGGCTGGTGCCGCTGCTGCTGTCGCCGAACAAGGCCGACCTGGAGTTGTTGGTTGGGCTTGTGAAGGAAGGGAAGCTCAAGACGGTGGTCGACTCGAGGTTCCCGCTGAGCGACGCGGCGAAAGCGTGGCAGAAGAGCATCGACGGCCATGCCACCGGCAAGATCGTCGTTGAGATGGAAGAGTAATCTTGTTCGATCATGGGTGAGGCTTGGGTACATTGGGTGTGGAAACATAGCAATACATGAGATTGGGCATCTGTTTAGTTTGGTGATTTGCCACGGTGATATACGATATACTCGAGATTTGTTTTTCTCTTCTGCTTTTTCAACAATTTAGGAGCTGTAAATCTTAAGCATAGATCGAGATTACTTCTGCTGCTGTGATCCTTTTGCGTGTGATCTTTCATTGACCAAACAGCAGCAGCACCACCACCACTGGCCTTAGCTTAGACAAAACCACCGGGATTGACAGAATTCAGCAACCAAACACTTCTCGTGATAATTTGACAAGAGTCATTAAAAAAACTAACAACTCATTCGCGCGCATAGAATCGATCCCGCCAGTAAAGAGGAACAAAAAAAGGGGAAAAATCAATCAGGTACTCCAAAAAGGGCCAAGCTTACCAGGACTACATCTGAAATTCTGAATAGACGTATATTCTACAATTAGTAAACCAATATCACCACTGCTCTCCCTTGCCACAAAACAAGGGAAGCTTCAATTTATGACCCGATTTTGCTGATAATCTCACATAAACAACTCAACACATAATCTCTTCCCGAATCTTGATAATTCCAACCCACGAAAATATCAAACTTACACCGACGCTCGCTCACTTTGCGACGGCACTAGTGCCCGATGGCACCCGAGCAGCACGACCAGCAGAGTGGTCAACCCGCTGGTAGCCAACATCACCACCTCGTGATGAACCACCTCTACCAGCGCCTCTGCCTCCATAGTCGGATCGATAATTGAACTCGCCCCTTCCATAGCCCCTCCCTCCAGTGTAATTCCCGCGGCCTCTCATGCCTTCACCTCGGAAGTTACCACCTCTACCAGGAGCAAACCTTCCTCTGCCACCACCTGAAACCAGAAATAGGACATGCTGACTTTAACAGAAAGGAAAGACAAAGAAAGAGGGGAGGCAGACAGACTGATACTTTTTGCCATCGCACGTGATAAAATTTGATACGATGAAATGCAAAATACAAATGGTTCTACAGAAAAAACATCGATGTTCAGCAATTTGGTTTTGCTCTTGAATCAGAAATTACGCAGGTTTCTCTGAAATATACAAGCATACAACCAGGAGAAACAATGTGTACGGACTCTGATAGGCAGAAGACATTGTTTGTAATAATAAATGTGAGTACAGACAAACAGAACACATCTCAGATCAAACCAATGCAATTTGAATGAAAAGTGAACGACTTTAAATATTCAATTGGCACAAGTGTTCAACAGCAGATACATGTCCGGAATTTCTTCCAAAAGATCCAAATGGAATCACACGCTAATTATATTTAAGACATACACTGTAATGCTTTATGAACTTACCACGTGAACCAGCAGTTCTCTTTTCCTCCACATAACATTGCCGGTCACTTATCGTCACAGGAGAACCCTGCAGAGTTAAGAGTTTGTCAGATAAAAAAACAGTTAACTGCACTTATCATGATGTCCTTTTGGTATTCACATCAACACTTGTAGTCTTGTCAAAGCTAATTCATCATTACATAAGAAAATGTATAAAGGTAGTGTTTTTTCTAACATCAGTAGTAGTACACACGGCTTATGTTTGTTAAGAAGTTAAGTTCACACAACACTAAAAAAACACTTCCAAGCAAAGAATGACAGAAAGCAGCTGCAATTGCATTTTTAATTGTGGTTCTGCTCCACGGTGGAGACTTGTGTATTCTTCCTCCTTGTACATAAATCTCCATTTACATTGTCAGTGAACACATTGTCAAATTATCAGCATCACTAAAATGTATTGTCAAATCAAAGAATCAGAACAAGATATATTTCTCTGGCACATTGATAGTCAACTTTCTAAATGGAACAGTCAAGAAATTACAACATTCCTTTCCAACAGTGCTGGCATGCCAGTGTTAAGGTATTGACGATAAGCGATAATCGTTGCTCTCAGCTCCACATTTGCTGATTAAATTATGGCCACTGTAACACAGGAAGAATCATAAAAGCTTTAACCACTAATCCAAATCCATGAATGCCTCCGTGCTTTAAAAATACAAGGGGCCAGAGGGTAGGGGGAATCAAAGCTCTCCACATTCCAGAGACATTGGGATCATAAGTTCAAGGCAGCACAAATTTAAGGCCACCGAGCAAATAACAACGGACAGCTAGCATTCCAATGGCATTGATTCCACCAACTGAGCGGACAGCCAGGGGCTAAAGGTTGCTTAGCAGCATCAGGCTACCACCAAAAAAAGGAAAGGAAAAAAGTTGAGGCTAGGACAACAAGCACTGTACACTTAATGAGAAAATATCAGATATATGGGGAGAGTTGACTCAAGTGATTCAGGAAAACAAGGGTCAATTTAGCTTAGCAAGGAAGGTATTTCTTTTATATATTCTGTTATACCTCTAAAACCAGGAAAATTTGACGAGACATAGTCAAATTGTAATTTGGAAGAAACTAACCATAGTGTTATGTAATAAGTTAGAATGAAAATTACAAATACTAGTAGTTCAAAACCTAATTAACTAGAAATAACAATATCATTGCATATACCTGTCTTAGTTCTGCCTGCTAAACAATGAGCAACCAACAGTCAATACAAGAAAAACATTAAAAGAATGATAAATCATGTTTATATATGCCCTCACAGGCATCTAATCCCTCCCAAACAAACTTACTGCAACTCTTTAGTCACATATGTAATGCAATTAAAATCAAAATACACATTCTGCAACAAGTCACTCATAACTAAATGAAATAAATGATGATGAGCATTATTCAATATCACAGAACAATGAGATTAGTAAGATGAAATTACCACAATTGCACTTTGAACTGAACTGGGATCTTCAAACTCTACAAACCCATAGCAGAACCCTTGAATCTGTGTTTTCAAATGGAAAAACAAAGACAAACAGTTGGCATTAGGACTCACTTAGAGTTCTATCATTATGTACAGCTATAAAAAAAAGTACCTTGTGACTTCTAACTTGGATTCCGTCTGGCTTAATAGCGCCAAATTTCTTGAACGCTTCTTCTAATTGTTCAGGCGTGGCACTTAAAGGCAGATTCCGTACATATATCGCGTGGGCATCAACTTTGAAAATGATTGTAAAACAGTTCAGCCAGAGACCATTGGTACAAAAAATATTTTAACTGCGAGTATGAATCTAGATAATACCTTCTGTCTCTTGAATGTTGCTGCTTTCAGGATTAGGACTGAAAGTTGGAGCATCAGCAACCGGAGCAACAGGCGCAGGAGCAACTTGCTTCTCTTGTTTTGGTGGTGCCAGCCTGGAAGGAATTGCAGATATTTGTGGTGGAACTTCTTTCATGACTTTGACCTAGATCACACAAAAAATGCAAGTGACAATCTTACAAGGTAGCACTCAAATGTAAAAATGTTAACAGGCAACTTAACTACATGTTACCCAATTAGATCAAAGTAACTACATGTTACCCAATTAGATCAAAGACACCAACTAGCTTCAAAAAGTTGCTACTTGTATTGAAACTAGATAATAATGACATCAAGAATTAACATTTCAATTTCATAGAACAATTCCCATTCCCCAATTACCAAAATGATATTCCCATGCATATTTATTGTGCAGTGCATTATTAACATCTGCAGCTGAATTGCATTTCTATTGTGCAGTGCATTATTAACATTTGCAGCTGAATTTCATATTTATTGTGCTGTGCATTATTAACATTTGCAGCTAAATTTATGTGCCAGTGCCATTTAAAATTCAGAACTAGAAGCCTCATTTGAGCATTTATACATCAGAAATTAGAAGGCATCATGAACCTAGAAAAATCCTAGCAATTACTTATGCATGTTTGCTAGAGGTTGAAACACATGCAGGACTCCATGAAGGAATGAAAATTGCATCTCTCCTCCCGATTCCCATGATCAGATTCAGAAGAACTAAAAAATGCACAGTTCTAATATCAGACAGGACAGGTGACTTTCAGCTCGGTGGATGAAAGACAAACAGCCTTCACAAACTTACAATTGAAGCATACGACTTCTTGGGGGCCTCTTCTTGTGGTACAGGGGCAGGGATAGATGCAGTCGGCATAGCCACAGCTACATTATTTGGCACTTCATCTATAACTTCAGGAATAGGCGTTTCCTCCACAACAGGCCCCTCTGTGTAGTTTGGTGGGTTATAAACCTCCTCGCCGTTCAGATCAGCCTCCTGCACATGGGGTGCAGGCTCAGCCACATGCTGCTCCGGCTGCAAGTAAGCCTCTACAAAAGGGCAAACACAATCAGTTTGACCGTAAGCTTCACAGTAAAGAAACAGCTCTCAAAATGCTCCATCACCACACACACACCCTGTTCCCGAGGCACACTAGTGCCATTCGCCGAAGGAGCAGAAACCGAATCTGGCTCTTGTGAAGCTGGCGGTAATGACTGGTCCAGCTCCGGCTCTGGCTCCACCTCCTGATCCCCCTCCCCGACGTAGCGCAGGATGTCGTTGAGCACGAAGTAGCCCTTCTCCTGTGGCGCGAGGAAGAAGGACTGCGAGAACTCCCTGCGCACGTCGTCGCTCCCGGTGAGGTGGCCCGTGACGAGCACGGTGACGCCCCCACCCAGCGACTCCTGCGCGTCGACGGCCTTGATCTCCGCCCGCACGATGTCCATGGACATGATCTTGGCGTTAATCGCCTGGGCACAGAACAACAAAAATAGTCAAATCCCCCCGAAACCATCACGAACTCCCCGGCCACGAGGCCGCGGGCGCCCAGATCTGGGGCCCGAGGGAGGCCGAAATGGAGAGCGCGGGCGGAGCGCGCCGCGGCATACCTCCATGGTGGTGACGGTGTCCATCTCGGCGGCGTCGGCCCCCGCGGGTCGGCCGATGCGGCTCCTGTCCTGGTAGAAGCGGTGCACGAGATCCGGCGACTGGTGCAGGATGTTGTAGTACTGGTGCACGAACGCGTTGCCCACCTGCACGAAGAGGAAGAAGACGAAGACGAACGCACGCACGCCACGCGTGAATCTGAGTCAGCGCCGGATCAAGCAAGCTCGGAGGCGGAGCGGATCAGGGGCTTACCACTTGCGCCGACGGCGGCGATCCGGCGCGGCGGCGGAGGGCGGCGGCGGGGGCGAGGCCATGGTGGCGAGAGGTACGGCGCGCGGAGGAGGAGGGGTTAGGGTTTTGGGGGGAGGCGGTGGAGAGGGGTTTGTCTCCTCTCTCCTGTGGTGGTGGTGGTGACTTCGCGTTTCCCGCAAAATTGGGCGAGAGGGGAAAGAGAAGGGAGGGAGGCAGAGGCGGCGGCGGGGCGGCGGCGGCGGGGACTATACTACTCTACTACGGCACGTGCGAGCGGCGCGTGCGACTGCGGGGTGGGGAGTCGGGGGATACCGGTTGGACGGCCGTGATGAGACGGGGGCCGGCGGCCGGTGGTGGAGTGGGAGAGGTGGAGTGTGGTGGGGTCAGATCTCCCGCGGCGGCACGGGTGTCACGTGCGCAGTCAGCGTCCGGGAGCGGGGGTATATGTGTGGTGTGGTGGTTTCAGTGGTTGGACGGATCGATCTCGGCATCTCGGCCGAATGATTGATGGATTCTGGTGGGATTTTTGGCCGAGAACGGCAGCGAGGTGTGTACTGGTACTGGGCGATGGACTAGGTTTTGGTTTGAGTGCGTGAGTGATGAGAATCGGTTAGAATCGTTAGATCGGCATACTGACTGTGGCCCCGTCTGAAAGTGGCTGGCTGGCTGTGCTGAGATCAGGCTGGTCCACTCAGAAATCTTGGATGGGCTGAGTTTGCACCATTAAAGCTCATGTGACCGACGACGGTGTCAACTTCTGTTACGCTCGAGCCTGTCTTCCGTCGCTCGTGAAGATAGCGCTTTGTCCACCGGGCCCTTCGCTTTCATCACCTTGCCTAGGACAGCACTCTAGCAACCGTTGGTCGTCGAGGCGGAGGCGGAGTGTGCCATTCTCCTCTGTCCATTATCGTCAGCGGCGTGCACCAGTCAAGCGCGCGGTTGACATCGACCGCTCGTGAAGACCTCCTTGGCAGCCACATTAGGGAGAAGTAAAGAGGCCGCTGAATCTCTGCATCGTCTAGGTGTTCGAGCGGGAGAAAGGTGGCATGCGTGGCCGCTTCTGTCGCTGGCAGTGATTACGGCTGTAGTTAAGCAACCTTTGCGCGTGAAGCTCCTCCTCTGCAGCGGTCTCAACTGCCACACTGTTCAAGATTCGTTCACAAGCGTCAGATTTAAAGGGACACCATTGGAGAGTGAAGGGCACCTCTCCCCTCACTCCCTCCTCGCTCCTCCGTCTATTTAGTATCATCCCAGAACTCCCATGGGCAAAAGGTATTAAGATAAAGTTTTGCTCCAAAGAGTTCACCACTTGCTGTGGAGATTATGGCAATCGAGTATCTACATGGCAAGTTTATCCGACTGGAGATAGGCATAGATTGCGCTCGCCATATCTCGTAAACCAAATATGACTTGGGTGTTACGTTGCCGATTGAGATAAGGCAACGGCCCATAGTCACGGTTTGGTAAGATTGAGAAACCGACTTAGAGTAAGATAGGGTTTCCGATCTGTAAGCCCGCATCCCAAGACTATATAAGGGGGGTAAGGGGCGTCCCTTGAGGGATATGCGATAACAGATAAGCTATTAGCTTTCAGCTTTAGATCTTGAGATCAATATACACTCGGCGGATCAAATCCCCGAAACAGGAGTAGGGTATTACCTCTCGAGAGGGCCTGAACCTGTCTAAACTCTGCTTTTCATCTAACCCATCGAGCTTGGCGATCTTGACTGCACCCCCAATTTTCTATTGCCGAAACCAAGTTTCGACAGTTGGCGCGTCAGGTAGGGGCCGCGCGTCAAGACTTCTTCAACGATCTCGCCGACAAGCGTGATGGGATCTTCTTCAGGATCCGGCGACTTCGCCGCCAACGACTTCGACAAGTTCTCCTCCTTCGACTCGGATTCGAACCAGTCGGAAGGAGAAACCCACTCGGCGTTGTTCGGGAGCACCGTTCGGGCTTCCGAACAGCGCCAAGATCTACGACGACATCTTGGAGTCCAAGATGCAGTCCACCCACTCCGACGAAGGAAATCACTCGGCACCATTCGGACTACCGAACGTCGCCGAAATCTGCACCAATCTTCTCGTCTCCCCAACAGAGACGATCTACTCGGAAGAAGACCTCTCGGCGCCGTTTGGACTACCAAACGCCGCTGAGATCTACGGCAAGCTCCTCCCTCCCGAGTCAAGGACGACCCACTCGGAGGAGTCCGCGTCCTCAAGCTCTGACTCGGACTGGAACGATCCGATCCGAGCAACCCAGATCGAGGAGGTCGCGTCATCCTCCACCCATTCGGCTCATGCTCATCTTCGGAGCTCAACGAGTATCTTAGCTCCATAGGCTTTGACGACCTCTATGGCATCCCCTCGGACGAAGCCGACGACTCTGACTGCAACAAGGACAACGAGCCAAAGTGCTTCGATGTCCTCATGGCTGAGGTGGCCGAGTCCGACTCACCATGGCCCGCAGCTTGCGGAAGAAGAGCGAGCCAAGATCGAGCAAGAGCGCAAGGCTGGCGGAAGAGGAGAAGAAACGCAAAGAAGAAGCTGACAAGAGAAAGCAGGATCTACGGGCAGCCGGACGATCCACTCAGGAGGCTATTCTTCAAACGCGGTCCGCAACACCAATATCTTTCGACACCACGCAGTAACGCCGTTGCGCCCTCACACTCCCGGACACCGTCATCGAGACGGCGCCCCCCGACGTGACTCCAATACTAGACAAGATCAAGACCATCGTTGCAGCCACAGCCAACGGTCATCCCTTCACCTCAAGCACGAAGGCCGACCGAGTCCGTGGCTGAAACGCCCGACAAAAGCGGCTCCCGCCGCTAAGGTCGAGAGACTACAAGAGGCCCGAGCCGACCGTCCGACAACTAGGCCAAGAGGCCCACGCCACGAGTCCACACGTAAGCATCGGGAGCAAACGGCCGACTCCCGCGAGAAGCGACATGGACGTCCACCCGTCCACCACCGCATCCGCCGCAACAACAGCTCCAGCTACCGAACCAGCCTACCGAGGACCCCGCCCCCCCGTGATCTGCGGGAAGTCCTTGATCGCCACTACCAAGAGCGAGATCAACGCGCTCGGGAAGATCGGAGGGGATCACCCGATAGCAATGACGATGGAGTGCCGGCTTTCACTCGGGAGCTTCGCCGAGTGCACCGGGTCGAACGTATTCAAGCCAACCGGAATAGAGAAGTATGACGGCAAGACCGACTCCGAGTCGTGGCTTACCGTGTACACTCTCGCCATCCGCACAGCAGGCGGCGACAACAAGGCTATGGCCAATTTTTTGCCCGTGGCCCTCGCCAACTCAGCCAGGAATTGGCTCACGAGCCTGCCGAGAGGCTCAATCAGCTCATGGAGTGAGCTGAGGGACCATTTCATCGCCAACTTCCAGGGCACCTTCGAGAGGCCCGGGACCCACTTCGACTTATACAACGTCATCCAGAAGCTAGACAAACCTCTGAAAGACTACATCCGACGCTTCTCCGAAAAGCGCAACAAGATCCCCAACATCACCGATGACATCATCATCGTCGCCTTCCAGAAGGGAGTCTGTGATGAGCTGTTAATCGAGAAGTTCGAGCGCAAGCCACCGAAGACAGTGAAGCAGATGTTTGAGACGGCAAATTCTTATGACAAATCAATGATGCCATCAAAGCAGCGCGCCAAGACCAGCCCGACAGGAGGGATGACAAGCAGGCGGGAGGAAGCCGGAATCCTAAGAAGGATAACGACAACAACAATCAGGGCCAAAAGGACCGCAAGCACTGATCCGAAGATCTGGTTGCCGCAACTTCCAACTCCCAACGCCGCCCCCGAGTCGCGGCCTACGACGCCATAATGAATGCTCAGTGCACGCATCATCCCAATCACAAGCACGCGGCTAAAGACTACTTTATTTATAAACAGTTTGCCGAGCAGTATGCAGCGCAACTCAACAAGAAGCCGACTGATGAAGCCGGCCCATCGGGCGCCAAGAAGAACAACATGGCCGAGAATGCCGAGCCCTTTCAAGACCCCGTGAGCAAGCTCAATCACATCTTCGGGGGCCGCTAGCCTATGAATCCAAGAGGAAACAGAAGCTAACCGACCGAGAGGTCAACGCGGCGCAACCTGAGGTCCCACAGTATCTACGATGGTCGGAGGTGGCCATCATTTTTGACCGCTCGGATCATCCCGATCGAGTGGTTCACCCGGGGCGCTATCCACTCGTCTTGGACCCGGTGGTCCGCAACATCAGGCTTAAGCGCGTCCTCATCGATGGGGGCAGCGCCCTCAACATTTTGTTCGCCAAGACCATGAACGAGATGCAGATCCCGAGGGCCGAACTGAAGGCAAGCTCAGCGCCCTTCCATGGAGTTATCCCGGGCTATCTTCTACACCACTCGGGCACATCACCCTCCCGGTCACCTTCGGAGTTCGAGAGAACTTTTGGATGGAGAACGTCACTTTCGAAGTGGCCGACTTCGAAACGGCCTACCACGCCATCATCGAAAGGCCTACACTCACCAAGTTCATGGCGATACCCCATTATACCTACCTCTGCATGAAAATGTCGGGTCCCAACGGCGTCATCACTCTTCGCAGCGACGTGAAGCAAGCCTTCACCTGCGACAAGGAGAGCTGCGACATGGCCCAATCTCGCGAGAGATCACGTGGCCAGCAAGAAATCCGATTGGTTGCATCGACTTCGGCAGAGGGTGAAATCCCCACGAAGAAGATAGCCAAATTAGGAACCGGCGACGCCAAGACCAAGAAGATTGCCCTTGATCCTTCGGATCCCTCGAAAACTGCTGTAATTGGCGCTGAACTAGATCCCAAATAGGAAAGCGCGCTCGTCACCTTCCTCCAAAATAATAAAGATGTTTTTGCTTGGAAACCATCTGATATGCCCGGAATTCCTAGGGAGGTGATCGAGCACTCTTTACACGTCAAAGATGACACAAAGCCGATAAAACAACGATTATGCAGATTCGCGCAGGATCGGAAAGATGCCATCAAGGAAGAGCTCACAAAGCTCTTGGCCGCCGGTTTTATCAAAGAAGTCCTACATCCCGACTGGTTAGCCAACCCAGTCCTGGTCCGAAAAAAGACGGGGCAATGACGCATGTGCGTTGACTATACTGACCTCAACAAAGCCTCCCCCAAAGATCCATTCGGGCTACCCCGCATCGACCAAGTCGTAGATTCAACAGTCGGCTGCCAACTTCTGAGCTTTTTGGACTGTTACCTCGGGCTACCACCAGATTAGCTTGAAAGAATCCGACTGCCTGAAGACATCGTTCATCACGCCGTTTGGGGCCTACTGCTACATCACCATACCTTTCGGCCTAAAGAACGCCGGCGCCACATACCAACGCATGATCCAAAGGTGTTTTCAGACACAGATCGGCAAGAACGTGGAAGCTTATGTCGACGATGTCGTCATCAAGACCAAGCACAAAGAAGACCTGATCGCTGACCTAGAAGAAACCTTCGCAAATATTCGGGCCTTCAGAATGAAGTTGAACCCGGAGAAGTGCACTTTCAGCGTCCCATCAGGCAAACTGCTCGGCTTCATGGTATCACATCGCGGCATTGAAGCCAATCCAGAAAAGATCAACGCTATCTTGAATATGAAGCCCCCGAGTAACCAGAAGGATGTCCAGAAGCTCACTGGCTGCATGGCGGCGCTAAGCCGATTCATCTCTTGACTCGGCGAACGAGGCATGCCCTTCTTCAGACTGCTAAAGAAAACGAACGACTTCCAGTGGACCACGGAAGCCCACAAGGCCTTTGAAGATTTTAAAGAATTCCTTACAACGCCGCCCATCCTAGCCTCACCCTAGCCCCAGGAGCCCCTGCTGCTGTACGTATCGGCCACTCACCAAGTGGTTAGTACGGTCCTCATGGTTGAGCGCGAAGAAGAAGGGCGGGTCCAGAAGATTCAGAGGCCGATCTACTTTGTTAGCGAAGTGCTGGCAGGAGCCAAAACTCGCTACCTACAGGTACAAAAATTGCTATATGGTGTTCTGATAACCGCGAGGAAATTGGCACACTATTTTCAGGGTCACTCGGTCACCGTCGTCACCTCCTTTCCACTCGGCTATGTCATCCACAACCGGGAGGCAACTGGGCGCATCGCGAAGTGGGCCCTGGAGCTGATGCCGCTGGACTTAACTTTTAAGGCGAGCACGTCTGTAAAATCACAAGCCCTGGCGGACTTCTTGGTCCATACCTCGGGAAGACCTTCAATATTGGACCATGCACTTTGACGGATCCAAGAGGATCACCGGCTGGGGAGCAGGAGTTGTGCTGATCTCCCTGACTGGGGAAAAGCTAAGATATGTCCTCCACCTCCACTTCTCTGCCTCACATAACGTCGCCGAGTATGAAGCCCTGCTGCATGGACTGTGGCTTGCAGTTTCACTCAGGATACGTCGTCTCGTCGTGAAGGGGGACTCCCAGCTGGTCGTAAACCAAGTGATGAAAGACTGATCTGTCTAAACGACACCATGGAGGCCTACGATGACGGAGGTCCGCAAGCTTGAAGACAAGTTTGACGGACTCGAGTTATCACACGTACTGAGACACAACAACGAAGCAGCTGACGAGTTGGCACAGTTTGGGTCCAAACGCAAAGCCGCCCCAACAGACGTTTTTGTCGAGCACCTCTATGAACCAACTATTACGGCAAAGCCAACTCCTGACGAACAAGCTGCAAACGAAGTCGCCATGATTGACGCTGACTGGAGGACACCACTCATCAAATTTTTAACCCAGCAAGAGCTGCCGGAAGACTGGGATGAGGCAGAACGTGTCCGACGTCGTTGCCAAGCTTATGTCATGGTTGACTCCGACCTATACAAGAGAAGCCCCTCCGGAATCCTGATGAGATGCATCACACCCGAGGAAGGACGACAGCTGCTCCAAGACATCCACTCGAGCATATGCGGAAGCCACGCGGCAGCACACACCTTGGTGGGCAAAGCCTACAGACAAGGTTTTTTCTGGCTTACCGTGGTCTCCGACGCGGACAAAGTGGTACGAACCTGTGAAGGCTGCCAGTTTTTCGCTCGACAGAGCCATGTCCCAGCTCAAGAGCTACAAGCAATCCCATTATCCTGGCCATTTGCAGTATGGGGCTTAGACATGGTTGGCCCTTTCAAGAAGGCTCCAGGAGGATTTACACACTTATTCGTCGCAATCGACAAGTTCTCCAAGTGGATTGAGGCTAAGCCGGTTGCCACAATTACTGCTGACAAGGCACGGGACTTCATCCTCAACATCGTGCACTGCTTCGGCGTCCCAACAGAATCATAACCGACAATGGTACTCAATTCACAGGAGGCATCTTCAAGGAATTCTGCGAAGACTTCGGAATCAAGATTTGCTATGCGTCAGTTGCCCATCCCAAAAGCAACGGACAAGTCGAGCGTGCGAACGGCATGGTCCTTCAAGGCATCAAGGCCCGCGTGTTCGATCGCCTAAACCCTTACGTTGGCAAGTGGGTCCAAGAGCTCCCCTCGGTTCTATGGTCTCTGCGGACCACACCCAGTCGAGCTACCGGCCAAACTCCTTTCTTTCTGGTCTATGGCGCAGAAGCCATGTTGCCAAACGAGATGGAGTATGAATCCCTCCGAGTCCGCAGTTTCAATTATGAACGCTACGACCCAGACCGAGTGGACGACCTCACCCGACTGGAAGAGGCCCGTGAGGCAGCCCTCATCCAGTCTGCAAAATATGTTCAAGGGCTCAGACGCTACCACAGTCACAACGTCCGAGCACGAGCTTTTATCGTTGGCGATCTGGTTTTGCGCAAGATTCAAGCCACCAAGGACCGTCACAAGCTATCCCCCTTATGGGAAGGACCGTATATAATTGCCGAGGTGACTCGGCCAGGCGCATATCGACTAAAGCGTGAAGACGGATCTATGGTGGAGAATTCCTGAAACATCGAGCATCTTCGACGATTCTATGCTTAAACCGACTTAAGTTTCATGTTTTTCTTGACTGCCAACCTCAAGCAAGATGACTTCTTGAGTTAGCAGTCGGGGGCTGTACATATGTCAATAAAGCATAGTTTTTCTCATCAACTTTCGCGCCTGATTCGGTTTATCATTGTTTAACGATCCTTGATTCGAGTTTAATGCATAAGGACTGAGAATTTTTCGATGACCTAATCAGGCTTAGGCTTGGTGACAGTCGGACGGAAATTACTTAAGAAATTGTACATGAAAACTCAGATCAAGGCGTTAACATAAATAAACTGAATATTCACAAGTCTACATCAGAAAGTTGCATACAATGTTTACAAAACAGTTAAGGCCGGAAGTTGTTCACTACATCAACAACAATTTTCTTAGCCGACTCCTGCGCTTCACTAATCATGTCCAGGGCTTGCTCATCCGAGGTACCGTCGGCGAAGCCTTCTCCGACTGAATTGACATCCACTCGAGGGTAGAGAGATTTGGTCTGTGCCAAAGCAAGGCCAGCCCCCATGGTAGCAGCCTCGGTGATGTTGGCCAAATATGGTCGGGGGCTCTCCGCAGCTTATCGAAGATTTCGACTGGGTCCAGCGAGCTAGCCCCGACTCCCTGATGAAATAAAGATAGCAGGATTGGTGTTGCCGCGTTTGCAACATCTTCTCGAACCCTTCCAGCTTGTTTGACCCTCTCAAGTAAGACGTCATATTGAGCTCGGGTCTTGACTTTGTAAGCTGCCAAGAGAATATGATCACGCAAAGTACTCGAAGACAAAGCAGCCCACAGAATGTTACTTCAAAGAAGCTCACCTTCGAACTCGGCCTCCAACTCGGTCTTGCCGAGGCTGATTGCCTCCAGCTGGACCTGGAGCGAGTGGACCTCCGACGAATTTTCTACAAACAAGAAAGGCTATCAGCAACCAAGATCAACACGAAAACCATAAAGAGACTGGGAGGGTTAAGCTTACTCCCGACTGAACCCCGGAGGTCGAGGTTCTCTTCCCGGAGTTCAGCTATTTCCCTCCTCAGGGCTGCCTCCCTCGACGCGGCCTCCTCTCGAGTGGTCTTCAACTTCTGCTGGATGTCTTCCAGGAAGTTTAGATGTGGGACCAACTTCTCGAGCACTTCGGACTTGGCTATTGATCGGCAATACTCCTTCTGCATGCGAGATCCGAAGCTGACCGACTAAAAAGAAATGATGACGCAACAACAAAAAAAGATCAAGGCTTACGTTGAGTAGCCGAGTCGCCTCATTCAGGCTGTTGACGAGGGCATCCCTTTCCTTGCTTTCCGCTTGCTTATCTTGGATGATGCCCTGCCTTTGGCCTTCAGAATCTCGCCACTCGATCTTAATCGGGGAAACCTAGGTTTCGAAGATCGTAACTGGGATCTCCTCTACTGTGGCCGCGATCGGGAAGAACGGATGAAGATACGAAAGAGTTAAACTAAAGATTGAAGATGGAATGTCAACTCAAGACTTACCGCTCTGCTGCGGCTGAACCCTTGACTCGGCGAGCAGCCTTTGGTCTTTTCCTTTGGGCTTTTCACCGGCGGTCTTCGCCGGGGCTCTCTTCGCCGCACTCGGGCTTCTCCGCGGTCGACGGTTTCAGGTCGGGTGTCCGGCTGGCGGTCGGGGCTCCCTCCGTGGGATGTCTCGTCTTGAGGCGAGGCTTTCGCCCGGAGCACTCTCGCTCGGGAGAGGGCTCCGGGGTTTGGCTCCGCAGGCTTGGATGCCTCAGATCCGGCGGCTGGAGTTGGCCCTTCACTCTTCTCGGCAGGATCTATATCCTGGGGCCTCCTGCCAAACCAACGACGCGCTCAGTCGGAATGAAGACAAAGGGATTTTCAATGAAATGCCTGACGTCAGTCATAAGGCGTACCTCGATGACCGGCGGATCTTCGGTGCCGCCTTCGATGACGGCCTTGGAGGGGTTGCTTTGGCTGGAGGAGCTAGGACATCATCGTCCGAGTCGTCGATGACGAGCCTCCTTTTGCTTGCCCGTTTGTTGGTGTCCTCACTCGGTGCCGCCCGTTTCCCGACTGGATCACTTTGGATTTTCACTCCACCAGTCGGCTTCTTGGTAGGGCGAAGCAGCACGTCATCATGAGGAACTTTGTACGGTTTTGAAATAATGGAGGCATTTTCCTGCAAGAGAAATTCTCACAATACTAAGAGGCATGACATCAAGATTGCAAGACAGTACAAAGAGGTCAGTCGGCTTACCGGAGGAGGAGGCCGGTAGAAACTAAAGGGAAGAACCGACAGCACGAGGCTGCGCCTCGACTGCGATTCCAGTCGAGAAGACCTTGTACATCCGGATCTTCAGGATCTCAAAACTAAGGGAATCCCGGTCTTCTCGATTGGGGTCCCTCTCGCCTTTGTACTCAAAGGCTGGCTTTGATCGCTCTTTAATTGGCGCTAGTCGGCTCCTGATGAAGTGCCGAGTGATTTGTTCACCGCGAAGACCTTTCTCGCTTCATCTCCAAGATCTTCGCTAGCGCTTGTTGGCTTCATCCCAATCTTGGGCCACGGCACGTTGCTCCAAGTATGCTTAGGCACAAGGGGAAGGCCGACAAAGTTTGGCAGGCTGGGTTCGAGGTTGCTGATATAGAACCAGCTCGCATGCCAGCCCTTGTTGGAGGATTTCAAGGGAAGAGAGAAGTACTCCTTGCGGAGGGATCCGTGGAGTTGAAAACCCGCTCCACCAACAACGCATGGATGGTCCTTATTCAGATTCGGTTTGAGGTAAAACATGCGGCAAAAAAGTTAGAAGTGGGGGAGGATGCCAAGGAAAGCTTCACATACATGAATGAAAAGAGCTATGTGAAGCATAGAGTTGGGGTTCAAATGGTAGAGACGAAGACCATAATAGTCAAGAAGCCTCCTAAAGAACTTGGAGGTGGGGAGGCTGAAGCCACAGTAAAAGAAGGAGATGAAGACGACGAGCTCACCAGTGTTTGGGGTGGGAAAATCTCACCGCGCGCGGCGCTCACTCACGATCTCCTTGGGAGGAAGCACTCCATGCTTCACCATCTCCTTGAGGGTGGACTCCCTCATATCCGAAGTAGCCCACTGCTCGAAGGGGATTTTCTTCTCATCCGCCATGAATGTGGTTAGGGTGGGAAGTAGATCTGGCCAAGAGGATGGGGGTTTGAGATGGGAATCTTGGGGGCTGGATGCGGAGGCTATTTGTGGCGAAGGACGAGCTCCTGGGTCGATGGATTCGGGTGCGCGCGAGTCTAGAGTGCCCTATACCTTTGGAAATCCTTTCATACCACGGTTTGCTTAACTTCATGAGAAGTTAGCACGATGCAATTTGAGAGGTGACCAACAGCTAAGCTTTTTATGGCTGCCTTGATGACAAGGGCTGTTTGGTTCTTTGGCATTTGATTAAGAGGTTATATCAATGCTATTTTTCCACCTTGGTGAAGATCTTTATAGATTGAGACCAGTAATGTGGCAAGAGCTATTCAATAATTTGGTCATATTTTTCAGACGACTGAAAAACTTATTTACCCATGAGGAATGATTAAAATTTTTGCTCCGAAATGACTCGGGCAGATCCATTCGGACAAGCATGAGCTTACCGAGTGCTTTTCGCCTATGAGGGTTGATTGAGTTATTTGTCCTGAGATGACTCGGGCAAATTCACTCGGATGAGCACGAGCTTGTTGAGTGATGAGATTTTTTTTTATATTTGCTTTAACATGAGTTAAGCATTTACATGAGTATGATTCTTTATAGTCCTTGCTCGTATGTTTGGTCTATTTTTGGCTAATCATACGGTCGGGGGCTACACCTAATTAGGTACATCAAGAGATGCACCTAGATATTTATTTATGAGAATTTTTAATTATTCAGCCCTTCACAGTCTTTGGAGCCAATCGGGAGATTCAGGCAGAGATGATGGAATCACTCGACGCTAGAAGCACTCGGCCAAAGAGGTTTTTGGCTGTGTGCTGTCTTGATTTGAAACTGAGTTGTCTCGTTGACTGAAAAGGACTCGGGGGCTACTGTGGAGATTATGACAATCAGGTATCTACATGGCAAGTTTATCCTACTGAAGGTAGGGATAGATTGCGCCTGCCATATCTGTAAACCAAATATGACTTGGGTGTTACGTTGCCGATTGAGATAAGGCAACGGCCCATAGTCACGGTTTGGTAAGATTGAGGAAACCGACTTAGAGTAAGATAGGGTTTCCGATCTGTAAGCCCGCCTCCCAAGACTATATAAGGGGGGTAAGGGGCGTCCCTTGAGGGATATGCGATAACAGATAAGCTATTAGCTTTCAGCTTTAGATCTTGAGATCAATATACACTCGGCGGATCGAATCCCCGAAACAGGAGTAGGGTATTACCTCTCGAGAGGGCCTGAACCTGTCTAAACTCTGCTTTTCATCTAACCCATCGAGCTTGGCGATCTTGACTGCACCCCCAATTTTCTATTGCCGAAACCAAGTTTTGACAGTTGGCGCGCCAGGTAGGGGGCCGCGCGTCAAGACTTCTTCAACGATCTCGCCGACAAGCGTGATGGGATCTTCTTCAGGATCCGGCTGAGTTTCAGACAGTATTCCAGCTAAGTTTGTGAGTAACAGCTAGGTGACGCAATCATATACCTATATATATCCCACCTTGTCCCCAGCTCACTTTTGGCCATCCAACTTTCGTTTTTCAGTCCCCTAGCCTCTCCCATGGTGTTCTAGCCCATTCCAACTCAACTCTTAAGCCACATAACCAAATCTGTGAGAGATTTGAGTGATTAGAGGGATTGTGAGAGTGAGAGAGCTGGATGACTTGAGCACTTGGTGATTCTTGCAGGGCTTTGGAGTGGTGCCTATTACTCTTGGAGAGCAATCTCCTAGACGTTTAGGTGTCTCCCGCGAGCTTTCGGAGAATTGTGGATTGGCCCGGGAAAGTTTGTGAAGGATCACCTCTCCTCCGCAAGGAAACGAGGTATGGATAGCGTGAAACCAAGCTGATCGTTAGGAGGTTGTCTAGGTAGAGCAATTCACGTTTGTGGTTCACGCTAGAGGATCGAATTTGGATCTTGGTGGTCATTTGATCTCTAGGTAAGAACCTAAAAATGTTGGAATTGAAGACCGTAGACTTCTTCCTAGGGATTTGCTTGGTGAGGCAAGGGGTTAATTAAGACCCAACTCCACGGAGTTCCTCAACGGAGAGTAGGATTCTTTGAATCCAAACTTCGAATAAAAATCCTCGTGTCTCGTGTGCTATCTCTTCACTTCCTGCTGTTTACTTATATTGCATGTCTGTATCTTCTTGTTGCTAGCTATAAACTTGTGTAAAAAGAATTTAAGTTTGAGTTTAGATCCCTTTAAGTCACAGAACACTGGAAGTTTCGGACAGAAACTCCAGAAGTTCCGGACAGCTTGCGCTGACCAAAAGTTTCGGACAGCTTGCGCTGACTAGAAGTTCCAAGGTTCAAGTATCGGAAGTTCCGATGTCTGTGTGTTTTAACCGCTGCATTCTCAAGAAAATTTCAGGATGACCTATTCACCCCCCTATAGGCGACATCTACGGGCCTTCAATTGGTATCAGAGCCTAAGCTCTTTATAGGCATCACCGCTTAGAGTCGATCCAAGATGTCGGGAGTGGATAATCAGCATGAAGACGATGCAAATGGAGGAAAATCTCCAATCAATGAGACAGGGGAAGCTTCTATACCTTTTGATTATAGCAAGCTTAACACTCCCTCTAACAACTTCATCTCCGTGCCATTCGGGCGTGCACCTTGAAGGATTACGCGGAGGCTACGCTAGCCGAAAACAAAAATTTAACCGCGTAAACCAGGAACACTTGCAAGTAAGGGCCGATAGATCGTTACCGATTGGAGTAGAGTGCAGGAATAGCCAATCGTGGCAATCCGATCCGAACAAGTAGCCGATTCCCTGAGACAGCCGATTCGCCAATCGCCCGATTCGAGTCGTCCGGCCGCGTCCTCACGCTCGCTCCGATGCGCCCGACCGCAGCCCGATTCCACCACAATCGCTCCGATTGCACCGATCCGGCCGATCAACGCGCGCAACGTAGTAGCGCGTCTACCGGTATCCACACGTCCGGGGATAGAACGCCGTACACCCGTGTGCTAGCACGCGATGCAAGGCTAGGGTTTGGCTCGAAAGTGGGGAGGGTTTCCGTGGAGATTGATCTCGGCGACTTCGCTTGCACGCGATGCAATTGACATATCGTAGCTCTCCACCCCTCCCTCCTTTATATAGAGTTGGCCGACTGGGACTAGTGGCCGATTAGGACTCTACTTTGAATCGGATCTCATCCGTATCTCATAGAGTTGGCCGCCCATACGTCGTAAGCCCATAGGACTCTATCCGATCGGATCCCTATCCGATCGAGCCGTATTCGAGTCCAACTCGAATATCTATTCTATCCCCTTAAGCGTGCGACCCAGTAGGTTCAGTATACTCGGTTTCGGCTATAGTCTAACTTAGCCGACCATCGGCTCGAGTCCAACTCAGCCGACCGTCAACGGGCGCCTAGCAAGCACATATTGACACCATAGTATACAAGAATATAATATCGGCTCGAACCCGTAATGTGTACACAAATCCCTTTGCCTCACGATACCGCTTAAGCTATAGGCAAGATGTGTGCCATCCCTTCAATAGCTTAACCATTCACTCGAACCGTATTGGATTATCCGTCTGCGTTGATTGACTCCTCAATCAACTTAGCATGGCCATGCATTTCCATAATCCATTACCTCGAGGGGCCCAGAGATATCTCTCCAAAGGAGGGGCAAATTCCATCTTGATCACTCACATCCCACTCCATGTTTCATAGCAAACCCGAAAACTACCTTTATAACTATCCGCATTTAATAGCGTTTGGTAGTCCCAAAGTAGGCTACTACACATGTTGGAATCCATGGTGATCTCGTGTCTAAGGACTTTGTACCAACACTACCCGAGACCAACTAATGGCACATTAATTCCTGTAGTGTCTCATGGTGGGTCTATCCAACAATGTGTTCTCCAACACATATGTCCATGTTTATTGATTTGGTATCTCCATACCCATGATCTATGAGACATGATCATCAATCAATAAACATGCCGATCTTAGAATCATATTTGTTCCAACAATATGATATATGATCGTGGATCATTTAGAAATAGATTCATACATAAAGAGTCTCATAAATAAGTCACGTACTTATTGATCAATACAAGATGTCTATTTCATGGAAATGAATAACACTTTATTCATAAATACATAAACATTGACGTGATATCCAACATCTCCATGTTGCCTCTAGGGCATATCACTAACAATCTCCCACTTGCACTAGAGTCAATCATGTAAGTATCTAATACCCATTGCTCTTGTGTGCGCCTCATGCTTCGGTTGAGGGAGAGGTTTTGTCGGGATCGGCTATGTTGAGATCCGTGTGCACTTTGCATATCTTGACATCACCTCTGTCCACTATCTCGCGGATGAGATGATATCGCCGAAGTATGTGTTTGGACTTCCGATGTGACCTCGGCTCCTTGGCTTGCGCAATGGCTCCACTATTGTCACAATAGAGAGACATTGGACCGCGTACTAGTCATCACACCAAGCTCGAAACGAATTTCTTGATCCAAACAGCCTCCTTTGCAGCTTCCGAAGCGCAATGTACTCGGCCTCTCGTTGTAGAATCGCAACGTATCCCGCTTGGAACTCTTCCATGATCGCGCCTCCGTTCAGGCGAACACGAACCTGCATTGCGATCTATAATCATCCTTGTCTGTTTGGAAGCTAGCATCGGTGTAACCACTTACAACGAGCTCTTCTTCACCTCCATAGACTAGGAACATATCCTTAGTTCTTCTCAAGTACTTAAGGATATTCTTTACTGATCCAGTGACCTTCACCGGATCCGATCGGTATCTGCTCGTAGCACTCAAAGCGTACGAGACATCTGGCGTGTACAAAGCATGGCATACATGATGGATCCAATTGCCGAAGCATATGGAACCATACCCATCTTATTCCGCTCATCATGTGTCCGAGGACACCGATTCTTGCTAAGATTAATGCCATGTGACATGGGCAAGAAACCTTTCTTGGAATCATGCATGTTGAACCTTTTCAACACCTTGTCAATGTATGTACTTTGGCTTAATCCAATTAGCCTCTTGGATCTATCTCTATAGATCCGAATGCCCAATATATATGCTGCCTTCCCCTAAGTCTTTCATGGAAAAACTATTTTTCAATGAAGACTTGACGGATTCAAGCATAGGGATATCATTTCCAATCGCAATATGTCATCCACATATAAGATTAGAAATACAATTGCGCTCCCACTGACCTTTTTGTAAACACAGCCTCTTCTTCGTTTTTGATGAAACCAAACCCTTTGATTACTTCATCAAAATGAATATTCCAACTCCGAGATGCTTGCTTCAATCCATAAATGGATTTCTGTAGCTTGCATATCTTTCCAGCGATTCGGATCGACAAAACCCCGAGGTTGTATCATGTATACATCCTCGCTTAGGTTTCCATTTAGGAAAGCCGTTTTGACATCCATCTCGCCATATCTCATAATCGAAATATGCAGCAATCGCTAGGATAATCCGAATAGATTTAAGCATTGCGACGGCGAGAAGGTTTCATCATAATCAACTCCTTGAATCTGTTTAAAACCTTTCGCCACCAATCGCGCCTTATAGATGTGAACATTTCCATCCATATCGGCCTTTTTCTTAAAAACCCATTTACACTCAATGGTTTTGACACCATCAGTGGATCAACCAAGTTCCAAACTTGATTGTCGTACATGGATTCTATTTCGGATTTCATGGCTCCAAGCCACTTGTTGGAATCGGGTCCCACCATCGCTTCCTCATAGGTCTTAGGTTCATCGTTGTCCAACAACAATATATCACGTTGTTCCGCACTGTGTACATCGGCAGTGCACGACGTGATCTTTCGTACCTCCGTGGGCCGGTGTATCTACAACCGGTGGCGCAACACTTTGCACCTCCTGTTGTGGTTCTGTGGTCGCGAAACATTTTCTCGGTGTTTCTTGAACTTCTTCAAGATGCACCCTGCTCCCACTAACCCTTCTTGAAAGAAACTCTTTCTCCAAGAAGACACCATGTCGGGCGACAAACACTTTGCCTTGTTCCCGATTATAAAAGTAATATCCCTTAGTTTCCTTAGGATATCCCACAAAGAAGCACTTGTCGATTTGGGTGTGAGCTTGTCGATTGTAAACGTTTTACATAAGCCTCACATCCCCAAATTTTGAGAAAAGACAAACTAGGGGTTGCCCTGTCCATATCTCATATGGTGTCTTTTCAACCGACTTAGATGGAACTCTATTTAGTGTGAGCGCAGTGTTTCAAGAGCATATCCCCGTAAGGATAACGGAAGATCACTCGGCTCATCATCGACCGCACCATGTCCAACAAGGTGCGATTTCTCCATTCGGACACTCCGTTCCATTGCGGAGTTCTGCGGAGTCAACGTGGAACAATTCCACAATCTTTCGATGATTACCAAACTCTTGGCTCAAGTATTCCCTCCACGATCCGATCGTAGAAACTTGATTGTTTTCCCTAAATGATTCTCAGTACTTCATTCGAATTCTTTGAACTTTTCAAAGGATTCGGACTTATGCCTCATTAAGTAGATATAACCATATCTACTAAAGTCATCGGTAAAGGTAATGAAGTATTGATAACCACCTCTCGGCCGTTGAGCTCATTGGTCCACATACATCGCATGTACGAGTGCAAATAAGTCACTTGCTCTCTCACTATGTCCCGTGAAAGGTGCCTTTGTCATCTTACCAAGTAAACAAGACTCACATGTCTCAAATGATTCAAAATCAAAAGAGTGAAGCAATCCATCCTTATGGAGCTTCTCCATGCGTTTCTTATTTATATGGCCTAAGCGACAATGCCGATAAACGTGGGGTTTATATCATTAGAGAGTTGCCTTTCGTATTAATGTTATAGATGGGAGACGCTTCAAGATTCAAAACGTATAATCCATTCACCAATGGAGCATGAAAATAGAACATATCTCTAAGATATATTGAACAACCATTGTCCATTGATCTAAAATCATATCCTTCCGCTTGCAAACATGAAGCGGAAATAACGTTTTGACATAGTGTTGGAACACAATAACAATTATTCAATTCCAAAACTAATCCCGAAGGTAGATGAAGTGGTACTCGTGCCTACAGCAACCGTAGCAACGCTTGCTCCATTGCCGACGCGCAGTTCACCTCGCCCCTTCTCAATCCTCTACTTCTTCTCATTCCCGCAACGATTTGCAAATATGAGCTACGATCCGGTATCAAATACCCAAGAGTCAAGTAGGTGAAGTAGCAAGATTAATGTCTATAACATTAATACTGAAGCGTAAGTCGTACTTTGCTTCTTTTTGAGATCCTCCATGTACTTCTTGCAGCTTCCTCTTCCAATGGCCTGTCTCCTTGCAATAGAAGCAAACGGCATCGATGCCGCCGACCCCTTCTTGCCCTTCTTTGCATTGGAGGCACTCGCGATCTCATCGGGAGTTAACTTCCTCTTGGTGCAAAGTTTCTTGACAGTGGTTTGCGCTTGCCTTCGCATCATCATCACATGATGACCATTCTTCTCGGATACTCTCCTCACTGTCTTAAGCATCCCATGCAATTCAGCCAAGGTTCTATCCATATTGTTCATGTGATAATTCAATATGAATGGCTCGAAGCTCGGAGGGAGCGACCGGAGAATCACATCGTAGCCAACTCTTGGCTAAGGGGAAAACCTAGTTTTTCCGTACTCGATATAACCAATCATTTTTATCACATGCGACCGACGGGATTCCCTCAACAAGCTCGCACGCAAACAAGGACTTTGAGGTGTTGAACCTCTCGGCCCGAGCTTGGTTCTCAAACATGCCACGCAGCCCCGAATAATAGTGTGAGCATCGCTGCTTCTCATATTGCTTCGAAGCTCGGGGACATTGTAGCAAGCATGAGACAGCTTATATCTAGGGCATCATTAGTGTGCTTCTCATAAGCCCTCCGTGCGCTGCAAAGTGGCATTAGTTGGCAAATCCTCGGGATAAGGTACTTCAAGAACGTACTCCTTACGCTCTTGCTTGAGAACAATTCTCAAGTTGCGATACCAATCCATAAAGTTTGTTCCATTTAATTTTTCCTTTTCGAGAATAGATCGCAAATTAAAGGTACTGGGTGTAGTATTAGCCGCCATTTATTCTACAACAAAAAAGCAAAGTTTAGCACAATGTTTATGCTATGTCTATTGTTAAACAATTTAACATTAGACTCCCATTACGTATTTTCCACCTTCCTCTAGGTTACGTATTGGGTCAAGATCCACATGTTAATTAATTTTCTAGTGAGCTTTGGCATCACCGCTAGAATATTAATAACATCGGTAAGCAACTCCTTGCTAATCACATCTCTATGTGACTCTTGTTGTTGGTGTGGCATCTCCATGCCCCGGCCCCAACCTATGCCCCAAGGCCCAAAACTGTTTTGATAGCCTTGTTAAGTAAACCAAATGCTCCTGCGCGTATATGTCCGACATATACCCCTCGTGTTATGATAGAGAATGGCACTCGCTTTGCGCACCCACCATTGACGAGCATAACGGTGACGGGTGCAACATTTGGAAGGGCATCATTACTACTTAATTTTGTGAGGGATGCTATCCTATCAAACATACATATCACATATGAAAGCAAGTAGAATATCATGAAATAGTATGGCCCCCTTCACATGGTGATCTCCATCTCCATGCCGTGTACAGGATCTCCATCTTCATCACCGTTCTTTGAGTGCCGAATGCTTGATTTCTTCAAACTAAGCTACTACTATAGAAGCTCTAATTGAAGATTACATCGACTCGCAGTCGTGAAAGAATATTACAAGCATTGCACGTATGAAAGAATATTACAGGATTGCACATATGAAAGAATATTACATGCATCACATGCATCTCATACATCTCATACATACAATAGGGCCATACCATCTCAAAGCATTCTCTGCAAAACAAGTTAGGCGTAGAAACGTTTCTACTTATCGCGAGCTACGGCATCGAGACGACCTATAAGGGGTACGCACACTATCAAGGAGATGGTTTGCGCAGCGCGAGGCGCCTAACAAGATCGGACTACGAGATAGCTTCGACATAATCACATTATACCGTTCCGATACACTATCAAGGAACGCTATCTCGAAGCCACTCAAACCGAGTTATATGGAAATTGCTTCGACGTAATCACATTACGTCGTTCCGATACACTATCAAGGAACGCAATTACCATCTACTCTCCTCAACGAGTATCCCGTAAAACCGATTGATCTAATCAACCCGTGCGCAAAACTTGTTCCGCATCCAATCTAAAACCCGAACTAAGCAAGATTAGCTCGATACCACCGAAGGATTACGCGGAGGCTACGCTAGCCGAAAACAAAAATTTAACCGCGCAAACCAGAACACTTGCAAGTAAGGGCCGATAGATCGTTACCGATTGGAGTAGAGTGCATGGAATAGCCAATCGGGCAATCCGATCCGGAATGTGTAGCCGATTCCCGGAGACACCGATTCGCCAATCGCCCGATTCGAGTCGTCCGGCCGCGTCCTCACGCCTCGCTCCGATGCGCCCGACCGCGCCGATTCCACCACAGCCCGATCGCTCCGATTGGTGCCTCGATCCGGGCCGATCAACGCGCGCAACGTAGTAGCGCCTCTACCGGTATCCACACGTCCGGGGGATAGAACGCCGTACACCCGTGTGCTAGCACGCGATGCAAGGCTAGGGTTTGGCTCGAAAGTGGGGAGGGTTTCCGTGGAGATTGATCTCGGCGACTTCGTTGCACGCGATGCAATTGACATATCGTAGCTCTCCACCCCTCCCTCCTTTATATAGAGTTGGCCGACCGGGACTAGTGACCGATTAGGACTCTACTTTGAATCGGATCTCATCCGTATCTCATAGAGTTGGCCGCCCATACATCGTAAGCCCATAGGACTCTATCCGATCGGATCCCTATCCGATCGAGCCGTATTCGAGTCCAACTCGAATATCTATTCTATCCCCTTAAGCGTGCGACCCCGTAGGTTCAGGTATACTCGGTTTCGGCTATAGTCTAACTTAGCCGACCATCGGCTTTCGAGTCCAACTCGCCCGACACATGGTCAACAAGGCGCCTAGCAAGACATATTGACACCATAGTATACAAGAATATAATATCGGCTCGAACTGTAATGTGTACACAAATCCCTTTGCCTCACGATACCGCTTAAGCTATAGGCAAGATGTGTGCCATCCCTTCAATAGCTTAACCATTCACTCGAACCGTATTGGATTATCCGTCCGTTGATTGACTCCTCAATCAACTTAGCATGGCCATGCATTTCCATAATCCATTACCTCGAGGGCCCGAGATATCTCTCCAAAGGAGGGGCAAATTCCATCTTGATCACTCACATCCCACTCCATGTTTCATAGCAAACCCGAAAACTACCTTTATAACTATCCGAGCTACGGAATAGCGTTTGGTAGTCCCAAAGTAGGCTACTACACATGTTGGAATCCATGGTGATCTCGGTCTAAGGACTTTGTACCAACACTACCCGAGACCAACTAATGGCACATTAATTCCCGTAGTGTCTCATGGTGGGTCTATCCAACAATGTGTTCTCCAACACATATGTCCATGTTTATTGATTTGGTATCTCCATACCCATGATCTATGAGACATGATCATCAATCAATAAACATGCCGATCTTAGAATCATATTTGTTCCAACAATATGATATATGATCGTGGATCATTTAGAAATAGATTCATACATAAAGAGTCTCATAAATAAGTCACGTACTTATTGATCAATACAAGATGTCTATTTCATGGAAATGAATAACACTTTATTCATAAATACATAAACATTGACGTGATATCCAACATCTCCATGTTGCCTCTAGGGCATATCACTAACA